>CM048749.1:223941218-226341218 GCA_026315105.1 Locusta migratoria | reverse complement strand
GTCGTTTCAAGCTGAAAAGGGCACCGGTACAATCATATCTGCCACAGCATGTTTGAGTGGGAAGTAAGTGTTAATAGTGCTTACCCGAAAACTGTGTATCCTGTACCATGCAACGGTTGCTCAAGTAAGGATCAAACACAGTTTCGAACCACTGTAAAATTTACTTTCGTGGCCACAAATAGGACATAGACGTAAATAATTAAGAAAAGACTCTTTTATTCTAAATTTTACGTTATATTTTCACAGAATTGTGTAGATTTTTTTTTTTTAACAAAGTGTAACAAAACTGAACTTTCTGCAACTAAAAACTTGCTTCATTACAATGACGAGAAACTGGGTGTCGGTCAGAAGGTAACAATTATTAAGGTACATTACATCCTTAGGAGAGGATGAAAACTGACACCATTCTGAAGGGGAAAAATTTCCAGAACTCAAGACCTGAGAGCAATGGAAAAAGTTCCCTGCCTGTATCAATGGTACCACAACGAAGTTGTCGTGGTACGATAAAGAACTTCTAGAAAATAACCAAATAAGTACATGGGAAAATTTGTAAGCTAAAGGAAAATAAAATATCCCTGCGGCGGCAAGCAAAAACCTAGGAACTATTAAGTATAATTTATCAAGTGTAAAACAAAAACCTCCCTGGAGGAAGTAAAAGGGATAACTAAACTTAACTCCTATGATATATAGAAAACATAAAGGGGAAGAAACTCTATGATCGCAAAGCCTATCAGTTTCCTGACAAGGTGACATACACATAATAGAATTATCATTTCAGAGGAGAGGTACTACGAACAAAAAAGAAATAAGCATTAATTTACAACTTCTGGATTTATTTAAAATTATTTTGAACCAACATCTCGATATTTGGGGTGAAATTGCTGGTCATTAGGCGCACTGCACCAGTCAGATGAACGTCAGTCAGACTACTTCTAAGTTACGATTTTGTCAGTTTCATTATGGAGAAAACACTGTCGCACAAGTATTTTGTTCCAAAAAAAACTATACACACGAGCAGCTGTTTTGAATAACAATGGAAACTGTTCACGTGGAAAATATTTATAGAAGCTTTCCAAGTTTTCTGCAGTGCAAAACTTCTTCAGCACACGATTGCAAAGAAAGTAAATGAGCTGTAACTGAATTTCAGAACAACCATTTTCCACGTTAACTGCAAAAGGAGTTGCAAAAAGGGTGAAATCGCTTTCAAGTCGATTTAAGTCTTCAAATCTACTGTCGAAATTTTCTTCGAGAGACTGTAGCACCGTAGGAAACTCATCAAAACGTTCTTTGATCCTCTCTTTCTCCAAATTGTTTTCACTGACAATTAGTGCAACGCTCGGGAAGTGTACTCTTGACATTTCTGACAGTTGCTTTTCCCACAAAAGCAATTTTCTCTTGAAAGCCAAAATAGTGTCAAAAACTTCACTGATTACCTTATTTTTACCTCGCAAAGCTACATTCAAGCTATTCAGATGCTTCGGTAAGTCAGTTACAAACGCAAGGTCTAAAATCCACTGTGAGTCGTCCAGTTCTTTCACTGGTTTTCCTTTCGCATCCACAAATAATATCTCTTTACGTGAATTAAAAAATCGTTCTAAAACAACACCTCCCTATGTCCCAAACCGTGCGATCTGAGAATGTTAATTGTCTTTATAACCACATCCATGACGCCAACTAGTTTGGCACATTTGGCTAGCAAATTAACATGATGAAGAACGCAATGTATTGCTGGTATTTCCTGCTGTGCACCGATTGCTTTCAACTTTTTTCTTATCAAAGCAACCTCTCCAGACTTGTGACCAATCATTGCAGGAGCCCCATCTGTTGCAATCGATGAAAGTTTTTCCCAACAAAGGTCGTATTTCTCTATTATATTTTCTAAGCAAGAAAATATATCGTCGACCGTTGTTGTGTAACGCATAGGCACTAAATCTAAGAGTTTCTCAACCAAATCAACGCCTCGCAAAAAGACTGCAAGCTGAGCACCATCACATACATCAGTGCTTTCATCCAATGCTAAAGAAAAGAAAACTAAATCTTTGATCCTGTGCTTCCACGTCGTTTGCCATTTCTTCAATGCGCCTGCTAACCGTTCTCCGTAAAAGAGGAACGGTTTAAAAAAAGAGGAAGATTTGCTGGGCACAAAATTGTTGCGGCAGCAACAACATTCTTTCCAAATTCTGCATCGCTGAAGGGCCGCGCAGTTTTAGCTACTTTAAGAGCTACATGATAGCTTACTCTCATCGCTGCTGCGTTCTGGATTAGGTTTTCTTCCTGTAAATACGTACAGGAGAAGTGAAATTGACGGAAAATGCACAGAACATATTAATAACAGCAGTAAATTGAATTAATAACATAATTATCTACAAGTATACTTACGTCTTTCTCCCTTTTCTGCTTCATTTCTATAAGTTTGTCTTTTCGTTCTTCTTTACTCAAAATAACTACATCTTTTTTGTGAAGCAGTTGAAAATGACGCTTCACATTGTACTTCTTCCATGAAGACAATGTTCAATTGCAAAACAAACATTGAGGTCCGCTTTGCGTTCCAACAAAAAAGTACTCTTCTTCCCACTGTGGGTGTTCAGAAGACTTTCTTTTAAGAGATTTTACGTCCTCCTCAGCCATTTTTCAGACACTAGTTTTGCTTTATCACGAACACCGGGCGCGATTTCCACAAGTAAACAGAACGAGTGGTTCCGCGTGGTGTAGTGAGGTGCGCGGCTAGTCGAGTATGAGTGGTGGGCACTGCTGGCTGGCGGAGTGGGGGTGGGGGGGGAGCCGCGAGCAGGCCGTGTGAGCCGCTGAGAGCGCTCGCGCTCGCGAAACGGCATTTGCCCAGCCCTGGTGTAGACGGATTAGGATGGATCCTATTCTCACGCGTATGGAAATGCTTCGCTCTTGCGCAGACGACCGAATGAGGAACCTAGCTGACAAACAGAGCCAAGTCGGGAATTTATTTGAGAATGTGTACTTGTTTCCTGCTCAGAGCAACGTAGTTTTTCGACTCAGTCGTAAGTATTTTAGGAGGTGATACTATAGAGAAATTGCATTATTAATATAATCTGTGTACAATTTTTATTGAATACAGAGATATAGCTGTTAATATGAAATCGAAACAAACATAGAGCAGATGTAAATCAAGAATTTTTCACTGATTTATCCGTCGGTTCTTGGTAGTACATCGTCGCACTTACTTAAAAGTAGAATTTTGTGTATCTTCTAAACGTTCATTTCCACTTAGTTACCCGGTTTTCGGCTTACTAGGACATATTAAGACTTTAAACTACGTCGAAAGCAGGTTATTTAAATAAAAGTCAATATGGTGATCCACCAAGAACCGACGAAAGAATCAGTCAAAATATCCAAATCAGTTTGTTGTACATACCAAGAGCTTTAGCTCTGTACCCTTTAAAAATTGGACACACGTTATATATAATTTTAACTGCAAATCGTCTTTATTACCACCTTCTAAAATATTTGCAATTTTTCCTGAAATATGCTGCAGTTAACAGATGAAATATTTGTTTTGGTGAGCATTATTTGAAGCTTTATCAAAGTGAAAGGTCTGTGTATAGACACCTCAGCTTGTTCATCATATTACATAGGCGCCTCAAACCGCAGAGGCTGGAAGCATGTAATCGCATATCATAATGAGGACGTTAACACATGTGAGCGACGTAGTTACACATGAACTGCACAAAAACAATTACATACAGTTACACAGTGGCAGTCCATCACACACATGTTTTAAACATCACAATATATCTTACAGTTTCGAAAAGTGATGTTAACGCCGCGATTCATATGCTGTAAGTTGGCAACAAACGAAGTAGACGCGTGAAGCAGACGACTCGTCAAATACGTACCGTTTGAACGCTTCTTTATAGTTCGACGGTCTATCACAAGGGGCGCTGCAACTGACAATGACTTCCTTGTGCGTGTTGCTCGTCTCGTATAGAAAGGGCTGTAGACTCGGCACGTGCTGCACTAACGAGACACCAGGTGGCCGCTATAATGAGTCACCATCTTTACACCGTCCTAAAACTTCTACTGAAACGTCCTTTTATACGAGGCGTGTTTTTGTAAGTAAGTACCGTTTCGAAATAAAAAAAAAAGTGATAAGATATCTCAATAATTTTATGCGCACATCTGTTTTCTACGCACTGACGCCATTACTGTCTGATTCTTCCTTGTTTTTTTGTGTAAAATTTCTTAGTGCTAAGGGCCTAAAAGCGGTCGATATTCATCGTGAGATCTGTACAGTTTACGGAGAAAACATTAAGAGCGATGGAATGATAAGAAAGTGGGTGAGAGCATTTAAAGAGGGCCGCACAAATGTGCATGGTGAACAACGGATTGGGTGTCCTTCGGTCGTAAACGGAAGTTTGGTGCAGGAAGTGGACAATACGGTGAGAGGAAACAGACGCTTTACGATTTCCTCCTGGCGTGATGACTTTCCTGATTTTGCTCGTAGTGTTTTGTATGGCATTGTGACCGAGCAAGAGGATGACGAAGTCAAAACGTGTGATGCAGTGGCTTACAAGTAAGGCAGCACACTTCTATGAGGAAGGTATTCAAAAACTGGTACATGGTTACAAGTGCCTCAATATTGAAGGAAATTATGTAGAAAAGTATACTAAGGTGCAGGCTTTCATGTAAAAATAAAATTATTGAGATATCTTAGCAAGTCTTTTTTACATTTCAAAACGGCACTTACTTATAAAACACAAGTCGTATATGATGGGTCAAGTCCTTGGACCTTTTTTCGAGGAAGATGCTACATTACCTTGTTAAATTAAATGTTCCTCCGTCCGCTTGACAGGAATAAAACTTTTAATGTTCAAAATAATGCTATATTTCACTGCACTGTCGTTTTAGGTCAATGTAATTTGTCCAGAGATCTTCAATTTTTGAAGCATGCTTGTGGGAGGTTTACAAGATTCATTTACGGCAAATGTAATATTTGTATTGGCATTACTAACGTTTTCCAATAACAAACCTCTATAGGTTATGGAGTACTGCCACTTGTACATCTACTCCGATCTAAAGTATGCCATTATGTGACAAGTGCAGGAATACGTATACGACTGCAACTTCAGAAACCCGCTTTCCTGATGCAACAACTAAAGTTACTTAGAAACTACGACTATTTGTAAATCAGACTTCTGAGTTCGAATGTTTCTAGTATTAGCTACTAGACTACAATACTCCTCTTGGCCCACTTTGGGTTACGGTAGTAAAACTAAAAGTGGGCCTCTGCGATCGCCTTTTGACAGATTGAAATTTAAATGAAAATAACGGCTTAACCGTCCATGTGATACAAAAATTGAATAACCGAGTTTACAGAGGGGAAAATTCTTTACAACTTTGCTCTCTTATCTTTTTTTTTTTCCATATCTCGTACGTTTCAGAGATATTTGCAAAATTAACGGCGATTTACCGATGTCTTGTCTGTCCGTCTGTCTGTCCGTCTGTCCGTCACGTGCTCCCACTTTTTAAGTCGTATCTTTAAACCGATCCGCACCAAATTTTACAGACATAACAGTTGGCCGCCAGAGACCAGAACCTCTCTCTTCCAAATAGTTCGACAAAAGAAATTAGTACACTAAAAAGGCGTTTGTCATCTATTATTAATTGCAAATAAACCGTCCATCTGACACGAAAATTAAGTAACCAAAGTTTTAGAGGAGAAAATTCTCAACTTCTTTGCTCTGTATGATTTTTTTAATAAGTAGTACCGTTGCAGAGAGATCTGCAAAAATAACGGCAATTTGACACCGTCACTTGTTTTTACGTAAACCAAGCATTCGGAGATGTACCGTGACATTCCTCGCCATCTTGCTTTCTGTATTTTATGATATTCTTATTATAACTTAAGTGTTGTCATTTCAAAGCAATGGCACACTGAAGAATTAACAAAAACACGTCTTTCTTAGTACGATAAATTATAATATAGTGTCTAAAACGCCATATAAGCAGTTAACAACTGCCATCAATAGTATGAGAAATACTAAACATTTCGTAATTGGTCGCCGTAATGTTGCGTGCCAAGAACTCAGGCGGAAAACCAGTACTAAGCAAAGAGGGGAAAGCTGAACTGTGGAAGGAATATATAGAGGGCCTATACAAAGGAAATAAACTTGAAGCCAGTATTCTAGAAATGGAAGACGAAGTGGAGGAAGATGACATAGGAAATATGATACTGCGAGAAGAATTTGACAGAGCGCTGAAGGACTTGAGTCGAAACAAGGCCCCTAGAGTAGATGATATTCCGTCGGAACTGCTAATGTCGTTAGGAGAGCCAGTCGTGAAAAAAATGTACCACCTAGTATGCAAGACAGGGGAAATACCCTCCGACTTCAAGAAGAATATTGTAATTCCAATTCCAAAGAAAGAAAGTGCAGACAAGTGTGAAATTACAGAACTATCAGTTTAATAATTCATGGGTGCAAATTACTAACACTAATTATTTACAGACGAGTGGAAAAACTTGTGGAATCCGACCTCGGGGAAGATTAGTTTGGATTTAGGATACATGTAGGAATCTTAGAAGATAGGCTAAGGAAAGGCAAACCCACGTTTTTAGCGTTTGTCGATTTGGAGAAAGCTTTTGACAATGTCGACTGGAATACACTCTTCCAAATTCTGAAGGGGTAAAATATAGGGAGCGAAGAGATATATTCAACCTATACAAAAATCAGACAGCGGTTATTAGAGTCGAAGGGCAAGAATGGGACGCAGAGGTCGGGAAGGGAGTAAGACAGGGTTGTAGCCTTTCCCCAATGTTGTTCAATCTGTACATTGAGCATGCAGTGAAGGAATGGAAGGAGAAATTTGGAGAGGGCATTAAAGTGCAGGGAGAAGAAATAAAAACATTGCGGTTTGCCGATGACATAGTAATTCTGTCAGAGACCGCAAAAGATCTGGAAGAACAATTGAATGGGATGGAGAGTGTCTTGAAAGGAAGATATAAGATGAACATTAACAAGAGTAAAACGAAGGTAATGGAATGCAATGTCAGAAAATCAGGCAATGCTGAAGGAATTAGATTAGGCAATGAGACAATAAAAGTAGTAGATGAATTTTGTTATTTCGGTAGCAAGATAACTTGTGATGGCCGAAGTAAAGAAGATATAAAATGCAGAATGGCTATGGGAAGAAAAACGTTTGTAAGGAAGCGAAACTTGTTAACATCCAATATTAATTTAAAGGTTAGGAAGTCCTTTCTGAAAGCATTCGTCTGGAGTGTAGCATTCTATGGGACTGAAATGTAGACGATAAGGGGTTCAGATAAAAGGATTATAGAAGCTATTGAAATGTGGTGCTACAGACGAATGTTGAAAATTAGATGGGTAGATCACGTAACTAATGAGGAGGTGTTTAACCGAATCGGGGAGAAAACGAGTTTCTGGCATATCCTGACTAAGAGAAGGGATAGATTGGTTGGACACACTCTGTGACATCAAGGAGTTGCCAACTTAGCATTAGAAGGAAGCGTGTGGGGTAAAATCGTATGGGGAGACCGAGGGACGAATATAGTAAGCAGATTCAAAAGGATGTAGGTTGCCGAACGTATTGTCAGATGAAAGGCTTGCACAGGACAGGGTAGCGTGGAGAGCTGCATCAAACGAGTCTGCGGACTGAAGACCACAACAACAACAACAATGTTGCGTGCAGCACGTTATGTTGTGATGCACATTGTCGGTAGTTCGAATCCCTCCGATACCATTTTTTCCGCTTTGGCTCCTAAAGAGGTTTCAGCAACCCTTATTAATTAAATATAACTATGTTCTGCAATGGTTAGAGTTGTGCATATGTAAGAGTGCTCCATCTAAAATATGCGTTTGTTCTATTTCGTGAACATGCCGTAAAATACGTAACTACGAATTGAACAATGGTCTTCTGAAGCATATGCACTATAAAGTGGGAGGATACTGTAATAATGAATAAACAACGTGCTATACTGGTAGTTTCATATATATAAGTGAAGCCCTAGATTTCTGTGGCAATTGTCGTTCCTTAATGAAACGAAAAGTGTATACATTCTAAAAAAACACCTGTTTTTGCAAGCAATTATTCACTATTAATGGAATATGTTGAAAGTAATTAATTAGAATCAATGCGTCAACTGAAAAGTATATCTGTGGAATGGTTGCTATGGACGCTTATAACATAGATTTTATTACCTTTTCTGTAATTGCGTTTTGCCGACGACATAGTAATTCTGTCAGATACAGCAAAGGACCTGGAAGAGCAATTGAACGGAATGGACAGTGTGCTGAAAGGTGCATATAAGATGAACATTAACAAAAGTAAAACTAGGGTAATGGAGTGCAGTGTAAGAAAATCAGGTGATGCTGAAGGAATTTGATTAGGTAACGAAATAATAAAGGAGGTAGATGAGTTTTGTTACTTGGGCACTAAAATAACAAATGGTGGTCGCAGTACAGATGATATAAAATGCAGAATGGCAATGGGTAGAAAGGCGTTTTTGAAAAAGAGAAATTTGTTAACATCGAATATTGATTTAAGCCTAAGGAAGTCCTTTCTGAAGGCATTTGTATGGAGTGTTGCCTTGTATGGGAGTGAAACGTGGACGATAAGCAGTGTGGACAGAAAGAGGATAGAGGCGTTTGAAATGTGGTGCTACAGAAGAATGCTGAAGATTAGGTGGGTGGATCGCGTAACTAATGAGGAGGTACTGAACCGAATTGGGGAGAAAAGAAATTTCTGGCATACCTTGACTAAAAGAAGGGATAGATTGGTAGGACACATTCTTAGACATCAAGGAATTGTGAATTTAGCGTTGGAGGGAAGTGTGTGGGGTAAAAATCGCAGAGGGAGTCAAAGAGACGCGTATAGTAAGCAGATTCAAGTGGATGTGGGTTGTCGTTCATATGAGGAGATGAAAAGGCTTGCTCAGGATAGAGTAGGGTGGAGAGCTGCATCAAACCAGTCTCTGGACTGAAGACCACAACAACAACAACAACAACAACTGTATTTCAAATATGACGTCGTTCATGTTACTTTGTCCTCTATTCTGTATTAAACCATGACTACGTTTTCTTTTACAGCTAAACTAACAAACGAAATAAGTGTGGTAACACTGAATTCCACAAACCTCTAGTACTTACAACGTTACTAGTACCATCACGTCATTTACAACAGTTATTATAACAGTATCTCCCCAGTTTAAGTACACGTGAAAAAGATGTCTGTGTTTGCAATTCGTTGGTATTTATTTCATGATATGTTCACAAAATGGAACAAATGCACTTTTCAGAGAAAGCGCTACTAGCTTTGAACAACTCGGAATCTTGCAGAATATAGTTGTGTTCAAGTAACAAGAGTGTGCGAAAACCTTTTAGGAATCAAGATGAAAAGAAAAAAGCAAAGAAAAAGATTCCACTGACGCTACTTTATTTTATTGTTTTATTTATATGTTTTTGTTCTTTAGGTAGACCGACGCTTTTCGGTCGTTGGTTCTTGTTCGTTCTGGGTTGTTCGCTGAGAATTTTGTTTAGTTTCTTTTTCTTTTTATTACAGATGGCGTTGAGCCCTCTGTCTCTATCTCTTTTCACTAGTTTTTCGGTTTGATTGGTCTTTTGTGGACGTTGGTTTTAGTTTTATTCTGATTGTTTCGTCGTTGACTCAGTTTTTTCGTTACAGAGGGCGTCGGACTTTCTGACAGAGCACGCTGAGCTACCCCGTCGGCAACCCTCTGACCGAGCGCGCCTGGCAAGTTTCGAACCATCGTCTAACATGTTCGTGCAACACAAACTAATTCGCCGCCCATCACACTACGCCGAGAGTAATCCGTAATTCTCGTACCATCGACTGCAGGTGTTACCTGCCAACATGGCCAACATTTCATTATAATTCACTCTCCTAAGAACGACGTGTTTTTGACAATTTTCAGTGCGCCATTGCTTTGAAAAAACAACGCTGAAGTTGTTGTTGTTGTGGTCTTCAGTCCGGAGACTGGTTTGATGCAGCTCTCCACAACACCCTATTCTGAGCAAGCCTCTTCATCTCCACATAAGAGCGACAACCTACATCCGTCTGAATCTGCTTACTGTATCCATCTCTTGGTCTTCCCCTGCGATTTTTTCCCCATACACTTCCCTCCAACGCTAAATTAACAATTCCTTGATGTCTAAGAATGTGTCCTACCAATCTATCCCTTCTTTTAGTCAAGATATGCCAGAAATTCCTTTTCTCCCCTATTCTGTTCAGTACCTCCTCATTAGTTACGCGACCCACCCACCTAATCTTCAGCATTCTTCTGTAGCACCATATTTCAAAAGCCTCAATCCTCTTCCTGTCCGCACCGTTTATCGTCCATGTCTCACTCCCATACAAGGCAACACTCCATACAAATGCCTTCAGAAAGGACTTCCTTAGGTTTAAATCAATATTCGATGTTAACAAATTTCTCTTTTTCAAGAACGCTTTTCTACCCATTGCCATTCTGCATTTTATATCCTCTGTACTACGACCATCATTTGTTATTTTACTGCCCAAGTAACAAAACTCATCTACCTCCTTTATTGCTTCGTTTCCCAATCTAATTCCTTCAGCATCACCTGATTTTCTTACACTGCACTCCATTACCCTAGTTTTGCTCTTGTTAATGTTCATCTTATATGCACCTTTCAGCACACTGTCCATTCCGTTCAATTGCTCTTCCAGGTCCTTTGCTGTATCTGACAGAATTACTATGTCGTCGGCAAAACGCAATGTTTTTAATTCTTCCCCCTGAACTTTAATTCCTTCGCCAAATTTCTCCTTGCTTTCCTTTATAGCTTGCTCAATGTACAAATTGAACAACAATGGAGAAAGACTACAACCCTGTCTCACTCCCTTTCCAACCACTGCATCCCTTTCATGCCCTTCAACTCTATAATAAGAAAAATCATAAAATACACAAAGGAAGATGGCGTGTGTAAAAGGCATTTCGGGCGAGGGATGACTCGTGACTGATTTCAAAACGCCGAATGTATGCTACGTTTCTTCACATGTTTGTAGAACTTATGGGACTTAACTACGGGGTCAGCAGTCCCTAAACTTACAAACTACTTATGAACTAACTAATAGTAAGGACGGACAAATATCCATGCCCGAGGGGGGGGGGATTCGAACCCCCGACCGTAATGGCCGTGCAGACTGTGACTGGCGCGCCGCATAACGCTCGGCCACCGCGGCCGGCACTACGTTTCTTCCAGGCTATAGTCATTCGTAACCAGCACAGGCAAAGAAAATAAACTTATAACAAATTACCAGTTCAAGACAGGTGATACTACTTTAGTGGCTAACGACATTGAAAGTGTGGGAGAGATATTAAACTTATAGTTTAAAGAGGTAAAGTTCAAAAAAGAGTATGTTTGTCAAAGGTAAACTCAAATATCAAATAATTTTGGCTGTTTGTTACAATACGGTCAGAAAGAATATTACATATTTGGTCCATAGATATTATCGCAATTGTAGAGTCCATAATTTTTTATTGTTTATATTTTTATTATTTTTGTCCGAAATGTTTGCAAAGAATCATAAAACTGCAGGCAAATATAAAGTGGGACTTAAAACACGAAGTGCGATTTTTTCCCACTGTTTAATGGAATAAATGGTACAATGAACTTAAATCCGAAAGTGTACGGTTTCAGTGCTAGAGACCATTTACTCGGGCATACTTAGTTACAGAGACTGCGTCTGATTATGTACCATGCAGCGACTGTTACAGAATGGACGGCTTCCTCCAAGATAGTGGTAGTGGTCCTCATAGTGTGCCACTGATGATTGCGAAGGTTATGTGGCTGCAACAGTGTGTTTCTCCAGCCCACTTCACCGTTAACGTCCGAACGCATCTCAATTGTACAAGGGATCACGAATAGGCATGCGATGAGGCACAAGGAAATCATTATCAACATGTACTGTATCTGAGGTTGCATTTTGCAACCCGTGTTAAACTGCTATCTCAGTAACAAAGTACGATTGAATAAATGATCTCTAGATGTAAACGAAGGCTTCCGCGGCCGTTGTCACTGTCATATCCATTAAAAGGGAACAGCTTTCATATTGAAACAATTTACCTGGAATAAATAAATGTTTTGTAAATGGAGCGGGTAGTAAAGACGTAGTAAATTACAATCTCAGGCTTATTAGGGCGAATTTTTATGCATGTCATTGTATTTGACGTCATAGCACCTGAACTATATGTCGTAATACCATATTATTTTCAAGGTACATCCAGCGGTGTAAATGTAAAATACCTGCAAAATACGTCGTGAATAGTTAGTAGGAAAGACGTAATAAATCGAAACGTCATGAGTGATGAGGTGGTTTTTCATGAACATAATTGTTTATGATTCCATATCTCATGAACTGTGTGTCGTACTATAACAAAATTTCGAACGTACGCTCAATGGTATGTGTATATTCCGTCTGTAATATTTCTTGTGAATACAGTCAATAGTGTACGAGTAATAAATTGTAACGTCATACCGAATGTTGTAGTTTTACTCATTAAACAGCGGAAAAGTAGTAAGCGAGAATCTTTTTTCCTTTTATCATTTTATCTGGTTGTCAGCGAGAAAAAGTTTCTTAAGGGTTTGAAATTATGTTTAAAGTTTGTTGCAAGTTGCTAAGTTCCCTCTTTCTTAACTGGACTGGTAAGGTCACACTATCACTTAAAGCAAGAGGGGGACTTTTTCATTGTTTATAACGTCATATTTCCAGAAATGTCGGCCCTATCGCAAAATCCTTTCTTAGCTGACGTCTTCTACTTATAAACTACATTCCTGCCAAATTTCAGCTTCATAGGGGAAGTAGTTTGCGAGATTTTCGTGTTTAGTCAGTGAATGAATGAGTGAGTGAGTGAGTGATTGAGTGAGTGAATGAGTGTCCTTTTGCTATTATATAGATAGAGATTCCGACGTTTCGGTCACTGTTGCAAGTGGCCTTTGTCAAGGTGTTTGGATGACCCACACACAACACCTTGACAAAGGACACTTGCAACAGTGGCCGAAACGTCGGAATTTTACTTATTGACAAAACGGCCAAGAACCTCGAAGAATTTTATTGGCAAATTATCTCTAGCATTGAAAGTATGTATTTTCGGATACAAGTCCATTAGACCTATACTGTTCCGAATCCTATCTTTGATCAATCCTTGGAGTTTGTACACGGTGATGAAAAGTCACCTTCTACATATTCCGGAAGCCACCATACGGTTCGTGATGGAGGGTGCCTCACACTGCCTGCCATTTCCGACTCTGTTCCACTGCTTATATGCCTGTGTACGAGCCTCAATTTACGTAAGTTGGCAGCAGATGAACACTTTGCATTCACCTTCAGATGCTAGCTCTCCAAATTTCAGCAATAGATTATCTCGGAATAAACTTAGTCTTCCTTACAGGCAGTCCCATCTGGGTTATCAAATCAAATGTTCAAATGTTTGTTAAGCTTATGGGACTTAACTACGGGGTCATCAGTCCCTAAACTTAAGTTTTACTTATGAACTAGCTAATCCTAAGGACGGCACAAATATCCATGCTCGAGGGGGGATTCGAACCCCCGACCGTAGTGGCCATGCAGGCCGTGACTGGAGCGCCTCAGTCTCCTCGGCCACCGCGGCCGGCTCTGGGTTATCGAACAAGAACCGTAACACTCTCGTGTTGATCGAATCTACTAGTAAGAAATTAAGCAGTCAGCTTCTGTATAGCTTCTGCACTCCTGGAAAATCAAAAAAGATCACCATGAATCCATGACTCAACAGATCTATATCTTATTGGCACATTCTTGAGGATGTATACATTATCACAATTTCCTATCAGAAAGGACGCAGTTCGTAGTATTTGACGGAAAGTCATCGAGTAAAACAGAAGTGATATCTGGCATTCCCCAGGGAAGCGTTATAGGTCCCCAACTCTTCCTTGTGTTTATAAACGATTTAGGAGACAATCTGAATAGTTCCATTACTGTTCGCGGATGATGCTGTCGTTTATTGTTTAGTGAAGTCAACAGAGGATCAAAAGCAACTGCAAAGCGATTTAGACAAAATGTCTACATGGTGCGAAAATTAGCAATAATGAAAAGTGTGAAGTAATACTCATGACCACTAAAAGAAATCCGCAGAACTTTAATTACACGATAAATCAGTCAAACCTTATGGTCGTAAATTCGACCAAATACCTAGGAGTTACAATTACGAACAACTTAGACTGGAGGTAACACACAGAAAATATTGTGGGGAAGGTGAACCAAAGGTTAAGTTTCATTGGCAGAACGCTTCGAAGATGTAGTAGCTCCACCAAAGAGACTGCCTACATCACACTTGTGCGTCCTCTCCTGGAATACTGTTGCCCAGTGTGGGACCCTCATCAGGTGCGACTGACGGAAGACATTAAGAGGGTTCAGAGAAGGGCAGCTCGTTTTGTTTTATCTCGTTACAGTGGGGAAAGCGTCACGGAAATGTTGCACGATTTGAGGTGAAAATCTTTAAAAGAACGACGTTATTCGTTACGGCGAGTTCTGTTTGCGAAATTTCAATCACCGACTTTTACTTCTGAACGTGAATATGTTTTGCTAACACCCACCTACATAGGGAGACATGACCATCCCATTAAAATAAGAGAAATCAGATCGAAAACGGAACGATGTAGGTGTTCCTTCTTCCCGCGCGCTATTAGAGAATGGAACCGTAGAGGAAGGTTATGAAAGTGGTTAATGACGCCTCTGCCAGGCACTTAAATATGATTTGCAGAGTACCTGTGTAAATGGAGATGTAGACAGAGCCATACGTACGTGAGTACAGTCACCAGAACGTGTGAAATGTCGACGCTAGTAGTGTATATGTTCATTTTGCAGCAATGCAAGCTGCAATTCTCCCTTGGAGACAACTATAGAAGTGCCGAACGCAGTCTTGCAGACTGCGCTAGATGACGATACACACGGTCCCAAACATGTTGAATGGGGGAAAGATCAAGGACTCATGCTGGCGAGGGTAGTTAAGGTAACCTTGAAGTGCACGTTGGGTCGTTCGGGATACATGTGAACGTACACCTGTTACAAAAGCTTATCGTCTTGTTGGTGCCTAAACGAGAGCAAGATGGGTTGAATGACGGTTTCAGTGTATCTTTCGCTGTCCAAAGTTCCCTTATCACCAGAGAAGACCGGCCAGTGTAGGATAAGAAAAAAATGTTCAAATGTTTGTAAATCTATCGGACCAAACTGCGTGGTCATCAGTCCGTAGCATACAAACTACTTAAACCTAGGTAAACTAACCTAAGGACAACACACACACACCCATGCTCCAGGGAGGACTCGAACGACCTCGGCGAGCAACAGCGCGCTCCGCAGCGAAACGCTTTAGGCCGCTCGGCTACTCCACTGCGGCGTAGGATAAGAGGGAAGGCCACAGGACCAGATGGGATACCAGTTCGTGTTTACACAGAGTACGCGAAGGAACTTGCCCCCTTTCTTGCAGTGGTGTACCGTAGATATCTAGAAGAGCGTAGCGTCCCGAAAGATTGGAAAATGGCGCAGGTCATCCCCGTTTTTAAGAAGGGACATCGAAGAGATGTGCAGAACTTTAAGCCTATATCTCTAACGTCGGTCAGTTGTAGAATTTTGGAACATGTATTACTTTCGAGTATAATGACACTTCTGGAGACTAGTAATCTGCTCTGTAGGAATCAGCATAGGTTTCGAAAAAGGCGATCGTGTGGAACCCAGATCGCGCTATTCGTCCACAAGACACAGAGGCCCATAGACACGGGTTCTCAGGTAGATGCTGTGTTTCTTGACTTCCGCAAGACGTTTGATACAGCTCCCCACAGACGTTTAATGAACAAAGTAAGAGCATATGGTCTATCAGACCGACTGTGTGTTTGTATTGACGAGTTGCTAGATAACAGAATGCAGCATGTCATTGTCAATGGAGAGAAGTCTTCAGAAGCAAGAGTGATGTCAGGTGTGCTACAGGGGAGTGTCGTGGGTCCGTTGCTGTTCACGATATATGAAATGACCTTGCGAGTAATATCGGAAGTTAACTGAGGCTTTTTGCGGATTATGCTGTAGTATATAAAGAGGTTATAACAATGGAAAATTGCATTGAAATGCAGGAGGACCTGCATCGAATTGACATATGGTGCAGGGAATGAAAATTGAATCTCAATGTAGACAAGCGTAATGTGCTATGGATACATAGAAAGATCCTGTATCATTTAACTACTCTATAGCATGTCAGCAACTGGAAGCAGTTAATTCCATAAATTATCCGGGAGAAGGCATAAGGAGTGATTTAAAACGACCATATAAAATCAATCGTTTGTGAAGTAGATGCCAGACTTAGATCCATTTCCTAAGGAAATACAGTCCGAAAACAAAGGAAGTAGGTTACAGTACACTTGTTCGCCCACAGCTTGAATACTGCTGTGTGGGATCCGTACAAGGTGGTGTTGATAGAGGAAGTAGAGAAGATCCAACGGAGAGCAGCGCGTTTCGTTACAGGATCATTTGGTAATCGAGAAAGCGTTACGGAGATGATCCATAAACTCCAGTGGAAGACTCTGCAGGAGAGACGCTCTGTTTCGAGAACATACTTTTACCGAGGAGTCTAGTAGTATATTGCTCCGTTCTATGTACATCTCGCGAAGATATTATGAAGATAAAAGCAGAGAGATTAGAGCCCACACAGAGGCATACCAACGATCTTTCTTTCCGCGAACAATACGTGATTGGAATCGGAGGGAGAACCGACAGTGGTACTCAAGGTATCGGGTGGCTTGCGGAGTATGGATGTAAATGTAGATGTAGATATGGCTCCCCACACTATGATGCGGATGTCGACCCTGTGTACCACTCCAGATTTTCGCGCTCCCATGCACGACGCCATACATGTATACGACCTACATTGGCACTGAGGCAGAAGCTACTTACATCACTGAAGACGATACGTCAACATTCGTCCTTCCATTAGTGCCTGTTGAGACTCCACTGGATGCGGGCTGCTCGATGTTGGTGCGTGAGCGGAAGACGTCCTAACGGCAAGCCTAATAGTGCACCATGGTGTGGGCAGGCATATCCCATCCTGGCTGTTCTCTTCTGTTGAAGGTCGAGGGTACATTGAACAGTGGATGGCGCATTAAAATCTTCATTCAACCCGTCTTGCCACTGTTCATGCACCAACATGGCGATATGCTTTTCCAACCGGACAGTGGACGTCCACATCTATCCCCGTACTACTCAACGTGTTCTACAAGGTGTACCTCAGCTGCCCTGGTCAGCACGATCCCAAGATCTGTCCCTATTTAGCTTGTTTGTGACCTGATAAAAGTCATCGTGGCACGGTCTGCGAGAAATCTGGTCCAGATGAGGGACCGGGTGGAAATTGCATGGCAGGCCATACCGCAAGACTACATTCCGCACCTCTACGATCGTCTCCATGGGAAAATTGCAGCTTTCATTGTTACAAAACGAGGTTAAACACGGTGGTAGCGTCGACATACCGAGTCTTTGATCCACTCACATATAGGGCGTATAGGTAACTATTCCATATGATCGTATCATCGTTAATAGTCTGCAGTGTGGCGCAGCGTCAAACGCCTTTCTGAAGTGCATAAATATATAGTCTGCTGTTTCCCGTCATGCATGACTCACAAGATGTCATTTAAGAAAAAGGCACACTGTCCCTCATATCTTTCCTCGACCTTAACACTCTTATCTGATCAACATAAAAGAACTACTCGTTCCTGTCAGAGCAAAACCCTTTCTGTCCCTATCCATCACTCAGCCGGTTTCTCAAAATCCTTTTCAGTAGCAGGAACCAGGCTCTGGAGCAATCTACCTCAGTATATCCGAGAACTGAATAACACTGCCAGCTTCAAACGACAGTTAATGGATTATGTACTAAAGCAATAATACCCTACGGTCCAGGTACGTCACATCCATTCCTCCTCCCAGATATTCCCCGACTGCCATTGCTCTCGCCAGGTACACCTTCTGTCGGAATTCGCCATGCGTTAACCAGTCTCGATATATTCAAAAGTAAATATTGTATCTGCTAATATCAATATTGTTACTTCTATTATTACACCACCAGCAGCAGAAGGTGTCTCAGTGGTACTGTTAGTATTAATCTTACTTAGAGTTAAGTTATTACATATGTAGAGTTAAGTTATTACCTTTTATTTACATCCTTTTACATGTAATCAACCTGTATAAATAATGTTATTAACTGTTCATCTGTAAAAATCATTATTATGTTATAGGTAACTACATGTAAAGAAATACTGTATGTGTAAAACCCTGGTCCGATGTAAGAGAGGGCCTGATGGCCCTAATCTGATCAGGCTAAATAAATAAATAAATAAAAATAAAGTGAGTTTCGCACGAGTGATGATTACTAAAACAGTGTTTATGCATGGAAATTGGAGATGAGAAAATTTATGTAGAATTCTGCAGTAAAACGATACGAATGATATTGATCTGTAATTATACAGGACGTTTCTTTTACTTTTCTTATTACCAGTCACTTGGGACTTTCGTGTAAGCCTTCTTTCGCAATAAATATATAAAGGGTGTGTCTCGTGAGAATCGTCAGGCGCATTTTCTGTGGTGTCTTGCTGCATATTTGAAATTTACTTTCTTGTACTCTGTAGTTGGTGTCAGTCCGAATAAATTCTGTTCATCAATTCATTCATGAGAAAAATTGTGTAGATTCATTTCCAGTTAAAGATGTTCAGATGTTTCTAAATTTAAGGAACTTAACAACGTTGATCAACAGTCCCTAAGCTTATAAACTACTTACACTAACTTAAAGTAAGTTATGCTAAGGACTACACAAACACCCATGCCCGAGGGAGGACTTGAACCCCCGACGGCAAACGGCCACGCGCACCTCAGCTGGGCGCCTTAGTGCGTACGGTTATTCTGCCGCGGCTCCAGTTAAAGAGTGGATGATTTTTGTACAGTGACGTTTTACGTTCTCTTTCGATGGAGTGGTCCCACACCAAAGGTGCAGCTTTCACGTCCTATGATGTAACAGACCATGGCGAACGAGGCGTAACTGGCGTGTAACTACGCCATCGCAAGGATAATTTTAAGCAGGAATTGCCGGTATAAAGTGCAACGTAAAGAAATGAGAATGGGTGAGTGAAAGGGCTGGATGAAGACACACTGGTACAAAGGAACTGACGTTAAATATATGTTTTGCTACAAAGCAAGTAATACTAAACTATAAATTAAACTAATTTATGGCCATAAGGCGTAACATAAAAGGGGAAAAATATCGTGTTTCAAAATGAAACCAGAAAGTTAATAGAATGTGAGGTGAAGCACAGGAGCTTGGGTGCACACCCTATCCGAAAATGTGCTTTGCCATCACTGCGTGAAGTATTGACTCTGGTTATTATCGCAGCAATGCGATTTTCCTTGCCAAAGAATTCTTATGTACATTAGAGTATCGATAGACGCGAAGGAATGTTGTTATATATCAAATGAAAATGTTCCCTGTCAAAAGAAACAAAGAAATGTCGTTAAGCTGTGAATATACAAAGTGTAAGCAGCAACTCACTGTTCAATGTTAGTTTGTATTTGCAGGGATAAGATTTCGGTTCAATTCAAAATACTTCTGTTACTGTGGGAATACGCACAACACGATCATGTATTGATTCTTTGCAGCACTACAAAACCAACAGCACCTTTAGTGGTTCATTGCTGTTCTATAGCATAACCATCGAAAAGAAATAACAGATAAAACAATTAAAAATGCTGTAGCACCATCGATTACTTCTTTGGTGCACTACGTAACTAACAGGGCCTCTATTTGTTCTGTACTGTGCTACACCGTTTTCTAGGCATTCCTAAACAGAATAGACTCAAGATATAATAAGTATGCACTGAAGTCAGAAAGGAAACTGTATAAATTCGTGTTTCCTTGCAAAGAATTCTTAGTAAATGAAAACATCGATAGACGTGAAGGAACGTCGTTAAGTTTTAAATTCAAACGATACCCGCGGAAAGAAGCACTTTTTTTCCATGGCGTTGCAAGGCATGCGGGATACAGCTAATATATATATTATATATTTGTGTCGTACATGGGTTAAATTTTACTTGCAGTGGAAGCGGCAACGTTGGCAACGAAATATTCGCTTTGTGGGGGTATAATAAATTTACTGATCGGAACAACATTTATTATTTCATTATCAACAAAACAATTATTCCTCTCTGACTTTTCAAAAAGGATTCAACAGCCGTTGCCAATGCCATCATCAATACACTACACCGCCACCGTAAGGAAAATCATAGCCCTTGTTTCTATGTATTACACCTAAGTTATGTGAATAAAAATCGCAGCATCGCCATTTATAAGTTAATGGGTACACTATGTAACAACACCTCTATCGGATCTTTGCAACACTACGCTGCAATTCAAGCATACCATACACCGGAAGCTGATTCGATTTTGATGAAATGAAGCTTATATTTTGCCCCAAGGTACTCTCATTTGACCTATGAAACCCCATGAAAGTTCGTATAGTACTCCTGGAGATTTGCTGTACTACACCATACCGTACTTATAAATATAGTATACACACAAAACATCAAATTACGATATGCTTCGTTCCTCTGTCCGATTTTGATGAAATGAAGCTTAAGTTTATCTCCAAACTATTCTCAATTTACCTGTGGAAATCCATGAAAGTTAGTGTAGAACTTTTGGAGATTATCCTCAACAAATATACAGGTTGGGTTTTAAACAAATGATTAAATTATCATATCTTTATTTTCTCTGATCCGATTTTAATAACTGAAGCCTTTATGTAACCGCACCATATGCTCAAGTTACGTGTGAAAACCCCACGAAAATTCGCCTGGTAGTTTTGGAGATAAACGTGTTCAAAGAGACAGACATGAGTCTTAGATAAAAAATTTTAAATTACGATATTCTTTTTTTTCCGTGTTCAGATTTTTATGAAACGAAGTCTGTAAGTTGTCCAGAGTTACGTTCAAGTTACCTGTGAAACCCCCATGCAAGTTCATGAAGTAGTTTTGGAGATAAGAGTTTTGTAATTGCTGAACAAACAGACACAACGGTTATTGAAAACACTAAAATTACAATATATATATATATATATATATATATATATATATATATATATATATATATATATATAATTTCGTGATCCAGTTTTGATAAAATGTGGCTGTATGTTGATCCAATCTTTTGTCATGTTTCTTGTGAAAACCGCATGAAGATTCGTCCAGTAGTTTTGAAGATTTAAGTGAACAGCGATAGGCCTACATTTACAGATTTATTATTGGTGTAGATAATAGAATGTGCAAGTGTCACTGCAAAGTGCAATCTCTTAAAGTTGAAAGCCAGATCTGTCGGACATAATGGGCATTCGTTAGATGTACACTTTCATTCTCTTCCTTCCCTTGTAGCTCTATAGAAATTTATTGCTTCTTCCTGCTGTGGTATGCGCTTCACAGTAAAAAATTGCTGAAAAGTTCTCAATAGCACATTCATCTTTCAGGAATTTCCTTAAGATCACTGGAATAGAGGAGCGTCTTAGCAGTAAATAACAGATAACTGGAATACAGGAGCGTCTTAGCAGTAAATAACAGATGTAATAAAACGTGGTGTCTGATGTGAAAAGTTGTTACTCGTCGCAGTATATATGATCTCATATTTACTAAGTTATATGTTGTACAATTGTATAATTTATCAGGTATAAATTCATCTGCTGAAAAATGCTCCTGCCGGAACACAGAAAAGGCGAATATGTTCTCTGACACAAAAGTATGGAACCAGCTGCCTCAATCCTCATTCCGACTTCCTCACCAAAAATTTTGGCATGCGAACATATTCGCGCAGCTTTAGCGCATAACTTTGTAAATACTATAGCCCAGTCAAGCAGTCATAGTCAGCAATGTTGTCTCACTGTCAGTTTCTATATATGTCTCTGTCCATTTGTTTGCTGTCTCTCCCACTGCCGCTTTCTGTGTCAAACTTTCAATGTCTTCATCCCTTTCCCTCGCGATTCCTCACAGCTGTCTGTTTGTCACTTTCAACGTCTCTCTGCCCCACTGACGTTGTTCCATTCACTGCCTGTCTTGTTGCCACGATCCTTTCTTTCTCACTGACAGTCTACTATCATTGTCTTCAATAAAGATTGTCTCCTTTATACATATGTAAATGGCGATGGTTGCTTGGGGTTTGATCTATAGACCGAAAAACTTTAGTAAGCGGCTACTGGGGATGGAAAAAATTGGACAAATTGTATATATACATGTGGCGTCTGTTCGGAAAGAACAGACGTCACATTCTGATCCAGCAGCTGGGCAGGGCGAAGCTGGGAATTTGTATCTGACGGGAGGCGTGCATGGGTAGTCCTTGCAGGTGCGGTGATCACTGTGTCCCCAGTGGTGTAGGGGTCAGCGCAACTGCCTAGAAAGCAGGAGACCCGGGTTCGAATCCCGGCTGGGTACACATTTTCAGCTTTGCCCAATAGCAGTTGAAGTCATATATTCTATGAATATTAAATTGGACAAATTGTTTCGTGCTATAGTATTGGAGAGCCGCATGCCCATGCTTTATGTTTCCCATTGTTTTCTCTTTTGCTCCAATTGCTAGTATCTGCATCTATCTTTCTTGTTGCCACTGGTCCTGACTTCCGACATCTCATTTCGCTTCCCACTGCTGTTTTCATGCATATGCCTTTCTCCTGAACTGACACTTTCTCTGTTCCATCATATATGACTCTCTCTGGCTCTGTCTCTGTCCTGCTCATATTCAGCTAAAAAAGCGCGAATATATTCCCATGCGAAAATTTTTGTTGAGGAAGTCGGAAAGAGGATTGAGGTAGCTGGTTCCACACTTTTGTATCAGAGAACATATTTGCCTTTTCTGTGCTCCGGCAGGAGCATTTTTCAGCTGGTTCCCGTCTTTTTCCTGTTACATCAGAGTGTACTGCTTATATAACATGAAATCAATGGTGAGTAAAATTTGGATAGTATTTTATATACCTTGATACATTTGTACAAACGTCAGGCCAAATTGACAATGTAGTAGTTTAGTTTCTTAAAAGAGCTTCACATTCAGATGATTGATAAACACGCTGCACTATTTCAAAGAACTTTGTTAAACACTATCAATATCGTTCCATAAAAAGCATGTAAACATTTTTGAGTCCAGCTGAGAATTTAGTTTTATATGATGTTGCTATTTCACGATCATTGAAGTCGTTCACGTAGATGCAACCATTACGATGACGAACTTGGCACGTCCAGTGGCCTGAAAGACGTGAATGTTGATGAAATATCAAGGGATTAATAACACTGCGTATTTGACATGAATATGTGCTGTAATCTGAAATCTACAGATCTTGGTTAATGGTTAGTATTATCGGAAAAACTTTCAAAGCTTTACGGAATCATAATATTGGAATGCATCGTAAAAATTTCGAAGATTTGCCATGAATAGATGTGTAGATTTGCCAATGCACGCAGTTGGATCTTTTGATACCAAAAATTATGATTTTTGTAGCGTATCGCGATAACGAATACACATTTCCAAAAACGGGAAACGGGTTTTCCAGATAAACACCTAAACAACATACACATAACACTTTAGTCATTTCCTATTCCTCAAGATACGTTACCTCACAAACAGAAATAGCGTTTTAGAACCTATTAATGTCGCGTTTTATCACTCACGGACCGATATCTCAAGAACCACGTAAGATATCATTCTGCTCTAAACTTCAAATAAAATTTCGATATATTATCTACATTTCATACGCAGCTATGTGTAACCTAAAATCAACCATACGAGAAGTCTACGCAATGTGTTTTTATCTCTGCAAACTCTATAAAATATGTTGCAATAGTTCACTAAACCGTATGCTGCATATTAACTGTAAAGTAAACTAAAACAAAAATCACCCCTTCACCGACCGAAGATTTCAATGTAATTCCGTAGATTTTCCCGGCGTAATATTATTTGTTGTTCTTCACGGGTTTGCGGCCGGATTATGTCGATCTTCTGATACGATGCGCACTGGCCTGTTCCCGCGGTATAAATGAGCCGCCGTAACTGATATGTCCTCAGTTCCGGCGTGATTGTGCACCAGTCATACCTGAAGATGGCGGCCAGGTGGACCGCTGAAATATCGTATCAGAAGATCGACATAATCCGGCCGCAAACCCGTGAAGAACAACGAAGATTTCAATCTTTAAGATGTACAGAAATCAATTTTTTTTCGCCGAGTACCGTTTTTCAAATCGCATGGTATGTTTCAGAGCTGTCCGAACGCCGTCTTTCAGTACAATACGCACTTTTTCTAGCAATATATCGCGGTTTTTCGGTCGTATCTTGCTAACGGACTAAAATTTACGAAAACTAAAAAAAATGCCCTTTATAGACAAATGTCTGCAGGATGTATTGTAAATATTTGAACAGTTTTCTATGGTTAGTTATTTAGATATTTGCGATTCACGGCTAAAAATCGGGTTTTTTGATTTTGTACAAAACTATGATAAGTTTCAACCTCTGGATCTCGGTAACGGATAACGATATCGAAAAAATTTAAAAACGGCCTCGAGAAAATCATCATAAGAACATATGGTAAAAATTTCGAATATTTGCAATGAACAGAAAGTATCGAAGTGACCACTCCCACAATTCGTTTTTTGTACCCAAAAATGAAGTTTATTTGAGATTTTATACAGGAACCACCCATGAATGAATGGTCCTTTTGTAAACCGCTTAAAGCCCACCATAGACTACACGTCATGTACAAAAGCCAACTGATTTGCACAATTTGGATGGGCTCCAGGTAATGTGTAACTTTGAAAATTTTGACAGCTATAGTATACCCATTCATCTAATATGTACACAAATGATCACTAGGCCAAGATCTATCCAGAACACTTTACCCCTTCACTCTGAGATGAATAGAACCTGAGATATGGGCCCCTACAGAATCGCAAATTCGCACGCGCCTTTTACGAACATATCAATACCGCGCACAACTTTAAGTCTGTAAAATCTTTTGCGAATACAGTTAGTAGTAAAGAAGAAATAGAATAAAACATGGTGCGTGCTGGGGCGGTTTACCATTCACGTTACTGTTTATGTGATCATATCTCATGAACTACATGTCGTATTGTGATACAATTTCGAAGGTACTTTCAGCTTTATGTCTATATAATGTCTGTAAAATCTCCTGCGGATACAATATATAGTGTAGAAATAATAAATTGCAACGTTACAACACGTGAACAGCGGAACAATAGTAAGCGAGAAACTTTTATCCTTTCATCATTTTGCTATGGTTGTCATCAAGAAAAAGTTTCCTAAAGGTTTGAAATTATGTTTAAAGTTTGTTGCAAGTCGCTAAGTGGTCTCCTACTCTAATAGTGGACTGATAACGTCACATTATTATGTGCCGCAAGATGGGGAAGTATTCATTGTTTATGATGTCATATATCGTGAACTGTTGGACCTATCCCAAAATGCTTTCGTAGCTGACTTCCCCTACTTATAATATACAATCCTGCCAAATTTCAGCTTCATGGGTGAAGTAGTTTTCTAGATTTCGTGTTTAGTCAGTGAGTGAGTGAGGGAATGAATGAGTAAATGAGTGTCCTTTGTGTTAACTAAGTGACAGAAAGGCGTTTTAGGCATTTCGATAAGCAGATTTCCTCTTCAAATGCAAAAATATTTTGTTGGCCCCAACCTACGTAAGGAAAAATGACCAAGATAAGAATATAAGAGGGATCTGAGCTCGAACCTAAAGATTTATGTCAGTGTTTTTCCCGTGCACCGTTATCGAACCAGGTTTCCTGTAGCAATAACGGACATGTAAGATTCCGCTATAAAAATAATTTTCCTTCACACTGGAAGGAAACTTACGAATCGCGTCGACGTTAAACGTTTCAGAGTGATTCAGGATTTATTTGGGCTGACTCTAGCTAAACTCATAAAAAAAATGAAAACACAAATTGTTGAAAAACTGAAAAAACGGGAAAAGTGCGATTGAAGACGCTGAGGACATTCGACCTGAATATACACCTTCCAAGACTACGTATTGTCACGATACAGGGGAGACAGCGTTACGGAAATGATATAGGATCTGGGCTGGGAATCATTAGAACAACGGCGCTTATCGCTGCGGCGTGGGCTAATTACAAAAACTCGAAGGAAAATTGGCAATTGACTCTAAATAATGAGAAGTGTGACGTCGTCCACAGATTACGAAAAGAAATCGTTAAAATTTGTTTAAAAGATAAATCAATCAAAAGTGAAGGCTGTAAACTCCACTAAATACCTAAGAATTACTATTATACTTCAGATTTACACTGGAAAGAACACGTTGATAATGTCGTGGGAAAGGCTAACCAGAGACTGCGTTTTATTGACAGAACACTTAAAACATGCAACAGAACTACTAAAGAGACTGCATACACTACATTTGTCAATTCTTTTTTGGAGTATTGCTGTCCAGTGTGGGATCCTTATCAGGTGGGTTTGACGGAGGACATCGAAATAGTCCAAAGAATGGCAGCTCCTTTTTTATTGTCACGATACAGGAAGACAGCGTCACGGAAATGTTGCAGGATCTGGGATGGGAAACATTACAACAACGGCGCTCATCGCTGCGGCGTGGGCTAATTATGAAAATCCAATCGCCAACATTCTCCTCCGAATGCAAAAATATATTGTTGACTCCCAGTTACATAGGTAGAAATGACCATTAGAATAAAATACGAGAAATCAGAACTCGAACGGAGAGATTCAGATGTTATTTCTTCCCGTGCGCTATCCGAGAATGGAATGGGAGGTAAATAGTATAATGGTGGTTCGATGAACCCTCTGCCAGGCACATAAATGTGGTTTGCAGAGTATCCCATGTAGATGTAGATGTAGAATTAAACATTGCGTCTGCCGATCGTCTGTTTAAATACACTAATCTCAAAAGCTGCCGTAAAATTTTCCCCGAGTTTTCACAGACAACGCGAGCGTAGTTTGGGGCAAAGTGTAGCCATTAGTTCGTCGAATTCTGACCGCGGAAAAATGAAAATACAGCAATTTAAAAATCTGGCTGTAACCGGCAAGTCTGTGTGAACACGCTAATCTCCAAACTTTCCAGACGAGTAATCATGGTTTATTCATACGAAAATTGAGCGTAGCTGCGGACAGCACACAGGCTTTATGTAATCAAAATCGGATCACGGAAAAAGGTAGATACTGTATTTGAGGGTACACGGGCTGATTTTTATGCGGGAGATTTAAGTTTTTTTAATACCTTATAATGATTAGGCATTGAACACGTAATTCTGCCACAATTTACGTCAGCCGTAGAAAACGCCTGTTTGGAAAAGTTTGCACGATTCCTCGACACTCATCTGGTTCGTCTTATCAGACTGTTTTTGCTGTCAGCCAGTTTAAAAAGTGTGTAGCGTTACAATTAGTCAATAAACACCTGTTGTCTCAAAAGAAAAGTTCAAATGTTTGTAATCCTATACGATCAAACTACTGTGGTCTTAGGTGCTTAATCTTACAAACTACTTAAACTAACTTAAACCTATCATACGGTGTAGTGGGACAAGATATTCGTGCTACATCTTGCTGTCTGCCCTGTTTTGAAGTTATAAATAAAAAATGAAAGAAATCGCACCTTTTATTTAGAATGCATACATATTTGATGTTTATGTAAATATTGTTATTTTTTATAATATGATTATTAAAATGTTTTGTTTCTGTACGTTTCATGTTCGATCGAGGCGCCGCAGTCAACAAGGGCAGCATCGTCGCCGCCGCAGCCAACATTACGACAGACGGCCACAATAAAAATTTAACCGACAGCTACGGGGCTACGAATGCTGCTGCGCCTTCTTTATCGCAGCGCTTCAATCGTTTCAAAGAAGAAAAGAAAATAATATTAGATTATAGTTAGTCTTGTTTGAGATTCAGTCCAAGCTAGTTGTCCACGTTCACGTTTCTTACTAAACTAACGCTGTATTAACATGAAGAAGAATAAATATTTGTTAATGATGAAAGATATCTTGCATTTATGAAGATTTATTTGTGATGAAGAATATTCTATGGCTAGAGAAATTTGATTCTTGTGAAAAATCTCGACTTATTTCATAAAACAATTTCATTCTGATTACCTTCGAATGTGACATTATATCAGTATCGAATGAGAATGTGGAACAACAGCGTTTAGAAGGCTGTGGAATGTTAATATTTTCAGTACTAGTTAACGACAGCGAACAGAAGTGACTGTTTGATTTTGATGAAATTTTAGTAACGGCCACAGACTGTTTTCCTTGCCCCGCTCGTAAAAGAACCTGATTTATTTATTTTTGATGAACTATTTGAAGGAATTACTTCTACAAATTTTAATTTATGTTGTGGGGCGGGACCCTTCGGACGAAGTCTGGAGAATTTACACGGTTAGCTTATGACAGTTGGTGTTGCTATGGAACTGTAAATAACAAATCAACAACGTCCTACCAACTGATAAAACTTTCTAGTGTCAAAATACTCGCATGATTAGAGAATAAAGACAAACATTAATAATTATATTAACCATCGCAATTATATCGTCACCGTTACACTACAACGGACAACACACACACACACACACACACACACACACACACACACACACACTCGAACCTCCGACGGGAGCGGCCGCGCAGTCTGTGACATAGCGCCTAAAACTTCACGGTCATTCTCGCGTGGCGTATATTGCCTCAGGTGTCATCTGAAACAACATGTGAAACGTTCAACACATAATCAGTACTTAATACTAGCCTTGTTGTACATGTATTACAATACGCACTTTTGCAGTTTTGACTGACTGGCTACCTTCGAGTGGTTACAGGTGCTGCGAACGTAGCAGTATTTCAACATTTATAGAAAATAATTCAAATGTTTGTAATATATGGGACTTAACTATTGTGATTAAAATAATTGAGAATTTTTTATTATTAATAATTGAGTTTACCACCTTAGACAGAGTTCATACCAGTAGGTGTAGCTGTTACGCAATCGAATTCTAGCAGCTCTGTGTTCTGCCGACAGACGACGCTGAAGTGGATTATTCGACCTTTGTATAGATAATCAAGATATGTATAAGAGGTTTCAGTTAGTTTCCCAGTTGCGACTAACACAACAACATTTTCACCAAGTCACAAAATTACGTATACCATAACTTGTAACAGAAGCAGTATAGAATGATATGCACAGAGTCAGGGGGATGTATAGTGGGAGAGTAGGAGGAGGAAGTGATAAAAACAGGAACCGAATGAGTTGGTGGAAGATAGGGGAGAGGAAGATATGGACGAAGAGAGGAGGTGCACCGAGAAAGAATGAAATTGACAAAAAAAAAAAAAAAAAAAAAAAAAAAAAAAAAAAAAAAAAAAACCGGAGGAGGGGATGGCTCGAGATGTTGGGAGAAGGAGATCTACGAAGAGAGAAGCGATGTCGAGATGATCAAAAAGAGGAGGCAGATGGTTTCGCAGAAGACTGATATAAATAAATACCCGGGCAACGCAGCATACTTAGTGTACATTATATATAATCCGAAGACGTCCAATGATCCTTACTTAATAGCGCGCAGGAATGACCGCAAGGTCTGCGGCGCCGTTCATAGATTTCACGGCCGCTTCCGTCGGAGGTTCGATTCCTCCCACGGGATGTTGTGCGTCTTGTCCTTAGTGTAAGTTGTTTGAAAAGTTTTTTTAAGTTTAGGGATAGATAACGTCACAGTTTGCTTCCTTAGGGTTACAAACATTTGAATGGAATCCTTCTACGGTGCGGATGCACACCAGGTTCGAACACTGGGCTTGAAAACATATTCTCTTTGGAGAACAGGTAAAATAAAGGGTTTCTCGTCAAAATATAAAAGGAGTAAAAATACATAGACAACTGAGGGGTTTAGTGAGAGAGGGAGCTATGCCACGTTGAGGAGAAATGGAGATAAATCGAGTTTTCTGAAGCGTTTTATTAAGGCATGATTTGTACGGTAAAGGGGTCAGTTTTTTCAACTTAACGTATTGTTATGTAAATTATGCAGCAGGAAAAAATAATTAATTTCAAAGTAAATAACAATGATATGACCTTGTAGGCTTTAATTAATACAAAAATATTTCAAAAACGCAAATTTTATACGCATATCAAGAAGTTTTATCCTGGTTGAAATACTGTTACCCAAGTGCAAATCATGTTATCAGGATTACACACCAACTACAAACAAACATAAACAACGTCTTCTTTAGTGTTCTCACTGTCCACTGTTTCTGTGGATTTCAGTTTTTGGTAAACCCCAAAATCATGAGATCTTTTAACTTCAAGGGTGATATAGGTTTTCTGTGTAGACAGAGCAGTGGTATTTCCTTAAGAAGTCTAGTCATATAAGGATGGTCAACCATGAGGTCTTTTCTGTTTTTGTAACGACGACCTGGTATCTTCTTGAAGACGGATATAAAAGCAACAATTACAGTTTTGAACAATATGTTCTTCCGTTATCAATGATCAACACTTCTGTGTCGGTACGTCAGCAACTGAAATAGGGGACAACATCGAAAGGTGGATTAGCTCCTCCTCTTACTCAAAATGAACGCAGGGGCGCGTTCAAGAACTCACAACTGCTCCAGAAAGAGCGGGAGCTATGCCACATGGTTCTAGTTCACAGGGTTGACGCAATATGGCATAAACATACTGAAAATGACCAAAGCTCGATTTTTTATGTTATTTGGCATAGCCCCCTCTCTCACTAGACCCCTCAACTTGTTAAAGTAAACGTCCCCAAAATGGATCATCATATCAGATTAAAAGATAAAATACATTGACTGTTTCACACATAAGTACAAGACAGAGTGCATGATAATCCATTTTGGTGACGTGTACCTTAACAAATTGACTATGTATTTTTACTCATTTAAAATTTTGACGATAAACCATTTATTGTACATGTTCTCCCCAAAGTGAATATGTTTTAAAGCCAATGCAACCTTTGAAGATGATGATATATATCATCTAAACTGGTAGAGACAAATAAAAATTTCGATATTGGCGATTTTGGCTCAATTACTTGTTGAATGTGTACTTTTATTAATATTAAGAAAGAAGAGAGAGAGAGACAGGCGATAAAATGGGTTCTAGGAATTCAGACTGCTATCAGATTAGATTAGATGAGATATTAAACATAAGGAGAGACACTGAATTAAAATTTATGCTGTGCCTGAGATTCGAACCCGGGACCTCCTACTTACTACATAGATGCTTTAGACCACTCAGCTAACACAGCGTTGTAGCTTTCGAACCCGGGACCTCTTACTTACTAGGTAGGTGCTTTAGACCACTCAGCTAACACACCTTTGGCTACAACGCTGTGCCCAGGATTCGAACCCGGGACCTCCTACCTAGTAAGTAGGAGGTCCCGGGTTCGAATCCTGACCACAGCATAAATTTTAATTCAGTGTCTCTCCTTATGTTTAATACCTTTGGTATAACGAGACAATGTTGTCTCAAGGAATTGTATTATTTGTTGATATTTAGATTAGTACTTGTTCCATAGATCATAAATACGACACTTCGTAATGATGTGGAACGTGTCAGGTTAATGGAAGGTGTCTTTACAAATTATTAATTTGTACTAAATATTACATGACACAATAATTTATTTTTAATTTCATTCTTTTATTTTACTATTTTATATCTAAAAATTCATCTATAGTGTAGAAGGAATTTGCCATTCAGAAACTCTTTTAATTTATTTTTAAATGGTAGTTGGCTATCTGTCAGGCCTTTGATGCTGTTTGGTACGTGACCAAAGACTTTTGTGGCAGCATAATTCACCCCTTTCTGTGCCAAAGCTAGATTTAACCTTGAATAGTGAAGATCATTCTTCCTGCTAGTGTTGTAGTTATGTACCCTGTTATTGCTATTGAATTCGATGGGATTGGTAATAACAAATTTCATAAGTGAATATATATACTGTGAAACTACTATGAAGATTCCTAGCTCTTTAAAAAAAGTGTCTGCAGGATTATCTTGGATGGGCTCCAGCAATTATTCTGATTACACGATTTTGTGGAATGAATACTTTTTTATTCAGTGATGAATTACCCCAGGAAATGATGCCATACGAAAGCAGAGAATGAAATTAGGCATAGCAAGCTAATTTACTAAGATGTGTATCACCAAAATTTGCAATTACCCTAATAGCGTTAGTAGCTGAACTTCAATGTGTTTTTTCCAGTTCAACCCCTCATCAATGCATACACCTGAAGATTATGAATATTCTACCTTTTCTACAGATTTATGTTCAAAGTCTAAATTAATTAATGTTGTCACGCCATTCACTGTACGGAACTGTACGTACTGTGTTTTATCAAAATTCAATGATAGTCCATTTGCTGAGAACCACTTAATGATTTTCTGAAAGACACAGTTTACAATTTCTTCAGTTAGTTCTTGTCTGTCAGGTGTGATAACTATACTTGTATCATCAGCAAAAAGAACCAGCTCTGCATCTTCATGGAGAACAGCAAAGGATCTAAGACCGAACCTTGTGGCACCCCAGTTTGAGGAATCAGCTGTTTCTTGCATATTATGTCAACTTTCTGCACTCTTCCAGTTGAGTATGATTTAAACCATTTGTGCACTGTCCCACTCATACCACAATACTTAAGATTATGTAGAAGAATCCCATGATTTACACAATCAAAAGCCTTTGGAGAGATCACAAAAAAATCCCCATGGGTGATGTCCGGTTATTCAGAGCATTTAATATTTAAAAAGCAAATATAAGATTATCTATGGACAGATAGAAAAAAATGGCGAATGAAAGTCAAATTTCTTGTACCGGCAGATGGATATTGAATTGCATTGTGAAACCTGATAATAATAATAAGTGGGATAGGTAAGTGTGGAATATGCACGCTGCAGAATGTAGCGCCCACTTTCTCCGCGACGGCCGCTGTTGCCTTCGGCCTCTCCGGCCCCCTGGCGCCTCACCCCCCCCCCCCCCTGAAGACTCCGCCTCGGCCGCGTCCATTCCGTTTTTCTGGACGACTGCTCCTTCCGGCCGGCGGCGATTCGATTTCTGCGGGACCTCCGGTCAGACATTCAGGGGCACAACGCCGGACGCTGGCGGAGAAAATCCGCGCACGACAAAATGAAAGAACAGAAAAAAAAGAGGAGGGCTGCTCGCGTCAGGAGTCGCGGGGCAACTTCCGGCCGTCTGTTTGGATTTCTTGTAGACAGCCGGGCAGTCTGCAACTCGCCCTCTCTGCTGTCGGGGACGTCTCCAGGGGAGGCAAACAAGGGTCGTATTCAGTCCATGCAAAACTTCCCAGGTGTATGCACTGATGACAGATTAAACTGGAAGCAACCCATAGACGGTCTGCTGAAATGTGTGCGTTCAGCTACTTATGTTATCAGGGTTGTTGCAAATTTTGGCTATAAAAATCTCAGTAAATCTACATCTACATGCATACTCCGCATGCCACCCGATAGGTGTTAGGTGGAGGGTACCTTGAGTACCACCTATTACAGTCACGTATTGTTCGTGGAAAGAAAGATTGTCGGTATGCCTCTTTGTGGGCTCTAAAATCTCTGATTTTATCTTCATGATCTCTTCGCAGGGAGCAATATACTGCTAGAATCCTCGGTAAAGGTATGTTCTCGAAACTTCGACAAAAGCCCGTACCGAGCGACAGAGCGCCTCTCCTGCAGAGTCTTCCATTGGAGTTTATCGATCATATCTGTAACGCTTTCACGTTTACCAAATGATCCTGTAACGAAGCACGCTGCTCTCCGTTGGATCTTTCTACTTCCTCTATCAACCCCACCTGGTACGGATCCACACCGGTGAGCAGTATTCAAGCTGTGGGCGAACAAGTGAACTGTAACCTACTTCCTTTGTTTTTGGACAGCATTTCCTTACCATCCTTTCAATGAATCTAAGTCGGGCATCTGCTTTACCGACGATTGATTTTATATGATCGTTCCATTTTAAATCATTCCTAATACATATTCCCAGACAATTTATGGATTGCTAACCCGCTATAGTGTAGCTAAATGATACAGGATCTTTCTTTATATGTATTCGTAGCACATTACACTTGTCTACATTGAGATTCAATTGCCATTCCCTGCACCATGTGTCAATTCGATACAGATCCTCCTGCATTTCAATACAATTTTCTATTGTTACAACCTCTCTATATACAGTATAGCACCACCCACAAAAGCCTCAGTGAACTTACGATGTTATCCGCAGGGTCATTTATATATATCGTCAACAGCAACGGACCCACGACACTCCCCTGTGGCACACCTGACATCACTCTTACTTCGGAAGATTTTTCGCCATTGAGAATGACATGCTGCATTCTGTTATTTAGGAACTCCTCAATCCAATCACACAATTGGTCTGATAGTCCATATGCTCTTACTTTGTTCATTAAACGTCTGTGGGGTACTGTATCAAGCGCTTTGCGGAAGTCAAGAAACACAGCATCTACCTGAGAACCCGTGTCTATGGCCCTCTGAGTCTTGTGGACGAATAGCGCGAGCTGGGTTTCACACGATCGCCTTTTTCGAAACCCATGCTGATTCCTACAGAGCAGATTTCTAGTCTCCAGAAATGACATTTTATCGAACATAATACATGTTCCAAATTTCTACAACAGACCGACGTTAGAGATATGGGCCTATATAAATTAGGTTACTATGCCTATTTTTCATTCACTGCTTTCGTATGGCATCATATTCTGCAGTAATTCATCATTGCACAAAAGCGTGCAATCAGAATAATTACTGGAGTCCACCCACGATAATCCTGCAGACATCTATTTAAGGATTTAGGTATCCTCACAGTAACTTCACACTTTCATAAGTGTATTTCACTATATTCATTTATAAAATTTGTTGTTAATAATCCAACTCAGGTCGAAAGTAATAGCAGTGTGCACAGCTATAACACCAGGAGAAAGGATGATCTTCACTATGTAGGGCTAAATCTGAGTTTGCACAGAAAGGGGTAAATTATGCTGCTACAAATGTCTACCTACCAAGCTGCATCAGAAGCCTGACACAGCAGATAGCATTTAAAAATAAATTAAAAGAATTCATGAATAACAAGTCCTTCTACTCAATGGATGAGTTTTTAGATATAAATTAGCAAATAAATAAAAATAAATAAATAAATAAAAATAAAAGTTGTGTCATGCAATAGTTTGTGCAATGTAACGTATTGTATAGACACCCTTCATTAATCTGACACGTTTCACATCATTGAAAAGTGTAGAATTCATGATCTATGGAACATGTTTTAATCTAATCTAATCATGACAGAACTTTCTGCTACAGAAAATTAGGCAGTTTAAAATGGTGCAAGATATTCGAAATTGTCGGGTAAATATTGTTAAGCTATAGGGAAAAAAGCTCAATATACACTGAGTTATTAAAGTTATGGGAAACGCCCTAATATCGTATCGGATCTTCTTCTGCCCAGCGACGTGCGGCAGCTCATCGTGGCGTGAAGTGAGTAACTCCCTTCAAGTCCCCTGTAACAGTACTGGGCTAAGCTTCCTCCACTACAGCCGGCCGTAATTGCAGTATTGCTGATGTAGGATTATGTGCACGAAGGGATCCCTCGACTGTGTGCCATATCTGTTCTGTGGGATTTATGCGGACGATGTGGGTGCCCAAAACATTCGCTGGATCTAGGTAGTGCTTCAAAGCAGTCGCGAACAGTTGCGGTCTGCCCAAAACTAATAGAGGATCAGGTGAGAAATTATACACAATTACAAATGGTAAAGTATTTAATTTACTTTTTGGTTACAACTGTAATTTGTAAAAGTCTTCCCATTCCATTTTTGCATGGTGTGGTACAGCAACAGAGTTTAGTTGAATTCTTAAATAAAAGTATGTTTTGGTTGCAAAATTTTTTATTTAAACGACGCGTTTCGCTCGGTTAGGGCATCTTCAGATAACTGACAAAAATGAAAAATGAGCCAATACTTACATGACAATATTTCAAAAATTTTTAATTTTTTAAAACTATAAAACAATGGTGAAATCGATAATCAGGAACTGTAATAGTGTACGGTACTAATGTTTTACATAATATACCCAATATCACAAGACACAAATTTGAAAGGATGCCAAGGTATATAACATGTTTAACATAAACCCGCTTAGAAGTCTCAAATTCCTCCAGGATGTTTAACGTAGGTCTTTTTTGGCGTAATGCAAAATTTTTAAATTATCTAGGGTGGGAGCTTGATACTCACAAGCCTTTAAATGTTCGACGAAAGGAGAGTTTTTCTTCATTTGCCCCTTTTTTATTAATAGATGTTGATTGAAAAGTGTTTTGAATGCCCTCCCCGTCTATATAGGGAGCGTGTTAGGCTTATATAGGACCAGAGGCATACCGCGACCGCGAAGTTAGTTGACGAAAAAAGACGAACTGTGCTCCCCTTCCTAGGACCTTTTACATATAGCAATATTGTTTCGTAATACGAATGTACACATTGTCTTTTATCGCGCAACAATTATTCAACAAATTCTACCACACAACGAGCAACCTATCAAACAGCCTCACACAGCTTTGGGTGTTTATAAGCTTAAATGTGTACACTGTCCAGCCGAGTACGTGGGACAAACTGGAAGGGAATTGTAATTTGTGTTTCATATAGTACGATATTTTTCTGTCTCTTTACTTGAGGTTTACATGACGTTTACTTAGGCGAGGCACTATGATGCTATCCTAATAGTGAAAAAGTCATTCTTGTTGCTCCCTTATATGGTGTGTGAACATGTCGGCCGACTAGTACAGTTGCACACCTACTTGGTATGGACAGTATGAGGTTATCAATCGGCCCTGGAGGGATATTTGACCACTCATCCAAAATGTCAATGTTCCAGCTCTGCTACAGTTGTGGGAGGTGCTGGTCTGACTGCAATGCTTCTGCCAAGAGCATCTCAGACATGCTCAATCAGATTTCAGTCCGGTGAACATCGTGGCCACTCCATTCGTTCAGTTCCCTCAGCTTCAATCATGTTGTCCACCAGTGAAGCTCTGTGGGAATGACCCTTATCATTCACCAGAACGAACCCATCTACTACGTTACCAGCATAGGGCACAACAAAAACTCGAAGGAAAATTGGCAATTGACTCTAAATAATGAGAAGTGTGAAATCGTCCACACGAGTACGAAAAGAAATCCGTTAAACTTTGTTCACAGATAAATCAATCAAAAGTGAAGGCCGTAAACTCCACTAAATATCTAAGAATTACTATTACTTCAGAGTTAAACTGGAAAGAACACGTTGATAATGCCTTGGGAAAGGCGAACCAGAGACTGCGTTTTATTGGCAGAACCCTTAAAAGATGCAATAGAACTACTAAAGAGACTGCCGCTTGTCCGTCCTATTTTGGAGTATTGCTGCCCAGTGTGGGTTCCTTATCAGGTGGATTTGACGGAGGACATCGAAAGAGTCCAGAGAAGGGCAGCTCATTTTTTATTGTCACGATACAAGGGGAGAGCGTCACGAGAATGATGCAGGATCTGGGATGGGAATCATAACAACGGCGCTTATCGCGGCGTGGGCTACTTACGAAACTACAATCGCCAACATTCTCCTCCGAATGCGAAAATACATTGTTGACTGCCATTTACATAGGTAGAAAAAGAGAAATCAGATCTCGAACGGAGAGATTCAGGTTTTCCTTCTTCCCGCGCGCTGTTCGAGAATGGGATGAGAAATAAATAATATAATGTTCGTCCGATGAACCTTCAGCCAGGCACTTACATGTGATTTGCAGAGTAAGCCATGTAGATGTAGATACAGAAGGAACTGTCTCTATACCCTTCCGCACTCGAAGCGACATTCTGAAAGACAGAAATCCGTACGACCGCCAATACTGACTCCCGAGCACCCCATTCAATCACCATCATGATATGGTGAAGTTTCCTGCACACAATAAGCAGGATTGTTCCGAGATGCAATGCAATAAAAACCAAAGATATTAGCGTACACGACAAAGACATTCCTATCCTCTTTTCCCACCCTTTTTGCTCCCTTCCGCCTACCATACCTATTATCCTACTTTATTCATCATATAATATAGGAGGTATCCTTACCCACGACACCTTTTTCTAGGATAGCCTACGGTTGTGTGTCTGCGGAAGAATTTTATTAATGTTCTATTGAGGCTCTAATTTTCCTTTTTTGCCTAAAAACAAGACACGAACAAAAAATCCAAAGATATTACTCTACAATCGATATGCAAGTTCCTACATGAAAAGTAGACGTCCTTGACAAGGTATGACGTCACTAAATTGAAATCCAGGGATGCATCCACTTGTAATACTACAGTGGATGCAATGCAACAATAACCAAAAATATTAGCGTACACGACAAAGATATAGTTACATATAGTAAGCCTACAACTAGTGCAGATGTAGCCGCTGTAACTAATTGGAATAAATGTAAAGTAAAGAATAAACTATTCCAAGGTACAAATCCATTCTATAGTGGTATATAGGTTACTGATGATGAACCTGCAAAGAAAGATCTGCTACATTTTGAGGAAAAGTATTTGACTTTTATTGTACGTAATCGAGTGTATATGACATTTTGTAAACGAAAATGTAACATACTGAATAAAGATATATGTTTGCAGCTAATGTCTGCGTTGGAATTGTTCCAAGCAAATTGGGACCATCTACGCACCTTTCCTGATGAAAGCCGGCGTGCCTTCATTGCACTAATTGATGAAGAGAGAATTGATATAGTTGCTTTGACATTTTATGGAAACAGGATTAATCTTGCATGAGCTTTAGTTGTTTTAAATGAACTTTGGTATTGTAATCCAAACAAGGACGCTCTGCTGACATCTGTACGTGCATCATATAGAAACTACATATAATGCCGAACGGTGATAATCTGGCTGAAAACAAAATCTTTACTCTTCTGTGAACAGAACCCTACGTCATTCGTGGCCACTCCAATGGTGATGATCCTCCACCCAGTTTCTGCGAGGTAAACGGTGTCGTCGTTTTGACGGGACTCACACACTATAGGCCTCTGTGCGTAGAGCCCACATTCCCAAAGGAGATTTCGGACTGCTTTTGTTGATACTGCACGTCCTCTTGCTGCCTGGAGGGTGCGTTGCAGGTGAGTTGCAGTCAGCCTCCTGTCCCGACTGGGTGATAAATGGAGATAACAGCCATCTGTTACGTCTAGACGACTTTGGCCTTACCTTCTTTTAACGGTTCCTGTTGTCTGAAAATCGTGTCCAGGTCCTTAAAATTACACTTTGGAACACTACAATACGTGCAGCCACTTCCCTCTGCGTGTGTGTCCCGCTTCCACCCTTCCTATGGCTCTCCATGCCGTAGCTTCGGGTATGTGACGTTGATGCTGCATTGCACTACCTGTTCTCTACACTGTCTGAACCCAACTGCTCGTGTAATTCGTTTGGTACAGTAGACACCAGTCAACACCAACCCCTTCTACAGCAACTTTCTGTTATTATCACTATCTCGGTTGCCGTAATGTTGTTGTCTTCACTTCATAGAACCGGCAGAAAGACGTCGAACCATTTCAGTTCATTCTGCCGATGACAATACTTCAGAAGCTAGATATCTCAACTGATCCCGTAATTGTTATCCCTGTGTGTAATATTTCCATCCATTAAAATTTGATCTATGAACATGATGTCCATGAATCGCTGGAGAGGGTGTTAAACTGACCTGACGAACATTTCCAGTCAATGATCGTTTCTTTTTGACCAGAGCAAATAGGCCAATCGATGTGAAAACAGTCAACACCAATGTACAGCTACCATCAGCTTGCCCAGTGCCTTGTTGAGAACTTTAATCCATGGCTTTTTGGGGGTGTGCCCCATACTCGGACCCTACCACCATCTCTCACCAACCGAAATTACAACCCCTCTAAGTCACGATTTTTCAGCCGTCTCGGTCACGAACTGAGGAGAAGCGATGCAGGCAATTTCGTGCTTTTAGGAAAGGCATTCGTGCCGGTCTTTTGTTGCATTTACGTCAAACTTTGCCGCACAGTTCTGACAAATTCGTCGCACATTGATTTCTGTGTGATTCTTGCCTGTTAGCACCGAAATGTCAACGCAAACGTCCCTGCTCTTGCAACGGGAAGGCCTCGGATACAGCTAACCGATTCGGCTCAAACTTGGTAGGTCGCTTGTGTACAACCTAAAACGAAGGACTCGAACATATTTTTGCTCAAAGCCTCTCAGTTTGTGAGAAATTAACCCCTATAGGGTATGGCGAGCAATCTACTAACAATGACGGGATCGATAGATCGATAGTTGTAAATAGATTAGTTTCATCATCATATATGTGGTCCGGAAACGCGTACTTTTCCTTAAATCTAGAACAAATTTTTTTACCGCTGCTGCTAATTTATCCTCGTGGTAAACGCTCTTCGCGAGAGCGCCGATAGCGCAATGTTCAAGGTAACTGGCTAAGAAGCGGAGAAACAGGGCGCGAATCTTATTTATTTAAATTGTAATTTTTCGTATCAGAATTCGTAGCGATAAGAGGGTTAATTAGGTAAGTCAATGAGTGATAAGGCAGGGAAATAAATTTCACAAACTACTTGTAATAGTAACTTAAATGTTATCACTTTGTAACGGCTCTTCCAGTCACTGTTACGTGTCGTTACTTTCCTTCGAACAACCAAATGGATAGTACCTTTTTTGTGCTCTCAGCTTACCCCTAACAAGCTGGCAGATCGCCACGAACTCAAGCTCGGCGGGTCAGCCAATTCAATCGATAGCAGGCGTTATACCGCGATAAACGACTGTAAATAAAAAAGAGTATTCTCGAGCGGAATTTGGACCTTCTCTTACAGAGGTCGTAGCGTAACTGAGAACCAGCGAAGTATTCGTACGCCAGCTCGCGACTGGCCTTTTAGGGACCGGCCACGCGACTCGCCAGTCAGTCTCGTATCCACCACGCAAACGATAGTCTCATGGAAGACTCCGAAGAAGAAGAAGAAGAAGAAGGAGAAGAAGCCCGCTGCGGAAGATGTCACTGAAGACGCAGAACCCAGGAACCACCCCGGCTGCTCCAACGGACTTCTGTAACTACCTTCGAAGTAGTGACAATTTTAAATAGTATAGAAGTAGTCTAGTTGTAATAACTTAGTTCTTCAGGAAAGTGATTGTGTTCACAATACTTTTCATATAAAAATACGAAACGAATATACTCGCGGAACCTAGAACATTGTAATCTTTCGACAGCTCACTACTCCTTGCGAAGTGTCAGCAAAAAATAAACTTGGTTTACATATAAAATATGTCTTTTATGGGGATCATCATCATCACCATCATCATCATTATCATTAGAGACTGATCATGCCTTTCAGCGTTCATATGGAGCATAGTACCTCTAATAAAATTCCTCCATGATCCCCTATTCAATGCTAATACTGATGCCTCGTGTGATGTAGTGCCTTTTACTTCAAAATCAATCTTCACCGAATATAAGTACTTTCTTCTTGGTCTACCTCGACTCCTCTTACCCTCCGCTGCCTAGCTCATGAGCCTCTTAGGTAACCATGCTTATCCCATGGGTGTAACATGACCCCACCATCTCAGTCTGTTCGCTCTAACTGCTTCATCTATGGTGTTCACTCCCAGGTTTTCTTTGATTTCCCCATTATGGACACCCTCCTGCCATTGTTCGCATCTATTAGTACCTGCAATCATTCTTGCTGCCTCTACCTTATGAATAAGGTAACCTGTATCCACCCAACTTTCACTCCCATACAACAAAGTTGGTCGAAAGATAGAGCGGTGCACTGCTAACTTAGTCTTGGTACTTACTTCCTTCTTGCAGAAGAGAGTACATCTTTGCTGAGCACTCACTGCATTAGCTTTGCTGCACCTCGATTCCAATTCTTTCGCTATGTTGCCATCCTGTGAGGAAATACATCCCAGGTACTTGAAACTGTCTACCTGTTCTAACTTTGTTTCTGCTATTTGGCACCCAATCTGTTTAAATATTTTTCCCACAGACATTACTTTCGTTTTGGAGATGCTGATCTTCATATCATAATCCTTACACCTCTGATCGAGCTCTGAAATATTAGTTTGCAACTTTTCAATCGAATCGGCCATTACAACTAAGTCATCCGCATATGCGAGACTGCTTGTTTTCACCTTTTTTATGAATTTTAATTTGTACAATGCTTCCCAGATACTTACCTTGGTCGTTGCGCTATGGACGCTCTCACTAATAGCGTTTACAGTCTGGAAACATACGGCAATTGCAAAAGTTTTTCTCCTAGATTTCAGGAAACTATGCCTTTTGTACCACAGACCCGAAGATGAAAATTGATCTATTTACAATATCTATCGATCCCGTCATTTTAGTAGATTTATCGACATAGCCTTTAGCGGTAATTTTCTCAAGAACAGAGCCAGAATATTTTAGAGACAATCCTTTTACGTTTAGCGACCTGCCAGATGTTAACCGCATCTATTGGTCGTTTCTGAGGCCTTTCCATTTTAGTCATTAAGTCAGGTCGTCGTCCGGTATGTCCTCTGTCGGCAGGGGATTTGCGTAAAAATTAAATTAGTATTTCCGGTATATTATGACACTGTGGATATCGGGATAATGTGTTCAGTAACTATTTCAAAAACGCAATGTACCATGCATCCAGCTCAAGTTACCATTCCGCTTTCAAACTTTTTTAATCCCGTCATTTGGACGTCGGAAACATGAATCATAAGAGTACAAATGACAGCTTGACAATGCAGCACAATTTTGTACCTAGCGTAAGTGGTGAAACTAACATCTATAGAAATGTTGAACAAATAATTACGTGTAATCCATGGAATCCTGTTGCTACGAAGAATGTTGCTCCATATCGCAAACCCAAGACTTGTTTCATCAGTGCACCTGATAATTAGGGACCAAGAAAGAATAATATAGAAGAACAAAAACCAACTGCTCGAATTTCATAGGGCTTACGCAAGAATGTAGCATTATCCAACCATCAATTCAGTCAACGTAGAAAAGACGGGCAAATCTCAACTGGCCATCCACTACCACTTTTGATGATAACAACGTATGCCGTATCGAAGTTTCAAAAATGTTCAAATGTTTGTAGAGTCTTTGGGACTTAACTACGGGGTCGTCAGTCCCTAAACTTACAAACTACTTATGAACTACTTACAACTAAGGACGGCACAAATATCCATGCCCGAGGGGGGATTCGAACCCCCGACCGTAGTGGCCGTGCGGACCGTGACTGGAGCGCCTCAATCCCCTCGTCCACCGCGGCCGGCTATCGAAGTTTAGATGCAAGATTACCGTCACATTAATTTGAGGTACCTAATAGTATATGGAAGTGGAACATGGGCAGTGAGAAAACGGGAAAAGAACTGCAGCATTTCAGATGTGATGCTACAAAAGAATATAGAAAATTAGGTGGAATGATGAGATAACGAATGAGGTTCTGCGGAATCGGCAATGTGGAAAGCACTAAGAAGAATTTCGCCTACATAATCTAGTGGACAACTTGCTGAGTCGCAACGCAGGGAAAAAGAAGGTAATGATTTGATGTAAATGAAGTAAATTTAGAAAAAGTAGTGTCTGGCAAAATAATGTTCCGCGGAAAGAAAGTTAACAACGAAAGCAAATAAATTTTGAAATGAATAGTAATTTTTGAAATGAAAAGAATAGCGCTAATGTAAGATACCTGCTATGGGAAGGTATACATTTCATATTCAGATGTACTGCGAATTTGAGACCAGTGTCAAGCTAGTCAGGCTTGGGTCGTTTATCTTTGGTTGCAGGCTTATTTTTCGATGGCAGTACTATCGATATTGGAGACGGTGATAATATTGTTGCCGGGAAATAGGGTTGTGATTATTGAGAGTGCAGACTTTGCTAGGTGCGCGTATGAGATTGCAGAAGCGTGGGAACCATGGTTGTGTGCAGTTGTTCCGGCGGGATAGCCGAGGAGATGAGATTTTGAGACTTGAATGCAGAACCAAGCTGTTTGTTTAAGATATGGAGACGAAAGGAATAGATGGCGTTGGAGAAACGATCTTTTGAAGTTTTTATAAGGTAAAGTTTTTCGTGAAATACTTGGCATGTTTCTATGGCACAACTTCGCATTGTTAGGCTGAACTGATGGCAACAGTAACGGTCGGGAAAGATCATGCTGATAGCTTGTGGTCTCACGATTCATGCTAGGGACCCCTTTCCGTGTTAGGAAAAGTATTTATTGTAACAGTTCAGTTTTGAGGTTGCGTTTTTTATGAAGTAGTGTTCTTGAAATATGGTATTGTTGTAACATCATTTGTGCTAATCGAGTTAAATTTATTAACAGTAAAGAAATATTTATCTTTGTTTAAAAATAATTTCGTAGGCAGATTAAATATTTGAGTTATATTTTTCTCTGAAAGATTTTAAAATAAAAAACATGACATTGTTAGTAATTATCATGAAGTTACATCAGTTGGAAAATAACCCAGATATTTCATTTTTAATAATTAGTTCAAGTTTCTTAAAACGGATTATCAGTTTATCCCTCCTCACATTTTTATTAAAAGTGCCATATATGTTTGATGCTTTCTATAGTTAGCTTTCCAGTAGTTAGTACAGCAGGAAGCAGTTTGGTGTTGCGCAAATTTATGCATGATGGCTAAAAAAATAAATAAATAAATAAAGACCAATCCAGGTTAGTAAGTGAAAGTAATCGAAAAGTGAAAGTGAGACATGTTTACAGTTCTGTGTGATTTACAGATTTCAAGGTCGAAAAATTCATAGTGTTGAGTTCAGGTTAACAAGTGTTTGCACTAAGTCAGATTGCATTGATAAATATTGTGTTCGTTACATTCTGTTAAAGATTGTTAGTTCAGCCAGAAACAAGTTTGTAGGGCCAGAATTATTAACACGGTGATTTTTAGTATCAGTAACTTTCAGACAGTTAACTTTGTTACATTTTCATACAAATTGAATTAGCAGTTTGTGTCTCATTATAATAAACATTATGCAGTCAGATAGGTTTTGCAGTACCTTTACATTCACATAGAATACAGTTAAAATACGCAGTCACACTAACATAACGTTGTGCAAAGTCATTCAGGTAGAACAAGTTCAAACACAGTCAGTTACATTTCTTAGATCATATGGTAAAACACACATCTTTCGCAGCAGACGTAAATTTTGTAAGAGAGAAGGACAAGCAAGAAACTTTCACTAAAATTACGGAGGTAGAAATATCTCACGTTAGTGACAGCGTTGCAAATCACTGTTGTTCAAAATGGTGCCTGCAAAAATTTACTGTAACTGAATGAAGCTGGAGAATGGCACAAAAATAGTTACTTCTAGCAATTTGCTTAGAAACCTGTCTGGTTTCGAAGAAGAGCAGCTAGCCACAAATACATTGCACAGAAACTAACTGTTGGAATGCACTCGTAAAACACCAATTCATCATAACTCCGCGTCTATTATATTAAATTTGGATAAACTGGCGTATATCTCAGGGAGTTTAGTGTGGAACAAAATATTCTAAAATAATTAGGGAATATTGTGTATCGTTTCAACTTTTAATTTCGCACACTGCAAAGAAAATGGCGGGTGGTGGTGATCTGTATGAAACATTCGCACACTAATATATATTGTACAGTGAGGAATAATGAGACAGCTTTTAAATAGCCGCGGTGGATTGGCCGAGCGGTCTAAAGTGCCATGCTGCGAAGCGCGCGGTTGCTCGCCATCGGGGATTCGTAGTAGTTTGTAAGCTTAGGGACTAATAACCACAGACGGTAAGTACTATAAGATTTACAAACGTTACAAACAGCTTCTAAATAAAAATAATGAGAAATGCAAATTTTCATTAAATAAAATTGGTTGTCTTATATTCTGAGAAACACACATTTACAATAACATACAACATCCACTCTGCGCTCGAAAAGAAGTTACAATTCAAATAAATTAAACTCAGAGCAACACGCTATTGCGTACGAGACCTATGAATGCTAGAGCAGAAAGAAGAAAGAATGGAGACTGCTGCTCCTTCTTATTGAGTAAAACTTATGATACTCGGGATTACGGTTTTTTTTCCAACAGATAAAAATGTGCTGGTTAGCGTTATACTTTAGTTTGATAAATTGTATCTGTGATAGTTCTTTCGTATTTTACATGGCATAAAAGCGGGATAATCGTAACAAATACAAGAGATTAATCTTTAAATAAAATCCGGGCGGCCCATGAAACGTTATAGCGTCCAGTTCAGAAAGACGCAACAGACCACTGAGCCACACTGATTATTATCATCATCAACAAAAAGGGACAGGATGTTTGGAGATGTTTTAAGACATCAGGTAATAACAGCCATGCTATTACAGGGAGCTGAGAGAGTAAAAAATGTAGCGGAAAGCAGAGACTGGAATCCACCCAGCTGAGGACGTAGGAGGCAGGCGGAACTCTGAAATAAAGAGGCTAGCGCAGGAGAGGATTAAGTAGCGGAACATAATTGAGCACTTTATGTGTTAAAAGAGCGCCAATATGTTCGCATGTCAAAATTTGTGGGGCCGATAACAGAATGACTGAGATAGCTTGTCCTGCATATATATATATATATATATATATATATATATATATATATATATATATATATATATATATAAGGTAAAGCAGTCCACAATCCGAAGATTGGGTTGAACACCACTGTGCTTTACTATGCATGGTCCTGTCTGGAGGTGGTATGCCGTTGCCTTCCTCCGACCTTCGAACTGACTTACCCAGCCAGTTATAGGGGGAACTACAGTTTAACGTGGGTTCCGAACCACGGTGCTACTCGGTATTTTTCACATTTGCCTTTTTTCTGCTGATATATATAAGGTAAAGCAGTCCACAATCCGAAGATTGGGTTGAACACCACTGTGCTTTACTATGCATGGTCCTGTCTGGAGGTGGTATGCCGTTGCCTTCCTCCGACCTTCGAACTGACTTACCCAGCCAGTTATAGGGGGAACTACAGTTTAACGTGGGTTCCGAACCACGGTGCTACTCGGTATTTTTCACATTTGCCTTTTTTCTGCTGATATATATAAGGTAAAGCAGTCCACAATCCGAAGATTGGGTTGAACACCACTGTGCTTTACTATGCATGGTCCTGTCTGGAGGTGGTATGCCGTTGCCTTCCTCCGACCTTCGAACTGACTTACCCACCCAGTTATAGGGGGAACTACAGTTTAACGTGGGTTCCGAACCACGGTGCTACTCGGTATTTTTCACATTTGCCTTTTTTCTGCTGATATATATAAGGTAAAGCAGTCCACAATCCGAAGATTGGGTTGAACACCACTGTGCTTTACTATGCATGGTCCTGTCTGGAGGTGGTATGCCGTTGCCTTCCTCCGACCTTCGAACTGACTTACCCAGCCAGTTATAGGGGGAACTACAGTTTAACGTGGGTTCCGAACCACGGTGCTACTCGGTATTTTTCACATTTGCCTTTTTTCTGCTGCGATAGGAGCATTTTTCAACTGATTACATTATTTTACGTGTTACATCACATCAGAATATGCTGCTTATGTAAGACAAATACTGTAGATCGATAAAGATTTGATAAATTCTTTCTGCGCTTCCATATATTTCTGTATGGAATATGAAGACTGTGAAAAAAATGCGTCATTTCTTCGGGCACAGACATCAGATTCTACGATGTAAAACATCCGGTTTCCCGCTGAATAATTTTCTTAAAGCGGAGTGATAAGTATTTGATAAGATATTTTTGGAAACATTTTTGTTTCTCTATTTTTGGGTAAACAGCACTCTATTTAAATTTATTAATAAAGAACAGTCTAGAATACACTAATTTATTTCATTCAACTAGTTTCAGTCTTATGTAGACCATCTTCAGGAATTTGTCTCCTTCGATGTTGTGGAGCTGGCAGGTAGCTGGGAGCCTTCCAGTGCGTCACTGCACACGCACTGGAAGGCTCCCAGTTACCTGCCAGCTCCACAACATCGAAGGAGACAAATTCCTGAAGATGGTCTACATAAGACTGAAACTAGTTGAATGAAATAAATTAGTGCATTCTAGACTGTTCTTTATTAACATATTTGATAAGAGCCGCGCAGTCCGCTTGGACAGAAGTTGGCTCACCTCTTTAATGGGCTGCTGCGTATCAACTTAAAGCAACCGTGTGCAAAATGTGTGTTTCTACCTCTGAAAACTCTTTAAAATACGTTGCAATACTCAGCTTAATTTGATATCAGGCGAATTTCTCTGGTGTGTCTGTCAATATTTGAAATTTTGTTTTTGCAGTGTAGCTGGAGTCAGCTCAAACAAATACGACCCGTACCGTCTTTCGTGTGAAGCCCATTACCTGCGGAAAGCGTTGATTTGTTTCGTGTTAATTATCAACTGTAGCCATTAACGGGCCATTCAGGCGCATGGCAGAAAAAACATACACACTACTGGCCATTAAAATTGCTACACCAAGAAGAAATGCAGATGATAAACGGGTATTCATTGGACAAATGTATTGTACTAGAAGTGATATGTGACTACAATTTCACGCAATTTGCGTGCATAGGTCCTGAGAAATCAGTATCCAGAACAACCACCTCTGGTCGTGATAACGGCCTTGATACGCCTGATCAGTGAGTCAAACAGAGCTTAGATGCCGTGTAGAGGTACAGATGTCCATGCAGCTTCAACATGATACCACAGTTCATCAAGGGTAGTGACTGACGTATTGTGACGAGCCACTTGCTCGGCCACTATTGACCAGACGTTTTCAGTTGGTGAGAGATCTGGAGAATGTGCTGGCCAGGGCAGCAGTCGAACATTTTCCCGTATCCAGAAAGGCCGGTAGAGGATCTGCAACATGCGGTCGTGCATTATCCTGCTGAAATGTAGGGTTTCGCAGGGATCGAATGAAGGGTAGAGTCACAGGACGTAACACATCTGAAATGTAACGGCGACTGTTGAAAGTGTCGTCGATGCGAACAAGAGATGACCAAGACGTGTAAAAACGGCACCCCATACCATCACGCCAGGTGATACGCCAGTATGGCAATGAGATGTCGGCAAACAAGGATGCGACCATCATCTACTGTAAGCAGAACCTGGATTTATATGAAAAAATGACGTTTTGCCATTCGTGCAGACAGGTTCGACGTTGCGTACACCATCGCAGTCGCTCCTGTCTGTGATGCAGCGTCAAGGGTAACCGCAGTCATGATCTCCGAGCTGATAGTCCATGCTGCTGCAAACGTCGTCGAAATGTTTGTGCAGATGATAGTTGTCTTGCAAACGTCCTCAGGGATCGAGACGTGGTTGCACGATCCGTTACAGCCATGCGGATAAGATGCCTGTCATCTCGACTGTTAGTGATACGAGGCCGTTGGGATCCAGCACGGCGTTCCGTATTGCCCTCCTGAACCCACCGATTCCATATTCGCGGTCAACGCGAACAATGTCGCGATACAATAAACCGCAATCGCGATAGGCTACAATCCGACCTTTAATAAAGTCGGAAACGTGATGGTACGCATTTATCCTCCTTACACGAGGCATCAACGTCTCACCAGGCAACACCGGTTAACTGCTGTTTGTGTATGAGAAATCGGTTGTTAACTTTCCTCATGTCGGCACGTTGTAGGTGTCATCCGGCGCCAACGGTGTGTGAATGCTCTGAAAAGCTAATGATTTGCATATCACAGCATCTTCTTCTTGTCGGTTAAATTTCGCAACTGTAGCACGTCATGGAATGGACAGTGTGTTGAAGAGAGCGTATAAAATGAACATTAACAAGAGCAAAACAAAAATAATGGAATGCGGTCTTAGAAAATCAGGCGATGCTGAAGGAATTAGATTAGGTAACGAAACAATGAAGGTGGTAGAAGAGTTTTGTTACTTGGGTAGTAAAATAACATGCGATGGTCGTAGTACAGAGGATACAAAATGCAGAATGGCAATGGGAAGAAAAGCATTTTTGAAAAAGAGAAATTTGCTAACATCGAATATTAATTTAAGTGTAAGGAAGTCTTTTCTGAAGGCATTTGTGTGGAGTGTTGCCTTGTACGGGAGTGAAACATGGACGATAAGCGGTGCGGACAGGAAGAGAATAGAGGCTTTTGAAATGTGGTGCTACAGAAGAATGCTGAAGATTAGGTGGGTAGATCGCATAACTAATGAAGAGGTACTGAACAGAATTGGTGAGAAAAGGAATTTTTGGCATACCCTGACTAAAAGAAGGGATCGCTTGGTAGGGCACATTCTTAGACATCGGGGAATCGTAAATTTAGCATTGGAGGGAAGTGTGTGGGGTAAAAATCGCAGAGGGAGACCAAGAGACGCGTATAGTAAGCAGATTCAAATTGATGTGGGTTGTCGTTCTTATGAGGAGATGAAAAGGCTTGCTCAGGATAGAGTAGGGTGGAGAGCTGCATCAAACCAGTCTCCGGACTGAAGACCATAACAACAACAACAGCACGTCATCATCGTGGTGTAGCAAATTTAATGGCCAGGAGTGAACAAACACACAAACAGAAAAGATAATGAAATGATTGATACAGCAAGTGCACAAATCATGATTATATGTAATTTCAGCGTCACGCAAATGGTTACATATGTTTGCCCAGTTACTTGGGTCTTGGGCATCCTCTATGGTGGCTTTTGTCTCTGCTTCTTTCGGAGTCACTAATGTTGTGTTCTCCCACCTTGTTCGCTGACGACCCCTAGGTCGTAGTAGGAGGACATGTCCTCCTACACCATCTTTACAATTATTCTCCCAATTCCATCTTTCTTGAAACACCAATAGAAATCTTCGATGTACTCTCTTTTCCATCTTCCAGTTTCTATATTATTTTCCTTAAAATCTTCTTCTGAAATACACTGATACACTCTTCCACTGTCTAGTTTTCGGCGTCTCTTAACCAAATAAGACAAACGGTCGCCGGCGGAATTGCCGCGCGTACCGGAGCGCCGTGTTGCGGTGAGCGCGGCCGTCCGCCGTCGGGAGTTCGAGTCCCCCCTCGGGCATGGGTGTTTACCCTGATGTTAGCTTACATTAGTTTAAGTAGTTTGTAAGCTAGGGGATAATAACCAATAGATTTACAAACAAACATATGAAACCGGATGTCCGATTTAACATGACAAATCGAAATCAGAACAACGCATCGTACACAAAAATGTCCCAGACACACAACGGATAACTCCAAGGGGGAGATCTACCTTGGCTATAATCAACCTCCCCCCATGCTTCCTAGGAGGTAGGGGGATCAGGGGGAACTTAGAAATCGTAAATAGGAACCCCCATTTATATTGGAAATTCGGATTCTTGATAAAAAAAATATCTAGGGTTTGCTCGACACTTGATCTCCCACACGTCGTAGATGGTGTTGTTTTGGTAAACATGGGGTTTTCAGTTATTCTCGAGAAATTACACTTTCAGATTAATAATAAACACCGTTCAGTGAGTTTTAAGACACCCACAGGACGATACCAGTGAAACCCCACCCCTACATTCCGACCGTACTGAATTGCCTTTTATTATGAGGTTAGTGTGCCCTATAATGGAAGGAAGGAAGAAAGCAAACTTCCGTACGAAAGGAACGTATCGTCGACAGCATGGTCATTAGAGACGGAGCTCACGCTTGGATGGTTTGGGGAAGTATGGGGAGGGAAATCGGCCTTTCCCGGAGTGATTTACGGAGATAACGGAAAACCTAAACCTGGATGGCCGGAGGTGGATTTGAACCACCGTCCTTCCGAATGCGAGTCCAGTGTGTTACCAATGCACCGTATGATCGCAGAAACGCCGCCGTAGTACACCGCCATGTACCACATAACAGCGCGAATACAAACAGGTAGACAACATTCACAGATGGTTCAACTTGTGCCTTTGTGTCAACAAGCCTGCATTATGTTTCTTTGTTATATTTTTCTATACATTCTAAGACAATTCGTAGTCCCTAAATATTAGGGACTCGGGAAATTGTTTGATTTCAGGTCACGTACATGTCCTCAAATGTTTTGTTTTTTGTTCAAATGTTTGTATAGTCTATGGGACTTAACTACGGGGTCATCAGTCTCTAAACTTACAAACTGCTTATGAACTACTTACGAACTAGGACGGCACAAATATCCATGCCCGAGGGGGGATTCGAACCCCGGACCGTAGTGGCCGTGCAGACCGTGACTGAAGCGCCTTAGACCCCGCGGCCACCGCGGCCGGATAGATGTCCTCCTTGGATATATTAATTTTGTGTCTGGGACATTTTTTGGTACGATGCCTATTTTTCGAGTTATCTCGATTTATCCAGTTAAATGGAACCACTCTATAGCTGAATAATGCTTTCCTGGGATACGAAGCGTGACATGTACATGTGGCTTAAGCTGTAGTACAGCCGGCTTGCATTTATTATTCTTCGTCGAATTTACTTCGCTATTGTTGTTGTGGTCTTCAGTCCGCAGACTGGTCTGATGCAGATCTCCACGCTACCTTGTCCTGTGCAAGACACTTCATCTGACAATACGTTCGGCAATCAACATCCTTTTGAACTGCCTACTATATTCGTCCCTCGGTCTCCCTCTGCGATTTTTACCCCGCACGCTTCCTTCTAATGCTAAGTTGACAATTCCTTGATGTCTCACAATGTGTCCAACCAATCTATCCCTTCTCTTAGTCAGGATATGCCAGAAACTCCTTTTCGACCCGATTCGGTTAAGCACCTCCTCATTAGTTACGTGATCTACCCATTAATTTTCATCATTCGTCTGTAGCACCACATCTCAAAAGCTTCTATCATCTTTTTATCTGAGCTCCTTATCGTCCACGTTTTCCTCCCATACAATGCTACACTCCAGACAAATGCTTTCAGAGAGGACCTCCTAACATTCAAATTAATATTGGATGTTAACAAGTTTCGCTTTATTCCCATAGCCATTCTGCATGTTATATCTTCTTTACTTCGCCCATCATAAGTTATCTTGCTACCCAAACAAAATTCATCTACTACTTTTATTGTCTCATTACCTAATCTAATTCCTTCAGCATCGCCTGATTTGGTGACATTGCATTCCATTACCTTCGTTTTACTCTTGTCCATCCCATTCAATATCTGTTCCAGATCTTCGGTCTCTAACGGAATTACTATGTCATCGACAAACCGCAAAGTTTTTATTTCTTCTCCCTGCACTTTAATGCCCTCTCCAAATTTCTCCTTCCATTCCTTCACTGCCTGCTCAATGTACAGATTGAATAACATTGGGGAAAGGCTACAACCCTGTCTTACTTCTTTACCAACCTCTGCGTCCCTTTTTTCCCCTTCGACTCTAATAACCGCTGTCTGGTTTGTATAGGTTGAATATAGCTCTTCTCTCCCTATATTTTACCCCTGCTACCTTCAGAATTTGGAAGAGTGTATTCCAGTCGACATTGTCAAAAGCTTTCTCCAAATCGTCAAACGCTAAAAGCGTAGGTTTCCCTTTCCTTAGCCTATCTTCTAAGATAAGTCGGAATTATGATTGACTGTATTTCTTGTGTCCATATCATTTTGTTGATGAGAGACTAAAATTGTTTTTTCATCGCTGCCCAGTAGCAACAATTTGCTCTCTTCTTGCATACATCAGATGCATTGCTGTCACCTGATTCAGAGTTTCGTTTACTATCATCACTTCATCTACAAATACAAGGATCGTCTCACTTCCAACCATCTCCATCACCGTATTATGAATAACTGCTCGTCTCATCTTCTCCAGGGCAGTGTTGAACACGACTGTCGACAGATGTTCTCCCTGTCTCAAACAGTTTTAACTGTAAAGCTTGCCAATAATTCATTTGTAATTGGCAACTTCATCCGTTGTAACAAGTTTCAACGTGCCTAATGTACTTCACTGCTGTACTGAACTCTTCTGTGACTTAGCAGAGGACTGATCGTTTAACGACGTCATATGCGTGCCGCAAGTCAATCAATAGAAGGTGTAGCTCGAAACGTGTTCACAGAAAATGTATATTGCTGAATTTGTAAGAAAATGTCTAATATTGTGCCTCCTGTTTTGTGTCGAGTTACTTGCTTGCAAGAAAATGTATAATATTGTTTCTACTATCTGTATCGAGATGTGTACATAAATCTGTGAAGTTTCATCTTTGGTTATGATTATGTATCGCATAACATTGTATCTCTTGCAGAGAGACAGAGAGGCAGACTTGTGGTTCAGCTCGCTTATAGAGCAGTTGTGTTGTGTTGTGTATGTGGCTCCGATGTAGAGCAGAAGCTGCTGTGCCAGCAAGTTGATTTAATTGTATTAGGAATATATTGTATTTCTTATAATTGTGAAAAACGTTGTACTACCCCTGGAATTAAGGTAATAGTATTTCATGTAATTATGAAAAGGTTGTATCATTTAGGTAATGTAATGGTGGCTACTAATAATAAGTAGCAAAGTTCACTTTTCTTTCCTGTTTCATTTACTTAGTTAGAAGATTAACCTACTTCCTTTATTTAATAATTAGTTATTTGTGGATTTAAAGTGCAGTATTGATTTTGGTCATCTTGTTGAACGGATTTCTTTATGGGAATCGTAGTAAATGATTGTTATGCAACACTGCAGTTAATTGAGTGTGATACCAAATTTCGCTAATCAGGTACTGATCTGCATAAAATTCTCGTAGTCGAACATTAAGAAAGTGCATTGTGTTTTTAATATCTTTCTGATAGTCAAATTTTTGAGTATAGTCAGTGTGTGTTTCATGCATGTTACGTGTCACAGTTGTTTTGTTAAGAGATCCGTTGCGCACATAATCAGTTTAATGCACTGTTTCATATTTAACAGTATATACATAAATACAAGGGCCATAATTAAACCAAATTACTGTGTTAATGATCAATGTACGTGTTCAGTTAAATTTTGATGAAGTTATCTGATGACTTAGTGATCTTGACTGTTAAACATCAATATATGACAACTATTTGTACTGCAATTAATACCAGATTAGGTTTTGAATGAGTAACTTTAAAATAAACTAATTTATTGTCTGATTAAACGATAGATTCAATATCAAACAACACACACAACTTTTAAGCTCTGTATCGTAACTCATAACACCTCTCCATCATTTGTTTCACTGTGAAGATATGATCCGTGATTGAGCATACTGGAGTAAATTCACACTGATACACGTCTACCATCCCTCCAAGCAATGAATTTAGTCGATTTAATATCAGAGTGAAGTAAACTTTACGTTTTCCGCAAAGGAATTTCTCGGTAAATGTACAGTTTCGCCCATTTTAATAATCCTCATCATCATCATTAGAGACTGATTATGCCTTTCAGCTTTCCGTCTGGAGCAAAGTACCTCTAATAAAATTCCTCCATTATTCCCTATTCAATGCTAACATTGATGCCTCGTTTGATGTCATGCCTTTTACTTCAAAATCATTCTGCAGAGAATCTAAGTACTTTTTACAAATAAAACATTTAAATAACGGAATTTTACGTGCGTTATCGGTGGAGCGGTCATAAATTAGTGAAGTGAGATATTGAACTCAACAGTGGGCTGATAGGCACAGCAAAACATGAGTATACCCCAGCAGCCAATGAGCAGCGTTTACTGCATGGCGGTTGCTTTCAGCCGGGGCAGGGTGGTGCTGACAGTGATCGAGTGGTGGCCATTCTTCATGTTGCAATGTCCCTCTTAATACACACTGTGATAACCGAAATATCGCATCAGGTTAATTTAGGACCGCTATTTCGAGTGTACACGTAAAATTCTGATTCAAAAACCTGATTTGTTTGTAGCTGGCAACAAACCAGCCCTTTCCGCCGAAACAGCAGTTTTTGTTTAGGCTACACATTGCAAAACTAAAATTACAAATGTATGCAGAAACACCACATTAAATGACTTAAGCGACTCCTAGGAGAGACCTCGGGGGGAAAAATGTTCAAATGTTTGTAAAGCTTATAGGACTTAACTGCGTGGTCATCAGTCCCTAAACTTACAAACTACTTATGAACTAACTTATACAGGGTGGCGCTGGGGAACGGGAAATTTTGAACCACAGTTGGCAGCACTGTAGCGCCGGCAGATGCTCGAAACTTTGCACAATTGACGTGAACGCATTGCAGCTGCTAGAGCTGCAATCGAGAGAAGTCCTCGCCGCTCCGTTCGACAGCATGCATCGTCGCCAGGAATTAAGCGACGAAGCTTACAAAGAATACTGCACGAATTAAACTTCCATCCCTATAAGTTGCAGATTGTGCAACACTTACATGAACGAGACCCAGCGTCACGTGTGGCCAGAGATTGGCTAAAATCAACGAGGAAGCGAATTGGCTTGGTAACTTATGGATATCAGACTAAGCCCATTTCCACCTGAACGGATTCGTGAACAAACAGAATTTTCCAAATCCTTGTGAGTTTCACCAGCGACCACTACATAGCGCAAAGGTCAAAATATGGTGATATCGGCCCTTATTTTTATGAACGTGAGGATGGTAGTGCAGTAACAGTAACATCCGCTCGACATGTTGAAATGCTTCAAGCATTCTTTACACCGAGACTGTACGAGCGTAATCTTAATGTCGAAAACATGTGGTTTCAGCAGGACGGAGCCACGTCACACACTGCTCGACAATCGATGGTAGCAATTCAATTGTTTGGAAGACGCATTATTTCACGTAACGGTGACATTGCATGGCCTGCGAGATCCCCTGATCTTAGTGTGTGCTTCTTCATGTGGGGATATCTTAAAGGCAAGGTGTACCGTACACGTCCTGCAAGAATCCATGAACTGATGGAGAACAATGAAAATGAAATCACTGACATTCCCCAAGATTTGCTACACCGCGCATTCCAGAGTTTTCATAACAGGCTGTTAGAGTGTGAACGTCTAAGGGGAGCACATCTTTCCGATGTCATCTTTAAAAAAGTAAAGAGACACTTTTGGACATTTTGATTGTAAAGACCTACTGAATAATGGCATACTGAATACATTCACTTTCGTTAATAAATTACTAGTTTTATGAATTTATTCATGGAAATGACGTTATTTCGAAATTTCCTGTTTCCCTGCGCCACCCTGTACTAAAAACAAAACAAACATCCATGCCCGAGGGAGGATTCGAAACTCCGACGCGGGAGGCCGCGCGATCCGCAACGACTTCAAAAAGAACAGATACCACTGAAGGGTGACAACAACGTATTTTGCGATTCAATGTCTATGACTAGAGGTCTGTACGGATAAGAAATGTATTATCCGCATCCGCACCATATCCGCAAGGCCCGCATCCGTATCCGCGGCACTTCATCCTCATCCGCAAGTTCGTTATCCCCATATTTTAAAGTTTTGAATAGGTAATAGTAATAGATAGCAGTATTTAAAAGCCGGCCGCGGTGGCCGAGGGGACTGAGGCGCTTCAGTCACGGTCTGCACGGCCACTACGGTCGGGGGTTCGAATCCCCCCTCGGGCATGGATATTTGTGCCGTCCTTAGTATAAGGTAGTTGATAAGTAGTTTGAGAGTTTAGGGACTGATGACCCCGTAGTTAAGTCCCATAAGCTTAACAAACATTTGAACATTTTGAGTAGTTAAAACCATGGTATGTAATGATATAATTATTGTTAGTGTGTAATGTCTATGACAACTTAACTACTTTTGACTTAAAAAAAAAAAAGAAGTTCAAATGTTTGTAAAAATGTTCAAATGTTTGTAGAACTTATGGGACTGCCACTTCAGGCGTTGGCTCTTAACACCCATCACACCCTTAATAATTATATGCAAACCTAAAAAAAAACCTAGTGCCACCGCCTCTTTTACCCTAACCTAAAGTATAAAACGTACGCAAACGCTCCAGTGGTGGTCGTAGGAAAAAAAAAGGAAGAAAAAAAAATAAATAAAATAAAAGAATTATAATCCTCCTGCGCATTGGCCCGTAAAGATATATGTAGATTTACAATGGGGAAAAGGGAGAAATGAATATTTGCTTCATGTATACTCTTTATTAGTATATATAGTTCTGCATTTTATATAGAAAATAATGCCGTTCCACATCCGGCGTAAAAATAAAATAAAGAGGTCGTCGCATTACGACGTGGTGCGTTCCAAGGAAGGTCTAGCTGCAGATTATCAATGATTTATTTCGTTGCCGGTTATAGTTCATTCAGTACTTCTGTCGTGCTTGGATAAACTTCTCCTTTCTTCGATATTACAGTTGCGAGGCGGGTTATGGAACGCACTCCAAAGAAAATTGAAAAAATATTCGCGGTACTTGGGGTTCCCAGCTATTGCACAGTGTCGCTCGTTTATATAGTTCCAAAAATCAAGCACAGTTTTCTCTCCATCGCCCAACAAATAGTATAGAGCGTGGCCACATATCCATTTAACAGAATTAGTTTTCGCTCTCGGTTAATACGAGTGTTCTGGAAAGAGAAGCGATTTGCTGGTTATCATTGCGGGTTGTGCGTGTGAAGAAAGCCAGTACCTGGCGCACCAAATGCCAAACATTCTTCGCCGATCCACAGTGAAGGCGATGCTCATCTGTATCCATCACTCCGCAGGTGGTACACAAAGGAGAGTCCGCAAGATGACCGCTCGACCACCGCGGCCGGCATTTCTGACTTCTCGAATCACGGTAACTGTTTTATACCTACTCCAAAATGGGCTAATCCAAACAGGAAAACACTGGCGCTCCGGACACACACAAAGTACCGCTGTTTAATACAGGCATGTTCTTAAATATCAGTGGTTAAAACAGATCGGCGTAGAGGAAATTTTACTGTGTTTACATTCCAACGGTAAAATGTCTTTACTGACAAGACTGATAAGTTTTTTGGTCGCGGGTGTTTCAAATTTGCTGGTACTTCAGGAACTTTTGCATCAGTCTTGGTATCTAAATAAGTAATTACGGTACTTTGTCCTGTCTCACACGAATGTTTCAGTAAATGTGAAGTTCAACTTTTGTGTCCAGTGTAAGAATATACTTTTTTTTTTACACACAAAACAGGTCACTATACCTTTGATCTTTTCCTTGCCATCAAATAAGTATCCAAATTTTTCTCCAAATTGAGGATTTCAATTTGTTGTCTTTCACTAATGTCAAATGACCTCTTCTCATTTTACACGATATAGTATCAAAAATGTTCAAATGTTTGTATAGCTTATGGGACTTAACTACGAGGTCATCAGTCTCTAAACTTACAAACTACTTATCAGCTACCCTACACTAAAGACTGCACAAATATCCATGCCCGAGGGGGGATTCCAACCCCCGACCGTAGTGGCCGTGCAGAGCGTGACTGGCGCGCCTCAGTCGTCGCGGCCACCGCGGCGGGCGATATAGTATCCATTGATGTCGTGTTTAATTGAAGAAAAAATGTCAATGTATTCACTACGATATACGTTGTCACTCTGTCACTACAAAGCGCTAACTAAAGGCAGCGGAAAATTGGCATAGTACCTCTGGTGGACAGTGGGACGTTTTGCTACCCATAAAGCATTTGACAGACCGCAGATAAGACTTGGTCGCGTAAACGGATGAGGCGCAGGTTTCTCCGGTACAGCTACGTTGGCTGTGATCAGTGGATGACAACAGGCTTCAGCTCTATCTGGGTCCTGAAAGGATTCCAAGAATGTCCATAGGCTTGAAGTTTTCAGCTAACGTTTCGACAGACGTATTGGACAGATACCTCGCTCTTTATCCGCATATAACACGCGGATATCCGTGTCGCTCACAGATTTTATCCGGAAAGTAAGAAATACTGCGGATATCCAAATCCGCGCACACCTCTATCTATGACTACAGAGAATTTCGCGATTTTAGTCAGAGATGCTAGTTGCAACCGGTACGTTCAGTCATGTGTTAACGTTTGGAGTAGTACCACAGTCTAACGTATCTGTCACGACTCTCGGGCGAACTTTTGTTACACACCGCGATAGCAACGCGCCAAGCTGCCAGTGGGGACACTACTGAGTTGGCGGTATCTCGTGTATTGGAAGTCGTGCTATTCGTAGCTTATATTCGTTTTTATAATTGTTTTTGGAACCTGGAGCGGTTGTAGCACAATGAAATGCAACAACAATCAGAAAAAGATACAGTTGTCATTTTTCGTAAGAACCCTGAGAGGTATTTAACACAATCATATTGCTGAAATGTTTTTATTACGATTCATCTGAAAATTACGCATATATATATATATATATATATATATATATATATATATATATATATATATGCTGTTCGTTAGTCTCGCTAAAACTCAAGAACGGCTGAACCGATTTGCCTAATTTTAGTCTTGAAATATTAGAGTAAGTCCAGGGAAGGTTTAAACGATGATAAAATATGGAAAAATTGCCCGGGAAAGAGGAAAATCGGAAAAAACTGAAACAGCTTTTCCCAGTGAGCCATCAATACCGTTCGTCTAATTGCTATAAAATTTTGTACATATCGTGTTGAAAGCAAGAGGAAGGTTCCCATCAATTAAAAATTTGGAAAAGTCGCCCGGAAAGTAGGAAAATTTAGGAAAAACCGAAAGCGATTTTTTTCTGCGAATAAACATCAATTGCCACATGGTTGTAAGAGCATCACCTGAGTACTGCTTGACAGGACAAGGTTTGTATGAAATATTGTTTTTGGAAAATCTACAGGAAAAGTGGAAAATTTGAGAAAAACTGGAAGTACTTTTTCAATGTGTTTTTGATTGAATTAAGCACTATAACTGACTATTCGCACGACGGAGAGGGGTAATTCTTTTTTTGTTTTGATTATTGTGGTCTTAGAAATGTTTTCAGTAAAAGAAAAAAAAAGTAGGGACAGTTAAAATGGAGAGTCGAAAAATTCGAACCAAAGTTTCTTTTTCAATGTGTTTCTAAATGTACTCAACACTGTAAGTTGAGAACCGTTCATCCAATTGCGATAATATTTTGCACATTTCACGTTCAAAGCAAGAGTACATACTTATTAGCAATTGCGAAGCATTGCCGGGTCGACTAGTTTAAATATAATGACTTATCTTTTTAGGAGTAGAACATGGCTGATAAAGAGAACTATATACCGCAGTTTGCATTTCCAAGGGTACAGAAAAGAGTGTGCATTATAAGCTATACGTAATATTCTTAAGGTTGTACTACAAAACTCTAAAACTTTATATTTTAGGAACAAAATAAAAGGTTTGGAAATCAAGGCGAAAACCGTCTAGAACATTATGAGAAGGGAAACACGCAGATACCCAAAAGGTATAGAAAAAATTAACAGCAAACTTAAATACGTTAGAGGTAATACTTTACCGTTTTTTCTAAAAATTAAAAAAAAAGTAACGAGAGCATCGGTAAACGTTCAACTATAATAAAGTTTTCAATATATTTCTCCTGTTAATTGGAATTACCTCTTACAACAAAGAATAATAATAAATATGGAAGTCGTTGTTTTGCTAACAGTTGACCTAGAAACTAAAACATACAACGAAACGAAAAGGACATTCTGTGCCACTAATCGTACGCTTGAAACGGTTTGCAGCTGTTGATATAAACATTATTTTGGTTTCAATGGGAAAAGATGCAAAAATATTCGGATCGTCGCGTATTTCCGCGTGAGTAGGTTACAGCTTTCGTCATTTCATTCAGCTGTTTTAGCTCCACTGATGTTTATTTAAGTATTATCTTTTTCATCTGCTGTTGGACTAACGCTCTCGAGTCTAAAATAAACCATATCGTAAATTAAACAGAAGAGGGATGGAAAATAAAGCGTTGTGTAACACCCCGTTTACATAGGCTCGCAAAACAGGATTTCGTAAACCGATTTCCCAATTCCGCTTTTGGTCGGTCATGTAAACACTCCAAAATAGATTCTGGAAATCCACTTCTGTAAAGCGGTTTTCCAGTTCCACAATCGATTTTCGTGCTCATGTAAACGCTACCGATTTTGAAGCGTTCTTCGCGTTTCAGGTAGTGTTTTCTTGTTAATAATTTTCGGTACATATGGACAGAGTGACATTTCTATAATGAAATTAAAGAATAAATATTAGAGTGAGCATGAATATGTGTATTTAAGTACAGAAAAATAGCGATTGTGCTGACTAAATCAGCTGTTTTTCAGCCGCCATTTTAAGTGGGCTAGGAAATCCGATTAAGGTTATAACATGTAAACACGACAGCGGAAAACGATTTAAGAAAATCGGTTTTCGTCTTCCAGAAGATGTGTTGCATGTAAACGTAGTGTATGTCGTTAACAGACGGCTACCTCGCTTACCGCTTGGAGAGCTAGTGTCGTCCCAGGTATCAAGACGGTAACAGAATTTACAGCGGTCTTTCAAAAAATGTTCAAATGTTTGGAGAACTTATGGGACTTAACTACAGGGTCATCAGTCCCTAAGCTTACAAACTACTTATGAACTAGCTAAGACTAAGGACGGCACAAATATCCATGCCCGAGGGGGGGATTCGAACCCCCGACCGTAGTGGCCGTGCAGACCGTGACTGGAGCGCCTCAGTCCCCTCGGCCAAGGTGTTTCTCGCGACTGGTATTTAGACTGTGGTTACACACGGGAGTGGTATGGTCCGTTACGAAGCATGATTGTTACAGTAGCACTTTTGTACGTTACTTCTTTCACGATTAATGGATTGTAATTAAATTAAGGATGTAAATCCATTAATCGTTTTGCTTATACTATAAAATGGTATGTTTTGTTTTCTGTGGTGTAGCGGGAGGCGCGCTTGGGTGATCCTAATACTCGCCGTGATCGCTGTGTCCCGTTAGAGTAGTGGTCAGCGCTACTGTCTAGAAAGCAGGAGACCAGGGTTCGAATCCCAGCGATTTTCAATTTTACTGTCATTGTCGTAAGTTCCTATGTTTCTTTCTTTGTTCATGGTGGCTGCAGAATAAAAATCAGTGTCTGGTCTTTCGGTCATTTCCGAAAGAAAAAGCAGTGTATCTTTATATATATATATATATATATATATATATATATATATATATATATATATATATATATATATATATATATATATATATATATATATATACTGCTGATAACAATTAAAGAATCACGTGAGATATCATACTCACTATACAAATGGAAACGTATTTTATTCAGTTATTGGTGACAATTGTAATTCGTGTGTGATACAATAAGATATTTTGCTGTCCCAACTCTTTACTTGAGGTTTACACAGCGTTTACTGAGAGCGAGATACCATGGGGTACCATGATAGTGAAAAAATTATTCTTGTTGTCCTCTAATATGGTGTGTGATCACTTCGGACGGCAAGCACAGCTGAACAGTTGGACAGTATGAGGTAATAAATCAGCTCTCTAGGGATCTACATCTACATAGATACTCTCCAAATCACATTTAAGTGCCTGGCAGAGGGTTCATTAACCACTTTCATAACTTTTCTCTACCGTTCCATTCTCTAATAGTGCGCGGGAAGAAAGAACACCTAAATCGTTCCGTTTTCGATCTGATTTCTCTTATTTTATTGGGATGGTCATGTCTCCCTAAGTAGGTGGGTGCTAGCAAAATATTTTCACATTCAGAAGTGAAAGTCGGTGATTGAAACTTCGCAAACAGATCACGCCGCAATGAATAACGTCTTTCTTTTAATGATTTCCACCCCAATTCAGGCAACATTTCCGTGACGCTTTCCCCCCCGTAACGTGATGAAACAAAACTAGCTGCCCTTCTCTGAACCTTCTCAATATCTTCCGTCAGTCCCACCTGGTGAGGGTCCCACAAGGGGTAACAGTACTCCAGGAGAGGACGCACAAGTATGATGTAGCCAGTCTCTTTGGTGGAACTGGTGCATCTTCGAAGCGTTCTGCCAATGAAACGTAACCATTGGTTCGCCTTCCCCACAATATTTTCTGTGTGTTCTCTCCAGTCAAAGTTGTTCGTAATTGTAACTCCTAGGTATTTGGTAGAATTTACGAGCTTAAGGTTTGACTGATTTATCGTGTAATTGAAGATCAGCAGATTTCTTTTAGTGGTCATGTGTATTACTTCACACTTTTCTTTATTTAGTGTCAATTGCCAATTTTCGCACCAAGTAGAAATTTTGTTTAAATCGCTTTGCAGTTGCTTTTGATCCTCTGTTGATTTCACTAACCGATAAACGACAGCATCATCCGCGAACAGTCTAAGGGAGCTATTCAGAGTGTCTCCTAAATCGTTTATAAACACGAGGAAGAACACGGAACCTATAACGCTTCCCTGTGGAACGCCAGATATCACTTCTGTTTTACTCGATGACTTACCGTCAATTACAACGAACTGTGTCCTTTCTGATAGGAAATCGAGAATCCAATCGCACAATTGGGAAGATATTCCATAAGCACGCAATTTCATTAGAAGCCGCTTATGGGGTACAGTATCAAAAGCCTTCCTGAAATCCAGAAATATGGAATCGATTTTAGATCCCTTGTCGATGTCACTTAACACTTCATGTGAATAAAGGGCAAGCTGTGTTTCGCAAGATCGATACTTTCTGAATCCGTGTTGACTACTGGTTAATAGGTCGTTCTCTTCGAGGTAGTTCATAATATTCGAACAAAGTATATGTTCCAAAATCCTACTGCAAATCGACTTCAATGAGATAGGCCTGTAATTTTGGGGATCACTGCTATTGCCTTTCTTGAATATTGGAGTAACTTGGGCAACGTTCCAGTCTTTGGGTACAGATTTTTCGCTGAGTGATCGGTTGTAAATTATAGCTAAGTACGGAGCTATTGCATCAGCATATTCTGAGAGGAATCTAGTTGGTATACAATTTGGCCCGGAAGATTTGTTTTTGTTTAGTGACTTAAGTTGTTTTACTACTCCAGGAACATCTACTTCTAAGTTTCGCATGCTGGTATCTGTTCTTGGATTGAATATTGGAGTGTTCACTTCGTCTTCTTTGGTGAACGAATTTCGGAAAGCTGTGTTTAGTAATTCTGCCTTAGCAATACTGTCGTCGGTAGTATTACCATTGCTATCGCGTAGTGAAGGTATTGTTTGTGTTTTGCCGCTAGTGTACTTCACATATGACCAGAATTTCTTTGGATTTTCTGCAAGATTACGAGACAAGATTTCGTTGTGGTAACTACTATAGGCTTCTCGCATTGATGTCCGCGCTTGGTTGCGAGTTTCAGTAAAAGATTGCCAGTCTTGTGCATTCTGTGTCTTTTTAAATTTTGCATGCGTTTTTCTTTGTTTCTACAACAGTGATGTGACCTGTCTTGTGTACCATGAAGGTGGGGGGGTCATTCCCCTCTTTTATTAATTTACTTGGTATAAATCTCTCGATTTCTACTGATATTATGTCTTTGAAAGTAAGCCACAACTGATCTACACTCGCATTTTTAGTTTTGAAAGACTGGAGATTATCACTCAGGAAAGCGTGAAGCGAATTTTTATCTGCTTTATTGAATAGATATATTTTTCGTTTATTTTTTGTGCATTTGGGAATTTCGACATTTAGTCTCGCTACTGCAACTCGATGTTCGCTAATCCCTGTATTTGTTTTGATGCTCTTTACTATCTCCGGATTATTTGTTGCTAGGAGATCAAGGGTATTTTCGCAACCACTTACTATTCTAGTGGGTTCATGAACTAACTGTTCGAAGTAGTTTTCAGAAAAAGCATTCAGAACTAGTTCGGACGATGTTTTATATTTGCCGCCGGTTTTGAATACGTAATTATGCCAACATATCGAGGGTAAATTAAAGTCCCCACCGATTATAACAGTATGCTTCGGATATCTATTTGAAATATGATTCAAGCTTTCTTTGAACATTTCTGCAACCGCATCGACTGAGTCAGGGGGCCGATAAAAAGATCCAATTATTAATTTATTCCGGTTGTCAGGTATAACCTCTACCCAGACCAACTCACAGGAAGTATCTGCCTCAATTTCGCTGCAGGATAAACCGTTTGTAACAGCAATAAACACGCCACCCCCTTTTTTATTTATTCTATCCTTTCTGAAGACCATTTGGCCCTTTGAAAAAATTTCGGCTGAATTTATCTCAGGCGTCACCCAGTTTTGTGCTTCAGTACTTCCTATCAGCGCTTGGAGCTCTGGAACTTTCCCAATACAGCTACGACAATTTACAACTGTTATACCAATGGTTTCTAGATCTGCTTTCTTCCTGTGTCTGACCTGCCCCCTTTGAGACTGAAACCCATTTTGTGTATTCCCGAGGCACTCTAACCTAAAAAACCGCCCAGTCCACGCCACACAGCCCCCACTACCCGTGTAGCCGCTTCCTGAGTATAGTGGACTCCTTACCTATTTAGCGGAACGCGAAAAACCACCACTCTTTGGCGCAAGTCGAGGAATCTGCAGCCCACCCGGTCGCAGAACCGTCTGAGCCTCTGATTCAGACCCTCCACTCGGCTCTGAACCAAAGGTCCGCAGTCAGTCCTGTCGATAATGCTGCAGATGGTGAGCTCCGCTTTCATATTGCAAGCAAGACTGGCAGTCTTTACCAGTTCTGATAGCCGCTCAAAACCAGAGAGGATCTCTTCCGATCCAAAGCGACAGACATCATTGGTCCCGACATGAGCCACCACCTGCAGCTGGGTGCACCCTGTGCTCTTCATGGCATCCGGAAGGACCCGTTCCACATCTGGAATGACTCCCCCCCGGTATGCACACGGAGTGCACATTGGAATTCTTCCCCTCCCTAGTAGATATTTTCCTAAGGGGCTCCATTACCCGCCTAACGTTGGAGCTCCCAACTACCAACAAACCCACCCTCTGTGAGTGCCCGGATCTTGAAGGCAAAGGGGCGAGTACAGGACAAGCAACAACATCTGCGTCAGGAACATCCCCTGCCACAGACAGTGCCTCGGATCTTTTGGCAAGACTAACCGGGGAGGCCTCCACTTCGGTCTCCCGGGAAGTCTTACGCCGCCTGACACGCGCTAAGGAGACCTCCCAGTCCACCACGGATTGGGGGGGGGGGGCTACCTCCTCGCGGGCAGTGAGCGGGCTGGCCACAGCCGCAGGCCGATCGGAGGGCACAACAGACGCACAGGGCGTCTGCTGCACCCCCGCGAGCGGCCCACAACAGCGGCGCCCACCCACCGCAGTCTCAAGCGTTGCCAGCGAAGCCAACGCCGCCTGAAGCTGCGAGCGAAGAGTCACCAACTCTGCCTCCATCCGTTCGCAGCAGTCACAGTTCCTAGCCATTCTAAAAACCTATGTTTCTTCCAAGTAAGTACGTCTGAGGACACAGTAGTTTGATAAACAGTGAGCTTTGCAAAGTATAAACCTAACGCTGAACTGTTTATTAACGGCGAATCTGAAAAATATATACGCGAGCTAATAAATCAAAAAATCAGCAACTGAACTGAAAACTAAACGTGATTCTTAATAAATAAACACGCGAGCACACTAAAGTTAAAGTATAAAGAGCTGCAAAGAAAGCACACACGAAATGAAAATAAGTCGCTTCTGTTAAGAAGCCGGTTACCGTACAATGTAGAGCTACTGCTGGTCACGTGTGCACTGGCCGCCGGTAACTGAGCAACTGAGGATATATGGCAATTCTCCCATGCGCGCAATGTCCAGCTCTGAAACGTTGTGGGAAGTGCTGGTCTGACTGCAATACGTTTGCCAAGTGCATCCCAGTCGAGTTTTAAGTTCGGCGAACAATCTGGCCACTCCATTCGTTCAATTCCCTCAGCTTCAAGTATATTGTCCACCAGTGCAGCTCTGTGGGGACGAGCGTTGTCGTCCACAGGAAAAAAAAAATAGTTCAAATGTTGTAGAGCTTATGGGACTGAACTACGGGGTCATCAGTCCCTAAACGTACAAACTAGATATGAACTGGCCTATACTAAAGAAAGCACAAACATCTTCCATGCCTGAGGGGGGATTCGAACCCCCGACCGTAGCGGCAGTGCAGTCCGTGACTGGCACGCCGCAGAACGCTCGGCCACAAGGTCAGGTGTCAACAAGGAGCTATCTCCTATGGCACCAGCGTAGAGGCCGCATACTCGAAGGCGACTTCGTACTGTCTGTATTGAAATTCTGCGCTTGTTGCTACCTGGAGGAGCTTTACAGCTGAGTTGCATTTAGCCTCCTTTCTCATCGGAGATAACGATCATCTCTTACTGATGTTACCCATGGATCTTGGCCTTGCCTTGTTTTAACGGTCCATGTCTGAAATCGCTGCTTACTACATTGGTCCCCCGGTCTTCCTCTACTATTTTTACCCCACACACTTCCTTCTAACGCTAAGTTGACAATTCCTTGATCTCGCAGAATGTGCCCAAAAATCTATCCCTTCTCTTAGTCACGATATGCCAGAAACTCCTTTTCCCCCTATTCGGTTGAGCACCTCCTCATTAGTTACGTGATCTACCCATCTAATTTTCATCATTCGTCTGTAGCACCACATTTCAAAAGCTTCTATCATCTTTTTATCTGAACTCCTAATGTCCACGTTTCACTGCCATACAGTGCTACACTCCAGACAAATGCTTTCACAAAGGACTTCCTAACATTTAAATTAATATTACATGTTAACAAGTTTCGCTTCTTTAGAAATGCTTTTTTTCCCATAGCCATTTTGTATTTTATATCTTCTTTACTTCGGCCATCAGAAGTTATCTTGCTACCCAAATAACAAAATTCATCTACTACTTTTATTGTATCATTACCTAATCTGATTCCTTCAGCATCGCCTGATTTTCTGACATTGTATTCCAGTACCGGCGTTTTAATCTTGTTAATGTTCATCTTATATCTTCCTTTCAAGACACTGTCCATTCCATTCAATTGCTCTTCCAGATCTTTTGCGGTCTCTGACAGAATTACTATGTCATCGACAAACCGTAATGTTTTTATTTCTTCTCTCTGAACTTTAATTCCCTCTCCAAATTTCTCCTTCCATTCCTTCTCTGCCTGCTCAATGTACAGATTGAATGTTGTTGTTGTTATGGTCTTCAGTCCGGAGACTGGTTTGATGCAGCTCTCCACCCTACTCTATCCTGAGAAAGCCTTTTCATCTCCTCATAAGAACGGCAACCCACATCCACTTGAATCTGCTTACTATACGCGTCTCCTGGTCTCCCTCTGCGATTTTTACCCCACAAACTTCCCTCCAATGCTAAATTTACGATTCCCCGATGTCTAAGAATGTGTCCTACCAAACGATCCCTTCTTTTAGTCAGGGTATGCCAAAAATTTCTTTTCTCCCCAATTCTGTTCAGTACCTCTGCATTAGTTACGCGATCCACCCACCTAATCTTCAGCATTCTTCTGTAGCACCACATTTCAAAAGCCTCTATTCTCTTCCTGTCCGCACTGCTTATCGTCCATGTTTCACTCCCGTACAAGGCAACACTCCACACAAATGCCTTCAGAAAAGACTTCCTTACCCTTAAATTAATATTCGATGTTACCAAATTTCTCTTTTTCAAAAATGCTTTTCTTCCCATTGCCATTATGCATTTTATATCCTCTGTACTGCGACCATCGCATGTTATTTTACTACCCAAGTAACAAAACTCATCTACCACCTTCATTGTTTCGTTACCTAATCTAATTCCTTCAGCATCGCCCGAATTTTTAAGACCGCATTCCATTATTTTTGTTTTGCTCTTGTTAATGTTCATTTTATACGCTCTCTTCAATACACTGTCCATTCCATTCAACTGCTCTTCCAGGTCCTTTGCTGTCTCTGACAGAGTTACAATGTCATCAGAAAAACGCAATGTTTTTATTTCTTCCTCCTGAACTTTAATGCCTATTCCAAATTTTTCCTTGCTTTCCTTCACCGCCTGCTCGATGTACAAATTGAATAACATCGGAGAAAGGCTACAACCCTGTCTTACTCCCTTCCCAACTGATGCTTCCCTTTCATGCCCTTCGAGTCTAATAACTGCGGTCTGGCTTTTGTACAAGTTGTAAATAACTCTCATTTCCCTATATTTTACCCCTGCTAACTTCAGAATTTGAAAGAGTGTATTCCAGTCAACATTGTCAAATGCTTTCTCCAAATCTACAAAAGCTATAAATGTAGGTTTGCCTTTCCTTAATCTATCTTCTAAGATAAGACGTAAAGTGAGTATTGCCTCCCGGGTTCCTATGTTCATCCTGAATCCAAACTGATCTTCCCCGAGGTCGGATTCCACAAGTTTTTCCATTCGTCTCTCCATGTCATAGCTTCAGGTGAGTCACGTCGTTGTTGCATTGCACTACATGCTCACTACACTATCTGAACCCAACTAATTGTGTAATTCGTTTGATGAAATAAATACAAGTCAACACCAACCGTTTCTTCAGCACCTTTCTATTATTAGGACTATCTCGGTGTCAAAATGTTCAAATGTTTGTATAGCTTATGGAACTTAACTACGGGGTCATCAGTCACTAAACTTACAAACTACTTATGAACTAACACTAAGGACCCGAGTGGGGATTCGAACCCCCGATCGTAGTGGCCGTGCAGACCGTGACTGGCGCGCCGCAGTCCGATCGGCCACCGCGGCCGGCTATCTCGGTGTCAAAATGTTGTTGTTTCCACTACGTAGAACAGACAGAAATACGTCAAACCATTATAATTATTTTGTCGATGACAGTAACTCGGAACCTAACTATGTGAACTGATCCCCTAATCGTTTTGACCTGTGTTTTATATAAATTCCATGTCACCAAGATTTTATGCGATATACTCCGAACTACTAAACTGATATTAATGAGATTCTTCACACCTCGTGTGACTTAGCCCACCGTAAAAGAAAGAATTGCTTTTATCTCGATTAATGATAACAATATTTTTACTGCAAATTAAATATTGTTATCTATGTTGGGTAAGTATACAATAGATGGCGCCATGTTTGGTGGGAAAATGGGCCGGAGCGTTTGGCTGAGCGCATTCTATCTGAGGGCAAGCTACCCTCTGTAATAAAAAAAAAATCTGAGCCAACAACTATCGATCAACAGAGAACAAACACGAATCAACGAGCGCAGGGAAAAGAGTGATGAAGCGCTCCCTTCCTAAGTGATAGGTCGCGGTTTCTGACCTTGTTAGAACATGTATTTTTTTCATTCTGCGCTTTAACCCAGCTTTCACCTCACAAAGATGTGGAGAGTCGTCAGGAAGGTGGTGCGGTTTCCACTTTACGCTGTAGTTACCCTTTCTCCAGTTGGCTAAGTGCGGCATTCAAATCGCTGAAGTATCGTCCAACTGAAAGACTTGCACCAAGTCAGTGAGCCAAACGAAATTATTATTATATTCGATTGCAAACGTTTCCATAATGCTACAATTTATTTCATTGACACGTGTTTTCCAAATTTACCTACGACATAAATATACTTCTTAATATTTTCGTGTATTTAATTTTATTCTAATTGTATTAATTCCACTAAATAACGCGTAAAATATTTATTCCAACAATACGTGTGGTAAAGATGCACGACGCAAATTTGTTGATAGTACCACGTGTATGTCACTGAACTACTCCTAAACAGCTGGAGCGATGCTGATCGAATTTTTGTACCCAGTTGCTGGCGAAAAAATCGGCACTGATAACTTTGGTAATTTCGTATTAGATTCGAAATTTATATGCTTGCCATGCTATCCATCCAAATGCGATAAAATTTGGCACACTTGATCTTCAAAAGAAGAGGAATGATACTATGTTAGATTCCGTACGATGCTAGGTTGTCTTCGCAACATACTTCGATACCAATCTATGGTTTTATTGTGATTACGATGAAATTTTGAACGGTTGACCTTCAAAACAAGAGAAACATTACTGTCTATACAAGATATCGTAAGCTGCATGGAGTACTTTAGTCGAGACTTCGACACCGTTTGATCAAACACCATGAATTTTGCAGATACACAGAAAGAGAGAGCATAAGATGAGACCGGCTGAGAGCATGGAGATGTAATGACAGAGATAGTGGGATAGATGGATGGACAAGGGGAAGAGCAACAGGTGGAGGAGGAGGGGGAGAAGGAGAGAGAAAGAGTACATGGACCAAAATAATATTAAAAAAATAACGCTGGTTTTGAGCTATCTAATACACAGATCTGAGAGGACAGAGAGGAACTAAAGAAATAGACATAGAGATGGGGGAGGTGATGTACGGAGAGATTAGTTCAAATCCATATTTAACATTTGTGAAACGTTGGCGGGTATGATAATTTTCCCTTTGAATCAAGGTACAGGGCAGGAGCAATGCTATAAAAGCTGCGGATCGCCATTCATCGCGGCTTTTTCCTAGATTAGTCCCAAAGCTCTCTGCTGTGTTTCAAGAAATGAGGGCACGAGACACTGTAGATGATGGGGTCGTTACGTTCGGGGCCCACCTTGGTGTTTTTCGAAAAGCGTATGTTATGTGCTGTCACCGGAACTTTTCTCCAACATGAACACGACACTACTCTACACACATCCATTACAACCATTTACACTTGGCACAGACACTTCAACACACAGCTCTTGTACCTTGAGAAGGAACGGTGCTTGCGGCCGCGAAGGATAGGGCAAACGTTCCCAGTTAGGTGGCTGAACCTGCTCTTTAGGGTCTTCGAGTTATTGATGCCATACGAATTGAATTTTCATCCACATTCGATGGATAAAAGTTTTCTAGGTTTTACATTTTTGTAATCGAACTGTCATAAATTCGAACTCTTAAGCAAATGTGTTTCCCTATTTGGTCGTTGAAACCAGAATATTATTTGAAGGTGGCTATTAGGTACGTTTAAGAATTTGAGTCTGATGCTGAGTACCCAGACCGAGGGAAGAACAGTTGTTTCCCGTATAACTCTTTATAATACACCTTACGCTCCTCTAAGGAAATGCAGTTGAGTGAAATTTTAATCTTTCAAGAACAAGCAGTTTAGAAATTAATCATAAACAGGTATTGAGGCAATTAAGCATTTAAAGAAATTGTAAGGAATAATACATTATGAAGTCCATACATTTAACCAGCTAACATAGTCCAGCAAGACCTTTTTAAAAAAAATGTTCAAATGTTTGTACAGCTTATGGGACTTAACTACGGGGTCATCAGTCCCTAAACTTATAAACTACTTATGAACTAGCTAATCCTAAGGACGGCACAAATATCCAAGCCCGAGGGGGGATTCGAACCCCCGACCGTAGTGGCCGTGCAGACCGTGACTGGAGCGCCTTAGTCCCCTCGGCCACCGCGGCCGGCAGACCTTTGGTAGGTGAGTAGAAGTTTGTAGAATCAGCAAATAGCACGGGACCCTCAGGCAGTGATTTCGAACAACAAATAATCAGTGGTCAATATATTTCAAGTCTTCCAACTACTTGTATAGCACTAATTTACTCACCAACAAGTAAAGAGAATCATTTGAGATTGCTTAACCGCAGGATTTTATATGTAACTGTCCGCCTCCGTAGTCCAGTGGACAGCGTGGTAGGTTGGCACGCAGGGGGCCCGGGTTCGATTCCCGGTCGGGTAGGAGATTTTCTCCACTCGGGGACTGGGTGTTGTGTCGTCCTCATCATCATTCCATCATCATTGACATGCAAGTCGCCGAAGTGGCGTCAGATAAAGAGACTTGCACCAGGCAGGCTGAACACGACCCCAGTTGGGGTCTAACGGTCATAAATGCCACACGATAGTAATATGTAACTCATAGGGTCAAAAGAAGGGATTACTGATTTTCCCATTGAATTAATATAAGCAGTACATGCATAAGGATAGACCAAACAAATTAGGTAGGTCTCGGTTCCGATAACTTACATTCAGTATTTAGAGCACGCAATGCTTATTAAAAGCCAACAGAAAACACAAATGACAATATCTTTCGTTTTAAATGGCAAATATCTGGAAGATAAACGCAAGCTTTCCAAAAGGCGTAACCTTTAAACCATTTAAAGATAGCCAGAATCATTAAACATTTAAGAAAAGGCTTCAACTTGCCTGAAGGGCATAAATTAGAATAGCAATTACAATTGTTTATAATAGTAAGTTTACAGGCTATTAAGAGCAAGGTGCTGGTATGCGTTTGCCAATAACAGTCAGATAAAATGTTCAACACCAACAACCCCTTTACAATGGCCAATACCTGATAGATACACAAGCTGCCAAAAGACGTAAAATTTAAGAAAACGCTCAACTTACCTGAAGGAGACGAATTAAAATTTACAATTCAGATTACAGCAAAGAAGAAGTAACATCGATTGTAAACACTAATCAATTCCCTTTGTAGAAAAATCGAAGCAGCGCTGTCTTTCCCAGCAAGAGAAAGGCAAGCGTGTATGTGTGTGTGTGTGTGTGTGTGTGTGTGTGAGAGAGAGAGAGAGAGAGAGAGAGAGAGAGAGAGAGAGAGAGAGAGAGAGACAGAAAGAGAGAGGGAGAGAGAAGGAAAGGTTACGGTTTAAGGAGTGACCGAATGAATTAAGGAGCTACAGCCTCTACCCGAAAGGAAGCTCTAAAAGTCTAAAGTCCCACAACATTGCCCAAAAATACGACTATGGTTTGGCGTAATTTTCCCGCAGAAGGAAAACATTCCGCCTTGATTACGTCTGTCCCCTGGACGGGCCACGAGTTAACAGTAGGGTAAATTTCACCAGAATTATCCCAAGAGACTCTTAAGTATGTTGCAAACAGCAGTTAGAAAAACCATATAAGATCAAATTTCATGGGTGAATAGGTACTCAAACAAGTACCTAGTTGCTATCAAGCCCGACAACCACTATCGGTCATCAAAGTACATGTACTTACAAGGACATAGCCGTGGAAAACCGCTGGCGTTCAGCTAATCACCCTAAAGTAAGACGTGGACGCAAAGACAGGCAACTACATAGCGAGCCAGGAAGAAAAGAATCCGACTAACGCAAATAATTAAAAATGGTCAAGCGAAACAACTCCAAAGTCCAATAATAGTTGTACACAACGTGCTATGGCGTCTGGATAGACTACTCGGAGAAGGAAGTGTTTCAATGCAAGTTGAAGACTCCGGAGAAGCATTAGATCCCAAGAGGCTCAAGTGCTCATCAGGACGCTGTCGTCTTTAATTCAGCGCAAAGTTCCTAGTGATTGGAAAAAAAGCGCAGGTGACTCCCGTGTATAAGAAAGGAAAGAGACCTGACCCATACAATTACAGGCCAATATCGTTGACATCAGTTTTATGTAGAATTTTGGAGCATATTCTCAGTTCGAATATAGTAAATATCCTTGAAACGGAAAAGCTTCTTTCCATGAATCAGCACGGGTTTAGGAAACATCGTTCATGTGAAACTCAGTTGCCCTTTTCTCACATGACATCTTGCGAGCCATGGACGAAGGGCAACAGGCGGATTGTGTTTTTCTCGACTTCAAAAAAGCGTTCGACGCGGTGCCACACTGCAGACTGCTAACGAAGATACGAGCTTGTGGAATAGGTTCACAGACTTGTGACTGGCTGGAAGACTTCCTAAGTAATAGAACGCAGTACGTTGTTCTCGACGGCGAGTATTCATCAGAGACGAGTGTATCGTCAGGCGTGCCCCAGGGGAGTGTGATAGGACCGCTATTATTTTCTATCTATATAAATGATCTGATGGACAGAGTAATATGTAATTTGCGGCTGTTTGTTGATGATGCTGTGGTGTATGGGAGGGTGTCGTCTGTAACTGACTGTAATAGCATACAGGTTGACTTAGACAAAATTTCTAGTTGGTGCGAAGAATGGCAGCTAGCTCTCAATGTAGAAAAATGTAAGGTGATGCGCATGAGTAGAAAACACAATCCTATAATGTTCGAATACAGCATTAGTAGTGAGCTTCTTGATGCTGTCGCGTAGTTCAAATATCTAGGCGTAACATTGCAGAGCGATATGAAATGGAACGAGCATGTAAGGACAGTTGTGAGTAAGGCAGACAGCCGACTTCGGTTTATTGGGAGAATTTTGGGAAGATGTACTTCACCTGTAAAGGAGACCGCGTATAAAACGCTTGTACGACCACGTCTTGAGTATTGCTCAAGTATTTGGGACCCGCAGCAGATCGGTTTGAAGGAAGACATAGAGGCGGTTCAGAGACGAGCAGCTAGATTTGTTACCGGTAGGTTCGACCAATGCGCGAATGTCACGGAAATGCTCCGGCAACTCAATTGGGGATCGCTGGAAGAAAGACGACGTTCTTTTCGTGAATTTCTGTTAAGTAAATTTAGAGGGCCGAAATTTGAAGCTGAGTGTAGTACGATCTTGCTGCCGCCTCCTTACATTTCGCGTAAATATCACAAAGACAAGATAAGAGAAATTAGGGCTCGTACGGAGGCATAAAAGCATTCTTTTTTTTCTCGTTCAATTTGGGAGTGGAATAGGAAAGGAAAAGCCTAGTAGTGGTACAGTGTACCCTCCGCCACGCACCTTACGGTGAATTGCGGAGTATGTATGTAGATGTAGATGTAGAAACACACTGGGCGACACCGCTCGTCTGACAAGTGGCACACCACTCGGTAAACATTGTCAGCACGCCCGGCCAATACACGTTATGAGTACCGCCGTCGCTTTTCCGGTTGCAGACCCACTGTCCCTCTCCTCGCTCATAAGGCCTTCTCCAACACCACCTAGAAGACAAGGCCTTACAACAGGCCGTGACTACGTCACACTTAGAGTCCGCGGCCACCACCTTACTGGCTGTCCGCTGGGACACGCCCACCGCCGTGCAGCGGTCGGCCAGTCAGATGGCGGCCGCGGCCTCTAAGTGTGACGTAAGTACGGCCTGTTGTAAGGCCTTGTCTTCTAGGTGGTGTTGCCTTCTCGCGGGCATGGAAGATCGCCACAGGTAGACAAGCGCGAAGCTCAATCGGGCGCGCCGCCGACCGGAGAAATCAAAACTAAGATCTATAGGATTGTTTACTGCGATACGGCGTCAGCTTCTTGAAGAGTTAAAAGAACGCCCATTCTTGGGTTGGGTTGTTTAGTTGGGATACTCATAAGGTTATTAGTCCCCAGATGGGGAGGGTAAGGGTAAGGAGTGAGGATAGGACAGGAGGGGAGGGCGAAAGGAAATGCAGTACGGGAAGTAAAGGAGGAAGAAAGACTGCATTATCTCGGGGCCCCGTGCTCGCCAGATCCAGATGGCAGGCTGGCAGGAACACTGTCAAAAGTTGCAGCTAATGGGGCAAAGCGGGCGACCTCGCAACAAGTAAACTGGTATGATCGGAGAGGCGAAAAGCTGCAGGCTTGTAACATACAGATTATCAATATCCAGTAAACACGCGCAATGAGAACGAATGGAGAAACAAAGAGCCTGGCCCAGAAAACTACTGAATAAAAGGCTGCAAATTAACCAATGCAAAGGATAGCACACAATAGCTGAAAATAAGCCGCTAAATGTGCGTGTCAGCAGTGCTACTGACAACAAATTCAGGTAGCCACAAATAATATCACTGCATTAACAACCTGTCACAGTGCCACATACATGCGGATACGTTCAGTCCTACAATAATATCAAATGGTTCAGCAAACTGTATGAGCTTTCACTTAACATTTCATTGCATTTCAGATTAAGACAACTGACTTAAAAATCTTTGACTGTGTCACAAGGATGCTTATGACCAAAATGGGGACAAGTTCAGTCACATAATAATACCATACCTTACGGCTAAGCAAACTATATAAATGTGTGCATCAAACACATAGATTGCGGTTAGTATTAAAACAGTTCACGTGAGGGAACCGTTACATCAGGCACACATACAACCCAAGAAGAAGATAACCATCAATATTAATGCGAATAGTGTGAGCAAAAATCAGATCGCAAATAGCTTTCAAATGCGTATCACTTATTGTAATAGGCGCAGATGCGAAAAATCAATTATGAACAATCAAAACGACTGAAGGGCGAGCGCAGCAAGGGAAATGCAGCGAATAGCAAACACAGATTTCGAAGCGTTTAAAAAAGACGCCAAACGCAGGGCACATGAGTCAGGAAGCATCGTGACACAGTAGAATAAGGTATACTGAGCTTTGCAATACTCCATTATCTCTCTGCATACACACTAGCATCACGCAATTAACGCAAATTCCATTGGGTTTCTGGTCAGTCCCTAATAGTCCTGGCGCCGCGTGAAATGACAGCTGTGATTGTTGACTAGTCGGCCACACTCCTGCTGTGACGTTCTTCCAGGTTGACGGTCGCGTACTGACCACTCCCTTCTCTCCTTACCCCCCCCCCCCCCCCCCAAACCAGAGGCGGTCAATTTGTCACGGGAAGACGCGAAACCACTGATCTCTGTAGTACCTGGATGATGAATTAAAGATGTTTGAGTGTGCCAGCCGAATACGTTGTTATCTTATTTATTTATTTTTTTGCCTAATTACAGCATGGCTACTATGACTCTTAATAATAATAGTAATTCGTTTAGAATTCGCTCCGATACTAGTATGTCACATCGATGGTACCGTAAATTTGAAAACAACTGGTAATCAAGCATCTTTTGACATCTAATAACTGATGAAAATTACAACCTGGCGGGCAACTACAAATCGTATCCATAACACATAAAAGTGCAGGCACACTACGGCTCTATGTTCAGACATCACATTTATATAGGGTGAGTCACTAACTGTTAAAACTAGGAAAAACTCCGAAAGTATGGTAGGAGCTAAAACGTTTGTGAGACATAAGTTGCACGTGTCACGTGACAACGAGGGCCAGAATATGACGTTGGAATTTTTTTTCTTTTCCTGGGGTCGCTTCAGAGATATGAAGGTCAACTTTTTTTCTTTTTTGAAATGGGATGCTATCATTTGGTACTTATTTTCTAATAGCGGCTATCGAGTTGAATGTAATGATGTGTAAGAGTAAGGTCTTTGAAGGTCAACGAAGTTAAAATGGTGGCATGAACAGAAGGTATACGAAGTGATAACCATTGCGGTCAATGTAGTGCTACATCTACATATATACTCCGCAATCAACCGTGAAATGCACGGCGGAAGGTACACTGTACCACTTCTAGCATTTACATTCCACTCCCAAATAGAACGAGGGGAAAAAAGAATGTTTATAAGCTTCTGTAGAGCCTTAATTTCTCTTGTCTTTATGATCTTTAGCCGCGGCGGAGTGGCCAAGCGCAATGAAGCGCTATGCTCCGATACGTGAGGCTGTTCCCCGTCGGCCGTCAGGGGCTCGAATTCCCCCTCGAGCACGGATGTTTGTATCTTCTTTAATATAAGGTAGTTCATAAGCATAAAACTTCCCGGCAGAGTAAAATTGTGTGCCGGAACCGGGACTCGAACTTGGGACATTTCGAGTCCGGGTTCCGGCACACAATTTTAATCTACCAGGAAGTTTCATATCAACGCACACTCCGCTGCAGAGTGAAAGTTTCATTCTAGTTTATAAGTAGTTTGTAAGTTCAGGGACTGATGACCCCACAGTTTAGTCCCTTAAGCTTCACAAACATTTGAACATTTTTGTGATCTTTACGCGAAATTTAAGTAAACGGTTGGAAGATCGTTCTACATTAAGCTTCAAATTCCGGCCCTCTAAATTTCCTCAACAGAATTTATTGAAAAGAACGTCGTCTTTACACAAGCGATTCCCATTTGAGTTGCCGAAGCATTTCCGTGACACCCGCGCATTGGTCGAGCCTACCAGTAACGAATCTAGCTGCTCGTGTCTCAACTGCTTCCATGTCTTCCTTTAAACTGATCTGCTGCGGGTCCCAAACACTTAAGCAGTACTCAAGACGCGATCGTACAAGCGTTTAATACGCGGTCTCCTTTTCAAATGAAGTACATCTTCCGAAAATTCTCCCAATAAACCGAAGTCGGCTGTCCGCCTTACTGAAACTGTCCTTACATGTTCGTTCCATTTCATATTCCTTCGATACGTTAAAAATCCAGTTGTTCTCAGTTTATCATAGACATTCTTAAATGTACGACGTGTAGGGCGAGTACGTTGACCTGGTCGTGAAAGGCTGCATTCTCATACTTTGCTTTCGGTGCGCATTACTCCCGATCTACAATGCGGAGGAAGTTACGATTTTGCACCAATACAAAATGTTATTAACTCAACCTGTAATAGGAAATTCATTGAAAAATCTGTTACAGTTTAAGGATTACAATATTTTTCCTAATAGATATTTTTATAATACACGCTCGCATTCTGGAACAATTTTCTGGTGCATCTTCAGTCTAATGACATGTAGACTGTGGCAGGCTGCTGTCAACTTTTGTAGGAATACATTATGCCTCTTGTTTTGTGGTTTGGGGTATATCTCAGGAAACAGAAAAACCCTTATTGCACTTCATTACTATTTTGTCTTAAAATTACTGTTCAAATTATATACAAAAGTAGAAACACAGATAATTTCTGCAATTTCTTAGGCATAATACAAAGATACTGTCCCATTCGGGAGAAATTTGGTGAACATAGCTAAAAGTATTATGAAGATATATGTACCTAATGTCCTGAAAATGTAGTTTCGTGAAAATGAGAAAATAATGTTCCCAGTGTTTTTGACTCACCGTACGACTCTTTCAGAACATTCCAGTAGCAAACTCTTGCTTTCCAGCTGCTTCTTTATTCTCTGCAGATTCTTATAAGAGTCTTTTCCTTACTCTGCACTCTTTAGCGGTGGCTTCCACGGCCCTTTCAACTCCAACTAGTCGCGGACGATCTTCAAAAATGTTCAAATGTTTGTTAAGCTTATGGGACTTAACTGCGGGGTCATCAGTCCCTAAACTTACAAACTACTTATCAACTACCTTATACTAAGGACGGCACAAATATCCATGCCCGAGGGGGGATTCGAACCCCCGACCGTAGTGGCCGTGTAGACCGTGACTGGAGCGCCTCAGTCCCCTCGGCCACCGCGGCTGGCGCTGACGATCTATGGCAGTTTACTTTTGTCCTGCTAATTACACATATCATTGAAACAGATAACAGCATCCATCAAACCTATTTTGAGTATTGCCATCCAACAAATACTGTTTTCGGTACTTGTTGCCAAACGCATGTAGACATTTGCCAAATAATTTTTTATCTGCAAGCTTCCTGTGTATTGGTTTCATTGTTTCTATGACTGTGGCAGACATGGAATGTTTATGGTTATTTTGAGTGAAACACACGAGATAATTGTGCAATATTCTGCAAATTTTATTTGTTACTAACCGGTTTTCGGCAGTTACGCCATCGTCAGGTAAACACTACAGAGATATAGTTATGCAGCTTAGAAGTTCACAGGTCAAAGATCTTAAGTTGTTGTACAGATAGTATGTATACAGAAATTTCTGTATACATACTATCTGTACAACAACTTAAGAACAGAAATTTCTGTATACATACTATCTGTACAACAACTGAAGATCTTTGATCTGTGAACTTCTAAGCTGCATAACTATACCTCTGTAGTGTTTACCTGACGATGGCGTAACTGCTCAAATGTTCAAATGTTTGTATAGCTTATGGGACTTAACTACGGGTCATCAGTCCCTAAACTTACAAACTACTTACGAACTACCTTATACTAATGACGGCACAAATATCCATGCCCGAGGGTGGATTCGAACCCCCGACGGTAGTGGCCGTGCAGACCGCGACTGGAGTGCCTCAGTCCCCTCGGCCACCGCGGCAGGGCGTAACTGGCGAAAACCGGTTGATAACAAATAACAATTTGCAGAATATTGCACAATTATCTCGTGTGTTTCACTCAAAATGAATCAAATATTCTGCCAAGAACCGACGGAACAGTCTGTAAATACAAGTTTATGGTGATATTCCTTGCCTGAAGCATCAGCGTGGCCAGTGCGCAGATATTTGTTTAAAGAATGTTTAGTACTATATAACTATTTAAAAGTAAAGAAGCCATACATTTTGGAAAACGGAAGAAATTTTTCTTTCAGATGGAGGCATATTTTATTTCGATTTTTCAGTCATTTTTAGACGAAGGTCCTCTTAAGGATATCTTTCAGCATGTAAGTCTGTAGCTGTCACTGAATTTCGTTTTCGTCCCAGCTGCGTCCACCTAATCCTCGATGGGCGAAGTTGCCGTTATATTCTGTTTGCTGCTTAATCATTTAATAAGTGTTCCAATGATTTGACGGTATGGGATGCGGACAATTACTAGGTTGATCCATAACAATCTACTTTGTTAACTTCCTTTATTATGAAACGACAAATTTTAATAGCTTTCTTTAAATACACTGATTAAATAACCACGATAAATGTCTACAAGTCCACACTGAAACATTTCAATACGCAATTACAACCGAAACACTTATGCGAGACGACTGATGGGCAAAACTTAGCCACAGCTAAACGCGGGTTACGGACTCACTTCGACGTGCCACTGCCTCGCTCTGCGGTCGGCGGGAGACTGCAGCACACAGGCCAACAAACAAAAAACATTCCAACCTAAGCATTGTTGCCAGCAGCTATCGCTGCACGCCAACGATAACTATCGTTAGACCAAAACGTACCAAAGAGGTTACTAACCTAAAACCCTGTATCCTCACACGTTGATATTCTTCGGAAATGAGAAGCATATCGACTTCGTTGCTTATTTTAAAAGAGGACGTGGTGGCCAGGTCACAACTCAGAACTCGAACAGAAATTTATGGCACAATTAATTACGTTTATTTTCTTGAGGCAACAGGAATAAATAAATAACAACTTAACTTTTCCTGCAGGCTCAGCTGCAAATACTTCTTGTGAGTTCACAATCAGTTTCAGAGAAAAACGTAAGTCTATGAAGGCTGAGTAATATCGCCGCTCCAGTAACACGTTGAAATACGAGCTATAAGTCCATCTAAACTAAGGCTGCGGCGCGGTCCTGTACATCTGAACAGTCACTTCTGCTCGGTGCTCCGTCGCTAGACTGACTGGTCGGCGGCCTGGAGATATCATTGCGCCGAATCAACTGGTCCGCGGCCGCGGCGTCCTATTGGCTGCGGCATGGTATCGCTCCGCGAACCCGTGACGGCCGCGGCACAATCACAGACAGTCGCGAAACTCTCTAGGAAAAAAATTGCAGCTGAAGCGATACTAGCGCTCCAAGCGGCTAGTAGGGAATAACAGTGGAATGGCATGATGCAAACTGAGAAGTTGCCGTTTTTAATGCTGGTCACTGAACGTTGCTGTGAACTTCGTAATACAAATACTAAAAAAATCATTAAAGTAATATCACTACTTCTGTTAAGGGCAATGTAAGATAACAGTTAGTGCAATGTAATTGATACAGTTCACAATACCCGAGTCATATTCATATCGTCTGAAACCTTTTGAAAGCAGAAATGAACAGCAGCCTGTCGGCTGAAGTATATAAAAGGATCTGATGATTATGTTCGCATGCTCAGTGCTTACTGGTATGTTGCACGAGTTTTGCTTTAGCGAATTTCGGACATTGTAATGTTTTCAAAAGTACACACGATTTTTACATCGTAGGGGACTAGATACTACATCGTCGTTTAAACCATATTTTCACCTCGTCCTTGCTTCTGTGCCTTTCGTGTACCTATCACAATTTTTTAGCTACTTGGCAGGTATCAAACTGAATATCTTCAAAAATGTGCTAACAAAAAAAAAAAAAAAAAAAAAAAAAAAAAAAAAAAAAAAAAAAAAAAAAAAAAAAAGGTTCAAATGTTTGTATAGCTTATGGGACTTAACTACGGGGTCATCAGTACCTAAGCTTACAAACTGCTTATCAACTAGCTTATCCTAAGGACGGCACAAATATCCATGCCCGAGGGGGGGATTCGACCCCCCGACCGTAGTGGTCGTGCAGACCATGACTGGAGCGCCTCAGTCCCCTCGGACACCGCGGCCGGCAATGTGCTAACATTAACAGGTTATGTATGGACATATTATTTATTTGTAGCAACGTATTCACTTTATCAAACTAGTAGGTAACCGACAAAATGTGTTAGTATACAGGGTTATCATTTTTGTGAACCTGAGGCACGAACCTAAGCCGTCATTCATACATTACTTTTATTCAGCAGTAGTATTATGAAATAGTGGTTAAGTATTTGTGATTATCATTAACAGCAGAAGTTTGGACGTGAATGAATTGTTAAAGATTTAACTCTATGCGTAAAAGTATAACTAACCACTGTAAACAAACACCTGTTACTCATAACATTATTCTGTGATTTCTGAGCATCCTTTGCAAATGAGAGCCGGCCACGGTGGCCGAGGGGACTGAGGCGCTCCAGTCACGGTCTGCACGGCCACTACGGTCGGGGGTTCGAATCCCCCTTCGGGCATGGATATTTGTGCCGTCCTTAGGATAAGCTAGTTGATAAGTAGTTTGTAAGTTTAGGGACTGATGACCCCCGTAGTTAAGTCCCATAAGCTATACAAACATTTGAAAATGAGAGAGTTCCGAATTATATTTTTGACAGTTGCTACAATTTATAGCGCCACAAAAGCTCGTAAATAAGAAGTTATTTTGAAAATGCTGCTTCAGTCCAAATACACATTCATTACTCAATCGCTTCGCGGTGTGATTTTACGACCCGGCCGCTTGGCAGCGCTGCAGTCGCGAAGTTGCAGAAAATCACTGGGAGTTTCACGACTCTTCGATTCTGGCCGCGTAGAGCCCTGCATTGGGAGAGTACCGCCAACCGGGCGAGCGCCGCCATTGTAGGCCTATCTGGCAATAGCAGCGCTATGCGCGGCACTGTTAAATAAACATTTATGATGAAGGGAACCGGTCTGTACTTCGATGTGGTATGACAATACGTTAAGTAAACAATGAACGTAAGTTTTTAATTGTTTCATCACATCTACAGCGAATATTAAGGAAAAATTGGTAATCCGAGTTCAAGACCTTTATTTTTGAGCAAGCTAGTTGTAAAATTGTTTCGTGCTAAAATTTAAACCCTGCACCAAATGCACTGCTTTCCCAATAAGCAACGTTCCTGCTTTCAAATTAGCTAAGGACTGACGTTTTTATCTCTAATATATTGGATTCTATCAAAGTAGATGTAATTAATACATGTTTCTTTCCATTAATCTAGTGCCTAATGTTGATAGGTGTTGTGTGCTAACCTACATGTGATATTAGCACATAACACTAACACTGAGCTAACATTTTGGAAAAAAAAACCCTATCTTAAAATTTGAGTTTTGGAGATCTATTAAATGGGCGGTTTCATTTACCGCCCAAACTTTCATAATATGCAGGCTAAGTATAAATACGAAATTCGACAAATACGACACATTATGTTAGATTTCCAAGTATTTATATCTTTTCTCTTACATGTTTTTCCATCCAACATTGCTCGCAAGAAACTTGTATGAACAGATAAACCTAGAAGTTTACTCGATATTTTAATACAGATTTACTTACTTCGCAAAATTTTGCAGTCTCGTATGGAAATGCATTTTTTCTTCCAATGCGCTGTACACACAATTCGCGTCTTTTCGCATGTCTTTCGCCCTGTGGAATGCGTAAAACTTGCTACCTCGGACTGTCATAGTATAACAATTCACTGCCAACAATGCGGCAGTTTTCACCATATACAAATGGAATATGCTATGTTAAGCTCTTAATTTAATACATAATGAGTCTACACATTTCCAACACCTCTAAATGCTAAAATAACAGCTAGTTACGTGAAATATGCCATTTACGCTGATGGATTGCTTAGGCCTAAAATGGCGGACGTGCCCCACCCGCGCTCAACTGACCAATAGCAGCCGGCGGTTGTCGGCAAGCCACACATCAAAGGTTGGCGCTACTCTCCCAATACAGGGCTCTATGGCCGCGGTGGCGTTGGCGCCTCCTATTGTCTCCCCGAGCTCGCGCGTTGCCTTGTGTGGCGCGGCCCGCGGCCGCTGTTGTGGACCTTGGCAACTAATCTCGGCCGCAACCGACTCGTTCTGCGAAGGAATACATCATTCACATTCGCTTGCTTCGACGATGCTAGTCTTGACGTATCTATTAGTGTTGTATTGTTCAGCCGCCAATGGTGTTTGCATGTCAACGGCACGTTATATGGATAACCCGTATTCGGAGAATATTTACAATTTGGACGATATACGATAAAGAATTGTCAGAGCGAGCATATGCTACGACAAATGCCGAAGTGATACAGAATACCACTTAATCCATGATAAGAAGATCGCAACACTGCATTGATACCAATGGTGATCATATCGAACACCTTCTGTAAGTTGACGTTCCTGCCACCTTTTCGAGCTTTGTTGATTTCCAAAGATCTTACTGTTACACATCGTTGGATTCGTCTCGATAGCCGCATCAGAAAATAAGTATCAAACTATAGCATCCCACTTAAAAAACAAAGTTCATATCTCTGAAGAGACCCCACCTAGCAACAAAAAAACCAGTGTCATATTCTGGTCCCATTGCCCCTTCAACTTTTGTCCGACAAACTTTTCAGGTCCTAGCATACTTTCGGAGTTTTCCTTGGTGGCAGTTGTTAGTATGTGAATGTCTGTTCGGTGTACGTTTATGACGTCTGAATCACAAGACATAAAGAGCTAAAAATTTGTACAGTTACTAATGTCTACTCGGGGAAGGCTTTAGGCACGGTTTTATGGCGATCGGAGAGCTATTTATCTATATATATATTAATGTGAATGTCTGTTCGGTGTACGCTTATCACGGCCGAAGGACAAGACGCAGAGACTTAAATATTTGTACAGAGAGTAATTTATACCTGAGGAAGATTTTAGGCACGTTTTTATAACGATCCGATAGATATTTAGTAATTTGAAGAATTTAACGCGAAATGTGTAATTACTCTTTGAAAATTATACTTACTGTTCGAAAATGCTTTTATTGGTTTCATTGTTGCTTGAGGGTTGATAATGATAAAAGGGTGGAGTGTATTGGGATGGAAAATTATCCGTGTATAAAAATTCTACGTGTGTGTGTGTTAATATTTCACTCTGCAGCGAGAACTACAGAACGCAAACGAAAGGTCTGTGTAATTGTTGTCCGAAGTCTCCCGTAGTACACCATAGTAGTTCCATGCCGATAGCTATAAGGGGGTGGAAGATATGGGATTGAAAGTCGTGAAATTATTAAAAAAAAATTCGGACTGAAGGCCAGCGATGACGTTTGCGACTCTATAGTAAGGAGGTTGCATACAGCGAAGCGTGATGCCACAGACCATATCTTTGGTCTATGCGTTCTACAATGTCTTCAGCTCTTTCTCTGCAAGGATAAGCATACGAATAGGGAAATATAAGAATAAATGTATAAAACAGCAAAAAAGAATGTTTTTAATACATCTCTTTTTAATAAATCGATTTGACGTTTCGCGCATTATTTATCATAATCAACCAACACGCGAGCGGAGCCGCGGATTTAAGCTAGTATATTATACAGAGATCACTGGTCGAAACTTTAACGCGGAAGACACGCCTCCATAACTTGGCTAGCCACCGCCAAAGATAAATTTGACTTACCAAAATTAAGTAACTAATGAGAGGAATGTTCGGTGATTTTCAAAAGGAGCCAATCTACCATACATTAATAATGGGAAATATTTTATTCTGTGCCTATCAGACGTAATGATAGTACCAACTTCCCCTCAACTGAGCCCTCTAGGCATTGTTTGCCATCCGCCCAGGCGTGCAGACGGCGTGAAGTGTTCGCGTTGCCTGGTAACGGCCCCATTTAGGCGCTTAACAGCTCGTATCCACGGGTACCGCGAGCGGCCACCTGTTGCTGTTGCTGCCCCCTGACCTTTGGCTCATTGCAGTGCGACGGTGTCGGGACACGGAGCCGTGCAAGTGCTCGGCGCTTTCACTGGCGGCGGGCGTCGAGGTGCGGTCCTCAACACCGCACCGGGCCCTCCCAGGGAAAGGCCGCTTTGTGCCGCGCGACAGTCTTGCAGAGTTGATAGACACCGACAGGCAAACGACACCAGAAGTTTCACCTAGGACTCTCTATACATGCAATTTCACGAACATATCTTACGCTTGGTGTTAAAATGAAAACATTCTAAACGACGCTGTGGGTATAATTGAAGTGATCACCAGAGGGCAGATATCAGTTTCCTGTAGAATTCTGGAGCATATTCTCAGTTCGAATATAGTAAATTTCCTTGAGACGGAAAAGCTTCTTTCTGCGAATCAACACGGGTTCGGAAACATCGTTCATGTGAAACTCACCTTTCCCTTTCTTCATATGAAATGTTCAAATGTTTGTAGAGTCTATGGGACTTAACTACGGGGTCATCAGTCCCTAAACTTACAAACTACTTATGAACTACTTACGAACTAGGACGGCACAAATATCCATGCCCGAGGGGGGTTTCGAACCCCCGACCGTAGTGACCGTGCAGACCGTGACTGGAGCGCCTCAGTCCCCTCGGGCCGGCCGCGGTGGCCGAGGTGACTGAGGCGCTCCAGTCACAGTCAGCACGGCCACTACGGTCGGGGGTTCGAATCCCCCCTCGGGCATGGATATTTGTGCCGTCCTAGTTCGTAAGTAGTTCATAAGTAGTTCGTAAGTTTAGGGACTGATGACCCCGTAGTTAAGTCCCATAAGCTTTACAAACATTTGAACATTTTTTGAGTCCCCTCGGCCACCGCGGTCGGCTCCTCATATGACATCTTGCGAGCCATGGATGAATAGCAAATGGCGGATTGTGTTTTTCTCGACTTCAAAAAGGCGTTTGACGCGGTGCCACACTGTAGACTGCTAACGAAGATACGAGCTTATGGAGTACACAGATTTCTGACTGGCTGGAAGACTTCCTAAGTAATAGGACGCAGTAAGTTCTTCTCGACGGCGAGTGTTCATCAGAGACGAGTGTATCGTCAGGCGTGCTCCAGGGGGTGTGATAGGACCGCTATTATTTTCAATCTATATAAATGATCTGATGGACAGACTAGTAATTTGTGGCTGTTTGCTGATGATGCTTTGGTGTATGGGAGGGTGTCATCTTTAATTGCTTGTTATAGGATATAGGATGATTTAGACAAAATTTATGGTTTTTAGAAAAATGTAACATTATGCGCATGAGTGGGAGAAACAATCCCATGATGTTTGAAGACAGCATTAGTAGTGATCTTATAGATGCAGTCGCGTCGTTTAGTATCTAGGCGTAACATTGCAGAGCGATATGAAATGGAAGGAACATGTAAGGACAGTTGTGAGTAAGGCGGACAGCCGACTTCAATTTGAACGAACATATAAGGACAGTTGTAAGGCGGACAGCCGACTTCGATTTATTGGGAGAATTTTCGGAAGATGTACTTCACCTGTAAAAGAGACCGCGTATAAAACGCTTCTACGACCACGTATTGAGTATTGCTCAAGTGTTTGGGACCCGCAGCAGATGAGTTTAAAGGAAGGGATAGAAGCAGTTCAGAGGCGAGCAGCTAGGTTCGTTACGGGTAGTTTCGACCAATGCGCGAGTCCCAATGCGGGATCGCTGGAGGAAAGACGTTCTTTTCGTGAATTTCTGTTGAGGAAATTTACAGGGCCGAAATTTGAAGCTGAGTGTAGTACGATCTTGCTGCCACCTACTTACTTTAGTGATCACAATGACAAGATAAGAGAAATTAGGGATCTTACGGAGGCATGTAGGCATTCTTTTTCTGTTTCCTCGTTCTATTTGGGAGTGGAATAGGAAGGGAAATGCCTAGTAGTGGTACAGTGTACCTTCCGCCACGCCCCTTACGGTGTATGTATGTAGATGTAGAGTGCAACTGTCCCACTCTTTAACAATTCGAAGGATTCCCTGTTCCATGCATTCTGTGGCTGTGACAAGAGCCAGACCTCTACTGTGTCCTTCAATTCGTCGTACGAGTTGAAGCGCCTTCCTCTGACCAAATAGATGTAAGTCACAGGGCGATATGTCCGGGCTATAGGGCGGTCGTTCAAGCTTGAACTTGGCCAGTACGCTTTGTGTGACCCTGGAGACGTGTGGACGCTCAGTATCACTCCCTCAGTCAGCAGCCCAGGTGTGGTGGAACGGGGACGGGATAACTGCGATGGTTAATACAGTTAGTCATGTTCATATTTAGTTGCTAATCATCGAGTAAAACAGAAGTGATATCTGGCGTTCACCAGGGAAGCTTTATAGGTTCCCTACTCTTCCTTGTGTTTATAAACGATTTAGGAGACAATCTGAATAGGTCCCTTAGACTGTCGTTTATCGGTTAGAGAAGTCAACAGAGGATCAAAAGCAGCTGCAAAGCAATTTAGACAAAATTTCTACATGGTTCGAAAATTGGCACTGGACACTAAATAAAGAAAAGTGTGAAGTAATACACATGACCACTAAAAGAAATCCGCTGAACTTCAATTACGCGATAAATCAATCAAACCTTAAGGTCGTAAATTCTACTAAATACCTAGGAGTTACAATTACGAACAACTTAGATTGGAGAGAACACATAGAAAATATTATGGGGAAGGCGAACCAAAGATTACGTTTCATTGGCAGAACGCTTAGAAGATGCACCAGCTCCACCAAAGAGACTGCCTACATCACACTTGTGCGTCCTCTCCTGGAGTACTGTTGCCCATTGTGGGACCCTCACCAGGTGGTACTGACGGAAGATATTGAGAAGGTTCAGAGAAGGGCAGATCGTTTTGTGTTACGGGGGGAAAGCGTCGCGGAAATGTTGCACGAATTGGGGTGGAAATCATTAAAAGAAAGACGTTATTCATTTCGGCGATATCTATTTGCGAAGTTTCAATCACCGACTATTACTTCTGAATGTGAAAATACTTTGCTAGCACCCACCTACTTAGGGAGACATGACCATCCCTATAAAATAAGAGAAATCAGATCGAATACGGAACGATTGAGGTGTTCTTTCTTGCCGCACTCTATTAGAGAATGAAACGGTAGAGAAAAGTTATGAAAGTGGTTAATGAACCCTCTGCCAGGCACTTAAATGTGATTTGCAGAGTGTCTATGTAGACGTACATGTACATGTAGATTGATCCTAGAAAGGTTTTATCAGTTGCGAGGACGTTGTTGATTAGCTATATACAGTCCCCTAGCAACACCAACTGTCACAATCTAACCGTGCAAAATTTCAAGACTTCGTCCGAAGTGTCCCGCACCACAATATAATTCAGAAAATACAGGAATAACTCCTTTAAATAGTTGACTAAAAATAAATTATCTTCTTGTACGAGCGGGGTAAGGAAACTAATCTGTGGTTGTTACTAACATTTTATCGAAGTCAAACACCGGCACTACTGTTTGCTGTCGCTAACTTGAACTGAAAAAAATTAATATTCCAACGCCTTCTAAACACTGTTTTTCCATGTGGAAATTTTTTCAGCAATCAGTCATAAAATATATTTATTTATTCGCAGATCTAGATTTCGACCACAGCGTGGTCATTATCAATGCTAAAATAAATACAAAAGAACGAGTTAGAATAACATACATGTCACATTATAAGCCAATTGTACAAGTTTCAGTTAAAGTCAGTGATAAAAAACCACACCTTAAAAGCAATTAAAATACTTAAAACATTTTTGACTTTAACTGAAACTTGTACAATTGGATGGAGATCTAGATGTTTTAAGTATTTTAATTTTTTTAAACTATTTTTTTTATCATTGACTTTAACTGAAACTTGTACAATTCATAAAGTTTTGTATTTAGGTTCAAAATGTTCAGATTGTAAATCTATGGGACCAAATTACTGTGATCATCAGTCCATAGGCTTACATACTACTTAAAATAAAGTAACTTACACTAAGTACAAAACACACACACACACACACACACACACACACACACACCCGTGCCTGAGGGAGGACTCGAACCTCTGATGTGACAGGCCGGTGATCCGTAACGTGGCGCTCCGCACGGTCATCGGGCGGCAATGGGAGTTCATTAGTCCAATAAAGCAGCAACAAATTGTTCCTGTTTGAATAATTTATACGACGAACAGTTTGAGCCAATGCATCTGCTAGGAGGTCAAATGCTTTTAAATCTGAGCAATGGCCTGGTTGCTCCAAAAGTTGGATCTTTTAAATATGAATTGTTTTTATGAGGGTATGTTCTGAATCACTGTTCTTCTGAAATATCCAATAAGGGGTTACCTTGTTATTTTCTAAAATGAGTCGATGCGATTTGCCTTTTCCTTATATTCTAAGACTAATCCCATGTTTAGGTGCTGCCAGCGCCTTGCTAAACTGTCGATATTTCGTTCTCGATTTGGTTTTGAATGAGGTATAAATTGCACAATTCATCACTCCACAGAACTTCAGGTCAATCGCTATCATTCGGAAGGAAGGAAGGAAGGAAAGAAGGAAGAGCGCCGTTTAACTTATTGTCGACACCTAGGTCATAGATACTTTAAGCATTCGAAGTTTGATGTTTCTGCGACCTCTGTCTTTGCCTTACTATTGTTTGAATTTATCTGTAGTTTACGTGATGGTATTCAGTCATGTAACCCAGCTGTTACTAGGCGACCTTTTGCTGTAGACACATGGATTAAGAGCAAGATGTTGTTTCAAACCACCCTAGTTTTTCAAGACAATTTATTGTCTTAAAGCAACAGCCATCTGATTTAAAATCATTCTTTCCTCGCTGTTTAGTGTTTTTCAAGGGCTCATTAAGTTTTCTGTTTTTGTCGTCGCCTCGACATCCTTATTAGCTGTGATATGCCATAGTCTCTAGCCACACCATATTGCAATTTTGTCTTCTTCTAAGCATGCAGAACAGCTTGCCTCACGTTAGCTATCTTTTGTTTCCTCATAATGCTAGTATTCTCTTAAAAACTCATTCTGAATGCCTAAATAAAAACATTTCATATGAGAAAAATTATATTTGTAACATAACGCTTCTTGAAGAAATGCAGACATCATGGGAAGATTCGGAAATAGGATGGAAACATTGGATCAAGGCGCTGGAAAACGTTTCTGAAGTATAATTAGCAGCCTTAGGTAGGGGACGGAAGAAGGAACAGACCAGTGTTTCAGACACGTCGGGAAATCTGCTAGTGAATCCAGTGGATGTCTTGAGCAGATGGAAGGAAAATTTTATAGAATTACTCAATAAAGATGCGCCGTTCTGTAATGTTTCAGATGTCGATGTACAATTGGACAGGAACGATGTGGAAAACAACATTTGTGGAAGTTGAGTGAAAGGTCAAGTGATTGTAGTGCAATTACGCTCTGGGCTAGATGAAATTAAGTCAGAACGAATGAAATACAGTGGAAAGTCAGGTCATAAATGGTTACACAGGATAACTAAAATGGCATGTAAGTCGGGTGAGATTCAAATTGATTGGAAGAAAAAACAGCAATCACCCCAATTTTCAAGCATTGAAACAGAATAGACTGAAAAGCTTCTCAGGTATAGAGTATAAGGAGAGTGCGAGTATAAGTGGAAATCAATTTGGATGAAAATCAGTTTGGGTTTCGGCCTCTTAGAGGGTGTCAGAACCAGATCTTTAGCACAAGGCAGGTATTGGAGAAGTATTATGAGTGAGCAGGGAGTTTACGTTTTATAGTTCTAGATGAAAGGAGAAAATATAAAAATGCAGTAAATGAAACAGGCAAAATGGAGTACAGACGACTAAAAAATGAGATTGACAGGAAGTGCAAAATGGCTAAGCAGGAGTGGCTAGAAGCCAAATGCAAATCCGTAGAAGAATGTATAAGAAGGGGAAAAGTAGATACCGCCTACAGAAAAATAAAGGAGACGTTTGGGGACAGGAAGGGCAGCTCTACGAATATCAAGAACTCGGATGGGAAACCAGTTCTCAGCAAAGAAGGGAAAGCTGAAAGGTGGAAAGAGTACATAGAGCAGCTCTACAAAGGAAATGAACTTAGAGACGATGTTGTAGGAAGGGAAGAGGAAGTAGATGAAGTGAAATAGGAGATAGTATACTGAGAGATGAATTTGACAGAGTCTTGAAAGACCTAGGTCGGAACAAGGCCCCAGGAGTAGATGACATACCCTCAGAGCTACTAAAGTCTCTGGGAGAGCCAACCACGACAAGACTATTTAAACTGGTGTGTAGGATGTATGAGACAGGCGAAATACCCTCAGACTTTAAGAAAAATGTAATAATCCCCATTCCAAAGAAATCAGGCGCAGACAGGTGTGAAAATTACAGAACCATCAGTTTGATAAGTCATGGTTGCAAAATTTTAACACGAATTATCTACAGGAGAATGGAAAAGCTGGTAGAAACTGACCTCGGGGAAGATCAGTTTGGATTCAGGAGGAACGTAGGAACCCGGGAGGCAATACTCACTTTACGTCTTATCTTAGAAGATAGATTAAGGAAAGGCAAACCTACATTTTTAGCTTTTGTAGATTTGGAGAAAGCTTTTGACAATGTTGACTGGAATACACTCTTTCAAATTCTGAAGTCAGCAGGGGTAAAATATAGGGAAAGGAGAGTTATTTACAACTTGTACAAAAGCCAGACCGCAGTTATTAAACTCGAAGGGCATGAAAGGGAAGCATCAGTTGGGAAGAGAGTAAGACAGGGTTGTAGCCTTTCTCCGATGTTATTCAATTTGTACATCGAGCAAGCGGTGAAGGAAAGCAAGGAAAAATTTGGAATAGGGATTAAAATTCAGGGCGAAGAAATAAAAACATTGCGTTTTGCTGATGACATTGTAATTCTATCAGAGACAGCAAAGGACCTGGAAGAGCAGTTGAATGGAATGGACAGTGTGTTGAAGAGAGCGTATAAAATGAATATTAACAAGAGCAAAACAAAAATAATGGAATGCGGTCTTAGAAAATCAGGCGATGCTGAAGGAATTAGATTAGGTAACGAAACAATGAAGGTGGTAGATGAGTTTTGTTACTTGGGTAGTAAAATAACATGCGATGGTCGTAGTACAGAGGATACAAAATGCAGAATGGCAATGGGAAGAAAAGCATTTCTGAAAAAGAGAAATTTGCTAACATCGAATATTAATTTAAGTGTAAGGAAGTCTCTTCTGAAGGCATTTGTGTGGAGTGTTGCCTTGTATGGGAGTGAAACATGGACGATAAGCGGTGCGGACAGGAAGAGAATAGAGGCTTTTGAAATGTGGTGCTACAGAAGAATGCTGAAGATTAGGTGGGTAGATCGCATAACTAATGAAGAGGTACTGAACAGTATTGGTGAGAAAAGGAATTTTTGGCATACCCTGACTAAAAGAAGGGATCGCTTGGTAGGACACATTCTTAGACATCGGGGAATCGTAAATTTAGCATTGGAGGGAAGTGTGTGGGGTAAAAATCGCAGAGGGAGACCAAGATATGCGTGTAGTAAGCAGATTCAAATAGATGTGGGTTGCCGTTCTTATGAAAAGGCTTGCTCAGGATAGAGTAGGGTGGAGAGCTGCATCAAACCAGTCTCCGGACTGAAGACCATAACAACAACAGTTCTAGAAAGGCCTTATGACTGTAGTCCTAGAAGGAAGCCATTGTCAGTTCCACAAGATTATTGAATATGAGGCAAACTTCTGCAGGCGATTAAAGATCTTTACGTAGATTGTCAGGCAGCTATTAGAGTGGATGGTAAATTGAATTCATGGTACAGAGTAATTTCAGGGTAACACAAGGACACAATCCGTCACCAAAATGTATTATTTATGGATCATATCTCCCGGTCCAGACTGTATACCAATTATGTTCCTTTTAGTGTATGCTAATGCAACATCACCATACCTACCTATCATATATAGGTGCTAACTCAGCGAAAAATCTGTACCCAAAGACTGGAAAGTTGACAAGGTGACACCAATATTCAAGAAGACAATAGGAGTGATCCACAAAATTACAGGCCTATAACGCTCACGTCGGTTTGCAGGAGAATTTTAAAACGTTTTCGAAGAGAAAGACCTAGTCAACACGGATTCAAAAAGTATCGTTCTTATGAAACACAGCTAGCTCTTTACTCACATGAATTGCTGACACCCTAACGTTCAGCTGTCAAACAGTCAGATCGGTAATAAACGTTGTATATCGATAGAGTATCAACCGAAACTTCTATATAATTCGTGCTATGTGCTGCCGACCAGGAAACTGTGAGAGCTTATCACTTACTGCTACCGTGGGATAGTTGGTAGAGCGTTAGTTCATCGAACAGAAGGTCGTGGGTTAAAGCCCCGCCTACAGCCTTTGTTTTTTTTTAAACTGAAATACATTGAAAATAGTTAAAAGAGAATGTCTATAACGTTCCACGGGTTCATTTCGCAAAACAGTACTTTCAGCTGCGGCAGTAGTAGTAGTGTCAGCCCCACTTGATGGCGTGGGCAAACGGCACTCTAGCCACAACATGCACATCTGCTGAACGGCGGTGCTGCCTATCTAGCAGTCATTTATTATTATTACTATTATTACTTTAATACTTCGGCACGTATGGTGCAATTGTTTCTTTCTTCTACGATTATAATCTACAGGTTGTCTACTTTCGAATAAAAAGGAGCAGAAGCAAACTGCCGATAACACAGGGCTATAAAATCCGAACAATCCTTTTACATTTCAGGAACATGTTGCCCCATTTAACATTCGGTGTACGTTTGTCGACGTAGATCAAATTGCAACGTCATACAGAAAGAAAAAGAAAAAAAAAAAATTCGCGCCACCAGGGTTTGAACCGAGACCCTCGTAACGACAAACATTCGCTCTATCAACTATCCCACGAGAGTTCAGCGCGGCAAACCACCACAGATACGCTTCTCCTGTGCTCTGTAGGACAGGCGTTACATATTGTTTCCCGTTTACGCTCATTCCCCTGGACTGCAGCACAAAGTAGGAATTATATAGAAGATTCGGCTGATGTTGTTGTTGTTGTGGTCTTCAGTCCGAAGACTGGTTTGATGAAGCTCTCCACCCTACTCTATCCTGAGCAAGCCTTCTCATCTCCTCATAAGAACGGCAACGCACATCCACTTTAATCTGCTTACTATACGCGTCTCTTGGACTCCCTCTACGTTTTTTACCCCACATACTTCCCTCCAATGCTAAATTTACGCTTCCTCGATGTTTAAGAATGTGTACTACCAAGCGATTCCTTCTTTTAGTCAGAGTATGCCAAAAATTCCTTTTCTCGCCAATTCTGTTCAGTACCTCCTGATTAGTTTTGCGATCTACCCACCTAATCTTCAGCATTCTTCTGTAACACCACATTTCAAAAGCCTCTAGTCTCATGCTATCCGCACTGTTTATCGTCCATGTTTCACTACCGTACAAGGCAACACTCCACACAAATGCCTTCAGAAAAGACTTCCTTACACTGAAATTAATATTCGATGTTAGCAAATTTCTCTTTTCAAAAATGCTTTTCTTCCCATTGCCATTCTGCATTTTATATCCTCTGTACTGCGACCATCATTTGTTATTTTACTGCCCAAGTAAGAAAACTCGTCTACCTTCTTTATTGTTTCGTTACCTAATCTAATTCCTTCAGCATCGTCTGATTTTCTAGGACCGCATTCCATTATTTTTGTTTTGCTCTTGTTTTTATACGCTCTCTTCAACACACTGTCCATTTCATTCAACTGCTCTTCCATGTCCTTTGCTGTCTCTGACAGAATTACAATGTCATCATCAAAACGCAATGTTTTTATTTCTTCACCTTGAACTTTAATCTCTATTCCAAATTTTTCCTTGTTTTCCTTCACCGCCTGCTCGATGTACAAATTAATAACATCGGAGAAAGGCTACAACCCTGTCTTACTCCCTTCCCAACTAATGCTTCCCTTACATGCCCTTCGAGTCTAATAACTGCGGTCTGGCTTTTGTACAAGTTGTAAATAACTCTCATTTCCCTGTATTTTACCCCTGCTGTCTTCAGAATTTGAAAGAGTGTATTCCAGTCAACATTGTCAAAAGCTTTCTCCAAACCTACAAAAGCTAAAGATGTATCTTCCTTAATCTATCTTCTAAGATAAGACGAAAAGTGAATATTGCCTCCCGGGTTCCTACGTTCCTCCAGAATCCAAACTGATCTTCCCCGAGGTCAGCTTCTACCAGCTTTTCCATTCTCCTGTAGATAATTCGTGTTAAAATTGTGCAACCATGACTTATCAAACTGATGGTGCTGTAATTTTCACACCTGTTTGCGCCTGATTTCTTTGGAATGGGGATTATTACATTTTTCTTAAAGTCTGAGGGTATTTCGCTTGTCTCATACATCTTACACACCAGTTCAAATAGTTTTGTCATGGTTGGCTCTCCCAGAGGCTTTAGTAGCTCTGAGGGTATGCCATGTACTCCCGGGGCCTTGTTTCGACCTAGGTCTTTAAGGCTCTGTCAAATTCATCTCGCAGTATAGTATCTCCTATTTCCTACCTTTCAGCTTTATGTTCTTTGCTGAGAACTGGTTTCCCATCTGAGTTCTTGATATTCGTAGAGTTGTTTTTCTTGTCCCCAAATGTGTCTTTTATTTTCCTGTAGGCACTATCTACTTTTCCCCTTCTTATACATTCTTCTACAGATTTGCATTTTCTAGCCACTCCTGCTTAGCCATTTTGCACTTTTGATTATCGATATACAACGTTTGGTACCAATCTAACGATCTTAGTGTGTGACATCTGAAGCTTTGTGTGTGAGTGCTATCAAAAAGGGATCTCAAATTCATTCCACATATAGATTTTCGGAAATCTTTTGACATTGGACCTTACAAGCGGTTTCTAATCAAATTGGATATTTATGGAATATCTCCATAGTTGTGCAACTGATTAGCGATTTCCCATCAGAAAGAAGATAGTACATAATAATTGATGGAAAGTTACCGAGTAAAACAGAACTGATATCTGGTGTTTCTCAGGGAAGTGTTACAGGGTCTCTATATTTCCTTGTCTTTATAAACGACTTAGGTGACAATGTGAGCTGCTCTCTTAGACTGTTCGTGGATAATGCCCTCGTTTATAGGTTAATAAAGTCACCAGAAGATCAAAAGCAACTGCAAAGTGATTTAAATATGTACATGGTACTAAAATTCGCAGTTGACCCTAAATAATGAAAAGTGTGGAGTCATCCTTACTAGTACTAAACGAAAGCCTTTAAACTTCATTTACACGATAAATTAGTCCAATATAAAGGCCGTAAATTCACCGGAATACCTTTACATTTACGAACAACGTAAATTGGAACGAACACATGGAAAATAAGGTAGTTTCATTGGGCCCTGTGGTCTTGGAGTAAAGTGCTCGACTGGAAACCGAAGGTTCGCGTGTTCAAAACCCGGTCGGACTTCGGATATTTTCAGTCTGCACTTTAATCCATCCTTCACCTCTCAACGATGTGAGGAGTCGCCAGAAACAACAAGTGGTTCGTATTCCACGTCAAGCTGTAGGTCCCCTTTCGCCGGTTGGATAACTTGGGTAGGCTAGGGACATGCAAGTCGCCGAAGTGGCGTCCAATTGAAAGACTTGCACCAGGCCAATGAGCCATACGAAATTATTATTATTGGCATAACACTTTGAAGATGCATCAGTGCTACTAAAGAAACTGCACACACTGTGTCCTATTTTGTAGTATTGCTGCGCATTGTGGAATCCGCACCGAGTGGGAACGACGGAAGATATAAAGCTCAGAGGAAGGCAGCTCGTTTTTGTAATATCACGATATAGGAGGAAGAGTGTCACAGAAATAATGCCTGTGTCAGGGTGGAAATCATTAAAAGAATGGCGTTATTCATTGCGGCGTGCTATATTTGCAAAATTTCTTTCAGAAACATTCTCCTCCAAATTCTAAAATATTTTATTCGCACCCACCTATGTAGGGAGACATTACCATCTTAATAAAATAAGAGAAGTCAGCTCGAAAACGGATAAATTTCTGTGTTCCCTCTTCCCGCATGCTGTTAGAGAATGGCAGGGTAGAGAAATGTTATGAAAGCGGTTCGACGAACCCTGTTTCATGAACTTAGATGTGATTTGCAGAGTAATTACGTTGTTGTAGATGTACTTATTTAAGGATTTATTACACTTGTTATATCACTTTATTACGGAAATGTAGCCAGAACTTCGTGACCTCTACAGTAACTCAGCAACTGCAAGCCTCAAGAATGACCTTCTGATCCTCATGTTTGTGTAACTGTTTAATGAATATTTGTCTATATAGCCATTAACCTTATGTAAATATTGTGTAGTGTGAGCCGTCAAGCTCATGAAAGCTGGCTTGTTTATTTTTTTATTTCATACATAATTTTTAATGCTGATAAATAGTTGCAAGGTGACTGGATGTTTACAGTTTTTCCATTTAATGTTGTCAAAATGTCAAGTCTGTGTGGAGGCGCCCAAAGTTGAATGAAAACAAATCTTTAACGTTAAGAACATGCTATTTTTGGAAGGGTTGGCGATCTGCAGTGAGAGAACGGTTAGAGTAGAACACTATTGAGGCCAAGTGAAGTGCTGTTCGTGAGGGGAACTCTTAGTGGCTATAAGAAACATTTTATGTCTCGTCTTGGAAGGAGGAGGACCGTCCAGGATAGCTGAAGTGATTTGTTTGAGAGAGTGTTAGACTCTAAATAAATAAATAAATAATAAAAAAATTGAATAAATAATAAAAATGTTGTGCAGCTTATGAGACTTAACTACGGGGTCATCAGTTCCTAAACTTACAAACTACTTATGAACTAGCTAACACTAAAGCATTATAAAAAAGTGAGTTTTCTTTTATCACTGGTAACGGAGAAACCGTAGAGCGTACGATTTTGTAAATCAAGATTTGCAATTGGGCATGGTGAAAGGTCTGACATTGTGGATCACATTAAGACGAAGAAACATCGCATGAGCGTTCAAACGAAAAGCGCAAACAAAAGTGTGAGTGACTATTTCACAATAGTAAAAACATCAGTATAACAACATGATTCATTTGATGGAGTTTTGTATGGCAATCCCTGCGTCAGAGGCTTCTGTGGAAAGTGTGCTTTTCTTGCGATTAGATGAAAAAAAACTGAATGAAAGTTGAAACAGTGAAGGCCTTACTTATTGTCAAAACACACTTTAATGGTGTATCATGTGTTCACTTTCAGGATGCAGCGGCAATAGAAAATGCACTTTTTTTATAAAATACATAAATGTGAGAAGTATGGTATGAGTGCAGCAGAAGAAATGTAAACATTAATTTGAGTGTACTATGAATAGGTAAACGTCAGTGTCTATTAAATTTTGTGAATACGAATTGTGTCTCATTTTTTCTTCTTAATTGTCCCAGGTTTCTTCCTGATTTTTTAAAAATAAAAATGAAATGGACACCCTAATAAAGCCATATCACGCCACTCGAGGGTTAAACTTTACCGGTTGTTTTAGCGTGCACTGTCAAAATAGCCCGACGATCGCCTAGACCAGCATAGACATCGAGCTGCAGGTGACGCTGAACAAGGTCGATAGCGGGCAACTCTCGACGTCTAATCTGATTGACGTCACGCGGGGCCTCTCCGAGTCGACACTTGACTCCCCGCCCCCCTCCAACCGCCCCCACCACACTCGTCGCCAACGGGAAGGTACTTCCTGTACTGTTAGCAGGGTAGCAGCCACCAGCAGCGTTAAACGGAGGCAGAGGCTCGCGTTGATTGTGGAGTAAGTAGCGAGACGATACGTCATGGTTTGACAGAATGCTGGTGCACAACTGTTATTAGCGCGCGCGCGCGCGCGCGCGCACACACACACACACATACACACACACGCACACATATATAGGCGCGCACACGCGTACTTCCAGACAAATGCACAAACAACTTCATTCACAATGGGGAATATCGAAGTTAATTTGCCGCGCAGGAATAGCCGAGCGGTCTATATAATAATAATAATATGATTTTCAGTTCCACAGGACCTAATTGAGGAGTGTGACTCCATGGTCATGGAACAAGTCAATACATGAAGTTTAACACAAGAATGGTAATAGAAAAATTTTAAGTAGTCTTATGCACACGACAATTTTAAGACAAAGTGAAAAGAAACAATAAAGAAAAACGAATTAGCTAATTGTTTAACTTTTCTAGGAGTTCCTCGACAAAATAAAAGTAGTGAGCCATGAGGTAACTCTTCAAATTATATTTGAAAGCCTGTGGGTTAGTGCTAAGATTCTTTAGTTCTTGTGGCAGCTTATTGAAAATGGATGCTGCAGAATACTGTACACCATTATGCACGAGTGTCAAGGTTGTCTGATGCAAATGTAGATTCGACTTCTGTCTAGTATTCACCGAGTGAAAACTACTAACTCGTGGAAATAAGCTGATGTTGTTAACAACAAACGACGTTAAAGAAAAAACGTATTGTGACGCCAGTGTCAAAATTCCAAGACTACTGAAAAGGGGTCGACATAACGTTCGTGAACTTACACCACATATTGCTCGAACCGCCCGTTTCTAAGACAGAAATATCGTTTTTGAATCAGTGGAGGTACCCCAATAAAAAACCATACGTCATAAGTGAATGACCGTACGTCATAAGTGAGTGAAAGTAAGCGTAATAGACTACTTTTCGTGTTGAAAAATCACTTATTTCAGATGTTCTAATGGTACATATAGCAGAATTTAGTTTTGGAACAAGATCCTGTACATGGACCTTCCACCTAGAAATTTGAACTATTCAGTCTCACTTATCATATGCCCATTATGTGTAATCAAAATGTCAGATTTCGTCAAATTATGTGTTAGAAATTGTAAAAAACTGAGTTTTACTGTGATTTAACATCAACTTGTTTCCTGCAAGCCATGAACTGGTATCTTGCACTGCATTACTTGATACTGTGTCAATATTACGAACAACATCCTTCACTGCCAAGCTGGTATCATCAGCAAACAAAAATATTTTACAATCACCTGTTATACTCAAAGGCATATCATTTATATAAATAAGAAACAGCAGTGGTCCCAAAACAGACCCCTGGGTCACCCCACACTTAATTGTGCTCCATTGCTATTGTACGTCATACCCGTTTTCTACACTGCGGAGAATTACCTTCTGTTGTCTATTATTAAAGTAACAGGTGAACCATTTGTGAGCTACTCCTCGTATTCCATAATGTTCCAGCTTCAACTATATTTTGTGATCAACACAATCAAAGGCTTTTGTTAAATCAAAGAAGACGCCTAATGTCCGTAGCCTCTTATTTAACCCATCACATTACGGATCGCGCGGCCTCCCGCATCGGAGGTTCGAATCCCCCCTCGGGTATGGATGTGTGTGTTGTCCTTTCGTTAGTTTACCTTAGTTTAAGTAGTTTGTAAGCTACGAACTAATAATAGTCTATCACAGACAGTCGCGAAACTCACTATGGAAAAATTGCAGCTGAAGCGATACTAGCGCTCCAAGTGGCCAGTAGAGAGTAGCAGAGGAATGACATGATACAAACAGAAAAGTTGCTGGTTTTAATGCTGTTATTTTCATTACGTTGTTGTGAACTGTCTAAGACAAATATGAAAACATCATTTAAGTAATATGACTGCTTCTGTTAATGGCAGTCTACAATAACAAATTGTCAGTGCAGTGTAATACATACAGTTATCGATAGCCGAATCGCATTCATATCGTCCAAAACGTTTTGAAAGCAGAAATGAATTGGAACCTGATGTACTCAAATATAACAGGCGGAAGTAAAGTTGTGAGACGGCATCGTGAGTCGTGTCGGGGTAGTTCAGTCGGTAGAGCGCTTGCCCGCGAAAGGCAAAGGTCCCAGGTTCGAGTCCCGGTTCCGCCACACAATTTTAATCTGCCAGGAAGTTTCATAACAGAAACTGATTATGTTCGTGTGCTCGGTGCGTACTGAGATGTTGCACGAGTTTGTTTTAGCTGTTTTCGGACATTGTAATACTTTCAAAACTACACGATTTTTACATTGTAGGAGACTAGATTCTACATCGCCTTATAAACCCTCTTTTCACCTTGTCCTTGCTTCTGTGCCTTTTGTGTACCTATTATAATTTTCTAAGCTACTTGACAGGCATCAAAGTGAGTATGTTCAAGAATGTGACGTGTTAATATTAACAGTTATATATAGACATATTATTTATTTGTAGCCACGTATTCACTTTATCAAACTAGTAGGTAATCACCAAAATATGCTGGTATACAGGCTTATAATTTTTTTGAAACTGAGGTACGAAACTAAGCAGGCTCTACTGAAATAGTTAATTATCTGCTACTGAAGCATTCACATATTACTTTTATACAGCAGTAATATTATGAGATACTGGTCAAGTATTTGCGATTCTGATTAAGGGCAGAAGTTTGGACCTGAATGAATTGTTAAAGATTTACTTCTATGCCTAAAAGTATAACTAACCAAGGTAAACGAACACTTGTTATTTGTAACATTGTTCTCTTTCTTCTGAGCATCCTATGCAAATGAGAGAATCCCGAATTATACTTTTAATAGTTGCTACAGTTTATAGCACCACAGAAGCTCGTAAATACGAAGATATTTTGAATTTGCTGCTTCACTCCAAATACACATTCATTACTCATTCGTTTCGCGCTGTGTTTTTACGACCCAGCCGCTTGGCAGCGCTCCAATCGCGAAGTTGCAGAAATTCTCTGGGAGTTTCACGACTCTTATGTTTGCTAATAACCTAGTCGTTGATTCCGATAGATTTACAAACATTTCAACATTTTTCTAAGTTAATTTGTACTCTATTGATGAGCCCGCAGTTAGCACTAAACAGATTCAGCGCATCGGTCAATAAACACCCATCACAACAAAAATTATTCTTAATCAGCTATATACACCCACTTTAAGGAAACTGGGGCGAAATTCTTTGATATAAAATTGATTTATAGTGGACGAGACATCAAATCGACTGCATTGAAGCACTTTACAGTTTTTTTCAATGGCACATTACACTGCTACAAGTTGAACAACGATATATTTGAAAGCAATAATGTTAATGTATTTAAAGAGTTTTTTAAGCGTTAAATGCTTGTTTCATTAAGTCAAAAGAATTGAACGTTACGTGCCCTATAAACTTATGTGATAAACATCATGGGATACCGATACGAATAGATACAGATAGCGGTAAAATCTGGTACAAAACCTATAACAGGCCGCTGCGTTGGCCAAGTTTCATTAGGAATCGGCTGACTCATTCGAAAAGGTTTGGGAAATCATTATGACTGCACGACGGAAATTAACAACAACGAACCGGAATAGTAACTGGAGCTATATGCAGAGAGATTCTGAAATCGTTACGGAATTCAATATTCACAGTGTCAATAGTTTGGGAGATGACCAGATTTCAGCAATACCTCTCACAACTGACAACGCAGTGTCCAGAGGCCTGTATTTAGAGAGTTACGGCGTTTGCATAGAGTTGTCAGGGGTAACAGATAAGCACCAATGCGTGAAATAATTGTAGGAATCTACGTGAGACGTACGATTAATGTTATGACAGCGCTGCGCAATTTGGCTTTAAGAGGCCATGGCAGCAACGACAAGAAATCGACTGCCGTGCCTCTTCGAGACTCGTTACTATATTGTTTGGGCTCTAAACGACTGCAAAACCCTGGATTGGGCAATGAGTCTCGATTTTATTTGGTAAGAGACGATGCTAGGATCTAGTGTGGCACGGACATTTACGAAGATATGGATCTCAATTGTCATCAACGTACTATGCAATCTGGTAGTGGCTTCACAATGGTATGGGCTGTGTTTACGTGGATTGGCCTGGGTGCAGCTGGCCCACGTGACCCGATGATTGAATGGAAACAGTGGTGTTCGGTTACTATTTGCGGGCATTAATCCATATCTTGTTTCTAAAGAACAACAGGACTTTTATGACTGACTTTGCGCCAATGGACCAGACCACAATCTACATCTACATGGGATACTCTGCAAATCACATTCAAGTGCCTGGCAGAGAGTTCATCGAAGCACCTTCATACTATTTATCTCTCATTCCATTCTCGAATAGCGTGCGGGAAGAAAGAACACCTGAATCTCTCCGTTCGAGCTCTGATTTCTCGTATTTTATTCTGATGATCATTTCTACTTATGTAAGTGGGAGTCAACAATATATTTTCGCATTCGGAGGAGAATGTTGGCGATTGGAGTTTAGTAAGTAGCCCACGGCGCAGCGATAAGCGCAGTTGTTGTAATGATTCCCATTTCAGACCCTGTATCATTTCCGTAACGCTGTCTCCCCTATATCGTGACAATTCAAAACGAGCTGCCCTTCTTTGGACTCTTTCGGTGTCCTCCGTCAAACACACCTGATAAGGATCCCACACTGGACAGCAATACTCCAAAACAGGACGGAACATTGTTCACGATTGGTTTGAAGAGCATTTTCTGGACATTATAATTGTAAATTTACGAGTCCTGAGACTGTTTTGAAATCGAAAATGTCAAATACATTCAAGGTGAAGCATTGAATTAAAATTTGTGATGCAACCGGGAATCGAACCCGTACCTCCATGCATCGGAATAGCACCTCGGCAATGGACATATCGGAACATTCCTGCCTTTTACCTAAGGTTAAGGTGATATAAATATCATTATAACTATAATGCAATATTTCATGGAACATAGAAGCTGAATTAGAGTTTGTGACATGGAGGGAAGTCGTACTTAGGATATCACTAGGCCTTAATCGCTAGTGGTACAGTGGGCTACTTGTTAAGATGTCTGCCAAGTAATCATGAAGGTTCGGGTTCGATTCCCGGCCGCATCACAAATTTTAATTCAATACTTCACCTTTAACTTTCTTTCCTTCTCACATGCAGGGTCGGCTCTCTGTTAAATCTGGATTTGGCGTGTGTTAATATTTACGGGGTGGCCGAATGCCCTTCCTGTCGCCACCCCAACCCCCTGAGAGGAAATGTGAACCCGACATGTCTGTGTGTAGTATTATATGTGAGAAAGTGTAAAGTTCACCTTTAACTTCAATATTCTGGACAATTCCAGCGCATGATTTGCACACCCAAACAGCCCAAAATTAATCTCGTCAAACACTTCCCATCAGTTTCCTGTAGAAGTTCAGTTCTTGCATAGACTCCCGACCTGGAAACACTGTCGCAATTATGAACAACTATGGAAACAGCATGGCTGAATATCCCTACAAGGGGTGGTGCAAAGAGTTGTTCAGCTGGTACTACATGGAGTTGCTACATTTTGCCAGCCAAAGGATCGCATTTGCTACCTCAGTATACGTATGGCGCCGATTAGCATTATGGAGGATAACAACAGAAACAGTTGTCTCGGGAGATGTTGTAACGGCCATATGTCACTCTGCGCAACAAAACAGCGAATAAAATAGTCTCTGTGGAACAGCTATAATTGTTACCGCAATATGCCATGGTGAATAAAGACGCTGCGATTGTAACTACATAGATCCTCTATTTGTGCACAATCATGCACGGCTGACATCAGGATTTACTTCCCATCTTCAAGTGGTAATTGAATATCCAAGGTTCCCACGAGTCATTTTAAAATATCGAAGACATATCATGTTGAGAACCCTCATGCACATACAGACGTCTCAGCCACATGGGTTCTCAACATGATTTTATGGGTATTTTAATGCGAATGCTGGGATCATTTGATTGACAGTTTTATACCAAATAAATTAATAAAAAGTGGTAATCCCCCTAGGTACACAAAACAGGTCAGGTCACTGCTGCAAATACACCGAAAAAGGCATGCAAAATTTAAACAAACACAAAATCCCCAGGATTGGCGGTCCTACGCAGAAGCTCGAAATTTAGCGAGGACTTCAATGCGAGTTGCCTACAATACTTTTCACAACGAAACTCTTTCTCGAAATTTGACTGAAAATCCAAAGAGATTTTGGTCATATGTCAAATATACTAGGTGCAAAACACAAACAATGCCCTCACTACCTCATAGAAATGGCGATACCGCCGATATTAACGCTACTAAAGCAGAGTTACTAAACACAGCTTTCGAAACTCATTCACGAAAGAAGACGAAACCAATATTTCAGATTTCGAATTACAAACAGGGGCCAGAATGAACAAAGTAGAAGTAGATATCAGCGAAGTAGTGAAGCAACTGAAATCACTTAACAAGAACTGGTCTTCTGGTCCGGACTGTATACCCATTAGATTTCTATTTGATTATGCTGACGCGATAGCTCCATACTTAACAGCTATATACAACCGTTGGCCACGGCGGAGCGGCCGAGCGCATTGAGGCGCTATGCTCCGATGCGCGAGGCTGTTCCCCGTCGGGGGTTTGAACCCCCTCGGGGATGGATGTTTGTGCTGTCTTTAGTATAAGGTAGTTCATAGGTAGGTTGTAAGTTTAAGGACTGATGAATCCACAGTTAAATCCCATATAGGTCACACATATATTCAAGAATGGCAGTAGGAGTAACACACTAAACTACTAAATTACAGGCCTATTTCATTGACGTCAATTTGCAGCAGGGTTTTGGAACATTTCCTGTATTCAAATGTTATGAATTATCTTGAACAGAATAAGCTATTGACCCAAGGTCAACTACAAGATAAATCAATCGAATGTTAAGGTTGTAAACTCCACTAAATACCTAGGAACTATGATTACATCAGACTTAAACTGGAAAGAAAAAAAATGTTCAAATGTGTGTTAAGCTTATGGGACTTAACTACGGGTTCATCAGTCCCTAAACTTACAAACTACTTATCAGCTACCTTATACAAGACGGCACAAATATCCATGCCCGAGGGGGGATTCGAACCCCCGACCGTAGAGGCCGTGCAGACCGTGACTGGAGCGCCTCAGTCTCCTCGGCCACCGCGGCCGGCAAACTGGAAAGAACATGTAGATAATGTCTTAGGAAAGGCGAACCAGAGACTGCGTTTTATTGGCAGAACCCTTACAAGATGCAACAGTTCTACTAAAGAGATTGAATACACTATGCTTGCCCGTCCTTATTTGGAGTATTGCTGCCCAGTGTGAGATCCTTATCAAGTAGGTTTGACGGAAGCCATCGAAAGAGTCCAAAGAAGGGCCGCCCGTTTTGTATTGACACGATACAGGGGAGACAGCGTCACGGAAATGATACAGGATCTGGGATGGGAATCATTGCAACAATGCCGTTTATCGCTGCGTCGATGTCTATTTACGAAACTGTAATCTCCAACATTCTCCTCCGAATGCGAGAATATATTGTTGACTGCCACCTACATAGGTAGAAATGATCATCAGAATAAAATACGAGAAACCAGATCTCGAACAGAGAGATTCAGATGTTCTTTCTTCGCACGTGCTATTCGAGAATGGAATGGTGGATGAACAGTATAAAGGTGGTTTGATGAACCCTGTGCCAGGCACTTAAATGTGATTTGCATAGTATCCCATGTAGATGTAGATTCAGTCAGCCTGAAACCGCTCGTGCACGATTGCATACAAATAAGAAATCGGATTTCTTCACCTTCGTAAGAACCACCATAACACCCAGGCCAGAGGGATAAATGGGTTTTGTGCAGTGCTATCATTTCCACTGCAGATCGACCAGCACAGTAACGAGAGAACGAAGTTTAGCAGGCGCCGACAGACGCGTCACGTCCACAGCCGCCACGGACAGTAGCGACCTGTGAGCTATGGACTTAATCAGCCACATTTGCGGGCCCACTCACTCGGCCACAGGACCCACGAATAGCAGTCAGAAGAATCAGACAGAAGAATCTAGCAGAGTTGTTTATTACTAATCAATGAGGTGCTGCAACAGCTGAATCTCCTTTTTCCACCAGACATTGAGGATCTGTTCAAATATTGCCTTACGACTACTTATTTCAAATGGAACGATGATTTCTATGAACAGACAGATGGGGTAGCTATGGGGAGCCCTTTAAGCCTGGTTATAGCAAATTTCTATATGGAAAAATTCGAGGAAAAGGCATTGAAAACAGCACAAAAAAAAAAAAAAAAAAAAAAAAAAAAAAAAAAAATCCTGCTATTTGGTTTCGCTATGTAGACGATACGTTTGTTGTGTGGAGGCATGGTAGAGAGGAACTAGATCGTTTTCTTCAAAACCTCAACAGGATTATTTCTAGAATCCAGTTTACCATGGAGAAGGAGGCAGACGGAAAAATGAGTTTTCGTGACGTGTCAGTTTTCAGAAAGGGAAATGGCAGATTGGCCCGTACAGTTTATCGGCATCCACACACACATACCGTTATCTGCACCGGGATTCAAACCACCACCCACAGCAAAAGCGGGGCATTATAAAGACGTTGGCGGACAGAGCAAGGAACATCTGCGATCTGGAATTACTCGACGCGGAATTGAAACACCTGAGTAATGCTTTACTTAAGAATGGCTATTCGTCTACAGAGATAAGAAGAGCTTTGAGACCGACACGCAAATTTGAAAACGATGAAAGGGTTCCTGTGAAATCTAAAATCTTCCTACCTTTTATTAAGGACGCCACTGACCGCAACGGTAAAGTTTCGACGAAACGGAATGTTGCACTTATTTACAAACCTATTCGGAAGATACAGGATCACATGAAATCTGTAAAGGATGCTCGCAAACCGCTCGAAAAAGCACGAATTTATAGGATTCCGTGTAGCTATGGAGACGTATACGTGGGTACCACAAAAAGAACAGTCAAAAAACGACTAGATGAGCACAAGGAATGAAGAGATTGACAGATCAGCTGTTGCTGAACATGTTTTTCAACCAGGGGACCACCTTATTCAATTTGATAAGTCTCAGGTTTTAGCAGCCTCAAATGGATACCACGAAAGACTGTACAGAGAGGCTATAGAAATTGTAAAACACCCTAATAATTTCAATAGGATGGAGGAGGGCGTTAAACTAAATGAAATCTGAATTCCGGTTTTGAAGAAGAAATGTAAGTCTTCCACCATGGGACGATATTAACGGACGGCGGCCTTCGGCAACGACGAATTGCGCGCTTGACAAAAACATCTGACGTCACACCACTGCCCTCGTAAATGGAATTTGGCTTCAGTCAGTCGCGAGCCAGGGTGTGTATCGGACATTCAAAGTGCCACGATCCCCCTTGAGAATGTCCTCCGCAGTCGGGGACGAAACGTTGGGTTTCGACAATAAATCCACTAGACCACGGCATAATAGCCCGGAAATATTTAGTAATTTTGACCATTCCGGCCGTGAAAGTTTACATTTTGTTTATGTTTTTCAGATGGAAGTCTCCTTGTTCATGTTTGTTACTGCTCCCTGCTGACCTTTGTAACTGCTCTCTGCTTCAAAACCTGAAGCAAGTTAACTGTTTGTCTTTGTTCAGTGAATAAAACAGTTCTATTAATCAGAATAGCTGTTCTAGTAATGCGTCTTGCACCAGCCAGTTGCCAGTTGCTGATATATCCCACAGTGGTCGACAAAACAGGCTCATACTGTTGAGATCATTGCAAATTTGACTAGGCGTTTGTAGATTCTAGTCGTTGGAGAACAGTCGTTTCCTGATACCAACGAATTTCATGAATGTTGAAAACAATAAAGTTTGTATAAACTTTGTTTGGTACAAATATTTCTCAGGTCGCATTCTACATAAGTGAAAGTTGCCTATTGTTATTTCAAGACTAAACCAAGTACACTGCACTGCATGGACGTGTGACTAATCTTGTGAGGAAAACTGCACTACTCGTCACATGACTCAGTCTTTCGAATGTAGACTTTGTGGTTAAGCTGCTTTTAGACGTGGAAAGGTGCATGGCATCATTCTACTACCATTCCCTCTGCTCTGGATATTGCCATGCCCCTCTATATTACCTGCGTTTTTTCTGCTTTGTGTATAACATTTTAAAGTGTTGCATCATTAACCTTTATTCCCAATTTTGAATCAATAATCAATGGACGTCAAGATCATATGAAAAAACATCTCAAATGTGCAGGATGACCAGCCAGGCTGAAAATAGTTTAGGGAATTAAATGAAGCGGGCCGCGGTGGCCGAGGGGACTGAGGCGCTCCAGTCACGGTCTGCACGGCCACTATGCTCGGGGGTGCGAATCCCCCTCGGGCATGGAAATTTGTGCCGTCCTTAGTGTTAGCTAGTACATAAGTTTAGTGACTGATGACCCCGTAGTTAAGTCCCATAAGCTGTACAAACATTTGAACGTTTGAATTAAATCAAAATATTTATTTACATTGTCTTGGCCAACTCTTGCAAGTCTTCTGCCAGCGCAGTGGCCAAGCGGTCTGCAGCGCGTCACTCACAGTCTGCACGGCCGCTACGATCGGGGGTTCCAATCCTCCCTCGGGCATGGCTGTTTGTGTCGTGTTTAATATAAAGTAGTTTATAAGTAATTCGTAAGTGTATGGATTGATGACCCCGCAGTTAAGTCCCTTAAGGTAAACAAACATTTCAATTTGATCCTGCCGTGGCAACGTGACCAAGCCTGCCCGCCTTGCAGGACAAAGCCGGCCAGAAGACGTATGAATTTCTGTTTGCCTGTTTGCAGTCACGCCACCCTTCTGGCGTTTGTGCAGGATTTACTATCGTACCTAAGGCACAGTGAGAGCCAATAGCGAAACCGCACAATCGCGTGCGTTGCTGCTGAAGGACTCTGAGGCGCAAGAATCAGTCGCTTCGCTCTCTTCCGCTCCACGCTTCGTACAGAAAAGACGCACTACTGAGGCCCAGTCTCTGTCCAGAGGGATCGGCCTCGCACCGTCCGCTTCCCACGTACCTGCCATTCGGTATCAGCCACCAACTACGTAAACCTTCACCTATCCCATTTCCTAATCCGCTGAAAACTTATGACTAGCATTCATTCATTGCATCCGATATTAGGGCGCCCCTACCCCCTCCCCCATGTGTACCCATAATTTCAGAATATATAAAATATTTATTTTACATATTTTCTATTTATCAGTCAGTCACCCCTTTCTACGGCGCACACAAGGCTGCACTGCATCGCCTGACATCCTGACAACCCTTCTACCCAGAATTGGGATATGGCTTGTGACTACGTGGGCTCTTATGATACTCTTACGGTCTAGCCTGCCGGATTATAAAGCCATGTAGACATAATAGCCGCGGCGGAGAGGCCAAGCGCATTGAGGCGCTATGCTACGACGCACGAGGCCGTTCCCCGTCGGAGGTTCGAATCCCCCCTCGGATGTTTGTGCCGTCTTTAGTATAAGGTAGTCCATAAGTAGTTTGTAAGTTTAGGGACTGATGACCCCGCAATTTAGTCCCTTAAGCTCTACAAACATTTAAACATTATTTGAGACATAATATGTTGGCCCCTGTACGCGCCATTCGCGGGTTGTGTGCAGCATGTCAGAGACTGCGCAGGCTCTCCCGTCTGAGGTTCCAGTCCTCACTGTGGCATGGTGTGTGCCTTATCCTTAGGTTACATTAGTTTTAATATTTACTGTAAATGTAAGTAAGTAGTCCCAAAAGTTGCTTTTTAAGAGATACACTTAATCAAGATTTTCAATTTTTTTTTCATTTCAGTTACTTCATAGCCGTTGTGAAATTGTATTGTTTTACTTCACATAAGCCGGCCGCGGTGGCCGAGGTGACTGAGGCGCTCCAGTCACGGTCAGCACGGCCACTACGGTCGGGGTTCGAATCCCCCCTCGGGCATGGATATTTGTGCCGTCCTAGTTCGTAAGTAGTTCATAAGTAGTTTGTAAGTTTAGGGACTGATGACCCCGTAGTTAAGTCCCATAAGCTTAACAAACATTTGAACATTTGATTTGAACTTCACATAAATTCTACGAAAAATTCGGTTCGCTGAATCGCTTTTCGACGAAATGACGTGTTATATAGTAAATATAAGCAATACTTTTTTTCGTAAGCGCTCATTCTCTTCAATAGTTCATTGGATCTGTGGGACGCGTTATTCGTTGAATAATAAATATGTGAGCTCGCTCTGAGTTTCGATGGGTTCCGCGAAACAAAATGGCAGGCTATCGACAGAGGCCTCGCTTGATTTATGAATGTTGTTGCTACTGCATTATATCTTTTCCATTTAAAGATACCATAAAATATTTAAGTATATCGTGTTTGAATTAAATTCTGAGCAATACGGTACAGATTTTATTCCTTTAAACGTTCGTTTCATTCCCGCTCCCATATTAGCCCGTTTATAACTCGTATTGACATAAAATTCAAATCAAGAGGTAAGCAAACAATTCTTTCTCACGTAATAGTTGATGCAAATTCGTGCGACGAAATATAAACATGGCGGACAACGCGAACAATTCTGGAAAACATTTGAATGTGCAGGCACCAAGGAGGTGGCAGGCACCGCAGGCACGCGGCAGAATCAGAGTTATACATCCAGTTTGTATAGAGATCACTGGACTCTACTATTGTTATAATAACTATGAACTCAACAAGAAAGCTTATCTCTGGCCGTATTTTAACAAACAACCAAAATTATTTGAAATTTGATTTGAGTTTTGACAAACATACATTTTTAACTTTTACCTCTTTAAACAATTCCTTTAATACCCCTCCAATATTTTTATTATTTTCAGTTAAATTATAATCAGTTGTCTTGACGTGGTAGTCTGTCCTCTGTTACAAGTTTATTTTCTTTGCCTGTACTGGTTTACGATAAAATAACTGAGAGATTTCAAATTGCGATTATTTTTGCAAATTTCTCTGAAACGGTGCGAGGTATGGAGGTACCATAAGAAAGCAAACTTGCCGAGAATTTTCTTCTCTACAAATACGTTTATTCAATTGTCAATTGTCGTCTCAGATGAACGATTGAGACATTATTTCCAATTACATTTCTAGTAGTCGAAAGGCCATCACAAACGGCCAATTTTTAGTGTTACTAACCTATTTTTTCCAGAAATAATTGAAAAGGGTGGCGGCCAACAATTACGTCTGTAAAATTTGGTGCCGATTGGTTGAACGGCGCGGCCTAAAACAGTTGAAACACGTTTCAGACTGACTGACATTGTCAAATGGCCATTATTTTTGAAAAAAAAATCTCTGAAGCGATGTGAGATATGAAAAAATAAGAAACAAAGCTGTAAATAATTTTCTCCACTACAAAAATTTTGCTTCAAATTACGTATCAGATGAATGGTTTAGCCGTTAGATTCATTTAAATTTCGAGCTGTTAAAACGCGATCACAAAGGCCCACTTTTAGTGTTTCTACCGTAACCTGAAGTGGGACAAAATGAGAAACATGATGTTAATTTGGTATAAAATTGTCTCACAAAACTTCTCACAACTATTAGTTCAAACTAAACAATATAACATTGATACTAATTTTTTTAAACGTTCTTTGAGTAGGTTATGAGTTATGAATCTCAGCATTCCGTGTTTTCAGTAAAGTACATCGACATACAAGTCATCGAAGCGCCTTCACCTACAAAGATGTGCACCACGCAGGCCGAACACGACGTCAGTTGGGGCTCTAACGATCAGAAATACCACACGATCATCATAATCATAATTACATTATGGAAACGCTCCCCATTAAGCAAACCAGGAAGCAGCTGATGACAGCTGCCCGTCGGCAAAAGTTATCAACGTGTACTTTAGATCTGAGGAAACTGAACCTTCACAAAAACACAAGGTTTCCTTCTGAGCAACTTGAAATCAAGAAGACAGTATGATGTCTACCAAATGGACACCTCCTTATGTGGCAACATTCGGACACGGTATCGCACCTCAAATGCATGCTTAAATGCGTGCCCACCATGCAGCGCCTGGGAGCTGATTAAGGAAGCCACCGACAATATATGTCGATATCCAGGCTCTGTTTTGCGTTCACACGGTGGCTACACCAGAACTTAGAACGCCTCATGCCCGGACCAGAAAATATAATCTGATGATGCATATTGTGGACGAAACGCGTTATTAATAAATAAAAATCTGCAACCAAGGCTGTTTACATACATAATCTTTGTAACCGGTTGCTGTACCAGTCGTAAGAATGGAGTGGAAGAATTTAAATGAAAACGCAATATAAATTATTGACTTTTGTATGTTATATTGTTGTATTTTACTTAAAATATTCTTATATTTAAGAGCCTTAAGTGTAATGGTTCTGATCATTGTCTGTCTTTCTGGAAACTGTTTAATCTGATGTTTTATAATACAGAGCTTACATGTGCTATACACTAACTAAGCTGATTTAGAGGATATTTTAACTACTCCATGTTTGTATATCACGGATATCTTTCACACATCAGTATTCATTAAATACTATACACAGTACTTCCGGACTGAGCTCCTCTTAAAAATAGTAATCAATTTTATATAAATTTGAAGCCAGTTTGCTACACTGTACTGCAGATACTTAGCCAACATTGTAAGTTAATGTTTTATTTTATTCTCTGAAAACCGCTCTCTTAACCCCTCTGCCATCTGCACCCACAAATAACCTTATATATCCTCCCCATCACCCACTTCCTTTACGTAATGCCAGAGAAGTGAGGATTGTTATTTTTTGTGATAGAGTTATTTGTGATAAATGGGAAGAACAATGCAATCTTGTATGTTATACAACCATCAACGGGTGATTTTGGTAGGCAGATGGTGCTTGGTGGTTCGTAACTCTTCTATGTATGCTTCTCCCCTTCTCTTGCCTCCCTCCCCCCGCCCCCAGCCAGCATTTTCCCTAACCTGGATTCTGTAAAGAGACTATGCTTTTGATGTTTGTTAGTAATGTTTTACTTAATACTATCTAGCCTGAAGATGCCAAACTATTGTGTAACAAAAAATATTTTGTGTACCATCCATCTAAAATTGTATAATCTAAGAGAAAACATTTTATACAGTACCCATTTAAAATAGTATAATTTAACAGAAAACAATTTTTGCACAGCAGTAGGACATTGAAAAGCAGGCTTCAGAGATGTTATGGGGTGAATTGTAGATATATTTTATGTATGATATAATCTGTATGACACTAATATTTTTGAGGGGAATCTTGTAATTGGTGAGTGTAAACTTATTGTTACTTATTCGTTATGTTTTATCGAAATATTGGATGGGATATTAATACCACTGACTTTTTATAGCATCTGAGAATGACGTATGTCGAAACGCGTAAGCCTTTAATAAAGTGCAATTGGGGTCAAGACAAAGTTATTTTCCAGTATCTCTTTATCAGTACACCTACTATCCCCCACGAGGTAGTTGCCGTCATCGGATCAAAATTGGCGTCGGCTTTCAAGGTTTACTAATGTTTATATTCATCGGATATACGACATTAACTGGGAATGGATAAATGTGCACCCAACTGGGATTCAAAGCCTGGTCTCCTGCTTGCTAGACAGTTGCGCTGACCCCTACTCCGCTGTGGGGAGAGCGATCATTACAACTGCGCGGACTACTTTAGCTAGCCTCCCGTCAGATTCTCAACTTTCCCTGTCGACTATTACGCAAACTCACGGTTTTATCCCATAAGAGTAATAATTCCAAAACGAAAATATGTATAATTATAACAAAGATTTATGTGCTTTTAAATTGACACACTATGTTATTTCATCAGCAATCTATAGAAAGACAAATCACATAAACAATGGCGTTGATTGCATCGCAATGCTCCAATGATATCCCGAGATATTGCGAAGCGAAATTGACTATTGAAATAAGTGAAACGCACGTCCTGAGGACGTCTCAGGACGTGCGCTAGCCGCGCGTTTCGTTTATTTGAAGAGTGCGCTTCGCAATATCTCTGGATATCATTATCGCATTGCGATGCAATCAACGCCATTGTTTATGTGATTTGTCTTTCTATAGATTGCTGATTAAATAACTTAAGTGTCAATTTAAAAGCACATACGTTTGTGTTAAAAATACATATGCTTTCGTTTTGGAATGTTTCAAAGTATTTTCATTCAGGAACCGCTGTGTTACATTGATAGCGGTGAAAGTCGTTTTACAATAGCTGGTTGTTGTTCCAGAGATATTTTCGTTGGTCAAGATAAATGTGACACCCTACATACCTGTGTGTGTGTGTGTGTCGTGACTGTTTTTTCCGAAAGAACAGAAACCACACACACACACACACACACACACACACACACACACACACACACACACAACGCCATTGTTTATGTGATTTGTCTTTCTATAGATTGCTGATGAAATAACTTAAGTGTCAATTTAAAAGCACATACGTTTGTGTTAAAAATACATATGCTTTCGTTTTGGAATGTTTCAAAGTATTTTCATTCAGGAATCGCTGTGTTACATTGATAGAGGTGAAAGTCGTTTTACAATAGCTGGTTGTTGTTCCAGAGATATTTTCGTTGGTCAAGATAAATGTGACACCCTACATACCTGTGTGTGTGTGTGTGTGTGTGTGTGTGTGTCGTGACTGTTTTTTCCGAAAGAACAGAAACCACACACACACACACACACGTCCATTGATAGTGACTCTGCCAAATATCTCACGAAATAAGCATGAAACGAAAAAACTACAAAGAACAAAACATTTCTAGCTTGAAGGGGGAAAACAAATGGCACTATGGTTGGCCCGCTGCCATAGGTCAAACGGACATCAACTGCATTCTTTTAAAATAGGTACCCCCATTTTTAATTACATATTCGTCTTGTACGTAAATAAATATGAATGTTTTACTTGGAACACTTTTGTCGCTTTGTGATAGATGGCGCTATAATATTCACAAACAATTTGACACAATTTTAGACGAACAGTGTGTAACAGGTAAGTTTTTTAAATTAAAACACAGAACGTTGGTACGTTTGAACTTTATTTTGATTGTTACAATGTGATACATGTACTTTTGTGAAATTATCGTACATAATGAGAACGCATGCAGTTACTGCGTGATTATCTGTAATTACCTCATGACTTCAATATATGCTCAAAATGATGTCCGTCAACTTCAATGCATTTACCAATACGCGTAACGAAATCCTCTCAGCAGCGAGTAGTTCGCCTTCAGAAATGTTCTCACATGCATTGACAATGCGCTGACGCATGTTTTCAGGCGTTGTCGGTGAATTACGATAACAAATGTCCTTCAATTTTCCCCACAGAAAGAAATCCGGGGATGTAAGACCCGGTTAACGTGCAGGCATCTACGACCAATCCACCTGTCATTAAATATTTCATTTAAGACCGTTTCAACTGCACGCGAGCCACGTGCCGGACATCCATCATGTTGAAAGTACATCGCCATTCTATCATGCAGTGAAACATCTTGTAGTAAAATCGGTAGAACAGTATGGAAGAAGTCATCATACATTGCACCATTTAGATTTCCATCGATAAAATAGGGGCTAATTATCCTGCCTCCCATAATGCCGCACCATATATTAACCCGCCAAGGTCGCTGATGTTCCACTTGTCGCAACCATCGTGGACTTTCCGTTGTCCAATAATGTTGGTTCTGTTTGTGAATGACGCTTCGTCACTAAACAGAACGCGAGAAAAAAAATCGTCCCGTAAGTTATTCCCCCCAGGGGGCTCACGGATCTTTTGTGAGTACGTGCATGGCGAGCACGGGCCCCCGAGCTAATGCAGTCCTCCTTCCTTCTTTATTTCCCGAACTGCATTTCCTTTCCCATCTCTCCTTTCCTATCCTCACTCCTTCCCCTCCACACCGGGGGACTGATAACCTCAGTTCAAATGTTTGTTAAGCTTATGGGACTTAACTACGGGGTCATCAGTCCCTAAACTTACAAACTACTTATCAACTACCTTATACTAAGGACGGCACAAATATCCGTGTCCGAGGGGGGATTCGAACCCCCGACCGAAGTGGCCGTGCAGACCGTGACTGGAGCGCCTCAATCCCCTCGGCCACCGCGGCCGGCTAACCTCAGTTGTTTAGTCCCACTATCCCAGCCAAACAACCCAACCCAACCACGTCATTTATGTTGTGCCCAGTGGCAAAACTGTACACTGCGTGGCAGAACTGCACACGGGGTTGATAGTCTTCGCCATGCAAATCCTGGTGCATACAAATATGCTACGAGTGAAATTTATGTTGGCGTAGAATTCTCAACATTGACGTTTTTGAGATTCCCGATTCTCGCTCAGTTTGTCTGCTACTGATGTGCGGATTAGCCGCGACAGCAGCTAAAACACTTACTTGGGCATCACCATTTGTTGCAGGTTGTTGTTGACGTTTCACTTGTGGCTGAACGCTTGCTGTCTCTTTAAATAACGTAACTATCCGACGAAAGGTCCGGACACCTGGATGATGTCTTCCAGGATAACGATCAACGTACATAGCACAGGCCCGTTGGGTATTTTGATCACAATAGCCATACATAAGTAACATATCGACCTTTTCTGCAATTGGTAAACGGTCCATTTTAACACGAGTAATGTAATACGAAGCAAATACCGTCCGAACTAGCGAAATGTTAAACGATACCACATACTTACACGTTTGTGACTACTACAGCGCCATCTATCACAAAGCGAAAAAAGAATTCCACATAAAACATTCCTATTTATTTACTTACTAGACGAATATTTAATAAAAATGGGGGTACCTATTTAAAAAATGCAGTTTATATCCGTTTGACCTAAGTTTGCGGCATCTAGGGGGCCAACCATAGTGCCATCTGTTTTTCCCCCTTCAAGCTAGAAAGGTTTTGTTATTTGTAGTGTTTTCGTTTGATGCTTATTTCGTGAGATTTTTGGCCCGCTCACTATCAATGGACCACCCTGCATATATACAGGTTGTCTCACCTACGAGTCGTCAGACGCATTTCTCTAGTGTTTGAACAGATGTTAGTAATTTCAGTTTTGTAATGCGTAGTTGGAGTCAGGTAAAACAAATTCTGATCATGAAGCCATTCCTGCGATGCCCGGTGTAGATGTAAAGTGCGTCGGTTTGTTTCCCCTCACGAATAAAGAGATTTTTAAAGCGAAATATTTTGAGCTCAGTCGATAGAGCAGTCCCTAATTACTCTATTGTGATATTCGGTTTAAAATGTAAAGCAGTCGAAAATCCGAAGATTTGTTTGAACACCACAGTGCTCTACTAGGGATAGTCCTATTTGGAGGTGGTATGCCGTTGCCTTCCTCCGACCTTAGAACTGACTTACCCAGCCAGTTATAGGAGGACTTACAGGTTAACGTGGGTTCCGAACCACGGTGCTACTCGATATTTTTCACATGAGCAAAACTGCTAGAAGTGAAAGAAGTGGAAAGTGATAGATAAAAATCCTAGGACTTGGCGGTGATCGAACCCGCAACCTTTGGATTTGGAGTCTGGCACTCTACCACTGTGCGCATATATTCGGTTTGTCGAAATACATTAACAGAGACAGAAAACGCGACTGTTGACCAGTAGGCTACTCCGGAAGCGTTTGTGTAGCACTTCCATAACTAAGGCAGTAGCAGACACTGCGCTGTGAGGCGGCACTCGTGACATGGGGCACATTTGTACCAACACGTCGGTGTCTATCGTGGGACACCGGCTGAGAGCAATGCTAGTAGCCATGGGGGCGCAGTAAGCGATGCGCAGGAGGAAACGCGTTTTCGTCGTTCTGCGCATGACGTCACTGTGGGACGCCTGGGAGCAAAACAATATGCAGAGTTGGTTGCTAACTCGTGTGCGTGTGTGTCTGCCTTGTATTTGCTTAACCCTCTCATTCCCACGTTATGAATTAAGCTTTGGGAAAATTAAAATTCAGTGTTTTCTGTATTAATACAGTGCACTAAAGATCAAAATACGTGTTTCCAAAGTTTTAGACGCACTATTGATTTTTCATGTCACGCACAACACAGACGTTTGTATCGAAGTATTTTATTACTTGGGACGCTATTTTGTTGATGGTTAACACTGTCATATCAATAATGCTAGTATAATCTTCACCACAGCACCAAAGACAATTCACTGCTCAAATAAAATAATATGAACCACACTCGCGCTCCTAATCACAGCCACGTACAAACGGCTTCGTAACACAAACTACAAGACGTACAGATTAATGCATCATAAGTGGACACACGCCGTACCAAGCGGCAAAATGTCGTACTTGTAGCATGTTATCAACAACAATACGACTTTAAGGATTGATACACAAAATACGGTATAAATCAGCTTTTAATACGTTGCTGTTGAGGCACAACACTGGGAAGTAAAGGGTTAAATAGTTTGTTTCACTTCATAGTTTGGAAGTAAAAAGTTCATAGTGGAAAGTATATTGATTTCCCGAGTGCTTGTCGCGCGTGCTATATTTTCTCCTGTCATTCTCTGAAATACTTCTGTTATTATTTATACAATGCCAGGCTGTGCTATTACGGGTTGTAATTCTCACGGCGGGAACACAAAGGGAACTGAAATAAATTTTCATTTTTTTCTCGAGATGAAACGTTAAAGAAAGTGTGGCTCTCGAAGTGATACAGGAAGGACAATGTAAATGTTGCACATTCTCGAATACGCTCCCGGCATTTCAATGAAATCGAATATGTAAGGGATTTACAGGGAGTTGCTTAATTTGCCACGAAAAAAAAAAGAGTTTGAAACATTCCTATTCTTTTAAAATCAGCAGTTCATATTTAAACAAATTATCGATATGTGTGTGATTTGATATGTTACTGATAGGTATCGCGTAAATCAAATGTTCAAATGTTTGTACAACTTATGGGACTTAACTACGGGGTCATCAGTCCCTAAGCTTACAAACTACTTATGAACTAGCTAAGACTAAAGACGGCACAAATATCCATGCCCGAGGGGGGATTCGAACCCCCGACCGTAGTGGCCGTGCTGACCGTGACTGGAGCGCCTCAGTCACCTCGGCCACCGCGGCCGGCTCGCGTAAATCTACGATAGAATATGACCCAGCACTCTTAACTGGAATATTTTGCAGTAGAATAGCACTTTTTATTTAAGGCAGAAACATTTTCCTTAGTCAAAAACTTGATATAAATGCACATTCCGTGCCATACCGAACTAAGCTTGTGCAGGCCGTTTGGGAGCGCGCAGTCCCACAGTGACGTCACAGCGCCAGCCAATGGCAGAGAAGAGTGCTTACTGCCCAACCTTATATTTATTAACCTTGGCTAGTAGCCACAGCAGCAATGCAGCACACTGCAGTACCACTTTCAAGACGATTTCGTGCAACGGCCACGCGTTTGTTTCTGTTTACTTAACACCATAATATCTATCAAATTTTACTAAGGCCTGAGAATAATAAAACACAGAACAAAGCAGAGAAATTTGTTGTATTTTAGCTTAGTTACTGCACTTATCAGTGAGAAGACTATACTGAACATTTACGACGCAATTCCTAAGCAACTGAACAGTTAATACATATCTTAATCGCTATCAAAAGAAAGGATCGTACATCCGAGCTGCCTCCTCGGCGAATTCATTACACATCCCTACCATCCGTAGTATGTAATCTTGTCAGAAATGTAACAGGGTGCTTATAAGTTAACGTTAGCAGCACTTACCCATTACCAAAATCATGTCTGTTACTTCGGAAGTTGTGTACGTGTTGTATTGTGCAGTGCGATATGGCCGAAACAAAACAGAGATACGTCCGCTGCCAGCTACACTGTCGTACTTGTATCGCTAAACATGTGTTCGCACCGTCTTCATTGCCCGAGTTGCCTCGTCACGTGTGTCACCATGCCTCGCGCCGACTGCTACGAAAAATGTTCTAACGTTTGTAAATCTATCGGACCAAACTGCGTGGTCATCAGTCCGTAGCTTACAAACTACATAAACAAAGGTAAACTAACCTAACGACAACACACAGTCTAAGACGTCTCGCTGCGGAGCGGGCGGTTGCTCGCCTTCGGAGGTTCGAGTCCTCCCTGGGGCTTGGGTGTGTGCGTTGTTCTTAGGTTAGTTTACCTTAGTTTAAGTAGTTTGTCAGCTACGGACTGATGACCACGCAATTTTGTCCGATAGATTTACAAACATTTGATCATTTTTGACCGCACACACACACCGATGCCCTAGGGAGGACTCGAACCTCCGACGGCGAGCACCCGCGCGCTCCGCAGCGAGGCGCCTTACACCGCTCTGCTACTACACCGCGGCCCGTCTGCTACTGCATTCCGGAGTACTGGTTAATTGTCATGTTTCACTGTCTCTGTTAATACATTTCGCTAAACCGAATATCACACTATACTAATTGGGGACAGCTCTATCGATTGAGCTAGAAAAATATCGCTTTAAAAATCGTTTTGTTAGTGACGGGAAACAAACCGACGCTTTATAACTACACCGGGCGTCGCAGGAATGGCGTCAATATCAGAATTTATTTGGCCTGAGTCTAGCTACACATAGCAAAAAAAGAAATTTCAAGTATCTTCTCGAACACCAGAGAAAATTCGCCTGACGAGTCTCAGATGAGACACCCTGTATATGTATATTGTACGAGTAATTAATTGTAACGGCATGCCAAATGCCGCAATTTTACTTCATGAACGCCGAAAAAGTAATGAGCGACAAACTTTTTTTCTATCCTGATTTTGCTGGGATTGTCAGCGAGAAAAAGTTTCGTAAAGGTTTGAAATTATATTTCAAGTTTGTTGCAAGTCGATAAATCCTCTCCTTCTCAAATTTTGGACTCATGAAATCACACTATCACGTGCCGCAATATGGGGAAGTTTTCATTGTTTATGACATCATATCCCCTGAACTGTGCGCCTCGGTTGCACAGTCGTACAGTGCCACACTATGAATCCGAAGGTCGCGGGTTCGATCCTCGCCAGGTCCCAGGATTTTTATCTGCCACTTTCCATTTCTTTCACCTCTGGCAGTATTGCTCATGTGAAAAATACCGAGTAGCATTGTGGTTCGGAACCCACGTTAAACTGTATGTCCCACTATAACTGGCTGGGTAAGTCAGTTTGAAGGTCGCAGAAAGGCAAGCGCATACCACCTCCATACAGTACCATGCCTAGTAAAGCACTGTGGTGTTCAAACCAATCTTCGGATTGTTGACTGCTTTACCTTTTTAACCCCTGAACTATCGGCCCTATCGCTAAATCCTTTCTCAGCTGACGTTTTATACCGATGAACTACATTCCTGCCAAATAGCAGCTTCATAGGCGAAGTAGTTTTCGAGATTTCGTGTTTAATCAGTGAGTGAGTGCGTGAGTGTCTGAATGAGTGTCCTTTCGCTTTTATATAGATAGAGATTAATGTTGCTTTTTTTCTGGAGTAAGTATGAAGACGCAAACATGAAATAAGATGCGGTTGTCCTTCCCCTATACAACTGGTGTCCAGTGAGAGGTAAATTTCTCCCGGTGCTGTCGCTGTCTCCAGACAGTGGACAGTGGCGGGTGAGGAAGTTTGATTGCGGCGCGCTAGAAACTGGCCGTGAGAGCGCGCGCCTGGTGACCGCGCGGCGCCCTGTGACACTGACCTTGAGGCCGACTTTCGCAGGCCTGCGGCTGCGACAGAGAGCGATCTGAGAAAGCCGACACACGCCGCTGACCGCCACCTTGCAAATGCAGGCGGCCGCTGTTTCTCTACACGGTCTTTCTCCGTGCCTTTCAAAAGGCTATAAATATTTTTTTTGTTTTTGTTTTTAGAAGAAACTCTGGTTGGTTCCTTTAAGACGTAAATTGTATGCAGCTTGTTTCTTCGCCTTCTGTAGGCATCGTGTACAAGTTTTGTCACAGTCAGGGCTTCTGACGTCCAGAGAGTCAAACGCCACCGCCGCCGTCTCCCCCCACTATCTCCGCACTTTGTCACATTTTCTACAATGTCACTCACCCATGCTGTTTGTTTTTCACACATCACTTACTCGTACAGTGAAACCAGACAGCGATACTCATCTCGAGTTCCTACCGAATTATGACGTCGTATAGACGCAATGTTTCGGCTATGCATCTGACCGCCATCCTCAGGTGTGTGTGTGTGTGTGTGTGTGTTTGCTGCTACTCCAACCCGCCGGAACCCGCCGGAACTCAGTTCAAATGTTCGTGAATCTAAGGAACCAAACTGCTATGGCCATCGGTCCCAAGACTTACAAACTACTTAACTAGGCTTAACTAGGCTTGCCTTAAAAGCAGCAACTGTTTCAGTTAATCTATATATACAAAATTGAATGTTTGTCTGTATGTCCTCTATGTTTTCATAAACCATTCATTCGACTGCAATGAAACTTTGGTGAACTGTTCTCCGTACGCCCATGAAGGTTTCTGACCCTAAAACAAAAGAGGACGATACATAGCTCAAAAGCGATATGACGTCAGTAATGAGAAGCCATCGCGTGAATACTCAGTTTTACGCGTTAATTATTGGAAAACGGGAGTAGTTAGGGACCAGATGCATGCCGCGGTGGAGTAGCCGAGCGGTCTAAAGCGTCTCGCTGCGGAGCGCGCGGTTGCTCGCCGTAGAGGTTCGAGTCCTCCCTGGGGCATGGGCGTGTGTGTTGTCCTTAGGTTAGTTTACCTAGGTTTAAGTAGTTTGTAAGCTACAGACTGATGACCACGCAGTTTGGTCCGATAGATTTACAAAACATTTGAACATTTTGATAGATGCATGGCGGAGCATACTTCCCCTACAAAGTCACGAAATCTACAGGTTAATTCCGATCTTCAAGAAATTTCGCACTCTTGACCTTCAAAACAAGAAGAAGGTCACCGTCTACTTTAAGTTCATGCGGTACATGGGGGAGGGTACTTTGGAACATAAAAATGGATCCCTAAATACCTTGGTCGCGCCATAACTTGAGAACGGCTCGACCGATTTCATAGATACTTGTTTTTGTTGTTTTAGTTATTCTCAGAACAAGGGTTATATGAAATGAAACTGGAATATTTGCGAACAACAAAGTGAGTTTTTCAATGTTACCCTGCGTTTCTGTTGGATGGAAATCTATAGTATTATTCCGAAATTGATGAAATTTTGCACACATGACCTTTAAACCAAGTTCACTGGGTACAGAAATGTTTGTATGATAGATGACAGAGTGCACCTTGCAAAAAACTTTGCTGAGAGAGGGAAAGGAGGAAACGAACGGAGATGGAAGAGAAAGATGTGGATGCAGAGAGGGGGGGATGAGGACTACGAGAGTGTAGGATAAAAAAAAAAAAAAACACCGGGGCAACGCCGGTTTTACAGCTAGTTTACTATAAATGAAAACAAGCAGCCCACAAGTCGCTTTGTGGGAAATACTCTTTATCCACAATTCGACACCATCTAAGAAGTATAAAATTATGACAAGAGACGTAAAAAATTAAACATGTCGTGCTCAAGTCGTATAAAATAACATTCAGTAAGTCCATAATAAAACATACATGCCACGTAAATACTAGTGGGTTTTATAAAAGTTAACCAATCAGCACTCACCTGCTATGTATTTTTATTATGAACAAACTTAATATTCTATACGACTTGAGCATTGTTATGTTTTACGTCATCCATTTGTTTGGACAAACATTTATGTTTATCGCAAAGCATTTTGATAATCTATACCTTTCGCCTGTACGTTCGGGTATTTATTTGTTCCACTCTTATGTTAGCCGGTCTCCTCCCTCTTCTTCTGTGTCCTCCTCCTCCATTACTCCAGATCTACTCTATTGTACCTGTAATTCAAAGAAACATTTTCTCCTTTATGTATTTATTGCTTTCGCCTATCTCGCCCACTGGCGAAACGACTGGTCCGGCTTTCTGCGGCACTGATAGAATTCTACTCGTGCCGCCAGAACATGGAATCGCCGACGATAGTAGCGTCTCGCGTCTCGCAGATGCAGGAAAAGGTCAGGGTAGCGGGGTCGAGGGGCTGTGATTTAGAGAGGAGATCGTAAATACGGAAATGGTTCCAGGAGAGGAAGTACGCTCTTTGGTCATTTTCTGAGCTCAGTTGGTGGATTCGGAAATGTTGACGAAAAGGAGGAAAAGGAGATGGCGTGGGAGGTAGACGAAGCTTCTGAAGTTCCACAGTAAGTAGTTGAGCATATTGTATAAAACGTTCTTCTAATACTTGCGGTACTTTCGGTAGTTGTGGATTTTTATTTTCACGCATCTTCGGAATTATCTGGATCTCTTCCTTGTCGGCACTGTTAAAAAGTCAGTGGTAATTTGAACAGAAGTTTATTCAAACTTCCGCAATCTACAACTTCTACAATTACGGGTAGTTTTACAGAATTCGTTTCGCTGAGGTGCCGTAAGCATAGGGCCCTGTTGTAGCGACGTCTTCTGTGATGATCTTTTTTTTCTTTTTTCTTTTTTATTTCCTTCTTCTTTTCGATGATACTTCCTCGGAGGCCGCCTGGTTCTGGTTCTATAGATGATATTGACCAATCCGTGAGCTAGTGGATTGATATGAAGAGCCTCAGGCTGCAGAGCAGCATCTGTGAATAGAGGCATAGAATTAGTTTGTGAACAATGTTCAAAATGTTCAAATGTTTGTTTAGCTTAAGGGACTTAACTACGAGGTCATCAGTCCCTAAACTTACAAACTACTTATGAACTACTTACGAACTAGGACGGCACAAATATCCATGCCCGAGGGAGGATTCGAACCCCCGACCGCAGTGGCCGTGCAAACCGTTACTCAAGCGGAGAAGGAAATTATTTAGAAGCAATTATGAGGAAATTATTAAACATAGAAAAACAGGGACAGGACACAAAACAGGAGATTCGGGACACAAAACAGGAGATTTAAGACACAAAACAGGAGATTTAGGACACAAATCAGGAAATTCAGGACACAAAACAGGAGATTCAGGACACAAAACAGGAGATTCAGGACACAAAACAGGAAATTCAAGACACAAAAATGTTCAGATGTTTGTAAATCTATCGGACCAAACTGCGTGCTCATCAGTCCGTAGCTTTCAAACTACTTAAACAAAGGTAAATTAACATAAGAACAACAGACACACCCAAGCTCCAGGGAGGACTCGAATCCCCGACGGCAAGCAACCGCGCGCTCCGCAGCAAGGCGCCATAGACCGTACGGCTACTCCACCGCGGCAATTCATGACACAAAACAGGAGAATCAGGAAACAAAACAGGAGATACCTAACACAAAACCAGAGATATATAACACTAAACCGGAGATACCTGTCACAAAATCGGAGATACATACTCGAAATCGGAGATACATACACAAAACCGGAGATACATAACGCAAAACCGTAGATACATAACACAAAACCAGAGATACATAACAGAAAATCGGAGTTAATAGAACAGAAACATGAAACGGCTAAATTTATACAGAAATCTGCAAAAAAACAGAAATGGGGGACGCAGGAATCAATACGAAATCTCGTGAAGAAACAAGAACAACTGTCACAAAAATAGGGTCAAACAACTGTTTGGACAAGTGCGAAAGGAAATAACAGATACGACCAAAAACCGGGGTGAGGGGGGGGGGGTTAGATATTAAAGAAAGTGAGAAACGTATTGAGGCAAGGATAGAACGCGAATTAAAAAAAAAAAAAAATAGACAAAAATGTAACGATACCATATTCGAAAGCGCCTAGTCATTAGAAGAGTCAGTCATTGAAAAAAATAAAGCTCTGAAAATGAGGGGATTAAAGGGGTTGAAGAAGACGCCTCTCTAATTAAAAACGCATTCGTTAAAGACGAGATGCGGAAAGAGCACGAAGACACTTCAAAGTCAACTCAAATCCTAATCAACCAATAGTTACTTTTTTCATTGTTCATCATGTAGTTACACGAAAATAGGGCCAATATAACCAATAATCATTTACAACAGATTAATGCTTCTATAGACAGTTACATTGTACTTTCATTTGAAATCAGTTTCATGCAAATAACGAGATTCACAATTTGATTTCTCACCATAATTATGAAAAGCTGAACAAACTGCATTTACGCTCTGTACTTGCTAACGAAAATACAAATTTCGGCGCTAAGTCACAGCAGGAACCAGTGTTTTATCCATGATGTGTGTAATGGTACAGAAGGATCTATCGAATTTTCATGTACTAATTTGTTCTGGTAAATTTACAAGGCATCATTGTTAGTAAATCTGGAAGACAAAGTTATACATCAGAGGCATCAGCCCCCTTGATAGTGATTTTTTGTTATGAACATCACCTCCCCAACTAATAACAGATACGCATAGAAAACTGTCAGTGTGTCCCTCCACCTTGAGGAGGACAAATCAAACCAAAGAAACGCCAAGTCCAAGTTATTTTATATTAATCGAACAAGGCATCGGGAAATTGTCTCTTTATGGACCCGAATTTCTGTAGTTAGGAAATCCTACGGAGGTCTCTAAATTCTTTTGATGTGACTTAATTAAGAACCAGTTCTGTTGATTTGTAATCTACTGGCCCGATTTGCCTGTGAACTAAATCAATCGACTTGTAACTTACAGGCGAAGGTAATTTAGTAATAATGTGTGTTAATTAAATTTTGTTAGTATACTCTCCGTTAGTCAGAGGGCTGGTATAGTCGCTCTCGGGCCTCCACGTGGGTCCGTAGCACAATACAGTAGTATTGTTTTTGTTGTTATGATCTTCATTCCGGAGACTGGTTTGATGCAGCTCTCCACCCTACTCTATCTGAGCAAGCCTTTTCATCTCCTCATAACAACGGCAACCTACATCCATTTGAATCTGCTTACTGTATGCGTCTCTTGGTCTCCCTCTGCGACTTTTACCCCACACACTTCCCTCCAATGCTAAATTACGATTCCTCGACGTTTAAGAATGTGTCCTACCAAGCGTCCCTTCTTTTAGTCAAGGTATGCCAAAAATTCCTATTCTCACCAGTTCTGTTCAGTACCTCTTCATTAGTTATGCGATCTATCCACCTAATTTTCAGCATTCTTCTGTAGCACCACAATTCAAGAGCCTCTATTCTCTTCCTGTCCGCACTGTTTATCGTCCATGTTTCACTCCCTTACAAGGCAACCCTCCACATAAATGCCTTCAGAAAAGACTTCCTTACACTTAAATGAATATTCGATGTTAGCAAATTTCTCTTTTTCAAAAATGCTTTTCTTCCCATTGCCATTCTGCATTTTATATCCTCTATACTGCGACCGTCATATGTTATTTCAATACCGAAGTAACAAAACTCATCTACCACCTTCATTGTTTCGTTACCTAATCTAATTACTTCAGCATCGCCTGATTTTCTAAGACTGCATTCTATTATCCTTGTTTTGCTCTTCTTAATGTTCATTTTATACGCTCTCTTCAACACACTGTCCATTCCATTGAACTGCTCTTCCAGACAGAATTACAATGTCATCAGCAAAACGCAATGTTTTTATTTCTTCCCCCTGAACTTTAATCCCTATTCCAAATTTTTCCTTGCTTTCCTTCACCGCCTGCTCGATGTACAAATTGAATAACATCGGAAAAAGGCTACAACCCTGTCTTACTCCCTTCCTAACTGATGCTTTCCTTTCATGCCCTTCGAGTCTAATAACTGCGGTCTGGCTTTTGTACAAGTTGTAAATAAGTCTCCTTTCCATATATTTTACCCCTGCTGACTTCAGAATTTGAAAGAGTGTATTCCAGTCAACATTGTCAAAAGCTTTCTCCAAATCTACAAAAGCTAAAAACGGAGGTTTGCCTTTCCTTAATCTAAGATAAGTCGTAAAGTGAGTATTGCCTCCCGGGTTCCTACGTTCCTCCTGATTCCAAACAGATCTGCCCCGAGGTCAGCTTCTACGAGCTTTTCCATTCTCCTGTAGATAATTCGAGTTTAAATTTTGCAACCATGACTGATCAAACTGGTGGTTCTGTAATTTTCACACATGTCTGCAACTGGTTTCTTTGGAATGGGCATTATTACATTTTTCTTAAAGTCTGAGGGTATTTCGGCTGTCTCATACATCTGACACACCAGGTGAAACAGTTTTGACATGGCTGGCTCTCCCAGAGACTTCGGTAGGTCTGAGGGAATATCGTCTACTCCCGGGGCCTTGTTCTGACCTTGTCTTTCAGGGCTCTGATAAATTCATGTCTCAGTATAGCATCTCCAATTTCATCTTGATCTACTTTTCCCTTCCTACAACATTGTCTCTAAGTTCATTTTCTTTGTAGAGCTGCTCTATGTACTCTTTCCACCTTTCAGCTATCCCTTCTTTGCTGAGAATTGGTTTTGTATCTGAGTTCTTGTTATTCATAGAATTTCAGTACTATAAGAAGAATATCTTAGTTTACGGAAGCTTGAATGTTGTTCTAATGTAACTGAATTACATGTGTTTCCAATTTCTCACTAATTATTGTATTCTAGATCTTATAAGAAGTTTTCAGTAGGTTGAACTAGGTGCATTTCAATGGTAAGCGAATAGGTATTGAGAAAGGCGGGGGCACCGTTGGAACGTTGACAGACAGTGAGGGTGAGTGGGTGACAGCCACTCTGTGTCTGCGGCGACCTTAGCAGCAGCAGCTGGTGGCACTGTACGAGGCATATGTCAGGTGTGAAGGCTGCTGGCGGCGCGGCGGCGGCCGCAGGAATGGCTGCTAACCGGAAGTGCTGAGATGCCGCCGGATAGCGGGCCACAGGGGCCACAGACAAATCACCAAGCCTCTCACATCACATCACAGAAAACTACATATATATAGAATGAAAGAAATCGCAATTTGCGATGCGGGAATACAGTATTGTGGCTGCAAGCTTTACAGAACAAATATGATATGGTAATAGGAAAGAAACAGCGTGGCGAATGGAGGGTTGGGTGTGGCGGGAGACGTGCAGGGAAGAGTCCTCTGCAGGGGGCCTGGTCACTGTGTCTTCGGTGGCGGACTGGTCAATGCATCTCCCTAGTAAGCAGGAGAAAAAGGGTTCGAATCCCGGGCGGACACAAATTTTCATCCGCCACACTCTGCTATTCCATCTAAACCTAGTACAGTGAAGCCACAACTGATCGCAAATTGTGATTTATTTCATTCATTGAACGCTGTAACGACGTCAAAAATATATAATCTATATCTATAAATGTGAATGTCTGTCTGCAACTTATAAAATAATAGGTGACGGGAAATTTTAATGCGGTAGGTCAACACAGGAAATGTTACACTTTCTGCGGAGCTATGTACATAGTTTATTCTATCATTTTCCAAAGAGTTACAGCACAAAGATGTAATTTTTTTAAATGGAACAATAGTTTTTTCTATCGTGCATTGGATTCGTTGAAACCAGCTGCGTCCAAATTAATTTAAACTACATTCCTATCACTGTTAGTTTGGGAGCTACGACAGCGTATCTGACTGGCTGGTGGTCATGAGACAGTGGGCCGTGCCCCAAGGGATAGCCACTCGGCCAGTCAGCTACGCTATCGCAGCCTCCGCCCCCGGAACTTTGAAGGGTTGTAGCTCCCAAATTAACAGTGATAGGAATGTAATTTAAATTGATTTGGACGCAGCTGATTTCAACGAATCCAATGCACGATAGAAAAAACTATTGTTCCATTTAAAAATTATATCTTTGTGGTGTAACTCTTTGGAAAATGATACAATAAACTATGCTCATAGCTCCGCAGAAAGTGTATCATTTCCTGTGTTGACCTACCGCATTAAAATTTCCCGTCACCTATTATTTTATAAGTTACAGAGGCAAACACACTCAGTGAAACACCCTGTATATAGGGTGATTAAACTTTATAATGCTGTAAAATCTGTAGGCCTACTACTAGTCAGAAGGAAGTTAAGTTACAACGGAATACTATCGGTGAAGTAAAGAACATATAAAATGCAGAATGGCTATGAAAGAAAAGCCAGCCGTGGCAGAACAGCGTGCTCACTGGGGCGCCTTGCTGCGGTGCGCGCGGCTGATCACCGTCGGGGGTTCGAATCCCCCCTCGGGCATGGGTGTGTGTGCTGTCCTTAGGTTAGTTTAAGTAGTTTGTAAGCTAGGGACTAATAACCAAGCAGTTTTACAAACATTTGAATTTTGAAGAAAATCGTCTCGGAAGAAGCGACATTTGTTGACATCCAATATTTGTTTAAATGTTTGGAAGTCCTTTCTGAAACCATTTGTCTGTAGTGTAGTATTACATGGGAGTGAAAAGTGGACGATAAGAAGTACAGTCAAACAGATGATAGAAGCTTTCGAAATGTGGTGCTATAGACGAATGGTGAAGATTAGACGGCAATATCACGTAACCAATGAGGAGGTGCTCAACAGCATTGGGGAGAAAAGGAATTTATGGCATTTCCTGACTAGAGAAGGGGTAGGTTTGTGGGACACATTCTGAAAATCTTAGGAATCGTTTGAGGTAAACATCGTAGAGGGAGACCAAGGGACTAACACAATAAGCAGATTATGTAGGTGCCGTTCGTATTCTCAGATGAAGAGGCTTGCGCAGGACAGGGTAACATGGAGAGCTGCATCAAACCAGTCTCCGGACTGAAGACCACAACAACAACTACTATCAGAGAAGGGGGTAAAAGGTATGGGAAAAGAAAAATAAACTGTAATTGATCAATAGATGCCCTCTATACGACACAAAGAATAAATGGAAAAACCTGTCTTGGTATAAACACGCCGGTTACATAACGTTTCCTCATTTCGCTCCTCAGACGTTCGCCATGACTGTCTCAATGGAGCACTGCGGTCTGCTTGTAAAACTGTTTTAAAAGAATGATGACTGTGCACAAGTTCTAGCCACAAAAGGGTTTGAAAAAAAAAATGGGAAAAAAAGCGTTGGTCCGATGATTGCCGTGGATCAGGAGAAAACTATTCGGAAATTCGAAAAGATGGTTTCCTTTCGTGTGCAATCTGGTAAACGGAGGAAACAAATTGAAGTAGTGGCCACAGCGATGCAAGAGGAGTGGTGGAGTTAAGCGTGCACGGACAATTGTCCATACATTAGACAAACCTGTGAGCACAGTGCGTAAAATCCTATGAAACATCCTTCTTTGCTATCAGTTCAAAATAAACCACGTGCACGAGTTGCTTTCACTTGATAGCAAGAGAGACTTCCGTTTTAGAAATTCCTGCTCACATGGAAGTTGACGATGAGTAGACATCGAAGATTTCGTGGACAGACGAAGCCCACCTCCACCTGACAGGATGTGTCACTTCACAGAATTGTCCAATATCGGCAACAGAAGATCCACCCGCAAATCAACCAGTACTGACTGTTTCATGCTTAAAACGCCACTGTGTGGTGCGGGTTTACGGAATCATTTATCACAGGGGCATATTTTTGCAAAGAGATAGGTGCTTCAGGACTTGTACCGTCACTGGTAGACGCTATGAGTCTCTTTTGGGCAACCACGTCCTTCCAGCTCTCCAACAGCGTGGATGTGTGGGTGGAATCATTTTCATAGAAGGTGACGCACCTCCACAAATCCAGTTAAGCAGCTGCTGAACCGACATTTCGGAAATGCTTGGATTATCAGCCACCATTTCCATACAGCCTGGCCGTCCCGATGACCTGATCTGAATCTGTGTGACTTGTGGCTGTGGAGCGATGTGAAAGATGTTGTGTTCAGTCTTCCGACTGCAACTTGCAGAAAATATTTCGCGATATATTGTACAAATACATAAATGTCTTGATACGATAGCTACCAAACTTCACGAGAACACTAGTTGGGCTAATATGAAATTTTCCTATAAAATCGCTTCATCCGAACATTGCAGGTTCAAGTCCTGTCACGGTCGCCAAGTCATCTGTAATGATACTTTTTTCGTTAGTGTTGTCGTCAAGATTAAAGTTAAGTACCACTATTGAAATTTAACAAACTCTGAAAATATTGCAATGAATAACAGTTTTGGAAGAGAGCTATACTGAGAAAAACATGAAAGATTCCGCCATCAGCATTTAGCGGTATTAGTGGTTAGCATAAAGACAACACCAGAACGCATCATTACAAAAGAAAATGGTGGAATCCGTTCTTTAACTGCTGTAAGAAATCAGGTTGTATTGCAGCCATATCATTTGGTCGAACATGTATAGAATAATTAATTTCTTCTTTACTGTTAACTGATGCTTGGTCGCATAAGCTTCGCATGCTAAAGTTTCAGAACCGTGTTTAATTTCAATTACAATTAGTGGTTATAATTGCAAAATTATCGGACTTCGTTTAACGAAAAGAATAATTACTGCAGGATTTGAAATAAAAGTAACACAAAATTTGCGGAAGTGAAGTACGTGTCTGGAATGCTCTTTCGCAATCGCGAAGTGATTTACAACAATGGCCAAGCATCATTTTACGAATTCTGCTGGAAACAAAGATTACAAAGTTAATGAAAAATGGGGAAAAAATTTTCAATTAAATATTCATTTCAAATGAACTGAGATATTTATTGCAATTAATTAATCATAAGCTCACACTTACATGATCAATGTAGAGAGACCAAGAGAGAGAGACGTCCGATCTATTCAGCAGTAAGAAGAGGACGAGCGATTCCATTTTCTCTCCAGCTTGTGCAAAAAACTTGAAAGTCTCGAATAAAACTAAAAATTCAGACATTTACTGGCAGAGATAACGGATGCTAGCGACAAGCGTCGCAGATATAATGTTACTAAAGAAAATTTTAAAGGTAATGCTACAAAATATATTAATGTCATTATACGATAGATATCAAACTTCACATCAACACCCGGTGGGCTAATCTGAAAATTTCCTATAAAATTTCTCCAGCCGTTTTGGAGTCAATTGAAGACACACATAGATGCATCCATATATGGATGGAGAGAGAAAAGAGAGAGAGAGAGAGAGAGTGAGAAAGAGAGAGAGACTAGCAAACCCAGCAATTTATTGCAATTGCTAGTATCTATGGAAATTGGATATACAGCCTAATTTTCCTACTGTCCCCTCTCTCTTCCCACCCCCCCTCCTTCTCACTACAGCCGGTATCACATCACACTGACCACGCCGCGACTACCAGCATACTGGCTGGCCGCTACCAGGCTGTGGTCTGTGCCCCAATGGCCAGCCAGTCAGCTGGCGGTCGTGGTCTGAGTGGTCTGGTCGGTGTGATGTGATACCGGCTGTTCTGAGGCCTTGTCTCTAGGTGGGGTTCCCTAGCGCCGAACTTATGAAGAGCGGTGCTGAATGGAGCAAGTAAAATTTAATTAATTTATTTATTTATTTGTTTTTTCTGTTCCATAGGACCCACTTCAGGAGTAAGACTCCATGGTCATGGAACAAGTCAATACATTAATTGTTACACAATAATGGTAATAGAAAAATTTTAAGTAGTCCTTTGCACACGACAATCTTAAGACAAAGTGAAAAGAATCAATAAAGAAAAAATAAATTAGCTTAATTCTTTAACTTTTCTAGGAGTTCCTCGACAGAATAAAAGGAGTGAGCCACGAGGTAACTCTTCAATTTAGATTTGAAAGCATGTGGATTAGAGCTAAGATTCTTAAGTTCTTGTGGCAGCTTATTGAAAATGGATGCCGCAGAATACTGCACCCCTTTCTGCACAAGTGTTAAGGTGGTGTGGTGCAAATGTAGATTAGACATCTGTCTAGTATTCACCGAGTGAAAGCTACTAACTCGTGGGAATAAGCTGATATTATTAACAACAAACGACATTAAAGAAAAAACGTATTGTGACGCCAGAGTCAAAATTCCCAGACTACTGAAAAGGGGTCGACATGACGTTCGCGAACTTACACCAGATATTGCTCGAACCGCCCGTTTTTGAGCCAGAAATATCCTTTTTGCATCAGGCGAGTTACCCCAAAAAACAATGCCGTACGTCATAAGTGAGTGAAAGTAAGCGAAGTACACTACTTTTCGTGTTGAAAAATCACTTATCTCAGATATTGTTCTAATGGTAAATATAGAAGAATTTAGTTTTGGAACAAGATCCTGAACATGGGCTTTCCATGACAGCTTACTGTCTATATGAACACCTAGAAATTTGAACTGTTCAGTCTCACTTATCACATGCCCATTATGTGTAATCCTAATGTCAGATTTCGTTAAATTATGTGTTAGAAATTGTAAAGACTGAGTTTTACTGTGATTTAACATCAACTTGTTTTCTATTAGACATGAACTTATCTCCTGAACTGCATTATTTGATACTGTGTCAATATTACGAGCAACATCCTTCACTACCAAGCTGGTATCATCAGCAAACAAAAATATTTTACAATCACCTGTTATACTCGAAGGAATATAATTTATATAAATAAGAAACAGCAATGGTCCCAAAACAGACCCCTGGGGCACCCCATACTTAATTGTGCCCCATTGGGATTGCACGTCATAGCCATTTTCTACACTGCGGAGAATTACCTTCTGTTGTCTATTATTAAAGTAAGAGGTTAAACAGTTGTGGGCTACTCCCCGTATTCCATAATGTTCCAACTTCTGCAACAATATTTTGTGATCAACACAATCAAACGCTTTTGTTAAATCAAAGAAGACGCCTAATGTCCGTAGCCTCTTATTTAACCCATCAAGTGCCTCACAGAGAAACGAAAATATAGCGTTTTCGGTCGTTAAACCACTTCTAAAACCAAACTGTACGTTTGACAGGAAATTATGTGAACTGAAATGATCAATTAATCTTGAATATACAGCCTTTTCGACAACTTTGGAAAAAACCGATGGCATAGAAATAGGTCTATAGTTGTCTACATTATCCCTTTCTCCTTTTTTATAAAGCGGTTTCACTATTGAGTACTTTAATCTGTTAGGAAACTGACCATTCTGAAAGGAAAAATTACAAATATGGCTTAGTACTGGGCTAACATATGGAGAACAGTACTTTAGAATTCTGCTAGATACCCCATCATATCCACAAGAGTCCTTAGTCTTTAGTGATTTAATTATTGACTCAATCTCACCTATGGAAGTATCATGAAGGATCATTTCAGACAACAGCCTCGGAAACGCATTTTCTAAAAACGTTATATGATTACCTGTAGAAACTAGAGTTTTGTTTAGTTCCTCTACTATATTCAGAAAGTGATTATTGAATATTGCCCATATATCTAACTTGTCAGTAACAGAAACATTCCTACTACGCACTGACGTTATATCTTCTACCTGCTGCTCCTGACCAGACACTTCCTTCACGACTGACCAGATAGTTTTAATTTTATCCCGAGAGTTTGCTATTCTTTTTGCGTACCACATACTTTTTGCATTCTTAATGACATTTTTCAGAACCTTACAGTACTGTTTGTAATGAGCTACTGCATCTTCATTCTGACTGCTTCTAACATTTTGATACAACTCCCGCTTAGTTCTACATGATACTCTTATCCCCTTTGTCATCCACCCTGGCTGTCTGTTACTGAAAGTACCCTGTTTTGAGCGTTCTAGCGGAAAGCAACTTTCAAACAGCATAATAAATGTGTTCAGAAAAGCATTATATTTATCATCTGCATTATCAGCACTATAAACATCCTGCCATTCTTGTTCCTTAATTAGGCTTAAAAAGGTCTCAATTGCAACTGGATTAACTTTTCTGAGTAGTTGATATTTATGTTTAACATTTGTTTGAGAACAAATACTTTTTAGAATTAAAAGTTGGGCATCGTGGTCTGATAGGCCATTTACTATTCTGCTGACAGAGTGTCCCTCTAATAATGAAGAATGAACAAAAATATTGTCAATGGTAGAACTGCTATTTCCTTGCACTCTCGTTGGAAAAAATACTGTTTGCATCATGTTATAGGAATTAAATAGATCTAACAGCTGACTTTTCCTTGAGCTATCACCTACACAATTAATGTTGAAATCTCCACACACAATTAAATTTTTATACTTCCTATACAGTGAACCCAGAACCAATTCCAGCTTGGGCAGAAACATTTTAAAATCTGAGTCAGGGGATCTATAAATAACAACTATTACTAGTTTAGTTCCATTAACATTAACAACTCCTGCACAACATTCAAATATCTGTTCTGTGCAGTGTTTAGAAAAATCGATTGACTCCGATGAAAAATCGTTTTTTACATACATGGCCACTCCCCCACACTGCAAAGAACTCCTAGAGTAGAAGGCAGCTAACCTGTATCCTGGCAAAGGAAGTCTCTTAATTGTCACACCACTTAAAAAGTGCTCTGAAATTCCAATAATGTCAGAATCAGTATCAATAAGCATTTCATTAACTTTATCTCTGATGCCCTGTATATTTTGATGAAAAACAGTAATTCCCTTATTACTTATATTCTTAGACTTTGTCAAAGGTGGTTCATCATTTCTTAGAGGGACTTCCTTTAAGCAGGAATATCTATCAGCTGTCTTCAGTCTAAAAAAGGTGCAGCCCGAACACCAACTACTACAGGAATTTTTCCATGAGTGAAACCCCCACCCCCTACTACACTGTCACCTATGAGCTTTGCCAACCTCCCCTTCCCATACCTATTGAAGTGCAGACCGTGCCTAGTAAAATCCGACCTTTGGATAGTTTCAACTGGCACCACTGCAATGTGATCCATGCCCTCCGTCATCAGCGCCTTCTCAAGCCCCATGTTAAGACGGCTGACAGCCGTATTAAGACAAGTCCTATCATGACGCTGAAACAGCTGCACGAAATGCACATTCGTGCCACCAGTTTCAGTTGCTATCCTTTCCAGATCACCACCTATATCATATTCCCCGTCCCTATCAAGACTGTTCCCGGCCCCACCCACTATAACTACCTGATCCTCTTTTGAAAAATTCCTACATAAGTCCCCTATGTTACAAGTGACCTGATCTAACCCTGCACTAGGCTTCACTATGCTGGTGACCTGGTACTCACTCCCAAGTACTTCCTGCAACTGTTGGCCAACACCTCTGCCATGAGAACTACCTAGCAGCAGAACCTTCTTCTTCCTAAGAGACCTCTCTACAGATTTCGGCTTACCAAAAGCTGAGGTCTGCTGCGTACTTCCTACACCTACAGCTACAGGAGGTTCATCTCCACTCAACTCTGACAGTTGGTCAAACCTATTTGCAACTTGCAATGTAAAGCTATCTGAATACCTTCTCCTAGCTGCCTTCTTGCCAACTGCCAGTTCCCATTCCCCAGCCCCCCTTCCCCTCCTCAACCTACCTAGTTCCTCTTCAGCGTTTTTCAACTGCACCTGAAGGGCGCAGATCAAACGCTCCTGCTCCTCTATTAACTTATTCCTGGTGCAAATCCTACAGTTCCAGGAGAGAACCTCACCACAATGCCCACTGTCTGTAATGTTGTATTGGTTGTGAATAAATAGTTTCCACTAGTTAATTTCCAACCCTCGTATATGGTCAAACGGATGCCAGATTCAGAGCCTGTATTGCCGCCCGTGGAGGCTACATGACGTATTAGTGTGGGTGTTGGAGCACCTGGTACCTCACTACGGCTTGAGTTACTGATCCGTAAATGTCATAATTTCATGTTCTCTGTATTCACTGCTTTGTCACGTTGGTTTTCAGATGCCAGATGGCATAGTATTGTTTCAGGGTAGTTCGATCTTCATTTAGTTCTGATTCTAGGTTTTCAAATGCGCTTTTTGCGCGGCAATAGCTAAATCACCTGCATAGGCAAATTTACGTGAATGCAGATCAGACAGATCTGCTATATAGTTGTTCAAGAGTCAAGGGAGATGAGACTGATCCATGGTCTCCCACAAGGTCCTGCAAATCAACGTGACAAAAACAGTAAGACAGTCAAGCGCCTGAACGACAAGGAAGCGACAAGGGAACTCCGCATGGTTATAGATGAGAAAGCTGTCAGCTACGAGAATTTTACAAAATATTTCGGAATTTACCTGACTTTCAGGTAACAACTGAAACTGCCCAAAAGCTAAAGACGAGAAATAACCTGCTCAAGAGACTGGCCGGCACCACTTGGTTGTGATGCTGCCACTCAGCGAACTGTTGCACTCGCAATGGTGTCAAGCGCTGCAGAATACTGTGCCACAGTCAGGAGCAGAAGCCCCCACGCGAGAAAAATTGATGTTCAACTAAATGCCACACTACGAACAGTCACCGGCAGACTCAGGCCACCCCTACTGAGTGGCTTCCAGTGCTGACAAATGTCGCTCCCACTTCCATACGCAGAGAGAAAGCAACCCAGGATATAGAAGACTAAAGCAGACCCGCGGCTGCTCATACATTCCGACATGGGAGGAGCCAGGAGACTCAAGTCCAGAATACCTCTCGTCTTGAGCAGAACACTGGGCACAGAGGGTGTCGATGCTGACTGGAGGACTGCTTGGCAGGGTCTAAGAAGAGCCGTCGTGAAGAGCTCTCACCTAATCTACGACCTAACCAAAAAGAATTGACAATGGTCGGCACTAAACAGGTTTCGCACTGGAGTTCGACAATGAAGGTACCAATCAACCTAATGGGGTTATGCAGACAATCCGTTTTGTGACAGTGGCAAGGTACAAACAATGGAACAGCATCTTGTTTGTAACATGAATGCTTACAGAGAAGGTTCACTAAAGTCACTCCACAAGTTAACGGACTATGCCAGGAAATGGCTCCATAACTTTAATGTTACTGTATAATTAATGTTTTTCAGTGTATAAGATTCTTGTTCCATTTAATGTAATAATGTAGCCTCCCTGATATAATTGTAATGTAATAACTAATATAATTTGTTTCCATATTGCAAGTTCTAAACCCTCATCTTTTTGTGTTGTAGCCTTCAGTCCGCAGACTGGTTTGATGCAGCTCTCCACGCTCACCTGTCCTGTGCAAGTCTCTTCATCTGAGAATATGTTCGGCAACCTACATCCTTTTGAATCTGCTTACTATATTCGTCCCTCGGTATCCCTCTACGATTTTTACTCCACACGCTTCCTTCTAATGCTAAGTTGACAATCCTTGATATCTCAGAATGTGTCCAACCAATCTTTTTCTGTTAGTCAGGATATGCCAGAAACTCCTTTTCTCCCCGGTTTGGTTAAGCACCTCCTCATTAGTTACGTGATCTACCCATTTAAGTTTCATCATTCATCCGTAGCACCACATTTCAAAAGCTTCTATCATCTTTTTATGTGAACTCCTTATTGTCCACGTTTCACTCCCATACAATGCTACACTCCAGACAAATGCTTTCAGAAAGGACTTCCTAACATTTAAATTAATATTGGATGTTAACAAGTTTCGCTTATTTAGAAACGCTATTCTTCCCATAGCCATTCTGCATTTTATATCTTCTTTACTTCGGCCATCAGAAGTTATCTTGTTACCCAAATAACAAAATTCATCTACTACTTTTATTGTCTCATTACCTAATCTAATTCCTTCAGTATCGCCTGATTTTCTGACATTGCATTTCATTACCTTCGTTTTCGTTTTACCTTGTTAATGTTCCTCTTATATCTTCATTTTAAGACACTGTCCATCCCTTTCAATTGCTCTTCCAGATCTTTTGCCGTCTCTGACAGAATTACTATGTCATCAGCAAACCGCGATGTTTTTATTTCTTCTCCCTGCAATATAATGCCCTCTCCAAATTTCTCCTTCCATTCCTTCACTGCTTGCTCAATGTACAGATTGCACAAGATTGGGGAAAGGCTACAACCCTGTCTTACTCCCTTACAACCTCTGCGTCCCTTTCTTGCCCTTCGACTCTAACAACCGCTGTCTGGTTTTTGTGTAGGTTGAATATAACTCTTCGATCCCTATATTTTACCCCTGCTACCTTCAGAATTTGGAAAAGTGTATTCCAGTCGACATTGTCAAAAGCTTTCTCCAAATCAACAAACGCTAAAAACGTAGGTTTCTCTTTCCTTAGCCTATCTTCTACGATAAGTCGTAATGTGAGTATTGCCTCCCATGTTCCTACATTTCTCCTAAATCCAAACTGATCTTCCCCGAGGTTGGATTCCGCAAGTTTTTCCATTCGTCTGTAAATAATTCGTGTCAGTATTTTTAACCATGACTTATTAAACTGATAGTTCTGTAATTTTCACACTTACCTGCACTTGCTTTCTTTGGAATTGGAATTACGATATTCTTCTTGAATTCAGAGGGTATTTCCCCTGTATCATACATCTTGCATACCAGGTGATACAATTTTTTCACGTCTGGCTCTCCTAACGACTTCAGCAGTTCAGACGGAATATCAATCTACTCCAGGGGCCTTGTTTCGACTCACGTCCTTCAGCAATCTGTCAATTTCTTCTCGCAGTATCATATCTCCTATCTCATCTTCCTCCACTTCGTCTTCCATTTCTAGAATACTACCTTCAAGTTTATTTCCATTGTATAAGCCCTCTATATATTCCTTCCACAGTTCAGCTTTCCCCTCTTTGTTCAAATGTTTGGGACTTAACTACGGGGTCATCAGTCCCTAAACTTACAAACTACTTATGAACTAGCTAATACTAAGGACGGCACAAATATCAATGCCCGAGGGAGGATTCAAACCCCCGACCGTAGTGGCCGTGCAGACCGTGACTGCAGAGCCTCAGTCCCCTCGGCCACCGCGGCCGGCTCCCCTCTTTGCTTAGTATTGGTTTTCCGTCTGAGTTCTTGATATTCATAGGGCTGCTTTTCTTGTCTCCAAATATCTCTTATTTTCCTGTATGCGGTAGAGCTGCATGTCCTCGGGAGAAGTAACGACTGTATTTTCCTTTTGCTTTACCCTCATCTTGATCTACATTAATTTTATCTACTATTTGTAAATAAATAAACTATTTTTATAATTTAATCTCGAGTGAATTGGGAAACTCCAAGAGGGTGAAGAAATTTCAATTTCCGGCAATGTTTTTGAAAACAAATCAACATTTACAGTAGCCCTACAATTCCGTTGAGAACCACCAGACTCCCAGTTAGCAAATCTTCGCTTATCTCACACGTGTCACTGTTGGTGTCGGCCAGAGGAGAGGCAGCTAGACTCCCATCGTCCTTGGCAGCGGCCTAAATCCTCGCGCAGCCGCCGCCCCCCGCCCACCTGCTGTGTCTTTTAAACGGCCTCAGGTGGGTTCGCCGCCTCGCAGGTGGGCGTTAACGGCCTATTCTGCGTCCCACGCTCTGCTCGCAGGTGACAGTGTGCTGCGTCAGAGATGTGAGCACATTTTTTTATTTGTCACCTTCACTCCTGCCTAACTACCATTTCCTAAAGGGATTTTGAATGAAATGTACAGGTAAGTCCTCTTTGAAATTACGATGTTGGTTCTAAATGGGAGCAACGGAGATCAACAATTTTGCCCATCACAGCGGAGGACCACACCTTGCAGTCGCAGAAAACAGGGACCATCGTCCGGTGCGGTGTATCAAGCTGTCAACGAAACCAGCGGCTGTCGCTGCTAACTACAACATTGTTTAAAGAGAAAGTGGCGCTGTGGATTTATACAAATTAATGGTTCACTTAAAATTATGACCTCGACCGGACAGTCTGGTCTGACAGTGAAAATTCGCGAGATTTACCGGCAAACTAATACTGTAGCTAATTTAAATATATATTGAGAAACCCTGAGACGGTTTTTCGTCTCGAATATCTCCAAGACATTAAAGATAAACGTGAAGCAATGAATTAATATTTGTAGTGCGACCGGGAATCGAACCTGGAACTCCATACTTACTATGCAGACGTCTTACAGTTAGACCAATACGTCCATTGCTGAGGTGCTATTCCGCTGCCTGGAGAGCCTTGGCAATAGTGACAATCATCTTTGGAGCACAGAAATAGAATTAAAATTTGTGACATGGAGGGAAGTCGTACTAAAACTATTCCGTGGCGCCTTAGTCGTTAGAGGTGCGGTGATCTAACGGTAAGACGTCTGCCTAGTAAGCATGGAGGTCCAGGTACGATCCCCGGACGCTCCACACATTTTAATTCATTGCTTCACGTTTATCTTTAATACCGGAGCTTCTTTTCTGTTGTGTTACAGGATTATGAGATGCCGTAAATCCAGTGATTTTCAGTCTGGGATAAACGATAACTGTTACTTAATACAGAAGATTTTCCACTTAAATGAGGAATTGGAGTACATATAAATATTTATTGGATAGAGCATGAGGCTTGTGAAATGCCTAGGCGTTTAATGTTTGAAACGCTTGTACTGCTTGTAAAGTTCTTAGATGAGTTTTGTTACTTGGACAATGAAATAACATATGATGGTCGCAGTACAGATGATATAAAATGCAGAATGGGAATGGGGAAGAAAAGCGTTTTTGAAAAAGAGATATTTGCTAACATCCAATATTAATTTAAGTGTAAAGAAGTCTTTCCTCAAGGAGTTTGTGTGGAGTGTTGCCTTTTACGCGAGTGAGATATGGACAACAAATAGTTAAGATAGAAAGAGGGTAGAAGCTTTAGAAATTTGGTGCTACAGAAGAATACTGAAAATTAGTAAAGTAGATCGCATAACTAATCAGGAGGTACTGAACATAACTGGGGAAAAAATAAATTTGTGGCATACCTTCACCAAACGAAGGGATCGATTGGTAGGACACGTTCTTAGAAGTCAAGGAATCAAGCATTGGATGGAAGTTTTAGTGGGAAAAACCATGATTCTCATTCAATATGAGGCTGCCTCAAAACTGTCAACTTTCTTTAGTTTAAAGTAGTTTAAAGTTAGAAATTGTTTATGGCAGACCTACAAACTTAAGCTTCGTTTAACTGTGGATAAACTTAGAATACGATTTTTGGCGCCCACTAACACACACACAAATTTCAGTTAAGTTCTTCCTCTCTAAGAAGTTCTAACACTTAAAGAGAAATTAAAATTCATTTAACGAATACTTTCATGTCCACAAGAGCCAGGAGACACAAATTAATTTCATATTTTCCCCTCAAAATATGCTATCAGATAAATAAAAATTTCGTGAGTTACTGCAAGAGTTTCTAAAAGTTGGTTACCCTTCTTTTCTTAAACAACCAACGATAATATCTAATTGAACTCTCGTAACTATCAATATCTATTAAAGTTCACACAAACGAAAGTTCCACTAAAGTCTGTTTAATGTCCCAGAAAGATTTCGGGAAGATGCTAATCATGGAAAAACTGCAATAAACCAAAATCAGTTCAATTTAAACTGTCTACACACTTTAATAAGAATTCACACATCTTAGTAAAATTCAGCAAGCGTACACATTTATTAATACAAAACGATCTGTATAGCTTGAATGACTTACAACCACATCATTTTTCAAAGAAATTTTTATCCCATAACGTATTGCATAGAGGGATTCAATTATTTTTCAAATATATGTTTTCTTCGATCGCGACGCAACAACGGACTGCAGTTTCTGCTTACTGCGCATGGCCGTCGACTCGCGACTGTTGATGGTCAGCAATCACATCTTTGATTCCGGTGGAGAGCACTCTGCTGACCGCGTTGTGACGCTCTCGAAGAGACATAAAACAGAGGAAACAAATACAAACTTTTAAATACACAATTTATATCAATTAATAAACGATTACAGGACATCTAATCAAACAAATAACCGAAGTTAACGGTTACCTGACAAACTGAGCTTATAAAGCGGCTTGTAATGAGGTGTATGTAGGTCCTTGTCCCACTACAAATGGAGTGGGGTATAAATCACAGAGGGAGACCAATAGTCGAAAACAAATTCTAACGTGTGGAAAGAGTATCACTAAATTGATGCTGAACATTTGAATGTGGTGTAATTGCTTATTGCATTGACGATGACCGTCGCTGTTGCTGCAGAAATACAGGAACACTAAAGTGCTTAAGCACAATTAAAAGTCTAATACTGCAAGAACTAATATTACATGAAATAATTTATATGGTCTTTCTTCAGTTCGCATGTACACGAAGATCGAACTCTTACTGAATTACCAAAACGCCGCTAGTTATGACTGAAAATGGACAGGGGCACTACGTTAGTAAAAGGTGGATAGGTAGACAGTGAATACTGTCGTGAGATTTATTGTTCCTCCCTTGCACGACCTGCTGACGTAGTTCTGCAAGAATCATACATGTTAGTCGTCATCTCATCAGATCCCATACGTACTCAGTAGGTAGGAGACGCGGGTTCGAGTCCCGGATGAGCACAAATATTTAATTTTTCCCGTTGATTTATGTCAATTCTTACTAGCAGCGAAAGTCTTGAATTTCCTTATCTCAAAAAATTAGTTAATAGCATTAATAGATTCCGAAGCGCAAAATCAGCTTTCCATTCGTTTTACCACTGCGCTACGCCAACTTTAAACGCATTTCAACTTACATCTCAAACTAGCGTACCAGATAGGGTTGACGGAGAAGATCCAAATGAAGGCACCACGCTCCGCTACAGGTTCATTTAGCAAGCGCGACACTGCCACGGAAATAATCGGTAAACTCCAGGGCCAAATGTTTTCAGAGTTCCTAGAGCGTACGTTTCTAGAAGAGTCTACAAATATATTACTTTATCCTACATAAGTCTCGCGAACAGACAATTAGGATAAAATTAGAGATTAGAACCCACAGTGAGGCATATCAGCGGTCTTTTTATTTAACATTCATTTATTTATTTTTTGCGAACAGGAAAAGGAGAGAGTGGCAGTAGACTACCTTCCGCCACACACCTGACTTGGATTGCGGAGTGTGGATGAAGACGTGGCTACACGTCGCTGATACTGTAATCTGAAATATTTCGCCAGCGTCTTCCCCTTTACTATGGCTCATGCAGGAGAGATATTTTGCGACTTTGAAACGTTAATCTATTAGCTTCTTCTCACACATTTTGAGCCAAATCAGTGAATTGGTGAGACCCACGCTGCGGCACCCAGTTGTGAGTAATGAAAAAAAAATCTTAAGTCCCTGCACCGCATTTAAATTTCGTTAACACCAATACATTTAATATACTCCAAGTATTGACAAAACGCTAGTCACTATCCCCTAACAGAATTTGCCCATTCGTCACTTTTTTACGCAAGAGACTCTTTTGTTGTGACTGTTGTTTTTGTAATGGAATTTGAATAAGTAGAGGAGCACACATCGCTAGTTTCAAATTGGTTTATTTAAACCGATTTCGGCAATTCTAAGTTGCTATCTTCAAGTCTCTATTTCGTGGATATGGGTATGTCTAAAATACAACATTTTTCGCGTCTATTATGAAATATGTTGCACCCATATCGCAAGCCAGTCGCTCATAACGTTGTGAGCTATGGGCTTGCGATATGGGTGCAACATAGTCATACCGGACGCAAAAAATGTTTTATTTTAGACATACCCATATCCAAGTACGGAACGTAAATGTGACGAAATATTACCGTGTAATATTTAAATATTGACTTGAAGACGACAACTTAGAATTACTGAAACCGGTCTAAAAACGTAACTTGGAACTAACGAACTTGGCTCCTTTGCTTATGCAGATTCCATTACAAGATACTAGAATACTAGATCACAACCTCGGTTTGAATTATGTCAAGCACGTACTGTTTTTATTTTTTTAATTGTTCGACAAAATGAGAGAATTTCTCTTTTAAGCAGACGACAGTTGTCTCAATAACTTTACAGACAAAAAGTCATACTGAACCCTAATCCAAAATTATTTCCGAATAATGTTTAATTCTGATGACAACCAGCTCACATCAGTATACCCAGATGAAGGCCACTGCAACGTTGGCCGAATCGTCGGTTATTGAAGTAATAGCCTTCTTACATCATGACGCGGTACAACACCCAGAAAACTTTTATGTCATCTGACTCTGGCCGCGGAAGCCTATGTAATTATAATGTTTAATTCTGTTGGTATCAATAAAGGTGCTGCCTTTATCTAGCTCGAAGCCAAATACATCAACACCTAGCCCATCGGAAAAGTACAAACGACATTCCTTTTGAATACGCTGCACAACCAGTAGCAAATTCGGAACCTCTTCCAATTTGATTTTCTTATACTATATTCCTTTACCCTTGTTCTGCTCTTATTAACGTTAATGTTACAAGCTCCTTTCAACACGCTGTCCATTCCATTCGATTGTGCTTCCAGGTTCTTTGCTGTCTATGGCAGAATTACTGTGTCATCAGGAAAAAGGCAAGTAAAGAGCTTTTCCGACAACATTAGTGCTGAGTAGTTTTATTTATTTGTTCCATTTTTTCTTCAAATCCAACTAAAGCTGTTGTGGCAGAGAGTGCAGGAACAAATGAGTGCGTAATTGCGTCCACAACTACAAACTGTTCGTCACATCCGGTGTTTTACGCACGCTAAGAGCCTTACTGTTAGGAAACATCTACTTCTGTTTGTTCAACCCCCGGTGACCACATGATGAGGCCTTGCACTACGCTTCTGCGAGGGCGGGGGGGGGGGGGGGCAGTGTAGCATTGTTTACCTTAAAAGTTGACCACTGTACGGAGTAAAAGCTTAATTCTGGTAGGAGGTACCCAGACAAGAGTTTACAGCTATAAAGAAGCTTAATTTCAGCAGTAAAATTAGCAAAAGGTCCATGTGACCTACTGGCTACTCCCTGCTGCAAAAACCTTTTTACCTGGCCAAAATTGAGAACTGACTTGGTTCAAATTATTCTAATAACAGGAAGTTAACGATACAGTGGCCAGTATGCATAGCAGCTCACACGAAATTACACACAGGCATTAATAAACAAACCACCACAATTAAACTTATTTCATAAAGGGGGCTAAAGAAAAACATTTATGGCGCAACGGAACTTAAACACAGAAAATTTCATCTGAGCTTGTTCTCAGCACTAGAGAAAAACAATGTTAAATAAAAGGGTAAAGTTGCTCGGAAACTACAATTTATACCCAAGTCAAAATTATACTGAACTTAACTTGTTTATTCAGGTCGAACGCAAGCAAAATGGGGAACCAATTTTGTTAAACTGACGGTGCCCAGTATCGAATTTCATAAATTATTCAGAACTTAACGCTACTGGTGGGAGTATTTATAAACCACATTTACTCGCTGATACACACGCAATGCAACAGCGAAACGTAGTAAGTATACTTTTGATGGAAGTAAACATACCAATATTACATCCTTGAGAAAACTTATAGTTAAATCTTGTTCTTCTTTACATTTTAACCTTGAGTTAGGTATATGGGAGCTGTTCTAGGGTAGTGAGTAGGGCGATTTGTTGCCGATCTTCTAAAATGTAGAAGAGGTTTTCCTGGACTGCAGAGTATTCTGTTCTAACTTTTATATTGAAGAATATGAAACGAAAATCTACATCCTTACAGGTATACCTGCAGGAAGCAAAGAAACAATTGATTTGTGTCAAGGGAGATAGGGAGCGGAGGATCGTTGGGAACTGGCAGCTCGTATTTGCAAATGACATCGAATACAGAAGAATGTACAGCACAAACGTTGTATGATTGAGAAGTCATAACATTTCTTAGAAATGCGAAGACGAAAATAAAAGTAAAAAAATCACGAACATGTATGAATATCACTACTAAATGACAGCACGCTGTCTATATAATTAACAAAACATTTCGGAAAATACTGGTATTTCATTAACAAAAATATTAGAACGGATTAAAAATGAAAAATAAATAAATAAAGCATCTTGCAGGATTTGAACGACGAACCTTTAGCTTCTAACTCACGTGTTTTTAACCACGCCGGCCGCGGTGGCTGAAGGGACTGAGGCGCTCCAGTCACGTCTGCACGGCCACTACGGTCGAGGGTTCTAATCCCCCCTCGGGCACGGATATTTGTGTCGTCCTTAGTATAAGATAGTTGATAAGTAGTTTGTAAGTTTAGGGACTGATGACCCCGTAGTTAAGTCCCATAAGCTTAACAAACATTTGAACATTTGAACAACATTTTAACCACAAGGCCACCCTGAACTCGCTGACCATAACAATCTATTTATATCTAATAGCGTGTATAAGATAAAGTTGCATTGAGTTGTTGCTTGCAAACGGTGTATCACAGTTGAAGGCAAGTTAAACTCGGCAACAATCCAAATAGTGTAGTCTTGTGTAGTTCGCGAACCCTAGTTCGGAAAAGCGCTCTCACAGGCGAACTACTTCGCAGGTCCCTCGCCTCTTAGTTCGTACGCTCCTTTTCCGAAGACTGGGGGTGAATCGCGAGAGGACGCGAGGCCGCGCAGAATCGGGAGATTTCCTTCTGCCAGTTGCCGTCATTTCGAGCTGAGATGCAGCTCAGGTGTAGTTTTAGTAGCGGTAGCAAAAGCCAAAACGAGCTGACGAACTAAAAAGAGCGACCTAGTTCGCGGTCGAACTCCGAACTAAAAGCGCGATCGGTCGCGAACTAAAATATGTGCAATGGATCGGGAACTAAAACATATGTTACCGGTCGCGAACTATTATGCCAAACTATCTCGCTTCTTAGTTCGTTAGATTCTTTTCCGAAGACCAACGGGCAATAGCGAGAGGGCGCGCAGCAGAATTAAAACTAACGTGTTTGCCTTCTGCTGATGAGAGCCATTTCGAGGTGAGCGTCTGCCTGCTAGATTACATAGTTCAGTGCTACAAAATTTCTGTTTTGAAGTTTTCTGCACTCTGCAATATGTGACTAATGAATTCGATAATGCCAAGATATAGAGATTACACTTAAACGCGAGAAATTATCCACAAACTGTTTCTTTTGGTTTGCGTGATACCGTTAGTGGCTCAAGCAGCAAGCACATGAAGTAGCTAGGTGGGGGAACTTCTCCCTCCACATGCATGCGTAGGCCACGCCGCTCAGCCGACACTGGGAGCGGACGAAATCAAAGAACGAACTAGTTCGCAGCAGAGCCGCGAACTAAAGTGAGCGCTCCCTATCGCGAACTATTATGCGCAAGTCTAAAGTAGTGAAATAAATCCGGCGATTAAAAAGCAGTAAGCGTGAACGTCACGTGAGGAGCTGTAGGGGTGGTGGGGCAGGGCGCTGGGCGGGGCGAGCCTTGCAGGTAGAAGAGGGGGGGGGGGAGGATGTTCGCAGGTTCTAACGTTTGCTGCGTGCCTTGACGCCAGTTACGCAATGTTTCTCCCGCAGCATTAACAGTTGGTGCTTGGCCGTAGCTCCTCCCTTTCACGCCTCCCCTACCGCTCCGCCTCTGTGTGCGGAATCGCCTTCTTACATGACGCCAATTATAGTTTCTTACGATCAGTGCAATAAAATACCGTGTAGAGTAACCGGGTGCATGGGTAGTCGGCTGCGGAGGCCCATATTCAGGAATGTTCCGGGCCACTGTATGCTGAGACACACTTGTGCACTGCCAGCATTAATATCTCAGAGAGAACGGCAGGTAATTTGCGGGTGGTGGGGCGATGCTGCGCAGCCGACTGTGTGTTGGGAGGGAAGCCACCAGTAATTTGTTGCAATGTGGCCTGACTGCGCGTTAACTGCTCTCCATTCCATCCTGCAGTTGGCTGGATGCTGCTGCAGCTCGTTAAAGGAGCGGACGCCCTGTATGAAACGTGACAAGTGCAAGTCCATGACATCAACTTGCGCGCTTTGAAAATACGCTGCTGCAATAAGAAGTTTAATGTGGAAAAATAATGAGGCTCCGCCAGAGGATGAACAGGTTTTTTGCTACTAGTTTCTGTCGAGTCTTGAGTAATTGGGGCATGTTATGGTACATAGTCCACCCCATTTGTGACGATACCTATCACTGTATGAATAAATTTCGACTTTGATCTATACGGATTATAGATGCAATTCCTTAAAGATAGATAGATGCAATTCCTTAAAGTGGAAGCACTATAATAATTATTATGTAATATTTTATTACGAGATTATTCCATTTCTTTTGGTTCTTCCTGTTGTTTTTCTTTGTAGTAATATGTAAAACATTTTAGCAATTATGTACACATATTGGCAGGTTATTTGTAACTTCATTCCAATATTTTGTATTGGAATCACTTCACATATGTTTAAATGCACTGTATAACATTTTTGTGTCCTGTAAATCTCTAATATTCTTAACATTTGTATATTCAGATATTTCGTTTTGTTTACAATGTTTTGCTGTTGACATGTCAAAGAGGAACTATCTGACATGCCAAAGATAAAATATATGTGCAGAATACACATTAACGTTTCATATCTTTGAGCAAAGAGTTGTAAACCACAGACTAAAACAGACAGTCGCGAAACTCTGTAGGGAAAAAAATGCAACCATTTGACAGCTGAAGCGATACTAGCGCTCCAAGCGGCTGGGTAGCAAGCTCAGTAGCAGGAAATGGCACCTCCGAAACGAAGAATGTATTATTTATTATTGCTGTTGTTTATATATTTCCTAGGCAGTAAGCGTGGTACTGTATTTCGTGACACAAATACGAAAACATTATTAAACGAAAATCCAGTTTCCTGTTTATGTCAGTTTGTAATAATAACATACCAGTGCATTGTAATACATACGGTTCACACCAGTACGGACGTAATCATAACATCCAAAAACGATTTAAGACAAGAAGCGAATTGTAACCTGGTGTGTTTAAGTTCAAAAGCAACTGATTTATCGTTATATAATGTTATGGTGCGTAGTTACACGTTCCAAATGTATTTTTTCTGAAGATTTTGAAAATCTTGATACATTTGATACTGGTACTAGACACAATTTTTACATTCTTAGAGACTAAGTGTTACGTCTTATAAAAGCCCTTTTCGCTTTATTCTTGCTCAGATGGCTTACATGTGCCGTTCCTGTCATGTTTTTATCGTACAGTACCTACTCCCCAGGAATGTAAACGTACTGTAAATCTTTAAGAATCTTTTCCTGCTAAAATCTCAGTTCATAAAACTACAGTTAGTTACGTTTTATTTTACATTTTGTACAAACAAATCCCTGTTAACTTTAGACTATCATTGCTGCATCACCAATAGTAGACTACTGTCCAAAAATTTGTTTTGACTTCCACAAACCTATCAGTAGACTATCAAAAATAACTTTGAAGAAAAATCCTGGGTTAGTTACCTCTCTCCCTGTTACTGATACCATACACCCTTAAAATTTAACAAACTTTATTTTATCCTACACTGTAAGAGCTTTTCATATTTGAGAAAATGTACATTTTCTTAGTTTTCCTCTAACTACAATTTATCGCACCGCAATAAGCTCCGAAATGCAGTCGCATTATAAACGTGTCGTTCGACTCAATATCTAATCCACAACGATTTCTCGCCTGTCGGTATGTTGTTACGACCCGGCCGCTTGGCAGCGCTGCAGTCGCCAGGTTGCAAATAACTACCGGGAGTTTCGTGACTCTTTATTTTAGACTCTGTGTAAACCTTCTGCTATATAACCAAGAGATCTGTTCTAGCAGAGGCAGTAGGAAGTAGATGTTGGCTTATGCTTTTGAACTGTTATATTTTTTCCATTGTAATTGCGATATATTTATATGCCTATTTTCTGGTAGTATCTATGCATTTAAGTTGCCAAGTTTCAAAGGGCAATAAACGGTGTGTTTCTTTTGGAAGCTTGGCATGAATTTATATGCAAAAGTTCCTGTTGTGTCACGAAGAGCCTGGGAATGCATGACAGTTTTTGTTATTGAAAGTATGTGGACCACCATAGAAACCTCCAAGAAGTATGAGGCGGTACGCTTTCAGGCAAACTACGGTGCATTTATCTATCTTTACCATTCGAACTCGATAAATACGTTCATTTTCTCTTGCGTGATAAAATTTAAAATGGAGAATTACCATATTCACTCGCTTATATTACCCCACCTCCTATACTACTCCACCGAATTTTTGAAGTCAAAATACGAAATTAAATTTTAAAAGATCTCAAAAATTTACGACTGTTAGTACGTGAAATTCGGCACCACTAATTTACATGAAATTCGTCAACACTGCCTGTCGCTGTATCCTGAAACAATGGTATTGACAGCTGAATAGCTCCTCTCCATTCAGTATCCCTAGGCTTGCATTTTCCCGCAGATAGTGTGAATTCAGATTTATGCTATTACCAGCGTACGAAAATGAGTACCGGTGATCGGATAATTAGGTTTATGGCGTCGGTTAACTTCATAGCTGTCGAGTTTGCAACGAATATTGGTGTCGGTGCGGCTGTTCATGAATATGATATTTTCGAATTTCAGCTATTTACTAGCAGCAGCACGTTTCTTGAGCTGGCCACGAACTGCAACGTAAGAAGAGCATAACACAGGTGGACTTTTGTGATGGAAATTGTGGTACATTGATCAACGTACTAGTTGTATTTTTATTATGTAAAAAGTTTTAATAGAACAAGATTTCATGTAAAGTGTGATAAAATGATTATCAAGTTTAACCCATTCTGAACTAACCGAATGAACTATTGAATTTACGAGGTTTCCGCTATAGTACCCTCCCCAATTTTAGAAGTAAAAGAATTGAAAAACAAAGGCGGGTCGTATAGGTGAGTAAATACAATAAAAAAACGTAGCTAATCATGTATGGTACATTCAGTGACTCGTACTGGCCCAGCGCATGGTTTCAGACAGGCCTCAACTATTTTTGTAGTATTCATGAAATTATTGCAAAACAGGTGATTATTGAGGAAAACTATGGCGCATTTACGAGGATTTATCTGTCTCTTTCGATCCAGAAGAATACGTTCTCGTTGTAAAGGGATGCAAATTGTAGCGAAATTTTTTTTTACTTGGAATTGCAAAGGAAATGTCTGCAGTGACGTAAGCAAACGTCAGAGCGATCTACAGGTACATATCTTTTCAGTACTCAGCCCAAATGCAATTTTACATCAGTCATCAGTACAGCGCACTAGTAGGACATTCTTACCACTGTTATAATGCCATAGTAGTGGATGTTTTCCGCAGGGGTATTGAACTTCATTTCGTTTCTCAGTTAATTGGCACAAAATATTTGTAAAATATTTACACAAATGATCCAAGAAAATCATTCTGTATACTGTGTATTGTTGTCGTGGTCTTCAGTCCGCAGACTGGTCTGATGCAGCTCTATATCCTACTCTATTCTGAAGCAAGCCTCTTCATCTCCTCATAAGAACGGCAACCTGCATCTGTTTGAATATGCTTACTGTATTCGTCTCCTGGTCTGCCTCTGCGACTTTTACCCCATACGAACCTCTCCAACGTTAAATTCACGATTCTAATACTGCGTCCTGTCAGTGGATACCAGTGAATACCAGAAATTCTTTCTCTCCTCAGTTCCGTTCAGCACTTCCTCAGCAGTTATGCGATATACCTACCAAATCCTCAGAATTCTTCGGTAGCACGACATTTCAAAAGATTCTATCCTCTTCCTTTCTGAACTATTTAACGTTCATTTTTCACTAAAGTACAACACAAAACTCCACGCAAATGCCTTCAGAAAAGATTTCTTTACAATTAAATTACTATTGAATGTCAACAAGCTTTTTTCAAAAGCACTTTTCTTCCCATTCCCATTCTGCATTTAATATCAAATGTTTGTAAATCTACGGGACTTAACTACTCTCGTCACCAGTCCCTAGGCTTACAAACCACTTAAACTAACTTATGCTAAGAACACCAAATACACCCATGCCAGGAAGGAGGACTCGAACATTTGACGGCGAGCATTGGCGCTCTCCGCAGCTAGGCGCCTTGGAACGCTCAACCACTTCACCACGGCCATTTAATACCCTTAGTATTTCGACCGTTACATGTTATTTTACTGCCCAAGTAACAAAAATCACCTAACACCTTTATTGTTTCTTACCTAATCTAATTCCTTCAGCATCTACTGATATTCTTAGACTGTATTCTATTACCCTTGTTTTACTTTTGTTAATTTTCATCTTGTATGGTCCTTTCAACATCTTCCCATCCCGTTCAATTACTCTTCCAGGTCCTTTACTGTTTCTGATAGAATTACAATGTTATTAGCAGAACCCAATTGTTTTTATTTATTCACCATGAACATTAATTCCTTCAATATCTACATTGAATAACACAGAAGAAAGACTACATCCCTGTCTTACTTCCTTCACAACCAATGCTGCCCTTTCATGCACTACGACTCTAATAACGGCTGTCAGGTTTTGTACAAGTTGTACCTTTCCGTTCCCATTACTTTTCCCTACTGACTTCTGAATCTTCTCCGAGGTCAGCTTCTACAAGATTTTCCATTCTTCTGTAAATAATTCGTGTTAAAATTTTGTAACCATGACTTACTAAACTGATGGTTCTGTAATTTTTACACCTTTATGTGCCTGTTTTCTTTGGAATTGGGATTACTACGTTTTTCTTAAAGTCTGAGGGTATTTCGCCTGTCTCATACATCTTAAGCACTAAATGAAATAGTTTTGCCATGGCTGTCTCTCCCAGACAATTCAGTAGTTCTGAGGGAATGCCGATCACTTTAGTGGCCTTGTATAGAATTACGTATTTTAGTGCTCAAATTCTTCTCTCAGTATAGTATCTCCTATTTCATCTTCATAGTCTTCCTCTTCCTTTGCTACAATATCGTCACGCAGTTAATTTCCTTTGTAGAGTCCCTCTACATTTTCTTTTCACCTTTCAGCTTTCCCTTCTTTGCTCAGAACTGGTTTTCCATCAGAGTTATTGATATTCATACAATTGCTTTTCTTTCCACCTAATGTCTCACTTATTTTTCTGTAGGCAGTTGCTATTTTTCCCCTATTTCTACAGTCTTCTGCAGACTTGCATTTGCCCTCTAGCCATTCATGTTCAGCCATTTTGCACTTCGTGTCCATCTCATTTCTTAGTCGTATGTATTCCATTTTAACTGATTCATTTACTGCATTTTACATATATTTTCCTTTGATCAATTAAAGGATTTTTTTGTAGGTCTTGTTTTTCTAAATATTTTGAACTTTGCTGCCTTCACTATTTAATTCCCCAATGCTACACATTCATCTTCTACTTAGTTTCTTTCGCCCGATTCTGTCAATTGTTGTCTAAAGTTCCCTGTAAAACACTAAAGAACTTCATGTTTAATTTATCCAGATCCCATATCCTTATATACCTACTTTTCTGTAGTTTCTTCAGTTCCAATCTACAGTTCATAACCAATAACATATGGTCGGAGTCTATATCTGCCCTTGGATATGTCTCTATAACCAGATTCCAAAATCTATGTCTTACTATTACAAAATATATCTGGTATCTTTCGGTATCTTCTGGTCTCTTCCATGCGAACGTCTTTTGTAATTCTAAAACCATGTGTTTGTAATGATTAAATTATGTTCAGTGCATAATTCGACCAGTAAATACTCACCTATTGTTTTTCGCTCCCTTCCTTTTTCTACTATCGAATTCTCGCCCCCCATCACAATTAAGTTTTTGTCTCCCTCAACTGCCTGAATGATTTGCTTTACATCCTCATACATTTCTTCTAGCTCCTCATTATTGGCAGAGCTTTTATGGCACTTAAATTTGTACTACTAGGTCGGTGTCGGCTTCGTATCTATCTTGACTACGATAATGCGATCACTGCGTTGCTCATAGTAGTTTACCTGCATTCCTTTTTTCTTGCTCATCATTAGACCTAATCCTGTATCACCTGACCAGAAATCCTGTTCACCTTTCCACCGAACTTTCACTAATCCCCCACTATATCTAACTTCAACCTGTTTCCCTTTTTAATTTTCTAACCTTCCTTTTGGATTAAGGGGTCTAACATTCCATGCTCAGATCAATAAAATGTCATTGTTTTCTTTATTGACGACGTCAACATTTACAAGAGTAAAACTAAGGTAATGTAATACAATGTCAGAAAGTCAGACGATGCTGAAGGAATTAGATTAGGTAAGGAGATAATAAAAGTAGTAGATGCATTTTGTTGTGTGGGTAGCAAGATAACTTCTCATGGCCGAAGTAAAGAAGATATAAAATGCAGAATGGCTGTGGGAAGAAAACCGTTTCTAAATAATCGAAACTTGTTAACATCCAATATTAATTTAAATGTTAAGAAGTCCTTTCTGAAAGCATTTGTCTGAAGTATAGCATTGTATAGGAGTGAAACGTGGAGATAAAGAGTTCAGATAAAAAGATGATAGAAGTTTTTGAAATGTAGCGATACAGACGAATGATGAAAATTAGATGGGTATATCACGTAACTAATGAGGAAGTGCTTAACCGAATCGGGGAGAAAAAGAGTTTATGGCATATCCTGACTAAGAGAAGGGATAGATTGGTTGGACACATTCTGAGACATCAAGGAATTGTCAACTTAGCATTAGAAGGAAGCGTGTGGGGTAAAAATCGTAGAGGGAGACCGAGGGACGAATATAGTAAGCAGATTCAAAAGAATGTATTCTCTGATGAAGAGACTTGCACAGGACAGGGTAGTGTGGAGAGCTGTATCAAACGAGTCTGTGGACTGAAGACCTCAACAAAATCTACTGCCCGGTAAAATTTAGTTACAGAGAAAATTAAAAGTTAGCTTCGAGTGGTGTGGTAACAACCTGAGCGTCGACCGACATGCGGCCCTTTAACCACGTGTGGTGGCCTTGGATGCCATTCAGTTTCGTAGCAAGACTCGTATGGTTGTCATTCACCGCATCTTTGCATCACAGCGGTACGTCGACGATATTCGTCGCTCCGATTTCTTATACTTCGTAACGAACCATCCTGAGCTTACATTTCAGCTAGATAATGCACACTAGCGGACGAGGAGTGCTACAGCTTTTTTTCGTCCTTGCTTGGTCAGCATACTGCAGTCAAATAATCTCTCCCCAGTTGAGAACGTCCGGAACATTACGGGAAGAGTCTTCCAAACACCTGATGAACTAACACTCTAATTGGACAGAATTTGGCACGATATCCTTCAGAAGTATGTCTACCAAGTCTGTCAATCAATACCAAGCAAACAACTGCTTCCATAAGGGACACAGGTGACTTGCCCACTTTCTGAAGCTCTGCTTCTTCAAGCAATCAGTTTTGTTTTAACATTACCTGATATTGCCGGTACCTTGTAAGCTGTCACGTTTTATGTATTTTATATGATGACTAAATGCTATGTTGCACTTATCGTTTATATCGATTTCTTGAAATAAGATGACCAGCTTATAAAATACAGTTTTGTTTGTCTCTACATTTACACCCATACTCCGCAAGCCACCTCACGGTGTGTAGCGGAGAGTAATTTGCGTACCTTATCACTTTCTCCACTTATCCCAGTCGTGTATGGTTTGCGGAATAAAAGACTGCCTTTATGCCTCTCTGTGGGATCAAATCTCTCTGACTTTATCCATGTGGCCGTATCACGAGATACACGTAGGAGAAAGCAGTATAATAGTTGGCTCTTCGAGAATAGTTTGCTCTCGGAACTTTGACAGGAACCCGTACCGTGATGCTGAACTTCTCTCATACAGCGTCTCCTAATGGACGTCACTGTGGTGCTTTCCCGCTTGTTAAATGAGCCTGTATCGAAGCGTTCGCTCTCCGTTGGATTCTCTCTATCCAACATTGAGGAGAAATAAGAGTTGGCCGAACCTTTGTTTTGTTTTACGAGCTTCAATTTCATAGAGTGGCGATAGGTCCGCCATGTTTGAAGCAAACTGAACTGGCATCCGCCATGTTATTTGGGGTATCGGCTGACAGCTGGTATGCAACACCCAATCGGAAATTGTACCTATTTACAGTTCCACGTTTTAAATAAAGATTGACCATTGAATACGGATGTGCATCAAGTTCCGTCAGACTTTTTCGAAGCTGCGCATTGACAAGCCCGGTAGTAAATTTCCTAAAAAATGCTGTTATGAAATATCACCAACCAGTCAGTATTACAGTTCCATTTCGAATTTAACAGTTAGCTGAGGTTTGCAATAACAACGAAAGTGCTCTGCCAAACTATCTATGCTAATTTTAAAGCAAGTACATGGTCTAAACAAGCTGCTAAACATCTAGTGAACAGTAATTATTATGACGAACAATCATGACTATGGATCTTCATCTGCAGTTAATGTGTTGTAACAACTGTTTTCATAAAGTCTACTATACATTTATCTTGTGTTTAATAAACCTATTAATTTTAAAGACATGTAAAATTGCTGTTAAAGGGTTTGTTTGTAAACTTTGGTGGACGAAATTTGAGTACAAAGACAAATGTAACCACAAAATCCTGCAGTTAAAAATTTGCCTATGTCTTCTGCCGCAAAAGCATTCCACGTTCAAATAAGGCGTCGTTAATAACTTTCCTAGTTGCTATGCTGAAACAAGTAACGTTTGGTACGTGTAATTTCAGTACAAAGACCAAAATGTCAACAGAACATAGCAATAAAAATGTACCTGGGTCAGCTGCCACTAAAGTATTCCACACCGAAATAACGTGTCATTAATAACTTTCGTTGTTCCCGCATTGAAATAAGTACATATTTGTTGCGTAGGACACAGGCATATACAAGTGAAAAATTGTGGCTGTCACTACTACTTCCACACTTTCCACTGGTTGCATGTCAACCATGCTCGATCAAGTTGGTCTATTGTTAACAAAAAATGAAAATATTTTTAAAGAAAGTGTAGGCACTGAAAAGTGTGGTTTTATTGACAACAGGAGCGACAGAAGAAGAAATATCTCAAAATACACCAACACTACGTAGCAAAGTAAGTACTTTTTATAGTGTGTACTTCAAGGGAGTTGCAGGATATGTCATCTGAAGCTTCACTCTTGAGGCAGCTAAGTGACATTAGTCAGGAATTTTGTTTGAATATAGACAGTTTCAGATCAAACACGGCAAAACATCTGATGTTCTTGCAAAAAGTACTTGTCGTTTTATCACTTAGATTTTTGTATTTAAATGCTGAACACACACTTTAGGAATATTTCAGCAGCAAAAATTGTACAGGCATTACACACTAAATACAATATTCGAGTTCAACAACGACATACGATAGACAGACTACTCTCAAGTCTTCTGACCACCTAAAATATGGCGGCTGAGTTTACGAAGGTTGCCGCAAAGAGCGTTGTAGCCCGTGTGTCAGCCACTCTGTGAAACTCAAGCTCGTTGGTTTTACAACTTACTTCCTTTGTTGACGGACTACACTTCTTGAGGAATGTTCCAATCAATCTCAGTGTAGCATCTGCCTGATCCACGATTAATTTTTATATGGCCGTTTCCGTTTCCTTATGCCTACTCCCTATATTTCATCGAAGTAACTGCTTATTGCGTAATCTATACATCTTATAAAATCGGCTGTATGTGTCGGCGTCTGTAGTCTAGTGGACAGCCTGGTGGGGTGCCACGTAAGGGGCCAGGGTTCGATTTCCAGGTCGGGTTGGACATTTTTCTCTGATCGAGGAGTAGGTGCTGTGTCGTCCTCATCATCATTTCATCATCATTGACACGCAATTCGCTGAAGTGGCGTCAGTTAAAAAAGACTTGCACAAGGCAGCTGAGCACGATCCTAGTTTCGGTCTAACGGCCGTAAATACCACACGATCGTTACTAATAGTTGGCTCTATGTATGTTCCACATCTCCTAAACTACTGGACCGATTTCAACCAAACTGGGAACAAATGTTCCTTACTATTAGAAAACTATAGCTGTCGAGATAAGAACCGACTACGACACATACGTCACGAGAAATGACGTCATAAACAATGACATTCGTGAAAAACAGCCGCATCATACGATAATATTCTACATCTGCTCCTAAACTAACGGGCCGATTTCAACCAAATTTGCTACAAGTGTTCTTTAAGGTCAGCATTCATTTTCTATGGTGGCAAAAGCTACGTACGATACATAGTTCATACGATATCACGGCTTACCTGCCCCATCTTGCGGCGTGTGATAGCGTGATTTTATTCGTCAACTGTTTATTAAACTTTGCAATATGCTTTAAACATAATTTCAATTATTTACGATTTTTTTTCACTGTCATCTCCTAACAAAATGATGAAAAGAAAAAAGTTTATCGCTTACTACTTTTTCAGATGTTCCTGATTTACATCTACGGCATTTGACATGACGTTACTTCAACAATGTAAATAATATATTCACGAGACATTTCAAAGACAGTACAAATCAGTACCAATCAATGTTTCTTCGATGTTGTATCACAGTTGGACATGAGATATGAAGTCATAAACAATTTGGTTCATGAAAAACGCGTCACCACGCAAGATGTTTAGATTTATTACTGCACATGTAATTTTGTACATTATGTATATTTCTTTGATTTACTGTTTCATAAATTCTAAGCTGTTTTCATGAATACACGAAGACGAAATCTTTTCCGAATTTTTGTTTTCATTTCCAATATAAGACTGGATAAATACATATATACCCGGGCAGTACCGGGTTTAGCAGCTAGTTATGGAATAAGAAAATAAATTTCTTTCTATGTAAACGCGACAATTTACATTTTTCTATTTTGAGCGTCAATTGCCATTCTCTGCACCATGCGTCAATAAACTGCAGATTCTTCAGAATTTGGCAGCCCATCTCCAGTGTTGCGACTTCTCAATACACTACAGTAAAGGTTTTTTTACACTACAGTATCATCCGCAAAAAGCCAGATTTGAATTCAGATGATATCCACAAGATATTCCAACGGTCCTGTAACTCTCCCCTGAGGCACGCCATAAATCATTTTCAAGTCAGACGAATTCTCTCCGTTCAGATTGACACGCTGAATTCTGTGAGCTATAATCTCTTCTATCAAGTTACGCACTTTGTTCACCAGACGACGCTGCGTAACCGTGCATCACATCAGTTTTAATTCGGTTCCGCAGAAGTGCTGATCACATGCACATCGAAGCTTGTGGCAAACTGAACACCAGTCTGACGTTCGTTACATACTGTCTTCACGAGGCTGCAGTTGCAATGGCCAGAAGTGTACCTGTGTACCACTTCCTACCCTGTCCAACTCTTTTCTCAAAGAAGCAAGGGAAAAAGCCTGTCTTTATTCTTCCGGACACGTCGTGATGCCTTTTACCTTACTCTCACGATAACTACGCCAGATGTATCACGAAGCCATGTTGTTGCAGAAGTAGCCTTTCTCCCAGAGATTACAAGCTTCCTGAATGCCTCGCTCACACTTTCATATGGATTACTCGGAACTTTTCTGCTACTGTCTCCAAACGCTGTTCCGGCCGCGGTGGCCGCGGGACTGAGGCACTCCGGTCACGGTCTGCACGGCCACTACGGTCGGGGGTTCGAATCCCCCCTCGGGCATGGATATTTGTGCCGTCCTTACTCTTAGTTAGTTCATAAGTAGTTTGTAAGTTTAGGGACTAATGACCCCATAGTTAAGTCCCATAGACTATACAAACATTTGAACATTTTCCAAACGCTGTACGAGCGCTCTACAACAGGTAGCATAGGTCTTCTTTATGGTTACCATTTAAGTTCTGATATTCGCCGCACTTTCAAAGCGGTTGCAGCAAAGCCTTCTATTCCAGGTCGACTTCACCAGTTCTCTGTTTGTGATGACTTTAATTGCAAGCAATTTAAGTAGAATTACAGACACTGTACAAAGCCGTTTCAACTTATCCGTCGCTTTTCACGTTGAACCTACGTCTCATAATTACTGTATTAGCTTTGCCAAAATGTTTTAGTTTTTGGTATGTCTTATCACAATTATTCCTTTTCTTACTAACGTGTATTGGAAATCAGAAGTACCTTTATTCGAAGTGATATAATAGATATCTTAGTGGAGGGCCTCCAACTAATATTGAAAGGCTGCTCGTATTTATTTTTATTTAGGAAAGTCTTTTGAAGCAGATGATTTATTTTCATCGAACCTCGAGGTCAAATTCCTCCAATTGGGCCAACTGGCGGTGAATCGAGGAAGTACAGTACATTCTAACGAAACAATTGGGTATTTTGACAATTGTCTGCACGAATTATTTCAATTTACATTTAAAGAGAAATACCAAAATGAGCTCTAACATGGAAATTAAGCGTTTCCGGCCACATGTCCACATAACATATTTTCTTTCTTTGTGTGTGAAGAATGTTTCCTGAAAGTTTGGCCGTACCTTTTTGTAACACCCAATATAAAAGAGAGTTTTGTTTGTACTAAATAACAGACAGCTCCAAAATATCTGTTTTCGCATTATAGCCAGAAAGTCATTCTGATAACTCATAGCCGGCCGCGGTGGCCGAGGTGACTGCGGCGCGCCAGTCACGGTCTGCACGGCCACTACGGTCGGGGATTCGAATCCCTCCTCGGGCATGGATAATTGTGCCGTCCTTAGTATTAGCTAGTTCATAAGTAGTTTGTAAGTTTAGGGACTGGTGACTCCGTAGTTAAGTCCCATAAGCTCTACAAACATCTGAACATCTGATAACTCATACCATTTTCGTAAAGATTTACAAAAACGCCTCTCAGATCCCTTTCCAGGAGACCATATTTTACCTTTATCCATGTTGATACAGTTTATGCTGGACATGGCCAGCCATTACCAGTTATTCTTTGGTTCTCTGTTACGATAGTAATGAGAAAGCAGGGTGTAAATAGTTTTTGCACAATACCGTCACTGCCCTCTTCAAAACAATCTTCACAACCTGAGTCGACACCAATGCTGTGTGAACGTATTGAAGAACAAAAGTACACAAATGACTCATGCATCCATAGTGTTGATGACGCATTGCACATAGCTTCGTGTCTTTCCATAAGGTAGCACAGCATTAGTGGAGTTGAGAATTTCACCAGCGCAGAGGTTTTACTCCAAACAAGCGAGACTAACGCTGGAGCGTGACTAGTTGTAGAGTTCAGCGCGCCGGTACAGAGAAACGCTTACAAACAATACGGACACGGCGGTGCTGAGTTTTTCCCGCGACCGCAGTGATGAATTGCCACCAGCGGCGTATCCGCCAGCACCGTGCTTCTGTTTTTAATGGTTTTCAAGGCGCGGCGTGTCTTTAGGCGCACTTGAATCTATAGCTGCAAACATTTGCGCCTTCCTATAGTACGGTAGGTATTCAGTGTTGTTGAGACACGTACCAGTTAAAAACTATTCCCTATTCCAGTGGCTCCAAAACTGTGGGTCGTGATTCGTCAGTAGGCCGAGTTATCCATTCAGTGGGGCGCCAGACGACCTTAAAATATCACCAGAAAATACTTTACGGACTGGAAAAAGTGAAAGTGTGTTTCGGAAGATATTTTAGTTTCACGATATTCTTTTCACACGAGCTATAGGTTTCTTTTATTTAAATTTATATCGGATATAGATTAATGTTTCAAGTTAAAAACGTCTTGTAAACTTTTAGGCTTACTGACTCTTGTTTGTTTGCCTATGAGTATTACTGAAGACTGGTTCTTGTTTTCGTAGTATCTTTTGTAAAAATCCTTATGAATTGTCATGTGTAAGAAGCCGTTTTTACAGAACAGCCTTGAAAACTACAAATATCGCCATCTGACGAAAATTTTCTGATGGAATCATCATATGATTCTTCTTTGAAATCTCAAGCCTTATCTCATTTTAAATCAGAGACGAGATAGTATCGAATGCTTGTGAATACAAGTATGGAGGTATTAATGGCATTCAGAAGTACTTACGTATGTGAGTGTGCACTTTCTAGTTTTTTTAAAAAAATATTAAAAAAACAGCATAGAAAACGGTTTACGCGTGATGCCAAAAAGCTTCGGTCTAGATATGGAAATTATTTTTAATACTAAGAGTTAACTGTTTAACATATTTCACTGATCTTAACATTTAATTTGTATGAAGGTAGCTTTGTACTGGACTTTTGGATCCGTAATTTATTTTATTATCTATTTCTGGGTCCCATTATCAAAAAGACTGGAAACCGTTTCCCTATTCTATTACATTTATATAATTTTTCCCTTGTTCTTTGATATATGTATTTCAGACGTTTTGGCCGTATGCCATTGTGAAGATGTGTTTGTTTTTACATATAACATCTGTATGTGGTAGCACCGCTTAGCTGCAGAGCTGGTTGCTGCTCGCCGCTGGAGGTTCGAATGCTCCAGGCGCTGATGACATAGCTGTTGAGCGCTCTATTTCACCAATCATCATCATCATTATCATTACAAGGCGAGAGGCCCGGGTCTGTCCGCTCACCTTAGTGCGCCACTGCATTTTATGCAAGTACGGTAGACGTATATATTTACGTCTGATACTTTTTCCACATTTGTTTGATGATCATACGTCCTGACAGTTTATGATATGCTATATATATTTATGAAGTTAATATATTCGAAATAGAGTTCTGCCTTTATTAAATAGTGTGTCCCACTGGTTTAGGAGATGTATTCTGCTATATTTGTATTCATTGATCTTAATACCACCTGGCTGTCGAACTTCAGCTGTCTGAGTTTGCCAGCCATATATGTTCATATTTCTTTTCATGCGAAATTCAAATGTGGTTGATATGAAGTATTGCAAGAAAAGGAAAATACTTTTCGAATCCGCATATTGACATACATTTCAAATCAACAAGTAATCACGCAATTCTTTGTCACGTCATATCTGATGGAAAGTCGTTTGACAAATTAAAACATGGCAGGCAATGAAAAATCACGCGGAGAACATATGAATGTGCAGGCACACGAAGAGACACGCTGCAGTCCTATGCTCAGAGACCAGAGTCATACATACATGTTGTAGAAAGATCACTGTTTGTACCACAGTTTGCTCCAACGAGCTTAAATTTCATAGGGTGGCTAACACACGAGCTACAGCGCCCTTTGCGGCAACTTATGTAAACTCGGCCACCATATTTATGGGGTCAGTACAGTTGCGAGGAATCATTCTATCGTATGTTATTTTTGAGCTTGAAATGTTGTATTTAGTGTATACTGTATTTAATATGTATTGTCTCTATAATTTTTGTTGCTGAAATATGCCTGAATTGTGTTCACAATTTAAATGCACAAATCAAAGTGATAAAATGACAAGTACGAGACGCAAGAACAGCAAATGTACAATTGAAAGTAGCCTGTTATATTATGTAAGCAAGATTTCAGGCAGTTGAGATCGGCAAATGTAAGTTAAAACGCTCACTGCTGCTCTAAATTACTTGACAAGTGGCCACTGCACTTGCGCAACAAAAATTTATCTAACTGCTCACTCCTTAAGGAAGCAGCCAACGTTTTAACAAACACAAAATTAATGTTAAAAATAAGATGAATAGATAATTAAACATGGGACGAGAAGTATGAAATAATAAAGCACAGGTTTGATATTTTAAATCATCATCTATTCATTAAAACGAACAAGCAAATAAATGTGGGAGAACCAAATTAAGCACACACCTTGTGCAAGAGTTACTTAAATCGTAAAGTTACTCCCAGTAATAAAATTGTTTTTGCCCTTTGTAAATATGGTGCTAATTCAAAAATGTTCAAATATTTGTAGAACTTATGGGACTTAACTATGGGGTCATCAGTCCCTAAGCTTACAAACTACTTATGAACTAGCTACGACTAAGGAAGGCACAAATATCCATGCCCGAGGGGGGATTCGAACCCCCGACCGTAGTGGCCGTGCAGACCGTGACTGGAGCGCCTCAATCCCCTTGGCCACCGTGGCTGGCAATATGGTGTTAATGTGGGAGGAAAATTGCAAACACACAAAACCATACACAAAAAGTCAGACACATGCATAATGCTTGCAGTACATTACCCATGCGGGGCCAGTTCATAGCAGTGACAAACGAAGCGGCGGCAGCATTTTTGACAAGATGGCAGGTGTCTTGAAGCACAAATTTAAAATCACTAGGCACTAAACCAACTCATGTTTGGGGAGGCAGCAGCATACTGCTGGCCTCAGTAGCCGAGCGGTCTGCAGCACACCTGTCACAGTCTGTACGGCCGCTACGGTCAGAGGTTCGAATCCCCCCTTGAGCATGGATGTTTGTGTCATCTTTAGTATAAGGTAGTTCATAAGTAGTTTGTAAATTTAGGGACTGATGACCCTGCAGTTAAGCCCATTAAGCTTAACAAACATTTGAACATTTAGCAGCATACTATTCTTAAGTACCACATGGTGTACGACCAGAGGAATTACATACAATTTACCAAATAAATTAATTTAGAATAAGCAAGTAAAGCTCACACAGGAACTCATATAGAAGAAAGCTAGTATTAAAAAAAGCATGGCTGAAGGCTGAAGTAATGAGTGGAAGCATGTGGTACAGTCAGTGATACAAGACAGGAAAGATGGAATTAAACTAGAAAATCGGAAAAATATTTAGCATACTCATGGATACAGACACGATGCAAAAATGTTAGCTAAAAACAACAAGAAAATTTAAACATACTAAGTTTACACAAAGGCTGAAGGCCATACAGGAGTATTCTAACTTGAAAAATACCAGACACAAAATCATCACCAGAATGAAAATGAAAATACTAAATTTGCACCGAATTACCCGAGTTCTGTAAATTACGAAATACTTCATCTCGCATAGCGAAAGAATTACTCAAGAAAACAATCACTGATAAACCAAGACTGCCTGATCACAAAGAAAGCAAAGTTCTAACAGCATGACTTCCTGTCAGCATGATTCGATGAAATACTTACTTCCACTGTTGCAGCAATAGTGAAGTCCTAATGCCACGTCAAAAACTTTCCCCGCCACACACTGGATGCAGAGCGCGCTAAAAACCCATACAGAACGCGTTCAGAAAATAGTGTCTACCAACCCTCTCTACCTGAGGAAGACATTGCCCTCTTCAATGGCTCCAAGAGAGGTCTCTTGTCGCCTCTTTCGTCCAAGATTAGGTTGGCACCACACTAAGAACACGACCACCACGCCATCTTGCCAAGGAAGTTTGTCTCTGGCAACCCAGCAGACGCCAGCGCAGACGACAAACGAAGCCATGCGTTCCTAACTAAATTAAACAAGGCCCTAAATCGTGAGGCGGCGACTGTAAGCCATTGCATGGCAGTCAGTCAATATTAAACGCAAGTTGAATCACACGGGCGGAAACATATATAAACGTGGGGTATTGATCATTAATCAACAGAATAAAAATAATTACATACTAATAGACAATATTAAAGGTGCAGAAACACTTTAGGTTAATGAATAACTCAAAAATGGAACAAAAATGAACTTGTTTCACAATGTCACACACTGAGGTAGAATTATTGCTTCAGTTTCACAAACTCGAGAGCCTATAAAGGCGCTGTATCGCAAACGTACAAATACTGCACAGACCTACAAAGAGTCCTACGCTGCATCTACAGCACTGTGACGGGTGTAGCCGCCATTGTACAGCAATACACAGAGCTACTACGAAATGTTAAAATGTTTGTTAAGCTTATGCGACTTAACTGCGGGGTAATCAGTCCCTACACTTATGAAGTACCTTATCCTAAAGACGATACAAACATCCATGTCTGATGGGGGATTCGAACCACCGATAGGGAACGGCCTCGTGCATCGCGCATAGCGCCTCAAGGCGCTCGGGCGCTCCGCCGCGGCGAGCTACTGTAACGGCTGTACCCGACACTGTTATTTACAATATGATGTTATAATTACTAGCTGAGGCAAGACATACAAAGTTATATATAAACAAATTGATACTGTACATGGGCAGAATCAAGTTATACATATGTAAATGAATAGCTGTGACTGGATTACAAGTCTATGGCCATTCTATCTATATCTATAAATGTGAATGTCTGTTCGGTGTATGTTTATCAGGTCTGAACCTCCCGACATAAAGAGCTAAAAAATTGTAGTTACTAATGTCTACCCTGGGAAGGCTTTAAGCACGGTTTTATGGCGATCGGATAGCTATTTATCTATATATATTAATGTGAATGTTTGTTCGGTGTACGCTTATCGCGTTCGGACGACACGACGCAGAGACTTAAATATTTGTACAGTTACTAATTTATAGCTGAGACAGGTTTGAGGCACGGTTTTGTAGCGATCTGACACATATTTAGTCATTTGAAGAATATAACGCGAAATGCGGTACACGAATTACTCTTTGAAAATTATATTTACTCTTTGAACATGATTTTATTGGTTGCATTGTTATTGAGGGTTGATAATGATAAATGTGTGGAGTATATTGGGTTGGAAAGTTGTCGGTGTATATAAAATTCTGCGCGGGCGCGCACGCGCGAATGTGTGTGTGTGTGTGTGTGTGTGTGTGTGTGTGTGTGTTAATATTCCGGTCTGCAGCGAAAACTACAAAACGCAAACGAATGGTCTGTATGTAATTGTCGTCCGAAGTCTCCCATTGTACAACATAGCAGTTCCATGCCGATAGCTGTAAGGGAGTGAAAGGTATGGTGGTTGAAAGTCGTCAGATTATTAAAAAAAAATCGGACTGAAGGCCAGCGATGACATTTGTGACTCTATAACAAGGAGGTTACATACAGCGAAACGTGATGTCGCAGACCATATCTTTGGCCTATGCGTGCTACAATGTCTTCAGCTCTTTCTCTGTAAGGATAAGCAAAAGAATAAGGAAATATACGAATAAATAAACAAAGCAGTAAAAAAGAAATTTTTTATACATGTCTTTAAAAAATTATTAAGCACATCACATAATTTAATTTTTTTATTTGAATGTTGATAAAAATGTTTGTTTCTAAAGAAGGTATTATATTTCATTTTATCCTTCAAAACCAGTCTCATAGCACTCTACTGAAAGACAGCTTATCTATCATGAACAACCAACACCCGAGCGGAGCCCCGAGTTTAAGCTAGTACCTTATAAATATTGCTCAGATATATTTTCTTTACAGTGGTTTTGTTATAGTAAATAGTTGAGGCAACATACATAAAGTTACAGACAAACAAACTGTATAGGTTAAGGGAAGGAATCATAAATAAAACTCTGTACACAAGTTGAAGATTAATTGTGGGAGTGGGTTGCATAAAGAAGAAGAAGAAGAAGAAGAAGAAAAAAAAAAAAAAAAAAAGAACAGACGCAATTTCAGCTCACAGTTACATGGTTAATGTAGGTTTCGAAGAAATAGCGCCACTCTAACCCATCAAAAGCCGAACAACGAAAGACGAATGCTCGCGTTTACTCCAAGTAGTAGGTGAAAGTTGAAAAGAACTGAGTCGAAGGCGATAAGCACCGCGTTTATCTTAGAAAAGTTACATGTATCGCTACACACCGTTACCACATATACAGTCATGACAATCTCGCAGACTTGTTATACAGCCTGCCGCGGTGGCCGAGGGGAATGAGGCGCTCCAGTCACGGTCTGCACGGACCCTACGGTCGGGGGTTCGAATCCCCCCTCGGGCATGGATACAAAAAATGTTTGTCAAGCTTATGGGACTTAACTACGGGGTCATCAGTCCCTAAACTTACAAACCACTTATGAACTACTTACGAACTAGGACGGCACAAATATCCATGCCCGAGGGGGGATTCGAACCCCCGACCGTAGTGACCGTGCTGACCGTGACTGGAGCGCCTCAGTCACCTCGGCCACCACGGCCGGCCGGGCATGGATATTTGTGCCGTCTTTAGTATAAGGTAGTTTATAAGTAGTTTGTAAGTTTAGGGACTGATGACCCCGCAGTTAAGTCCCATAAGCTATACAAACATTTGAACTTGTTATACACTGCGACAGCGGCGCTCCAAGCGGTCGGCAAGTTACATTTCTGGATACGATATTGGATGAGTGCTAATACTATCGTTTATATTGATTTTAACATAGTTTTTACATTAGGGAACTATGTAGTTGCCATAAAAATACGTAACAACTTAAAACAGCTCCACGTTTGTCTTCCTTGGGTTTCCTAAGATCCCTGACAAGGTACGAAATGGTACATTATAAGACAGGATTATAGGATTATTTACAATTATCTTGTAACTTACAGGCTCTTCTGTGAAAAATTTCAGATGGCTGTGAAGCATTAGAAGACTTGCCCTTTAGGAGAGAGACGTCGTTTTTCTACTCAAGAACATTAAGTTTTCTTCACTACAATTCCAGTACCATCGATAAGGTTGAAAAATACAAAACTTGTATGGAATGCAGTAACTACGGTAATTGACGTACCAAATCAGCCACCACAGCTGTAGCTGAAGGAAAATCGTCACAGACGTGGCAATAAAACGGCAAAAGCAATCAAATTGTTTTCCAACAAGTAAGAACCCAATTCCCTAATTGTTGCTATAGCTGAATCACAAACGGCAAGAATCTTCAAAACACTGCTTTTTATGCTTAAGTAATTACATTCAAAAGAAAATGCGCGTATAAGAAAAAAGAATGAAGTGTAAAAATGTGCGAAGCATTAGATTCAACACCGAATTGATAAGCGTGAAAAAACTACCTGTCATAGTAAGAACATACCTCAATAGAAATTTATTTCTGTTATGTTTATGTTCTACTTACTTTCAGAGGAATAAACTGCAAATATATAAGTAATGTTCACTATTGCAGCCCTACAAGATGCTTTAAAATAATTACAAAATTTATTTAGATTTCGAGAACACTATTGAATTCATCATAAGAATGTAAATTTACCACATGAGACTTTTACAGAAGTAAAGGAATGCTCGCGTTCTATAAGAGATTAAACAATATGCTAGTTAATGGCTAGCAGTCTGAACAAATAAAAATTTTAAATAGTGGCAAGCCGATAAGGCGCTGCTGATTTGCCAGCAGATTAAGGCGGATTGCCACTGTATTAAATTTATATTTGTTCAGACTGCTAGCCATTAACTGGCATATTGCTTTAATCTTTTATACAACGTGAGCATTTCTGTACTTTTGTAAAAATCTCATGTGGTAATTTTATATCCTGATGATGACTTCCACAGTGTTGTCGAAATCTGGACAAATTATTTTAAAGCAACGCGTGTGGCTGCAAAAAAGCCTTGTTTAAAATTGTAATATTCGTAAGTATTTGTTCATGACGAAGTTGTTCGTTTTACCACTGAAACAGTTAAATTCGGCTTATTTTACATCACTATGCTCTGAACGCGCTCTGTATAGGTTTTTAGTGAGCTCTACATCCAGTGCGTGACGGGGGAAGTTTTTGGCGTAGCCCTGGGGCTTCACTCTTGCTGTGACTGTGGAATTAAGTACTTCGTCGAATCATGCTGACCGGAAGGCATGCTGTTAGAACTTTGCTTTCTTTGTGATCAGCCAGTCTTGGTTTAATCAGTGATGTTTTTTTGAGTAATTCTTTCGCTATGCGAGACGAAGTGTTTCTTAATTTACAGAACTCGAGCAATTCGGGGCAAATTTAGTATTTGCATTTTCATTCTGGTGATGATTTTGTGTCTGGTTTTTGGTATTGTGTTTGCCTCTTGATATTTTACTAATGCTTGTAACGCTAACATTATACTATTTCGTTAATTTACAAAAATAATTATAAAGAAACATCACTCCTTCAGCTGATTGCCCATCGCTACGAGCGCTAGTGTCGTTACAGCGAGTGTCGCGACTGTACATCTTAGACTGTGGTGTTACCGTGATTTGTTTTAACATCACGCCATGCCCGAGACAGAAGCATTGATCTCAAAAGTTTTCATGCAAGATGTGGCTCCACAGTTCATCGCTCGTGAAGTTCAACTGCTTCGCCGAAACACATTTGGAAACGATCGAATTATCACCCGATAGTTTTGAAATGCTTAGCTGGCGCTAAGGTGATTTCTGGTTGTGAGGCTATCTGAAGAACAGGGTCTACCAGGGGAAAATTCACACGTATGCTGCGTATGAAGACAGGTAGCCAACATACCTACGTAAATGCTTCGTTCTGTTGTACTGGATGAAATCCTGAGGTTTCAGACTCTTCTGGACACTGATAGGCGCCCCTTTTGTAGCAGTAATGGTACCGGTACGTAGTGATATAATCTACCCCAGGATATTAAAAGTGTTTTAATTCAATTGATTCTATATGATTTCTCTTCGCCATGCCTTTGACATCAATTCTAGTAAGTTTCGTACTCGTACTATAATTAGTCTCCACGTTTTAACGTGTTAACTAGGGAAAGTTTAATTACAAGGGTTGGCAAGTATTTATTCACTACCGATACAAAAGCTTTACATGATGCAACCTGTTAATATCATTCAAAGTAGTCAGCAGCATTGTGTAGCACCCGTTGCCATCGATGTGGAAGGCACAGTATACCGTTAGCAGAACCTGTTCTGTTGATGGTGCGAATGGAGTGGTCTACTGACTGTCGAAACTCGGAAACAGTTCTGAAGCGAATGCCAGGAAGTGGTTACTTCATCTTCCGAATCAAATCAAAGTCACAAGGACTTAAGTCCGGAAAATATGGTGGGTGGTACAGTACTTCCCAGTCCCATCGACCTAACAGAGCAGTATGCACCCGCGCATTGTCGTGCAAAATGATGGGTGGGATGGAGTGTTGCCGCTTCTTTTGCAAAGCTTCTAGCAGGGATGCTCCAAAATCGTACAGTAACACTGTTTATCGACGGTCTGCAGTGGAGGAACGTAATGCGTTAGGATAACACCAAAGCCGTGGCGGATTAGCCGTGCGTACTGTGGCGCCGTGCTGCGGTGCTCGCGGCCCTTCGCCGTCGGGGGGTTCGAGTCCCCCCTCGGGCATTGGTGTTTGTGTTGTCCTTAGGTTAGTTTACATTAGTTTAAGTAGTTTGTAAGTTACGGACTAATGGCCACGCAATTGAGTTGGATAGATTTACAAACCTTTGAACATTTGAATTTTGATAAAACCATCACAGTCGTACATGAGAATCACCATTCTGTACGGTAATTCCGATTTCCCGTACTCCTCTTGAAGACCTCGATGGAACTGTCGTGCTGTACGTCCTCTGACACATTCGATCTTGATACAACTCCGTTGTTCCTGTTTCGAAAACAGAGTGACACCGTGACGTTAGACCGTTCTCGGACGTAAGGTGGGTGTGTCAACAATGTCTGCTATCAGCGACAATAGTAGATTGGATTGTTTAGTGTCTCCACAGCAGTGTCAGGACTATTTAAGTTTCAACCCTCGTATATCTACCCGATATACAGGGTGTTACAAAAAGTTTCGGCCAAACTTTCAGGAAACATTCCTCACAGACAAAGAGAGAAAATATGCGGACATGTGTCCGGAAACGCTTAATTTCCATGTTAGAGCTTATTTTATTACTTATCTTCAAAACACATTAATCATGGAATGGAAACACACACCAACAGAACGTACCAGATTGACTTCAAACACTTTGTTACAGGAAATGTACAAAATGTCCTCCGTTAGCGAGGATACCTGCATCCATCTTCCGTCGCATGGAATCCCTGATGCGCTGCTGCAGCCCTGGAGAATGGCGTATTGTATCACAGCCGTCCACAATACGAGCACGAAGAGTCTCATTTGGTACAAGGGTTGCGTAGACGAGAATTTTGAAATGCCCCCATAAATGAAAGTCAAGAGGGTTGAGGTCAGGAGAGCGTGGAGGCTATGGAATTGGTCCGCCTCTACCAATCCATCGGTCACCGAATCTGCTGTTGATAAGCGTACGAACACGTCGACTGAAATGTGCAAGAGCACCATCGTGCATGAACCACATGTTGTGCCGTACTTGTAAAGGTACATGTTCTAGCAGCTCCCTAAAATGAAATGTTCAAATGTTTGTATAGCTTATGGGACTTAACTACGGGGTCATCAGTCCCTAAACGTACAAACTACGAACTAGCTAATACTAAGGACGGCACAAATATCCATGCCCGAGGGGGGATTCGAACCCCCGACCGTAGTGGCCGTGCAGACCGTGACTGGAGCACCTCAGTCCCCTCGGCCACCGCAGCCGGCCAGCTCCCTAAGACGCTGATCAATTGCTTCGAGCCGGCCGCGGTGGCCGAGGGGACTGAGGCGCTCCAGTCACGGTCTGCACGGCCACTACGGTCGGTGGTTCGAATCCCCCTTCGGGCATGGATATTTGTGCCGTCCTTAGTATAAGGTAGTTGATAAGTAGTTTGTAAGTTTAGGGACTGATGACCCCGTAGTTAAGTCCCATAAGCTTAACAAGCATTTTAAAAAAATTGCTTCGAACGTCTTCCTGTCGGGACACCTTCGTTCTGGAAATCTGTCTCGATACAAACGTACAGAGCCACGGCTATTACCCCGTGCTAATCCATACATCAAATGGGCATCTGCCAACTCCACATTTGTAAACATTGCACTGACTGCCAAACCACGTTCGTGATGAACACTGACCAGTTGATGCTATGTATTGATGTGTTTGATGCTAGTACTGTAGAGCGATGAGTCCCACAAGCACTGAAGTCAACATTACCTTCCTTCAATTGGGCCAAGTGGCGGTGAATCGATGAAGTACAGTGCATACTAACGAAACAATCTGGTATTTTGACAATTGTCTGCATGAATTATTTCAATTTACATTTAAAGAGAAATACTAAAATGAGCTCTAACACGGAAATTAAGCGTTTCCGGACACATGCCCACATAACATATTTTCTTTCTTTGTGGGTGATGAATGTTTCCTGAAAGTTTGGCCGTACCTTTTTGTAACACCCTGTATACTTCTCAGTATCATAATCCTCAAACAGATGTGAAAGTATGTGTGTGTGTGTGTGTGTGTGTGTGTGTGTGTGTGTGTGAGAGAGAGAGAGAGAGAAAGAGAGAGAGAGGGAGGGAGGGATGGAGAGGAATGGCGGTTTCATAAAGCTGTTGCCTGGCCTCGCAGTGAGGCGCAGCAGAGGCATTGGCAAGCCCCCCTGGACGAGGTTCTCCAGCGACGCGAGGCACGTCTTGCTCTGCTCTGGCAACGAACGACGGACGGCCTGGCAGCGGCCCAGCTACGCAGAGGTCGCGCGCCCACGGTCTGGGACACTCTCCAGCACCTGCACGCTCATTACCCAGCACCGTTACCAAGCACCAAGAAACAAAGGGCGCTGCAAACACGAGCAATGATCATGGTGAATCTACTGGCTAAGAACACTTTCCACTATGACTAATGTGCCGCATTTGTAGTTTGTACTCACCTTACAAATTACGTGCTGCAAGAGTGTGGAATGCTCGACAACTCAAATACTATACAGAGAAAAAATAACTGTAATAAATACATCACACAGTGGCAACAACACTGAAGTATGCTGATATAGAAGGCTGTACCACAGTCTAACATTACAGTCACGACACTCACTGCTGTAAAAGTTGTTACCAACTGACAGTTGCAGCGACACTAGCGCTCCAAGCGGTGGGGAAGCCGCCGAAGTAGTGATGTTTGTTTATAATTGTTTTGTATGTAATTAACGGAATAGTTTGTATAATTTTGGCGTTACAGTCATTAGTAAAATATCAAGAGACAAACATAATACGGAAATTACAGTAAAAACTGCCGATTTTAACTGATTCAGTGGTATAAAGAAAGCCTTAATCATGAACAAATACTTACGAATATATGTGTATTTGCAGCTTATTTCGCTGAAAGGAAGTAGAATATAAACATAAGGGAATAGCAAACTTCTATTACGGTCTTTTCTTACTACGACAGGCACTTTTTTTGACATGTATCAATTCGTTGTGGAGTCTAATGATCCGCACATATTTACACCTCACTCGTCTTTCTCATACTTTAGCTTAAAAAGCCAACGTTTTGATGATTTTTGCCGTTTGTGGTTTATATGTAGCAACAATTATGGTATTGGGGTGTCCTTTGTTGGAAAACAGTTTGATTGCTTTTGTCGTTTTATTCTCATATTTCTGACGTTTTTCTTTCAGCTATAACTGTGGTAGCTGATTTGGTACGTTAAATGCTGTAGTTATTGCATTCTATGTACGTTTCCTACGTTACATAGATTTTCCTGGAAAGAAATCTTAACGTTCCTGCGTAGAAAAGCGATGTCTCTCTGCTAAAGGTCAGGTCTTCTGGTGCTTCCGAGCCATTTTCATAAAATTTTTAATAGATAATGAAATTATTCAGATACAGCCTGTATATTACAAGATAATTGTAAAGAAACTTGCCTGTGAGGTACCGTTTCGTACCTTGTCAGAGATCTTCGGAAACCTAAGGACGAGAAATGTGGAGCTATTTTTAAATTATTAGCTATATGTACGGCACTACATACGTTCTCTAATGTAATACGCATGTTAAAATCAATATACCCGACACTATTCGCACTGACCCCATATCGTACTCAGAAATGTAGCTTTCCGGCCGCTTGGAGCGCTGCTATCGCAGCGTATAACAAAAATCTGTGGGAGTGTCGTGACTGTATGTATTAGACTGTGGCTGTACCAGGTTTAAGACCAGATGAATATCATATGATCAGTTACAGCCCCATGTGAGGTGACGAAGATGATGAAATGGGTACCGAATTTTGTCCCCATCGTGCTTATGAACACTACCATACGCTCTGGTGTTGAATTACAAAGGCTCTGGTTGTTTTGTAGGGGAATTTCAGTCCACACTGCTTCCACATTTTTCCAAAGATGATCCTGTGTAGCAGCGGGTGGGGTATTCCAGCCTAGTCGTTCCGCAATCATTGACCGAACGTTTCAGACAGGAAAAAGGTGGGGGAAAAATCCCTTACTGACACGTGACGACGAGATTGGGAACCCACGGGTTAACCATAAAGTGTGTCGCAACAAATTATTTCACGAACCAAATGACGAGTGTGTTTGTGTGTGCACTGTGCTTAAAATTTTGTGATCGATACCTCTGAAGGCCCTGGGAGAACCAGCCATGACAAAACTATTTCACCTGGTTCGTAAGATGTATGAGACAGGGGAAATACCTTCAGACTTTAAGAAAAATGTAATAATCCTCATTCCAGTTGTAGACAGATGTGAAAATCACAGAACCACCAAGTTTAATAAGTCATGGTTACAAAATTTTAACACGAATTATTTACAGAAGGATGGATAAGGTCGTAGAAGCCGATCTTGGAGAAGACCAGTTTGGATTCAGGAGAAATGTAGGGACACGGGAGGCAATCCTCACTTTACGGCTTATCCTAGAAGATAGATTAGTAAAAGGCAAACCTACATTTCTAGCTTTTGTAGATTTGTAGAAAGTTTTGGACAATGTTGATTGGAATATACTCTTCCAAATTCTGAGATCAGCTGCAGTAAAATATAGGGAACGGAGGATTATTCACAACTTGTACATTGTCAGAGTTGAAGGGCATGAAAGCGATGCAGAGGTTGGGAAGGATGTAAGACAGGGTTGTAGTCTTTCCCCAATGTTATTCAATTTGTACATTAAGCAAGCTATAAAGGAAAGCAAGGAAAAAATTGGAGAAAGAATGAAAGCTCAGGGTGAAGAAATAAAAACCTTGCATTTGCTGATGACATTGTAATTCTGTCAGGGACAGCAAAGGACCTGGAAGAGCACTAAAACGGAATGGATAGCGTGTTGAAAGGAGCATATAAGATGAACATTAACAAGAGCAAAATAAGGTTAATGCAATGCAGTCTTAGAAAATCGGGCAATGCCGAAGGAATAAAATTAGGTAACGAATCAATAAAGGTGGAAAATGAGTTTTGTTGCTTGGGTAGTAAAATAACATGTGACGGTCGCAGTACAGAGGATATAAAATGCAGAATGGCAATGGGAAGAAAAGCATTTTTGAAAAAGAAAAAAATTGTTAACATCGAATACTAATTTAAGCATAAGGAAGTCCTTTCTGAAGGCATTTGTGTGGATTGTTGCCTTGTATTGGACTGAAACATGGACGATAAACACTGGGGACAGAAGAGGATAGAGGCTTTTGAAATGTGGTGTAACAGAAGAATGCTAAAAATTAGGTGGGTGGATCGCGTAACTAATGAGGAGGTACTGAACAGAATTGGGGAGAAAAGGAACTTCTAACATACTTTGACTAAAAGAAGGTAGGACACATTATTAGACATCAAGGAATCATGAATTTAGCATTGGAGGGAAGATTTTGGGGTACAAATCGCAGAGGGAGACCAAGAGATAAATATAGTAAGCAAATTCAAATGGTTGTAGGTTGCCGTTCATATGAGGAGATGAAGAGGCTTGTTCAGGATAGAGTAAGTTGGAGAGCTGCATCAAACCAGTCTCCGGACTGAAGACCACAACAACAACCACATTATCAAATGCAGGAATAGATAGAAATCCATCGTAGCTTATAGCAAAGACAAGTAAAGTGAATGTAATGCAATATGAATGTAATTCTTTGCACGGCATGTGTGCGTTTCCTACAACTAAATAAAAAACTCTTATTGCACCCTAAGTCTGCTGTGATAGTGTTAACAGTTAGATTACTGGTTCTGAGACCTATTCACGTAAGACTTCTTTGTTCCTCTTGACGTCATGTGATCGTTGACGTCACGTTATCGATGACGTCACGTGCTCGTGACGTCACCTATTCGATGACATCACGCTCGTCACTTTTACTCATTTTAGGGAGCGATCTTATTGTATAAATAGAAGGATAGATGCCAATATCGCAATTTTTATTTTACTTATTCAAGACGGCCGGTTTCGACATTGTATGGTGTCATCATCTGGTCTCATTGACATTACACGGCTTATTGTAGTGCCTCACATAAGCTCTGGTAGGTGTACTGGATGACAGTTATGTATACCAGCACTTGATTTTATATATATCCTTCCTGTCACTATTTTTACTCTCTCCATTGGCATAGACAGCTGCATATCAGTAACCTTTGTTCTCACTTGTTGCAACCGTTTAAAGCTGAGATGAGAGGTCTTTTTGTCGTGGATTGTATCAGGTTATGGAACTTGGGATCACCACTTTGAGCCCGAAGCAAAATGACAGTCGATGGAATGTCATCATTCTCACTCTCCGCAGAACAAAAAAAATTCAAAGCAACTGTTCCCGCTGATGAGATCACCGTCACGGTCACACTGCGTGGGTGTGATTCTCTTTGATGTGATCTCAGAAGGCGGTACCATTAATTAAGAGGTGTGTGTCAGCACATTAACGAAACTCAAGTAGCGCTTCTAGCTTCATCGGTGTCAAAACAACGCTAGGAGATGTTTTGATTGGCCACGATAACGGTAGCGTGCAGAACACATCACAAAACGGCGTTGGATGATTTTATCCCATCGGCCTACAGGCCTGGTGTACTTCACTTGTTTGTACCATTAAAAGATGTCATCTGTGGAAGACATTTTGAGAGCGATGATTAGGTTGACACTATGAAAAACTGGCTCAGTGGTAGCGACGGGGCAAACAAGCCATTGTTTCGCGCTAAAGGGATATCATACAGAACGGAATTTAGTGGAAAAATTAAGTTTGTGAAAATATAGTTTTCTGCATGTAATTCTAATTATGTGCAATACATAATTATTTTAATACGAAAATAGTCTAGTTGGCAAAAAAATTTATAAACTTTAATATAAAAAAGGTGACCGGTTTCGATCTTATAATGAAATCATTCTCATACCGATTTGTCTCATCACCAACGTGAGACAAATCGGTCTGAAGATGATCTTAGTATAAGATCGAAACCTGTCAAGTAATGGCTGTATACAGAAAACCACTGCCCAGTATGCAGTGTGCAGTAACAAAGAGATGTCTCAACAATGTAACATCATTTGCTGAAACATTTACTGCTATCTAATTAAAAGTCTGTGTGGTTGATAAAAGTAGTGTGTGTGTGTGTGTGTGTGTGTGTGTGTGTGTGTTTGAACAATCGTGTCACTGTTTGTGTTAAGATACAGTGACAAAAAAATTTCACAAATAAATTTTCTGTTGTGGCGTTGACTACAAAATAACTTGACCAAGCAATCAGACTTAGTACCTTCCTTTGCCCTGTTAGAATAAATTACAACTGATATTGAATGCAGTCATTTTACGTGTATGTGGTTTTGTTTTGTGTGCAACGGATAACACTTTAAATTGTACAGTAGTTAATAAAGCAACTGTAATTAAACTCGTAATTTGTCTACACATTAATTTCGTGTGAGAGAAGCAATGTGAGCAAATAAAATGTTCACATTTACTGGTGTGTACCATATACAATTTGCCACACTGTACATGTACAATTCGACTGCGAGAACAAATAAACCAACGTGTTACTACTCTAATACTTTAGTCACTTGAATAAATATGATTTCAAATAAAGACATTTAAGATTAATGGGACACCAAAATCACTGCACATTGATAATGACACTATCTGTTCAACAATTACCATACTGATTCAATGATATAAAAATGTTTTGCAAAACTGGTAAAGTTTTTATAAATATCACCCACTGCAAATATTTCTTTTCTCATTCCGTGATCTAACTGTTTCTCTTCTCATCAGACAAATCACTTTAACTGTTACTAACATTAAATGACCTAATAATGTGAACTTTAATTAACACTGAGAAAATCTCTAACTATGAAATTCACTGAATTTATGAACTTCCTGCTCTCATTACTAGACCAATAAATCTTCTCAACATGTCTACACTGACTGTTCTAATTAACACAAATAAATTTAATTCTTATGCAACACTATCACAAGAAACAATAATCTCAATTATCAGATCGGATTGCAAATTTGTTTTCAAATTGGTGAAAGGAAAGAAGAACTAGTAAAATGACTCAGGGTTAAATGATAAATGCAAGATGCACGTAACAGTATTCATTAGCAAAAGACAAACAACAGCTACAATACTTTAAGTACAAGCTACCACTCACAACATTCATAACAATAGAAATGAACAAGCTTTACCTTATTTATGACAGTACTGAATAACATCAGCTTCCTTACAAAATTTCAATCTGCAGACTTGGCTGCGACTCTTCAAAACGGCTAAAGCCTTAAACTTTCCGATTTTTACTCCTCGAGTCTTACACAATAAACGACTTACTCAACAGTTCCACGGTGACTTCTACTCGTCGACTGTACTTTCCGACAGTAAGACGACTCTTACTCATCCACTGAGCTCTAAGACAGTCACACCACGACTACTTTAACGCAACAACTGCAAGACGTACTCCAAAGATACAACACAGTCTTTGGTTTACAGCAGAGATATGCAAATGACTTAAGCATATTATATGGCATAAAACTCTTAATAAATTTATTAAAAACTTAAATACGTAATATTTTTGTTCCACAATATTGTTTATTTGCTTGTTATTAGCAGTTTTCGGCTTCTTAGGCCATCGTCAGATAACTTCATACTAGACAGATAGTCCACACGTAACATTGAGGTTACAAATTTTGTTATGTAATATCGATTCATTGACATAATTAATTTGCAGTTCACATATCTTTGAAAAACCATATTTGTGTATGTAACCTCAATGTTACGTGTGGACTATCTGTTTAGTATGAAGTTATCTGACGATGGCCTAAGAAGCCGAAAGCTGCTAATAACAAGCAAATAAATAATATTGTGGAACAAAAATACTACTTATTTAAGTTTTTAATATTCCTCCAAGCACCGACGGAATATTCCATAAACATGATTACATAAATTTTGTTTTCTACAGAATTATAGCTTAAGTTTCTACAACAAGGTTGAATGACAAGTAAAATTAAGTGGAAATTATATAACGTGCTATTTTCATAACTGTCGAATCAGTTCTCTGTAACTTTACTGAACTGTAGTGTTTGAAGGAGCATCTCTTTCAAACCTAGAGTAATTTAAGGATGTTCTCTAAAATAAATATTTATATTTATTGCCGTGGTCAGGTCAGCACTGGGAATATCATTTCATGTAGTGTACTTTTTAGTTCGGCATTTCGAGCTGCCACCTATTGCAGTTTTAAATTACAAAAAATATTTCATGTGCAAGTGATCACGGAAGAAGTTTTGAAATAAAGTGAAACGCGCCTGGTCTGAATTAGACGAATTCTTACAGTTGCAAAAGACGGTAATCTAACCTATACAAACTGTACATATGATGCTTTATTAGCATGTAAGAGCAATGAGCTGGAATGGAGGCAGACGGAGAGATTTTTTTTTTATTTATACAGGGTTAAAGTTTCCATCGTGTACAAATTAAAGGGACTGATCGAAGAGAGGATACGAAACAACAAAAGTTTTAACGAACTATTGTCCGTAAATGCATGGTTTCCATGCTAGAGACCATTTGTTCAGTCATACTTTGTTACAGATGAGGCCACCTTCACACGGAGTGGTGTCATCAACTTTCACACAATTCATATAAATAATGAGAAGTGTGATGTCGTCCACGTGAGTACGAAAAAAAAAATCCGTTAAACTTTGTTTACAAGATAAATCAATAAAAAGAGAAGGACGTAAACTCCACAAAATACCTAGGAATTACTGTTACTTCAGACTTAAATCGGAAAGAACACGTAAATAATGTCGTGGGAAAGGCGAACCAGAGACTGGGTTTTATTGGCAGAAGCCTTAAAAGATGCAACAGAACTACAAAAGAAACTACATACACTACGCTTGTCTGTCCATTTTTGGAGTATTGCTGCCCAGTGTGGGATCCTTATCAGATGGGTTTGAGGTGCGGAGGACATCGAAAGAGTCCAAAGAAGAGCAGCTCGTTTCGTATTGTCACGATACAGGGGAGAGAGCGTTACGGAAATGATACAGGATCTGGGATGGGAATCATTACAACAACGGCGCTCATCGCTGCGGCGTGGGCTACTTACGAAACTCCAATCACCAACATTCTCCCCCGAATGCGAAAATATAGACTCCCTCTTACACAGGTAGAAATGATCAGCAGAATAAAATACGAGAAATCAGAGCTCGAACAGAGAGATTCAGGTGTTCTTTCTTCCCGCGAGCTATTCGAGAATAGAATGGGCGATAAATAGTATAATGGTGGTTCGATGAACTCTACGCCAGACACTTAGATGTGATTTGCAGAGTATCCCATGTAGATGTAGATATGTGAGACAGTATGCCGAACCACCATGGTGTGGTGACAGCGACTCGTCAGCATCGGTGCAGCCGAAGTGTGTGCGCCGGATTCCTTGGCGACCACATTCTGCACCAGTCTACCTTCCACGTCCTCTAAAAGACCGGTGTTATCGGCGTTTCTTGCGGGTGACTTTGCCTCCCCTCCTGAAAGAAGTGTCATAGAAAATTCGAAGAGTTATAAGACTGCTGCATGATGGTGCACCAACTCACTTCGCCGCTAAGACCGTTTACACGACCGACGTCCTGGTGAAAATTGTTTACTCAAAGTGCGTGCACCTTTCGTGCCTGTGTGTAAATCAGCAGCCAACCTTATCGCGAGTGACACTCTTACGTCAAAATGTTCAAATGTTTGTATAGCTTATGGGACGTAACAATGGGGTCATCAGTCCCTAAACTTACTAATTACTTATGAACTAGCTAACACTAAGGGCGGCACAAATATCCATGCCCGAGGGGGTATTCGAACCCCCAACCGCAGTGGCCCTGCAGACCGTGACTGACGCGCCGCAGTCCCCTCAGCCACCGCGTCGGCTCTCTTACGTCAATGATATATAGCTTGTACCGAGTGTGAAGTTCTAAAGCCCCTTTTACATGGTGAACTTTCTTGTCTCAGATGAATACTCGAGACGAGTGGATCTACTGCAGTGCCCCTGGCGTAATATTCCTGTACTGAGTCTCGCCTGTCTCGAGTAGTCGTTTGCGTTTTAGACGTACAGACCAACACAGTAGTGATTTCTGCTGTGTAGTTTCCATCTGAATGAAGAAATAAAAGCAAAAAAGGGTTTTTGAGTTTATTAATGATGAAAGGGTAGTTCATAGTTGATGTTCTCCTCGAATGTCATTACCGTAGTAAATTTTGCACACATCTAAGAACCCAGATAATGGTAAAAGTGTCATAACTTACACAGTTATTTGTCGAAATAAAATGTATACTGGCACGCACGTCAAACAATACTGAGAATACAGTACAAATTGACTATATACTTTAGTATTAATGTCTTGTTCGAAACTTACACAGTTATTTGTCGAAATAAAATGTATACTGGCACGCACATCAAACAATACTGAGAATACAGTACAAATTGACTATATACTTTAGTATTAATGTCTTGTTCGAAATAATATCGCAAATTATTTTGTCATCTAATAATTCTGACTTTTTAACGATTGAAATAATTTTCGTTAAAACACGTATACATATTTACGTTCGTGTTTCTATATAGTGTAGGCTTTTCTCGGTAAAACGAAAATATTTTTCTGCTTGCAGAAATTTCGTCTCTTTTGTAGGAGAACACTTGTAGAAAAAAGAACATTTTCAGTGTGATGAATACACAAAGCAAACAAGAGAATAAAATTAAGGGAGAGACGAAAGCATTTTTGTAATACAAATGCACTCGACCAGAACAGTTTAAATTCCAATGTTACCAGATGCCATTACAGTTTCTTGCTTCCAAATTTCCGAGTGTGCTACAAAATGCACATTCACAGAGGCAAGTAACTGTAATGGTGTCTGCTAACATCAGAAATTATTCTAGTCTGGTCCAGTTAATTCATATGACATAAATGCTTTGGGAGTTCTTACACTTTATTCTGTCGTTTGCTTTGTGTTTTCATTAAATAAATAAAATAAGATGCCATCACAGCCTAGTGTTCTTTCTTTTACTAGCAGAAAGATATATATGTTTCACAGGGAAAAAAGTGTACACTATGCATAAAATTATTTCAACAGTTTCAAGCTGTTAAGACAGCAACCGTTCGTGAAATATAAGATTACTGCTTTAAAAATACAGCTCATCGATTGCAAAGTCAGTAATTGCTTACTTCATAATGATTTCAACTACGACCAGTGAAGCCCTCGTCAGAAGTAAAAATTGAGTTACATTTAATGAGCAGTCAGAAAATGGTTCTTGAGCAACAGAGCTCACGTTAAAGTTACAAATGACGTTTGAACATAACAAAATCTAAAAACATAACTTATGTTCGATGTAGCGGCGCGTTTAGACACGTCGAACATCAGTCCTGTTTTTAGATTTTATGTGCAAACTACATTCGTTACTTTAATGTGAGTTCTGTTGCTCAAGTACCATTTTCTGACTTCTCATTAAATGTAACTCATTCTTTATTCTGACGAAGGCTTCCCTAGTCGTAGCCGAAACCATGGTCAAGTAAGCAATTACAGGCTTTGCAATCCGTTAGCAAGAAAAGAAGATATGAAAACTGACGTAAAAAGACGCTTTTAACTGAATTATCGATACTGTTTGAAATGTTCCCAAGTATAATTCATCGGGAAATAAGTGTATAAGTTTTGAAATGTTTGGAAGACATTTTCCTATTTTTTTAGGTTCTCAATAGTAGACAGAATTTAACGTATGACCTTTGAGGAGAACATTAAGTACATATTACCCTTTTTTCATTAATGAACTAATTTACATTTCTTGACCCTGTGTAAAAAATGTCCTCATAGCCTCACTTCATCATTTAGATGCGAAACTACGCAGCAGACAGCTCTACGGTATTGGTATAAATCAACAGGACCACTCGAGACAGGAGAGCGCCAGTGGGGGAGTAACACACCAGGGGCACTGCAGTGGACCCACTCGTCTCGATTAGTCAACTGATTGTGAGACAAGAAAGTCGATCGTGTAAAAGGGGCTTTTAGCGTCCGAACGCCGTGCGGCTCGCCGTTTTCACCGCCACCACCTGCCACCATTGTTCTAGTCATATGATGATGGTCTACACTTTACTGGAACCCATCATAAAATAAAATACCATAAAAATAAAATTCTGCGATCTGGACTGTTTTAATTTTAACTATTGTCTTGAGACCGCTGTTTCTCCGTCATGCTTTCTAAAATATACATACACATCTACATCTACTTACACATATATATACATGTGGCGTCTGTTCCGAAAGAACAGACGTCACTTCTGATCCTGCAGTTGTTATTATTTTAATATTCACAGAATATATGACATCAACTGCGATTGGGCAAAGCTAAAAATGTGTACCCAGCCGGGATTCGAACCCGGGTTTCCTGCTTTCTAGGCAGTTGCGCTGGGAACCACTGGGGACACAGTGCTCACCGCACCTGCAAGGACTAACTAAGCACGCCTCCCGTCAGCTTTGCCCAACCGCAGTTGATGTCATATATTCTGTGAATATTAACAACTTCAGGATCAGAAGTGACGCCTGTTCTTCCGGAACAGACACCACATGTATATATATATATATATATAATATGGCGGTGACGGGCAATGATCCTATCGTTAGTGGGGAGGGGTGGGCAAGTTTGAAGCCCTTACTCTTACGGGAATTAGTTTCATAACTACGAGTTTGAGTACTATGGGCAGGGCGAAGCTGGGAATTTGTATCTGATGGGAGGCGTGCTTAGGTAGTCCTAGCAGGTGCGGTGATCACGGTGTCCCCAGTGGTGTAGGGGTCAGCGCAACTGCCTAGAAAGCAGGAAACCCGGGTTCGAATCCCGGCTGGGTACACATTTTCAGCTTTGCCCAATCGCAGTTGATGTCATATATTCTGTAAATATTTCTACATACACACATCGCAATTCACCGTAAGGTGCGTGGCGGAGGGTACACTGTACCAATACTAGGCATTTCCTTTACTATTCCTCTCCCAAATAGAACGAGGAAAAAAGGAATGCCTATATGCCTTCGTACGAGCCCTAATTTCTCTTATCTAGTCTTTGTGATCACTACGCGAAATGTAAGTAGGCGGCAGCAAGATCGTACTACACTCAGCTTCAAATTCCGGACCTCTAAATTTCCGCAACAGAATTTCACGAAAAGAACGTCGTCTTTCCTCCAACGATCCTCAATTGAGTTCCCGGAGCTTTTCCGTGACACTCGCGCATTGGTCGAACCTACTGGTAACAAATCTAGCTGCTCGCCTCTGAACCGCCTCTATGTCTTCCTTTACATTGATCTGCTGTGGGTCCCAAACACTTGAGCAATACTCAAGACGTGGTCGTACAAGCGTTTTATACGTGGTCTCCTTTACAGGTAAAGTACATCTTCCCAAAATTCTTCCAATAAACTGAAGTCGGTTGTCCGCCTTACCCACAACTGTCCTTACATGTTCATTCCATTTCATATCACTGTGCAATGTTACGCCTAGATATTTGAACGAAGCGACAGCATCAAGAAGCTCGCTACTAATGCTGTATTCGAACATTATAGGATTGTTTTTCCTACTCATGCGCATCACCTCACATTTTTCTACATTGACTGCTAGTTGCCATTCTTCGCACCAACTAGAAATTTTGTCTAAGTCATCCTGTATGCTATTACAGTCAGTTAAAGACGACACTCTCCCATACACCATAGCATCATCAGCAAACAGTCGCAAATTACAACTTACTCTGTCCATCAAATCATTTATATTGATGGAAATAATAGCGGTCCTATCACACTCCCCTGGGGCACGCCTGACGATACATTCGTCTCTGATGAACAGTCGCCGTCGAGAGCAACGTACTGCGTTCTATTACCTAGGAAGTCTTCCAGCCAGTCACAAATCTGTGAACCTATTCCATAAGCTCGTATCTTCGTTATCAGTCTGCAGTGTGGCACCGCGTCTCATCTCAGAAGTATCGTGTATGCAGATCCCATTCCGGATGTGGAAACAACGGAGGAGCGTTTTCGTGGTTTCCTTGTTTGGTTGTGGACATGCTACGGTGCGTACCCACGTGCGCTGACGCAATGGAAACGATTTTCCACTCTTACTGGAACGTGGCTCCATGGTACAGCACGCACTAGATTGCAGCATTTGTAACAAAGTATGAATGAATAAATGGGAACTGTGCAATTCCAGACATGAGTTCATTAGACTTTTCTGTTACTTATCCTATCCTCGATCAAACCCTAAAGTATGTACACATTGAAAAAAATCAGACTGTATAATTTATTTGAGAATTGGGGAGGAAGTACCTTGGCCTCACCCCCAACCGCACAATATATTGGAAACCTGACCTCCAAGCTATATGTAAGAAAGCTCTCTCCCGCCCCAACCTTCTCAAGTTCTTCTCTAGTCGGAGATGGGGACTTAATCTCTCCACCATCATTTATACCTACCGTTCCTTTGATGGTCCGGTCCTCTGTAGTTTCCACCCCGCTTGGATCCCCCCCCCCTCCCCGCCTGCTACAAATCCCTCAAGGTTCTTGAACGTCTCGCCCTCCACTTTGCTTATAATATCCGTCTTCCTACCCCCACGTGGATCCTCCACGACCTCATTCCTTTTCCCCGCTTTCTAAAGGTCCTTGATCACGTACGGACCCTTTATGTCACCGGAAAAATAGAGTCCCGTAACCCCCCCCCCCCCCCCCCCCCCGGTTTCTCTTCCCCTCTTGAATGCCAGGCCTCTCTCACGCCAATACCAACATGTCTCTCACTCACTACACCTCAACACTCTCCAAATCCTTTCCAAGGGTAACATTCGCCATCTCCCCCTCCCACGTGTCCCCCCAACCTGATATCTATCCCTCCTACCTGTCCTGATAATGTCCCCTCCCCATAAATGATGTGCCCCCTCTTGGCTTCCCCTTCCGGCCCTATCCTGTGGAGTACTTACGACCTCCTCCTCGCGGCCTGCCTCCCACCCTTCTCAACCCCCCCCCCCCCCACAAAGCGCCTTCTTTCCTTCTCCTTTTCCCTGCGGGATCTGCCCACAACTCCCCGGTTTTTAATCTTTTTCTGCGTCTGGTGTTCTGTGTCGTGCGGTGCTATTTCCATCTTCCACAACCGTCAAACCGCCAGACCATGTGTTGCGTTAATGTGTTTTAAACACTGTCTCCGCTAGAGTCGCCGACAAACATTCGTCAGTGTATTTTAAGCATCATTTTAATATGAAAGTTTGCATTTTTTTTAGCTCCATGTGGTTTTTAATTAATTCACCACTTTACTCCGTGTCAACATTTTAACTCGCCATATTTTATCACCCATTTACATGTTTTATCGGCTTGTATTTGATGTAAACCGGGCTGCAGAGCGGCGCATAGGGCGCTAACAGTCTGCCCCACTGAGCTTTAAAATTCAATACTGAAAAAAAAAAAAAAAAAAAAAAAAAAAAAAAAAAAAAAAAAAAAGATGAGGTAGAAACGTAATTCTTAGCAGCGAACTTAAAATAATTACCGAAAGGTATACAAGTCACTTTTAGAACACATAACAAACTGACGCAGAGGGTGATACATAAGATTGACACAGAGGAGAATTGGATGGGGAAAGCGGAAGTGTATGAAATTAAATGTCAAGATTGAGAAATGAACTATGTTGGACAAACGGGTAGAAAATTTAAAATAAGATTTAAAGAGCATAGCAATAGTGTGAATGGTACATCGACAGAAAAACATTCGTTGCGCAGCATCAGTGACAGTATGAGAGTAGTTCATTTTGAGGACAAAGGACGACTGTTATCAAATCTGGAGGACAACTGAGATATTTTGCGCTCTTAATGAGAGTTGTGACACCGTGCTGAATGAAAAGACAGAAATAATGACTTATCCGTTTGTTTACCGTATATAGGAACGTGTTTTTCTGATTTACACTGTTTATTTAAACCTCGCCTTAGCTAGACACTATATGTGATCCCTTCACAACATTATTGTTGATAGCCGTGAATGTATTCTGTTCCTTATATCTTTGACATGTAACAGTTGTCATGCCGCTTACGACCGCACAACATTGTGGTTACATTCTCTCACTAGTCTATTCTAAATTAATTTTTATGATGGACATGCACGACACTTACGTACGTTTTAGAGTTTGACGTTGCTCATTGGCAGAATGGTGTATTTTCAGTTCGTTGGTTCCGTTTTTTTTAACATCTTGTTTATATGTGATTCCTTGTTCTTAGTACATGTAAATGGAACAATTTGGTCTCGAAACATGTCGTGACGACTAAAGTGTTATCATACTGACAACTGGTGCGAGATTTTGTCATACAAATTGACAAACAGTTGAACGATGGCGGCAATTCGAAAAATTACTGACGAGTTAGCGGTCTAAGTAAATTGTATAAAAATGTAGAACCAGGAAGTTTGACAGATAATGGAGGAATAGTGAGAATTGGTCACAGGCGAAACCAACAATCAGATCATAATCGAAATGATAGTGCAATTCCTTCTGTTGTTAAAAAAAACACAGGTCATAGAGAGAAGAGATTCAATAAATCGTTGGACCGGATGCTAAAGATGAAGAATTCGCCGTTTTTAGACATACTAAAAGATTAAATCAGAGACAGAAACATCTATGTAAGTAAATTGAGCAAACGCAAAAACCGCGCAAGTAGCGACTGATGATATAAGTCGTAATTTCGCGCGGGAAATGACCGAAAGTGAATGTAAGCCAGCAAGAAAGTCTGCGCGTCTCCGCAGTAGAAGTGAGAGCAGGAACTAATAAGAGAGGTGCTGCCACTCAGAGTGAACTTGATGAGCCCTCCACACAGATTAATGATGCTCAAGATGAGCAAGCAGGAAGAGACAACGGGGGATCGATTTGGTGAAAGGCACCGTTGTAAACGAAAGCAACAGTTATCCAAGAATGGACGCTGTTTCTGGGCGTAACAGGAACTGCTATTCGGTCCTCACGAAACAGAACTGTCGATGCGGAAGTGTGAAAACACATCTCGAAACCAGTTTTTTTTTTTTTTTTTTTTTTTTTTTCAATTAAAGTGGAAACCTCTCCTGGCTCCACAAACCGCAGTCGGCTTTTGGCTTCTTCAAGGAGCCTCTTCCACGGTATTCTGTCCTGGGCATCTTCTGCACACGCCTGGAGATACTTTGCCATCTGGTCTCTCCACCTCACTTTGCCCTGCTTAGAGGTTTCGTCTTTTCGGCTTATCCTCCAAGACTTCCCTCACTATACAACTCTGATCTCTTCTACAGACGCGACCTGTGCATATTTCTGTCTTGGTTTCCGCAACAACATCTGGTTCATTGTACAGCTCCTTGATCTCCCTGTTCTTTTTTCTCCGCCTTTCTCCTCCCTAAATAACTGTATGGTGACGAACTACAGTGTTGATATTTTTATCAATATTATTTCGCAATAGTGAATTTTTCTTAGCGTCACTGTATAAGGTATGGATGTTATACCAAATTGTGAAATATGAAAATTTGTGCTGGGCCGGGAATCGAACCCGGGTTTCCCGCTTTTCACGAGCGGTTGCCTTAACCACAAGGCTACCCGACTCCAGGAACGTTCCAAACTTCCACATGCCACACTGACAGCACACATATGAGTCAACTACATTCATCCCTTAGCACTCGCAGCCTAATCTGTATTCCCGCACCAGAGAGAACGAAAGCAACGAGGCACTAACCTACGCTGTTATCGTCATTGCGTCGCTTAGGAGTTGTGTTCCGGTTGTTGTGGTTGTGGTTAAGGCAACCGCCGGCCGCGGTGGCCGAGGGGATTGAGGCGCTCCAGTCACGGTCCGCACGGCCACTACGGTCGGGGGTTCGAATCCCCCCTCGGGCATGGATATTTGTGCCGTCCTTAGTTGTAAGTAGTTCATAAGTAGTTTGTAAGTTTAGGGACTGATGACCCCGTAGTTAAGTCCCATAGACTTTACAAACATTTACATTTGTCAAGGCAACCGCTCGTGAAAAGCGGGAAACCCAGATTCGAGTCCCGGCCCGGCACAAATTTTCATATGTCACAATTTGGTATAACATCCATACCTTATACAGTGACGCTAAGAAAAATTTGCTGTTGCGAAATAATATTGATAAAAATTTCTCCTCCCTCACTGGGATTTTATCTGTCTCCATATTTCTTCCCCATACAGTAATGCTGGTCTGATTTAACTCATTTACTTCTTCAGGCATGTAGTTTACCGATCTGCAGAGTCCCCTGCCTTTTCTTCTGCAGTGTTTTTCTACCCTCATGAATTTTGTTTTCTTATCATTTAATTCTAATCCGACTTCCTTTGCTATTAGAAAGAACCTTTTTGGCAGTATTTTAAGATCATCTGGATATTCAGCGATTAGTTCTACTTCATGCAAAGGCCATTACATTTATTTATATTCATATTTTGTTTCCTTCTTCTGCTTCACTTTCTGCATTCAGTGCGTCCTGTATTACAATGTTGAATAGGAGGGGTGATATGTTCTTGCTAGACTCCTGTTTCTATGTTGAACGCCTTGGTATGTTCTCCATCCATTATCATTATTTCTTTCAAGCCATTCAGTGTAACTTTCACGAAATTTATAATCTTCTTCGGTATTCCATATCTCTGCATTTCCTCCCACAACTTATCTCTGGATATACTGTCGTAAGCTTTCTTAAAATAAAAATAATTACATTCCCATTGTTTTGATATAATCCCAGTACTTGGATATCAAGTCGGTTGAACGGTGGTGCTAATTACAGAGATGTCTCTTTAATTCCTTCATTATTGTTTGTCGCCTTTTTTATGCATTGTCCACTCCTGTGCCATTCATTCTATGTTCTAGATATTCTTAACAAGTTTATGTGTTTGTTTTGCCATTTTTATTCCTCCCTTTTTAAACAATTAAGCTGCTATGTCAGCTCTCCCTGGAACTTTGTTGTTCTTCAGTTTTTTCGATTGCGTTTGTTGTCTCTTTTATTGTTGGCAGTTCAACAAATGGATCTGCAATCTGATATTTATGTTGTTTCTCCGTTTCTGAACTTTCATCTTCGACATTTATCAGCTCCTGAAAATGTTTCCTCCAAATTTTCATTCCTTTGAATCATCCCAGAACTGTTTCACCATGTTTGTCATTAATGCCATAAATCCATATACATCCATTTCGGAAAAACCTGACTGATGTGTAAAAATCTCTTACATTCTTTACACTTTATCCCTCCTCTGCTCTTTAAATTACAGTATCCATTTATTCCTTTTCCTTCTAAGAAGATATTTCCTCCCTCTACTAGGTTTCTCATATGTTTCTTTACTTTGAAATACCCTTGTAGGTGCTTTTCTTTCGCTGCTCTTCTTTCTTTCATTTTTTGTTTACATTCTTCTGGAAACCATGGATTTTTCTCCCTTCGTTTTCCTTTTCCGCACACTTATATAGCTGCTTCTTCCACATATGATTTTACCATTTCCCTTTGCACTTCAGTGTCGAAGTTGTCGTCTATTGTTACATCATATTTGTTTTGCGGGATAATGACAGTCTCCTGTGCTTTGCCATTGTAGTTCAGTCTGTCTATGTCAATGTTTCGGCCTTTTATGCCCCTTGGCGTTTCTTACCTAATCTTCGATGTACCTCTGCTACATCTGTGGTTGCCACGGCTCCCCTTATGTCTTTCACATTCTTTATATTGGTTTTAGGCCTTTCATCTACCAGAACATGGTCTATTTCGTTTTTTCTGCTTCCATGTACTTATATCCAAGTTACCTAGTTAAGGAAAGTATGTGCTCCTGACACTTAGGATGGCTGCACTTGCACAGCTTAGAAGCCTCAAACCGTTATCATTACTTTCAAGGTGTAAGCTTTCAGTACCTGCTGTTCCTTTCCAGATGACCTTCCTTTCAACTTTATTGGCGTCTCCACCAATGAACTTCATATGATATCCTGGTGTCTTACTAAATACGTCTTCGAGAATTTCATAGGAGGTATCATTGTTTTCATCCTCCACCTCCTTGTTTAGAGCTTATAACGTAATTTTGTTATATTTTGAAACTAGCTTCAGTCTCATGACAGTTAATCTATCATCAATCGGTTGGCAATCAATTTCTGCCTCTGCTAACATTTTTCTGACTTTAAAACATACTGCCTTTTTGAATTTTCCATCCACCGATCCACTGTAAAACAGAATGTGTCTGCATGTTTACAGTTTTGCTGTTCCTGGATATCTGATTTCTTGCAGTGCTACAAGATCCATCTGATATCTGTCGAGTTCTTCTGACAGAATATTGAGTGCCCCACGTGTTGCCAAAGTCCTAATGTCCCATGTTCCAAATCGTACGTCCTTATCCATACGCCATTTCCTACATTCCTTGTTTCCATTTTCATGAGAGGCATTTTCTTGACGTTTCGTAGCAAATTCTTTTTTATGGGGCCGGTTCTTCGCCCAGTGCCCAGCCCCACCCTGGAGGGCCACTCGACTTATTTCTTCTCGGTGAGTATTCTATTTCCCCAGTATCCTCCGACTATACTTCTGACAGAGCCAGCGGGGAATACAAAATATTATATATTGATGAGGCACTAGGAATTAGACCTGAGGAATGCCCATTGTTAACGTTCTTGTTTGCAGAGTGGACAATATTTCTCGATTTTAGACTGAAGATATTGTGTTGTGACTGGAGAATACCCAAGTTTAGTCTTACCAGTTCAGATACACTGTCGTCACTGTAATAGGACTAATACCAATGCCTATTAATATAATAGTATTTCAGATCACTGAAATATTCGATGTCTCAAATTTACATAGATTTAAACTAATAAAAGTTACTCATCTTTTTAGTGTGATCTCCAGATGGTCTACTTACAGCGTACATTCCACTTGCGCTGTTGCTTCAGGGAACACTCTCCACATAAATAATCCAGTAATAAGTTTGGCGAACTTTTATTCCTTGCAGATACCATTTTCACATATACCATAACTCGCATAACTCGTGCCGCGGTGGAGTAGCCGAGCGGTGTAAGGCGCCTCGCTGCGGAGCGCGCGGTTGCTCACCGTCGGGCTTTCGAGTCCTCCCTTGGGCATAGATGTGTGTGTTGTCCTTAGGTTAGTTTACCTCACCTGTATATATAGCGACAGTGGCAATTGCCATAAGAGAGCCATTGTTTACAATAATCACAGAATTTTAAATATAATTAAAAGTTACAAACTCAAATAATCATACGTACAACTAATGTTACTATATACATTGCTGAGATATTATATACAACAAAACCAATGGTATCGTTACTACATAATTGACAAACACGTAAAATGACACGAACTGACAATAAGAATAACTTCCCTTTAATTAATTACATAAGTTATTTCTGATGTTGCTAACATTTGTGTGAAGTCGGCTTACAAGCGTCAACGAGAAAAAATGTCCATATGAAATAATCTATATGAATGTATGTAACTACATAAAGTCTCATGTTGTTTGTATTTCGATATTAACTAATTTATTCACTAATATACATTTAATCAATGAACGAATGACCTAACAAGTTTCTTTGTATATTTGCTCCACTCACTTTCCTATTTAGAACGTACTAGAAAGATGTTCTTTATTTGGCTAATAATGACTCAAGGTCTTTTCTAATCATTCAGACTGGGGTAATATATACATCAGACACGGTTTCACTGTTTAACAACTCTTTCACTGATTTAGCGTTTATTAAACGAAATTTGTCCACTTATTCAAGAACTCATCTGAGTCAGTAATTATCCTAAATAGTTAATATGCAATCTATTACACAATTTGGCGCTATACACGTCGTACTTTAGTCATAATCTGTCTTGCTCTAGTTCACAAAACGATACCATGTCTGTGTGGAGCGAAGATTCTCTAATGTACGTCACAGCACACACTTTTGTAATCAAAGAAATATTGAGTATAGGAGAAATCATATCGATTAGCTTTAAAAAAATCCTTTCCTTGAATCTGCTCAAAATGATTGATGATATTACTGATTGTTGTCTGAAGTAATCAATACTACCTTAAATGAAAGTCACTATTATATGAATATGCTTATCATTACATTTTACAGAGCAGAATAGATTGTTGAAGGTGATGCATGCTACATAGCGTAAAGGTTTAAAGAAAATATTTCGTACACACTAACTACTGTAAAAATATTTTTTAATAGGGCCATGATAAATTATTCTTTAAGAATTCACCAATGACAAAGTTTATGACAGTGTTTGTACCAAATGCATTTTGGTGGCGATGCTCCTCAACATTGTTCTGAGTCTGGGAATTAATTTAGCAGTCCATTTGTTTCAATATACTTCAGAAAGGTTTTATCATTTCAAAAACATATCTGCACACGGTTTCTCTTACACTCAACATTTCTTTTAAGAGAGAGAAAGAGGTTAGGCAACTAACTACTTAAATGAAACAATGCTGCAAATACAACGAACAATTATTATTACGCAAGAGCAGTGATGTACATTACCTTAGTTTTCAGGGTTTTACATACACAACAGAAACATGAAGTGGTCTGGTCTGTCCTTCCAATAAACGATAATTCTGAGGTACAATTTCTCTGTGATTACTCCACACAAATCGTCACAGCCACTACTGTACAACTGAATTGCTACCACGAAACTACACTCTACCAACAATCAGTGTTGCCAACCCTTCAGCGTTACTGGATCGCATAATTGCATTGAAATTGTCGTACTTTTCGTCAGAGGATCGTACATTCGTAGGGGCATAATAAGTTTTTCGTTCTAAAGGGAGGAGGAGGGGAAAAATCAGGTCCATTTTCGTTTATCATGTGAATGTTTCCACATTCTAATCCTATTGATTAAAAAAACTAGGTGGTTTATAAAAGTTAAATATGATTCATAAAAAAAATTAGATTTTTGTTTTTGTTTATTGTTTTAGAAAGTTTTTTCTTTAACACAGCCCAATTCAGACACAAAAGTTACGTTACCGATTTAATGTTCGATTCATCTGTGCACAACCGACACATGTATTCAGGATTAGTATTTCAGAATTTTCCTACATATTTGTTTTCTACTCTTACATTTAAACAAATTTGCTGTAGATTTCAAAGTAGCAACAGGACCACGGCCATTACCTTCTGTTTCAATTTTTCTCCACGTAAAATCTTCCCATTGCCCTCAGTAGTCAACACGTTGACTAGTGAATACTGCTCACGGTGCAATGCAACTAATACTGTCAGTTAGGGAATCCCACAACTCGACAGTTTGACAAGTAGTTTGCTAAAAAATAATACATTGTGAAAAATTAAATAATCATAATAATTAAAGCAATAATAACGATGAAAGGTGACACCTTAATAGTAATTAGGGTGTCATAAGATCGTACAACAGACGTACGATCCGAAGAGCGGATCATACGCTCGTACATCTTAAATTATCGTGCATGTACGATCCAGATCGTACGGTTGGCAACCCTGCCAACAATACACTCTATCAGCACTGCCGTGCAACTGCTCTCTACCAGCACTACCGTGCAACTACTCTCTTTGACAAAGATACACCACATTCTGAGAAGTTTGCTATATCACATATCACAGATAACACAGCGTCAAACTTACGCATAATTTTTTCACACGGAATACTACTTCCACGAGACGGCGTAGGGAAACAGAAGAGAAGCCAAGTTCCTGCTGGTCTGCCCCCATTACACATTTGGGTCAAGATGGAGGCAGCAGCTGGTGCATACAGACTCAAAACTGGCAAAAACTGGAACTCTTTGGGATATCCAGAATCACACACTAAAATAATGAGTGAGGTAAATATAGGAAAGGTTGGGAAAATGCCAGCCAACTATATTATAACCCCATACTGCTTCAACAAGCCGTTCAATATAACAATTGGAAGTAGGGAGCAGTGGGAGAAAATAGTTCGACACCGTACGGGGGATATTGTCTAGTTCACTGACGGGTCAAAATCAGACCACGGCATTGGGGCCGGGGTATACGGGGGGCAGCCAAGACTGGAGGGAAACTGGCCTCAGTATTCCAGGCCGAAATCACTGCCATCAGGGCGTGTGTGGACGAGAATTTGCATACGTGCTACAAAGACCGTAGCATCTATATCTATTCAGACAGCCAGGCAGCCCTGAGATCACTGACAGCTCCTGCAACAAGATCTAAAATTGTTGCAGAATGTCACAGGGTTCTGGTGGAGCTAGGGGAAAGCAATAGAGTAAACGTATTGTGGGTCCCTGGCCACTCGGGGATCAGTGGCAACGAACATGCCGACAGATTAGCCAGGATGGTGGCAGTGACTCTATTTATTGGACCGGAACCTGTCCTGACAATCACCAAGGCAATGATCAAATTGGAGATACGTAACTGGCTCAGAAGACAGCACGTAGAATATTGGACCATGGCAAGGTAATGATGCCAAAGCCATCTTGTAAAAGAAGCTCTGCAATCCTGGGCCTGAACAGGAGAGAGATTAGACTCATGGTTGGATTTCTGACAGGCCATGGGAATTTCAAAAAACACCTACATACAATCAGAATAACAGAAGAGGACCCTAAATGTAGGATCTTTGATGACGGTGATGAAACTACATCACATCTAATCTTCGAATGCATTGCATTGGAGAGTAAAAGGCACAGAACATTTGGGACAACCAGACCCGAAGAAATTGTGTCTAATAAAGAACTGGTAAAGGGACTCCTTGTACTGTTCAAGAGCATTGGTTGGCTTTACTAGTTACAAAAAAAATGTTCAAATGTTTGTTAAGCTTATGGGACTTAACTACGGGGTCATCAGTCCCTAAACTTACAAACTACTTATTAACTACCTTATACTAAGGACGGCACAAATATCCATGCCCGAGGGGGGATTCGAACCCCCGACCGTAGTGGCCGTGCAGACCGTGACTGGAGCGCCTCAGTCCCCTCGGCCACCGTGGCCGGCTTTTACTAGATATACAATAAACTTAGTTTCGGTACCGGCAGTGGCGGGTTGGACCAAGACTGTTTTGGCTTCCCTGAGAAAATCAAATCAAATCAAATCAATCATGCTGGTGTTAACAAAACGAATGTTCTCTTCAATCACAATAACAGCGTGGAACAGTACACAAGGTTTGCTTCATGAATCACATAGGAATATTTTAATTTCACTAAAAAATAGTCCAGTGATGAAGGTCATAGTAGTACCAGAGTTCACTAGAAGCCGAGCGGAGGTCCATAGTGTGAGTCCAGGAGAGCCCTGAGGCGTGGCGAGGATGAGTTTGTGACACTTCTGCGGCCTGACATTTCAGCAGAGATGGAATGTGTAGACACTGGTACGGAATCCGGGACGGCCATGTAGCGGCACACGGTGTTTCACAAGCAGCTACACCGACCGACCGACCTCTCCTTGGTTGCGGTGACCGCTCCTGGGTCACGTCATGCCTGCCGTATAGCGGGGACCAGCTGCCGGGAGACACTGACTTTTCCAGCGCGACGGGAAATCACACATTAATCAGGCTGAGGGAAAGCGGCTTTAAACAGTAAACAAAGCATTACATCTGATTCATCAAATCAGTAATATTTTTCTGCAGCATTTACATAGTAAATCTGTTCGTTTATCGTGATGTACAAGTAAGGGGGCGTTCATTAATTCTACATAGATACTCTGCAAATCACATTGAAGTGCCTGGCAGAGGGTTCATTAACCACTTTCATAACTTTTCTCTACCGTTCCATTCTCGGGAAGAAAGAACACCTAAATCGTTCCGTTTTCGATCTGATTTCTCTTATATTATTGGGACGGTCATGTCTCCATAAGTAGGTGGGTGCTAGCAAATTATTTTCACATTCAGAACTAAAAGTCGGTCATTGAAACTTTGCAAACAGATCACGCCACAATGAATAACGTCTTTCTTTTAATGATTTCCACCCCAATTCGTGCAACATTTCTGTGACGCTCCCCCCCCCTCCCCCCCCCCCCCCCCGGTAACGTGATAAAACAAAACGAGCTGCCCTTCTCTGAACCTTCTCAATGTCTTCCGTCAGTCCCAACTGTATAGGGTCCCACAAGGGGCAACAGTACTCCAGCAGAGGACGCACAAGTGTGATGTAGGCAGTCTCTTTGGTGGAGCTGGTGCATCTTCGAAGCGTTCTGCCAATGAAACGTAACTTTTGGTTCGCCTTCCCCACAATATTTTCTATGTGTTCTCTCCAGTCAAGGTTGTTCGTAATTGTAACTCCTAGGTATTTGGTAGAATCTACGACCTCAAGGTTTGACTGATTTATCGCGTAATTGAAGTTCACGGATTTCTTTTAGTGGTCATGTGTATTACTTCACACTTTTCTTTATTTAGTGTCAATTGTCAATTTTAGCACCATGCACCATTACGTGACGTTCTTACGGGGGCGGGGAGGGGGGGGGGTCGACCCCGAATGGGTGTGACATACGAGCCGTCAGACGATACCCCAAATAACATGGCGGACGGTAGTTCAATTTGCCTCAGACATGGAGAACTTATCGCCACTATATGAAATTTAAGCTCGTTGCTCACGCCGCGGCGAAGTAAGAAGGAATATCGATAAGCGCGCGGCGGGTAACCAGTGAGCTCAAAAGATAATCTGGAGTCAGTACTGTGTATTACGAAAGCGTGACGCTCGACGCCACATTGGTGAACGTATATCTGTCTCTGTCTAGTTGTTAGTAGTACTTGCGTACACCGAGTTTAACGTTATGACATCTGTAATCTTTTGTTCTAGTTGCTTTCCGAACAAAGTAACTCAAGTACAACGGCAGCTACCTATGAAAATTTTAATACTATTCACAAAATAGTTGAGACATCGAATAAACGGTATACTCATGAAACGAAACAGCAGGAAACGGCTTGGGTTTTTTAAAATGTGTACGTCAGTTAAATTTTTATTCAGAAGTTGTATTTCTACTATATTGCGTTAAATGGGTAAATTGTTGTACTGTAGAAAGATAACTGAAGGTGTGAAACGATCAATTCGAGGTGTCTGATATAAGCGTTATTTTTCATGCAGTAATTTCCAGTCGGTGGGCTCAAACGGAAAGCATTATAAACAACAGGCAAATAGAGAAATAAACACGAGAAGTAGAGTCTACAACAGTGCCTATTATTCATTAAATTCAGTGTGATGGGAACTGGCTAAAAATATAGTTCCTCTGTGGATTTGAACTCTACTTCATTTCCTTTGAGTTCTCTTCAAGCATAAACGACTCGAACTTTAGTATTATGTATTTATTAAAGTAATTAATCATTCACATCTTATTTTCAAAGGACGCAGAATACAAAAGAACAACACGACCTGTACGTACGGTGTTGCCAACCTAACAAAAATAGTGTGTCACGATGTTCACAGATTCAAAGCACTACAGTTGTGTATCCAGTGTTATTCATTGAGATCACTGCGGGTAACTGACACGGCTCGTATACTATTTCGAACAAGTCAGCGATTAATTTTATTTCGCCGCGGCGGATTAGAGGTGCGCATAGGGGCGCCGTGCTGCGGTGCGCACGGCCATCCGCCGTAGGGGGTTCGAGACCCCCGTCGGGCATGTCCTTAGTTTAGTTTACTTTAGTTTTGGTAGTTTGTAAGCTACGGACTAATGACCAACCAGTTGAGTCAGATAGATTTACAAACAAACATTTAATTTTATTTCTTGCAACTAACGCAGTATTTCGAGTCATTGGCCGCGGTGGAGTAGGCGAGCGGTCTAAAGCGTCTCGCTGCGGAGCACGCGGTTGCTCACCGTGGCGTTTCGAGTCCTCCTTGGGGTATGGGTGTGTGTGTTGTCCTTAGGCTAGTTTATCCGGGTTTAAGTAGTTTGTAAGCTACGGACTGATGACCACGCAGTTTGGTCCGATAGATTTACAGACATTTGAACATTTATTTCCAGTCATTGATGCAATACTGGAAACATAAATGTTTGGGCACTAAGAACATAATTTCATATGACAGACCTTCGACTTATGGGTGTGACTAGAAGACCGTAGATAACACTGGATTGATTTTAGAACTGATTCAAGTTAAACATCAGTATATTTTGAGGAGTGCAAGTTGATATTATTGTCACGATGTTAGACGGAAACCTATAGTAATCTCAACACAATACTTTCCTCCGTTTGTTTTCTATGTAATTTGTGCCGCTCACGGAAAAATTATCTTTCTAATGTTGAAGTAAGTTCATCGTGCTTGATGGAATTTGAAGTATATGGTCAGCGTCAGATCGAAATACGACTTTCAATAAATCAGTACTGTTACAACCTGATCAAGAATCAACTAGGAGTACAGACTTATTCCCATTGAACGAGAGAAACTTGTAACGATGCTTTTTCCCATTTCCCTCGACTTTGATTTATCTACCACAAGTCATTCTGCGTAAAAGCTTGTTTTCTTGGCATGTATTCCAAAACTTACGGTTAATTCTTGAAGGCATGCACCGGGTATGTCCCCAAAGTAATTTCCGTTCGGTTATATAAAACAAACGTTTACAGACACAGAAAAATTATTTATTGCAATAAAATCTGCAACTGTTGAATTACGTCGGCCGTGGTGGCCGAGGGGACTGCGGCGCAACAGTCACGGTCTGCAGGGCCACTACGGTCGGGGGTTCGAATCCCCAACTCGGGCATGGATATTTGTGCCGTCCTTCGTGTAAGATAGTTCATAAGTACTTTGTAAGTTTAAGGACTGATGACCCCGTAGTTAAGTTCAAATGTTTGTTAAGCTTATGGGACTTAACTACGGGATCATCAGTCCCTAAACTTACAAACTACTTATGAACTACTTACGAACTAGGACGACACAAATATCCATGCCCGAGGGGGGATTCGAACCCCCGACAGTAATGGCCGTGCAGACCATGACTGGAGCGCCTCAGACCCCTCGGCCACCGCGGCCGGCCGTAGTTAAGTCCCATAAGCTATACAAACCTTTGAACATTTGTTAAATTACTTTTCTACACAGCTTCCGAAATTTTGTATGCACTTGTCATAGTGTGGCACAAGTTTTTGTATGCCTTCTTCATAGAAGGCAGCCGCCTTTGCATGCAACCGTGTGGTGACATGTTCTTTCAGCTCGTCATCATCGTTGCAGTGTTGACCATCAAGGACAGATTTTAGGTGTCAGACGAGATGAAAGTCGCTAGGAGCGAGGTCCGGGCTGTACGGAGGATGTTCAAACACGTCTCAGTGAACTTCCCGTGTACTTAGTCACGTCCTTCATTGAAAAGACTGGCCCATGATCTAACCAACGAATCACTCATAGTATTTTGTCCGTAAAACTCACAGATTTGCCGATGAATTTCCTTTAACTTTCTTGCATTTAGAAAACGAATCACAGATCCGATTTCACTCGTGGCGGCATTTTCAATTAGTTCTGACATTATAAAGAAGCACTACAAAGCACACTTCGGCAGCAGCGACCTGCAAATGGCGTACATGTCTTCTCCTTGAGTCAAACTGCCGCTCATGCTCGGAACTGCGTTATTAGCGCTGTCGCGGATAGAAATAGAAACTGAACTTACTCTGTGGACCGCTCTCGAATACAGTGTAGCACAGAGGGGCACACGACGGCTCAATAAACAGATAAGGCAGGAAAAACAGCAGATTTTGCGCTCTGGCGGAAGTTAACCTGGTAGATCAGGCATGCCAAACACAGCCCGCGGGCGACATGTGAGGCAGAGTGGCGAGCAGGAACAGGAAGAACGCCGCTACAGTCAACACTACCTAGATAGAAGGCTGCGGCCTATGAGAAAGACAGGGCCCAGCGCACGTCATGCCACGTAAGCAATGTAGTTCCCAGCCGGCGCGATCGCAAGCCGATTGGCCGGCCGCTGGGGCACTGCCCATTGCGTCATAGCGGGCAGCCACTGAGCTATGCGCGCGCAACCTACTATGCCTGACGTCACACGAGAGTACCGCGGCCTTCTCTCTAGGTAGTGATGCTACAGTCAGCCAGGCTAAAACTGAATTTTATGCGTCAGCGGGTAGCGTTCGCGCTCGCTATGCTAGGAACGGCAGAGCAGCCAATCAGGAGTCGAGTTATGCCGGCCAATAAGGTTTATATGATGGCGAACGGAAAGATATGTATTTCTGCTAATCACATGAATACTGCGTAATGTGCTTCTTTCATTTAAGAATAAAGTTATTGCTTTTACGAATGAAAAAAAACGTAGCAAATATATATTTGTGCTGAAATCCCGAATATGAAAGTACTCTACGACATTGCCATCTCCACTTAGTAGCCTCTGTGTTGCAAAAAACGCCTTCCTTCTTTTCCCCCTTGATGCCCTTGGCGTATAGCCGTCTCACTCCCACACATGCTGCAGGCATTTCAGTGCTGGGGAAAGTAGTGCGCCCGTCAAAACGGCTCGCGCCGAAGTGTGCTAGCATCTTTTCTGAGAAACTGGGGGATAATGCATCTAAAACTAAACATTTTTCTTTAGTTTTTTATTTGTGTTTTAACCTCTAAGAATGATACTCTATAGCCCATACATAGAACTATTTTTAAAATGGCATATTTATGATACTAGTTCATTTAAGAAACATATTTCTTTCAGAAGCCTACTTTATATATTGAGAGTCACCTAACAATTGCACCTCAAATATTGCGGAAACGGTAAGGGCGATACATGTGCGGTTTTCACAGAATGGATTCATAGTCAAGGACTAGTATTGTTATCCAATAAACAGATTGTAAAAATACCTAGAAAGTCTATTTTTTATGCAAACATACAATTTTGAAATGCAACAATGGCTGTTTCTATCATGCACTAGGATTCTTGACACCAGCTGTGCGCAAAGAATTTTGAATGAAATTTTTATCACGTTTAGTTGCACAGCTAAAATAGTTCAAAGATTTGGGTTGTGGAGGCTACGACAACATAGCTGACTGGTTGGTGGTCATGAGCCAGTGGGCCGTGCCCCAAGGGCTAGCAGCCACTCGGCCAGTCGGCTACGCTGTCGTAGCCTCCGCCCCCGAAATTTTGAACTGTTGTAGCTGCCAAACTATACGTGATAAAATGCCATTCAAAATTATTTGTACACAGCTGGTGTCAAAAATTCCAGTGCATGATAGAAACAACCATAGTCCCATTTAAAAAAGCTATATGTTTTCATAAAAAATACACTTTCTAAGTAATATTACAATCTGTTTATTAGCTAAAAATACGAGCCCGTGACTAACAATCCATTCTGTGAAATCTGCACATCAATCGAACTTTCCGTTTCCGCGATGTATGCGGTGCAAGTGTTAGGTGATTCACCCTCTACATCACGAATGTTCATGTATAATAGGGCCTACTAATATAATCAAATTTGGGTCAAAAAATTACTAAGTTTTCCTTCGATTCGTGTTTCGGATATTTTGTAAAGCTTTGCTTGTTCGACCACATTACAGAGCTGCGCTTCCTCTGTTACGTCGTTTACGTTGGATCTGACCGCGGGATAGTCCAGCGCAGAGCAGTGCATTTTTTTACTAAACGTTTATGGATTTTTATTTATTTCTGTAGGAAATGTCAGCAATCAATCGCAATTTTATTTTTTACTTTTCAGATCTACCTACTTTTCGGCCACTGAGTGGCCAGTCTCAAAACTTTTAATATGTGGTTAGATCTAAACCGCCATGTTGACAGTTACGTTCAGAAAGACGGTATAGATGTAAACATAACTGAAAGATTGAGAATAGCCATACTGTGCCCGAAATCTATGTAGACCTGGAAAAAAGTTATGACTGATTGGTGAAATTCTCTACGGATTTGTACAAAACAGTCGCTGGGCACCAGCTAAAAATGGAGTCAAACCTGATTGAAGAAATCTAGCCAATTTTAATAAGCCCTATGAATTTAAAAACATGTTCAAATGTGTGTGAAATCTTATGGTACTTAACTGCTGAAGTCATCAGTCCCTAAGCTTACACACTACCCAACCTAAATTAGCCTAAGGACTAATGTGTGCACTCGAGGAGGACTTGAACCTCCGCCGGGACCAGCCGCACAGTCAATGACTGCAGCGCCTTAGACCGCTCGGCTAATCCCGCGCGGCATGAACTTACGGTTGACGTAAAAAAAACATTATACAGTAAATAAATGAGTACGAAGTCTTTCACGGCGACACTTCTGTATAAAATTTTTTCGGACTTCTTGCCGCGTCAATACTTGATATACAGTAAATAAATGTCGGTGATGTGATGGTGTGCGAGTAGTACTGTTAAACAAAAGTGTCGGTCAGAGTGTAACTGTTCGTGCAGCCGGAGACAGGTTCAAAATCAAAACTCAGAAACGGATAGCAAAAATTTCGAAAAATACATCGAAATCCAACTTATGCCAGGCTCACTACCAATATCTTTATCCCTTGTAATTACTCGCAGCGTAATTACCCATTCGGATTACTTCTAGCAATTGTAGGTGTTCAACTTGTTTGACTGTAGTAATGTTCAACGATTTTTTTCCATTATGTGGGAAGAATAAAACACTCGGAAACTGCCATTGAAGGGCTTCAGGCTTAATACATAATCGCAGTATCGAACATTGGATTGGAATTTTCAAGTTAGATTTCGTCGTCTGGAAAATTAGCTGTGAGTAAACGCACGGCGCTTAACAGGCTGGCAACGCTCCACCCATAAGGATACTGGCGTGTACGCCCGACTGCTTCCCCCTCTCTGTTCCTCCGGCGTAAACACGATGGTGCTGCCACAGTGGCGAGCAAGAAATTAGTCCTCCCTCCCCTTGTTCAACAGGGGCAGCCGGCAGGTAGTCGAAGCGTCATGCCACTTACCGAAGCCGCTTCCTTCTACGTTTGGTTTCGAATCCCCTCTTGGGCATGACTGTTGAGTTTGTCCTAAAAAAATATAAAAAAATGGGGGAGGGCGGCAGATTTGCCGCTCCTCGGAAAGTGCGGCCCTGAGCGGCCGCACGTTTCGCACGTGCCTTGCGCCGGCCCTGAGCACATTCTATAATAACAACTTGTAACGTTTCTGCTATGTTGCTCACGCCTAAAAATCAGTTGCCAACATAGAAACACGAAATATCTGATACCTAAAGTAAAACTTAATTACCGGACATGTGATATTTCACATTTTCGCCTTCTGTTTGGAATTCTATTAACACTATTAGTAAAATACCTTTAAAATATAGTACGTTGATTTAAATATAACTTTGGCTGACCTTTTACGTAATTTTCAGTTTTTTTATACTTTCGTAAATAATAGCTGCAAACACTAAAAATGCATTACAGTTAGTTTCGGAAATTGCTGAACCTATATAGATAGTAATTTGTATAAAAACAACAATGCTACATGTTATAAACTATTGCACAACATGATTTCATATATACCTCTTGTTTAAATAAATTAGGGCAGACCATGTTTTATATATCACTAGATCCTAAATTAAATACTGATAATTTTTCATGCACTAAAATTAATAATCCGTTTCGTACTAAGAAACTATCTTCGAAATTAACAAAACTACGACAACGATATACAAATCCGTATTAATAAATAATTTAACCCCAAACTAAAACACATTAAAATACCATGTCACAATAATATTACGCCTACACAATATTGGCAAAACAAATATGTGTGCATTTCGAAAACACACATAATGTAAATAATTTGACGACTGTAAACACTAGTCAAAAGGATGACGTCAAATTTGTGTACTACATTTAAATACAAATATCATGAAACAAGTACATACATTGACATAAATAGTCAAAGCTTAAATGTAATACTTTAATTTCTGTATTTTGGCATATTTGATGTAAAAGAATACTGTTTAATTGTGATTTACAAAACTTTGTCATCATTCTTATTACATAGTTAAGCAGAAAGATGTTGGAGAGAAACCATTGTTTGTTTAGTCTACTTTGGAGTATTCGAGTGGCCAGAAACCTGTAAGCAGCTCTGTTGGCTTGCTGCTGCATTTCTTGATTGTGCAATGTTTAAGTGGAAATAAAATCGTTTCCATATCAACTAAGATGGATTTACTTTATGAAAATATCCTGTAAAATCAAATTCTTTAGTGAATGCCGAAGACAAATCACAACGCAATGGACTTCAGCCAGCATATAAGTTCAACTTCACCTACAGTGGAATGATTTCGTTATAGACTGAGAACTAATAAACATTTCCGTGAGTCAGGAATATATTAGGGCTCAGTTTGAGTCATTCCGAAAAGGGGTGATGGACGTTAGAAACTGGAGAAGCGACGCGTATCGAACCACACGTAGACTTGTGACATTTTTCGGTGCATTATATTACGATGCTCAGCACATTCCTTTCAACTGTGCAGAGCACTGCGCTATAGCACAGTACACTCAACCAGGTGCACCGCCGTGGCTGTGCTCTCGCACTGACTGTGCATGCCGCTATCTAATCTGTGCAGCGTAAACTCTGAGAACACGCCAGCTACTCTCGGCTCCTCGGCCCTGCCTTGCGCTTCTGTGGGTGACTCCGGGACCGCGGATCTCTCATCGGCCACCGCTGGCTTTGCTTGTCCACCCCAAGTGTCACTGATCAACAGTAACCGTACTTTTGCCACACCAGACTCCAAACAATAGTTTAGAAATTAGTATATAGTGTAAGAAAATTGCCTGTTGGAGGTCGTCAAAAAATCTCAAAATTCAGAATGCGTAATGATATACTCTAGTAATATTAATTTCGTTGTTGAATGTTGCAGCAAATCACAACTAATGGGTCGCAACAACACTTTCGCAGTGAAAGTTAAAATTTTGAATGAAAAGGAAGTGATATTAATTAATTTGAAACAGTCACTGGGGTAATTAATTAAGCTTGGCCCTATCTGACTTAGCATTGACTGCAGCCTCCAACTAGCACCTCTTACGTTTCACGAACAGCACAACTTCACTAATAAATGTGTCAGAATTCATGTAGTGGTGATGGCGAGTTCGTATTATAATCAAAATCTTAATAGCTGATAGATTCCGATTGCAATGTTAATAGCTCAGTACTGTGAAACTCCGTGGTGCAATGAGCTTCACAAATACTACAGTCAAAGTACTCAATAATTTTGATAATATTCTTTAATGCAGTCAACTTCCTTATAAAACTTTACGTGAACTAATTTTGATTAATTGGTTCCAGGGCCTGGGTAGCGTACGCCTGTAACTGGCTAAGCAGAGTCTGGCATTTTACGTATTTCATAAAAATTACTTTCGTCAAGTCTGGTAAAACTACTATAATACTTTGAATACTGTTAGTCTGGATTCTTTATATACAAATGAAACCACTTTACTTTACTTGCAAACTCTCTTGCACTTTAATTACTAGTCTCTGTGGTTGTAACAGGTTTAGCAATTCTTTAACACTGATCGTAAATACTTTGAAAATGGTTGAACTTGTTAGTCAATGTACAGGTTTGCATAATCAACATAATCTAATAATGGTGATAATGGGGTGACTATAACTACTTACAAAATTAAGACTGGTTTCAAAATAAGTCATGTATAATTGAACCAAAGTTCTGATTGGGTTGACACAACATTTACATGCATACAAAATAAAATGTTACAAAACTACTCATCTGCTATCGTCTTGAAGTCCATACAAGACATATGATTACAATAGGTACTCTTACTACAACAACGATCACACTCGGTGACAACAGACTTGATACCAAACAATTACTTTTCTTGCACACATGAAAAACATTACTCTGATCACTTTCGAGTATAAATAAACTTATTTCACACTTCCTTCAATACATTAAACAGTACGCCTCTCAAGCTTATTGTAATTGCATTAAACTCGCGCCACACTGCGCCTACCGTGCCTCTGCACCATCAACAAAACATTTATGTGTTTACTATAGCGAGTCCGCTCCGCGACTGCTTCAGCAGCGCGACACTCACAGCTACTACTTCTGTGCCAAAGACAGTCTTTAAAACAGGTTCAACATTTTCTCTGGCGCATTGCTAACTTACAGAATAAGAATGTCCGTGCATTCATGCGGGTTTACACATATAGTACATGTTTACATTAAATGATTCAATATAGAAAATGACGTTACATAAGAACTGAAAAATACATGAAATAAACAAATTTAAGACAATATATACATTACTTTAAATCAAACTGTAAGATACAGCGACAGGTGTACTCTTACAATAGTTCTGCCATCAGCTTCCTTGATTTGGAAAACGTTATCACGTTTTTATCAAATTTCTCATATTCTCTTGCCATTTTCTGAAGTCGAGGGCCAAAGTTGCCGGTTCGCTCTTGTTAATAACCAAACACTTGACGTAGGACGTTTCCAGACCGAGTGATAGCATATTGAGCGGTATAAGTATGTGTAATTTTATTCATGTCTTGTCTTCTGACGAAGGCAGCTTTGCTTCCTTTGATAGCCAGTTCTGTTGTACACTGACATCCTGGAAAAAAAAAAAAAAAAAAAAAAAAAAAAAAAAAAAAAAAAAAAAAAAAAAACTAAATTGAAGGATTTTGTCAGAAAATTACAAAAATTCATATGAATATGAATTTTTAAATACTCTTCTATAAATAACTGCCTGTTCAATGTTGATAACAAAATCTTTGTTAAAATTGGGTATCAGTTTTAACGTCTAGGTTCGAAAAGTGTCTGCAACAGCCAAGGTGACTTCCATCATCGCTGAGTTTTTTCTTGAAACAAATTTTATTACTTTTCCCTGACGAATTCCGTCCTTATTTCTGAATCTGTGAACCCAGCTATCAGAAGTTCAAAATCTAAAGCGTTAGGCCGTGTTCACACTGGCGGCCGGGCCGAGAGGACTCCGCTTCAGCCGGCTTACGCCGAGCCGACGACATTCGGAATGTTTAATATTTCCGGCGCGAGCCGACTGGGCTACGGTGTTGCTTCTGTCTGTTTCCAATACAAATATCTCTGCTTAATAGCTTCTTTTTTTTAATAACACTTGTGGACATATGTTTTGTTTATTTTTTCTTTTATTACTATTAATTCTGTAAAATGAATAAAAATAAATAAAAATGTTCAAATGTTTGTAGAGCTTATGGGACTTAACTACGGGGTCATCAGTCCCTAAACTTACAAACTACTTATGAACTAGCTAATACTAAGGTCGGCACAAATATCCATGCCCGAGGGGGGATTCGAACCCCCGACCGTAGTGGCCGTGGAGACCGTGACTGGCGCGCCGCAGTCCCCTCGGCCACCGCAGCCGGCAATAAAAAAAATGAAAAAATAATTTAAAAAAATTAACTGTTCCCTTAAGGAAAACCACTCCTAAACGTCAGTCGAAATTCATGGGACGAGTCCATTACCACCTGTTTCTTACGTGTTTAAAACTCGACGATTCATTACGTTGTCAGAACAATAGTATTAAAACTAGAGGAACCATAGGAATACTTCGCTCTGTTAGTGAAGAGACAAAATAAGTTGGCGGGAAAAAAAAGGGAAGTAAAGTTGAATGTTCACGCATAGCTTTCTTCAGAATCAATCAATGCAAGTGTTTAAAATCGTAAATGAAAGAGCTGAGTTTTGTTAGGTCAAAAGGAACTCCGTCCTTAATTAGAACCGAAGATATCGTTTAAAATATTCAATGCAAGGATAGAAGCATATCGCATTTGAATAAAAATAAAGGATGGAGGCTCTTAAGTTAATTCTGATACTTAATGACAAATTTGCGGATGTATACCTTTCGTTTAAAGTCGGATAGATCGGCCTGACCAACTGACTTTAGTTTACGACACGGACATCCCGACAAGAAGGAAATCGCGGTTGAATATAGAAAAAGAAAGTGGAGAGTTATGTAAATTCTGATACTTGATGACAAATCTGTGGATCAATGTCTTTCGTTTAAACCAAAAAAATGAAGGAAATCGGGCAGGTAGTTAGGTCTGGCCGAGTGACATTAGTGTTCGTAGATTCTTTTAATATATACGATAACAAAATCAATTAACTGTTAGCTGGCTGTTTTGGTAGTTTCCGTATTTCCTTCGATCTTCTGCTGACGGTGGGTGGGGATTCCTTGTTGCTGGGGACAAGCCCACCAAGAAAGAAAAAGAAATTAAAAATGTGACACATGCTTCTTACCCTTTACTGACCTGTCCTGCAGTGTCTGAGGCTTAACTAAATCAGTGAATTTTTCTTTCAGTTAATCGAAATGAAAGTACCATCCCCTCAGACAGTCCCTAAAAAAAGTAACAGTAATAACAATAACTATCATAATCTGAGAGCTGTGTAGAGTTTTTTTCAACGTGGAGGTGAGCTGAAATATAGTACAGCAGGACACATATAATACCGTTACACTTCACGTACGCCCGTAGCCGCCAGTTGTAGCATTGCCTATAAGGAGGTAACTATGTGATTCAAATGTCACTGTTCCGTATTGTTCTTTACTTAATTCATTGTTAACTTAATCTCAGACATTAGGGTACCGCTTTAATGTGGACACGCTGTAAACAGTTATTTTCACGTTCTGGTACAACATTTTGCGAGAGATACAGAAGCGAAAATAAAATTGGTGTATATTTTGTATTTGGAGTAGATGCTTTTATAAATATAAGTGTATTTTTGGACTACTACTTTTATCAACTCCAACTAGAAAGCCATTAAGTGTAGTATCAGAAAATTTTATTTCAGTCCATCAACAGTAAGTCGCTGTTTACATTAATTTTTCTTCTATTTCCAAACACGAAATATATATTCAGTTAATTGTCTGGTGTGGACAAAAAAACCATTTGTATGCCTGTTCATAAAGTCGAGTATGACCTGATGTAAAACCGTAGCAGATATTTGTCCATTATAATCGGTCAGCACGCAAGAAAATTAGTTCATACTTGTTTTCTGGTTATGGATCATTAACACATCACTAGGGGCCGACAGACGTGGTCAGCAATTCAGATTTTCCGGCACTGCAGTGCCTCAAGCTATGCTCATCAGACGCCGAGTTCGTACGCTTGCAGTCGCGCCATGACGCCGCTCAGATAACTCGCAATTACTTGTGAAAGGAGGTAGATATCCGTGCGACTACTGTTTCAAAAACTTTTTTGTACTTTTAGCTCCATTTCACTCTGTGTAATGTATGGTCTAAAATGCATAGAACAGTAAGCTGCCCGCTGTCGAACTTTTTCAATACACGATTTGTAAATCGAGTGCACATACTTGAAAGAAAGCATCATTTGGAAACGACTGTTACGAATTTCGAAACGGTGGATGTTTATTCGAAAGCTAATATGTTATACTGCCACGTGTCTAAAAATCAAATTTTTTAACCGCATACGTTCATCAAAACCGAGTGAGGAGCGTCACGAAACTAAAACGTCTCGTGGAATGAAAAGTAGCCTTTTTATTTTTTCACAGGTAAGGCAAAGCTTTTAAGGAAAAAATAAGTTGATAAAACGATGTGGCGTGGTCTTATATACCGTCAAAATTTTTTACAACTTGAAAATCGGAAAAGTCGATTTTCCCCCTCTTTTTCGGTTCGGCTCGGCCCGGCGCGCAGTGTGAACACCCTTATGCTGCTGCTAAAGCCCACTGATGTCAATTCCGTGTACTGATAAAAACGATCAGACGTCCAGGAACTGATTACTATATATTTATCAAAGTGATTGCCTCCTTTAGGGATAAATATTCCATATTTTTAAATCGGCTGCGCCCATTTTGTTGTATACTTTGTAGTTTCCACTTATGATGAGTCTTTGTGACTTTATTAACTTTAATATTGTTATGCAGAGGAAGATGACTGACTTCTCTTTTCTTCTGGTTCTTATTCATTTGTGAAGCGCTGGCCTTCGACTTTATCAAATGGTTCCTCTTCACAGTTTTCATTTCCGTGAGCAACTTCGTCATAACCCCAAAGCATTCTTTGTTAGCAAGTCTATAGTAAGTTTGTAAATCTCTTTACCCATCAACATTGCTTCACGCGATATTGTCGTCGAAGGTTCTGATGCAATATAACTATTTGCAGAAAGCAAGCTTTCGTAATAAACGACCGCATCTTTTAACATCACTTTGGAAGGTTTACTGGATAACGAATCCGATGTTTCCGCTACTTTCGTGATGCTTTCATTGACGGGCATTTTTATTTCAAATTATTGTAAAAATTTCAATAGTATTTCACATTCTCAGTACGGAATCTTCAATCGCTTCGGAAGTCAGGAATGACCTGCTACTGCAGCAGGTAAGGCCTACATGTCAGTTAGTTTAGTGTGGGTCTTCTGGCTGTCTGCCTATTTGTAAGTACAATGGGGCAACATCTACACTCTACTTTTCCATGAAGAAGCCCGATCCTTGAATTTACAACAAATATTTACAACATTTTCAAGGCCTGAAATGTTGCTAAATTTTAAAATATGACTACAATAACAATAGTAATTAACTCCATGATTCGCCTCAATTAAAAATACATTTTCCAATAGTCTACTTTTTAAAAAGAAAATATTGAAATTGAAAAAAATTTAATTAGCTGTATCGCTGATTTTATAAATAAAGTTATTCATGTCGTAATTCATAATACTTCAGGCGGTTAACTTTATTTAGAAGTTGTTATCATGATAATACAATTTTAAAAAAGTAAAACTGTAACGGCAGGTGGAACCCAACCTTTGCCGTCTGCATGACAGTCTAGCACGTTACCGGCTGAGCTGGTTAGCTACTTCAGACTGCTATTTAACATCTCTATGAACTGCGCTTAAAACTCTAGAACCCTTTTTCTCGGAAAGAGATGCATATTGCGCCTTAAGATTTCTGTGGCGAGACACCCTTGAGGTATGCCACAAACCTGAAAAGTTTAATACAGAAGGGAATTTCCGAGACCTGAAGATCCCCTTTGTTAGTCCGTTTCCGTTTGTTTATCATGACATCCAGGATTGTCCTCCTAGTTTGAAAAGTCAGCGCTTAATGTACAACCCGGATGTTTAGAAATCCGTAAATGGTTAGTTGAAACGTTTCATGTTACCTCTGACCAAGGGCATACTGCCTGTTTTGACATCGAAACTTACTTGTTCTTTATGAAATTTGTATATGCCCGTCAACTAGACAAGTTTTCATTACAACACGGTAATCAGTTTCCTTTCCGGCTCAGAGATGGTTTGGTTAGTATCTTGCTACTAGCAAATCGAATATACCAATGTTCGAATAGCTAATGTTCCTCCAGAGATAAAGAATATTTATCTTAAGGAAATTTGTGCTCAGTATGGTAACGTAAAAGGCATTCGCCATGAACAATGGTCGAGTCAACACAGACTCCCACGTGAAATACATTCCGTGGAAATGCGCATCAAAAAGAGCAATCCATCCCTTTTGCATTTTACATGCAACTGACAAGAGGGGACATGTTTTCTGTGTAACTAAAGTGGCCATCTTCGAACCAACTGACCGCGTTAAAATTTTTATTGAGATGTGGTTCAACAGCCGTAAGATATTTGAGGAAATGCATGCTGTAAACCATCATTATTTTTCAATCTTCTTCCGGTTTCGGTTATAAACCATCTTCACGAAAGAAAAAAATTGTTCAAATATTAATTTGTATAGCTTATGGGGCTTAACTACGGGGTCATCAGTTCCTAAACTTACAAACTACTTACGAACTAGCTAACACTAAGGACGGCACAAATATCCATGCCCGAGGGGGATTCGAACCCCCGACCGTAGTGGCCATGCAGACCGTGACTGGAGCGCCTCAGTCCCCTCGGCCACCGCGGCCGGCTTCACGGAAGAGAACTACACAAACTGATGCACCTGTTTGACCAGTCTGTGTAGTTCTCTTCCGTGAAGATGGTTTAACCGGTAGAAGATTGAAAAATAATAAACAGGTGACCGCGTTAAGTTTTTGTTTTACTGTCTTCCTATGAACAGCCCCATAGGTCAACGATTCAACGTTTGCTTATCCTTCCCCCCCCCCCCTTCCCCCGGTAACAGACTCTTGGCTACCTCTTCGCTCGTCGCCAGTGGACAACAGCTTCCAGTAACACCGCGCCTGCCAACAAAGACTGACCCCATTTCTGCTTCTACAAGGACAGCGAAGCACGCAATTCATAATACGCTCGCCGTGCCGTCCTCCGTATAGCCTTTCCCCAAGCCGTGTTTGTCTGTTACACCCACAAGTAAATGTGATGCCGCAAATAGCTGCCGATGTTGAGCAGTTTCTGGTATTTCTGCTGCTTCGGAGGTGTCTCCTGCGGAACCACTCCGAAGCGAGTCTTTGCAACATAACCTAGATAGAGGGCCGCGGTGCTCTCATGTGACGTCACGCAAAGTAGGCTCCGATCGCGTAGCTGACTGGGTGGCCGCTGGGGGCATGGCCCACTGTGCTGTGGCGGCCTGCCAGTCAGCTACGCGGTCGCGGACTACTCTGCGTGACGTCACACGAGACCGCCGTGGCCCTCTATCTAGGTGGTGCTGGTCTGTGCCAGAGGCGTCTCCTTCGTAGCATCCACCGCAAGTACATCAGAAATATAGCAATGCGCTCCTATTCTTGTGTCTGTTCTCGCTGATAGGAAACGTGACTTGCAGTATATTATGACTCCCGTTGGGGGAATTGTATCTCCCTTCTCTATCTTGCTGAAAGACACTCTGTTTGCCTCTATTCTGAGAGTCAGGATATCTAGAAGAATAGCCTTTCTGCGAGACAGACATCTGATCCTGGGATGTCACAGATTTCTATGGGAGTGGTACAAGATCCACCTACTGCACACCTCTGCAGTCGGTGCAGGTTCCTACTCCCTGGGATTTAATCTATTTTCAATGTGGCACCCGAATATTTGGCACGAACTGTCTTCTTCGTTCGGGACGGCAATCCCATTGCTGAGGTAGAGGTGGTTGAGTCAGGTAAAAGGAAGTCTCCCAATATCAGCTTGGTTGTTGTATATGCTCCGTCTCGTTCTGTTCGCACAGTGGAACGTTCGCATTTTTATGAAAAACTTTATCTACTGCGCAGAATTCCTCAGGGTCTTTTATTAGTTGTAATTTTAACTGTGTTCTGCGTCCTGTTGATATGTCTACTAATTATTCTCGCGACGTAAATGAGTTAGTACGCTCGATGCACTTGAAAAATATTTAGGTGTGTAAATATCCGCCGTTGGTAAAATTTACACATTTTGTCGCAACTTCCAACTGAAGGATTGACCGATGCTACTTATCGGATTCTATGAGCGTTATCATTCTTTCAGTTGACGTTCTTCTTGCCGGCGTTTCCAATCACTATGCAATAGCCGTTTCTCTCTAACTTGACAAGCAGCCAGTGAACTATTTCGTTCCTCGTGGATGCTAAATGTCACTCACTTGGTAGATCCTTTACTCAATGATATGATACAGGATGCGTGGGAGCGTAGTCTACGGTCCATTGGAAGATTCTCTACTGTTTTAGAATGGTGGACTATCATAGCTAAGCCGAAGCTCCGTCAATCACTCAAAATTTACTGTGCTGCTGGGGCAAGGGATTTTCAGAGAACTCATGAATTTTATTATTCTTTCTTACGTGAATTGTATAACAGTGCACACCGAACCCCCTGCGAATTGAAGATGTACGAAATCTTGAAGCAAAAATGTTACAGCTGGAAAGGCGGCAGTTGGAAGGGTTGCGGGTTCGATCGAAACCGCTATCACTAGTGGAATAGGACTTCAATACACTATCTTCTTCTCCATTAAGTTCGGCGTCGCCGCTCTTGTATTACTTCTCTTTCATTGGTTGACGGCCGTCAGTTGTAAAAAAAGTTGACATATTACATGCCTTGTGTCAGTACTGTGTGGATCTTTATGACGTGGATATACCTTTTGACTTTCCTGCCCACCCGGCTATTTAGATCTTGGATAGACCACTCACACCCGAGCAAAACTTCGGATCCTTGGCCGACTTTGAACCAGATGAAGTATATGATCTAACATCCGTCTCGTAAATCACCAGATATGAATGGGATCCCAAAGGAATTTATATTCATTTTGGCCCCTCACGGGTGCCACACTTATACCGTGCTGAACGAGATGATGGAAACTGCAATTGCACAGGTTCCATTCAAAGTGGGGAAAATCGTGTAAAACAGCTCGGTCGTAATACTGTTCGAAATTTTCGTCCTATCACATTACTGAATCTTAATTGTAAGACAGTGGCGACGGCGACAAATCACATTTTTCTGTCTTGCTGTTGACCGTTGTTGGCGATTATAAAAGCTGTCTTCCTTGTCGTTCTATTCTCACATCTGTGGCTGAAAATCGTGACGTGGTTTCAGTTGGTGTTATTTCCATTGGGCATTTGCCTTTTTGGTTAGGCCTTTCATCGTGTAAATCATGATTACTGACTTCGGACACTGGAGAGGATTGGGTTCAGTGTCGAGGCTCGTAGTGCTTTATCAAAGTTGATATCTGATTATATTAAACTTTCAACTTATTATGATTCAATTCTGAAATATACAGTTTTCTTTTTAAACAATTAGTCTATTTCAGGACAATTTTCGATAAGATTCTGTTCGTTTAAATAGTTTTTGACTTCATATACCAGGTGATCAAAAAGTCAGTATAAATTTGACAAATCACGGAAGAATGAGAGAGAGAGGTAAAAATTGACACACATGCTTGAAATGACATGGGGTTTTATTAGGAAAAAAAAGTTCAAAAACTCTCCGGCACATGTCGCTGGTAGTAGAACGTCAGTGACTGCGCATGAAAATCATGTATAAAAGGAGCTGTAATGAGAGAGAGAGAATCAGATGCACCAGCAGTCGAATCATGTTGACGTTACCTGAAAAGGCGCTTTGACTGAAACTGTATTATCAGAATAGGGAATGTGCTAGCTAAGCGTTACGATCCTATCGCCATAGGAAGGGGATTCGAACGGGTAGAGGTCCGTTGACAAATGAAGCTGTGGTGAGAATGATTTCGAAGTTCGAAACCACGCGTTGTTTAGACGTTAGACCCGGAAGTGGCCGACCGAGCACAAGGCGTAATACTGCTGAGACAGTCCAGGAAGAAATGGATACTGTAGCTGGTTCGTCTATGCACGGGGAAGTCAGCGCTCGCGCAGTCGCACGTCGCACCGGCATTCCATACACTACTGTTTTGGCACTTAGGTGTACCCTCCGATGCTATCCTTACAAAATCCATCGGCATCGTGAACTATTACCTGGCGATTTAATGAAGTGGAGGGCATTTGCGGGGTAGCGTTTCAAAAGATGACGGAACATGACGAATGCTTGAGTAACGTATTGTGGGCCGACGAAGCTCATTTCACGCTCCGAGGATCTGTCAGTACCCACAACTGCAGAATTTGGGCTAGCGAAAAATCCTAGAACGTCATGGAAACTCCATTGCACGACGAGAAAGTAACGGTATGGGTTGGATTTACCGCATCTACCGTTATCGAGGAACAGCGTGTTTCTGGTTTTGTAACTGCTACCATGATGGATGAGAGGTACGCCGATATGTTACAGAATCGCATCATCCCCAGCCTGGCTGATAAACACCTTCTGGAACGTATGATTTTTATGCAGGATGGCGCTCCACCCCATATTGCTAGACGCGTGAAAGATCGTTTGGTGATGATCGTGTGCTCAGCCACCACTTTCGTAATGCTTGGCCTCCCAGGTCCTCAGACCTCAGTCCGTGCGATTACTGACTTCGGGGTTACCTGAAATCGCAAGTGTATCGTGATCAACCGACATCTCTAGGGACGCTGAAAGACAACATCCGACGCCAATGCCTCACCATAACACCGGACAAGCTTTACAGTCCTGTTCACAACATTATTCCTCGAATACAGCTATTGTTGAGAAATGATGGTGAATATATTGAGCATTTTCTGTAAAGAACAACATGTTTGCCTTGTCTTAATTTGTTATGCTAATTATTGCTTTTCTAATCAGATGAAGCGCTATCTGTCGGACATTTTTTGAACTTTTTTTTCCTTTTTTTTCTAATAAAACCTCATGTCATTACAAGCATGTGTGTCAATTTGTACCTCTGTATCTACGTTATTCTGTGATTTATTAAGTTTTCAAATTTATACTGACTTTTTGATCACCCGGTACTTAGGCGGATTTACTACTACATATCAGATGGCATTTTATGATCAGCAAATCTGTATATTTATGTTGACATATTTTGTTATCAGTTGAAATTATGCTATTATGACGAGTTTTTGTGATTTATTATTGGTTATGTAAACAGTGAAGTTCTGATTTAGTAACATAGTTTTAACGGATACAATGAAGATATATTTTTTAAAGTGATGTGCCAGTACAACTGCCTAGCAAGCAGTAGACCCCGCTTAGAATCCCTACTGGGTACAGATTTTCTACTTTATCCATTCCCAGTTAACGTCATAAATTCCATGAGTATGAATTCTTGCGAACATAGACTCACCGAGAAATTACTTGGGTCTAATAAATGTCTTCCTTTACGTTGCTGTGGAGATGTGGAATGAAATGGAATTAATAAAACGGATGTGTCTCAGAGAATAATTGTTTATTATACAGACAGTGGACTTGTGACGATGCTGGGCCGTAGTTCGTTGCCTCTAGAAGTTCTCGCGGATCAGTACTCTCGGCAACGAGTGGCTGAAGTATCATGGGGTAAAACTAGTCTACTACAAATAATGTCGATGACACGTAGAATTGTAGTTCATTGACACTTTAATGAATCACTAGTGCTCAGCAGTTGCCCTCATTTATACCAGCGTACGAGTGTCGTCCATTACAGTCACCACAATCCAGTACTCACATTTCACACATCAATAACACAATTTAGAGAGTTCGTGTGAGGAATACTTCTCACCTGACAAAAGAACTCGGGGTGTGCATTCAGTGTGGCACGAATACTAAGAATAAGTTCATAGTTCCTGTAGAATAGTTCCTGTAGAAACACTTTCTGCACAACTAATACAGAAGAACTGAAGCATACTTGTTCAATTGATAGTTCAGAGTGACGTGGATTTTGCTTACGATCAAAACTCCTCCTATAGGGTGCGAAAGCACTCTATTTATTGTTGTTGTTGTGGTCTTCAGTCCGGAGACTGGTTTGATGCAGCTCTCCACAATACCCTATCCTGAGCAAGCCTCTTCATCTCCACATAAGAACGGCAACCTACATCTGTCTGAATCTGCTTAGTGTAACCATCTCTTGGTCTTCCTCTGCGGTTTTTACCCCACACACTTCCCTCCAACGTTAAATTCACAATTCCTTGATGTCTAAGAATGTGCCCTACCAATCTATCCCTTCTTTTAGTCAAGGTATGTCAGAAATTTCTTTTCTCCCCAATTCTGTTCAATACCTCGTCATTAGTTACGCGATGCACCCACCTAATCTTCAGCATTCTTCTGTAGCACCATATTTCAAAAACCTCAATCCTCTTCCTGTCCGCACTGCTTATCGTCCATGTTTCACTCCCATACAAGGCAACACTCCATACAAATGCCTTCAGAAAGGACTTCCTTATGCTTAAATCAATATTCGATGTTAACAAATTTCTCTTTTTCAAGAACGCTTTTCTACCCATTGCCAATCTGCATTTTATATCCTCTGTACTGCGACCGTCATTTGTTATTTTACTGCTCAAGTAACAAAACTCATCTACCTCCTTTATTGCTTCGTTACCTAATCTAACTCCTTCAGCATCACCTGATTTTCTTAGACTGCACTCCATTACCCTAGTTTTGCTCTTGTTAATGTTCATCTTATATGCACCTTTCAGCACACTATCCATTCCGTTTAATTGCTCTTCCAGGTCCTTTGCTGTATCTGACAGAATTACTATGTCGTCGGCAAAACGCAATGTTTTTAATTCTTCCCCCTGAACTTTAATTCCTTCACCAAATTTCTCTTTGCTTTCCGTTATAGCTTGCTCAGTGTACAAATTGAATATCATTTATATATTTATAATAGTTAAATAGCGACTCTGAAAAATTACATACTTTTAATTATGTAAATTAAATTAATTATAATGGAAAAGTAAACAATTACATGCAACTGGCTATAATAGAAGATAGCGTAAATAATACTGAGTAAATTGATATATAAATCTTAGTTATGTTAAAGGTACTGCACATACACATATATTTAAATATGCTTATTAGCAATAATTGCGGAATAAATGGTAATAATACGGATACTAATGAAGGAATAACATTGCTAACATCAATTGTGAAATACAATAATACCTAATTTAATATTATCAGAAAAGAATCTACTTAGACGTAACGGAAGTACTAATTAGTTTACTATCTGAACTCAAGAACTGCACCTCTGGCACGAATTAATTAATATTTACTAATTAAACAATTATTTGCGATGCCAAATAATAGAGAGTAACTTCTGCTAGTCACATTAGACAAAGAGAATAACAAAAGTTTCGGAAAAGAAAATGATAATAGACTAATTACATTTGTACCTATTATTATGCAACACTGGTGTAGGGGAGGTTCAGTAATGCAAGAAGATGGAAATAAATCCCAACATGTTTCGTTACATCATCCCCTCATTTAATTAACCATATAGTTGTTTGAAAAAATTATTAACTGTGGAATTAAATGGTGAAAACAGAAGCATATTAATAACTACACAGTTGATCTGTTATCTACCTGTCTATTTCATGCACCGCTCTTTTAGACTTGATTATAATATGTTAATTGTAGGTCATTTACAAACATTAGTGTACCTCTGCATATGTTCATTGTAATTGTACTAGTCTGTCACAGGATAACATTTTGCAATATTCCCTAAATTTACGTTTTTATGCATATTTCATTTTCCTTACTTTATACTTTGACAAACAATGGTTGTTATGGGAGACATTTTTTTATTGTTTTCATGGTCCATGCTGTCATTTTACGTAATAACACTCTCTGTATCAGTCGCCATGACACCTCAACAAAGATATATACTGTGATGGCGGTTAAAGATATACTATTTTCAAACCATGAATACTTCGATCTCTGCTAAGTTTATCAGATCAACTATGAACTTATCAATTAGCCTGTTTAATTTTGTAAGTATCTTCTGGATGACAATACTGTGTCGTTTCATTGTAACTTGTGTATAATTCATGATTGTAAATTTTTTAACAGACTCTTCCGATGATGGATAATATCGGAAACCGGTAAAGTTCTAAATAAACAGTTGATGGTTGACCTATACATTTTTAAAGCGTATTACGGTTGTTGACTCACACCTAAACAAAAATTTGAACATCTTGATAAGAAAGTCAGATAGCAACAAATAAATCATATTCAAGACCAGGCCTGCTCAGCGATCTGCTCTAGCGAGCTGGCTCGCGCTCGCGCCACAGCAGTGAGCTGTCGGCGGCTGATGGTAGCGGACGAGTCGTGGGGGGCAGCGAGGGAGGCAGGAATCCCCACAAAGTAACTTCGCAACGGAGCAACGGAGAACCGTCGCTCGCTCTTATTCTACGGCCACTGATATGTTCTTCGTAGATGTTACACTTCTAGGTGGTTCAGTAATCTATTCTGTGGCAAATTAATTGTATGAAACCGACGTATGAAATAGAAAACACAATTCATTTCTTATGAAAGAAAGAGATTTCTGATGGATGAAAGAGGAAACACATTTCTTATTTTTATTTTTTTTTTTTTTTATTTTTTTTTTTTTGTTTTGTTTTTTTTTTACTGTGTACCACAAATGAAACAGCTATAAACAGATAATAACTCAATTAAATGTTAATAGCTGCAGTGTGAAAACACAAAACACGTTAATTGTCTGAACATCATTAACTTTTGGCCCCATATATATTAGACAAAAAAGCTCATGTTTAGACGATCTTTCGATGTATAGCATTGAAAACGCGATTTTCCATCATTAAATTTGACCTTGATATTTCAGAAACTACAGTGTAGCAAAAAGCCAAAACATGTGCCTTTTTATATCTAGTAGAAGAAGAACGTCTAAGCAAAATTCGATCTAAAACGGTAGCCCACATGTCACACCCTCTCCTTGTTAGTAGTACCGTATGTTCTGTAATCTCTGGACCTCCGCTTTCCGCTCTTCTTCTTGCAAATGCCTATAATCTTTTGCATGGAAGGTATTGTAATGCCGTTGTAAATTACATTTCTTCGCTTGTTAAGAATTTTGAAGCATGCTAGGAATCTTCAGACGATCACATATAGGAAATATATACGCCTCTTGCACTGACGTGTTGTACATTTACTTGTTGTGTGTGCTTTCTCGCTAGGAAGCCATCACACTAAATTTCTTCTAAGTGAAAAGAGGTGCTCTAAACGTTATGTAATGTGTGGTGGGCATACGTGCCTGCATCTAAAGCAAAGGCTAAACGACATTGTGCTTCGCAAAGAGGTATATAAACAACATAGAGAGGCTACAGGCAAGCTACAGCGTTCTGGTTGGCTGCAATAAGCAACATTGGGCGTCATATTTGAGAACGTCAGTTTGAAGCAGCATCGTGAGCAGACGCTTCTGTTTGTAATCTAAACTAACGTGTAAGTGCTATTATTAGTTGTAAATCAAGCCCAGTGTATGTTCGGCGTACAATTGCACCAACCGCAGTGATAAAACTGTTGGAATAAAGAAAGAGATATGTAATTATACAGGTCGTGTATCAGCGTGTATTTGTCTATAAACATTCATTAAACTTTCGCACTTACTAAGTTTCAAAATTATATTTACTTCACGACCATCAAAAATCTAGGCAGAGGACGGATGTATTTGGTGTGTTTTAATGTAATGGCAATTGTTTATATAGTGTACAAAAGCGTATCAACCATTGGGTAAGTAGCCTAGGTATGTGAACTGTAATTAAACTATTATTTATACAGATTTCCTTTGAAAAACAAGGAGTCGCTAACCCAATGGGTAACAAGTATGAGGCGTGATAAGTCTCAGCGTACAAAGTATAGTTACATATGCTCTTGTCATTTTGAAGAAAAATTATGGATGCCACCACCGATCGAAAACGGCTACTTGCAAATGCCATTCGAACACTATTTTCGGCCGCGGTGGAGCAGCCGAGCGGTCTAAAGAGTCTCGCTGCGGAGCGCGCGGTTGCTCGCCGTGGAGGTTCGAGTCCTCCCAGGGGCATAGGTGTGTGTGTTTGTCCTTAGGTTAGATTACCTAGGTTTAAGTAGTTTGTAAGCTACGGACTGATGACCACGCAGTTTGGTCCGATAGATTTACAGACATTTGAATTGAACACTATTTTCGTTTCCTTAGCACCTTCAGAAACCAAAAGCTGTAAGGACAGTACCAAGGAAATGTCAAATTGTGGAGAACTTGATAAATACATAATGTACTTCAAACCATGAAACATCATTTCAACCACAGGCAGAATAAAGGCAATTAAAGACTTTAAAGAAATTCGCCTATATTTATAGGGAAGATATGTCGGCAAATACAAACGATTATTGACATTATAGTAACATCAAATAATGCAGCAGTTCGATGATTGTAAACATTATACTTACGATGCAGTACTAAACGAGAAGCCGGCCGCGGTGGCCGAGGGGACTGCGGCGCTTCAGTCACGGTCTGCACGACTACTACGGTCGGGGGTTCGAATCCCCCCTCGGGCATGGATATTTGTGCCGTCCTAGTTCGTAAGTAGTTCATAAGTAGTTTGTAAGTTTAGGGACTGATGACCCCGTAGTTGGGTCCCATAAGCTTAACAAACATTTGAACTAAACGAGAAATGCTATTGGTAGTGGGAATTACTTTCCGAAATGCGTCGCCCAGAAATTAAGGAAAAAATCAAGACTGGCAATGATTGATATGAAACCTATGATTCAGCGTTAGCAGACGCCCAGTAACACCTGGCGTGACACTGACGCTCTCAAAGATGGCGGCAACCTCTCCAATTGGCTTCAACTATGGCGGCGCTGTGGCCAGTCTATGTTGTTTATATAGGTCTTTGGTGCTTCGTCATTTGTAAACAGCACTTTTTACACCTCCCCTGCGCTGCAGAACGTAGCGACGACGCCTAAAGGGTTCAGTCCCATTCAGCCGCGAGCCGTCACGACACAGGCAGCGAGCGAGCGCCAGCGATCGTGCTCGTCTAGCCGCCTGCTGACCAAGCCTATGCAGGACACGAGTACACAGAGATATCGGAAAGTGGCAATTTAGCCCATCCCTACTTTCCGTCAGCCGCGCGAGCGCTCGTCCAGAGGCTGCGAGCAGCGGGGCTGGTGCTGGCGCGGCTGTCGCGATGACGTCACGCGGCTGCCGGCCGGTGGGCGCGTCCGGAATGCGAGAGGCTGCGCCCAAGGTGAGCGGGTGCCCGGCCTCGCTCAGCTGATGCCGGCGAGGCGCGCACACAACGCGGCGCGGGAAAGCCATCACTCCACTCTCCCGTCACTCTGCCCATCCCTGCAGCAGCCCCGTGTCAAATGTCTGCCCAGCACCTAAATACGCGGGGTGGTCGTAAAGTCTCTCTCCACTTCTACCAATTAATGGATGCATTGGCAATATAATACCGTATGTATATTTTGATTGTATTGTTATGAAACCGGCCAAAGCTAATATCTTGAGTGTAGGAGAATCCGACATACAAGGTAAACCAACAACTGTCCAATCATTATCATCATCTTCTTCTTCATCATCATTTATTCCATTCGTGGGCCTTTAAGGCCTACAACAGAATAAAAAAGTGTACAACCATAGCTATAAAGGACTAAAGACTATCTATAAATGTGACCGTCTGATCGGTGTAGTTCGGTGTACGTTTATCACGTCTTAACTACAAGACATAAAGAGCTAAAAATTTGTACAGTTACTAATGTCTTCCCAGGAAAGGCTTTAAGCACGGTTTTATTGCGATCGGATAGCTATTTATCTATATATAATAATGTGAATGTCTATTCGGTGTACGCTTATCACGTCCGAACGACAAGAAGCAGAGACTTAAATATTTGTACAGTTACTAATTTATACCAGAGGAAGGTATTAGGCACGGTTTTATAGCGATCTGATGGATATTTAGCAATTTGAAGAATATAACGCGAAATGCGGAACAATAATTACTCTTTGAAAATTATATTTACTCTTTGAAAATGGTAATATTGGTTGCATTGTTGCTTGAGGGTTCATAATGATAAAAGGGTGGAGTATATTGGGATGGAAAGTTATCGGTGTATATAAAATTCTATGTGTGTGTTTGTTAATATTTCGCTCTGCGAAACTACAGAAGGCAAACGTATGGTGTGTGTGTGTGTGTGTGTGTGTGTAGTGTAATTGTTGTCAGAAGTCTCCCGTTGTACACCATAGCAGTTCCATGCCGATAGCTATAATGGGTGGAAGATATGGTGGTTCAAAGTTGTCAAATTATAAAAAAATCGGACTGAAGGCCAACGATGATGTTTCCGACACTATAGCGAGGAGGTTACATACAGCGAACGTGATGCCACAGACAATATCTTTGGTCTATATATGTCTTCAGCTCTTTCTCTGTATGGATAAGCATACGAATAAGGAAATATAAGAATAAATAAATAAAGCAGTAAAAATGAAATTTCTTTTAATACATCTCTTTAAAAAAATCGATTTGACGTTCGCACATTACATCAAGTGATCGATCTGTGATATTATTACAATCATTATTGTTGAATTTCGTTTGGATTCTACGAAACGAGTGCATTTTTACGTGTGATTTGATCTACACTACTTACTTTCCTGATAAACGGCAAGTGCATAGACTTCTGCAATCTGATAGGAATATTTTTCAGTTAAGATTTCAAATTCAAATGTTTGTATAGTCTATGGGACCCAACTACGGGGTTATCAGTCCCTAAACTTACAAACTACTTATGAACTACTTACGAACTAGGACGGCACAAATATCCATGCCCGAGGGGGGATTCGAACCCCCGATCGTAGTGGCCGTGCAGACCGTGACTGGAGCGCCTCCTCGGCCACCGCGGCCGGCTTCAGTTAAGAAAAGGGAGGCAGAGACAGAAGGGATAGGAGAAGTACTAACTCAGGGCAGGAATAAATACATACCCAGGCAATGCCGGGTTTTCAGCTAGTACATTATTTAAAAAATTTGACAAAAGTATACATTAAATTAATGATGGCAATTCTCCACAGAGATGATAGATTATTTTCCAAAAGAGGTAGATTGGCTGGCCAGTACTTACCTTTTTGTTGTACCACCGATAGTAACACATAGAAAAAAAGACGAAATTAAACAAGCTTTCGGAACTGCGCTCCTTCTTCAGATGGAGAGGAGGGAGAGAAAAAAGCAAAATGGAATGGGAAAGGAAGGGAAAGGTAATTCACGACCTTGGTCATTGTGGAAGTCAGAGAAACTTTGTAAAGAGAAGAAAAGATGAATGAACTGAATGATGCTGAGGGTTGTAGGGATGGAGTTGTCTAAAACGTTTTTAATTAACAGGGAAAGGTGAAAAACTTACACACACACAAACAGAGAGAGAGAGAGAGAGAGAGAGAGAGAAATCAATGTTTGTATAGCTTATGGGACTTAACAACGGGGTCATGAGTCCCTAAACTTACAAACTACTTATGAACTAACTAATACTAAGGACGGCACAAATATCCATGCTCGAGGGGGAATTCGAACCCCCGACCGTAGTGGCCGTGCAGACCGTGACTGGAGCGCTTCAGTCCCCTCGGCCACCGCGGCCGGCAGAGAGAGAGAGAGAGAGAGAGAGAGAGAGAGAGAGAGAGAGAGAGGTAACGAAGCGATAATGGATAGGTGTGTTAAGGGTGGTGGAAGGGTTAGCGTAGATTTAGGCCGGCGAGGGGAGGGGGGTGCGGGAGGAGAGGATATGTTCTGTTCGAGGGCAAGTTCTCACCTCTGTGGCTCTGAGGGATTCGTGTTAGGTGGCAGTATCCAAATGGCACGTGTGTGGTGTAACAGGTACCAAGGTCCCTGGAGTCATGCTGGAGGGCATGCTCTTCCACAGGATATTGCGTGTCCCCCAGGACATTACAAAAATACATCAGTCTCAACACAGGGCACATTTATTGCACATGGCGTTCCAACGTTGTTGGTCCCCAGCCTCATCTTCTATCCCTGTCGGCTCCACTTGTTTGAAGACTGCCAATACTCGATCCTTCCATCGCGTCTTCGGTTGTCTCTTTGCGAGTCTTCCAGGCTGGGAACGGAGAACACGGTTTGTGAGGGGTCCGTCGGCTCAGAAAATGTGCCCAAACCATTGTAGACTTTTCTGCTATAATATTCGGCCGGTGTGTGGCTTTCAATACCGCTGGTAAAGGTCTATTTTTGTTCATAGTTCCCATTTGCCTTCTACGGTATTATATACTGATCCGTATATTTTCCGGGGTATCTTCCTGTCTAACGCACAGACTGCTTGTTCAGTTGTTGCTGAAGTTGCCCGGGTTTCACAACCATATAACACTTCCCGTCGTACTAGTGTCATGTACAACCGAATAATGTTTTTCTGTAATATTAGCCCGGATTTGAAAAGACTGCCTAAGCTGAAGAAGATGCAATTAGCGTTTGCTACTCATTGTTTTACCTCTTTCATTACTTCATTTTTGCTGATCAATATGGATCCCAGATATTTGAATTCTTTCACTCGGCCACGGCGGTTTGGCCGAGCACATTGAGGCGCTATGGTCCGAGGCGCGAGGCCGTTCCCGTCGGGGGTTTGAATCCTCCCACGGGCATGGATGTTTGTGTTATTTTTAGTGTAGCTTAGTTCATAAGTAGATTGTAAGCTTAGGGACTGATGACCCCACAGTTAAGTCTCATAAGCTTAAAAATCACTTGATTTGATGCCCGTCAACAATACTCGAAGGAGGAAGAGCTTGATGTCGTGAGACAACGAGATATTTTGTTTTACTCTCGTTCACTACGAGCCCTATGTGTTTAGCGTTTTGGAGAAATCGTGAAGTCCAATACGAAATTAATATGTATTGCAGTAAATTTCATTCCATTCCTACGTGCAATTAATAAAGAACGCTTGATCAGTCGCTTACAAAGTGCTCACACATACTCTTCTCACCAGATTAGAATAACAGACAGAACATATGATCACGATAGGCAGGCTTCCGGCCACTTCAATCCTGCCAGATCCAGAACCTGAAGATGGTACTGCAACACCGTCAGTCGAAGTGCACAGTAGTCAGCTTCGTAGATTTCAAGAAAGCATACAACTCGATTCATCGCACCAGTACGTTCAGTACACTTAGTGAATATGATGTAGATAACAAAACTATTAATTGGGCGCACTTTAACAGACACACCCTCCAAAATAAAATTCGTTTGCGATATCTTCGAACCTTTTAAAATTAGGACAGGAGTGAGACAGCGTGATGGGGTCACCACTCCTCTTTTAACTGGTACTTGACAAATTCATAAAGACCTGAAACTTCCTGGAAGATGTGTGCCGGAACCGGGACACGAACTTGGGACATTTGAAATTGTGGGGAGGAGCCGTGACTTGTGTCGGGATAGCTCAGTTGTGCGACGATGATTTTCTGAAGCTGCAACAAACCAACAGAAGATAAACAACATATTGAAAGTATAAAATAGATTTCAGGAGCAATAGTAGATAATTTGTTTTTACATATTGTGTATAAATACTTGGTATAATAAAAAAAAAAAATCAAACAAAAGTGGTAGAGCGCTTGCCCGCCAAGGGAAAGGTCCCATGTTCGAGTCCCGGTTCCGGCACACAATTTTAATCTGCCAGGAAGTTTCATATCAGCGCACACTCCGCTGCAGAGTGAAAATTTCATTCATCAAGACCTGTATAACATGACAAAAAGATGCAAGGACAAAAAATCAGCTAGTTGCGATTAGTAAGAGATTTGCTTTGCTAAATTTGTGTATTTACAGTAAACTGAGCCCCAATAAAAAGAGTGAACGGAATGATGTAAATAATTAATGAAGAAATTGTAATGTTTTCATTTTAAGAAATATCTGTATAATGGGTTGATATTTTATTTGTGTTAGAATAATTAATGAAAAAATTGCAATAATAATGTTTGCATTTTAAGAAATATCTGTGGAATCAATCGATATTTGAATTGTGATCGGTTGGTCAAGTTATTCTTGGAGGTAGGAGCCGGTTCACGGAACTTGTGATTTTTTGTCTAGCGGAGGTCGTCGGGGTTAAGTGCTCGATTTTATACGACCGGAATTGTTTTATTTCATATATGACATGAGTGCATTTAGTAAGAACAGCTCTACTAATTACATGATTGAACTAATAGACGTTGTTATTATTATACAAAACTGGGTAGTGCTGTAACTCAAATGTTCAAATGTTTGTATAGTTTATGGGACTTAACTACGGGGTCATCAGTTCCTAAATTTACAGACTACTTATGAACTACTTACGGACTTGGACGGCACAAATATCCATGCCCGATGGGAAATTCGAACCCCCGACCGTAGTGGCCGAGCAGAGCGTGACTGGAACGCCTCAGTCCTCTCGGCCACCGCGGCCGGCAGTGTAGTAACTCAGGACGAAAATAAAATTGAACAGTGAGAGTGTAACATTATTTGGGCTATCTTTTTTATTTCACCGATTCTCTCAGGCCTTTGAAGTAAAGAACATAAATGCAACTGTGAACAGCCGCCCCTTAAATAGCCGAGCCATCAGTCGATTTTTCTTTTATTAGGTTGTTTACATGCCCTAAACTGTGTTAGTAGCATTCACAAATATTCAGAGGCTACTACTCGACACGTTGCAGGTGGGGGAAAGAAATACCTGTTATAAATGTGGAAACTAAGGCCAAACGAAACAACATAAAATGCGTTGCCTTTGCTGACGACCTATGAATAGTAATGTGGACTCCCGAGGAAGCCAGGTTCGCCACCGAGAAACTTTATGAGGTTGCCATCAAAACCGGACTGCAAATTTCTTCTGAGAAAAACACAATTCATGAACTAAAAAAGTTCAAATCTGAAACCGCTTGCAACAAAATATGGTAACATCAAACAAGTTAAGTACTTCAAGTACTAGGGTGAAATGTTAAGTAACACTGGCAATGAAAAAGTAGCTCACAAAACACGAACAGAACAATTACGTTAAGTATGTAATATGGAATACAATTATATTCCAAGCCACAATTGCTGGTTGAAAAATTTTTTATACTCTTTTAATACTTCATATGCACAACCAGTTTAGACGCACTATGGCATCATTTTCAGGTGCTCCACAATAAGGAAAATTTTATAAAAATAGAAAGTTAAGACAAAAAATAAGATAAATTACAATTTTGGAAATGGTCAGTAGAACGTTATAACATATGATCCTGTAGGTATCATATGTTATAACGTTCTTCTAACCATTTCTGAAATTGTAATGTATGTTATTTTTGTCTTTGTATTATTATAATATTTTCCTTATTGTGGAGCACCTGAAAATGATGCCATAGTGCGTCTAAACTGGCTGTGCATAACATATAAAGAATTAAAAGAGTATAAAAAAATTTCAACAAGATATTGTGGCTTGGAATACATTTGTATTCCCTATTACATAATTTATTCCAGTTGCACTCCTGACTGACATTACGCCAGACTATAATAATTACATGAAGATTGCACAGTGAACAACAGCCTGGAGCACACAATAAATTTCTCTCCACTCAATCCAAACTTCTCCACTATCACACAGTCATTCTTTCAAAAGCACTCTACGCAGCTGAAACGTCATCGTTAACCAACTTGTGCTGGTTCAGCTCTCGTTTCGACCGTGCTTGCTGTGATAGATCTGCGAATAAATACGCCTTATGCAAGCCTCCTTCTTTTATTTTTATTACCCAGTCATGTTTCGCAACTTATTGCGCCATCTTATGTGGGTTTTACCTTTTAACTTATAATTGTATTCGCAGGATTTGTATGCTACTTTAATTCAGGAACGACAAGGTTTCACAGCTTGTCATCCGCAAACAACAAAACGTTCTTATTTCCAAAATTTCGAACTGTGATACTGCTGCATCTTGTTTGTGGCATGTGATAATGTTTCGTGATGTTTCTTTCTCTTAGTGCGTGTTTTGTTGAGAACTGGCTCTGTGCTCATCGACATGGCGATGCAATAGCCGTATAGCACTTGCACTAATAGAAAAAGACACCACGAAACAATCACACGCAGCAAGCAAGAAGCAACAACACTACAGCTCTAAATTTTGGAAATAAAAACATTTTGTTGTTTGCAGGCGATAAGCTGCGGAAACTTGTCATTCCTCACTTAGAGCAGCATGCAAATCCTGCGAATGACAGTATAAAATAAAAGTCAAAACCCACAGAGGATGGCACAAGCAGTTCCGAAACATGTCTGGATAATAAAAATAAAACAAGGTGTCTTGCATAATGCGGATTTATTCACAACTCTACTTAAACTAAATTACCCTAAGGACGACACACACAGACACATACACACACACACACACACAAGTCCATGCCCGAGGGAGGACTCGAACCTCCTGCGGTAGCGAAATAAGGGAGGAAGCTTAGAGTTTAACGTCCCATCGAAGGTTTGGTTATCGGAGACGGAGCAAACGCTCAGAGTTTTGCGTAAGGATAGGGATGGATACAGGCCGTGCCCTTTGAAAGGAACCATCCCGGTATTTACCTGGATTGGTTTAGGGAAATCATGGAAAACTGAAGTCCAGACGTGGATTTGAACCACCGTCGTCCCAATACGAGTCCAGTGCGTTACCACTGCGCCACCTCGCTCGGTCGGCGCTAGCAGTGATCTGGTCCTCAGCATGATGGCTTATTGTTAGACCATCCGGATGAAGCTTACATACACAGCATTCTCCTTTAACTGACACTGCCTACATGAGCCTCTAGCACTGACACCTCCTCTTCTCGCCTCGACAGTCGTTTCTGCTGTTCCCTTGCAGCAGAAAAATGAATAAGGACTGATGATGCTGCTTCCCCACTGATCTGTCTTGTAAACTGAATCGTAATAACCCTTTTGTGCTCCGACAGTAGAAAGTTTCAACTGGGGCCTTTATTTTAGATGCCACAGCAGGATGTCCTACTTGTAAAAGACTTCTATAGCGCAGCAAACAAGGAAAGGGAGGATCGAGGACTGGGATTCTTTTTATAATTTTGATGTTGTTGTTGTTGTTGTTGTGGTCTTCAGTTCGGATATTGCTGTCCACCCTCCTCTATCGTGAGCAAGCCTCTACATCTCCTCATAAGAACGGCAACCTACATCCAATTGAATATGCTTTCTGTGTCCATCTCTTGGTCTCCTTCTGCGATTATTACCCCACACACTCCACTCCAACGCTACGTTCACGATTCCTTGATGTCTAAGAATGTGTCCTACCAATCGATCCCTTCTTTTAGTCAAGGTATGCCAGAAATTCCTTTTCTCCCAAATTCTGTTCAGTACCGCCTCATTACTTACGCGATCGACCCAACAAATCTTCAGCATTCTCCTGTAGCACCACATTTCAAAAGCCTGTATCTTCTTCCTGTCCGCCCTGTTTATCGTCCATGTTTTACTCCCACACAAGACTACACTCCACACAAACGCCTACAGAAAGGACTTCCTTACGCTTAAATTAATAGTCGATGTTATCAATTTTTTTCTTTTTCAAAAACACTTTTCATCCCATTGCAGTTCTGCATTTTATATCCTCTGTACTTCGACTATCGCGTATTATTTTACTGCCCAAGTAACAAAACTTATCTACCACCTTTATTGTTTCATTACCTAATCTAATTCCGTCAGCATTGCCTGATTTTCTTAGACTGCATTCCATTACCCTTGTTTTGTTCGTGTTAATGTTCACCTTACAATCATCTTTCAACACACTGTCCATTTCGTTCAACTGCTCTTCCAGGTACCTTCCTGTCTCTGACAGAATTACAATGTCATCGACAAAACGCAAAATTTTTATTTCTTCGCCCTGAACTTTAATTCCTTCTCCAATATCTCCCTGCTTTTTTATAGCTTGCTCAATGTAACAATTGAATAACATTGGAGAAAGGCTACAACGTTGTCTCACTCCCTTCCCAACATCTGCATCCCTTTCATGTCCTTGAACTCTGATAAATGTCGTATTTGTACAAGTTGTAATTAAACTTCCATTCCCTATATTTTACTGCTGCTGATTTCAGAATCTAAAAGAGTCTGTTCCAATCAACATTGTCAAAAGATATTTTCCAAATCTACAAAATATAGATATGTAGGTTTGCCTTTCCTTAATCTGTCTTCTAAGGTAAGATCCTGAATCCAAACTGATTTTCCCCGAGGTCGGCTTCTATCAGCTTTCCATCCTTCTGTAAATAATTCGTGTTAGGGGAAGGAAATCATCGAGTCCTTTGAAAAGAACCATCGTGCCTGTTACGCTTTAGAAAAATTAGGGAAAACCTAAATCGGCATGACTAGAAGCGTTTTTGAACCGGCGTCCTCATGAATGCGAATGTGATGTAGAACTATAAAGATTTGATTTGTCACATGCAGGGTATCACGAAAAAAATGAAATAAATTGTTATTTATCGATAGAATAAACTGGGTGTAGCTAAATATTTAGGAAAGTCATGGGATTCGATAGAGGAGCGGACCACAAGCAGAACATGTCTAGCAGACATATGCTTTATTTGCTTTCGTTACCATGTACCAGGCATTTCCTGTGGTGTACGTAACACAGACCACATCCCTATGTAGGTTGTTCGTTTGTGTTGATACAGTGTAATTTACTTCGTACTGTTCTCTACAGAAGGTTCTCAAAATGGCATGTAATGCACGCTTATATGTGCTGCATCATTGACTGTTTAAATTGTTCTCACATTCGAGGCGTCTGTCGTATTTTTCGACGCCCTTGTTCTGTGTGCTGTCGCAAAAATTTCACGTTATGAATACGCGTGGCTTCCTGGTTCGAGTATCCCCTGTAATATACATGACTAGTAGTGTACGTTAAAACCTTTTAATAGATTTTAAGTAATTACAGTTCATTCTACCGATACTCAGCTTTTTTAACATTACGATGTATGGGGGTTCTGCTCACTGCAATATTATTCTCCTGGGGCGTCGTGGTAGAAATAAATACTCTATATGTACAATTTTTCACTTCTTCTTTAATTTAAATCAAACTTCTTCTCCACCAAAACATTACAGTAACGTACACAAATTAACACAACACAGACTGACACAGATTCCAAAGTACTTGACAAAAGGCAAAACTCGAACTCCTCCACGCAAGGCGGCGAGGCAAATATATAACCTTGACAATAATGACGTTACATTATTCATTGTTAATAACAATTGAATATACTGATTTACAATTAACAAACACACAAAGAAAACATTTCCTGTACACAAAAATAATCACAATATAAACTGAAAACTATTCATACAATAATTTTTACATGGCTTATATACTTTAAGACGAAATCTCCGATCTTTCTGTTGTTGACAACAAAGTGCAATCTTAAATGTCAATTAATTTGTTAACGAGTTAACATATATTGAACTATCAAATGTCATGGCCATTCAGAAAATATACTCCAAAACTCAAGTCAGTTAATATATAAAAGAATTCAATATTTATAATTAATGTAATAGTCGAAATAACACAATTAGCTGGTCAACACAACTTGTTTATGAGCCTAACATATATACAATGCTATTTATTTTCATTTCTTTATGTTTTACAAACGTTTTTACCCTTCGTCTGTCTATTTATTTGAAATAATGGACAATGACAAAAGTATTGTTTATAGAACTGTCTGGAAAGAAACTATATGAATCGCAAATTAATGAAATCTATCACTTGTTTTAATCACAGTATCACCGAGACACTGTCCTCCACTGATTCCTAAGCTGGCTATATCGTTTTTAACTAACTTCACACGCAACTTTTATCACTATTTAATCACACGATTCCGGGTCCGACGCAAATGGTATCGTACGGTAACATTGAGATGAGAGGACCAGGCAGACGGTATCGTACGATAACATTGAGATGAGGGGGTCAGCAGTATCGTTACAACGTGCACCAAGTGACAACAGTTAAAAACTAAGCACACTAGCTAATGGACAGCGTGGGCGTTTTTTCTTTGCTACGCAACGGACATCAGCTGGCTTTTAAAACAAAATAAGTGCACACAGACGTCAATAGGCCGAAACCTACATATGACCTGTGCCCCCTACATGCATGGCGAAGGGTCTGCCTTATTCCGAATCCTCTGAGCTTTCCTTCATATTTAGATGTACCAAGCAAAACCCTATACGATACCGAAAATTAAATTTCTTCACAGAATAGTTTCAGTAAAATTGAATGGTTACTTTTTCTTAACGTCCGCTAAGTCCGTTGACGGAAGTGTGCAGACCGTGCAGGGTTCACCAACAGATTAAGAAAACAATATCTCGAGAACGCCAACGGATAATATTGTACTCTTAATCTCTATATATAAAAAGGAAGTGTCCCGACTGACTGACTGAGTGACTCATCATTGTCCAGCCCAAACCACTGAAGATAGAAACTTGAAATTTGTGGAGGGTGTTGATCTTATTCTGTAGGCGTCATTTAAGAAGGGATTTTTCGATATTCCGCCCGTAAGGCGGTGAAATGGGGAATGAAACGTTTTTTTGAAAATACGTAGCTATTTAGGCAATTTTGAAGCTAGAACTACAAAATTTCGGATTTTAATTCAGGTTTCGAAACCTGTCTTTTAAGACACGTGTTTCGGCATTTTTTGAAATTCGACAAATAAGGGGGTAAAATAGGTGACGCAAAAAATTGATTTTCAAAAATATGTTGCTGTTAACTTTCAAGCTATAACTACGAAACTTAGGATATGGACTCTTGATCAGCATTAAAAAGACACGAGTTTCGGTATTTTTGGAAATTCAACAACTAAGGAGGGAAAAGACGGAATCAAAAATTCTTTTCGAAAACACTTTGTTGTCAAGACAATTTTGAAGCAATAGCTGCAAAAATTGGTATTTGTATTGTTCGTTATGATTTTAAAAAATACGTGTTTCGGTATTTTTGGAAATTCAACCATCAAGGGGGTTAAATTGGAGAGGGGGTGTTTCTCCGAAATATGTTGCTATTTAGGCAATTTTGAAGTTAGAACTACAAATTTTCGGATTTGGATTCGGGGTTCAAATTTAAAAGACAGGTGTTTCGGTATTTTTGGAAAGTCGACCAATAAGGGGGTGATATACGAGATGCAAATATTGATTTTCAAAAATATGGGGCTGTTAACTCAAATTTCAAGCTATAACTACGAAACTTAAGATATGGATTCATCATCAGGATTAAAAAGAAACAACTGGTGCAGACCAACCAGCCTACGCATGCGAAGCAGCGGGGGTTCAGCTGGTTTTAAATAAAGTATCGGTATCTCCTCTGTACGTCATACACTGCTATGTTTGAGTAAAATCAACGCAATGGGTTTTTACCTCTGCAAGCTGTTTAAAATATATTTCAATGTCGCAATGGAATGGACGAGCGCTCTAAGGCGCCTTGCTGCGGAGCGCGTGGTTGCCAGCCGTTGGGATTCATCTCTCGGGTATGGGTGTGTGTGTTGTCCTTAGCATAAGTTGATGTTTTTCTACATACATATTCTACAAGCCGCGTTATGGTTCCTGGTGGAAGTTATTTCGTATCATTACTAGTCATTTACTTTCCTGTTTTCACTCGCAAACAGAGAGAGACAAAAATGACTGCATCACTACGATCTCATATATGTGGTTAACGAGAATATGCGGCAACGGAAAGGTTGGGCAGTCAGATTCAAATGCTGGCCCTCTATATTTCCTCAGTACTGTACCTCGAAAAGGACGGATCTGCTTTACATTTCACGAACGATTTGCTCAAATGTCAAATGCTTGTAAATTTATCGAACCAAACTGCGTGGTCATCAGTCCGTAGCTTACAGACTACTTACATTAAGTTAAACTAACCTAAGGTCAACACACACACACACACCCATGAACTAGGGAGCATCCGAACCTCCGACGGCCAGCAACCGCGCGCCTTAGACCGCTCGACTACACCACCGCGGCGAACGATTTGCACAACTCTGCGGTTCGAACCTACTATAACGAAACCTAGAAGCCCTCGTCTGAATTGCTTCTACGTCTCCCTTTAAACCGATCTGGTAGAGTTCCCAAAATTTGCGTAGTAGGCCTACTCCAAATTAGTCGTACTACTGTTGTACACTGCTCAAAACCATGAGGGGATCACGTGAGATATCATACACGATATGGTAACGATTTTATTGAGATATTGGATACATTGTAATTTGTTTTTTAAACAGTACGATATTTGCTGTCCCAGCTCTTTACGTGAAATTTACATGGCGTTCACTTAGAGCGAGGCACCACGGAGCTACCACAATAGCGAACAAGTCATGCTCTTTGCCCTCTAATACGGTGTGTGATCTCCTCGGAGGGCCAGTGCCGTTGCAAACCTGCGTGGCACGGACAGTGTGAGGTTATCATCAGCTCTTGAGGAATATTAGTTCATTTTCCTTTTACGGACAAGAAAGTCAAGAAATTATGGCTCTAAACTTGCATTTGAGAAAGTCCACTCACTTTATGTTCATCCCAACTCATATGTTTACACTTAGTTGCGTTTCTTGAAAATTCTTTATTTGCTTACAACGTTTTACAATAGCATTCTCCCTCTCTAACGCATTTCTTTCGCGGGCCGGATTGAAAGCAATAGCGGAACAGATCTGGCTCGCGGGCTACTAAGTGTCCCACAGTGTAATCAAAGACTGCTGTCATTTGTTATGGTATAGGCATCTTGTGTAATCTATGCAGTGCATTATTAATGTACTACTAGTTAACCCGTGCGAATAATTCGCACTCTATCCTGATCAGTAACAGATAGGTAAGATAGTAATGGAGAAAAGGTATGTGCAAGAACATATGAAAAAATTATAATGAACTTTGTAACAAATATTAGTCTCATTGTAAGAAAATTCATACAATGAAATACAATATGATTAACTGTGTAAGACAAAAAGTTAGATATTGACTTCTTCATATTTATTTTATTTTTTGAAAACTTGATTAATTTACAAAACTTTTTTGAAAAAATTGTTAGTAGTTATAATGTGTCTTTAGCGCAAACATAAATATCACCGAATGAGCGAACTCGTGAAGAAGCCACGTATAACTGTCCATGCGAAAAACAGGTTCTGTTAAATATAATCCAGCCGTTGAAGCGTCTGACCTTGTGATTTATTTATGGTCATATCGGAGGCTACTTTTATTGGGAATTGTCTTCTTATCATTTGGAAAGGCATGGTTAGATCAGAAGGTGTAAGGATAAAGCGGGTTATTAGCACAGTTTAATCGAAGTCAATGAATTTAGCAGTGATTATGTACTCGCCTAAGTGAGTCACCACTAAACTTGCACCATTAATTAATCCCTAATTACGTTAGGATTTCTAGTTAACAGAATTATACACGGCGCGGTGGTTGATAGGAGGAACCGTAAAATCATGTCCCATTTACGATTTTTTTTTCTGGGTATCAACTTAGGTGGTACGAACAGTACAATTTTTTCAAAATAAAGTTTTTGTGAAAACAATAACTTTAAACTATCTGTGTATTTTTCGTCACTAGAGGAAAACGAAACTTTGAAAATGACACCTCAATCATTAATTTTGGGTAAGTAATACGGGAGATACGGCGTACCCAAAGAAAACACCGATGAGGAATAATATATATGATACACCAACAACGAGCAAGTACGAGAGCAAATCTGAGTGTTTGACCTCCTATTCTTTCTTTTCTTTTTTAAACGATATTACGGCTGTAAAAGTGAAGTAATCATATTCATTCTCAGCGTTGAAGTTTTCTTGGTTTGGGCCGACCTTATCTGCCAGTAGTTTCGCCGCGTGGCGCTGCTGTCACATTTTAAAGATAGTGGTTGTGCTTCACGTGTTCAAGGCGTTAAATCAACGAAGGTGATTATTTTTCTGTGGAAGGAAGGAGAAGGATTACGGTTTTACATCCCGTCGACATGTTTTCTATGGAGCAAGGGATGAACAGCTATCGAGATCTACAGGAAAATACAGCCCATATTTGTGGAAAACTGACTCTCTTTGAGAAGTGTGAGGTGCTGCTGTTGTAAGTTCGGGAAAGGCCCTGAAGTCTTGCATGACTGTGAGCGGTTGGGGAGGCCGTGTTAGTCGCTGACTGACGACAACCTTTCCTGCGTGGATGCTGTGATGAAAGCAGATAGGAATATACACGTCACGGTCGTTTCCCGGGAGTGCTTACGACAGTGCTCACGGGTCCTTAGAGTACCGGAAAGTTTCATTCAGTGGGTGCTTAGGCAGTTGGAAAACACAATGAAAGACCATACGGTCCAGTTTTATCCCCTAGTGGAAATGTTCCTGGCAGGACACGATTTACAAGTAATGATGTAGCCAAGCGTTTGACAATGTTGACTGGAATACACTCTTTCATATCCTGAAGTCAGCGGGGGTAAAATACAGGAAGAGTTATTTACAACTTGTACAAAAGCCAGACCGCAGATATTAGAGTCGAAGGGCATGAAAGGGAAGCATCAGTTGGGAAGGGAGTAAGACAGAGTTGTAGCCTTTCTCCGATGTTATTCAATTTGTACATCGAGCAGGTGGTGAAGGAAATCAAGGAAAAATTTGGAATAGGGATTAAAGTTCAGGGTGATGGAATAAAAACATTGCGTTTTGCTGATGACATTGTAATTCTGTCAGAGACAGCAAAGGACCTGGAACAGCAGTTGAATGGAATGGACAGTGTGTTGAAGAGAGCGTATAAAATAAACATTAACAAGAGCAAAACAAAAATAATGGAATGCGGTTGTAGAAAATCAGACGATGCTGAAGGAATTAGATTAGGTAACGAAACAATGAAGGTAATAGATGAGTTTTGTTACTTGGGTAGTAAAATAACATGCGATGGTCGCAGTACAGAGGATATAAAATGCAGAATGGCAATGGGAAGAAAAGCATTTTTGAAAAAGATAAATTTGCTAACATCGAATATTAATTTAAGTGTAAGGAAGTCTTTTCTGAAGGCATTTGTGTGGAGTGTTGCCTTGTACGGGAGTGAAACATGGACGATAAGCAGTGCGGACAGGGAGAGAATAGAAGCTTTCGAAATGTGGTGTTACAGAAGAATGCTGAAGATTAGGTGGGTAGACCGCATAACTAATGAAGAGGTACTGAACAGAATCGGTGAGAAAAGGAATTTTTGGCATACCCTGACTAAAACAAGGGATCGCTTGGTAGGACACATTCTTAGACATCGAGGAATCGTAAATTTAGCATTGGAGGGAAGTGTGTGGGGTAAAAATCACAGAGGGAGACCAAGAGACGCGTATAGTAAGCAGATTCAAGTGGATGTGGGTTGCCGTTCTTATGAGGAGATGAAAAGGCTTGCTCAGGATAGAGTAGGATGGAGAGCTGCATCAAACCAGTTTCCGGACTGAAGACCATGAAAACAACAACAAAAACGATGTTGCCAAGATGACAGTTCGTCGGTGCTTTCATGGTTAGCCTGACGAATTCTAGTGCAACGAAATCTCAAACTTAGTGTTGGGATGCCAGAAATTTGTGAAGCAGTATAGGGATTAAGTAAAAAAATAGTGGAAGGTCCGAAGAATTAGATGAGTATTTCTAATCACTTGTTTGTACTTTATTTTGGGTAATAAAGATGAGCGCAAACACTTCCTGATTTACCCTCGTAAAACTAAATTAGATTACGGTTTTAAATTATGTTTTCCCAGAATTATTTCACTTCCTTTATCATCATAAATATTAGTTCTGTTGGCTCGTCATATATCCCGTATTACTTATTCAAAATTAATGATTGGGGAATCATTTTCAAGGTTTCGTTCTCTACTAATGACGAAAAATACACATTTAGTTTAAAGTTACTGTTATCACACACACAAAAAAAAATTATTTTGAAAAATAGAAATTGTACTGCTCGTACAATCTAAGTTGATACCCAGCAAACTATCGTATATGGGAGATGAATTTACGGTTGTTCCCATTCCAACTTCGTTCGCACTGCCAATATAAAAGCAATATAGAAGATGCCATCTATTGACAATCTGTTTAAATAACATGAGCGACATATCTTGCAGTTGTTTAGATTCTTTATGCAAGACAAAGACCTTCTTTGATGCAAGCATAGTTTATCACATGATTTCGGTTATACACGTCGATGCAACGGCGAAAAATTCACAAAGAATTTAATTTAGCACGACAGCTCTTGCAGTGTTTTAGATTTATTTACGCAAGCGTAGTTTATCACGATTTTTATTACCGTCGATACATAACAGCTATTAGAATTGTTCACTATGTTCAAGCAAGCGTTGTGTACTGTGCGAATGAACTGAATTATTTCAACAACAATCATCACAGATAAGTACCGCTTAAAATTATAGCTTAGCATAATTTACGTAACTTTTAATGCCCCGCTACTTTACAGTACGTGTATTATTATTATTATTATCTTTTATACATATATACTTGCATCTGAAATTTCCCCATTTATATTTTACCTATCTGTGATTAACCAGGATAGAGTGCGAATTATTCTCACGGGTCATCTAGTTTTGTTTAATTACTCAAGAGGAAAGGCCGCTGGACCTATTGGAATACCAACTCGGTTTTTCACAGAGTACTGATAAAGCAGAATTGCTTAAAACAGCCTTCCGAAATTCCTTCACGAAAGAAGATTCATATCAAGAACAGCTGCCAGTATGCGTAATTTAGAAGTTGATACCCCTAGTGTATTAAATTAAAAAATTCAAATGCTTGTTAAGCTTATGGGACTTAACTAGGGGGTCATCAGTCCCTAAACTTACAAACTACTTACGAACTAGGACGGCACAAATATCCATGCCCGAGGGGGGATTCGAACCCCCGACCGTAGTGGCTGTGCAGACCGTGACTGAAGTGCCTCAGTCCCCTCGGCCACCGCGGCCGGCCCTAGTGTATTAAAGCACATCACTTAACAAAAGTACGTCTCCCAGTCCCGATTGTATACCAATTACTTGCCTATCAGAGTCTGCTCAGATTGTTGCCAGTATGATATTGAAGTACCTGGGAAGCAGGTTTCTAGCCTTACTTGCCCAGGGCCCCACTGGGTTTTACCCCTAACGGTTGAGGGACTAACCGATGGATTTGGTAGTCTTTGCCGTCTGAGCACAAAGGTGGCCACGACTCAGAATATGTCCGAGATGCCCAACCTTATTCCAAAGTAGAGGTCTGCATTATGTCCGATTTTTACCGGCGAGTCCCGCTCGCCCCTCTGGCTCTCGGGAGTACGCGGCCGAGCGTCCTCTTTAACCGATTGCGGGCAACCGATCGCCAGCGCTCGGTCGACCGCGCCGAACGCTCGGTCGGTCGCCAGTGACCGGCGCACTCAGCGCCAGCCAGCTGCACTTTATCAGACTGGTTAGATTAATTCTTCTTCCATAGATCATGAATACGACACTTCGTTATGATGTGGAACTTGTCAGTGTAATAAAAGGTGTCTGTACAAGATATTACATTACAAAAATGTTATATGACACAAATATTATTTTTATTATTATTTTTATTTTTTATTTTTACTAATTTATATCTAAAAATTTATCCATTGAATAGAAGGAGTTGTCATTCAGTTATTCTTTTAATACATTTTTAAATGCTAGTTAGCTATGTCAGGTTTTGATGCTGTTTGGTAGGTGAGCGAAGATTTTTGTGGCAGCATAATTCACCCCTTTCAGTGCCAAAGTGAGATTTAACCCTGCATAGTAATATCATCCTTTCTCTTGGTCTTATACCTATGCACACTGCTATTACTTTTGAACTGGGTTTGCCGCGGTCAGATTAGCCATGCGGAATGCGCACGGCCGTTCGCCATCTGGGGTTCGGGTCCCCTCTCAGGCATGGGTGTCTGTGTTATCCTCAGGTTAGTTTACCTCAGTTTAAGTTGTTTGCAAGCTACAGACTAATAAAGCAGTATAGTCCGATAGATTTACAAACATGTGAACATGTGTGTGAACTAGGTTGGATAATTAACAACAAATTTCATAAGTTAATATATATACTCTGACGTAGCTGTGAGGATGCCTAAATCCTTAAATAATTGTCTCCAGAACGATCTTGGGCGCGCTCCAGTAATTATTCTGATTACACGATTTTCTGCAAAGAATACTTTTTTACTCAATAGTGAATTACCTCAGAATATGATGTCATACGAAAGCAGTAAATGAAATTAGGCGTAGTAAACTGTTTTACTGAGATTCTTATCGCCAAAATTTGGTAAAACTCTAACAACATACGTAGCTGAACCCAAACGTTTTAGCAGACAATCAATGCGTTGCTTAAAGTTTAATCTCTCATTAATTCACACATCTAAAATTTTTGAAAATCTCTGGTTTCCATTCAAAACGAACGAATAATTTCGATGAACCTTAGCTACAGACTTCTGTTCAAAGTCTATATTTATTACTGGAGTTGTGCCATTTACTGTACGGAACTGTATATGCTGTGTTTTATCAAAAGTTAATGAGAGTCCATTTGCTTAGAAACACTTGTGAAAGACGTTATTTACGACTGCATCAGTTAGTTCTCGTTTTATGTATGTGACTACTATACTTGTATAATCAGCAAAAAGAACTAATCTTCATCAATGTAGAATGGCAAGTCATTCATGTATTTCAGAAATGAGAGATCACCGCTTCATATTAACAATTTACTTATTTCTTTTACAAATGTCTTTCGTTGTTTACTATCAGTTCTATAACCCACATACTACAACTATATATGTCACATTTGATGTTTGATAGTTGTAAGTTTAGGAATTGATGATCCCGCAGTTAAGTTCCATGAACTTTACAAACATTAAACATTTTTAAATATACTTTCTATGAGTTTCACCATTTTTATTTTAAGTCGTATGTATTCCAGAAAATTCCCCATTACTGTATGTGACATGGGGAATTTTCTGGAATACATTAAGACTTAAAATAAAAATGGTAAAACTCATAGAAAGTATAAAATTCAAGAAGACCTGTCTCACGAAGAAAATTTTTAAATATTTTGCAAACTACTGGAGTTTCGACCATTGAGGTGATCATGTCTTCCAGTAACTGCAACGTTAAAAACTGTAATTTCTGTATGTAGTATTTTGTTTGTTTTAGTAGACAAGAGGTAATACAGTAGTCTAATCTTGCGTTATGTGCAGCGTATCTCCTTGTAGTTATCAGACCACATATCAGCGTTTAAAGAGCACATTTTGTTCTTTAAAGCACATATTAGCTTGGACACCATTGTCAACCGTATTTTGTCGAACTTTTCTCTAATATGCCGCGATACAGTGGTGGGGTGCGGAAGAACATCTTCTATATTGACTTTGCCATACGTGGCGCGAACATTGATGAGCTCCTGCGAGTAATTCTTGAAGCCAATCTTACTAAAAGTATTTAATGGTAGCAAACCTAATCCGCCCATATCGACCAACCTATCAACAAGAACTTTCTTTATGCTACTTGGTACTGCAAGTGGTCGGTGCAATTATGCTCCGCATTTACTTTTGCAGTGCCGAATCATACCTATTGGGCTTGACTGTTACGTAAGTATATTATCACATGTGGTACATTGCACGAAACCAGCAGAAACCTGTGTGACAGGATCCACTACAAGTGCAAAAGATTTCCAAGCTTCACTTTTCGGCTCCTTTCTTCTTCAGAACTGACGAGCCGTTCCTAATTGTCTCCACAATACTTCTTTTTGTTTCATGAATGGAGCCTTTACGACCTGTAGTTCGTTGATCCACAACGCTGTCTGCGCTGCTCAAAGCCAGGTCGGTTTCTAATGCGATTCCGCGGTGTTGAGCGCGCGTCGGTCGCGCTGTCACCGGGCGAGACTACGAGCGCGCTCGAGCGCCCGGCAGCGCTCGAGCGCCCGGCAGTTCTCGACGGTTGCGCCGGTAACCGAGAGGCGGAGGGTGACCGGCCACATGGGGCATTAGACGGCCGCAGCCGTGTCGAAGCGTGGGCCTACCCCAGCCGTCGAGCAGCGGCACGGAACGGGAAATGCTCGAGCGGTTATTTTCATCGAAATGCAGAGCTCTATTCCAAAGTAACTGGTATCCTAGCTGTCAGGACCACTTATTTGGCGACTCATACGTTGCCCGTGGTTCATGAACTAGGACATGACTACAGGAACCCACACCTAATGGCCGATTCAATTGAAATTGAAATCGATCAGAGGTGCAAGGATTATGATATGAAGATCAGCAATTCCAAAACGAAAGTAATGTCAGTGGGAAAGAGATTTAAATAGATTGAGTGCCAAATAGGAGGAACAAAGTTAGAACAGGTAGACAGTTTCAAGTACCTGGGATGTATTTTCTCACAGGATGGCAACATAGTGAAAGAACTGGAATCGAGGTGCAGCAAAGCTAATGCAGTGAGTGCTCAGCTAAGATCTACTCTCTTCTGCAAGAAGGAAGTAAGTACCAAGACTAAGTTAGCGGTGCACCGTTCTATCTTTCGACCAACCTTGTAGTATGGGAGTGAAAATTGGGTGGATACAGGTTACCTTATTCATAAGGTAGAGGTTACAGATATGAAAGTAGCAAGAATGATTGCAGGCACTAATAGATGGGAACAATGGCAGGAGGCTGTCCATAATGAGGAAATCAAGGAAAAACTGGGTATGAAAACCATAGATGAAGCAGTTAGAGCGAACAGACTGAGATGGTGGGGTTATGTTACACGTATGGGAGAACCAAGGTTACCTAAGAGACTCATGAGCTCGGCAGCGGCGGGTAAGACTAGTCGAGGTAGACCAAGAAGAAAGTACTTAGATTCGGTGCAGTATGATTTTGAAGTAAAAGGCATAACATCAGACGAGGCATCAATGTTAGCATTAAATAGGGGATCATGGAGGAATTTTATTAGAGGTATTATGCTCCAGACTGAACGCTGAAAGGCATAATCAATCTCTAATGATGATGATGATGATGATGATCAGAGTATGCTGATGCAATAGCCCGATGCCTAGTTATCATATACAACCGCTCGCTCAGCGAAATTTCTGTACGCAAAGACTGGAATGTTGCACAGGTTATGCGAATATTGAGGAGAGGCAATATGAGTGATCTGCATAATTACAGCCCTATATCATTGTCGTCGGTTTCTCGCAGAATTTTACAACAACTCGAAGAGAACACTGTACCTCACAAGCGTCTTCTAATCAAACTGCGTTCTTACGGAATATCTACATCTACATATACATCAACATGGGATACTCTGCAAATCACATTTAAGTGCCTGGCAGAGAGTTCATCGAACCACCATTATACTATTTATCTCCCATTCCATTCTCGAATACCGTGAGGGAAGAGAGAACACCTGAAACTCTGCGTTCGAGTTCTGATTTCCCTTATTTCATTCTGATGATCATTTCTACGTATGTAAGTTGGAGCCAACAATATATTTTCGCATTCGGAGGAGAATGTTGACGATTGGAGTTTCGTAATTAGCCCACGCCGCAGCGATAAGCGCCGTTGTTGTAATGATTCCCATCCCACATCCTGTCTCCCCTGTATCGTGACAATACGAAACGAGCTACCCTTCTGTGGATGTCCTCCGTCAAACCCACGTGATCAGGATCCCACACTGGGCAGCAATACTCCAAATGAGAACAGACAAGCGTAGTGTATGCAGTCCCTTTAGTTGTTCTGTTACATGTTTTAAGGGTTCTGTCAATAAAACGCAATCTCTGGTTCGCCTTTCCTACGACATTATCTACGTGTTCTTTCCAATTTAAGTCTGAGGTAATAGTAACTCCTGGTATTTTGTGGATTTTACGGCCTTCACTTTTGATTGATTTATCTTGTAAACAAAGTTTAACGGCTTTCTTTTCGTACTCATGTGGACGACTTCACACTTCTCATTATTTAGAGTCAATTGCCAATTTTTACACCATACTGATATCTTATTCAGATCGTTCTGCAGTTGGTTTTGATCTTCAGATGATTTTACTAGACGCTAAATGACGGCGTCATCGGCAAACAACCTAAGAGAGCTACTTAGATTTTCCCCTAAATCGTTTATGTAAAGAAGGAACAGCAGAGGACCAATAACACTACCCTGTGGAACGCCTGATATCACCTCTGTTTTAGTCGATGCCTTACCATCGATTACTACGAACTGTGTGCTCTCTGACAGGAAATCCCCTCTCCAATCGCAAATTTGGGGCGATATACCATAACCACGCAATTTCATTAAAAGCCGTTTGTGAGGTGCGGTGTCAAAAGCCTTCTGTAAATCAAGAAATACGGAATCGATCTGCGAACCCCTGTCGATAGCACCCATCACTTCGTGTGAATAAAGAGCTAGTTGTGTTTCGAGATAATTAATAATAATTGAATACAGGATATGTTCCAAAACCCTGCTGCAAATTGACGTCATTGAAATAGGCCTTTTGTGTTAGAAATAGTTATGCTCGCAGAGAGGTAATAATGGAAATATAGGCTTATGCAAGTAAGCAATGGTTTAATTTTGCTGAAGATTGTAAATGTAACACGACATACGGTATGTTAAACGTAGGCTACTTTTCTTGATTTTATTTAGACAAAAAAAGGAGCTTTTCTAAGGGCTATTGATTGTATTTTAAGTGATTCATGAGTGCAGCTGGCTTTACCCAGCTAGTGGTTTTTCAATTATATTATTTCGCATTATATCAGTATTTAATTTAAATGTGACTCAACACGGGACTATGTAGGCCTAAGCCAAGCTGTGAAAAGGATGCCAAGGAAAAAAAAAAATAAAAATACGAACAGGAAGAAAGTCGTATATGAAAGGCATTAAATTCAAAATTTTCATGCAATATTCGCTTTATTTCAAAGTGCAAGCTACCAGAGATAGTTTATTTAGTCAAAATCTAACAAAACCAGGCGTTCAAAGTTATTAAACACATTTTGACGTAAAATCTTGTTTGAAACATGGTACTTTGTGAAATATGCGAGGCACGTGGAAGTACAATATCGCACTTTAACATTATTCCGTAACTTTTTTCGAATGCAACCCTTAGTTATGGTAAATGTATGTGGACGTACCATTTATAATTCAGGAAATTCGATAATTATTACGTATATTAACTTTATGTGGTAAATATTTAGAACGGCATTGTATGCCTTACTTTGGAATGTAAGTGAATGTATTATATCTCTAAATATCCATCTAATCACTAACTTTAAGTTGCTTGCCTCTTAAAGTCAAATGTAAGCAAATACATTTACTATACTGTAATATTTTCTGCGTTAGAAAAGTGTATTTACCCCTTTCAGTTCCACATTATGAAATAGCTTTGGAAAAAATAAAATTCAGTGTTTTCTGTATTAATACAGCGCAGTAAACATAAAAATATGTGTTTTAAAGTTTCTGGTCGAACTATTGATTCTTTATGTCGTGTATTTCATGCACAACACAGATGCTTGTATCAAGGTATTTTAGTACTTGTACGTTATATTGTTAATAGTTAACACTGTCAAATCAATGATGCTACCATAATCTTCACCATAATCATAATAAAATAAAAGGGACCACCCTCACGCTCACACTCTCAGCCACGTACAGACGGCAACGTAACACAACCTTCAAGATGGACAGATTAATGACTCAGAAGTGACTACACGCCGTACCAAGCGGCAAAATGTCGTACTAGATGTTTTGTGTCCCAGCCTCGTCGCCGCTTTTGTGTCTCGTTTCCGTCGTAGGTGTCGGTCGCCGAGTAGAATGAGACCGACACAGGAATAAAGGAGGCACGCTTGTGCAGGTACGGAGGTGAGCAGGCAGTGGGACAGGAGAAACTAGAAACACTAGAGTAAATTAGAACGAGATATATATTGCACAGAATTTATACAATTCTTAACTTTTACATAGCTCAGTACTGCAGAATGCTGATACATAGTTGAGCTAGATGCCTGCCTAGTGACTGTCCGATAGCCAAGTCTTCACTGGTGCCTATCTGATTCCGAAGTGTTAACTGGTTCCTATCTAAGTCCCAAGTGAACGATGTCATTCAGTGGTGGCCACGAGCGGAGTTGTAGCAGAGAGCGCTCGTGGCTGTCGTCGTAAGAACGCCGCGCCGTGCGTGCATGGCGGCGCGCGGCGAAAGTAGGTGGCGCGCACTTTGGACTTGTGCGACACCACACCCCTACCCCCCAAACCGCCGCGTCGTCGTGGCATAGGGCTGAGGGCCACGGCGACGGCACTGGGAGGAGGGCCTGGGCGGGGGCGTTACTGGTGGGACGGGCGTCGTAGCTGAGGCTGGGATCGAGACGCCGTCCGCGCCCCGGTATACACCTTGAGATCCGCCGGGAAACCCACCAAAACCAGGGGAAGGGCGCTCGCCTCCGCCCAGAGGGAGCAGGTAATCTTCTTCTGAGGTGCGTGGCCCTGGCGGCGGGGGCACGCACGGTCCCGGAGCTCCTCTCGGTGACGCTGTCATCTGCGGCGGAGACGACAGCGTCGGAGGTGCGTCGACGTCCATAGGGATCTCGTAGTCCAGGGACGAACGATGTGGCTGTGCTCCCTGGCGGTGAACTGGGTATTGAATCGAGAAACCCGAGACAGGATCGCGCGGCCTGTGCAGGCGCAATTGGTTTGCGTGGCGCCGCAGCTCCGACCCTGTGGAAGAACGTACAACATACATATTGCGACCGAGCACGCACTGAATGATGCCTGGCAACCATGTCTTCTTCATACCAGCAAACACCCTGTACAGCACCGGCGTCGAAATCTGAAAACGCGTAGAGCCATACGAACCGTCTCGGTGCGTGGGAGGCTGCAGCAGGTGAAGGAGAGTGCGGTGACGGCGGCCGTGTAGCAGCTCGGCAGGAGACGGGCCGTCACGTGGCATGCACCGATACGTAGACAGGAAAATTTGAAGAGCTTGCTGCCTGGAGTGCTGACCTTTCATCTTTTCCATGTGAGACTTGAATGTTCGAACGAAACGTTCTGCTTCACCATTGGACTGAGGGTGAAAAGGTGCGGTGGTGATATGCTGAATACCATTCACACGACAAAACTGTTGAAATTCCGCACTAACAAACTGAGGTCCATTGTCACTGACGATAGTTTCAGGCAAACCTTCGATGCAAAACACTGATGTTAAGGCACTGAATGTACTAGACGCCGTCGTTGAGTTCATGGCAATCACAAAAGGAAACTTGCTGCTACAGCAATTAACCATCGCGTATTCCAGAAAGGTCCGGCAAAGTCAATGTGTAAACGTTGCCATGGTCCCTTGGGGCGTGGCCAGTCTGAGAAACGTTGCGGAGGAGCCGCTTGATGCTCCGCACAAACAGTACACTGTGACGTCATACTCTCTATCTGGGCGTCCATACCAACCCAGGTACAATGACGTCTGGCCAGTTGCTTTGTCCGAACAATACCCCAATGTCCTTGATGCAGGAGGCGTAACACTTCTCGTTGCAGGGAACTAGGAACAATCACTAATGTTTGGTCGTTGTCTGTATGCAACAACAGAACACCCTGACTTAAGACAATTCATGACGTTGTGCAAAATAACGTCAAACCAGAGGCCGATCAATGTCTTTGGCTCTGGCAGGCCACCCTGAGCGAACAAAAACCTGCTACCACACTTAGGTCTACATCTGCAGCTGTTTCCTGTGAAACCCGACTAGAGTTCAAAGGGGAATCTTCGACAGCGGAAATATCTCTGGAGTCTATCTGACAACATGCCAATTCCGAAGAATCAACCGGAAGTCGGGAAAGTGTGTCCGCGTTGGCGTGTTTAGTGGTAGGTCGGTACAAAATCTCATACTGATAATTAGACAGTATTAAGGACCATCTCTGAAGCTTTTGTGCCGTTCGTGGCGGAATTGGCTTTGTGGGTAAGAAGAACGACGTGAGAGGCTTGTGGTCAGTCAACAAATAGAATTTTCTGCCATAGATATAATGATGAAACTTTGTGACACCTTAAATGATTGCTAAGGCCTCCTTTTCTATCTGACTGTAATTCTGTTGCGTTCGCTTCAGTAGCTTGGATGCAATAGGCAATAGGACGATCGTGAGATCCAATACGATGCGACAATACTGCACCCAGACCGTACGACGAGGCATCAACTGCTAACAATACAGGCTTCTGTGGGTCAAAGGGAATCAAACATGCATCACTGAGTAGTGCAGACTTTAATTTGTCAAAGGCAACCTGGCAATCTTTAGACCATTCAAAAGGAACATTCTTCCTACGTAAGTGATGCAGTGGAGCTGCAATCTGAGAGGCATTGGGAATAAATCTGAAATAATAGTTAAGCTTTCCCATTACTGCTTGCAATTCCTGCACATTCTTAGGAGGAGGCAAGTCATTGATTGCTCTAAGATGTGACTGTAAGGGATGAATTCCCTGGGCATTAATCACATGGCCTAGGTACTCTATTTCAGTTTGAAAAACGAACACTTTGCTTTATTACAACGGAGACTTTCTGCAGTCAACACTTTGAAAAGGCACTCCAGGTTTGCTAAATGTTCTTCAACTGTACGCCCGGATACCACAATATCATCTAAGTATTTCGAGCAATGAGGTTCAGAAACTGTCAGGTGTTCCAAAAAACGCTGAAAAATAGCGGGGGCGGAAGAACTGCCAAAGGGTAGGCGTTGAAATTGAAAAATGCCCATGTGAGTATTAATGACGAAAAACTTTTTTGACTCGTCATCAAGCGGAATCTGTAAGTATGCCTCTGCTAAATCAATCTTAGAAAAGAAGCGAGACTGTCCTAATTTGTACATCAGTTCCTCTGGTCTGGGCAGATGGTATGTGTCTACAATTGTTTGACTATTCACTGTTGATTTGAAGTCCACACAGAGACGAAGTTTTCCTGACGGCTTTGTTATTATTACTAAAGGCGAGGCCCACTGACCCCAGTATCTTGCCAACGTCGAAGTTCGTCCGTAACCTTATCACGAATTGCGATAGGCACTGGTCTAGCTTTACGAAATTTTGGTACTACAGAGTCTTTTAAAGTTACATGTGACACGAAATCTTTTGCACAACCTAGTTCCGGCGGAAACAAGTCACTATATTTCCCACATAATGCATTGATTTTGTCCTGGGGCACTACTGACGAAGTTTGAAGCACATCTCTTTGAACTGATAAACCAAACAAGTCAAAAGCATCTAGTCCAAAAGTGTTATGTGTAGATTTGGCCTGAAGAACTACAATAGAAACTGTTTTTGTTACACCTTGAAAAGAGGCGGGCAGGCTACACGTTCCTAGCACGGGAATATTTTGACCTGTATAAGCTGTTAACACTTGCTGTGACGGCGACAATTTTGGCGAACCCAGAAGTTCATAAGTATCTTTATTTATTAATGTGACAGCGGAACCAGTATCAAGCTGAAATTTCACAGTCTTATTTTCTATGCAAAGAGTAACAAAAAGTTTTTGCTCGTGACGCTCGACAGGTGCGCGAATGTGGTAAACATCTGACACCGGTTGTTTGCTGCACTTGCGCATGCGCGGGCTACGCAGTGAAGGAAGCGGCGCAGGATCGGCACACAGCGGATTAACAACACTGTCACTAGATGACACTACCGCCGGATCGGTGTCCGCGCAAGCTTGCGAAGCTACTACAGAGTCACTACCTACTGCACTAAACTTTTGAGTAGCTACGTGAATTCTACTGTCACTAGCTACACAGTACTGGGCACTATTACCAGGAGAAATTGCAGAAGGCACTAGGTTCACTACAGGATTGCACTGTACATAGTCATAATGCTTGACCCGAACCCTTTTCCGTTGCACAGATTTACGCGCTCGACGGCGCTTGCGACGTGGCTCACTACATAGTTTTGCAGTAGGCGCGGAAGAACTTTCTTGCAATTGAGAACCAAGTAAAGCACTGGGCAATTCCACAGCATCTATGACATTGACAGGATGAACTGTTCGTGCACTCGGCAAAGCACTGTTTCTATCGGTACCGTTCTTTGAGTTTTTAATGTGCATACACACAGACTGTACATGTCCCGATTTGCCACATTGATAACAGGTTGCATTGCGACTAGGGCAATGCGCACGCTTGTGGCGAGATACAGACTGGGGGCAGGACTTACGAACATTTTTCTGAAATGAGCGTTGGCGACCGTTATTCAAATTACTGTAAAGAGTAATTTTCTGTTTCTAACACGACGGTGCGACCTTTGTGTCGCACTTTTACACTGGCTACTCTTTACTGTCTATTCAGCACGGCCGGTAGAATTAGAAGAATCACTAGTGCTATACTGAGAACTACGGCTAGGAAAGCGTCTGTTACGGCGCACTAAATTTACACTGTGGCTTTGCATTTCTACATCTGCTAAGTCAAAAGTATCATGCGCTTCAATTAGCTGCAGTACACTGCCTAATGAGGGGTCAGACTGTTTTTAGAATTGCTGTCCTAATTCTGGGGTCCTGAATGTTCTGCGTAATCGCATCTCTTAACATCACGTCACTATAAGAGAGTCCACAAGAGCAAGTAAATTTACATTTGCGGGTTAAGCCCTTCAATTCCGTAATCCACTCTTGTTGTGACTGCTGCGGTAATTTTTTAAGTCTGAAAAATCGGTACTGCACTGCGGCTTGGAGAACTTTTCTCTCATAATGAGCATTCAGTGCATCTACTATTTGTTCAAAGTCTACATCACGAGAAGATGCGTGGGGGAAAAGTTTCTGCAGTAACACGAAAGTCTTGGTGCCAACTACGGCGAGAAAGAAATGATTGACTGTCAGACCTGATAGTTGATGAGCCGCAACGAGTTTTTGAAACTGTGCGAAGTAGTCGTTCCATTCTTCCTCACGTTCGTCGTTCTGGCGAAAAGTAGGAAGCGGTGCAGCGGCAGGTGTGGGCTGCTGAAGCGAGGGCTGTTGTTGTTGGTTAGCTGCTTGCGCTGTTAGCTGGGACACTGCCTGGGGTAGTTGCGTGATTTGCGCCGTCTGTAACTGAATAATTTCCATTAAGTTTGGGTTCGGAGTAGTGGCCATGCTGACCGATTAGACGCCGTGCATACAAATAACTTATAACAAAACACAAATGCAATATGAAAAAGGACGCTCTCTGCAACAAAATAGTCCACAAAACACGGAACAAACTGTCTTCCCCCAAAATTCTTATAATAAGGGTGAGTGGGCGGGAGCAATTTCTGTGTGCTCCGACTGCTGCTGTCTGGCTGCTACAAGTGGGCTGGTCCAAGGTTCGTCTATCGTTCCTCGTCGCCACTTTTGTGTCCCCGCCTCGTCGCCGCTTTTGTGTCTCGTTTCCGTCGTAGGTGTCGGTCGCCGAGTAGAATGAGACTGACACAGGAATAAAGGATGCACGCTTGTGCAGGTACAGAGGTGAGCAGCCAGTGGGACATCAGAAACTAGAAACAATAGAGTAAATTAGAACGAGATATATATTGCACAGAATTTATACAATACTTAACTTTTACGTAGCTCAGTACTGCAGAATGCTGATACATAGTTGAGCTAGAGGCCTGTCTAATGCCTGTGCGATAGCCAAGTCTTCACTGGTGCCTATCTGATTCCGAAGTGTTAACTGGCTCCTATCTCAGTCCCAAGTGAACGATGTCGTTCAGTGGTGGCCACGAGCGGAGTTGTAGCAGAGGGCGCTCATGGCTGACATCGTAAGAACGCCGCGCCGTGCGTGCATGGTGCCGCGTGGCGAAAGTAGGTGGCCCGCACTTTGGACTTGTGCGACACCACAAGATGCCTGTTGTTCATCAACAAAAATGCAACTTTAAGGATTGATGCACAAAATACGGTATAAATCAACTTTTAATACGTTGTCGTCCAGGAACAACACTGGGAATGGAAGGGTTAATGGCCTTAAGAGCATGTTAAAAAGCGTAAATATTCCGTAGTCTTTAAATGCACGCCTTCAACGTGGGATTGAAAATGGCGGATTTTTATGCTTGTACTATACAGTGCTCTGGTTAACCTCGGAAATCCAGTGATGCTATTTGTGGTTCGAGAAGTCGCAACACTGTAAAAAGTCTACAATGTATTGACGCATGGTACAGGGAATGGTAATCCAGACCCTACAAAAAATAAAAAAAATAAAAATGTTCTGCGTCCAAGGGAAAAGAAAGGTCGTTTATTACATAACTATGCAATAGGACACACACACACACACACACACACACACACACACACACACACACACTGAAAGCAGTTACTTCCACAAAATTAGAGAGAAATAGGTATAAGGAGCGAAGTGAAATAGTACGACCACAGAAAATTAATCGTGGGTCAGGTCAATTCCAGACAGATCCATTGGAAGAATCCTTATGAAGCGTAGTCCGTCGATAAAGGAAGTAAGTTACGAAAAGTCGTTTGACCAGCGCTTAATTATTCCAAAAATGTTCAAATGTCTGTAAATCTATCGGACCAAATTGCGTGGTCATCAGTCCGTAGCTTACAAACTACTTAAACCTAGGTAAACTAACCTAAGGACAACACACACACCCATGCCCCAGGGAGGACTCGAAACTCCACGGCGAGCAACCGCGCGCTCCGCAGTGAGACGCTTTAGACCGCTCGGCTACTCTACCGCGGCGCTTAATTATTGCTCGTCAGTGTGGAATCCATACGAGGTAGTGTCGATAGAAGACGTAGAGGATTTCCAACGGAGAGCAGCAACGCTTCGTTACGGGCTCATTTAGTAAGCGCGAAAGCGTCACAGAGATGATCGTAAAACTCCATTAAAAGACGCTGCAAAGGAGGCCTTCTGTATCGCGGTACGGGCTTCTGTCGAAGTTCCTAGCTTATACGTCTGTTAATGAGTTAACCAATATATTTTTTCGTCGTATGTGTACCTCGCAAAAAGACCAGAGGGATAAAATAAGAGGGATTAGAATTCACTTGGAGGCATTCTAGCTCTCTCTCTCTCTTTAATTTTTTTTTGTTTATTTATTTTATTTTTTTTTTAATTTAAATCGCGAATCACACGTGTCTGGAAAAGGAAGAGTATGAGACAATGGTAGGCAAAACAACCTCCGCCATACACGGTGAGTGACTAGCGGAGGATGAATGTAAATGTAGATTGTACTTAGAACACGCCTGTATGTCTTTGGTACAAAAATAAGACTAGTTGACCTGTGAGAATAATTCGCACTGTCTCCTGATAAGTCACAGATAAGTAAGATGGTAATGAACAAAATACAAATGCAGGTACATACGTATAAAAGATAATGAACTTTGAATAGTAGTAATAAATATGTCTCATTGTACGAAAATGTATATTATTAAATACAATATGATTAATTGTGAAACATATAAAACATCAGATAATCACTTTCCATATTTATTTTTTTAAACTTGTTCATTTTACAGAACTTCTCTGAAAACAATGTTAGTAGTTATAATATGATCATCGTTTACTTTTTGACTGTATGTGTATTTAGCACAAATATCTCGTGATAAACTACGCTTAACCACTGAAACAGCTGTCGTACCTGTTAGTTAAATTATTTGTGTATTTTTCGTCGTTACATCAACGTATATAACGGAAATCGTTTGTTAAACTATGCTTGCATCAAAGAAGGCCTTAGGATTCTAAGGAATCTAACAAAGAGATGCCGTTCACGTTAGTTCAATAGATTGTCAATAGATGGTACCTTCGACATTGCTTTTATATCTGGTCGCAAACTAAGTTGGTACTCGGCGCGGTGGCTGATGGGAGCAATCTTAAATAAATGCTCATTTGCGATCGTTCACAGGGTAACAACATCGATTGTACGAAGAGTAGAAATTTCTTCAAAGTAAAGTTTTTTTTTTTTTTTTTTTTTTAACAAAAACTTTCAACTATCCGTGTAAAATGTTCAAATGTTTGTAGAGTCTATGGGACTTAACTACGGGGTCATCAGTCCCTAAACTTACAAACTACTTATGAACTACGTACAACTAAGGACGGCACAAATATCCATGCCCGAGGGGGGATTCGAACCCCCGACCGTGGTGGCCGTGCGGACCGTGACTGGAGCGCCTCAATCCCCTCGGCCACCGCGGCTGGCAACTATCCCTGTATTTTTCGTCTTAAGTGGAGAATGAAATATTGAAAATGATACCTCAATCATTAATTTTGGATAAATAATACGGGAGATATGGCGTATCCACAAAAACATCGATGAGAAAAAATATATATGATGATAGTAGTAGGTTTCTACTACGCAGCAAAGATATACAGATGTGTAATAATATCAGTGGCTCGTCTTCAGGAGGTCATTGTTTAATCAGAGATGAACACTCCAGTTTTGAGTGTCGTAAAGAGAGGTCGTCTGATCCGTAGTGGAGGCAGACACAGATTGATATTATCTGTTACAGTTATGAAGTAACGCAAAAGAACAGTTTTTTTTTAATTTCGTAGCAATTTTTGGTAGTGAAAGAATCACCGATTATGTATTGTTATTTTGGATAATTAATTTCGGGTTGACAGTGTAAAGAGGTGTGATGAGAATTGTTAGTTATGTAGAAGTTTGTATAACAATGCTTTGATTTTGAATACTAAATGAAATAGGTAAGTAACTTTGTCTTCTTAGTGTTGTTAGAAAGTATTATCTTTCACTGCTTTGATTTACAAGTGCTGAGATCTATGAACTTCGCATGTGTAAATGAGTTGAATCAACAGAGACGCGTTTTCCGTATGTGCAGAAATAGTACTAGAATAGTGAGAAGGAACGAATTTATTTTCCGCAAAGATTTTCATAATTTTGAACAATTACACTGTTGAGAAAAAGTTATAATTTTATTTTCTGATGAGTTTAAGTTTCAAGTTGGACTGGGGCGTTAAATAAGAATTAATTGGTACGTATTGAAGTTTCCGAAAACAGTGAAATTTGATTAGTAACATTTTTTAAAATGAAATCATCGTCCTCAAAGTGCAGTGACGATATTAGCATCATAGTGATTTTAGAGAGTAAAAGAGGACCTTGTATATTCCTTTAAATTAAACTGCGTTCCGCTGCCGAAACTCCTTGACCGGCGGGAAGCCATATTTTATGACGAGGCGCTAATCTCATTCAACCTTGAGCAGCTACGGGACTAAAGTGTCGAGTTCAAATCTTCGACCATAGACATTGGTACACTGGACATGTTATTGCAGTGATGGCAGCAACATCTCTACAACTAAACCATTGCTTTGCCAACAGTCACGTGATAGTGTCCAGATTTGCTACTGAATTTACAAAGCGTGTTTCGTTAAGCGGAGTAGCTAATATTAAATTTGAAGTCTAAGTATTATCAATTTCAAATAGTCTCAAAACTGTTAGTTGTTTTTTGTACACGGCTAAAGTTTGCCAACAGTTACGTTGTTTTACGTTATTACTACGCCATGTGTATATCCGCTCTGTTGTTTGTCGGTCTACTAGTATCTGTTACCAAAGATTTACATGCTCAAAGACGACGCGCGCGTGTATATGTATCTGTGTAATATTTCGCTCTGCAGCGAAAACTACAGAACGGAAACGAATGGTCTGTGTGTAATTGTTGTCCGAAGTCTCCCTTTGTACACCATAGCAGTTCCATGCCGATAGCTATAAGGGGCTGGAAGATATGGTGGTTGAAAGTCATCAAATTAAAAAATTCGAACTGAAGGCCAGCGATAACTTTTGCGACTCTATAGCAAGGAGATTACATACAGCGAAACGTGATGCCACAGACCATATCTTTGGTTTGTGCGTGCTACAATGTCTTCAGCTATTTCTCTGTAAGGATAAGCATACGAATAAGGAAATATAAGAATAAATAAGTAAAGCAGTAAAAGAGAAATTTCTTTTAGTACATTTCTTTAAAAAAATCGATTTGGTGTTTCGCGCATTATCTATTATAATCAACCAATACGCGAGCGGAGCCGCGGGTTTAAGCTAGTGATTTATATGTTATCTGTTCTTTTTGGACAGTCCGAAAGAACAGACACAATTTGTTGACATTAACGGCCGTAATTTTACGATTTCGAAATATTTAAACGTTTTGACCGTTTCAGTGCATTGAATAAAGCCAATGGCAAACATGAAAATTTGTGCTGGACCGATATTCGAACCTGGATTTCCTACTTTGAGCAAGCTTTCAGCTTAACCAATTTGGCTATCTAGACACGCAACCCAACGTCTCATCTTGCAGCACACTACTATTGTAGTGCCCCCTGCCCATTTTTGGTTGGAAGCGTGGCTGGATAGCCAATTGGTTAAGGCGACCGCTGGCCCAAAGCGGGAAATCCGGGTTCGAATCCCCGTCCAGCATAAATTTTCATCTTTGCCTGAAACGGTCGAAGTGTTTAAATATTGCCGCGAGAGGCCACGAACACCAACTGCCGGCGTGGCGCAGGGGATGCGGAGCAGAAGGTCGCCGGTTCAATCCCGCCCACCGGCAAAAATTTATTTCTTTGTAATTTACAATTCCAGAAGGTTCTACATCTTTCTTATGTTCATTTGTAAATTCTACTTGTTTCTTATGTTAACTGTTCTTCTAATTTCTGGTAAATTCTGTCTGTGTATAAATAGCAGAGCACTCTGCCTGAGAGGCAGTCAGTGCTGCGTGTATGTTGAGTTCGTAATAAACGTGCTTTCAGTGTAAGTGCTGTGTTTAGTTGCCTTCGAAGTCAAGCCTACTTCCATTGCAACGTGACATTGTTTGGTGGAGGCGCCGGGTACACTGTGCAACAGCTGCATCACCGTGGCTCCGATTAGGCAACGTAAAAGCCGTCGCTTACACGGACTGGAACCGGAATACAAGGGATACACCGAGTACGTCCTTCCAAGAGTCCGTATCATCAGACGAACTATGGAAACGAAACCAGCAGTAAGCCAGCTATCCATAACGCACCCGTCGGTGTTCTCTGGAGACGCTGGACAGGACCCAAACAAATGGCTAAAAGTGTTCGACCGAGTCGCCAAGTATAGCAGGTGGGATCATACGATGTGCTTGGCCAACGTTTACTTCTATCTGGATGGAATGGTTCGAAAACAACGGAGACAAGTTGAATGACTGGGAAACGTTCCAGGAGGAACTGAAGAAGACGTTTGGAGACCGCCAGCGTCAAATCCGCTCGGCGGAAGAACAACTGAAGAACCGGGCGCAACGACATGGTGAGCCGACACAATCGTACATACATAATGTTTTGGCCCTGTGTAACATAGTGAATCCGAACATGACTGAGGCGGACAAAATCACGCACCTGATGAAGGGAATTGCAGAAGATATGTACCAAGCTCTTCTGATAAAAGACGACGCTACGACAGAAGAGTTCATCAATTGGTGCCAGTGTATTGAAGAGATGCAACAAAGGAGGGTTGGACGCAAGAAGTATGACAGACTCCCAAATGTAGTCCCTATGGCCGTTGTGGAAGACCAGCAGGACTTGGCTTCTCTCATACGGCAAATCGTGAGAGAAGAATTACAGCAGTGCATGGCAGCCGGGACCATTAGACCGAGCGAGCATCAGATTATGGCCATGGATGTGAGCCCTGTAAGTCGCGAGGTAGCCGACGCCGCTGAGGACGAGGTATTTCAAACACTAGCTCCTGTCTGCCCCGTCAATCGCACCCGACGTGAAGAATGGCGTCGCCCTGCTATGACTTACGCTGCAGCCGCAAAACGGCAGCCATGAACCGTCCGACGCGACCACAGCCAACTCCCCCGGTAACTATGACGCAACGCAGAAGAACAGACGTCTGGAGGACAGAAGACAACACACCACTGTGTTTCCACTGTGGACGCCCTGGACATGTCGTACGCTACTGCAGAGAGAGGAGGCGAGTACTCGATGATTATTTTGCCGCAAGACGTCAGCCGTCGGAGCAGTTCTATCCAAGGCAGTCGCCTGCTGATGATTTCAGTCGACATATGGGAAGAAGCCCATCGCCGTACCCTAGACGAGGTCGCTCCCCGATGCGCCGCAGCCGTTCACCGTCGCCGTACAGAGGTACCAGCCCCCCTTGCCGCCGCGCCCTGGAAAACTAAGCGAGGCGACCATCTACGGAGGTGAGGCCGCCGCATATGAAAATCCTCCATGGACGACAGTCGCCAAGATGTCGGGAAATCTCATCGACGTCATAATCGACGGTCAACCTGTCCGGACACTTATTGATTCAGGAGCCTCTTTTTCTGTATTGTCGGATAATTACCGCCTCACACTAAAGAAGACAATGTTCTGTGATACGGGAGCAACTGTGCTGAAGGTCGCGAATGGAAAGTACGTCCATCCAGCAGGAACTTGTGTCGCAAGAATAACCATCAACAACAGGACGCAGCCGTTTGAATTTGTCGTGTTAACAGAATGTAGTCACAATGTCATCCTCGGATGGGACTTCGTTCAGGCATTCCAAGCTATCATTGACTGTGGAAGATCTGAGCTGCAAATTGAAGAAGTTGTTCCGCCGGATACACGTAATACAAAATTTTCTGGGAAGCTATTCGTCGTTGACAATGTGACGATGCCGCCGTTGACAATGAGAAGAGTTGCAGTCACAAACACAGATGACTGGTTAAACTGTGAAGTTCTTGTTGATAGTAAAAAGTTAATGAGGCTCACAAAAGAAATTTACATACCAGCGGCTATCATAAGCATTACCGGTGGTCAAGGAGAGATTTGGATCACAAATTGTCACGAGCAGTCACAACTTATCCCCAAGGGAATGTGTATCGGGACAGCTGAACCAATCCAGGACGGTGAGCTCAATATCATCAATGAAGACACATGCCCTGCTGTTAGTACAGACAACACGCTGGAGGAAACAAACTTGGAACTGCCAATAGGGCCTGAACTGACCAAGGAACAACGCCAGCGGGTGTTAGGTATACTACGCCAATATTCGGGTGCATTCACACCTCAGCAGGAGAAAAGTCAGACGAAACGGCCCACGATAAAGCACCGCATCAATACTGGGGACCATCCGCCAATTAGCCAGCGTTCGTATAGAGTGTCGCCTGCTGAAAGACGGATAATTCGGGAGGAAGTGGAGAAGATGTTGCGAGATGACATTATTCAACCTTCGGAGAGTCCTTGGTCGTCTACGGTGGTCCTCGTAAAGCAGAAGAATGGCACGTGGCGATTCTGTGTCGACTATCGGCGGCTGAACAGAATCACAAAGAAAGATGTCTACCCACTGCCGCGTATTGACGACACCTTAGACTGCTTGAAAGGAGCTACATACTTCTCAACTATGGACATGCAGACAGGTTACTGGCAAATCGAGATTGACGAAGCTGACAGGGAGAAGACGGCTTTTATTACACCTGACGGCCTCTATGAATTTAAAGTAATGCCATTTGGGTTATGTAATGCTCCAGCCACATTCGAACGCATGATGGACAACTTGCTTCGACACCTTAAGTGGACGACGTGTCTCTGCTATTTAGATGACATTGTCGTTTTCTCGAAAACATTTGAAGAACATCTGAGTCGCCTGTCAACTGTGTTGAAGTGTGTTCAGGCTGCAGGTCTCCTCCTCAATCCAAAGAAGTGCCTCTTCGTCGCCAAGGAGATAAAAATCCTGGGGTACCTAGTCAACGGAGATGGTGTCCGTCCTGATCCAGATAAAGTAAGGGCAGTCACAGAATTTCCAACTCCTCAGCACATTCGTGCTGTGAGAAGTTTTCTCGGCTGTGCTCATACTACCGACGTTTCATAAAAGAATTTTGTAACAAGGCACGTCCATTAAAAGAACTTCTGCAGGCAGACGCCAAATTTTACTGGGATGAGACAAAAGAAAGAATTCTCCGAGCACTTAAGGAGACTCTAACTTCCGCCCCAGTGCTAGCCTTGTACGACGAGAATGCAGAAACGGAACTTCACACAGACGCCAGTGGCTATGGGATTGGTGCAGTGCTTGTACAAGTTCAGGAAGGTGCCGAAAAAGTGATAGCCTATGCGTCAAGAGTACTCTCAAAGTCCGAGATAAACTACTCTACAACTGAAAAAGAATGTCTCGCGGTTATCTGGGCTACCAACAAGTTCCGGCCGTATTTATTCGGCAAACCATTCACCGTCGTGACAGACCACCATTCTTTGTGTTGGCTGACTAGCTTGAAGGATCCATCAGGTCGACTAGCAAGATGGGCACTAAGAATCCAAGAGTACGATGTCACAGTGGTATTCAAGAACGGGCGCAAACACAAGGATGCCGACTGCCTTTCGAGGAATCCATTAGTGGAACACAACAACATTAATGAAATTTCAGCTCTCACTGAATTATATGACATTACAGCTGAACAGAGGGAAGATCCAACACTATTGAAAGTGATAGAGGCCTTGGAGAAAGGAGAACCGACCGATGGAGAGTTCCAACTCATAAACGGAACATTGTACAACAGCAACTACGATCCACTGGGCCCCAAATGGCTACTTGTTGTTCCAGCTCATCTGCAGCCAGCTATTCTCAAATATTTCCATGATGCTCCAATATCCGGTCATCTGGGATTCGTGAAGACCCTAGACAGAATCAGACGCAGGTATTACTGGAAAGGTCTCTACCGATCTGTCAAGCACTATGTGAGTCACTGTAAAGAGTGCCAGCGACGGAAGCATGTGCCGCAATTACCTGCAGGACATCTCGTACCGATTCCGCCGGCAGCAGCTCCATTTCACCGAGTTGGGATCGATCTTTTAGGGAGGTTCCCGAAGTCGACAACCGGTAAACGTTGGATAATAGTCTGCACTGACTACCTCACACGCTACGCTGTCACCAAACCTGTGCCGACTGCAGAAGCTCCAGAGATCGCAAAATTCCTTGTAGAAGACATTATTTTGAAGCATGGAGCACCACGTGTCATGATATCTGATCGTGGAAAAGTATTCCAGTCAAAACTATTATCAGAGGTAATGTCACGGTGCAACATTGTCCACAAAATGACAACTGCATACCATCCTCAGACAAATTGTCTTACGGAACGTTTTAACAAAACGTTAGCCGACATGCTGTCGATGTACGTCGAAGTTGAGCAGAAGGATTGGGATACAATTCTGCCAGTCGTGAGATTTGCTTACAATACCGCAAGACAAGACACCACAGGCTTCACTCCGTTTTTCCTGATCCATGGCCGTGAAGCTGAGACGACAATGGATACACTGTTCCCGTTCCAACCGGACGACACTCAGGATGACTATGTTAAACAGCTCATCACCAGGGTCGAAGAAGCAAGACAGCTGGCTCGCATACGGACACTGGACGCCCAGGAGAAGGACCGTCAGCGGTATAACGACAAGCACCGACCTGTTGTGTACAGCCCAGGAGATCTGGTATGGATTTATTACCCCTGTACGGAAGGTTGGGCTGTCGGAAAAGTTATTAAAGCGATACTTTGGTCCGTATCGTGTGATACGCCGCCTGTCAGACGTCACATACGAAGTTGAGGATTACGAGCCGTCGTCGAAACGTCGAAAACGAAGAGACATTGTTCACGTCCTGCGCATGAAGCCTTACTAGACGACAATGGCTTCTTGTTCAAGGACTTTAAGGACGGTAATGTTCCTGATGAAGCCACGACAGGAACCTCTGTCGTCGATAATCTCGGAGAAGGGAAGGATTTTCTTGAACTGTCATACAGAGGACCCATGACACGGTCAAGATCCAGGACATTGCAGCTGGCTCCACAGGGATCATAACAGCGGGTCGCTGTTTCTCCAGGAGAGGGAGCCATGCCGCGAGAGAGCACGAACACCAACTGCCGGCGTGGCGCAGGGGATAGCGTCACGGACTGCGGAGCAGAAGGTCGCCGGTTCAATCCCGCCCACCGGCAAAAATTTATTTCTTTGTAATTTACAATTCCAGAAGGTTCTACATCTTTCTTATTTTCACTTGTAAATTCTACTTGTTTCTTATGTTAACTGTTCTTCTAATTTTCTGGTAAATTCTGTCTGTGTATAAATAGCAGAGCACTCTGCCTGAGAGGCAGTCAGTGCTGCGTGTATGTTGAGTTCGTAATAAACGTGCTTTCAGTGTAAGTGCTGTGTTTAGTTGCCTTCGAAGTCAAGCCTACTTCCATCCCCTCAGGGGCTCAGCATTAATTTGCTGAGTACGGGCTTGGCGAACCCGGGGTCCTGAGCTGTGGGCTGTGTCGCGCCAACAGTCCGCTACACTGTAAGTTCTGTGCGTGCTTCAACGACCATCGTTCGGCGTACGTTGTACGTTTCAGAGCCCGGGGATCTTGGCTTAATCGCCCGGGTCGCGAGGACGGTACAAACCTCTCTAAAAAAACCTCAATCTCAAGGTGTGCTACGTGCCGAGGAGATGCATGGCTGTTGAGGTTGAACAGCCGCTAGCGAGCAACCTCTGAGGAACCTGCCGCACCTTAGTTGTACAAGGCTTACCCAGGCAAGCGGGGCTCTGCCTGGGTGGACCTTTAGATCCCTAGCTGCTCGTGGGACCAGGATGAAACGAGCACTTAAAAGCGTGGCCGGTCGCGAAAACGGCGTCTCTAAGCGAGGTAGAGGAGATTTTAATGCTGCTTGCTATAACCCCCGTTCGTTCCCTTCCCTAGCCACACCGTGGGAGGAACGTCGGGCAAAATCTGCAAATGAGCCACCTTCTCCAAAATTTCTAGCATGTAGCCGCACAGATGGTGAGTCCTTTACATCTACCAAACCTCTTTTCTTTGTGGAACATCTTGAGGATAAGTTCGGCGAAGTTTCTGGCCTGTCAAAGATGCGAAGCGGCGCAGTGCTCATAGAAGCAGCATCCTCAGCCCAGTCGCGGGCGTTACTTGCCTGCGACAAGCTGGGTGATGTCCCTGTGAGCATTACACCACATAAGTCGCTCAATATGGTCCAAGGTATCGTTTTTCATAAAGACCTGCTGTTACAATCCGACGACGAGTTACGCGCCAACTTAGAGCGCAGAGGTGTCCACTTTATCCGGCGTGTCCATAGGGGACCACAGGATCGCAAGGTTGCCACCGGTGCTTTTATCTTGGCCTTCGAAGGCGATACCCTGCCTGAGAAGGTCAAGGTGATGGTGTACCGGTGCGACGTAAAACCTTATATTCCTCCCCTATGAGGTGTTTTAAATGCTGGAAATTCGGCCACATGTCCTCCAGATGTGCTTCCACCGCCACATGCAGGGACTGTGGACGTCCAGCACACCCGGACGCTCCATGTACACCGCCTCCAGTCTGCGTCAACTGTGGTTTAAATCATCCTCCTGTTCGTCGGATTGCACCGTTTTCCGTAAGGAAAGGAAGATAATGGAACTGAAGACCTTGGACCGGCTTTCTTATTCTGAGGCTCGGAAGAAGTATGAGCGACTTCATCCCATCGCCATGACCGCATCTTTTGCAGCAGTGACATCGTCGCCATCCACCTTCGTGACTGCAGCAGACAATAGTGTTTCTTTCTCCAACGGCCGTCAGGGCCGTCAACTCAAACCTGCCCCCACAGTGGTCGGGGGCCCCATTCCTCCTCCTGCTCCCAAGGCAATTGCTTCGGGAGCAGCCTCCAACCCTCCGTCGGAGAAGCGTCAAACTTCTCCGGCTGCCCTCATCCAGAAGGGGTCCCTAGGGACGCTCCCTTCTGCGGCTTCCACCAGTGCCGATGTCGGCACAAGCCAGAAGCAGGCACCGCCGCCGGCTGCCGGCCACAGGGCGTCGGGCTCTCCCTCTGTCACTGAGACAGAGGCTGAGTCTGCAAAGCCCCCCCTTCCGGTGAAGTCTCCGAGGGATAAGAGGGTTAGGACAAAAAAGAACAAAGATAAAGCTAAAGAAACCCCGGTGGCCACAGTGCCACCCGCTCCCTCCGCCTCTGCCTCTGAGGACGAGGTGGAGATACTTGCATCCCCCAAGGACCTTGCGCTCTTGGACGGATCGGACTCGATGGATTTAGACGCTGATGCATCGCTACTGGTGGATGCAAAAGCTGCTGAGGTGTAATACATCACATCCTTTCATTTCTGCCTTCCCAGCTGTTGGACACTATCCTCCAATGGAACTGCGGCGGTTTTTTCACCCACCTGGCTGAGCTACGACACCTTTTGAGCGTTACATCTGCTCTCTGCATTGCCCTGCAGGAAACCTGGTTTCCAGCAATGCGGACCCCTGCCCTTCGGGGCTATAGGGGATACTTCGGTAATCGTAGCCAGTATAACAGGGTTCCAGGTGGAGTGTGTGTGTATGTCCTTACCTCTGTATATAGTGAACCTGTGCCCCTTCAGACACCGTTGGAAGCGGTGGCCGTTAGGGTAAGGACAACACAAGAGATTACTGTCTGCAGTCTCTACCTCCCTCCTGATGGCGATGTCTTTATGGCTGTCTTGGCTGCACTTATCTCACAACTGCCGCCACCTTTTTTGCTATTGGGGGACTTTAATGCCCACAATCCCCTGTGGAGTGGTTCTACGATCTCTGGCCGTGGCAGAGTTGTCGATGACCTGCTTTCTCAGCTCGACCTCTGCCTCTTGAATACAGGTGCCCCCACACATTTCAGTGTGGCACACGGCACATTCTCGGCCTTTGATCTGACGATATGCAGCCACAGCCTTCCGCCATCCATCCATTGGAGTGTCCATGATGACTTGTGTGGCAGTGACCATTTTCCGATCTTTTTGTGACTCCCACAACGTCAGTCCCCAGCACGCTCTCCTCGGTGGGCTCTTCATACGGCTCACTGGGAAGGCTACACCTCTGCTGCCATCGTTGGCCCTCCCCCACTCGATACCATCGATGTGGTGGTTGAGAGCGCCACGCAGTCCATATTGTCTGCTGCAGAAGCTACTATCCCTCGTTCCTCGGGGCGTCCACGGCGTAAGGCAGTGCCGTGGTGGTCGCCGGAAATAGTTGCGGCTATTAGAGATCGTAGGCGGGCCTTACAGTGCTATAAGCGTCACCCCTCTCAGGAGCATCTCATTGATTTTAAACGGCTTCGCGCACGTGCTCGCCAGTTAATACGGAGACGGAAACAAGAGTGTTGGGAGAGGTACGTCTCCACTATCGGGACGGGTACCTCTGCATCACAGGTCTGGGGTAAAATCAGGCGTTAAAGGGAATACCGTCACCAGCGGGAATACCCGGAATCTCCACAAATGGAGTTCTATGTACGGACCCGGCCACTATTGCAGAGATGTTTGCCGAGCTTTATGCCCGCGCCTTTGCCTCTGCAAACTATCCACCGGCCTTCCGTATATTGAAGGAGAGGGTGGAACGCCAGCACCTCTCCTTTCGTACCCGCCGCACTGAATCTTACAACACTCCCTTTACTGAGTGGGAGCTCCTCAGTGCTCTTCAACAATGTCCTGACACGGCGCCAGGGCCTGATAGCATCCATAGTCAAATGCTGAAACATCTCTCAACAGATAGTCGGCGTAACCTCCTTGCGGTCTATAACCGCATTTGGTGTGATGGTGTTTTCCCGTCACAGTGGCGGGAGAGTATCATCATCCCAGTGATTAAGCCCGACAAACATCCTCTTTCCTTGGATAGCTATCGGCCCATTAACCTGACTAACGTGCCATGCAAACTGTTGGAGCGGATGGTCAGTCGGCGGTTGTGTTGGATTCTTGAGACTCGGGGATTATTGGCTCCATGCCAGGGCGGTTTTCGCCAGGGTCGATCTACCACCGATAATCTGGTGTACCTCGAGTCTGCAATCCGCACAGCCTTTTCCCGGCGCCAACACCTTGTTGCCGCCTTTTTCGATATGCACAAAGCATACGATACAACCTGGCAACGACACATCCTCAACACTTTATATGACTGGGGCCTCCGGGGCTCCCTACCGATTTTTATTCAGAACTTTTTAGCCGTCCGTACCTTTCGTGTTCAAATTGGTGCTTCTCTGAGCTCCTCTCATATCCAGGAAAATGGGGTTCCTCAGGGTTCCGTTTTAAGCGTTCCATTATTTTTAATCGCCATCAACGGTTTAGCCACAGCGGTTGGGTCGTCGGTGTCCCCCTCCCTTTATGCCGACGACTTTTGTCTCTCTTTTAGTTCCTGCAGCACCAAAGTTGCTGAGCGCAGGTTGCAAGGTGCTATTCGGAAGGCGCAGACCTGGGCGCTTACCCACGGCTTTCAGTTTTCTGCCTCCAAGACCAGAGTGATGCACTTCTGTCGGCGTCAGACAGTCCACCCGCACCCTGAATTTTATCTTAATGACGAACTACTTACGGTAGTGGAAACTCACCGTTTTTTAGGACTGGTCTTTGACGCCCGGCTGACGTGGCTCCCCCACATTCGTCAGCTGAAACGGAAGTGCTGGCGCCATCTCAACCTTCTCAGACACTTGGGTCATACGACCTGGGGTGCAGACCGCTCCACACTGTTGCGGCTTTACACGGCGCTGGTGCAGTCCCGTCTCGATTTTGGGTACATTGCCTATGGGTCTGCAGCACCTTCGGCACTGCACCTACTGAACCCCATTCACAACTGTGGGGTTCACATCGCGACGGGTGCCTTCCGCACCAGTCCAGTGAACAGCTTACTAGTAGAGGCTGGGGTTCGACCCTTGGGGATCCGCCGCCAACACCTACTTGTGGCTTACGCAGCCCATGTACATTGCTCCCCAGGCCACCCAAACCATTGTCTCCTCTTTCCTGATGTGGTAGTCCGTCCCCATCAGCAATGCCCCAGATCAGGTCATACTATTGCCTATCGGGTTCAGTCCCTCCTGCAGGAGCTTGAGTCTTCTCCCCTTCCAACCCTATCGGGTCCGTGCCCGTACACCTCCGTGGTGTTTGCCAAGGCCGTCTACTCGGCTGGACTTGGCCCAGGTGCCCAAAGACTCAGTTCCACTGGAGGCGCTCTGCCGTCAGTTCTCTGCTGTCATAGCGGAGTTCCGTGGTTATGACCTGATCTACACAGATGGTTCAATGGTTGATGGCTGTGTGGGATATGCCTATACTCATGGTGACCATGTGGAACAGCACTCTCTGCCGAATGGCTGCAGTGTTTACACTGCAGAGCTGGTGGCCATTCACAGAGCTCTCATGCATATCCAGTCCTGCTCAGGCGAGTCTTTTGTTGTTTGCAGCGACTCTCTGAGCGGCCTCCGAGCTCTGGAGCAGTGTTACCCGCAGTCTCCTCTGGTGTTGGCCATACAGGAGACGCTTTGTGCCATTGGAGAGTCCGGGCGATCAGTGGTGTTCGTCTGGTCTCCGGGTCATGTCGGCATCCCGGGCAATGAACGTGTTGACAGACTTGCCAGGCAGGCAGTCAGTGCGTCCATTTTGGACATTGGCCTCCTGGCGTCTGATCTCCGTTCGTTGTTGCGCCACCGCGTACACCAGCGTTGGGATGCAGAGTGGCATAGCCTGTGCACACCCAACAAGCTTCGGGTAGTCAAGGAGACCACCACCGCATGGCGTTCTTCCGTACTGCCCTCTCGCCGGGACTCCGTGGTGCTGTGTAGACTCCGTATTGGGCATTCGTGGCTCACCCACGGACATCTCCTTCGTGGTGAGGCCCCGCCCCAGTGTCGGTGTGGCTCCCACTTAACAATAGTCCACATCCTAGTGGACTGCCCGTTTTTAGCCGCCTTGCGGCGTCGTTTTGATATTCCTATCGTTTTATCAGATGTTTTACGTGACGATGCTTCAGCAGCAAATTCAGTTTTAAGTTTTATTCGAGCAGGAGGTTTTTATCAGTCTCTATGACTGGTCTTTCCCTTGTACTGCCCGAGTGGTTGACTTTTCCTTTTTTATTCCTATGGTCGGTCAACCACTCCCTTCGGCCACTTTGTAGTAAGGTGTCTTTGAGTGTTCGTCCCCTTTTCCTTTAGTTTCTTCTCCGTTTTGTTGATGGTTTATGGACCCAGTGGGACTCCCCTCCCACTTCGGAAACCTAATCACTGGGCGCATTTCTTTGACGTCCGCGCTTTTATTTTTGACATTTTGTGATGGAATGGGGGACTGATGACCATTGTAGTTTTGTCCCCCTTAAACATCTAAATAACAACAACTTACTTCCATTGCAACGTGACAATATTTCGAATTCACAAGGTCCGTCGGATTTCACAGAATAGTTTCATACTGTGAAACCTTAACTTTTCCCGGCGTAATGAATTTTCAACTTACGGGTATGCTGCCGGATGACGCCGTCGACTACCGCCGATATTTCGACAGGACATTCAGCCACTCTCAAGGCACAACCGCACTTGAGGAAGCAATGTAGAAGCATATTTAATACCTCGGTTTGCAAAGGGTACACAAGAAAGATAACACAGCCAGTACAAGTCACTACAGAGTCAACACAACCAAAGATGAACAAACATAAAAAATATCGATAGTGATTTTAATCAACGGGTGAGGCAGCATTAATTCTGTCTCTCTGTTTTTTTGTCGAGAGACAGTGCCGGTTTCCAAGCAGAATGTACACAAAAAAAATCATCTCTGTTTATAAGGTAGCTTGCTATTTCAATTTCAACAGTTTCCTTAATAACACAATCCCAATAGGTGGAAGTGCATGCCAGAATCTCCGTGTTGTTGTATTCCATAGGATGACCGGTGCCGAGACAGTGTTCTGCAACAGCGGATTTCTTTGGCTGTTGTAAGCGTGTGCAACGTTTGTGTTCAATACGCCAGTCTTCCACAGTCCTGATTGTCTGACCAATATATGACATGCTACAACTGCTAGGAACACGATAGACACCAGCCCTACGCAAACCAAGATCATCCTTTACGGACTCCAACATGGCCTTTATCTTAGAAGGTGGTCGAAAAACACATTACACATCATATTTCAGCAAAATACGATCAATCTCGTTTGAAATGCTTCCTGCGTAAGACAAAAAGACCATAGATTTAGGTGCCACTTCATTACTATCGTCACTCGCCCTTTGCACAGTAGACTGATAGCGCAACGTACTTCTTATCTGTCTCTCACTACAACCATTCTGACGAAAGGTGACCTCAAGATGGGACAACTGAACTGATAAACTTTCAGGGTCTGAAATGACATGGGTCCTGTGAACCAAGGTACGAAGCACTCCTTCACGCTGAGCTGGATGGTGACAACTATCAGCTCGTAGATACAAATTAGTGTGAATAGGCTTCCAATTAGGTAACGAAACAATGAAGGTGGTAGACGAGTTTTGTTACTTGGGTAGTAAAATAACATGCGATGGTCGCAGTACAGAGGATATAAAATGCAGAATGGCAATGGGGACAAAAGCATTTTTGAAAAAGAGAAATTTGCTAACATCGAATATTAATTTAAGGGTAAGGAAGTCTTTTCTGAAGGCATTTGTGTGGAGTGTTGCCTTGTACGCGAGTGAAACATGGACGATAAGCAGTGCGGACAAGAAGAGAATACAGGCTTTTGAAATGTGGTGCTACAGAAGAATGCTGAAGATTCGGTGGGTAGATCGCATAACTAATGAAGAGGTACTGAACAGAATTGGTGAGAAAAGGAATTTTTGACATACCCTGACTAAAAGAAGGGATCGATTGGTAGGACACATTCTTAGACATCTGGGAATCGTAAATTTAGTATTGGAGGGAAGTGTGTGGGGTAAAAATCTCAGAGGGAGACCAAGAGACGTGCATAGTAAGCAGATTCAAGTGGATGTGGGTTGCCGTTCTTATGAGGAGATGAAAAGGCTTGCTCAAGATAGAGTTGGGTGGAGAGCTGCATCAAACCAGTCTCCGGACTGAATATCATAACAACAACAGGCTACCAATAAAGAGCATGTCCCAATGTACCATCAACCTTCCTTCTGATCAACACATCAAGGAAAGGAAGACAGCCATTCTTTTCCACCTCCATAGTGAACTGAATATTTAGGTGGACTGAATTTGGGTGTTCCAAAAAACTATTTAAATTCTCAATACCATGAGGCCAAGCGACAAAAGTGTCGTCTAGGTATCAGAAAAAATTTCAGGTCTCAGAGTCGCTGACACTAAAGCACGTTCCTCGAAATCCTCCATGAACAAATTGGCCACAATAGGTGACAAAGGGCTTCCCATTGCATCTCCGTCAGTTTGTTCGTAGTGCTGACGATTGAATAAAAAGTAAGTGGAAGGCAACACATGTCGAAAACGATATGTTAGCTCGACACCAAACTTAACCTCAATTAGCTGCAACGAATCAGACAGAGAACCGCAAGTGAAGAGACACCACATTAAAACTCACTAAAATATCAGTCATTCAAACGCAATTCCTGCAATCAATTCAAGAAATCCGCCGAGTTCTTAGTGTGGTGTTCACACCTACCTACCATTGAACTCAGCAAACTGGCAATATGTTTAGCTACACGATTTGTTGGAGCGCCTGTGTTAGACACTATAGGCCTCAAAGGAAAATTCTCTTTGTGGATCTTAGGAAGGCCATAGGTGGTACAGCGCAGTAAGAATTAAGTCTTGATAGTCTGTGACAAAGGACTTTACTTCAGGAGATTATTATTCTTTCTCTCTACAACTTTTGTAGGGTCAGCACCGATTCTACGATATGCCGAATCAGATAGTAGACATTGCATCTCTAGAATGTCATTATCCTTTTTCAGAAAAACTGTGGCGTTTCCTTTGTCCGCAGGCAAGATAACAATATCAGGATCCATTCTGAGAGACTGTAAAGCAGACGCCTCTGCTGCTTTTATATTACACTTGGGTGTAGCCGGCCGCGGTGGCCGCGGGGACTGAGGCGCTTCAGTCACGGTCTGCGTGGCCTCTACGGTCGGGGGTTCGAATCCCCCCTCGGGCATGGATATTTGTGCCGTCCTAGTTCGTAAGTAGTTCATAAGTAGTTTGTAAGTTTAGGGACTGATGACCCCGTAGTTAAGTCCTATAGACTATACAAACATCTAACATCTAACATCTTGGGTGTAGGGGCCCCAGTCAACACACGACAGGTTTACATCCTAGCCTCTTACGGAGCATATGACGGTTGTTTAGAAACAGCCTGTTCAATAGAACTTACGAAATCAAAGACCGGCAAACGCTTAGGCGTAGGTGCGAAATTTAAACCTTTTCCCAACACAGATAAAGCTACGTCGTCATAAGATTTCTCCGTGAGATGATCACAGAGCGTCGCGAAATAAAATTAGAATCAGACTCCGAGCCAAGGAAACGTTCAAATTTCACCGAATGCCGAGTAGTTACTGATTGAAATTCCCAATCAGGCTGTATCCAAGAGACACCATCCAACCAATCCCAAGAAATTTCAGAAACATTAGCACCAATCATTAAGTAAAGCCGAAACAACTTCTTGCAAACAAAATCTAATTGACGAGTAAAGTGGATCCTTTCACGAACAAGAGCTAAGCCAGCACTTTGCTTGATACGACTGCCGGAAGGAGAATTAATATGGTGCACATTCTTAGCAAATGTTGGAACAATATTATTAATACGACACCTCAACAATAACGACAAATCACATTGTAACCTTACCCTACTTCTCTACCTCCCAGTAGTGGTGAACAATGTGATACCTTAACTTTTTCCGGCGTAATGAATTTAAATACGCTTACATATTCCTTCCTTGAGTGCAGTTGTGCCTTGAGAAAGGCAAGGTGTCCTCCTGTCGAAATATCAACGGTTGTCGACGTCGTCACCCGGCAGCATAACCGTAAGTTGTTCGAAGTTTCATACTATTTACACTACTGGCCATTAAAATTGCTACACCAAGAATAAATGCAGATGATAAACGGGTATTCATTGAAAAAATATATTATACTCGAACTGACATGTGATTAAATTTTCACGCAATTTGGGTACATAGATCCTGAGAAATCCGTACCCAGAACAACCTCCTCTCGTCGTAATAACGGCCTCGATACGCCTGGACATTGAGTCAAACAGATCTTGTATTGCGTGTACAGGTACGGATCCCTATGTAGCTTCAACACGATACCACAGTTCAACAAGAGTAGTTACTGGCGTATTGTGACGAGCCAGTTGTTCGGCCACCATTGACCAGACGTTTTCAATTGGAGAGAGATATGGAGAATGTGCAGGCCAGGGCAGAAATCGTACATTTAGCGTATCCAGAAAGGCCCATACAGGACCTGCAACATGCGGTCGTGCATTATCCTGCTAAAATATAGGGTTTCGCAGGGATCCAATGAATGGTAGAGCCATATCGTAAGACATCTGAAATGTAACAGCCACTGTTCAAAGTGCCGTCGATGCGAACAAGAGGTGACCGAGACGTGTAACCAATGGCACCGAATATCATCACGCAGGGTGATAAGCCAGTATGACGATGACGAATACACGCTTCCAATGTGCGTTCACCGCGATGTCGACAAACACGGATGCGACCATCATGATGCTGTAAACAAAACCTGGATTTATCCGAAAAATGACTTTTGCCATTCGTGCACCCAAGTTCGTCGTTGCGTCACCATCGCAGGCGCCCCTGGCTGTGATGCAGCGTCAAGGGTAACCGCAGCCATGATCTCCGAGCTGATAGTCCATGCTGCTGCAAACGTAGTCGAACTGTTCGTGCAGATGGTTGTTGTCTTGCAAACCCCATCTGTTGATTCAGGTGTCGAGATGTGGCTGCACTATCCGTTACAGCCATGCGGATAAGATGCCTGTCATTTCGACTGCTATTGATACGAGACCCTTGGGATGCAGCAAGGCGTTCCGTGTTGCACTCCTGAACCCACCGATTCTCTAGTCTGCTAAAAGTCATTGGATCGCGACCAACGCGAGCAGCAATGTCGCGATATGATAAACCGAAATCACCATAAGCTACAATCCGACGTTTATCAAATGTTCAAATGTTTGTAAGGCCTACAAACTACTTAGGAACTACTTAAGAACTAGGACGGCAGAAATATCCATGCCCGAGGGGGGATTCGAACCCCCGACCGCAGTGGCCGTGCAAACCGTGACTGAAGCGCCTCAGTCCCCTCGGCCACCGCGGCCGGCCCGACGTTTATCAAAGTCGGAAACGTGATGGTACGCATTTCTCCTCCTTACACGAGGCATCACAACAACGTTTCACCAGGCAACGCTGGTCAACTGCTGTTTGTGTATGAGAAACCGGTTGAAAACTTTCTTCATGTCAGCACGTTGTAGGTGTCGACATCGGCGCCAACCTTGTGTGAATACTCTCAAAAGCTAATCAATTGCATCTTCTTCCTGTTGGTTAAATTTCGCGCCTGTACTACGTTATCTTCGTGGTGTAGCAATTGTAATGGCTAGGAGTAAATTTTATCCAAAGTATATGGAAGATCCTGCGTCTTGAAACGTTCCCGACGTAGTTTCGCAGAGCCGACGCGGTGGAACATTTTAAAGACGTGTGCTGCGTTTGCACGCACTGACCCGGGCACTGGCAGCTTGCAGCTTCCTTTGTGACCTCTGCCAGCTGCTTAAGAAAGAGCGGCGACCGCAGAAGGCTCCAGAAAAGCGACTAACGACGCCGCCTCGCCGGATACAGTGACGGCGATAATAATGGCTGCCGCGGCTCGTTACGAGACGAGACTGCAACTGCAAGGCATCGAGTGTCCCGCCGCACCCGACTCAGCCGGCGCATCTTTCGGGCCGCGGTTCATTTGTGACCTCTGCCGGCACAGACTCACGCTGGTCCTAATTGAACGGAACAGAAGGTTAACAGAGCGTCAGCGGACATTCTAGCAAGGCAAAAGAACGGGCGCGCGAAATTACAGCCCGGTATCGAGGCGTGGTAGAGGCGAATTAGATCAGGGGAAGGCAACTTCAAGCGGTGTGACGTGATGTGAGCAGGAAGAGCAAGCCTAAGGCTCCTATAAACCCGAGCTGAACTATCCGCCATTTTTTCCCCAAGCTGTAGGAGTTGCCATGTTCCGAACGAGCTCACGCGTTACCTTGCCTTTCACTGAACTCGCTCACACTCGCAAACTACTCACTGTATCAACGTGGAATTTTCATAAATTTTCATGCAATTTCTGACGACGTTACGGAATTTTCGGTATGCGAGGTACTTTTTTTCTGTTGAAGTTAGGTGAACACATCAAGCGAAGGAATTGTTCAAAATACATCAAATTTTCGTCCTATCCAAACAGCAACTCTGTGAGAAATGTACAACTTGAGATAATGTCAGTTAAATGTAACGCACTAGGATCTGCCCGCCCGTCTGGTAGTAACACGTCTTCCGTATTAGAGCTCCTAATAATTAGGCACATGTTATTACTGCATAACATCCATACTTGATGATACTGGTATTGACTTCTTTTAACCCATTGTATTTAATAGTTGCACACTACAAAAGTGCCATGTCTCTATGTAATTTGCAATTTCAATTTTTCAGGTATATGAAAAGGATAATCTAAATATCTCAATACAGAGTGGTTTATTATGTGAAGAAACGAGAACAAGTCAGTTCGTTAGGTAGTGGGACAGCAGAAACTACAAACACTAAGTTAGACTAGAACAAGATACATATTTTGTAGAGATAGTACAATACTTAACTTTGTTAACTGAAGATTAGTGGAATGTAGATACATAGTTTAACTAGGTAGAGGCCTGCCTACTGATGAGAGACCTTTCTAGTGCCTGTCCTGTCCTATTGCCAAGTGGCCGATGCAGTTCAGAGGTGGCCACGAGCGGGGTTGCAGCGGAGGGCGCTCGTGGCTGACGTCTTCAGTACGCCGCGCCGAGCTTGCGGCAAAAGTACTTCACGATTGTGCGACACCGCAAAAGTAGCCTCTATTTTTACTCCAAATTTTTCCTAATGTAGTGCAGTCACTTATTTCGAAGCCAATATCTTATTAACTATGACTATTAACTATGACGATCATTTCGTCGCCATGCTGACATATAAAGATTTAAGTAGCGGAAAAATTAAATATTTCTACCAATTAGTTTTTGAGAAATCGTTTGTCAAAGGTGGCAGGGCATGCGCCTCTACGCTGGCGGACGATTGAGCCTGTGTGCTTAGGAGCACTAAGGAAGCCCGTCCATCCGTGTGACGTCAGGCTAGAGCTGCGTACGCAATTTTGCCTAGATACACGGGGCTGTGAGCACGGAGATAGACGGCTCAGTCAGCAATAGCGCTCGTCACGACAATAACAGGGCGAGTAGAAGCAGAACGGGGTAATAGGTTTCCCTTTCTGTGTGAAAAAATCTGCTTCTGCAAACTGTTCCGTATGTAACACAAGTGTACGGTTCACAATGTAATTTACATCGTCATTATCCTCTATGCCACGTAAATCATTATGGAAATATGAAGGAGAAGAACGAGACTCATTAATAACTGAATTAAGGGAACGTGACGATGTGAACTTTCAGAGTAGCGAAGCGTCTGTCCGTCTAAGCTGCAGAAGAGCTCTAGATTTAGCTAACAGTTAAAAAAAAATTAAAAAATCATCTTCATCATTAGAGACTGGTTATGCCTTTCAGCGTTTAGTCTGGAGCATAGTACCTCTAATAAAATTCCTCCATGATCCCCTATTCAATGCTAACATTGATGCCTCCTCTGATGTTATGCCTTTAACTTCAAAATCGTTTTTCATCGAATCTAAGTACTTTCTTCTTGGTCTACCTCGACTCCTCTAACCCTCCGCTGTCGAGCTCATGAGTCTCTTAGGTAACCTTGCTTCTGCCATGGGTGTAACAAGACTCCACCATCTACCATCTCAGTCTGTTTGCTCTAACTGCTGCCTCTATGGTGTTCATTCCCAGTTTTTCTCTGATTTCCTCATTATGGACAGCCTCCTGCCACTATTCCCATCTATTAGTACCTGCAATCGTTCTTGCTACTTTCATATCTATAACCTCTACCTTATGAATAAGGTAATCTGTATCCACCCAACTTTCACTACCATACAACAAAGTTGGTCGAAAGATAGAGCGGTGCACCGCTAACTTAGTCTTGGTACTTACTTCCTTCTTGCAGAAGAGAGTAGATCTTAGCTGAGCACTCACTGCATTAGCTTTGCTGCACCTCGATTCCAGTTCTTTCACTATGTTGCCATCCTGTGAGAAAATACATCCCAGGTACTTGAAACTGTCTACCTGTTCTAACATTGTTCCTCCTACTTGGCACTAAATCTGTTTAAATCTCTTTCCCACAGACATTACTTTTGTTTTGAGTGAGCTCTGAAGTATTAGTTTGCAACCTTTCAATCGAATCGGCCATTACAACTAAGTCATCCGCATATGCGAGACTGCTTATTTTGTTTTCATCTACTTTAATACCGCCCTGCCACTCTACTGTATTCAACATATGATGAATGAATAGTATGAACAAAACAGAGACAAGGAGAGAGAGAGAGAAACAGAGACAGAGAGAGAGAGAGAGAGAGAGAGAGAGAGAGAGAGAGAGAGAGAGAGAGAGAGAGAGAGAGAATGGACCGCCATTTGACTGATAATTATATATTTATTGTCACAACCAGGTTTTAGCCTTAGGCCATTCCCAAGTGCTGTGCTTATCATTTAAAAACATTATTAGAATTAATATAAAGTAATATGAACTACAAATATAAGGCACGTGGGAATAGTTAATTATATAATATATAATATATAATTATCAGTCAATATTATATATAATTATCAGTCAAATGGCGGTCAATTCTTTTAAAAAATGTTATATGACTGAGACTCCAAACGCATACAAAAACAAAAGTCATAGCTGTTGATCTTACTCTCTTTGAAGAAAATGTGCAAATTCTGAAAGTTCTTCGTGATCAGTTTGAGTCCAGGTTTGAGAATGTGGAAATACTGTCTATTGTGTTTCAAGTCTTTGTAGCATCGTTTTAGTGGATGTTAACAATTTTACTACCATATATATATATATATATATGACGATTTATTGAAGGACAAATATAAACATCATAAAGGATTGGCAGATTTTTATAAGAATGTTCCTCAAAACAGAAATTCGAGGTTGTATTCCCTTGCTGTACGTATATTGTGTATGTTCCCTTCGACGTATCAGTGTGAACAATTATTTTCTATTATGAAATTAGCGAAGTCTCAATACCGAAACACCTTCTAAATCACAACCTAACATGCAGTGTTCGATTAAAAACTTCTCAAACATTGCACCCTAACAATGAAAAACTAATCAAAGAAAAACGAAATGCAAAATGTCGGAAAACGTCTGTTGTTATAGTCTTCAGTCCGCAGACTGGTTTGATGCAGCTCTCCCCGCTACTGTCCTGTGCAAGTCTCTTCATCTGAGAATACGTTCGGCAACCTACATCCTTTTGAATCTGCTTACTGTATTCGTCCCTCGGCCTCCCTCTACGATTTTTACCCCACACGCTTCCTTCTAATGCTAAGTAGACGATTCCTTGATGTCTTAGAATGTGTCCAACCAATTTATCCCTTCTCTTAGTCAGGATATGCCAGAAACTCTTTTTCTCCACAACTCGTTTAAGCACCTCCTCATCTAATTTTCATCAGTCGTCTGTAGCACCACATTTCAAAAGCTTCTAACATCTTTTGGTCTGAACTCCTTATCGTCCACGTTTCACTCCTATACAATGCCACACTCTAGACAAATGCTTTCAGAAAGGACTTCCTAACATTTAAATTAATATTGGATGTCAAAAAATTTCGGTTCTTCAGAAACGCTTTTCTTCCCATAGCCATTCTGCATTTTATATCTCCTTTACTTCAGCCATCAGAAGTTATCTTGCTACCCAAATGACAAAACTCATCTACTACAATTGTCTCATTACCTAATCTAATTCCTTCAGCATCGCCTGACTTTCTGACGCTACTTTCCATTATCCTTCTTTTACTCTTGTTGTTGTTCATCTTATACCCTCAAATGTTCAAATGTTTGTATAGTCTATGGGACTTAACTACGGGGTCATCAGTCCCTAAACTTACAAACTACTTATGAACTACTTACGAACTAGGACGGCACAAATATCCATGCCCGAGGGGGGATTCGAACCCCCGAACGTAGTGGCCGTGCAGACCGTGACTGGAGCGCTTTGGTCTCCTCGGCCACCGCGGCCGGCCTTATACCCTCATTTCAAGACACTGTCCATTCCATTAAATTGCTCTTCAGGATCCTTTGCGCTCTCTGACAGAATTACTATGTCATCGTCAAGACCTCAAAGTTTTTATTTCTTCTCCCTGAACTTTAATTCCCTCTCCAAATTTCTCCTTTCATTCCTTCACTGCTTGCTCAATGTACAGATTGAACAAGATTGGGGAAAGGCTACAACCCTGTCTTACTCCCTTTCCAAACTCTGCGTCCCTTTCATACTCTTCGACTCTGATAACTGCTGTCTGGTTTTTGTACAAGTTGTAAATAACCTTCCGTTCACTATATTTTACTCCTGCTGATTCCAGAATTTAAAAGAGTGTACTCAAATCCCCCCATTTGCCTTCATTGACTGCACTAAATAGTACTCATTGTTTCATGAGAGTAAAGAGCTAGTTGAGTTTCTCAAAGAACACCATGTGGACTTCGTGTCAATAATTTCTTTTTTTGACGTGATTCATAATTTTTGAACACAGTATATCATCAAAAACATTTTTGCGGATTTTATTTCTGAGCACTGGTGTCATGTGTACAACTTTCCAGTCTCCGTGTATATAATTTTGGTCGAGCTATTTGTTGTATATGACCAGTACCTACAAAGCTTCTGAAATTTCAAGCGAAAGGGCCGTAATTGGTGCACATTTTGAATCGAAAAACTTGCTATTATTTAATGATTCGAATTGCTTCGCAACATCAGGGATAATACTCGTATGTTATTCAAGTTGTCAGCTGTTCTCAATTAGTATTGTGAAATGTTTGCTTTGTCGTCTTTGGTGAAGGAATTTCGGGAAACCGTATTTACATACTTCTCTTTAGTGACAATGGATTCTGTAATATTGTCATGTGAATGAAGGTGCTGATTGTGTTTGCCGCTAGTGTAATTGACATTCAATAAGCATGTTTTTGCATATTTTGCCAGAATTATAAATTGTGGTTAGTTGCGCAAACTAGTGAAGCCATATCACGTTGAGGTTCGTGTTAAATTTCGATGTTCTGAATAAGCTATCTGCCTGATTTTGCATTATATTATATTTCGACATGCTGTTTTTCGTTGCTTCTTAAAATTGTTGTGACCTGTTTATGTACCACAGGGGTCATTTTCGTTCATTATTTCTTTGATATAAATGTGACAGTTGCTTCCGCTACAATTTTTTAAATTGAAGCCGTATGTGATTACCCTTACATAGCTACTAAGGAAGGAATGCAGACTGCCTCTTAAAGGATGCCAAGCAAATTTTACAGTGCATATATTTCGCGTCTATTTTTGGTGTCATTGAACGTTACGGTATTCAATATTGCTACAAAAACTTTGTGAACACTGATCTGTATATTCGTCTTGATGGGCCCTATTTGCTCAGGATCAGTTGTTGTCAAAAGTTTCAGTATGTTTCTACAGCCATTTTGACTTCGAGTAGGTTTCCGAACTAAAGGATAAAATGGGAAAACATGCAGTGTTATGCCTCTCATCGTCTTTGAAAACCATTACGCGACATCGGAAGATTACCACCACGCGACATCGTACGATGGAGGCGACCTGCAGTGATTAATTATCTCCAAAAAGAAAACCGCCAAGATCGAAGCATGTTTAATTAATTTATTGACGACCGGTTTCGATGGACTATGCCGTCTTTTCTCGTCGTATATATTCTACAATGTGGGCATGTTTATTTTAAAAAAATGGAGGTTAAAAAGAGCAACGTTGCACTTAGTGAAAATATAAAATGCACAGGTTATATTATGTTTTGACTAAGTGCAATGCTGCACTTTCTGTTTAAGCGACATTTATGTAAGAGACTCTTACAAGCAGTTTGTAGATAATAATGTAACTTGTTTATTTCATATTTTGACTACTAAGTGTACTGTTGTCTTTCTGGTTAACCTCCATTAATAATAATAATAATCATTAGAGACTGATTATGCCTTTCAGCGTTCAGTCTGGAGCAAAGTACCTCTAATAAAATTCCTCCATAATCCCCTATTAAATGCTAACATTGATGCCTCGTCTGATGTTATGCCTTTCACTTCAAAATCATTCTGCACCGAATCTAAGTACTTTCTTCTAGGTCTTCTACCTCGACTCCTCTTACCCTCCGCTGCCGAGCTCATGAGTCTCTTAGGTAACCTTGCTTCTTCCATGCGTGTAACGTGACCCCACCATCTCAGTCTTTTCGCTCTAACTGCTTCATCTATTGTGTTCATTCCCAGCTTTTCTTTGATTTCCTCATTATGGACACCCTCCTGCCATTGTTCCCATTTATTGGTACCTGCAATCATTCTTGCTACTTTCATATCTGTAACCTCTATCTTATGAATAAGGTAACCTGTATCCACCAAACTTTCACTCCCATACAACAAATTTGGTCGAAAGATAGAGCGGTGCACTGCTAACTTAGTCTTGGTACTTACTTCCTTCTTGCAGAAGAGAGTAGATCTTAGCTGATCATTCACTGCATTAGCTTTGCTGCACCTCTATTCCAGTTCTTTCGCTATGTTGCCATCCTGTGAGAAAATACATCCCAGGTACTTGAAACTGTCTACCTGTTCTAACTTTGTTCCTCCTATTTGGCACTCAATCTGTTTGAGTCTCTTTCCCACAGACATTACTTTCGTTTTGGAGATGCTGATCTTCGTATCATAATCCTTGCACCTCTGATCAAGCTCTGAAATATTAGTTTGCAACCTTTCAGTCGAATAAGCCATTACAACTAAGTCATCCGCATATGCGAGACTGCTGATTTTGTTTCCACCTACTGTAATCCCGCCCTGCCAGTCTACTGTTTTCAACATATGATCCATGAATAGTATGAACAACAGTAGTGACAGGTTACAGCCTTGTCTTACCCCTGAAACTACCCTGAACCATAAGCTTAATTTGCCATCTACTCTAACTGCTGCCTGACAGTCTACGTAAAGCCCTTTAATTGCCTGCAGAAGTTTGCCTCCTATACCATAATCTTGAAGAACTGACAGTAGCTTCCTCCTAGGAACACGGTCATAAGCCTTTTCCAGATCTATGAAACATAGATACAATTCCCTGTTCCACTCATAGCACTTTTCCATTACCTGCCGTAAGCTAAATATTTGGTCCTGACAGCCTCTAAGAGGTCTAAACCCACACTGATTTTCATCTAACTTGTCCTCAATTAATACTCGCATTCTCCTTTCAACAATACCTGAGAATATTTTGCCTACAACGCTAATTAAAGAGATACCTCGATAGTTGTTGCAATCTTCTCTGTTTCCATGTTTGAAAATTGGCGTGATTGCCGCTTTCGTCCAGTCAGACGGACGGAACCTGTCCTGATTCCCACGCCTTTTCAATCATCCTGTGTAACCATTTGATACCTGATATTCTACTGTATTTGACAAGTTCTGGCTTAATTTAATCAACACCAGCCGCTTTATTGCACTGTAATCTACTGACCATTTTCTCCACTTCCTCAAATGAGATCCTGTTTCCATCGTTGTTCCTATCCCATTTTACCTGAAAATCTGATACATCATTGAACGTTTCACCTACATTGAGCAATTCTTCAAAATATTCCCTTCATCTGTCCAAGGCATCCACAGGATTGACTAGCAGCTTCCCTGACCTGTCCAAAACACTTGTTAATTCCTTCTTCCCTTCCTTTCGAAGATTGCTAATTACACTCCAAAATGGTTTTCCCGCGGTTTGGCCCAGAGATTCTAGTTGTTTCCAAAGTCTTCCCATGATTTCTGCTTGGATTCTGCAATTATCCGTTTGGCTTTGTTTCTTTCTTCAACATAACTTTCTCTGTCTGCCTGACTTGTTGTATGGAGCCATTTTTGAAATGACTTCTTTTTCTTTTTACAGGCTGCCTTGACTGTGTCATTCCACCAGGCTGTCTGCTTCTTTCTACCTTTACACACTACTGTTCCAAGACATTCTCTGGCTCCTTCCAGTAATGTGTCCCTGTACCTTGACCATTCCTCTTCCAGTGACTGTAAATCATTGCATTCAACTAAATGGTACCTTTCCGAGATCATTGATATGTATTTCTGCCTAATTTCCTTGTCTTTAAGTTTCTCCACTCTTTTCCTTCTACACATGGACTTCACTTTCTGCTCTTTTGGCCTCACAAAACCAATTTCACTGCAGATTAAATAATGATCAGTATCATCAAAGAACCCCCTAAAACACGTGTGTCCTTGACTGTCTTCCTTAATTCTTGGTCTGTTATTATGTAGTCAATAACAGATTTGATTCCCCTTCCTTCGCAAGTATAGCGGTGAATGTCCATATGCTTAAAAATGGAGTTTGTGATTACTAAGCCCATACTGGAACAGAAATCCACGAGCTATTTTCCGTTCCTGTTGGCCTCCATATCGTCTCCAAACTTACCCATAACTTTTTCATAACCTTCTGCTCGATTTCCTATCCTGGCGTTGAAATCACCTATGAGTAAATCACTATCCTTATCCTTCACTCTAACAACTACATCACTAAGTGCGTTGTAAAATCTGTCCATCTCATCTTGATCTGTCCCTTCACAGGGTGAATAAACTGCCACAATCCTGATTTTCTTACTGGAGATGGCCAAATCTATCCACATCAGTCGTTCATTTACATACCTTATTGAAATTATGCTGGGTTCGATTGCTTTCCTGATGTAAAATCCTACACCCCACTGTGCTCTTCCTACTTTAACTCTTGACAGGTAGACCTTGTATTCTCTGACTTAGTCCTCTTTCTCTCCCCTTACTCTAACATCACTAACAGCTAAAACATCTAACCCCATCTTACTTGAAGCCTCCGCCAGCTCTACCTTCTTCCCATTGTAGTCCCCATTGATATTAATAGCTCCCCATCTCATTCCAGATCATTTGCCAGGTCGTATCTGTGGAGTCCCTGGTCAATTAGAGGTGGGACTCCGTCATATTCAAATGTCCGAGGCATTTTACTCTGGTAGTACCTGGGAAGCAGGTTGCTAGCCTTACTTGCCCAGGGCCCCACTGGGTTTTACCCCTAACGGTTGAGGGACTAACCGGTGGATCTGGTAGTATTTGCCATCTGAGCACAAAGGTGGCCACGACTCAGAATATGTCCGAGATGCCCAAAGTAACTGGTATCCCAACTGTCAGGGCCACTTACTTGGCCACTCATACGTTGCCCGTGGTTCATGAACTAGGACATGACTACAGAAACCCACACCATGAATCACAAAATAATAATAATAATAATAATATAAAAATAATAATAATAAGAATAATAATAAAATAAAAAATACCATGCCCAAATTGTGGAATATATTCGACCAAATGATGGCATAGTGCCATAACCCATCGAAACCGGCCGTCAATCAATTAATTAATCATACTGCGATTTGAAGTTTTCTCTTTTGCAGATAATTAGTCTTTGAAAAACTAACTAACGCGTTCCACATCATTTTGAAAAAACAAAAATCGTTCATGTGTTGATGGGGACGTTAAGCTTGGCGATCCCGTCCGTGTTATTCTAGAGGAGTAGATAGTGGCCCAACACCAGAATTCAACCTATGATTCATAATAAAACACTAACCCCTATATGCAATCATCGATTTTTGTGGTCAGTAAATACACTCGAGACCTCACAGTCATAAGGAGAAGTTAATCGTGCACGGAGGTGGCTACAGTTCTCCCAACCCACAGCGCCGCATCACTCGTTCGTCGCGTCCGCCAGCGGCCGCTGTGGTGCTGCTGGCAGCTGTTGGTACCCCTGCCACCTGGACGCTGTTGGCGGTCTACCAGGCATCTGGTGCTGACATGCCACCGAACAGCGGTCGAACGTGGGTCGCTTCCGAACCACGCAGCTCAGTGGCGATTCCGAGCACGAGGCAGCTGCGAACAAGCCCTTCACCGATGCATCAGACGTCTCACACTGATCGCCGTGGCGAGGAGCGAAATCATGTGGATGGACTCCGTAAACAGGTGGTAACGAGCTCGGATAAATACGTAGCCTCTTCTAATCCTAGAAAAGGATTCCTAATAGCTTCAAAATGTGAACAGCCGGAATGAGAGCAAATGTTTCAGACCTTCAGAATTTCGGTTGTTCTACTTTTCTTCTTCCTGACTGCCTCTAATGCCATATATGAGCCTTAGCGTCTTGAACAATTATTCGACAGTTAGCACCATTAGATTTCTATTTGATTATGCTGATGCGATAGCCTCTTATTTAATAGTCATATACAACCACTCGCTCAGAGAAGGATCTATACCAAAAACTTGGAAAGTTGCACAGATCACACCAATATTCAAGAAAGGCATTAGGAGTAACGCACTAAAATACAGGTCTATTTCATTGACGTCAGTTTGCAGCAGGGTTTTGGAACATATCCTGTATTCAAATGTTATGAACCATCTCGAAGAGAATGGTCTGTTGACCCAAGGTCAACACGGATTTAGAAAATATCGTTCGTGTGAAACATAACTAGTTCTTTACTCACACGAAGTGATGAGTGCTGTCGACAAGGGATCTCAAATTGATTCCGTATTTCTAGATTTTCAGAGGGCTTTTGACACCATACCTCAGAAACGACTTCTGATAAAACTGCGTGGTTATGGAACATCACCCCAGACTTGTGACTGGATAGGGGATTTCGTGTCACAGAGCCGGCCGCGGTGGCCAAGGAGACTGAGGCGCTCCAGTCACGGTCTGCACGGCCACTACGGTCGGGGGTTCGAATCCCCCTCGGGCTTGGATATTTGTGCCGTCCTTAGTTGTAAGTAGTGTCATTGGTCCACTGCTGTTCCTTATTTACATAAATGGTTTGGGAGAAAATCTAAGTAGCTCTGTTAGGTTCTCTGCAGATGACACCGTCATTTACCGTCTAGTAAAATCATCTGAAGATCAAAACCAACAGCAGAACGATCTAAATAACATATCAGTTTGGTGTAAAAATTGGCAGTTGAGTCTAAATAATGAGAAGTGTGAAGTCGTCAACATGGGCACGAAAAGAAATCCGTTAAACTTTGTTTACAAGATAAATCAAACAAAAGTGAAGGTCGTAAACTCCACTAAATACGTAGGAATTACCGTTACTTCAGACTTATACTGGAAAGAACACGTAGATAATGTCGTTTGAAAGGTGAACCAGAGATTGCGTTTTATTGACAGAGCGCTTAAAAGATGCAACAAAACTACTAAAGAGACTGCTTACACTACGCTTGTCCGTCCTTATTTGGAGTATTGCTGCCCAGTGTGGGGTCCTTATGAAGTGGGTTTGACGGAAGCCATCCAAAGAGTCCAAAGACGGGTAGCCCGTTTTACACTGTCAAAACACAGGAGAGACGGCGTCACGGAAATGATACAGAATGTGGGATGGGAATAATTACAACAACGGCGTTTATCGCTGCGGCGTGGTCTACTTACGAAACTCCAATCGCCAACATTCTCCTCTGAATGAGAGAATATATTGTCGACTGCTACCTACATAGGTAGAAATGATCATCAGAATAAAATAGGAAAAATGTGAGTTCGAACAGAGAGATTCAGGTGTTCTTTCTTCCTGTGCGCTATTCGAGAATGGAATAGGAGATGAATAGTATAAAGGTGATTCGATGAACCCTGTGCCAGGCACATAAATGTGATTTGCAGAGTATCCCTTGTAGATCACGATCCAATGTTCGAACTGTCGATCGCCTATAGCCCACATTATACATGTCTCCATATATCCGACTGCCACGCTGTAAATATTTTGCTTCCCATCCGCATCTACGAGGGTTGGAACTTAAATAGTGGCCGCACTACTGTGGAAACAATATGCAATGCAATCTACTATTGTCGCTGATAGCACAAGTTGTTGACATACCTACCTAGCCTACGAGCAAATTGACTCGCCTGTCCCACGTCACCGGCGTGAGCACAATTGAGGGAAACAATCACTTGTGAGCGAGCGGCCTAACGATGTTACTGCGACCAGCTTTGCGAAAGAAGCGACAATACTTTCTGCATTTTGCACGAAAATGTGGGGTACATACACCGCAAGATGTGGCTGCTCTGGGACTGAGAAGTACTGTACCAGCCAACATACTCCCTGCCTCACGTCTTTCGTGGCATTCGCTTCAGAACTGTTCCAAAGATTCGACAGGTAGGAGACCACTCTATTCGCACCATCAACAGAACAGGGTCTGTCGACAGTATACTAAGCCTTCCACATCGCTGGAAACGGGTTCTACAGATCGCTGGTGAATACTCTGAAGGACAGTAACAGTTGCAAACATGTAACACTTTTGTATCGGTTGTGGATAAGTAGTTAATACTATTTAAGTTCCAACCTTCGAATGTTCGGTGACAACTCTTAATTAACGCTCTTTCAAGATCAGCTAGACTCAAATGGGGTCTGCGGGCTACAGCAATGCAAACTACTTATAAAGGAACATTACTGCCTATATTATCATACAGCTCACCGATGTGGATAGACGCATTAGAGCGACAATACAACCGTACCAAAATTAATAGAGTAAAACGGTTAATCAATTTAAAAGTGGCCAAAGCTTACAGAACGACATCCAGCGAAGCACTCTGTGTTTTATCAGGTCTCATGCCCATAACTCTTAAGATACAGGAAGTAGTCAAATATTGTAGCCTGGTCAAAACCAAAGATGCCAACCAGACAATCGACATCGCCCTAGAGTACAGAAGCTGGGCACATCCGGCAGACTTTACAAGGATAACTGAGAAGGATGCCAGCAAAAGCTACCCTGTTGAAGTATACACAGATGGAAGCAAGTCAGACGACGGAGTGGGTTCGGGGATAGCAATATTTGTCAATAAGAAGCTTATATATCAGATACGACTTAAACTGTCTAATGACTGCTCAAACAATCAAGCGGAACAATTTGCCATCCTCAATGCTCTTGAGTTCATAAACAATCTATCGAATACTGAAACAATTGCAGTAATTCACACCGACAGCAGGATTACTTTGGACTCTTTGCGGAGTCCGAAGAACCACAATTTCTTGATTGAAGAAATAAGATGTAAAATCAGAAGGTTGCAGACACACAACTGGCTGGTGCATTTCGACACATCGAGGGATATGGGGAAATGCACTAGCCGACAACCTTGCTAAAAGAGAAGCTCGATCACGACATTCAATACGCTACAACAAAATACCTACAAGTGCCGTAAAGAAGAAACTCCCAGAAGAGTTTAGGAACAAATGGGACATTGAGTGGCAAAGAACAAAAAACGGGGGAAGCACTAAACCGTATTTTTCTATGATCCGACGACGTTTAATGATTAAACTCCCAATATCTCCGAATTTTACAGGTCATGGGAAACTGAAAGCCTGTTATCAACGGTTCAAAATAATTGAAGACGGAACGTTCATATGTTACAGTGCTGTCCAATCTATTGACCACGTGCTTTCCGACTGCTGCAATTTATTGAAAGAGAGGGACCATCTCAGGAAAAAAATAGCTGACAAAGGAGGAGGATGGCCCGTCAGTAAATATGATTTGGTACATAAATTCACAACAGATTTTACAATTTTTGTAATTCAATGAGATATCCTGATGTATAAAATCGTTTTTTCCTTTGGAAACCATGTCAACTTAGGTACAGTACTTGCGTTTGCAAAAATACCTGATGTAACTGCCTGAATCTAACCATCAAACATGTAATATTACTATGTAATGGGGCATGTTAGTGTCCAGGAGTTGGGTCTTATTCTAAAAACCCTTGATTGATAATGTAATGTAATCAAAGCAGTGGAACATTAGCAATCCTACGAACCCAGTAGGTATTGGTATCCTCATTTATAATGAAATGAATTCAAGTAAATACTTGTTGATAAAACCAATTAAAACATTCTCACAAATTTATATTGCACATAATTTAAAAGTGTTGAAGTATTTCGTATAATCTTTGTAAATTTAGTTCTATTAATATTGTTGAATATGTACCAATGATAATCACTGATGAACACGTAAACACTTCGACAATATGCCTATTCTTCTTAGTGTGGGCGAGAGTTACCGTTTTACGTGGAAGGCTGGTGCCTCAGTGAAGCTGCGAAAGGCAGATATACTTTTTGTTTCGTTCGTTCAGATTGTATTGGCATGATACGTGAAATGATCATTTCACACAGATGGTCTTAGTGTGACTGCTTCTCGTATTTGGATATTACAAGTAACTGTTCTTTAGTATCATTCAGAGTTGACGTAAGGAATGTGACGGCTGCGAACAGTCGTTATACCACCCTAGATATGGACTCAGGACCCATGAAGTCTGGCGCCATTACCAAGGTCAAAGAGATTAGTATTGAAGACACAAACAGATCAGCGGAGAAAGTATTGTTGAATACTTCGTCTGCACTACTACATAAAGACAAGTCACTGTTTAATCTGTTACCAAAAATGTCGATAGGTTCTAGTCTGAAATACTTCAATTTTTTATAATATAAGCTAACTGGTATTTGGACGGACACAGGTTACATGGCTTCGCAGTGTACGCCATGTAAATATAATATATAAAAGCGTAAGATTGTTAACAAAGTGTTGATATACTGCAAAATTTAACGTCATATTTTAATCAAAATTTTATGAGATGTACCATATAAATTTTTATTATATACTGTATATAATTATATGTAATTATTTACTTCAAAAATGTGTATGGTACATTACTAAGGAAACCAATCATCAGTATGACGATTGGTTTGAACACGTCGTTGCTTTATTAGGCAATGGTCGTGTTGGGGAGGGGAGGTGGTATGCCCTTAATCATCCTCCGAGCGTTGAACTGACTTACCCAGCCAATTATAGGGAGTGCTTCTAGCACAAGCATTAGTGAGAGGTGCAAAAATTATAACTCGAAAATAAAAATAAAAAAATAAAAAATTCAACTTAGGACGTAGGAAATTAACATTTAAATAGAGGTTTCATTTCATGAAACTCATACCAATGTGGCGAACATGACCAAAAATTCGAAAAGTTGCATACATCGGATTTTCTTAAATAAAAAAATCCGATGGAAAATTGTTAAATGAGAAAGTCAAAGGCCTTAAAATTGTCTATCGATTGATTTTTTGTTCGTATCGGTTGATTTGTTACGTTTAGAGATACATTGAAAAAATATCTGAAAACCTTTAAAAACTAGACTCCTTATAACTCATCAACATTTACGTTTCCAAACTTACCATTTGCCGTAAGTATAGCACGGGATAAGTTACAGAAGATCTTGATCAAAAAATTTCAAAAATTTAGAACTTATCAAGATACATTTTTTTTAATATAAAGGCCTTCTACATAATTGCCTAGATCTTTGCATGGGGTCGACCTACAGTAACGGTTTTTGCTCTAATTTCTACGTAAGAAGTCGTAATATGATATTTTTTTTAGATTTTCTTAATTGTAAGTATAAAAATAACTTCGAAAATCTTGCATTGATCATGGTCCGGTATTTTAATTTTAATGTCGAGTAACTTTTAAAAAAATAGCCCCAGTTAGGGTATGCTGCATTGTTTTCTAGTGTTTAGTAGTAAAGTGAAAGGGGGGGGGGGGCAGGGAAACTGGCGCATGTTCCCTCTGAAACCATTCTGAACTTCCCGCGCTATGAATGCATCGAAAGAAAGATCCTTTATTATTTAGCTACATTATAGCAGGTCAACAACTGGAAGGAGTTAATTCCATAAATTATCTGGGAGTAGGCATTAGGAGCGATTTAAAATGGAACTACCGTATAAAATTAATCGTCAAGCATATTCCAGACTGAGATCCCTTGGAAAAATCCTAAGGAAGTAGGTTACAGTATACTTGGTCGCCCTCTGCTTGAATACTGGTCACCGGTATGGGATCCTTACCAGGTGGGGTTGATAGAGGAAGTAGAGAAGATCCAACGGAGTGTAGCGCGCTTCGTTACAGGATCATTTAGTAATCGCGAAAGCGTTACGGAGATGATCGATAAACTCTAGTGGAAGACTCTGTAAGTGAGACACTCTGTAGCTCGGTAGGGGCCTTTGTCGGAGTTTCGAGAACGTACCTTTACCGAGAAGTCTAGCAGCATATTGCTCCCTCCTACGTATATATCGCGAAGAGATCATGAGGATAAAATCAGAGAGATTAGAGGCCACACAGAGGAATACCGACAATCTTTCTTTCTGCGAACAATATGTGAATGGAATAGGAGGGGGAACCGGTAGTGGTACTCAAGTTACCCTCCGCCACACACCGTCAGGTGACTTGCGGTGTATAGATGTAGATGTAGATATATAGAGCGCTGCATTGTCTAGAAGAACACAAATTATTTCGACTCGCTCTACAAGTGAACTATAGACCAGAATTGAATTTTTGTCAATTCTGTTGTTTATGTTTATTGTTATTTAAGTAATCCTATAATTGTACAACATTATATTTAAATTATTTTCTTACTAATTGACACCTTAAGCGTGTTGTTGATTTTTTAACACTTATTCCACTAATGCATCAGTTAGTTTCTTTCATGTAATATTAAAGAAATGAAAAATATCATGATATGTTTAAGTGTTTATGTTTATTTCCAATGTTTTTAATAATATATTTAGACCGCTATATTTCGAGAAGTAAGTACTCACAAAAAGTTAAGAGTAATAGGCGTCTCACTTGTAGTTCACATTCGAATTATAACACACTGATCACTATTTCGTAGGTATTGTCCAATACCAATCGCGGAAAACCGGTATCATTATGGGCAGGGGTGAGTTTGAATCGCCATCCTGGCGAACACGAGCCCACTGTGTTACCACTGCGCTACCTCGCTCGGTCATAATTAAGGAATCTTTTTTAATCAAACCCCTGACACCACCATCTGGATGCCACCATGAAAACTTAACAACGCCCTTCCCCTTTGTTGAAGTCCTACCGTGACGTCCTAAAGGATGGTTTACCTTTGCGGAAGGTTTTATCTCTCGAAACAGGGAAATAATATCGTTGTTGGGTCTGAAATGGCGAGAGAACAGTTGCGCCAAAGAGGAGTAGGCCAAGGACACGAGTGGTGGTCGACTGCAGTAGCAGTCGGCAGTTAGGAGTTGTTGGCTGGGAGTTGAAGGGACTTTTATTTATTTATTATTTTATTATTATTACTACTATGAGCAGCACAGTGATCGAATTATCATTGTCAAGATAGATACGAAGCCAACACCGACAACAGTAGTACAGGTTCATATGCCAACTAGCTCTGCCGATGATGAGGAGATCGAAGAAATATATGAGGAGCTAAAGGAAATTATTCAGAAAGTTAAGGGAGAGGAAAACATAATTGTGATGGGAGACTGGAATTCGGTAGTAGGACAAGGAAGAGAAGGAAAAATAGTAGGTGAATATGGACTGGGCAGAAGGAATGAAAGAGGAAGTCGCCTGGTAGAATTTTTCACGGAACATGATTTAATAGTAACAAACACGTGGTTTAAGAATCACAAAAGAAGGTTGTATACGTGGAAGAGACCAGGAGACACCGGAAGGTATCAGATAGATTTTATAATGGTAAAACATAGATTCCGGAACCAGGTGATAAACTGTAAAACATACCCAGGGGCAGATATAGACTCTGACCATAACTTGTTAGTCATGAACTGTAGGCTGAAAGAACGTGAAGTTCTGGAGAAATTCAGAGGGAGATTTAGGCATCAATTGACAGAAACAGGGGGAAATAAAACAGTAGAAGAGGAAAGGGTAGCATTGAGAGATGAAATAGTGAAGGCAGCAGAGGACAAAATAGGTAGAAAGGCAAGACCTACAAAAAATCCTTGGATATCACAGGAGATACTAAATTTAACTGATGAAAGGAGAAAATATAAAAATGCAGTAAATGAAACAGGCAAAATGGAGTACAGACGACTAAGAAATGAGATTGACAGGAAGTGCAAAATGGCTAAGCAGGAGTGGCTAGAAGCCAAATGCAAATCTGTAGAAGAATGTATAAATAGGGGAAAAATAGATACGGCCTACAGGAAAATAAAAGAAACATTTGGAGATAAGAAAAACAGCTCTATGAATATAAAGGACTCTGATGGAAAACCAGTTCTCAGCAAAGAAGTGAAAGCTGAAAGGTGGAAAGAGTACATAGAGCAGCTCTACAAAGGAAATGAACTTAGAGACGATGATGTAGGAAGGGAAGAGGAAGTAGATCAAGATGACATAGGAGATACTATACTGAGAGATGAATTTGACAGAGTCTTGAAAGACCTAGGTCGGAACAAGGCCCCAGGAGTAGATGACATACCCTCAGAGCTACTAAAGTCTCTGGGAGAGCCAGCCATGACAAGACTATTTGAACTGGGGTGTAGGATGTATGAGACAGGCGAAATACCCTCAGACTTTAAGAAAAATGTAATAATCCCAATTACAAAGAAATCAGGTGCAGACAGGTGTGAAAATTACAGAACCATCAGTTTGATAAGTCATGGTTGCAAAATTTTAACACGAATTATCTACAGGAGAATGGAAAAGATGGTAGAAGCTGACCTCGGGGAAGATCAGTTTGGATTTAGGAGGAACGTAGGAACCCGGGAGGCAATACTCACTTTACGTCTTATATTAGAAGACAGATTAAGGAAAGGCAAACCTACATTTTTAGCTTTTGTAGATTTGGAGAAAGCGCTTGACAATGTTGACTGGAATACATTCTTTCAAATTCTGAAGTCAGCAGGGGTAAAATACAGGGAAAGGAGAGTTACTTACAACTTGTACAAAAGCCAGACCGCAGTTATTAGACTCGAAGGGCATGAAAGGGAAGCATCAGTTGGGAAGGGAGTAAGACAGGGTTGTAGTCTTTCTCCGATGCTATTCAATTTATACATTGAGCAGGCGGTGAAGGAAAGCAAGGAAAAATTTGGAATAGGGATTAAAGTTCAGGGGGAAGACATAAAAACATTGCGTTTTGCTGATGACATTGTAATTCTGTGCGAGACCGCAAAGTGTGTTGAAGAGGGCGTATAAAATGAACATTAAAAAGAGAAAATCAAAAATAATGGAATGCGGTCTTAGAAAATCAGGTGATGCCGAAGGAATTAGATTAGGTAACGAAACAATGAAGGTGGTAGATGAGTTTTGTTACTTGGGTAGTAAAATAACATGCGATGGTCGCAGTACAGAGGATATAAAGTGCAGAACGGCAATGGGAAGAAAAGCATTTTTGAAAAAGAGAAATTTGCTAACATCGAATATTAATTTAAGTGTAAGGAAGTCTTTTCTGAAGCCATTTGTGTGGAGTGTTGCCTTGTACGGGAGTGAAACATGGACGATAAGCAGTGCAGACAGGAAGAGGATAGAGGCTTTTGAAATGTGGTGCTACAGAAGAATGCTGAAGATTAGGTGGGTAGATCGCATAACTAATGAAGAGGTACTTAACAGAACTGGTGAGAAAAGGAATTTTTTGCATACCCTGACTAAAATAAGGGATCGCTTGGTAGGACACATTCTTAGACATCGAGGAATCGTAAATTTAGCATTGGAGGAAAGTGTTTGGGGTAAAAATCGCAGAGGGAGACCAAGAGACGCGTATAGTAAGCAGATTCAAGTGGATGTGGGTTGTCGTTCTGATGAGGAGATGAAAAGGCTTGCTCAGGATAGAGTAGGGTGGAGAGCTGCATCAAACCAGTCTCCGGACTGAAGACCATAACAACAACAACATTATTATTATTATTAGTAGTAGTAGTAGTAGTAGAATTTTTATTTTTATTTTTTTAAGATAGGAAAATTGTTCAACTGTTTGTAAAGCTTATGGGTCTTAACTGCGGGATCATCAGTCCCTAAATTTACAAAATACTTATGAACTAACTGATACTAAAGATAGCACAAACATCCATGCCCGAGGGCAGATTCGAACTCCCGACGGGGAACGGCCTCGCGCATCGTTTCGTTGCGCCGTAATGGGCTCGGCCGGTCTTCAGAGAGGAGACGTCGAACTTTTGTATGGAGATTGTGAAGATTTTTGTACAACAAATTTTAGGCACAATGGTGTGTAAAGACCAGGGCACCAAGACTATGTGTTTGGTGATTTAATTTGATCGAGTTTTCTTTATAATTTGTAAAGCAACAATGATAATGAAAATGAAGTATACTGTTTTGTTCCCTTTTTAGTGTAATCAGTCACTAAGATTCTACTTTCAGCATATGGTTCACTTGTCTCATAATGAGTTTCTCATTGGAATTAGTAGGTAGGTTCATGTTACGACTTTTTATAGTTAACAGAGAAAGAAGAGAGATTTTATTTTATGTTTGATACCACGAGTAAGAAGAACAGTTTGTGAATTTATTTCAATAATGTACAAATGTTTGAAAAACAAGGAGACCATACTGCAGTGATCAGTCCCTAGACTTACAAACGACTTAACCTAACTTACGCTAAGGACAAAACACACACCCATGTCCGAAGGAGGACTTTAACCTCCGACGGGGAGCATTTCGCAGGAAGGTAACTTAGACCTCACGGCCATTCCCACGCGACTGAATTTATTTAATAATTTTAGATATTTCATTTGGACTCGCCATTGGTTCATGGACTTTCATTTTGAAATACTAAAATTACTTACGCCGTTGTTTATAACACAGAAATTTGTTAGTTAGTTAAATTAAATTTCAACCTCTGATCCTTGTCTTCCACATATTCACATTTGCTCTCAGACTACCGTTTTTTGCCCGTACATTGTAATAAATCTCTCAAATAAACAGGAAGTTAAGCTGGGTTAAGCAGATACCTCATTTTAAACTTGTAACACGTACTAGAAAGATCTTTTTTTATGGAACTATTAAAAGTTTTATGCGGAAAACTTAAGTCCTCATGACTCGAAATCTAGTATGTAACTTCGTTATACAGTTATCACATTCCTGGCGAACATTTTGTGTATTGTTATAATGTCTGACTCAAGAAACTTGATTTTACAGCGCTGATGATGTCATGGGAACGAAATCGATATGTAAGTTTTAAAATAAATCGCTCCATCAAGCTGTAAATTTTTTATTTTTATCGAATTAAACATTTATTTGTGCTTTTTTTTTTAGAAAAAGAAATTTCATGGTTGTCAAACGATTCTACTGGTGCTACCTCTATACATGGTATTCTGTTGTTATCAGTCAATGTTAAATTGTATATCAGGTCACCCATGCACACGATTATATTTTAGTATCACATTCGCATCAAAAATTTGTTTCTTCTCCGTTTGATTATTGAACTACATGACTGTTAAATTATGAAACTTCACTTTGTGCAACAACAGTACTGGTCATTCAATTGGATTATCATTCAGTCAGATAGTCATTCTGACTAAAGACGCGTATACATGAGTTTATCAGTCGTAGACAGATTTAGTCCTTTTGTAATTTAAACAAAACAATTTACATTTCATAGTGCGGCGTCAGTCTGTGTGATTGTCAGCTAGACTTGTAATGAACCGGGTCGGAATTGTTGCTTCTTGCACTTCTCTTAGATCGCCGCTCTTGGTAGCGGCTGGCTGAAATATCATGGGGCAACACTAATCCACTAGAAATAATATATGCGACACGAAGAATAGCAGTTCATTTCCACTTTAATGAATCACTAGATCCCAATTGTCCCCATTTATGGCCAGTGTACAAGTCTCATTAACTACAATCACTACAACCCAGTACGTACATTCCACATGTTAATAATACAAATTTACACAGTTCGTGTGTGGAGTACTAAAGTTCGAGATGTACGTTGAATGTGGCAAAAAATATGAAGGATTAATCACTGTAGATACACTTTCTACACGTCTATTGAAAAACTTTTACCTACTAGTTTAAAATGAAAGTTCAAAGTGGGTTGTGTCTCAGATGTATAACGAAACAAGACTCTCTACTGCAGTGGGTTGTGCCTCCTAACAAAGATTTAACAATAGTCATTTACATGGCGCGAAAGCATCATATTTATATCTTCCAAGCAGTGACACTGAAAATTACGTATTGTTAATTAAGTACATTAAATTAAAAGTTAACAATTACATACTACTGGCTATAATAAAAGATAGCGTAAATAATACTGAGTAAATTGATATATAAATCTCAGTTATGCTAATTGTCTTTCATTTAAGTATTTAATGAAATAAGTTTGTCAACAACAATTTCGTAATAGACGCTAATTATACAAAAACTAATAATGGTAAAATATTCCTAACATTACTTGTGAAACATAATAATACCTCCTTTAATATTATGAGACAAGAAATTAATTAGTTTTGTCATGAATACTAATTAGCATACAATCTGAAATATAATAATACATCTCTTATCAACTAATTAATATTTGCTAATTAAACAAACTTCTGCGACTCAAATAATAGAAAATAACTTCAGCAAGTTATGTTACAAAAAAGAATAACAAGAGTTATGGAAAATAAAATAATAGCTATTTACAATCGTATCTCTTAGTATGGAACAGTGGTATCGGGAAGTTCAGTAATGCAAGTATGTGGGAATAAATCCCATCATGCTTCGTTACGATTGATCACGAATAGCGTATTTATTAAAACATACATAATTCCACGTACATACACACATACATACACAGATTAAATTTCGATAATGTTCTACTTTAACATATGCGTTTCACAAGTCCATATGATTATGAATAGTAATTCAGTATACTTCCAAACAAAGAATTCGATCGTGGTTCAATATCGATTCTTCCACAAGAAATAAAAAAAAGCCAACTCGTGTGCAATCGCACCATATCATCTCACTAGAAAGTTACTGACTACTTCCATGCCGCAATTCTCACGGTACTTCTCTGCCTACTTGCTACTGCCTCCAGCGTTCAACACCGACCGCAAGATAACGACAATGCGTCGAGACCTGGCATGCAAATTGTACCTGTACTCTTGAAATTGCAGTGTGCTGTAGCACATTAGCACATGATCACCGGTTGAACACTGGTTCGTCTCACGCTCACTTGGAGCGCTATCAGCCTATCATTTCGGTTTTTTATTGGATGAAATACAATTTTCCATATTTGTTTTGGTTTCGTTCAAAACGAAAGATGGATTTATAATGCAGTGTTTCTGATTACGATTCTGTGTGTGTAATTGTATGCTGAATTGCATTTTAAAATTCTACTCATACTCTGCTTGAATTTTTCTCGCAGTTGTAATATTTGTCGGAGTAAAAGATTCCACATTTCATTGCATTTCCTATAAAAAAAGAAGCTGCTTTTGTCGCATAGTGTGCTGTACACATAGTTGGTCTCGAATTCGTGTGTGAACTGCTTCATTTAAAAGCATTGCAGTTATGTCGCTCCTACTGTGCTTATTTTAATTTAATCCGATTTTTCGTAATTGCATCTAATGGAGAACTCAGTGTTAGCAGCTGTTGACAGAATTGTTAATCAACTTTATTACTTAAATCTCGACACGGATTGAGTATTTATTCTTTCAGTGTGTGTAAATTTTTAGAGTGTACGGATTTGTTTCGTAGATGGAATTATTTCTGCTAAGATGCATTGTTTGTAGTACCTTCATATTGATTTTTTTTTATTTTAAATGTTTAATGCCTTAGTTACGAAGGCTACGAAGCATATTCAGTGATAAGAAACGACACCATTCCAAGCAGACTTACTTACTCATTTAATAAAGTAGATTAGCTGTTCTACTGAAACTCGTTGACTTGTAAATCTCTATGAAATGTCAGAAAGTACTGAAACCTGTTACAAACTATAAAGTAAAATAGAACACTAACAATATACTTTGGAAGCCTTTGAATGAAGCTGTTTGCACAGATTCGCATGCTAGAAGAAATGTACTTGAGCCAATAAAACAATATTTAGTGGAACCCGCTTATGTTTTACATGGAAAAAATAGAATCATTTACTCCACTCAACACTACGGAAGGGATAAGTAATAAATTCACAAAGCTATTCAAAGAGTGCATTACACACAAGAAGCGTTAATCTACATCACAATAAACTTTGATTCCATGTCTAAATCGTACTACTCAGTGACTTCTTAAGTATGTAGAAGAACAGCAATCAGTCGCAAAAACTTATTTATTATGGCAGATCTAGATTTAATTAGCTATACTTAAAATGTATATTGAAACTGACTCACCATATTATATGGACAATTACTTCTGCACTATTATGGTAGCCCCATGGAGCCTCCTCTAAGTAAACCCCACGTAAACCTGAAGTGAAGAGTTAAGACAACAAAATAAAGCACATCACACTCAGATTACAATTGTAAGTATATCTGAATGAAATATATTACCATTTGTTACGATATGTATGGAATCTCGCCCACTCCTGTAACTGTTTTGAGCAGGGTAATATACGGATTTTCACCCTAAGTTTTTCGTATTGGAAGTTAACTCCCCCAGCACTTGGAGCGCTGCTGCCATTCGTACTGCCGTATCTTAACGCGGGCGTTACACTTGTCATATACATGGCTATTCAAATGAAGAAGCAGATTTCAAACATTTATTGATTTCAGTAAATAGACAGCCACACAATTCCAATGTTGCTGGAAAGAGAAAATTTTTATACATTCAATATGAGCAGCATGTGTTACGTGGCATATATTGAAACAGTGGCTCATTTCTTGCCACGCATGAAGCAGCTGGTTTCTCGCTATCAAATTCGCAGCCTCAACAATTTGATGTAGCAGACTTTGAAAGGTGTCAGGCAAGAGTGGGATTAGTAACATTGTCTTTTACATACCCCACAGATAAAAGTCAAAGGTGGGAGGCCATGGTTGATGACGTTGACTTTCTGCTGCTCCTCATCGAATCCAATATCCTGAAATGGTGTCATTCGATGTTCGCACAGAAATGAGGCGGCGGCAACCGTCTTGCAAGAAGACGAAGCCATCTGAATTCACTTCAAATTGAGGAAATTATTTTTGAAAGGTTACGAATCCAATCCTGATGTTCCTCCGCCCAGTTTCTGCGAGCTAATCTTTGTCCTGGTTTCAATGAAACACACACACTATATGCCTCCGTGCGTTGAGGCCACATTCCCTAAGGCAATTTCGGACTGTTTGTGTTGATATTGCACCTCCTGTTGCTACCTGGAGGGTGCGTTGCAGCTGAGTTACATCGAGCCTCCTGTCTCAACGGGGCGTTAAACGTAGATATCGGTCATATCTTTCTGATGTTACCCGTGAACGCCCTTGGCCTTGCGTCCTTTTAACGGTTACTGTTGTCTGAAATCGCATCCAGGTCCTGAAAATTACACTTTCGAAGCCTCCGATAGCTGCAGCCATCTCCTTCCGTCTGCATTACACCTCCAACGTTGCTATGGCTCTCCATGACATAGCTTTGGGTAAGGCACATTGTTGTTGCATTTCACAACCTGCTCATTAATCTGACCCAACTGCTTGTGTAATTCGTTTGGGAAACACAACTCAACGACAAAACCTCTGCAACTAAATTACTGGCCATTAAAATTGCTACACCAAGAAGAAATGCAGACGATAAACGGTTATTCATTGGACAAATATACTAGAAAGGACTTTTTCTCGCAGTTTGGGTGGATAGATCCTGAGAAATCAATACCCAGAACAACCACCTGTGGCCATAATAACGGCCTTGATACGCCTGGGCATTGAGTCAAACAGAGCTTGGCTGGCATGTACAGGTACAGATGCCCATGCAGCTTCAACACGATACCACAGTTCATCAAGAGTAGTGACTGGTATATTGTGAAGAGGCATTTGCTCGGCCACCATTGACCAGACGTTTTCAGTTCGTGAGAGATCTGGAGAATATGCTGGACATGGCAGAAGTCGCACATTTTCCGTATCCAGAAAGGTCCGCACAGGACCTGCAACATGCAGTCGCGCATTATCGTGCTAAATGTAGGGTCTCGCTCGGATCGAATGAAGGGTAGAGCCACGGGCCGTACCACATCTAAAATGTAACGGCCACTGTTGAAAGTGCCATTGATGCAAATAAGAGGTTACCGAGACGTGTAACCAATGGCATCCCATAACATCACGCATTGTGATGACGCTACACGCTTCCAATGTGCATTCATCGCGATGTCGCCAAACACTGATGCGACCATCATGATGCAGTAAACAGAACCTGGATTCATCCGAAAAAATAACTTTTTGCCATGCGTGCACCCAAGTTCGTCGTTGCGTACACCATGGGATGCGCTCCTGTCTGTGATGCAGCCATACTCCATGCTACTGCAGACGTCGTCGAACTGTTCGTGCAGATGGTTGTTGTCTTGCAAACGTCCCCGTCTGTTAAGTCAGGGATCGAGACGTGGCTGCACGATCCGTTACAGGCATGCGGATAAGATGCCTGTCATCTCGACTGCTAGTGATACGAGGCCATTCGGATCCAGTACAGCGTTCCGTATTGACGTCCTGAACCCACCGATTCCATATTGTGCTAACAGTCATTGGATCTCGTTCAACACGAGCAGCAATGTCGCGGTACGATAAATCGCAATCGCGATAGGCTACAATCCGACCTTTATCAAAGTCGCAAACGTGATGATACGCATTTCTCCTCCTTACTCGAGGCATCACAACAACGTTTCACCAGGCAACGCCAGTCAGCTGCTGTTTGTGTATGAGAAATCTGTTGGAAACTTTCCTCATGTCAGCACGTTGTAAGTGTTGCCACGGGCGCCAACCTTGTGTGAGTGCTCTGAGAAGCTCATCATTTGCTTATCACTGCATAATCTTTCTGTCGGTTAAATTTCGGGTCTTTAGCACGTCATCTTCGTGGTGTAGCAATTTTCATGGCCAGGAGTGTATTTTCTGTTATTAGCAGTATCTTGGTTGCCGTAATGTTGTTGTCTTCATTCCGTAGAATAGTTTTCTCCATGAATAGGAAAGGCCCATAAAGGTTGTTAAGCAGACATTAGTCTTCAGGGAATCTGTTTCATGCCCTTAACTTTACACTGTTGACTGTCCAATGGAACTGTCGTTGTATCTATTGTAGTTTGGAAGATACAAATCATTGAGATCTGTGCCTTCCTGTTGAGTAGCCGTGTATTGACGTTGAGTGAGCCTGAGGCGGGGCCGTGCTAGCCGCTGCGCTGGCAGGTGCGCGCGGCGGCGACGGTGGCGAGGCGCCAGCAGCCAGAGTTGAACGCCCTGCCGCGCTGCCGCCACCAGCCCTCGCTGGCTGGCCAGTAGCTACTGAGTGTTGCCTGCTTTCCCGCCAACACCAACCGACGCCGCGTACCGGCCACTGGCCTCCCAGCGGCCATTCACTGCCAGCCTGCGTCGCGGTGTCACACCACCCTTCCCACACGCGAGCGTCGGATAACAACAATCTGCAACCGGGTCACTCGGTCAGTGTTGCCAACTCGTAAGTGTGAAAACATCCTACAAGACACCAGTGGCGTAACTATGGGGGGGGGGGATGAGGGGGATAGAACACCCCCCTCCTCCAGAACCCGAAAATAAAATAAAAAAATCGTATAACAGCAATCTGTTAAAGGTAAAGATTGGAAACTTGGGGTGTTTTAACATAAGCTTTCATTGGATGGGAGTGAATTAGATTCTTCAACGGGAGTGGTAGATGGTAGTCTGTCTGACTAAAATTTTGCTCGTCATGCAGATCTATCCCCCCCCCCCCTCCCAAAAAGCCCAATTCCAGTTACGCCACTGCTACACACTCAAAATTATATACATCTGGACTCAGAATTATCGTACATCAGGCAAAACATGTTATAAAAATGTAATTAACAGAAAAAAGAATGGCAATTCCCAAGGAAAAGTGTATACCCAAATAGCGACATCAGTGCGAGCGAGCTATATCGGTCGTTTGACTAACGTGTCTTTATAATAATAATAATAATAATAATAATAATAATAATATTGTTTTCTGTTCCATAGGACCCAATTGAGGAGTGAGACTCCATGCTCATGGAACAAGTCAATACATGAATTTTGACACAAGAATGGTAATAGAAAATTTTTAAGTATACTCCGTTCACCGAAACGAGACACGTACTGTAATCACACTGAGGCGCATAACCATGGTTGGGCAAAACGGGGTCGCTCGCTCAATTTCGCTGCATCCGTTTCAGGTGTAAGGTGGTTGAGTGTTTTGTTATATACGTAGCAGTGCTATTAGAAGCCAAACATTTAAAATTTATTTGTTTTAATCTATATCTATAAATGTCAATGTCTGTTTATCATGTCTGAACCACGAGGCATAAAGAGCTATAAATTTGTAAAGATACTAATGTCTACCCGGGGAAGGCTTTAGGCACGGTTTTATGGCGATAGGATAGATAGTTATCTATCTATCTATATATATATATATATATATATATATATATATATATATATATATATATATATATATTAATGTGAATGTCTGTTCGGTGTACGTTTATCACGTCCGAACAACAAGACGAAGAGACTTAAATATTTGTACAGTTACTAATTTATACCTGAGGAAGGTTTTAGACACGGTTTTATAGCGATCTGATAGATATTTAGCAATTTGAAGACTATAACGCGAAATGCGGAACAATAATTACTCTTTGAAAATTATATTTACTCTTTGAAAATGGGTTTATTGGTTGCATTGTTGCTTGAGGGTTGATCATGATAAAAGGGTGGAGTATATTGGGATGGAAAGTTATCGGTGTATAGAAAATTCTACGTGTGTGTAATATTTCGCTCTGCAGTGAAAACTACAGAACGCAAACGAATGATCTGTGTGTAATTATACTCCGAAGTCTCCTGTTGTAAAACCATATCAGTTCCAAGCCGATAGCTATAATGTGGTGGAAGATACGCCGGTTGAAAGTCATCAAATTATAAAAAAAATTCGGACTGAAGGCCAGCGATGATGTTTGTGACTCTATAGCAAGGAGCTTACATACAGCGAAACGTGATGCCACAGACCATATCTTTGATTTATGCGTGCTACAATGTCTTCAGCTCTTTCTTTGTAAGGATAAGCATACGAATAAGGAAATATAAGAACAAATAAATAGCACACTACTGAAAGATAGATAAGCTATCATAATCAACCAACACGCGAGCGGAGCCGCGGGTTTAAGCTAGTACTTTACAAAACGCGATTCCCTCCTAAAATTTTCCCGAATCTACAGCTTCGCTTACCACAACAAGCAGTTTGTGAAGTGATGGAAATTTCGTGCCAAAAAATTTTCTTCGTATCGCATGACCGTCAAAGTCATCAGACGTTCTGAAAGCATGGTCGTTATTTTTTATCTCTCTCTCTCTTTGGAGGCTTCAAACCATGCGTGGCTTTCTATTGACTGTTTTCATAACAATATCAGTCATTGACTGTTCTGGACGGAACAGCTGCATTTTATACACACTAGGAACCATATGTTTCTCTAAACAACTTTATTACTTCTTTTTTGAATGCTTCTTGGGTGGACACAAATTGAAGAATCACATAATGAGGTTACTCTTACGTGATACGAATGAGAGAGAAAAAGATACACATAGACAATGAATGCTGAATGTTATCGTAAACACTAATACTTACGTTAAGATTCAACAACTAGTCTTATGATGTTGACAGTCAACACCTGTTATCACTGCTATGTAACAACACACACATCTTACACCTGAAACGGATGCAGCGAAATTGAGGCGACCGTTCCTGTTTTGCCCACCCCCGTTCACGTGTCTCACTGTGTTTACATTACGTCTCACGTGTCGGTGAACGGAGTATAGTCCTATGTACACGACTATCTTAAGACAAAGTGAAAAGAATGAATTACCTTATTGTTTAACTTTTCTAGGAATTCCTCGACAGAATAAAAGGAGTGAGCCATCAGCTATCTCTTAAATTTAGATTTGAAAGCTTGTGGGTTAGTGCTAAGATTCTTTAGTTCTTGTGACAGCGTATTGAAAAATGGATGCTGCAGAATAATGTACACGTTTCTGTACAAGTGTCAAGGTGGTGTGATGCAAATTTAGATTCGACTTCTGTCTAGTATTCACCGAGTGAAAGCTCTCGTGGGAATAAGCTGATATTATTAACAACAGACGACATTAAAGAAAAAATGTATTTTGACGCCAGTGTCAAAATTCCTAGACTACCGAAAAGGGGTCGACATGACGTTGGTGAACTTACTCCAGATATCGCTCGAACCGCCCGTTTTTGAGCCAGAAATATCCTTTTTGCATCAGGCGAGTTACCCCAAAAAACAATGCAGTACGTCATAAGTAAGTGAAAGTAAGCGTAAAAGACTATTTTTCGTGTTGAAAAGTCACTTATTTCAGATATTGTTCTAATGGTAAATACAGCAGAATTTAGTTTTGGAACAAGCTCCTGAACATGGGATTTCCACAAGAGCTTTCTGTCTATCTGAATACCCAGAAATTTGAAATTTTCAGTCTCACTTATCATATGCCCATTATGTGTAATCAAAATGTCATCTCTCGTCAAATTATGTGTTAGAAATTGTAAAAACTTAGTTTTACTGTGATTTAACATCAACTTGTTTTTTACAAGCCATGAACTTATCTCTTGAACTGCATTATTTGATACTGTGTCAAAATTACGTGCAACAACCTTCACTACCAAGCTGGTATCATCAGCGCCTCATTACTTTATGCAATAAAAACAAATCCCTCTATATTGAGGGACAGAAACTTAATGTTTTATTTATTTAAGCATGACGCGGTTCGCCTCTTCTGGGCATCATCAGACGTTGAAAAGAAGAGGAGGGTGGGATATTTACAAACTTGTTTAAAACACAACTGAAAATATGTTAAATCTTTCCTAAGCAAGAAATATTACAATAGGGAGGGTGCAGATTGAAAAAAAAATAAATAAATAAATAAATAAATAAATAAATAAATGAATAAATAATAATAATACAGCAGGCCACATAACCACATTGACGTGTTTGACGTGACGTAATGATGGCATCTTCCGGCAGCGGTTGCAACCCATGGTAAAATTGTTTGCATTACATACGCAGATCTGTAGCCGTTGTCGCACACAAGCGCGCCATCTAAGAGCCGCTTGCGCAGCTTCGATGCGCAACTTTGAACAGTTACCGGCAATACACGAGCGCGGAAGCAGTCCAGGGTTGTGGCAGGGTTCGGCTCTGCGTGAGTAAACAAAGCTTCGTGGGGCTGAATTAAGTTTTACCATTGACAACGTTGCCCCAGTTATTGAGTAACAGTTACTTCTATTTTTACTCAATTTTAATAATTTGACGCCCTGCAACTTCAGGGTTAAGTAATTTTATTTATTAAGCTGTACCCTAGAGCAATATTTTACTAGTTCTATTTTCATACCCCCACGTCAAACACGTGAATGTGATTATGTGGCTCGCTGTTTTTTTTCAGTCTGCACCCTCCCTACTGTAATATTTCTGGCTTAGGAAGGGGCACGCAAGTCGCCGAAGTGGCGTTCAATTGAAAGATTTGCACTAGGCCATTCAGCCACACGAAATTATTATTATTTTATTCTTGCTTAGTTGTGTTTTAAACAAGATTGTAAATCTGCCCCCTCCCCTTTCAACGCCTGATGATGTCCAGAAGAGGCGAAACGCGTCATGTATAAATAAATAAAACATCAAGTTTATGCAAGCAGGACCGTTTTTACCAAAAATATAAATTACGGTTGCTGTGCCAGCCCCACAAAAATATGGAGTGGAGTGATTTTAGAAACAAATTATCTGTGGTTTCGTCGATCACGATGCTTAACTTCACAGTTTTCAAAAAGTCTGTCAATTTTCACTGTCACACTCACCAATCACATGTTTCACAATATTTGTAGCTTCATTACACTCTTATTTAACTGACAGCAATTCCAGAGTCACTGTAATTAGTCTTGCCGAGGGCAGCTAATGTAGGTGAAAGTCTTGGAGCAACATTACTTTCGGCCAGAAAAAGCATTTGGCCGTATATCAGACTCTCTTACATTTATTCCAATGTTGTTCTCTTGCTGTCACTGGCTTAAGTACTATACTAGAACAATTTTATCTGAGTTTGTCCGAATCCAAGATTGTTTTTCAGTTTTTGGTGCTTAGCACCTTCTGAATGGGTTTTTAGCGCAGATAGTTCCGCCGTATAGACAGATCTGCAGACACTACAAACTGCGTACGATAAAACGTCGACTTTGACGGGTCCAATCCAACCAGGAAAGACTGAATTTTGTTCGCATTCTTTGCTGTGAAGAAGTTTCGTTGAGCTGTCTCCCCTCATTCTTTTCCTCTTTACCGAATTTGCACAGCTTTTTCCTTTTGCTTATTACTTCATCACACTCACTTCCTATGTCACACAATTTGATTAACAATAGGTTAATCCTAATTTTGAACCGAAATACCTGGAAAAGAACTCACGATTTGTAATCGGATCGCACAAACAAAAGGCGCGACACCACAGCAACTGTAGCGTAATTTCCAATAATGCTTGCAAACAATATCTATCGAAAGAGCGACTGTCTCGTAGCCAGATATCAATTTTTTCCAGCGTTGACAACTACAACAACCGATGAACGATATATACTTTTATAATGTTGGCAAAACATACACCATATAAGAATATCATCTCATGATGAGTTTAATGTAATTTCACTTGCGTTAGTTGTTCTGACGATTCGTACTGCGCCGGCCGCGGTGGCCGAGGGGACTGCGGCGCGCCAGTCACGGTCTGCACGGCCAATACGGTCGGATATTTGTGCCGTCCTTAGTATTAGCTAGTTCATAAGTAATTTATAAGTTTAGGGACTGATGACCCCGTAGTTAAGTCCCATAGACTTTACAAACATATGAACATTTGAACATTTGTAAGTCCCATAAGCTCTACAAACATATGAAAATATATGATTCGTATTGCCTTAAGTGTGTTTGATATGCACGGTTTAAATAGTATCTCCAGCCAGAAGAAATTATCGTATGTGAAAGAATTATCGTATTCCCCCGTACCTATCGTACGAGTTGACAACACAGCTTGGTCTGCCGGAAGTTCGCTCGTACGAGGGCTATTCGGAAAGTAAACTCCAGTCTCTTACGTCACGCGACAGAATGGCGCTACCGTCGCAAACTTCCCTCTGTTGTGTAGCCATGAGCTCTGTATAGGGAAAGTATGACCAGCTTGCTAGGAGCGTCGGCCATGCTGGGCCTATACCGTGTTGTTGACAGAATGCCCGCATCAACGTTCCGAGCGCTTAGAATATTTATCAACCGATTCTCAGAAAACTATTGAACGAAAAAAGTTATTTTTTTCACATCTTATAGTGAGATATATACGCTCGATAATGGGCTGATTTTCTATTTGTTATAGTTACTGTGCTACATCAAATTAAGTAAACTATTTCACAAAATTTTGAAGAGTTCAAAATGTTCAAATGTTTGTAAATATGTCGCACCAAACTGCGTGGTCATCAGTCCGTAGCTTACAAACTACTTAAACCTAGGTAAACTAACCTAAGGACAAACACACACACCCATGCCCCAGGGAGGACTCGAACCTCCACGGCGAGCAACCGCGAGCTCCGCTTTAGACCGCTCGGCTACTCCACCACGGCTTGAAAAGTTCGCAGACGAAAAAATCGAATTGCGTAGACTTTGTGTATGGTTGATTTTAGCTGCGGATGAAATGAAGGTAAGATATCTCAATTTTATTTAAGGTTGAGAGCAGAACGATAACTCATTTCATTTTTGAGATATAGGGCGTTATATCTCACAGACAGAGGCGGTTGTGTGTTGTCCTTAGCATAAGTTAGTTTAAGTAGTTTGTGACTTTAGCGACTGATGACCAGGGACGGATTTAGACTTGAAAAGGCCCTAAGCTATTGGAGATAGGGGACCCTTTAGATGTCCAGACATTATATGTTTGTGCCAAATATGATTTTCTTGTACCTAAAGGATTTAATTGATACACAATTAAATGAATGTTTAAAATCGACAGGGAGCGGCACAAAGCTGTGATTCGTGTTTCGACGTGTCGACCGCTTCGTTGTCCCATTGCACACCCCCCCCCCCTCGTCCAATCCTTGCGTAATCGTTGTTTCAACCATATCCAGTCTACCCTATTAGGAAGTGTTTGGTGAGATTTGGCGAGATGTGGTCGGATACCCCTCCGCCATTTCATGTTATTTATTCTACAATGTGACTAACCTGCTGCTATGCTGACGTTGTACTGATGTGGGAAGTGCCCGAGGGTTTCTCGTGCTCCTGGGAATTCCTGGTGAGCTCAGCGAACCGGGTGCCGGACTGGCCGCGTTCTGTAGCCCAGCGAGTGCAGCGACGAGCAAGCAACAGAAAAGTCTTTGGGGACTCTTTATTTTCGCGGCGGATTAGTCGTCGGTACTGGGGCGCCGTGCTGCGGTGCGCACGGCCGTTCGCCGTCAGGTGTTCGAGTACCCCCTCGGGCATGGGTGTTTTTGTTGTCCTTAGATCTGTAGTTTGTAAGCTACGCACTAATGACCACGCAGTTGAGTCCGATAGATTTACAAACATTTGAACACTGGACTCTATTTCGGCTCTTTTCTACAAGGCTTTGCGTTTGATTTGGCTGTGAGGCAGTGCTCTAACATCGCTGCTTGAAAGCAAATAGCATTTTAAAAAATAACACTCAACTGAACCTAACTTACGGATTGAATTCCATTACGCCTGCACTGAATGAAGCTTTTACACACAATTATCCCGGGGGGGGGGGAGAGGAGGGGGGATGGAAAAGACGCAAGTGCCCCCGCTATCCCCCTCCTCCCATGCGGACGCGTATGTACGCAAGATTCTTCATCTCTCAGTAAGAACGGCAACTCACATCGCTTTGAATATTTTGAGCATTTATCTCGCAGTCTACATCTGTGATTTTTACCCCCCCACGATTCGCTCAAATACTAAATAAGTTGTGGTCAGGGTCTATACCTGCCCCTGGATATGTCTTACAGTTTAAAACTGATTCCGTAATGTTTTACCATTATAATATCAATCTAACACCTTCCGGCGCCTCCTAGTCTCTTCCATGTGTAAAGCCATTTTCCATGGTCTTGAAACAAGTGTTTGGGATGATTAAATTGTCTTCTGTGCAAAATGCTCCCACGCGACTTCCTCTTTCAGTCCTTTTCGCCAGTACGTATTCACCTACTATTCACTACTATGCAAACACAAAAATAACAATATCGTCTCAAGTTTTCACATGATTTTAAATATATGAGAATTCTACATATCACAATAGCTTGCTCGGCCCTCTTTTTTTTTTTTTTTTTTTTTTTTTTTTTTTTTTTTTTTTTTTTTTTGCCCCCTGGAAAGTGGGGACGTAAATCTTGCACTACTAATGACTACTGCAGTTCGGTCACATAGCTTTACAGACATTTGATTTTTTTAAAAATCAATCAATCAGACTAACTTAAAGCATTAATAAATGAATAAATAAATAAATACTCGTAAAATCCCTGGAAACGCCAGGTTTTCAGTTACCTACAAATCTGTCTAAGAAATATTTGAAATACTGACTGTGTAAGGTACTGTGCCACACCGAAATGTGCCAAAGATGTTTGCTGATTTCTTTCACCATCAAACAGAACCGTTTTTTCTCCGAACTTGGCATAAACTGAAACAGAGAGAAACAAGTAGCATGATTTCCAGGAGAACTGACGAAACAGTTGCCAGCCAATTGTTGGAAATTAATTACTTTGCCTGTTTACTGTGTAAATACATATTATGAAATACTCTGAACTCTTGTGTAGTACAATGAAAAAACTCCAAAGAAATAAACAGAGGCTTTCAATCAGATATCTGTACCACTGCTCCTCCTCTAGATGTTTGATTGGATTTTTATTCAAGAAAGGCTACCCTGGTGTTGGAATTACAGGAAGCCTCATACAGGAAAATTGAGAAAACCTTATTGTGTCGGTAAATTTTAATGGGTGTACGTGCTTGCAATAACTCAATATCAACGTTTTATCATCAGTATTAACCAGTCTGAATAAAATTTTTGCAGGAAGTAGTATTGATCTATTTGCATACATAACTTAGGCTGTTCTTTTTTACGTTACTTTCCATTTTTATACTTTCGTCAATAATAACTACAAACACTAAAAATGCATTACACTTAGTTACGGGAATTGCTGAGCCTATAAAGATACTTATTTGTATAAAAACATTACATGTTAGAACTATTGCACAACATTGTTACATATTTACCTTTTGTTTAAAAAAAATTAGGGCAGACCATGTTTTATATATCACTGGATCCTAAATTAAATACTGCTCATTTTTCACACACTAAAATTAATAATCCGTTTGGTACTAAGGAACTATCTTCGAAATAGACAAAACTACTACGACCTTATACAAATCTGCATTTATAAAAAATTAGACCACAAATTGAAATACATTAAAATTACGTGTCTCAATAATAGTACACCTAAACAATATTGCCAAAACAGATAAGTGTACACTTCAAAAACACAAATAATGTAAATAACTTGAGCAAATTTAACACTAGTCATAACACTACTTTTAATTTGCGTAAACTATTAAATACAAATTTCATAAAACACATATGCACATTGAGATAAGTAGTTAAAGCCTAATGTAATATTGTAATTTATGTATTTTGGCATATTTAAAGTAAAAGAATTTTGTTTAATTGTGAACTTCAAAACAATGTTATTATTCTTATTGCGCGGTTACGCGGAAAATGTGAGTGGAAGCCATCTTTTGTCACTCTGTTTGTAGTCACAAACCTGTAAACATCTCTGTTATCCGCTGCTGGATATTTTGAACATTATAATGGTACACAACTAAATAAATTTGTTTCTGTCGCAATGGAACTATCATCAAGAATGTCTTTTATTAATTAAATGAAGATCCTGAAATATATTATACTATTTAGCTGAATGCTGAGCATCAACAACGCAAATGTCCGTCTTCAAGAACCAAGATAAGTACAATATTTATGTTTGATCTTCCCCATCTAAAGTGAAGTGGATTCCTATAGGGGAGAGCGGGGCAAGACGGGGTACTTAAGCACTTAACAATTTTTGTAGGCTTACAAAATGCTCTAGTAAAATACCAGATATTCCACCTTAAACTTCAGTATTTCTAGAGTTTATATAAAAAATAGGACCAAAATTGTTAGTGTTTACTATTTAAAAAAATATATTTTCCCAGGGTTTACCAAGTACCCCATCTTGCCCTACAGTGAGGGCAAGATGGGGTACCTCAATACTGTATAAGGCAAAGGTAATTAAATTATTCAATGAACACAGGTTTACAAATTTATACAAGAATTATTCTAATATCTAATGAAAATGCATGAAGTAAACATTGTGTGATGTTAAAGTTCAGTTTCTTGTTATTCAGTTATTATCGTCGTCTCCAGGAATTCTCTTCTGTAAGGGGAGCTAGTAACAACAGTTTTTCCTTTTTTGCGGCCTGTTTCTCGGATGTTTTTCTTTCCGACATGAGGGATTGGGACAATCTGTCCCCAGAAGCCTGCTTGTTTGTAGTGTGGTAATTGGGGTTATTATCATTCCAAAATGAGCACCCTCGGCTTAGGCCTACAGCAAGCGCATCTTTAGTACTGGATTGGTTGACAGGACCATCGCTTGTCTCTGACATAAAGTGCTTATGTGAGCCAACTGAAGCCTCTCCTTGGTCATTATTGACAGAAACGTTAGCGGCCTCACTTGTAGTTAAAGGAGTGTCTGTAGTGACAGAAGCTTCAAACACTGAATTTGTGAAGATGTTTGGTTCGAAAGAGCAAATTCTTGTTTTTTTTGTTTTTTTTTTGTTTTTTGTTTTTTTTTTTTGTTTTTTTTTTTTTTTTTAACCGTTTATGGCAGTCAACATGGTTGCAGCTCATGTTATGTCGTGTGGGGTATGTTATGGGGTACCCCATCTTGCCCTCCCACTAGGTACCCCGTCTTGCCCCCAGGGATCATTTTTACGTTAGGATACATTCAATATTAGTTATAGCATGCATTAATTTATTACTAAACAAACTGTTTTTTGATTGATAATACTTAAGAGTATGAGCAAAAATTACTTCTCTTACCTTTTCACGTCTGAAAATGACGAAAAATTATATCAGCATAGACGAAAACACGTTTGGAGGTATTCACTCCGAATGGTTTGCTCAAAACGGCTGCGAGCACTGTCAGACACTCGCATAGCAAGTGCCTACTACTTCAACTATTCGCCACTTATATATATATATATATATATATATATATACACTCCCGCGTCGGAGGTTCGAATCCTCCCTCGGACCTGGATGTGAGTGTGTTGTCCTTAGGTTAGTTTAACTTAGTTTAAGTAGTTTGTAAATCTAGGGACTTATGACCAAAGTAGTTTGGTCCCATAAGAACTACAAACATTTGAATTTCATCGCATTTTGTTTAGTGCACCCAGTTTTAGAAAGAGTTTCTAATATAATTGACATTTCCAATTCGGTTTTCTTCACAGATAAAAATTATAGAGATCCTCGATGCTCTGTCGGTAACTGCGGCATGCTCTTTGTTTACGTCGTTTTTTCTGCGCTGTCCGCCGATGTAGCACTAGGACTGTTTCATGGAAGATCGGTATTTTGTAAGATTGGATTGTATTTGAGTTGAGCTACAATTTTCGTACCCAGACCGGACAACCCATTTTACATGCACCATTTGTAATCCAGTGGACGAAAATGTTAGGCGTGTATCCTTACATTTTGAATATTTATCTGGTCTTCTCCTTTATAACTAGATAACTTTTCATGTTTGTTTTCTAAATGTATAGAAAAACGATGGTAAAAACGCCCTTGGTTCTACCCTTCTATGTCCATTACAGCAGCAGCACAATGTATCTACATTTTTACTCTACAAAGAACATTTAAGTTTCTGGCGAAAAGTTTATCGAACCTCTTTGATACCGTTTCATTATCTAGTAACGCATGAGAAAGAGGAACATCTACATCTTTTACTTATCCATCCGATTTCTCTTATTTTATTGTGATGATCATGTCTCCCAATGTAGGTGGGCCCTAACAAAATATGTTCGCATTTCGACGAGAAAGTTGTCGAAAGAAATTTCGGAAATACATCTCGCCGCAACTAATAACATCTTTCTTGTATTTATTTCCACGCCATCTTGTGAATTATTTCCGTGAGTCTCTCTCCCCTGTATTGCAATAATGCTAAACGAGCTGCCCATCTCTAAACTTTATTTATATCCTCCATCAGATCCACTTGATGGAGATCCCACAATGCGCAGCAGTACATCAAAATGGGATACACTGGTGTAATGTAGGCACATTCTGTAGAAGAACCGTTGCATCTTCTACGCGTCCTGCCAATGATTTGGTTCGCTTTCCGTACGATATTTTCTATATTTTATTTCTAATTAAAGTTGTACCAAATTGTAATTCGCAGGCATTTAGTTGAATTTATGGCTAGTAAATTTGACTGATTTGTCGTTTAAATGAAGGTGAACGGTTTTCTCGTAGTGCTAATATGAATGGCATCACACCCCATCTTCGCACCATGCAGATATCCAAATCGTTCTTCAGTCGCTTTCGGTCTTCTGGTGACTTCACTAACCCGTAAAAGACAGCATCTTCCACGAACAGTCTAAGAGAGTCGCTCAGATTACCTTCCAAATCTCTATCTACATAAAAGCGAAAGGACACTCATTCACTAACTCACTCACTGATAAACACGAAATGTCGAAAACTACTTCACCTATGAAGTTTAAATTTGTCAGGAATGTAACTTATAGGAAGAAGACGTCAGTTAAGATAGGATTTTGCGATAGCGCCCATAGTTCAGGAAATATGACGTCATAAACAACGAAAACTTCTCCGTCTTGTGGGACTTGATAGTGTGACTTTATCAGTCCACAATTTGAGAAAGAGAGGACTTAGCAACTTGCAACAAATATTAAACATAATTTCATACCTTTAGGGAAATTTTTATTGCTGATAACCCCAGACAAATCATGAAAGGAAAAAAGTTTGTCACTTACTATGTTTTCGGCGTTCAAGCAGTAAAATTAAGGCATTTGGCATGACGTTACAATTTATTACTTGTTCACTATTAATTGTATTCGCGAGAAATGTTACAGACAATATAGACACATACCACTGAACGTACGTTAGAAATTTTATCATAGTACGACACACAGTTTATGAGATATGGACTCATAAACAGCTTCATGAAAAACCGCCTTATCGCGCATGACGTGTTGATTTATTACTTCTATCCTATTAATTCTATTCGTGACGTATGTTACAGACATTTTACATATTCACCACTGGATGTTCCTTCGAAATAATGTCGTATTACGACATATAGTTCCGGTTCTATGACGTCAAAGACAATGAAATGCGTGAAAATTCGCCCTAAGAAGAGTTAGGTTGTAATTACTACGTTTTTATCACCATCACTATATCTCTCATTACAACATCAAGGAAATAAAGAAAAAAAGGTAAGTGTATCAGTAATCGGCACTTACATTTCAAATAAGCATTTATGGCTAAATAGATTCATCATTTTTAATTAAGGTTTACCCTCATATTGGGTCCCGATAAAAGGGTATCGACATATTTAGCACTGCGGGTCACTAGTACCAAAGGTACATGTCATAAATGTATTTATTTTCAATTGAAATGACAAGGACCTGCGCATATCCATACGAAATCAGATTAATGTATGTGGCATGTCTCAATTAGTTAAAACCAATATTGTAGAAATAATAAGATTTACACATGTTATTTAATGTTAATCTCTGTAAAGTGTCCATAATTTGTACATGTACCATATGAATTACTTCTCGAAATACTTCATCATATCTACAAACACGATCTTTGGAATCCCACCTTTTGTTATACCACACCTTTTTCATAGGAAGAAAAAAAATTTAGTTTTTAGTTTACTTTTTTTCTTTTTTAACACAGGCACAATATCTGTGAAAACGTATATAGCTTTATTACTCATTAGTACGCTTAGTGTGAGGTATGGAATTTTTCCTTTAAATACATGGTCCAATTTTTAATGTTTTTACGTACATCGTCATTGAATTCATCAAACTATGCAACATACTACTTTCTTAATGACGACGAATGTTATGTTCCTCGAGCACAATAGCTTCATTACACATCCCAAACGTTATTTTGTTGCCTTTCTCTATATATTATAAAGGTACTTTGAAGAAGGGACGTACAAATATTTCAAAGAAAGAAATCATGAATTAACAATAGACCCAATAAATTTTTATCAAGATCTAATGAATTGTTATCAACGAAGCGGTAAATTCTGCAGGAAATTAGTATTCACGTAGTGTCGCAGTGGGCAGTCGAAGACGGTGTGGTGCGTGGCTTCTTCTGTGTTACAATCATTTAGGGATGAAACAATCAAGTATACCAAATAGTGTAATGGAAACTGTCCACAATAAAAGCGTAGAAATATCTGTGCTACATATTATACACGGGAAAGTAGGAATACTCTCACTGGTTTTTGATGTGTCATTGTGTACATCATGAAATTTTTCTGCATAAGCTTAAGCATTGTGCCAGTAGCGGGGCAGTGCACAAATCGTTTTAATCATATTTATGTGGAAGAGTGCAGAAAGGTGAAATAAATGGTCAACACAAACAACAAAACTCATCTGATTTCTCAAATTGGGGCACTATCAGGAATGGGGTCCCACTGGGTTCGGTCTTGGGTCCCTTGCTGCTCTGATTTAAATTTATATTCACGGTGTTGCAAAGCTATTTATTTTTGTTGATGATACAAGTATAGTAAAAAAAACAACAAACAAGAATTAATTGATGAAATTGTAAATAATGTCTTTCAGAAAAATCGTAAGAGGTTCCCTGTAAATGGACTCATTACATTTTGATAAAACACTGTATATACAATTCCATACCGTAAATGGTATGACACCATTAATAAATACAGTCGGTGAACAGAAGTCTGTAGCTAAGGTAGAATATTCAAAGTTTTTAAGTTTGTGCATTGATGAGAATTTGAATTGGAAACAACAGATTGATGATCTATATAAATGTTTAAGTTAAGCAACTTATGCTGTTAGGGATATTGCAAATATTGGTGGGAAAATACCTTACTATGCCTATTTTCTTTAACTTCTTACATATGGCATCAAATAACACGAAATGTATGACAGACAAACAAATTGAAAGATTTGTGAATGACAACTCGTTCTATCAGTAAGTGAATTATTACATAGAAATCAGTAATTTTACAAATAAATAAATAAGTAATATAAAATAAAAATATAAAATGTATGTCATGTACTGTTATCTGTTACTAAACTGAAACGTACCACATCATTACGAAATCTCCCATTCATGATCTATGGGACAGATATTAATATAATCTAATCCAGTCTTGCAGATTGGTTGCATAATGTTTTAATACGAAATTTCACGACATGCAGTTTCATTTCATTTCTGCTACTCTTTTTTTATGTTTTCTATCTTTTGTACATTTCCACGGTCTTTGTTCGGTGAATTAATAGGGACCAATGTTGCCCAAGATTGTGTGTGGTTTGCTGAGAATTACATGCATTGTACATGCAGGGCAAAACTTGCCACTCAAACTGGGAAAACTTTGTAGTTGTTGCAGCGACCGTTTTGCGTTCCTAATTGCTACCTATCGCCCGACTTCCAGTTCTGCTGTTATATAAGCGTGCGGGCAAGTTATTCGGCGAAGGACAGCCAGAGCAACGGGATTTGACATTTAGACCCGAAGCACGCGTAAAACACACTTTAATGACGTACCGTTTTGAAAAAGCAGTGCAACAAAACGAAATAATTAGAGCCCTCACCAGCCAGAGAGACGCATGCCCTACAAGTGCAGTGGCTGTGGCTGTGATTGAGTAATGACTCGAGGAAACATGACGCCTTACATACCGTGCAAATACGAGCACTTCACAGAGAATGTTAAGTGGGAAAGTTATATAAGTAGATTAAATGGATACGGCCGGCTTTCTTTTTAGAGTACGGTATCCGACAACTGTCACTTAGTGATAATTGGCTTAAAATTAACATACGATAACAACCATGACTGGTCGTTGCCATTTAACTTTCCGTTGTACGTTTCGAAGGATTTTATCTCTTGTTGAAAACGGATTACTTTAAACTAGCGTGACGTAGGTGGTTTTTCTGTGCAAACTGGGCATTGTCTAGCAGTAGAAAGTGAAAACGAAGGTTTTGCAGTGTCTGACTCAGAAATTATACGGCCGTACGGTTTCGCTGCATACGAAAATAACTTTTCGAAATTGTTCTTCGTTACACTCTTTCTGTTTCATGAAATTACATGTAATGAAATTGTGTATCAATTGTTCCCAAGTGCGAAGCACCTGTGGCGGTGTTGCCAACTGAGTGGAAACATATACAACTTTTTCTGATGATTCCCTCTCCTTCCCCCCCCCCTCTCCGTCTGCGCGTGTGTCTATTTTGACACAAAACCTATAATCCCAGATTCATTAGTATGACTTGGAATACATTCCTCTCTTCATTTTGATACTTTTACAATGAAGATACATATAGGATGAGTAATTTAAGGTACGATTTCAGAAATCTCAAAGACTGTGTGCATTCAACAGAAAAGAAATACGAACGACTAACACAAGAGTGACAGAAGTCAGTAACACGTCTCTATCGATTTCCCCCTGTTTGCGTTCAAGAAGCGGGAAATACAATTTGTTGCTGAAGAAAGAAATTAAAAACTTTGGTGAGGAACACTCTTTTATTATGAGTTACACAATCTAAGTTGTAATTTACACAAATATAAGTTCCCAGTTAAAAAAAATTGAATTCAGTTTATTACAATTTTTGAGCTTCCATCTCAGAATTATAGACACAGATGAGACATATTCAGTTATTATGAAAATCAACAAAGGTAGGATTTCACAAAATAGAGGAAAATAAAAAAGATCCCCGTGACGATAAGGAGCAAAGAAAATGTTATGAACATGTGACCTGTTTTCCTCTTTGTGGTCCCAAGGATCATCTTCTGTAGTTTGTCCACATTTAGAAACCTCATACAGTTGTGATAGTGAGGTATGTCAATTACTACTTCGATCAACATGTAATGACTTTACTGAACATAACATTGAAAATACAACATACAATAATACGAACATATTAAAGTGTCAAATTGTCTAAGGATATTACTGAATTTGCTACAGGCTGTCTTCAAAGAGGTGGACTAATTTCACCTTCATGCATCACCTCGTATATGCGTACCTTCCTTATCTGCATGTACACATATTAGTATGCGATGTCATTTACAATTTTACATATATTTTTTATTGTATTTCATTAATTACCCAACAGTGTCTTATTGACACCTGGCGGTAATGATTTTATATTCTTCGTCTTATGGTTGTAATTATTGATTTCTGAGTTGAAGCGCATTCGCCACGTTTTGAACTGTGTGAAATAATCAGTGACTGTTGATATGTTCAATTCGTCCTATAAAGGTGCTTGACTACCTTCATATCGAAAAATATTTCAGGTAAAAGGCAACTTCAGGCTCGAAGCACAATATAACCACCGCTCTCTTCGTCAACAATGGGAAGAATCAATTTACTTAATAAATGTTACATTACATTTACATTTATAGGTCCAATTGCGTTTCATAAAGAATCAATTTCTTTCTTAAGAATGCCTGACTTGGATGTATTCTTGCAGAATATAATTGTTAATGTTGAACATTCCATGAAGCAATTGGAGGTAACAGGCTTAAAATACCAGGGTGTAACCATCTGGGATGAAGTGGAATGGTATGGCAGAACAATCTGGAAGAAATGTTTGAAAGAACCTTTAATATGATTCTTCCCCGTAACCAAAACTAGACGTAAATCTGGATGGAGTTTCCGTAATCATCCGCAATGTCAGTCTGTAGACAGCTTTTACTGCTTTTCATATGATCGGTTTCGGACCAGCTGCCCATCTCCAGATGACTTTATAAAATTACGACACTGAGAATCTAGATCCTCAATTGACAAGTTACGCTGTAACTCTATAAAATGATATGAACGTGGGCAGATGGTCCGAAGACGATCTTCTGATAGGTCTGCAGGCTGACTTTACAGACTGTCATCCTCGTAATACGTATCTTATGAAAAACATGTAAGAGGATTTTTCAGCGGCTTGGAAAAGTACACTCCTGGCCACTCCTAGCTACACCACGAAGATGACGCGCTGCAGACGCGAAATTTAACCTGCAGGAAGAAGATGCTGTGATAAGCAAATGATTAGCTTTTCAGAGCATTCACACAAGGTTTGCATCGGTGGGGATACCTACAACGTTGCCGGCAGCGGTGGCCGAGGAGACTGAGGCGCTCCAGTCACGGTCGGCACGGCCACTACGGTCGGGGGTTCGAATCCCCCCTCGGGCATGGATATTTGTGCCATCCTTAGTATTAGCTAGTTCATAAGTAGTTTGTAAGTTTAGGGACTGATGACCCAGTAGTTAAACCCATAAGCTATACGAACATATGAACCTACAACGTCCTGAATGAGTAAAGTTTCCAACCGATTTCTCATACACAAACAGCAGTTGACCTGCGTTGCCTGGTGAAACGTTGTTGTGATGCCTCGTGTAAGGAGGAGAAATGCGTTCCCCCTTCCATCACGTTTCGGACTTCGATAAAGGTCGAAAGGTCGGATTGTAGCTTATCGCGATTACGGTTTATCGTATATTAGCAGAATATGGAATCGGTGGGCTCAGGAGGGCAATACGGAACGCTGTACTGGATCCCAGCGGCCTCGTATCACTAGCAGTCGAGATGATAGGCATCTTATCCGCATGGCTGTAACGGATCGTGCAGCCACGTCAGATCCCCGAGTCTACATATGGGGACATTTGTAAGACAACAACCATCTGCACGAACAGTTCGACAACGTTTGCAGCAGCAAGGACTATCAGATCATGTTTGCGATTACTCTCGACGCTGCATCACAGACACGAGCGCCTGCGATAGTGTACGTAACGACTAACCTGGATGCACAAATGGCAAAACGTCTTTTTTCGAATGAATACAGGTTCTGTTTACAGCCTCATGAAACTCGCATCTGTGTTTGGCGACATCACGGTGCACGCACATTGGAAGCGTGTATTCGTCATCTACATAATGGCGTATCACCCGGCGTAATGGTATGGGGTGCCACTGGTTTCACGTCTCGGTCACCTTTTGTTCGCTTCGACGGCACTTTGAACAGTGGCCGTTACATTTCTGATCTGTTACGACCCGTGGCTCTACACCTCATTCGATCCCTGCGAAACCCTACATTTTAGCAGAATAATGCACGACCGCATGTTGCAGGTCCTGTACAGGCCTTTCTGGATACGGAAAATGTTCGATTGCTGCCTCGGCCAGCACATTCTCCATATCTCTCACCAACTGAAAACGTCTGGTCAATGGTGGCAGTACAACTAGGTCGTCACAATACGCCAGTTACTACTCTTAATGAACTGTGGTATCGTGTTGAAGCTGCATGGACAACTGTACACCCCATCCAAGCTCTGTTTGATTCAATGCCCAGGCGTATCAAGGCCGTTATTACGGCCAGAGGTGGTTGTCCTGGGTACTGATTTCTCAGGATCTATGCACCCAAATTGCGTGAAAATGTAATCACATGTCAGTTCTAGTATAATATATTCATCCAATGAATACCCGTTTATCATCTGCATTTCTTCTTGGTGTAGCAATTTTAATGGCCATTTGTGTATTAGGGAGGTTAAGTAGAAGAAATGGGGAGAACCAACGAAGAGCGATACACTTTGCCAGTAGATCGTTTAGTAAGCGTTACCGGCATTGACGAATGTAAAGATATGTCATTTTAAGTAGACACCCCAATAAGGCCACCCCCCTCCCCCCTTGTTTCAGAAACTTTCATTCAAATCTGTCGGATGGCAGCACCTACATGTCCGGAAACGGCGTCCTAGTAACAAATGAAAATCAAGAAGCGCCATGCTTTCCGTTTCCCAGTTGCAGAAGTGTATCTTTGGTTTTGGAGGTTTATGTTAAGTTACTGAGGTGAGTTTTTGCTAAGCTTTGGAGTAATTAATTTTTGTGGCTGCTTTATAAACTGGTGATTCATTTGAAGCATATTTTTGTAGATTGAAACTTCAGGTATTTTGAGATTAGCGTGTTAAAAATTGCAGAAATATGCTTGGGTTGGGCAAAAACTGTGTGTAGACCAGTAAGGCCACGCTGGCCTTTCTACGGCCAGGGTGGCCTTATTGAGATCCCACACCTATTTATCCCATCTTTACTGCCTTCCAAGCAACACAACCCGTGCCCTCCAGCCAATGGATAGGACTGTGTTCAAACCCTTCGAGTCATTTTGGGATGACGATGTCTTTAGATACTGGGAAAATAACCCTGACAGAAAAATAACAAAAAATTCGGAAAACTTTTCTCAAAAGTGTGGCCAAGAGCTTTGACACCAAGCAACGCAACTGCTGAGTTCCGGAGCACTGGAATCTACCCCTTTGACCCGAATGTCATTCCTCCTGAATTTTTTTTCCCAGTTTAATCACTGAGAAAGAAATAATGAAACTTATACCCGGGCCGCTGAAACATTGCACTTGACATTTCGAGTTACGGCGAGATAAGTTGTCTACACTGCTTTAGCGACGGTTTAACACTAGCCTCTATACGCACAGCAAACGAAACGGTTTTCAGTTGTATCTCGTAAATGTAAGCTATTGAGCAATAAAAGTGCTAATAATAATTTGTTCTTGAACAGCAATTAATTAACGGCACATTAATGAAGACCAGAGCACAACAATGCACACGCTTTCAATAACGGAGCAAAGCAATATAGAAAAAAAGCATTGAATCACGACAGATACGAAATAAACAATAATCAAGATAGTAACTTCTCTCTCTACGTTTTATAATCAGAATACTTTTCACTCAACAATTTACGGCGACAATGGTACAAATACATCCAGCTCCCCATCTTCACTGTTGTCACTGCCAAAATCGTCGTCATCACCAAGACAAATCATTAAACGTTCACGATTACTGATGATCCCTTCCATTTTTTTGCGCTGTCCGAATCTGGTTTTCAAAATTGGTCGACCCTTTTTTTTTCCCAAGATACATCATCCACAACAGCACCAGCTTCATGCAACAGCTTTTCCACCTCTGTTATTGGTAAAGACTTATTGTTTCTTAAGTAATTCTTCACGTCACTCCATACCAATTTTATAGGGTTAAAACGGCAGTAAAATGGTGGCAGATGTATTACATTGTGACGCTGCTCCTTTGCGATTTCGTCTACTGTATATGTGGGTGTAATAGGCTTATTTTGTTTCACGAGCGATTAAAAAGAAGTTTTGACATTGACATATCTGTAGCAATATTTCTTTCTTGTAACCACTGCACCATAACTTCTTTCCGATCGTTTGAAGCGAGAATGAACTTCCTGCTCAGAACGTAAGCTTCGAAGTTTTTATTCATACGAAATTGAAAACTTACTCAGAAAAAGTCACTAGACAAACGTCTTTTCGGTGACATTATCCAATTACTTGAACTTGGAAAGTCAAGTTAAACCACTCACAGAAAAAACAAATCGCAGCGAAAAAAGCACACACAACATAAACATGCGATAAACACGATACACAACTTTGTTTACGTTAGAACTGAACAAAGCCGGCAAAGCAGGAACTTTGACGTCACGGCACGTGATAACTGGAAGTGTTTATCGCGCTGTGATTGGCTAGTTCCTAGCGACTCGCGCTTTTTGCTCTTCACTTCTTATTTGTAAACGTTAAGTGCAAAGTTTCAGCGGCCCAGGTATACACGGACCCCCGACGTGGAAGACTTCATGACGAGAGTAATGGAGGATGATGACTCCATAGATGGCGATAAAATGCTAATGACCTGGATGACACATCTGAGATGCAAGCGATGCCTTCAGTGGAATCTGGTGAAACCGATGTAGCTGATGAAGTGAACAAACCGACCTCAAAAGATAAATGTGAAACGCCTCCTGAAACATAACTCTTAGCTCACCTTTCATCATCTGCTGGGAGATCCGTCACCGACATTTAAAAAACCCCTAAAATGAAGAAGAGTCCCAACCAGAGAAGAAAAAGTTTGAATTACGTAGGGAACAATGTAACCCGAAGTTTATTCCAAGAGAAACCTCAAACATCAGCAAAGGGACAACAGAACACAACGTCAAAAGCTTTGAAGAAAAGCTCTCAAGCAGCCCCTGCTCCTCAAAACCTAATGCGCCTTTTTGGTATTGTTTTATCTGCACTGAGGATTTGGTAGAAGATATGATTCGCTGCTCACTGTGTGGACTACACGCTCATGAGCGTTGTGCCGGGATCGACAAGAGAGACACTGCTGAAAAATATTTTTGTTCCAACTGTGAAATAGAATAATTATTTTCTGTCTGAATTTTTCTTTTTGTTTTTCTTGTAATACGTAATAAAAGTTTTTTGACTGTATATTCAGCATTTAACTCTCCCAAACCCCTCTTCTTTTAGATATGGCCTTGTTGGGGAGATGGGTGGCGTTATTGGGAACCCCGTGTATCCCAATAAGGCCATTTGTTACGTTTTTAAAATTTCAATTTAGGACATACTTCAACTGCCTTGATTGATCAGAATTTTTTTTCCTGGTAGCTCAACCTATTCCTAAGAAATGTGAAGTCTGAAGTTAATCGGCTGACTATTTTGGCCGTGAAAAATTTCCAAACCTTAAGGTGGCCTTATTTGGCCCACCTAATTTACTGCTTTTGAAACACCCTGTATTTTGTATCTCTTTCGCTGGTTATATTCAGAGGATTATTTGCGCTAAAGCCTTTTTACTTTACTAAGATCAAGTTTTATTATTGTCGACGTCAAATCATAAAAAATATAGGTGTTTATAAAAATACTGCCACGAACTTCACACGACTAATATCCCACTCACAAATAAAGGGGAAGTATAATTTCCTACTACGACGCTGCCTTTATGCATTATACAATAAAAATTCCAGATACCGTACTTATGTTTTTCTTTATATTCATTTTTTCGGGGTTGGGGGATTGGGAGGCCGCCCTCTCCCCCTCTTATATTCGCCACTGGATACCGGATACGGCCAACAAAGCGAACAACGCGACAACAGCGGCGTTCTGCACGGCGAAGAGGCTTACGTCTGAGACGGTAACATCCTGGAAGTGACGAAAAACATATTACTTTCTACCACGAACCTCTTATGGAAAGGCCACACAGAGAAGGTTATCCGACCGATTTTCTTCTACTCTCAATTCTCATATCGAACGGGTAATAGAGAGACAGAGAGAGAGAGAGAGAGAGAGAGAGAGAGAGAGAGAGAGAGAGAGAGAGAGAGAGAGAGAGAGAATGATAGCAGTGCCAGAAATCACCTCCGCCTCATATAGAAAGGTATTTTAGGGAGCATAGATACATATATACACTCCTAGTCCTCCAGACTGCAATACTAAGAAAGATCGGGGACATCACAGCCAAATTCGGACATAACACGTTGCACGAAGATCACATGATTGAAAATAAAGTCCCAAGTGAAGTCAGGAACATGAAATCAGTATTAATGCCACCATTAGTGAATATAGTCGTTGCTACACCCCTGGTCACTGAAACAAAGAGTCTTTGAGTGTGTTCCTGGGGTGTAGCTCTGCATTCTGCTTCCAGATACTGCCAGAGTTGATCTGGTAAGGCAACGGTATCGCGGACTAAGCGTTGCGGAATCATTGACCACATTTTTGGGCCCACTTTAGGTTACGGTGGTAACACTGAAAGTAGACCTTTGCGATCGACTTTTGACAGCTCGAAATGTAAATGAAAGTAATGGCTTAACCGTTCACCTGACACGAAAATTGAATAAACGAATTTGTGGAAGAGAAATTCTCTACAACTTTGCTCTCTTATGTTTTTTTCATGACGCACAACGTTTCCGAAATACTTGCAAAAATAAAGGCGAGTCAAATCGTCTTTATTTTTGCAAGTGTTTCGGAATCGTCGCGCGATAAATAAATAAATAAATAAGAGAGCAAACTTGTAGACTTCTCGTCTCCAAATTCGTTTATTCCATTTCCATGTCAGTTGAACGGTTAAGCCGTTATTTTCATTTACATTTCAATGTGTCAAAAGTCGGTCGCAAAGGCCCACTTTCAGTGTTACCACCGTAACCTAAAGTGGGCAAAGTGTGTCTTTCTGTAGCGTGTTCCCACTTTTTAGGTCGCGTCGTTCAACCGATCGGCAACAAATTTTACAGACGTTATTGTTTTCTGCCAGTGAACAGAATCTCCTTTTTTCAAATAGTTGGGACAAAAAATAGATTAGTAACACTAAAAATAGGCCGTTTGTGTTCACCTTTTTGACAGCAAGAAATTTTTTAATGAAAACATTTTGGTAAAGTTTTTACCGTGACTTTTGTTTGAAATTGATTGAAACACAAGGGATTACTGTTACCAGTCACTTTTTTTATCGTACCCACAATGCATTTCGAGGGTTTAAGCCGTCATCATCAGGTGGAGTGCCATTAAACTGAGAACATGTAGGTTAGGTTGGTTTGTTGCACTGTCTGCAAGAGAAAATGCAAAACACTACATCAGAATTTAACTTTGTACAATTGTTCAAATGAAGTTAACTGTTAGTGGCCACAGGTCCCTTGTATTGTCTTAACCTAACTTACACATAACAAATCACAGCCACCATCTTTGTTTATTTCTAACAGAAACAAATAACTTACACTAAAGGCATAATGCACCAAAGATGAACTCTAACGATATGCTTTAAATGATGATAAACTGAAGACAAGTATACAATGCACACTATATATATATACGCAATTTGTGGGTTAATATAGAATCTAACATTTTATACAGAGAATCAAGGAGGAAATCTAACTGGAAATACCGCCTTAACCGTTCATCTGAGATGAAAATGGAATAAACGTATTTGTAGCAGAGAAATTTGCCGACAACTTGGCTTTCTTATATTATTTCCATAACTCACACCGTGTCAGAGATATTTTCAAGCCGGCCGCGGTGGTCGAGGGGACTGAGGCGCTTCAGTCACGGTCTGCACGGCCACTTTGGTCGGGGGTTCGAATCCCTTAAGCTTAACAAACATTTGAACATTTTTTATATTTTCAAAAATAACGGCGATTTGACATTGTTACTTGATTTTACGTAGACCAGTACAGGCAAAGAAAGTAAACTTTGTAAAGGGAACAATATACCACGGCAAGACAGGTGATAATAAAAATGTTCAAATGTTTGTTAAGCTTAAGGGACTTAACTGCGGGATCATCAGTCCCTAAACTTACAAACTACTTATGAACTACCTTATACTAAAGACAACACAAATATCCATGCCCGAGGGTGGATTCGAAACCCCTATGTGGAACGGCTTCGAGTATCGGAGCATAGCGCCTCAATGCGCTCGGCCGCTCCGTCGCGGCAGGTGATAATGTTTTAAGGGAAAAAGATAATAGAAATTTGGGAGAGAAGTTAAATTAATAGTTTAAGAGATAAAAGCAGTTTGTCAAAGCTAAGCTAAAATATCAAATAATTGTGGTTGTTTGCTAAACTACGGTCAGAGAGAATATTTTGTGTTGAGTGCATAGTTATTATCAAGATAGTTGAGTCGTAATCGTATCGTTCATAATTTTTTATTATTTATATTTTTATTATTTTTGTCTGAAATGTTTCCAAAAAATCATAAAATTACAGAAAAATCTAAAGTGGGCCGTAAAACACGCCAATGCGATTGTTTAGGTGACAGATCGATAGAACATGGAGGGCACGGCAGTGAATCCATCCGATAGGCGACCAAGACGTCTTGGACACTGTGCACCACATGTGGTCAAGCATTACGAAATGGCCGAGCGAGGTGGCGCAGGGGTAACGCACTGGACTCGCATTTAGGAGGACGGTGGTTCAAATCCACATCTGGCCATCCAGATTTAGGTTCTGTGTGATTTCCCGTCACTCCAGGCGAATGCCGGGATGGTTCCTTTCAATGGGCATGGCCAATTTCCTTCCCCGTCCTTATCCAAAACTCCGAGCGTTAGCTCCGTCTCTAATGACCAAGCTGTCGACGGGACGTTAAACCTCAAACTTTCTTCCTTCCATTACGCAGTGTTGTGGTCTGGAGTTCCGTGTGTATGGGAGGAAAAGGGATCCTTAAGGGATATATGGTGGCAGGTCAGTGTACCGACAAAGTGTTCTAGTTTGGTGTGCGTGAGTGGTGGGGGCAGCGAGAAGACTTCTGACAGCTGAAACCATGCCATATGGTAATGCCGGACTGAATGTAGTCTAAGAAAATTAGGCAATTTGAAGGAACGAGACAGTTATAGTAGTAGATGAGTTTTGTTATCTGGGTAGCAAAATTACTTATAAAAGCCGAAATAGAGAAGTTATAAAATGCAGACTGGTAGTGAGAAGAAAAATATTTCTAGAGATGATTAATTTGCTGACATCTAATGTTAATCTAACTCTTTTGTTGAGACATTTGTCAGGAGTGTAGCCTGTATGGGAGTGAAACATGGTCGATAAAAAGTTCAGAAAAAATATGATAGAAGCTGTTAAAAATTGGTGCTACAGAAGAATGCTAAACTTTAGTATGGTAGATCCCGTAATTACTGAGAAGATACCGAACAAAATCTTGTAAAAAAGAAATTTCTGGCATATCTTAACTAAAACGAGTGATAGATTAATTAGATATTCTTAGACATGAAGAAATGTCGGCAAGTTTATGGAGTAAAATTGCAGTGGGATGCTGAAACTGAAAGACAGTAAGCAGGTACAAAGTGTTGGAGGTTGCCATTCAAATTCAGAAATTTAGAGGCTTGTGCAGGATAGGGTAGCGCAGAGCGCTACAACAAACCATTTCTTTATATTAAAGATCACAACAGAAACATTCAAAATCCAAGAGGAAAAAAAGAATGATAAACACTGATAGTAATGGAAATATTAGCTATCATGAATGTAATTTATTCTATCTGAAAAATCAATTTACACATCTTGCCTTAACATCCCCCATTGGCAGTATGTGTGTTCACTTTAATATTCTGTTGGGGGATCTCCTGTCCATTGTCTTCTGCACCATTCTTTTCTCCTTCTTCCTTGACTGTTTATTGTCCACTGCCCCATTCTTTTCTTCTTCTTCCCCGACTGTTCATTGTCCTCTACCTCATTCTTTTCTCCTTCTTCCCCGACTGTTTACTGTCTTCTGCCCTGTTCTTTTCTCCTTCTTCCCCGACTGTTCATTGTCTTCTGCCCTGTTCTTTTCCCCTTCTTTCCTGACTGTCCATTGTCTTCTGCCCCGTTCTTTTCTTTTCACCTGTATTTATGCAGTCCTTATGCAGTCATATCATCTGAACAGTGTACTCTACAACAGTACAATTTTTCAGGTAGGTACAGTAAGATATTAGGTATATTTCTGTGAATTGTGTTGCAAATAGAACTAGTAGTAAACACGTTATATACTAACATCTAACGCTTGATGGGACACTGTATCATACATTTCATTATATACGATATCATATCTCCTGAATCAAGTGTCGTAATAGCATGTAATTTAAGAGGCACATTCAGTGATAAATGTTCACAATGTATGCAAAATTTGTTGCAGATACAGTTAGTAGTAAAGACGTAATAAATTAAAGCGTTTTACGTAATGGGGTATTTTTGTAATTCAGGTTATTGTTTATGACGTCTTATGCCATGAACTATGTACCCCACACACCGTAATTTCCACGGTACTGTATATTCAGTGGTTGTGTGCATACTCTCTACTGTCTGTATAATGTCTCACAAGTACAATATGTAATGGAGAAACAAATTTTAACACCATACCGTGAACAGTGGAAAAGGAGTCAACGCTGAATTCCATTCTGTTCAACATTTTTCTGAGGTTGAAAGTGATATAAAGCTTCATTAAGGTATGAAGCCTTGTGTAACGTTTGTTTCAGTCCGCTAGTTGCCCTCATTCTTGAACAGAGGATGCATTAAGTCACGATTCTCACGCCTTGCATGTCACAGTGCTTTGCTCATCTCATTGTTTATGATGTCATGTGTCATGAGTTATGACTGTGTGTCGTTGCTGGTTCTTGACCCCAATAGAGATTGTTACCTTACTGAAGCAGGACAATAACTTAGGAAATGCTGAGCATTGATGCGTGTTGCGGCAGGTTGCCATGAATTCCATTGTTTACGACGAGATATCTCCTGAACTAGGTGTCGTAGATGGTTCCTACGTCCACAGCAGGTCAAGCGTGCAAAATTTGATCAAGATAGGAACAAAATTGCATAGTCTGTAGATATATGTATATGAATTACGAACAATCTATCTCTTTACACAGTTCGCCTCCGTAGCTCAGACGATAGCATCGCTGACTATTAAACAGAGGACCTGGGTTCGTTTTCCGCCAGGGGACTGAGGGCTACTTGTCATCATTATCATTATCATCATCATCGGTATTCACGTCCCCAGAAAGAGTCAAGTTAAAAGACTTGCACTAGGCGGTTGGACAATCCCAAATGGGATCTTAAAGCCAAAAATGCCTTACAATCATCTTGACACAATCCAACTGACGTCAATGATATTTTGCACTCTGAAAATATAGGATAGTTTATAGGTTCATTAATGACCTTAATTATCGCATGCTGTCGGACCCGATTATGTCATCTAAGACCAGATTGGAACTTAAGCTTTACCTATCTAGGTTGGGTAAGCTTCCAATAGATGGCGAATTGTTACGCCTTCAAACCTTTCCTTTATTCTACAATTTGTTTCACGTTACAGGTGTTTTTCAAATTTACATACAACGTAATCGTTCCTTATAAATCTTTCCTGTATTTAATTTTAATTCTTATTGTGCTATATTATTCTCAGTAAAATGCACCAAAAGAAATCTAACCCCAACGAAGTGTGTAGCGAAAAGCCACGAGGAAAACATGTTGACAGAATGGTGTGTTTGTTACTGTTGACCTTTCTAAGTTCTTGGATAAATTTGTATCAAATTGTGTGTGCGTGTTGAGTCGGACCCTGATTGGTTTAGATTCACAACTTGATCCGTTCGATTGACCTGATTCATCGAAATAATTCAGAATTGGTAATTTTGGTAACTTAGGATGAGCTTCATATGTTATACGCTGTCGTATCGTTCATCTGACTGCAATAAAATTTTGTACACTTGACATTCGAAACGGAGATACGGCACTGTGTAAATAAGATTTTATTCGGTGTACAGAGGATAATGCTTTACAGCAGATTGCGACAGAATTGTACAGTATAATTCTGATAGTGATGAAATTTTCAGATTGATATTTTCACTTTACTGCGGAGTGTGTACAGATTCGAAAATTTTCACTTTTAACCTTCAAAATTTAGCAATATTTACATAATATTTCGTATCGCGCATGGTGGTGGGTACCTTACTACAAACTTCGACTCCGTTTTACCGATCACCATTAAGTTTTCATGTACAGGGGAGGAAGGAAATAAAAATAGTGGACAGGAGTAGATTGAGAGGGAGAGACGGGGAGGGGGTTAGGAGTGACAGAGACAGGGGAATGGGTGTGTGGACATAGGAGGTAGGAGTCGAAAGTGCCGGGTACGAGGTGATGGAGGAGGAGGAAGCGGCGATGCAGGAGTACTAGATAGCGGAGGAGGAGGAATAGGCAGAGTTTGATAGAGTTGTTGGAGAGGAGGGACAGATAGGGGGAGGAGGAAATGGATAGGTAGGGAGGAGCACATGGACTTACAGAATGTTGTATTAAATAAATACCTGAGCAAGGACGGTTTTTCGTCTAGAGCTAGCTAATACAGTGAGAGGTCTAACAGGAGAAACAGACTAGGAGATATAGGGGAGGTGATGGACAGAGAAATGGAATGTAGAATTTATATCAAATTCCCATCAACATTTAGCAATTGCGAAGCACTGCTCGGTTCTCTAGTATATATAAGAAGCAATGACGAAAATAAAGGATAGGTTCATGAAGTGGGTTAAAATTCAGGATCTGATGATAGAAACGAATCGATGACGACATTTCTACTTTCAGTGAAACGAGGAACAGACCTGTTAAATGAAATTAACCGTATAATGAGCACTTCCCACAGAATGAAAGGAGATCTACATCTACATACATACTTCGTAATCCACCGTAAGGTGCGTGGCGAAGGGTACACTGTACCACTACTAGGCATTTTCTTTCCTATTTCACTCCCAAATAGAATGAGGAAAAAAAGAATGCCTATATGACTCCTACGAGTCCTAATTTCTCTTATCTTGTCTTTGTGATCACTACCCGAAATGTAAGTAGGCGGCAGGAAGATCGTTCTACACTCAGTTTCAAATTCCGGCCCATTAAATTTCGTCAACAGAATTTTTTGAAAAGAACGTCGTCTCCTCCAGCGATTCCCATTCGTTCCCGGAGCATTTCCGTGACACTCGCGAATTAGTCGAACCAACCAGTAACAAACCTAGCTGCTCGCCTCTGAAATGCTTCTATGTCTTCCGTTAAACTGATCTGCTGCGGGTCCCAAACCCTTGAGCAATACTCAAGACGTGGTAGTACAAGCGTTTTATACGTAGTCTCCTTTACAGATGAAGTACATCTACCCAAAATTGTCCCAATAAACCGAAGTCGGCTGTCCACCTTACAACTGTCATTACATGTTCGTTCCATTTCATATCGCTCTGCAATGTTGCGCCTAGATATTTGAACGACGCGACTGCATCAAGAAGCTCACTGCTGATGCTGTATTCGAACATTATGGGATTGTTTTTCCTACTCATGCGCATCACCTTTTTTTTTTTTTTTTTCTTTTTTTTCCCTACATTGAGAGCTGGCTGCCATTCTTTGCACCGACTAGAAGTTTTGTTTAAGTCATCCTGTATGCTATTACAGTGAATTAAAGACGACACCCTCCCATACACCACAGCATCATCGGCAAACAGCCGCAAATTACAAACTGCTCTGTCCGTCAGATCACTTTTATAGATAGGGGGTCCTATCACACTCCCCTGGTGCACGCCTGACGATACACACTTCTCTAATGATCACTCGCCGTCGAGAACAACGTACTGCGTTCTATTACTTAGGAAGTCTTCCATCCAGTCACAAATCTGTGAACCTATTCCATAAGCTCGTATCTTCGTTAGCAGTCTGCAGTGTGGCACCGCGTCGAACGCCTTTTTGAAGTCGAGAAAAACACAATCTGCCTTTTGCCCTTCATCCATGGCTCGCAAGATGGGGCAAGCTGAGTTTCACATGAACGATGTTTTCTAAACCCGTGCTGATTCATAGAAAGAAGATTGTCCGTCTCAAGGAAATTTACTATATTCGAAATGAGAATATGCTCCAAAATTCTACAGGAAACTGATGTTAACGATATTGGCCTTATAAACGGGGGTCACTGCGCTTTTTTCCAATCACTAGGAAATTTGCGCTTAATTAAAGTTTAGCGATAAATGAAAGCTAAGAAAGGGGCAATGCCGCAGAATACTCTTTGTAAAAACGAGCTGGGATTCTATCCGGACCAGGAGACCTTTTTTGTATTTAGCTCTCTCAGCTGCATCTCTACACCGGAAATACCTATTACTATGTCCTCCATTTCGGAATTAGTCCGTTGATCAAATGATGGTACTTCTGTACGGTTCTCATGCGTGAAAGATTTCTTATAAGTTAAATTCAGAACTTCAGTTTTCCGTATTCTTTCTTCTATTACTGCCCCGGAATGATTAATGAGTGATTGGATTGTGCTTTGACCCTCTTATCGATTTTACATGGGACGAGAATTTTTTCCGGTTCTTGGAAAGATCTTTTGCTAAGGTGTGGCTGTGGTAATTATTGTTTGCTTCGGGCATGGATCAAGAAGAATAAAATAATAGAGAAACGAGGTTAGCGATAATATTGAGGACCACGAAATAGGTGAAGTTAAGGACGTCTTATGCCCTGGAAAAAATAACACATGATGGAAGAAGTATAGAGGACATAAGATGCAAAATGGCACAGGTAAAGAGGACATTTCTGATGATAATAAGTCTTTTAGTATTGAAAGTCGTTCTTCTTTTGAAAAAAATTTTTTGAAACTGTGCAAATGGAGTTCAGCGCTGTGAGGAATTGAACCATCCAGTTCCAGGTACAGGAGTAGAAATGGAACGTTTCCACGCAACTTTAGTGAAGAATATTTAGTTAACACTCATGAGAACAAGGAATGGTAGCTAATAAAAATAACTTCTAAGACACTAGAAAGAGCCATAGAGAGTAAAAATAGTAACGGAAGACGATGAAATGTAGCCAAAGAATAATAAATGATGTTGTGTGCATAGGTTATAGTGTGCATCAGAGCAGTTACTGATAATATGGAGGTCTTCAACCAACTACAAGGTGCTTTTGAAAAGTTCGGTGAATGGTGTCAGAAAAAATAAGAAACAAGAGTTACAAACAAAATACCGTGTCTGGCATTCAAAGTAATCACCATTGGCTACAATACACTTCTGACATCGGCTGTACAGCTGTTCGGAACTGTCAGTAGACGCTTGCTTTGGAATCGCTCCAAGCACTGAGGTCACGTGCTGTTGGATCTCCGCAGCTACTCAGACATAAAACCTCCCCACTGGTTCAACAGCATCACTTGCACCAACATCCCAGTCCTAATTTGAAACACAACTTGATGTTAAAGCGTTGCTCCATTTTGCCATCCATGTTGCAATGACATGAGTTCTCACGCTGACCCTATTAGCTGGGTCGCAGCGCGTACCACCGCTTCACTGCAGAGCTTCGCATTAAAGGGTGCGCTTGTTGACATGTCCCTCAATGTGTATGCGAGGGCACCTCATCTTCAGCAGTGCGGTTTGTAAAATATGGGACCAGTCACCGAACTTTTCAGACTGAGAAGGCAATGTTTAGCTTTGAGAAACAGAAATGCTTTAAGTATTCTGTTACATTTAGTATGCATATAGCTAACAATGGGGAAAAAACAGTCAATGTTTTTGCCACGGCGAAGTGGTTGAGCGCACTGAGGCGCTATGGTCCGATGCGCGAGGCTGTTCCCCGCGGGAGGTTCGAATTCTTCCTCGCGCATGGATGTTTGTGTTGTCTTTAGTACATGTTAGTTCATAAGTAGTTCGTAAGTTTAGGGAATGATGGCCGCGCAGTTAAGTCCAACAACGATGAGGTACCGGATTTTTTTATTAATTTTGTTGTTGCTGTTAAATAACTGACATAGTGAAAAACGTTTCCTCTATTTTCAGTGTATGATCAAGAAACGGAGGACTTTCCATTGACTTATTTATATTTACAAATAACTTTCTGAAAAGGGCAACCACAGTTTAAATACATTTTGATAAAACTTCTATACACAAACACCACAAAATCTAAAAACTTCAGTAATATAAAGTCCTAGATGGAGATGTGTAGAGAAAATCGCAAAGCTGTTAAAACGTGTATATTTCGACACAACCAGTTTCATATAAGTGTAGATGCATCTTCAGGTGACATTAGCAAAACGATTACATGCTATTTAGAAAACAGCGTCCAGCTAAAATACTCTCACAATAGGGTGTGGTCATCATTTGATAAATAACATCCCCGATTTGTCCATTACGATGAAACCAGTAATGTGAATCAGGAAACAGACGGCATCTCCAGGACCAGGAAGTGGAGTAGCCGATCGGTCTGAGGCGCCTCGCTACGGAGCGCACGGTTGCTCGCCGTCGGAGGTTCGAGTCCTCTCTAGAGCATGGGTGTGTGTGTGTTGTCCTTAGGTTATTTTACCTTAGTTTAAGTAGTTTGTAAGCTATGGACTGATGACCACGCAGTTTGGTCCGATAGATTTACAAAAATTTGAACATTTTGACCAGGAAGTGCTGTAGCTGCGGTACATAACAAGTGCATACCCATACTAAAGTGCTGGTTTCTTCGTAATGGACAAATCGGGGATGTTATTTATCAAACGACGACCACACCCTATTGTGAGAGTATTTTAGCAAGGCCTCCTGAAAGCTGGACGCTGTTTTCTAAATATTATCTAATCATTTTGCTAATGTCACCTGAAGATGCATCTATACCGATGTGAAACTGGTTGTGTCGAAATATACACGTTTTAACAGCTTTGCGACTTTTTCTGTACCCATCTCCACCCAGGACTTTATATTATTGAAGTTAACTTTTAATTTTTATATTCTTTGGTGTTTATCTATTGAAGTTTTATCATTTATATTTATCGTGCACCCATCACGACATCTACGTCCGCATATATACTCCGCAAGGCACCAACGTCGTGTTGCAGAGGTGTGCCTCTGTCACGCCCTCTTCCCACTGCAGTTGCACGTGGTTCGCGGAAAACATGCCACATTGTTGACTCTAATCTCTCTAATTTTAACCTCATGGCTTTTTCGCGAGATATAATACGTCGAGGGATGTGGTATATTCGATGACTCTTTCGGAACTTTGACAGAAGTTCACTCCCTGATGCAGAACATCTTTCATCGTCAGCCCCTGTAGTTCGCTGATCATAACCGTGATGTTTTCGCAAATACATTGAAAAATGCCTATAAAATGTTGCTTAGGCCGGTATTACACTATCAAATTATTTGTCAAAGAATTGGACAAAGAAAAATTGGACGTAGTGTAATGGGAACATCGTCCAATATTTCATCCAATCTCGGCCTCGGCCTAGATTTGATCAAAGAAATCGCCGGTCTTCTGTTTCCTGCAGTGAGAAATGTGACCGCTTGGAGCGCTAGTAGTATACAACTTCCTTGCCACTACAGCTGTTTTATTTGGAGGTTAAATATCTGTCATTACTTGGACATAACGTTCGTATTCGTAAACATGGCTAGTAGTGGAATGTTTGTGTAGTGTTTTCTAGCAACAACAAAATTTTAAAAAATCAGATTGGGTGTTGTATAACAGGTGACAAGGCCAATTCAAACTGTCCGTCACGTCAATTCGCGTAGCCCAATACCCAGCGGCAAAAGTGAGGTTGAGTTACAATCCGTGATGTAAAAAAGTCATTATATACTATCGGAATTGAAGAAGTAATACCCCTAAATCTTAATACGGCCGAAGCAGATTTTAGAATGTATGAATTTGTTAACGTGGTGTGCTAAGTTCTGGAAAATGAAACAACTTTCAAAACATCGACATCTGTTTGCAAGCGAATCTATGTACATATAAATACGTCAGCCAATTTTTGTAAGGAAATAAATAGAGCCTATTTACTTTGTCAGCGATGTTTCCACCCTTACATTGTTAATAACGTCATAAACCATTTAGATTATCCTCTTTGTCAGTGCTCACATTTTCCATTTAAAACGTTATTTAATGAAACTTGCTTTATCAACTTAATCTTATTCGTATACACTGTTTGAGTCAGTCTTTTTGTTACTCTATTGCAAACTGTGAAGGATGAAGAGCGACAAAATAATTGGCAGTGAACGGCCTGGCTGTTCTGCCGACGGCATAAAAAAGGAAAAATCCTCCTGGTACCGTAACAAATTTTATTTATATCGCTCTGACACCCACGGTTTCATCCAAGTGCGTTTCCTTTTCTTTTTTCCCTCTTTCTCTTCTAAATGCAGACACAACGCAACTGTAGTATAAACAATAGCTGAGCATTACACCGCCATTTTGAAGCAAATTTGACAAAATATTGGATGACAGTGTAATACCCCCTTTTGCGTTTCATCCAATTTCTTTGTCATAAAATATGACCAATATTTCATCCAATTTTTTCGTCCAATTCTTTGTCCAATAATTTGATAGTGTAATACCGGCCTTACTGATGTTAATGAAGGTTGCCAAATAGTGTTATTCAATTCAATTCAATTGTTTGTATAGTTTATGGGACTTAACTACGGGGTCATAAGTCCCTAAACTTACAAACTACTTATGTACTAGCTAAGACTAAGGACGGCACAAATATCCATGCCCGAGGGGGGATTCGAACCCCCGACCGTAGTGGCTGTGCATACCGTGACTGAAGCGCCTCAGTCCCATCGGCCACCGCGGCCGGCAATAGTGTTATTAAAAAGTGATCTTCAATATTACTGAAAATTTCCGGGATGTTATGCCGTGATGTTATTGATTTATTATTCAAACCCAACGTTTCGTCCGCGACTGCGGAGGACATTCTCAAGGGGGATCGTGGCACTTTGAATGTCCGATGCACACCCTGGCTCGCTACTGACTGAAGCCAAACTCTGTTTACGAGGGCTCGCGCGCAGAGGTGTGACGTCAGATGTTTTGGATATGTGCGCGCAATTCGTCGTTGCCGATTGCCGTCGTCCTTTGTTAATATCGTCCAATGGTGGAAGACTGTTACATTTCTTCTTCAACATCAGAATCCAGATTTCATGTAGTTTCACGTCCTCCTCCATCCTATTGAAATCATTGGTGTGTTTTACAATTTCTGCAGACTCTGTGTACAGTCTTTCGTGGTATCTATTTGTGGCTACTGAAACCTGAGTCTTATCAAATTTAATAAAGTGGTCCCCTGGTTGAAAAACATATTCAGCAACAGCTGATCTGTCAATCTCTCCCCTTCTAAAAAAGAAAACGACTACAAGAGTACAAGGGGAACTGTAGAAGTGGAGAGATCGACAGATTAGCTGTTGCTGAACATATTTTTCAACCAGGGGACCACCTTATTCAATTTGATAAGACTCGGGTTTTAGTAGCCACAAATGGATACCACTAAAGACTGTACAGACAGGATATAAATATTGTAAAACGCCCCGATAATTTCAATAGGGTGGAGGAGGGCTTGAAACTACATGAAATCTGGATTCCGGTGTTGAAGAAATGTTAGTCTTCCACCATGGGAAATGTGCGAATTGCGCGCACATATGCAAAACATCTGTCGTCACACATCTGCGCGCGAGCCCTTGTAAACGGAGTTTGCCTTCAGTCAGTAGCGAGCCAGGGTGTGCATCGGACATACAGAAGTGCCACGATCCCCCTTGAGAATGTCCTCCGCAGTCTGGGACGAAACGTTGGGTTTGAATAACAAATCCATGAGGCCACGGCATAATATTGACTTTTCCGGCCATGAAAGTTTACATTTTACAAAAGGCTCTTGCTTATCTGTTCACAATATTAGATGATACTTATAGAACTAACCATTAGCTAGTGGGCTAGTTGCTCTGCTATAAAACTGACATTATCTTTATTATCTTTCAGATATTATACCAATATGACCCTGTAAAGATATCAGAACAAAGCGCTTCCACAAAAACTTTGAAAGAGAGATGTGCACCAATAGACACAATAGAGTTTTAACAACTGGTTCATAGTGTACTCTGTTTTAGTGCTGAAATTTGGTGTGTAAACGTACACTGCCTATGGAAATTAATTCTGTGTGATTCTATATTTATGAACTGATTACCAAAGAAAGTACACAAGTAACTGTCTGTAGACGTACTGATATGTTGGAAAGGGTGATTGATTTTATTATTCCCACTTACGTGGCATTTACTGCCTTTATCACTGTTTATTTGTAACTAACACTGGTTTCAGTCATTTCATTAGCTGCAAGCTGATATGGGTAATTAAATCTTTGTATAATTACAAACCGGTGACACTGCTCAAAATCAGATTACATCTGCAAGCCCCCCTAACTACTTCACTCACGTATGTACAATGAAACAAAACAAATGGTTGACTCCAGCACTCTGGTGAAACACGGAATCGGGGTTAGAGTGCCGGTCCGGTATCACTTTTTATGTGTCAAAAATTAATTGTGGAAATTGTGCTTAATCTCATTTGCAATGACGAGTACTTGTTTTATACTTTTGATAGCTGCACTCACCGTAGTGTCTATTCGCTTAACACATGAATGCATGCTTTAAAGACATAAACCATAAAAACACGCACACTGAACAATGAGTTTCAAGAGAAAGAAAGGCGTGTGATTGAGTTTCAAGACAAAGTAAGGCATATCACAATAATTAAAAGTCTCGATCTGGGCGAAAATCATTGATATTGTGGGGGCACTATAGGGCAATTGTATATCTGTCTCGTATGGTACTTTTGATGAATCCGGAAAGAGCGTGTTGTAGTTATTGTTGTCTTCATCTCTGAATAGGAAGAACATCCATTTGAACCTGCTTACTGTACCCGTCTGTTAGTCTCATTCTGCGATTTTCAACCCTTACACTTCCCTACAATACTAAACTCCCAATTCCTTGATGCCGCAGAATGAGTGCTATCAATCGATCGCTTCTTTTAGTTAAGATAGTCCACCAAATTTCTTTCTCTCCATTTCTGTTCAGTAGCCTGTTACTTAGCCGTCAAATCTACATAATTCTTCTGTGGCGCCACATTTAGAAAGCTTCTATCCACTTCTTGTTTGAACCGTTCATCACTCACGTTTCATTCCCATAGAAGGATGCCTTCAAAAGACATTTAGGAATTAATTCTTTCGTGATTACCTAATTTTATTCGACTACATTTCATTAGTATTGTTTGACTCTTGTTACTGATCTTTGATACCCCCCTTTCAAGACATTGTCCATACTGTTCAGTTGTTCTTCCATGGTCCTTTGCTGTCTCTGATAGAATCACAGTGTTAAGCGAAAACTACAGAGTTTTTATTTCTTCTACCTGAAGTTAATGTCCTTTATTTCTTTCAGTGCTTGCTCTATGTATAGATGCTTCCTGTTGAAATGACACAATATAAATCGTAGATAAATACATAAATAAAAAATTAATTTCATGAATCAGAGAAATTTCGAGTAGGGTAAAGATAGTTTTCCTTTCTCTCCCGTTAAATTATCTGTGATCCACCTTCTCTTGTTTTATTGCTTTTACTGCGGGAGAGAAGGAACAGCGATTAACGTTTTTTTTTAATTTAATTTTATTATTTTTTAATTTTATTATATATATATATATATATATATATATATATATATATATATTTTTGTCTTCGTATCGCCTTTCTGGAGATAAGACGCATTCGATGCAGCTCTCCCCTGGTCATACTCAATTTTGTGTAAGTATAGTGCCGCTCCTGTAAATTATGATTTTTAACTTGAATTACATCAATATAAGATTTTAAATGGCAGTCTTCTTTCATTTAACTGCCCTTTTTCACTCGAGTGGCGTGAAGCGTGAAGGAATTGGACACCTTTACGGCTAATAATACAGTGCAGTAATTGTTAAATCGGTTTCATTGCTTTTTTTTCTATTCCAATATTTCCTACATCAAAGATAGTGATGATTACAGGACATGCAGTCGAATTTGTATAGCTATTTATTAAAACAAAGTCCAAATTTTTTTTTCCGTTTATGTTGCATGCTTGCCAACCGCATACGCGGAGCCCACAACTAAAATTTATCACACGGCCCACTGCACAATAACAGATTTTAATACGTCCAATTTCCGATCACGGCGGTGTGTACCTTTAATTATATAATATTTGATTACATATCCCTGACGTAATCATTGCACATGGAGATGGTACTTACTGAAGGTAACATCGTCTTCTTTTCATAATGTAGAAGCCGCCCATCTTTACTCTTACAATCGTTCTATTTCTTTATGTTTTAATTTAATTTTTATTCCCTTTTTATCATAATCCGCCATTTACATTTATTCCCAGTTCAGTACATAATATTTCAGCTAACGACTCCAACCAAACACGATACAGGCGCTACATTATACCGTTCATACTATTCGATCCTTTTAACGCTTTCTGGTTTATGTACAAGTTTTATGTAACTTAAAGTTACCTATATTTAACCCGTACTACTTTCAGAATTTCGACCTTTACAAGCCCCTTCATCTTCTCATGAGAACGGCAACCCACATCCATTTCAATATGCCTACTGTATTCATCTCTCGGTCTCCCTCTGCGATTTTTTACCCCACGTACTTCCCTCCAATGCTAGACCAAGACCAACTACAATATATCAGTTGGTCTTGGCTAGACGAATACTTGATATCTCTTAATGTATACCACCAATCGATCCCTTCTCTTACGAGATGCCAGAAACGTTTCTCACCAGTTCTGTTGAGCTCCTCATTAGTTACGTGGTCTACCATCGAATCTTCATTATTCGTCTGTAGCACCACATTTCAGAAACTTCTGTCATATTTTTGTCTGCACTCCTCATCGTCCGCGTCTGACTCGCGTACAATGCTACACTCCACACAAATGCATCAGAAATGACTTCCGAACATTTAAATTATGTCAATAAATTTCGCTTCTTCAGAAATTCGATTTTGCCATTTATATCGCCATTATTTCGGTCATCATAAGTTATTTTGCTACCCGAATAACAAAACTCATCTATGTAACACCAATTCGCGATCATATCATTAGAATCAACATTTTTCATCATTTCGTAATTTTCATTTTTTTTAAGAGGCAGAGATTTCGCATTTTTCCAAATTCTTGTAAATTCAAACTCTATCAGTGTAGTTCGGATAGTAACGTGCGGGAAATAAGAGGGTCATAACACCTCGTATTTCAGAGATCATTTGCTAGATTGCTACTATAAATAGTACCCACAGTTGGGTTACTCTCTCTCTCTCTCTCTCTCTCTCTCTCTGTGCTTAGTTCCCTCAGTTCAGATCTCTCTGTAACTAGCTCGCTTTGATTAGTACCTTTCTGTAATTAGTTTCGAAGTATTAGACGGGGATCATTTCAAGACAGAAAGGAATCCGATAAATTATTTATTTCTTACAACAAACTTTAGTATCGAGATTATACGCTATTGCGTTGCAAGATCTTTGGACTTTTGATCGGGATAGGCTAGGAAGGAAGAATTAGAAACTTCTGCTTTCCGTTAATAGACTGATTCATATTAGTGTATTTGCACTAGAACTTATTTTGCGAGTTTAAAGAATTGACATTAAAGACTTTATCTTGAAGAATTAAAGTTGGTGGACAATGTAATACGATCCAGAGACTTTCATGTAATGAGAATTTTACGAAATATAGTCACGTATTGTGAACGTTCGAAGTGCTTTATTTGTGAAAGAATAAGTGAAACTTTAAAAAGTGTCTTTAACAGTTATTCAAGTATTAAGATCCCTGATAAAGTCTATGATTAATATAAAAGTAAACTTGTGATCATATTTTTTACTTTCGAAGAAATTATTAAATATGTGTGTGGAAAAAATTTTAACAGTTTCGGTTAGGAGAGACTTTGAATAAAATCTTACTAAAGAATAATTCAAGAGACAATTTGAAAGGAAAAGATCAGGCATGATTAATATCTTTTGTGACTGGCTTCAAAATGTCTGAACTACCGGGACTTAATTATTCAAAATATCAGTTTATTAAATATCAGCCCCTGAGTGACAGAATTTCATGTTCAAACATTGCAGAAAGGCTTTAAGTTTGAATAGATGTTAGAACCAATATTTACGGTGTAAAAATCTAATAAAAATATAAATCTTATTCATTGCGAAAGAAGTACCAGGCCTACCAACCTAAATTTCATACTGGGATGACAAATAAAATTTAGAATCCGTCCATTCTCTACGAACTGTGAAAGCCAAGCCGAAATCTACGACTTATAAACTGTCGCCTTACAAAACATAAACCACAAGCAAACTTTACAAGTCACAAATTGACCTAGAACGTGGAAACAAGTCGTCACAAACCGAAGCCAAATATAATATTATTACAAGCCAAGTTACATCTACTACTTTCATTGTTTCGTAACCTAATGTAATTCTTTCAGCGTCGCCTGATTTTCTTACAATAATTTTCATTACCCTTGTTTTACTCTTGGTAATGTTCATTTTATAGCCTCCTTTCAAGATTGTCCATTCCGTACAACTGCTCTTCCAGTACAGTGTACGGTACAGATTTCTGTTTCTAAAAACGGGAACTCAGAATGGTAGGTTCAAATGTTTGTAGACCTTAAGGGACTTAACAGTGGGGTTATCAGTCCCTAAACTTACAAACTACTTATGAACTACCTTATACTAAAGACGACACAAACATCCACGCCCAAGGGGGGATTCGAACCCCCGACGGAGAAGGGCCTCGCGCATCGCAGCATAGCGCCTCAACGCGCTCGGCCGCTACGCCGTGGCAGAATTGTAGGTGCAACCATCAACACAATACGGCTGACTGCATGTTTGGCACGTCGTTTGGAGTTCCTCGGGATTTACTAGGTATGCAAACAGAAAAATATGTGATGTGAGAATTTCATTTGAAGTATTATTTGATTCAGCGCTTCAGAATGAAATAACAGAGATGTCAAATATTGAGAGGAAACGAGTTGCCGCGGCGAGATAGCAGTGCCTGCTAAGGCGCCTTGCTGCGGTGCGTGCGGTCGTTCACCGCCGGAACTCCGAGTCCTCTCTAGGGCGTGTGTGTGTGTTGTTCTTAGCATAAGTTACAGTAGTTTTTAAGGTTAGGGGCCGATGACCACTGCAGTTACGTGCCATAGTTTTACAGAAATTTGAACATTTGTATTTGGCTACGAGTTTGTTATAAACAGTGGAGAAACGATGAGTTTTTTTATTTTTATTTTTATTACTATTTATTTTTTTTATTTTTTTTTTATTTATTTATTTATTTATTTATTTATTTATTTATTTTTTTTTTTTTTTTTTGCATACTTAGGCTTCCTATTCCTTGCGGGTGTCTATTGCTGAAATAGGGAACCTACAAAAAGTTTCTGAAATAAGGATACTTGGAGGAACATGTAACGCTGTAACATAGAGAGGCATGAAAGACAACAAACTGGTAACAAATAAGTAATTAATTAATAATTATACAAACTTAATTGTGTCATTAACACTTTTAAATATTTCCCCAGGTTTACAGACTCTATCAGTTTATTGGCTACATAGAGGAGCGGGCAAAATTCTTTTCGCATTCTTCATTTAACTGATATAGAAAACGCCCAACATGGCGGAATCTAGTTTGGTTAACTGGACAAGTTGAAATCGACGTTGGAAGCACGCGGTGGTGGAGGGTGCCTAGTTGCCGAGGTTTTGGAATTCGTACCAATCCAGGACACCCAACCTGAAGGCTGGACAGTAGTTGCTGCCGGCAGAAATGAACAGCAGTACCGCCTGTGTTAGGTTGGCTACAGTGACCCATTCGCATACTTTGAGTGCCCAAGAGTATACATCTACATATATACTCCGCAATCCACCTTAAAGCGCGTGACGGCCGGTACACTGTACCAATACTAGATATTTCCTTTCCTGTTCCACTCCCAAGATTCTGTTGGTCATGTGTTTAAGTAGCTTTTGCCAAGTATACCGTACATTTAATATAAATACATCTTTAAACACTTACACTAGACACAAAACAAACATGGAATTGATTATCGTAATTAATATTTCATTTCCTTACATTTCATTTCTGCTACGGAACGATTAAATACAAATTAATTATTTAAAAAAAAACATTCGTAAGTAGATTAATCAATGTGATTTTATGGTATAATTATTTTATAATACGGCACCTGTGAAGAAACACTGCCATTCTGGTCGTCTATCTGTCTTGTACTTTATGTTATTAACAAATTTATACAATGGTATTAGTAAATTAGGTTTTCTGTGATCAATATTATCTCACGTCGAGCATATCAGGTGATGCACATTGTTGAGACATTTTATGGGAGCCCTCGCTCACCTCTTTATCTTAAATGGTTTACAAGTTATGAATTTTTACATAAACACTAAATTGCCCAATATTCATTCTATTAAAACTTTTTATATGTACTTGATAGGAGGGACGTCTGTGCGTTACTAGACATGTCATATGAAACCCTTTCGGAAACTGTGTAGCACGTCTCGGTCTTAATTGTGCTTTATTTTTTAAATTTAACTTTATCATACACAATACACTGTCGCCTCACTCGCGTGATGGATTTCCCCTGACGTCACAGCTTTTCCACTTCCCGGCCGGCCGTTTCCGCCCTACACACACACACCTGCTCCCCGCTGCCCAGCCCAGTAAGAGCCCCAGCTTCACGGCTTTTTAACCTGATTTTTCCAAATTACAGATTTATACAGATACGTCATACCCATCAATATCACCTGTCTGCATAATGTTACTAAAATTAATAAAAGAAAAAAAAGTGTACCTATTTTGTGCATTGTCAAGGGCAATGTTTGCGGTGCGGAGGAAGTTATCAAGATAGATTTCTCCAAACATACTGATTGAGTGCTACTCGTTAGGCGGTACTGTCACATCAGGTAAACTTTCATTCTTAGATGGTCCAGAAGCAGTCTCTTTCCAGGATACGTTCCGGAGTCCGTGACGAGGTCTTCCTGAAACAGTCCACAGGAAGTCTACGGAGAGCACTGGTCGTGGCAGCTGCTCGGGCTTAAGTAGCCAGGTTTGGCGGAGTGATCTCGTTTCTGACATGGTTGACAGCTCCACCTGGACGTTGCTGAGGTGACAGCTCCACCTGGAGAATGTAGTTCCGGTTTGTGTATTTGTTGTCGTTTACTATTTTTTTTTCTTCTCGGCGATGTTATCTGGAACGCCTTATAGGTAGACCAGCGGGTGCATTCAGTGTGTTGGTTGGTCTGCTGGTCTTTCACAGGCGACCAGAGGCTGGCAGAACAAATCAATTAATCTCTCGTGAAACAAGAGACTGTAGCTACAGTTACTTCGATCAACATCCTCATCTTTATTTCAAGGAACTATCTCCGTAAAAAGGTTCTATAAAATTTCGCACGTCTTGTGATTTGAAAAGAAATCCACAATTATTATTATTATTATTACTGTTTTTATTACTCGTACGATCAGTAACAACGTGCTTTGATATAACAACAATGTCGATGGATTACTCCTATACGAATAAAGCGTGAATAGAAGTTTCTTTCAGCGCTTAATTATGTCGAGTGGTATTGACCCGAACACTACATTTGTATAGCAAATGAATACCGAAAAGCAGGGTTAAATAGACGCTCGCTTGAACTGAGCGCGTGGCAGAGTAATTCTTTATTGAGGTGCATAGGAATTTCGTTATTTAGACAATAGCCAGGGGCCGCTGGTTGGCGATTGCTGCGCTAGTGTGGCGGTGTGCGTTTTGCGCCCACGTTCAACTGGAGAGAAGCGAATTAGCGCGTGGCGCGTGTGGTGGTGCTCGGGTGGCTTTTGTTAAGGGGAGAAGAGACCGCGCGGCTGCGGTCGCCACTGTGTCTGTTGTCACCCGAACAGCGGCGTCGCGTTGTGCAGCCGCTCGCCGCAGCATGGCTGCAGCCAGGCGGCTGCGAACCGGTTGGGCGCGAGCGGCTGTCGACACTGCGACAGGTACAGGCCTCTACACACGTTCCGATTTGTCGGGACTAATTTATCGACAGTCCGATAAACTGGACGTGTGGAGGTGTTTCCTGACCAACTTCGCTTGTCGGGTGGTTGGTCGGCCTGGCCGTCCGACATCCGACCTCCCCCCACCACCCCACCACCACAGCCGCAACTGCACACGACAAATGTGCGTGTGTAGCGCTACCCGACCAACTTCAAACGGACACTACAGAACAGGTAGGCGCTGCAGTTGCTGCGTGCAGTTGGTTGGAACATGTGTAGGCTGCTACGAATTTGGTTAGTTCTAGACTTGCGCATAATAGTTCGCGATCACTACTAGTTCGTTCTTTTAGTCCGTCCGCTACCAGTGACGGCTGAGCGGCGTGGTCTGCGCATGCAGGTGGAGGGAGAAGTTCCCCCACCTAGCTGCTTCATTCGCTTGCTGCTTGAGCCGCTAATGATATCACGCAAACCAAAAGAAACAGTTTGTGGATAATTTCAAGCATTTAAGTTTAGAGTTATCACTATATCTTGACATATTAATCAGATATTTATTATTCAGATATTGCAGAGTGCAGAATACATCAAAACAGAAATTTTGTAGCACTGAACTATGTAATCTAGCAGGCAGACGCTCACCTAGAAAATTGCTCTCATCAGCAGAAGGCAAACACGTGATTTTTAATTCTGCTACGCGCTCTCTCGTTATTGCCCGTCGGTCTCCGGAAAAGAATTCAGCGAACTAAGAAGCGCGATACGTTTGGCATAATATTTCCCGACCGGTAACGCATGTTTTACTTCCCGACCGGTAACGCATGTTATAGTTCGGGCATATTTTAGTTCGCGACGGATCGCGCATAATTTAGTTCGCAGCTCGGCCGCGAAGTAGGTAGCTCTTTTTAGTTCGTCCGGTCTTTTTAGTTCGTCCGCTCTTTTTAGTTTGTACGCTCTTTTTAGTTCGTCCGCTCTTTTTAGTTCGTCCGCTCTTCTTAGTTCGTCCGCGTTTTATAGTTCGTCTGCTCTTTTTGGCTTTTACTGCTGCTACTAAAAGAGCTCTTTCTTTTGTTATGACAGATTTTTTATATAATGATCAATGTTGTCCAAGCGTGTGCTATTACCCATATTTTTGGGCAATTAGACATCAAATACTTAATCAAATAAAACAGTTATTTACACGAATGGGTGACACAATGGTATTCAACTATTCTGCATACAGATAACTCGTAGTAAACATTATTTAGTCACTGCTGAATACCTTAGAAGAGAAAATTTGTGGCAGTGAACTATGAAACTACAGCTGAGGTGCATCTCAGCTCGAAATGACGGTAACTGGCAGAAGGGAATCACGCGATTCTGCGCGCTCTCGCGCCCTCTCGCTGTTCGCCACCAGTCTTCGCAAGAGGCGAGGGATGTGCGAACTAGTTCGTGTAGTTTGCCTGTGGGAGCGCTCTTCCGAACTAGTTCGTTCGCGAACTACACAAGACTAGTTGGTTCGTTGGTCGGTCGATAAATCGGAGCGTGTGTAGAAGCACAGACAAAAATTACTCTGTGGTAGAAGCCTTACGCCACGGGTGTGGGCGCAGAGTTCTTACCGCGACACCGGAGGGGAGTTATGTGTAGGCGAAACGCGACGTGGTTGGGGCACACGTCATTAGAGGCGCTAGTAGCTGACCATTTTTTTTCTTTATTGTAATTTTAAAGCTAACCTGTACAGCCAGCAGGCTTGCATCAGCGTGAGCGCTGTTCTTCAGCCGAGAGATTACATATAGTGAACGCGACGAATTGAAGGAAACGACATGGAGTAATAAAAACTTGACAGGTAGGAGTTTTTGTAGCAGAAGAAGATTGACAGGTGGAAAAACAAATGTCGTCAGTTAAAACCATTGCACCACGGTGGCGTTGAGGCTAAGGCCACACCGGACGCGCGTGGTTTGTGTCTAGATGCCTCGTGATTCAAAATGTTCAAATGTTTGTAAATTTATCGGATTCAGCTGCTGTGTAGCTTACAAACTAGTTAAACTAAGGTAAACTCACCTAAGACAATACAAACACCCATGCCTGAGAGGAGACTCGAACCCCCGACGGCGAACAGCCGCGCGCACCGTAGTACGGCGCCCCAGTGCGCACGGCTAATCCGCCGCGTCACCTCGCGACTCGCCTGGCGCCAAGGGCCTGGGTGCTTGGTGGCCACATCGCAGCGTCGATGGCAGTCGCCATAGGCGTGTTGTCACCGCCACCTAGAGAGGAGGCCGCGGATCTCTAGTATGACGTCAGGCAAAGTAGGTTGCGCGCGCATAGCTGACTGGCTCGCTGCTTTGGCATAGTGAGCCGTGTCCCAGCGGCTACCCAGTCAGCCAGCTATGCGCGCGCAACCTACTCTGCCTGACGTCACACGAGAGCGCCGCGGCCTTCTCTAAAGGTGGTGGTGCTGTTGCTCGCTCGCTTGCACTGTCGAAATGTCTCTGTCAATGCTAACCCGGGAAATGCTTTTGGCAGAAAATATTTCATTGAAATATGAACTGTTATGGAAACTGTCATCTTGCTGGGTACGTACTATTAGTTGTGAGAAAATGAACGTAGTGAATTCAACGTGTTGTACAAACAACTTCGGAAGTTTCTAGACTTTTTTTTTTTTTTTTTTTTTTTTTTTTTTTTTTTTTTTTTTTTTTTTTTGCGAATGACTGTAAAATCGTTCGTAAACCTTGCCATGGCTATTACAGAAAAACTACAAAAACAAGATACTAATTACAGAGTTAGTATATCTACTGAAGAGCGGCTAGTGGTTAGATTGAGTTGAGTAAAAACAAATTTAGTACATACGTTTTATTTTTTGAAGAAGTTGTTCTGGATACATGGATATTACAAATTCAGTCAGTAAGAAGAATCTTCCTTACACATTTTCCGATTTCTTGGAAATGTAAATTATGTTTTAGAAAAATTGACTCTGTGGAGCAATTATTCGAGGAATGGTTTGAGCGGCTGCAAGAACACAATGTCATTTGTAGCAGCGTTGTCGGGAATGATGAAATGAAGTGAATGCTCTTCTTCCTGAGTTGGCTGTAACGGTGTATTTTTATTTGTCACATGAGTGACCGGCTGGCAAATGCCTTCTTGAAAAGATTGAAGTTCTGCAGGAATCAAATTTTGAATTTTTCTTCGCAACATGAGTATTTACAAAGGTGGAATTTCAGCCATATATGGTAAGACACTGAAAGAATAGAAGACATTTGATTCTGTCCATACCTTCATACAGTATTTCAATCTTTTTTCTCTCAAGGCCCAACATCTGCCTTTGGTTCTACACAAAGTGGAATGTACATTTTTCCTCCGTGGTTCAGATGTCATAACTACCTGAGGAACATATAAAAACTACGGCGAGTAAACTTTTCATGTAGTATTTTAATTTGTTGTTGATTGGCTTTCATAGACTGAAATACTGGGATCTCTGTGTTCGGAGGTCATTGTAGTATTTTTTATTAAAAGAAGCTCAAATATTTCTCCCTAAATAGTAAATAATATTAATAAACAAATAATTCTATTTAAATGGAAAAGAAGGTAATGGTTTGATGTAATTGAAGTAAATTTAGAAAAAGGAGCACCTGTCAAAATAATGTTCCGCGAAAAGAAAGTTAACACCAAAAGCAAATGAATTTTGAAATCAATCGTAATTTTTGAAATGAAAAGATTGGGGCTAAAATTACCGCGGGAGAAATATCTCAAGTTAGTGGCCGCGTTGCAAATCACTGTTATTCAAAATTGTGCCTGCCAAAATTTACTGTTACTAAATGAGGCTGGAAAAATGGGCCGGCCGCGGTGGCCGAGGAGACTGTGGCGCTCCAGTCACGGTCTGCACGGCCACTACGGTCGGGGGCTCGAATCCCCCCTCGGGCATGGATATTTGTGCCGTCCTTAGTCTTAGTTAGTTCATAAGTAGTTTGTAAGTTTAGGGACTGATGACCCCGTGGTTAAGTCCCATAGACTATACACACATTTGAACTTTTTTTTTTTTTTTTTTTTTTTAATGGCACAAAAAATTTAATTCTAGTAACGTGCCTAAAAACCTGTCTGATTTCAAAGAAGATCAGCTCGCCACAAATAAATTGCAAAGAAAGTAACTGCTGTAATGCACTCGTAAAACACCAATTTATTATAAGTCCACGAATAGCAAAAAATATGAGAATAATTAAATTTGGATAAACTGGCGTATATCTCAGGGACGTTTAGTGCGGAACAAACCCGCTCGGTTAGCCGTACTTACGGCGGAAAGGACGTAGAGGGGGAGACGGGGCGTTGCATCGACGTCAGGGGATCGGGGTTGGTAGGAGGGGTAGATTTCGGGGGCGTCATTCGGGAGAAGGAGGTGGCGGAAGTAGCTGAGCTATGCTACGGAGCCTGAATAGGGAGAGAGTGACCGTGAGTGATGTCGCTGAGAGCCTAGGATGCCATGTTTTTACCAAACTTAGAGGGGTTTGTGTATGTATGTCGTAAAAGTAAAGGTAATGACACCGGTATTTTAGAATGATAATAGTTCTGATAAGTAAAAAAATATTATTCTAAAGTAACGCATTTGGATGACGATTTCCAGAAAAGCGTCCCGGCTATTAAAATATGTATTTCTGCAAGTGAGTGTAACTGGCCACCGAATCGGTTGTACAGCGATATATCTACACACTGACAGAAAGATTGCACAACTTTAGTAACTTGTGAAATGTATTACAAAAAGATGAATACTCAACTTTGGGCGATGGTGAAGTACAATCATTCCAGACTGATTAATAGTTCAGACATCTGAATACTTCAAAGTTTCCTTGGCGTCTGCGTCAATTTCTGAGTCTCAAACTGCCAAGAAATGTTGAGGCACTGCGAAGCACTCTACCAAGGTCAGCTGTCTGTTCTGTGAAGTGCGCTCTCTCTCACACTGTCTTATTGGCCATATGCAGTAGCTATTCAACCTCAGTCTAGCAAGTCACACTTAAAGCAGCTGATAATGTTTGCTTACGTAAGCGGACTCTGGCGGAAGTCAAGTAAGTGTCTTTGTTCCAGTGCCGTGACTGTCGGTATTGATAGTGCCGTAGTTGTCTTTCGCGTCCTCGCAGTCTGCGCCAGCCGGCCGCAGTGACCGAGCGGTCTGCGGCTCGCCAGTCACGTTTTGCACGGCCACTACGGTCGGGGGTTCGAATCCTTCCTCGGGCATGGATATTTGTGCCTTCTTTAGTATTAGCTACTTCATAAGTAGTTTGTAAGTTTAGGGACTGATGACCCCATACGCTCTACAAACATTTGAATTTCGAGTTTGTCTGCGACACTACAGAATCTATTTGGAAATTGAAAAAATGAGGGATCTGCGCTATGAAGTTTTGTAACACCATATTTACTTATTGCCGCATGCTGGATGGCAGGGCCAGCAATTTGATTTTTTTACTTTTATTATTATAAATATCCGCCATACATTCACAGAAATTAGATTCTTTATTATTAATGACAGGTTTAGGAAATTTTAGTCCATTATCAATTCAGCCAATAAGTCCAATAAGAGTAGATTCGGTTGACCACATGGTTTTCGTGTGTGGGTTAACAGGCCTCTGTACAATAAAGCGTAAAACAGACTACCGTTCTCCTCTATTACCTAGATTTGACACAGTGAGAATTCTATCTCTTCATTACACTCAGCCTATTCCTGGTCGATCAGCGGATTTCAGCCATCGAAGAAGAGACTGCGGCTATAGATGAGCATTCTGCAAGTCTTCAACAGGAACACTATCTATGCGCTAATTTTAGTTTCACTATCAAATCATCTGTGTGAATGGGGTTAAAGAACTTCTAGCAAACATTACAAGCGTTTCATTTTTAAATAGAGGAATGTTCCAAACTACTATCAGAAAGTATATTGGACCATTACTCTCCGTAATATGTGGTACAGTCAGTAAGAAGTGACAAGGAGGCCACATGGGCACCGGAATTAAGAAATTTTTGCTATTTACGACACGTGAAATTCAAAACACAAACAACAATCAGCCAAAGCCATTCGACGTAATTCTCAAAAATTTCTCGAGAAAATTGACTTTGAAATCTTGCAATTACACGTAAGTACCAAAAACTAAATCAATTGCAGGATCGGCCTGTGTAGCTCAGATATTGCCCCAGATACCATCCGCTGTTTAGACAATGAATTTTCGGCTGATCTTCGGCGTTCGGCCGCTTCCAACTGTCGACGCCTACTTCAGCAGGTCAGGGCCAGTCTCATTGATCATCGCCTAAGATCCCTGGATATTCTTCAGCGAGTTCAACAGGTCAATGTCTATATCGCATTCCGCTTTCCCCATGTGGTACAGGTCGACCCATTCCCACTTACTATGGCCCATAGAATATTGGCAGCGATGGTCTCATTCGTCAGCAATGCTTGTTGTTCAAGGTTAATTATGAGCCGCTGAGCCTGTTCCGCAACGTACCGGATAGAGCTCGTGTCCTCTTCGTTAGCTACCAGATGACGACATGGACAAATTCCCCGACGAACCTCACTGGTCTCGTATTGTCGACCTATACGCCGGCCGCCGGCCTCACTGTCAGCTCTGGTCATGCTGTCGGTTATTCCAGTTCCTTTCCATTATATCAGATAATTTACTCTCGAGTTTAGTTATCTTCACCTCAATTTGTCCGTCCCGCATTTACGCAAAACTAAAGCTGTCTATGATGCTCTACAAAGACGTCTACGCCGGCCGCGGTGGCCGAGGGGACTGAGGCGATTCAGTCACGGTCTGCACGGCCACTGCGGTCGGGGGTTCGAATCCCCCCTCGGGCATGGATATTTGTGCCGTCCTTAGGATTAGCTAGTTCATAAGTAGTTTGTAAGTTTAGGGACTGATGACCCTGTAGTTAAGTCCCATAGACTCTACAAACATTTAAACATTTGAAAGAACTGATCGCCATTATAGAGGTGCACGTTACCGTAAATACAGACAATACTTCTCAAACTTCCCTGAGAGTTCTTTCCATGACCCTCCCTGCAGCTGGAATATTTTCAGTCAATGGAAAAGAATTTTAACTGTTTGAACTACTGTCCATACTTGAAATGTTTAACGGAATGCACTTTCTACGAGAAGACGTGACTAACCTTACTCGCCGCAGGGAACGAAAAGCTTCCAAATTATACAACGTATATCATGATCTATTAAAAATTGAAAGAAATAATCATAATAAACCCGGTTGAACAAAAACTTCCCCAGTTTTACTGGCGTTCCATTTGGCGTACTGTGTCTGCTTCTTCTCTTGATTCTGATGTACAATCGGTCTGGTACTTTACTGTCAATCGTAAACATGTTTCTCGAATTCGCATTCACCGCATCCACCTCGCCGAATCTCCACTCTGCCCCAAGTGTGGGGTGGCTGACAATGAAGAACATCATTTGGTTTGCAGTACTACTGCTAACGTATGACATCTGATTCGTCGTATCTTAGCTTTTCTCACGAGGGATGTTCCAGAGAGTATTACTTCTCATTCATTGTTATTTCCAGACCGAGGGTATTTTTCAAAGGCCAATCCTGTGAATTGAAAGACCAATCCTGTGAATTGAATCCGCGGACATGACATATATATTTTTTTCTTTTTGGACATACGGAATCATCGAAACTTTATTAGTGGACGTATGTCATGGATGGCCATTATAGAGTTGTACGTTACCCTCAATACAGACATTACTTCTCAAACTTCCTTGATAGTATTTTCCATGACCCTCCCCGCAGCTGGAATGTTTACAATCAATGGAGAAGAATTGTAAGTGTTTGAACTACTGTCCGTACTTGAAATGTTCAACAGAATGCGCATTCTACGAGAAGACGTGACTAACCTTACTCGCCGCAGGGAACGGAAAGATTCCGAACCATAGAACGCACATCATGATCTATTAAAAAATGAAAAGAAATAATCATTACAATAATAAGAATAAAGAGACATTCCTCGTTTTGTTCTTATTTACCACCCATTCCCCTTATTTTCCCCCGTTTCTCTTCCATTATGTAGGTATTTTAGTTAGGCGCCAACGCCTAAGACGTTGAGGTTTTTTTTTTTTTTTTTTTTTGGTCAAGTTGGCGATGCCACTTTAGGTTCCTTTCTTTTATTTTTGTTGTACGGTCAAAGTGGCGATGCCACTTTAGGTTCCTTTCTTTTATTTTTGTTGTTCCTTTTTCCCTTAGAGAAAAAAGGTGGCAGCGAAGTATGTTCGGCCATCAAATAGAAGATCCAGCTTAACTTTGTGGATACATGTTAGATTTTGAAGTAAATACACTTGGACGGTAGTTTGCGACACACCACATGCATTTTTTTGCATACATTCCGAAAGAAAGAATAAGGAATGAAACAAGAAAAAAAGGTGGTAGCATTCTGGACGTATAACCGTAGGGTTGGTGGTTCGAATCCTGCTGCGACAAATATTTGTGTTCAAATACTTACAGAATTTTAATGTCTAACGGTAATTTTTACGAAAAATGCATGTTTTTTTTTTTTTTGTTTTTTTTTTTTTTTGTTTATTCGTAGTTTTCTATATTTTATGAAAGGCTGTTTATAACGTTGGTTACAATCAAAACGACATGTTGATTTTTTACAGTATTGGCTTCACTATTAGTTGACGACGGTTGTCTTTGCTTTCTAAGTTTGTAAAGAGCGATGACGTTCTTTTTGAAAAGTCATCTACATAGCTACTAATGGCTTTCCAAGCTCCAAACTTACTCAACAATCGTTTTAGGTGACGGTGAGGAGTTCAGCTCGTCTACATACACATAAACAAAAATTGACACTTGTAGTTAGAGATTTCAAAACAACGAAAAAAATATTCGAACCACTGACTCGATGGTTGTGAGGCCAGAACGGTACCACCCGAGCTACACCAACAGATGCCTCAACCGTTTTATTTTTTGATGCTTAAAAATCAGTTTTCTCGAGAATTTTTCAGAGTTGCGTCGAATGGCTTTGGCTGTTTGTTATTTGAGTTTTGAACTTCACTTACCATAAATATCAAAAAATTCTAAATTCCCATACCTATGTGGCCTCCTTGTAGACCGACAGAAAGACGGTCCTGTGGTGCACTATAGCGCATAGGTGGCGCCACGGTATTGCCCCATATCCCTTCAATATACAGTTGAGTGCATGCAGTGGATGCTGATTTACTGTCATTGTTGTGACGGTAACTTGATTGCGACCGTTGGATCCTGACATGTTACAGTTTGAGAAAATGGGCAAACTTCAAGTTTTGACAGAAATTGGGAAATACGGCTGCCGAAACGTTTGACATGATGCAGCAGTTTTACGGTCAGGACGCGTTGAGTCGCATTGTTGTGTTTTGGTGGCACCGACGTTTTATGCGAGGACGGGACAATTTGGAAGATGAAGTGTCTACTGGAAGGCAACGAACAGTTCGAAGGGAAAGCAAGATCCAGGATTTTGCAACGTAGGTGCGAGCTAACCGCTCCAAATTGGTAGACGCTCTCACAGAAGTAGTAGGGGTCAGTCATGGTGCTGGCCGCAAAATTCAGACTGACGACCTCAAACATGTCTCGTGTTACGCATCACAGTGTACAACGAATCCTACCGCTAGACCAACGCCCTCATCAATTGTGCAGACGATAATCCGACGTTTCTCAACCGGACAATAATTAGAGACGAAACATGGTGTTCCATTTTCCATATTCAACTGAAAGAACAACCAGCCACCTGGAATGAGACGGCGGATGTAACATACAGAATCGTGTGGGTACCTGTCCTCCAGGTGTCAGTCCTTGATAAATTTTGTACAGTACCGCGTATTTCTAAATAACCAAGAGAATAACATCAGATGGTCAAATCTTTATAAACCTAAGGAACTGAACTGCTGAGGTCATAGGTCCCTAGACTAACAAACTACTTGAACTAACGCATGCTAGGGACAACACTCACACTCTTGCTCGAGCGAGGGAGCTACCGCAGAATCCGTGACAAGGCGCCTCGGACCGCGCGGCTATTTCCGGGTAGAGTCGGAAATTCCATAAGAATTTCCGGTATACTGATATAGAGAAAAGTCTGATCGATAGAACATTGTAACGAAATGCAGACGCACAGTGCACAGATTTGCAAATGATAAGCATAAAAGGGTGTTACGCATTGTGCTTAAGAAGAGAGACACATCGTTGCATGACTACAAGGCGATAGAAAAGTGACTTGGAAGCAGTCACATCCATATACGAGGGTCACTCCAAAAAAAATGCAGATTTTTTTTTTCTAATATAGTTTTCATTTTGCACGTTTTCAAGTTGTACAGTGTGTAGTTACATCCTTCCCACTTGTTGTCAAACTTAGTTCAATCTGTTCCCGTGGCGCCATCACAGCATGTCTTTAAGATGGCTGCTACACTTGACGCTCGTCAGAAGCAACGTGCTGTCATTGAATTCCTGTACTGTGAAAACGAGACAGTAGGAATCATCCACAAGAGGTTGTAAAAGGTGTATGGAGATACTGCTGTCGATCGCAGTAGAGTTAGTCGCTGGGCAAGCAGGTTACGTGATGAAAGACGGCACGGCAATATTGAGGATCGTCCTCGCAACGGCAGGCCTCGTATTGCACACAGTCCACACAATGTGCCATAAATTCTGATGCATATGTAACGACACTGAAGAAATTTCAAGCTCGACTGAATCGTGTTCGACCACAACGGTAAAAGCAGGATGTTTTGCTGTTGCGCGACTATGCACAGGCACATGTCAGCCAAAAAACCATGGAAACGATCACAAAACTCGGATGGACAACACAGTCCTGACCTGGCTCCGTGTGACTATCATTTCTTTGTGAAACTGAAAGACTCTTCGTGGAACAAGGTTTGAAGATTATGATGACTTCCTTGTGCACGCTGCCAAATAGTGGCTCCAACGTGTTGGACCAGAATTTTACCTTGCGGGAATACAGGCGCTGGTTCCAAGATGGCGTAAGGCAGTTGTGAGGGATGGGGATTATGTGGAGAGATGAAAATATTGTTCCTAAAGGATGTATCTACGGACTGTAAAACTTTCAAACATGTACAATAAAAATTGTATTTAAAAGAAAATAGTGTGCATTTCTTTTGGAGTGACCCTCGTATATCTGTGAGTATGCGTATGTTGCAGTTTTAAGTGGAACAGCTACATAAAACAAATCGCAGGTAAGGCACATTCATCGCAAGAAACTCAGAAACTGAAATCACAAACGGGAAACTTACAGAACTCTCGTAGGATCAATACTTGAATATTCCTTCTTACTGTAGGATCCATCCCAAACAGGATTGTTTGCGGAAATAGAGATATCCAATGCAAAATGTTCAAATGTTTGTTAAGCTTAAGGGACTTAACTACGGGGTCATCAGTCCCTAAACTTACAAACTACTTATGAACTACCTACAACTAAGGACGGCACAAATATCCATGCCCGAGGGGGATATCCAATGCAGATCAGTGCGTTTCATTACAATCTCATTAATACGGAATGTTCACCCAGGGGCTCTGCCAAATCCAGTGTAGGACGCTGCAAGAAAGGCAGGATGCATTATACGGTGCACTCTATCATTAAAAGTCATGTGAGTGTACATTGCTTCCACCCAGTGCTTAATTTCGGCCAGGAGGCGCCAGAAAGGCCTTCCGGCACCTTATAGGCAGTTTTACATTCCGGGTATTTTAGAAAATAAAAGTTTACTTTCTGTGGGATTACAGGGTGGATATAGGCAATCATTATACGTATACGAACACGGAAAAGCTGACAAATATCTACAATCGTAGGTGCCGTTAAAAATTCATCTGTGCACCTGGTAGTGCGATAACCGGTGGTGGTACGAGACGCATTCAGAAAGTAAGTTTCCCTATGTTTTAAGTTATATACCTATGGTGTCTGTTCTTTCGGACATACAAAACTTATACAATATGCCGATCACGGGCAATGACTTTCTTTAGTGTGGAGGCACTCCTAGGCCATTACTCTTACTGTATTCACTTTGAAAAGAACTCGAGTTTGAGTAATAGTGGGCAGGGTAAAATTGAGAATTCGTGTCTAACGCGAGGCGCACTTGAGTACTCCGTGCAGCTGCAGAGAACGCTGTGTCCTCAGTGGTGTAGTGGTCAGCGCTACTGCATAGAAAGTAGGAGACCCGGGTTCGAATCCCGGCTTTACCCATTCGCAGTTACTGTCATGCATTCCGTGACTATGAAAACATATTTGCATGAGAAACTTTATTGCCAGCAGGTACAGTATTGTTTGAAATGTTTTTCAGCATCGCCACCAAATAATTTACACACTTTTCATATGGTCGGATCACCTTTTTCATTTCTGAATGTTAAAGACTGATACCTGTGAATGTTACCAGCTTGTGACAGTCTCTTCACCTCTTCCCCGTTATCAAAACCCTGACGGGAGAACAGGAATTTTTTGAGGTGCAAGTAGAGGTGGAACGATTACTGTGAGTGTTGTGCTGCTCCTTGACGGCTCGACGCACCGCAAGTGTGTTGCAGAAGTTCGGTTACAAGCTGTTTAGTCGTACAGCATACAGTTCTGGTCTTGTTCCAAGCAATTTCCATCTTTTCTTGCACTTCAAGAAATTGCCATCTTAGAGAAATTCTGACAACGAGGAACTGTTGAAAACGATTATGATGCGTTGGTTCCATTCACAGAAGTCAGACTTCTACGACACAGGGATACACAATTTGATCCCATGATATGAGAAATGTTTCTGTTCTCTTTGTGATTCTGTCGAAAAATAGCCCAAGTATTGCTGTACACGTTGCCGATAACGTTTTTCACGTAGTTGTCTGTTTATTTGGATGTCTAGCTCCATTTGTTTTAATTGCGAGGAAAATCTGTACTTTTTCCATTTGTCTTCATTCGGTGCTGTGCACCTGAAGTGAGTTTCATATTGTGCACTTCACTACCACCTTATCGTAATTCACAGTGAAGGGACGTACGGAAAATCACGGAGATGACGACCCAAGCAGCAAATGTTCTCTAATTTGGTATTCGTTGGTTTGGATAACGTTCTGCGTAGAAACGCCACTGCCTGCAGTACTAAAGGGCAAGTAAATCTATGTAGATTTATCCTTTGTGAAATTTTCCATTTCTCAAGCATTCTAAAACAAATAATCTCCTTTCATTTACAAGTGCATACCATTGTTGAAAATCGATTCCGGCTGCATGATAGTCATCAACAGTGCTGGAGCTTACGTTAGCAAGTAAACTCACATGTTAGACTCAGGTACATATGTGACATTACACATAAAAGTTTCTACAAAGTTTACAACTGTAGCCGAAATCGATTTGTAATAAATCAAATTCTTTATCCAATGATTACTTTTTTTGTCATCATCCTTGGTTGGCAATTACGTTGAGGTGGAAGCGGAACAAACAAATGACGGCGGACGTCGGGTATACAGTACCTAATCAGGACAAAGGGAAGAAGCATAGTTTTTCCTCGTTAGGCTGCGGGTGCCAATAAAATTAAATGTGACCTCCAAACTTACGGATACGTACCATCAGTTGTGTCACCACAGGCGAAGCAAAGACTTTTTTGAAATTGCCTGTTGTTGTTGTGGTCTTCAGTCCGGAGACTGGTTTGATGCAGCTCTCCACAATACCCTATCCTGAGCAAGCCTCTTCATCTCCACATAAGAACGGCAACCTACATCTGTCTGAATCTGCTTACTGTATCCATCTCTTGGACTACCCCTGCGATTTTTTCCCCACACTCTTCCCTCCAACGCTAAATTCACGATTCCTTGATGTCTAAGAATGTGTTCTATCAATCTATCCCTTCTTTTAGTCAAGGTACGCCAGAAATTTCTTTTCTCCCCAATTCTGTTCAGTACCTCCTCATTAGTTACGCGGTCCACCCACCTAATCCTCAGCATTCTTCTGTAGCACCATATTTCAAAAGCCTCAATCCTCTTCCTGTCCGTACTGTTTATCGTCCATGTCTCACTCCCATACAAGGCAACACTCCATACAAATGCCTTCAGAAAGGACTTCCTTAGCTTAAATCAATATTCGATGTTAACAAATTTCTCTTTTTCAAGAACGTCTTTCTACCCATTGCCATTCTGTATTTTATATCCTCTGTACTGCGACCATCATTTGTTATTTTACTGCCCAAGTAACAAAACTCATCTACCTCCTTTATTGCTTCGTTACCTAATCTAATTCCTTCAGCATCACCTGATTTTCTTAGACTGCACTCCATTACCCTAGTTTTGCTCTTGTTAATGTTCATCTTATATGCGCCTCTCAGCACACTGTCCATTCCGTTCAATTGCTCTTCCAGGTCCTTTGCTGTATCTGACAGAATTACTATGTCGTCGGCAAAACGCAATGTTTTTAATTCTTCCCCCTGAACTTTAATTCCTTCCCCAAATTTCTCCTTGCTTTCCTTTATAGCTTGCTCAATGTACAATTTGAATAACATTGGAGAAAGGCTACAACCCTGCCCTACTCCCTTTCCAACCACTGCACCCTTTTCATGCCCTTCAACTCTGACAACCGCTGTCTGGTTTTTGTACAAGTTGTAAATAACCTTACGCTCCCTATATTTTACTCCTGCTTGCTTCAGAACTTGAAAGAGTTCATTCCAATCAACATTGTCAAACGCCTTCTCCAAATCTACAAAAGCTAGAAATGTTGGTTTGCCTTTTCTTAATCTATCTGCTAGGATAAGCCGTAAAGTGAGTATTGCCTCCCGAGTTCCTACATTTCTCCTGAACCCAAACTGATCTTCCCCGAGGTCGGCTTCTACCAGCTGTTCCATCATATGCGTCATCGACTCTATGATTATATAATTGATTGCTTATATCCAACCTACCATCCTACAAAAATCCTGTACTTATTTCTGAAACACTCGTTATAGGCTATACTGAAAGAGGTCCACATCTACATAAATACTCCGCAAATCATATTTAAGTACATGACAGAGACTTCGTCGAATCGCTTTTGTGATATTTCGCTACCGTTCCATTCTCCACTAGCACGCGGGAAAAAGGAACATCTAAATAGTACTGTTTTCAATGTGATTTCTCTTATTTTATGATGATGATCATGTTTCCGTATGTAGGTGGTTGCTAACGGAGTATATTTGCATTCGGAAAAAAAAAAAGGTTGGTAAAAGACATTTCGCAAGTAAATCTCACCGCAACCGATGACACCTTTCATTTAATGATTTCCACCCCAACATTTCCGTGACACCCACTCGCCTATATCGCGATTGTACAAAACGAGCTGCCCTTCTATGAATTTTCTCTAATCGTCCGTCAGTCCCACTTAGTGGGCATCCCACAATGCCCAGAAATACTCGAAATTAGGACACACAAGTGGAGTATAGACAGTTTCTTTAGTTGAACCGTTCAGTTCTTCTAAGTATTCTGCTAACGAAATATTATAATGTTGGTGAACGTCTTCGACCCAACTACCTCAGTCATGAGTCCCTAGACCCAGCGGTATCTACTTCTAAATTTCTAATTCTGGCAGCTGTTGTTGATTCGAATTCTGTAGTATTTCTTCGTCTTGTTTTGTGAAGGAATTTCGGAAAACTGTGTTTAGCATTTTGGCTTTAGCGGAACTGTAATCAGTAGCATAGCAATTACTATAGCTAGTGAAGATATTGATTGTGTTTTGCCTTTATTATACTTTACATACGACCAGTACTTCTCAGGATTTTCTATGAAATTATGTGATAGGCTTTCGTTGCGGAAACCATTATAAGCGTCTGGTATTGAAATTCGAGTCGGTATCTGAGATTAAATACAGTACATGTGCATCAAATAGCTATGTTACTATAGTTTTCCGCTGGGCCGGTAACAGTGAACATTTTAAAAATCGAAACTGTTTTTGACTTTTACGTCTTGAGTTGTGGGGATTTATGTTTCAAGAGGTGCACTCCGATGCCTAAGAGCTTAGAGGTTAAGCACTGTTTCCTCGTAAGTGTATTTCATGAAGGGACCACGAACGTAAAATTACAGAGATGCGAGCCAGTACAGAGGCTCACCAGCAGTTGTCGTTCTCACAAACCTTTCCACACCGGAGCAGTAAGAAAATCCACTCAGCGTCACACATCGTACAAGTGCTTGGAGAGTACTGAGTAAGACGTAGATTATGTAATGACACTGGAACAGTACTGGAGGAAAATGAGATATGTCAAACTATTTTATGTTCCAAGAGTGAAAGATATTGCAGCATTACATTAAATATTCTCACGTAAATTATCTGCGACGCACATCCTCAGCGTATCCGTTCTCGATTCAAAGTATACCTCTGCCCACTTTTTGTTTTCGATGTTTAACATTTTCTCCGACTTGGTGAGAGCACAGTCTATCACAAACAGTCGCGAAACTCTATAGGAAAAAATGAAGCTGAAGCGATACTAGCCCTCCAAGCGGCCAGTAGGAAGTAACAGAGGAATGCTGTAATGCAAACTGAGAAGTTGCTGTTTTTAATACTGTTACTTTCATATTTCCTAGTCACTGAACGTTGTTGTGAACCTTCTAATACAAATATAAAACATCATTAAAGTAAAATCACAGTTTCCGTTCATGGCAATCTATAATAATGAATTATCAGTGCAGTGTAATTCTTAGAGTTCACAATACCCGCGTCGTATTCATATCGTCCAACACGTTTTGAAAGCAGAAATGAATTGCAATCTGATGTGCTCAAGTATAAAAGGAACTGAATATGATTATGTTCGCATGCTAGATGTCTACTGACATGTTTCACGAGTTTTGTTTTTTTTATATTTAGTGTAGTTTCAAAACTAGACGTGAATTTTACATGGTAACAGACTAGATTCTACATCCCCTTATAAACCATCCTTTCACCTCGTCCTTGCTTATGTGCCTTTCGTGTACCTATCTTGATGTTTTTTAGCTACTTGGCAGATGTCAGACTGAGTATTTTCAAGAATGTGTCGATCAAATATTAACAGTTTATATATGGTCATATTTATTTGTAGCTACCCATTCACTTTATCAAACTAGTAGGTAACCGCCAAAATATGTTAGTATATATTATTTTGTGAAACTGAGGTAAGAAAGTAAGCAGGCTCTACTGCAATAGTTCATTAACTGCTACTGGAAGCATTCGGACATTACTTTTTTACGGCAGTAATATTATGAAATAATAGTCAAGTATTTGCGTTTCTGATTGAGAACAGAAATTTGGACTGAATGAATTGTTAAAGATTTACTTATATGCCTGAACGTATAACTAACCACCGTAAACGATCACTTGTTATTCATAACATTATTCTCTTACTTCTGAGCATCCTATGCAAATGAGAGATTTCCGAATTATATTTCTGGTAGTTGCTACTATTTATAGCGCCGCAAAAGCTCGTAAATACGAATGTATTTGGAATGTGTTGCATCACTCGAAATACACGTTCATTATTCAATCGTTTCGTGATACGTTTTTACGAGCCAACCGCTTGGCAGCACTGCAGTCGCGAAGTTGCAAAAATTCACTGGGAGTTTCGTGACTCTTATGTTAGACTCTGGTAAGAGTACGGAAGCGCTCTTCATCGTTTACATCTACACTGTGTTACTTAACGGACGTATCTTTTTCTTCCCTAAAATTATTTTACTCATGCACCTCATCTTTTTATTATAATAATACCATTTTCTATATCAAATCAAATTTACCATTACAAAATGACCCATCATTTTCCAACTAATAGTTTCTCATTGTTTTCAGCAAGCCGAGTTCGAACGTTAAAATGCTTGGCTACCATTATGGTTCGTTTCGCGATTGCACCCAAGTTTAGCTCAATTTCGTCTCCTTCAACATTCCATTCACATTGATTCTGTATTGCAGAACCTGCAATCAATGTTTACATCCTACGAAGTCCGATGTTGCTTCAATCTGTTCGTCTATTGTGACAATTTTTAAACACTGACGCGAAACTTCTTCCGAAACTCGTAATAATAGCCAAGCATCTCCTTATGGCGTAAAGTTATGATCCATTTAATTATCCGCACCAAGTTATCAATTATAGGTCATCATAGTCTCACCTGGCAGAAAAAGGTAACTTTTCGTCAATATTTTTTGTGGTGATATTTCCGTGTGTTGGCTTGACGTCAAAAATGTATTTACTTATTTAATCGTGTCTGAGCTGCATCTGTAATTATTTAATACGCTACGTATACTAGGTTACAAATAAAAACTAAAGATTAATTACACATTCATATGCACATTCATGATTTTCGCATATCACTAGTCATTATTGTCTATAGCAGGCTCACATCTGTCTTCATAGTTCGGCACACTTCACTGCAGCCGGCCGCGGTGGCCGAGGTGACTGAGGCGCTCCAGCCACGGTCAGTACGGCCACTACGGTCGGGGGTTCGAATCCCCCCTCGGGCATGTATATTTGTGCCGTCCTAGTTCGTAAGTAGTTCATAAGTAGTTTGTAAGTTTAGGGACTGATGACCCCGTAGTTAAGTCCCATAAGCTTAACAAACATTTGAACTTCACTGCAGCATCGTTGGCCAAACACAGGTCTTGGAAAGTGCACGAGGCCGGCAAGGATTGACAGCTCAGCTGGTGTGTCATCGTTTGTTTTTCTACACATTGGCAGGCCTATTCTTCGGCGTATTTCCTCTTGAACAGGTTATCATTCGATCTTCCCATTCGACACCTAAGTCTGTTTAGGCTCTTTAAGACTTTCCATTCCAGTTGTGATCCAGCCGAAAAGTTTTCTTGAACTTTGAAAGTTGCATTTTTCAGATTTCTGTTTCACATTGATTTCCTGGTTGTATATTGACTTTCATGTAGTGGACGCTCAAAATTAATTACATCTCTACTGACTGATGCCCGAACATCGGATGTCTCCTATCCCCGCACTGTCTGCTTCTTTGCTTCTTTCAGCCCTCGCAAACTTTTTCCGTCTGATCTGTGGGTGCGGGGTGGCTATTTCAGAATACATACCAGGGTCGTTTGAAAAGTCTGTGCCAAAATAAAAACTACTATCGTGTTTTGGGAAAACCACTTTTATTTTTTGACATAGTCTCCTTTTAGACTTATACACTTCGTACAACGCTGTTCTAACTGTTGATCCCTTCCGAATAATAGAAATTGTCCAAGCCTGCGAAATAGCTATCAGTTTCTACAACCATCTCCTCGTTTGAATGAAACCTTTGTCCCGCCAGCCATTTCTTCAAATTGGGGAACAAATAGTAGTCCGAAGGAGCCAAGTCTAGAGAACAGGGGGGATCTGACACGAGATGGAATACTATTTCCAATAATTTTGCGACCACAACTGCTGAGGTGTGTGCTGGTGCTTTATCGTGATGGAAAAGGACTTTTTTGTGGGCCAATCGCCGGCGTTTTCCTTGCAGCCCGATTTTCAAACGGTTCAATAACGATGAATAATATGCAGCTGTAACAGTTTTACCCTGTTCTATACAGTCAATGAGGATTATCACTTGCAAAGACCGCCGCCATAATCCCTCCGGCCGAAGGACCGGGCTTCGCGATTTTTTGTGCAGATTCTCCTTTGGTAACCGATTGTTTAGATTGTTCTTTAGTCTCAGGAGTATAGTAATTTATGCATCCTGCGGATTCTTCCTGAACAGCTGCAAACCTTCCTGGCAACACATCACACGATTCCGTTTTTGGTCAAATGTGAGCAATTGCGGCACCCATCTTGCGGATAGCTTTCTCATGTCCAAATGTTTATGCAAAATATTTTGTACCCGTTCATGTGAAATTCCCACAGCACTAGCAATCTCACGCACCTCAACTCTCCTGTCATCCATCACCATATCATGGATTTTATCAATGATTTCTGGAGTCGTAACCTCCACATGGCGTCAGTTATGCCCATATGGTCACTCCGAATAATTTGAAACCACTTATAAACTGTTCTAATCGAAGGTGCAGAGTCACAGTAATGTTTATCAAGCTTCTCTTTAGTCTTCCGAGGCATTTTGCCTTTCATAAAGTATTGTTTAATCAACACACGAAATTCTTTTTCGTCCCTTCTTTGACGATCATTTGACTTCGTCGATTAACACGAATGCAAAACACAAAGAAATAAATCAATTTGGCTGCAACTTGTGCGTTCTTTCCAAAGATAAAGGTAAGGTAAAGCAGTCAATAATCCGAAGATTTGTTTGAACACCACACTGCTTTACTAGGCATGGTTCTGTTTGGAGGTGGTATGCCGTTGCCTTCCTCCGACCTTCAAACTGACTTGCCCAGCCAGTTAAAGGGGGACCTACAGTTTAACGTGGGTTCCTAACCACGGTGCTACTCGGTATTTTTCACATCAGCAACACTGCCAGAGATGAAAGAAGTGGAAAGTGACAGATAAAAATCGTAGGACCTAGTGGGGATCGAACCCGGGACCTCTGGATTTGTGTGCTACGGAGCCGCAAAGACATTACTATATAAACGTGACCTCGATACGCGGCGGTGGTGGCATCTCTCGGACTTTACACGGACTTTTCAAACGCCCCTTGTATAAAGGAGATCACGGCTTTTAGGCATCAAGCATCCTGTAATTAATCAACATGAATCATTCAGTGCTGCATCTAGCTACCACAACAATAATTCCCTCTACCTCCTTACGCCGGTTTCATTCATGCTCTTCCCCCCTTTAAAATTTAATTCTGGCAGTATATTCCATATTTCATTAACCTAAAGTTCATCCGCTTTCAATTCGAATCTGTACAGACAACATTAAGAAATATATCGATACAATATTTGCAAACATAAATCATCATCACCTCTATCATTACTATTACTTTGCGGACCACACTCGTCCAGGCAGAGAAAGTCCACAACACGCGGCGCCGAGATTAGCGGTGTTTATCCAGCCAGGGGAGATAGCGGCGGGAGCCGTGTGTGGGGACAGGGATTTAGCTGGCGGGCTCCCTAGTGGCGCCAGCAACAAGTGCGCGCCACTGCTAATGACTTTCCTGCCGGCAGGAGCCCTCGTGACGCATTCTGTGGCACGGCTTAAGGCCGGCCGGCTCACACGCTAAGACCTGTCCGCGCGGCCACACATCACTGTAGAACTCGCGCGTCCGCACCGCACCGTTCACCCTCTTAAGCAGCGTCCACACAAGAAAGGACGGTGTTGCGGCTGCTAGTGGCATATAACAGCGCCATCGCTGTTGCTTGTGTAAACGTCTAGTATTATGGTGCACTGTAGAGGTGCCACTTATTGCTATTTCACAATAAGTTCAACTCGCTTCTACTTATAAATGAATCTTTCCATCGCGCTCCCCTTTTTGGTGAGATGGCTCAGTAGATGTTGTTGTCGTAGTCTCCACCCTACTCTATCCTTAGGAATTTCATCACCTCATAATAATATGTGCTTACTGTATTCCTTTCTTCGTCTCTTTCTCCGATTTTTACCTCCAATGCGAATTCCTTGATTCCTTGATGACTGAGGGAATGTGTATTACCAACTTTGAAGGAATTAGATTAGGTAACGAAGCAATAAAGGAGGTTGATGTGTTTTGTTACTTGGGTAGTAAAATAACAATTATGGTCGCAGTACAGATATAAAATACAGACTGGCAATGGGTAGAAAAGCGTTCTTGAAAAAGGCAAATTTGTTAACAACGGATATTGATTTAAGCCTAATGAAGTCCTTTCTGAAGGCATTTGTATGGAGTGTTGCCTTGTATGGGAGTGAAACGTGGACGATAAACAGTGCGGACAGGAAGAGGATTGAGGCTTTTGAAATGTGGTGCTACAGAAGAATGCTGAAGTTTAGGTGGGTGGATCGAGTAACTAATGTGGAGGTACTGAACAGAATTGAAGAGGAAAGAAATTTCTGGCATACCTTGACTAAAAGAAGGGATAGATTGGTAGGACACATTCTTAGACATCAAGGAATTGTGAATTTAGCGTTGGAGGGAAGTGTGTGGGGTAAAAACCGCATAGGAAGACCAAGAGATGGATACAGTAAGCAGATTCAAACAGATGTAGGTTGCCGTTCTTGTGTGGAGATGAAGATGCTTGCTCAGGGTAGGGTATTGTGGAGAGCTGCATCAAACCAGTCTCCGGACTGAAGACCACAACAACATCACCTTCTTTTGTTCAAGGTATGTCAGAAATTTCTTTTTCCGCCAATTCTGTTCAGAACCTTCCCATTAGTTACATCATCTACCCACTTAATCTTCAGCATTCTTCTGTAGCATGACAGTTCAAAAGCTTTTATCCCCTCCATGTAAGTGCTGTTTACCGTCCAAGATTCACTTCTGGACAAAGCAACACTCAACTCAATTGGCTTCAGAAAAGATTTCGTAACAAATTAATATTCAATGTTAACAAATTGCTCTTTTGCAGAAACGCTGTTTTTTTTTTTTCATTACTATTCTTCAATTTACATCTTCCGTACTGCGACCATGGTATGTTTTTTAATGGCCAAATAACAGAACTCACCTACCAGCGTTATTGTTTCGTTACGTAATCTAATTACTTCGCCATCGCCTGATTTTCTTAAACTACAGTCCATTATCCTTGTCTTGCTCGTGTTCATGTTCATGTTATAACCATTACGTTCAATTGCTCTTCCAGGTCTTTTGCTATCTCTGACAGAATTAAATGTCATCGGCGAAACGAAAGGTTTTATTTTTTCACCCTGAAATTTAATCCCTTCTCCAGATTTCTCCTTGCTGTCGTACATAGCTTGCTCAGTGTACACATTTAACGACATTGGGCAAAGTCTATGCCCTTCCCAATCAATGCTGCCCTTTCGTGTCCTTCAAATGCCTCCCTTTCGTGCCCTTCGACTGCTGTCCGATTTTAGTACAAGTTCTAAATAACCTTCCGTTCCCTATACCTTATCCCTGCTGACTTCAGAATTTTGAAGAGCGTATTCCAATCAGTACATAACATATCAAAATGTGATCACTGATCAGACACGAAGACAGGAGTATATGTTTGGAACTGTGAAAAAAGAAGCAAAATAGAGACAGTGAACGGCCCTACTTCAAGAGACAGTCCGCGTCAGGCAGCGCAGCGGTGCGGTTGGCGTGTTTACGTCCCGCCGCAGTGTCTCGCGCCTGAGGTTGTTTACGTAACTCAGCCGCCTCTACGCGACTTACTTGATAGAGCAAGCATGGCTCAATCCTGGAGACATTCGACCTTGAAGATCAGTTTTTCGAAAGCATATCCACGACCGAAGGCACTGCACATCGAACAGTTTATTAGAGACGAAGTGAAAGTTGCCTGCAGCGAAGTTGTAGGTATTCACTTTTCGATAGTGAGCAGTGTCGTGTACTTAAAGCTCATCAACGACGCGGTCTGTGAGAGAATTCTGAACGCGACCAGAAGTGGACTGAAGTTCCGTCACTCGGACGGACATATTGGTGAAGTGACAATTGAACACACGGGTCTCTGCACGATAAGGGTATTTGAACTTCCATTTGAGGTGCCAGAAGAAACAGTGATTTCCGCGCTTCGCCCTTATGGGCATGTGATCAGTCACGAAGCTGAAAAATGGGCACAGTTTACCACATTCCCCGTGCTCAATGGGGTGCGGCAAATACGTATTGAACTGAAAAAACATGTTCCATCTTATCTGACCATCGGTGGATGCCGTGCAATAATAATTTATGACGGCCAGCCGAAGACGTGTTCAGGCTGTGGACAAGAAGGACACCTACGTTCCCAGTGCATGCAGCGCAGGATCACACAGTTGCCACCCGGGGATGAACAGCTCCCGCCTGCACCGACGACTCTTCCGGTGACGTATGTTCACGCTCTCCAGCATCCTGTGCCGACGTACGTTAAGGAACCCTCACTGAACGCAGTAGCGCACGAAGGAAACGAGGACAAACTGGAAACTACGTCCACGACCGATCGTATACCACCAACGAATAATGAGGTGTCTCAGGTTGAGGAGATGGACGCCACATCACCGGTAGTGCCTAATGACGTTCTTGCAAAAGACCAAACAGCAGTGCACCAATCGACAACAGACGACAGGACGACGGCCAACGTACAGTCGTCGCTCTTACACCCGGCCGAAAATCCTGAAGGCACCGACCTACCACACCACCAGACTGACACTATTGAGAAGATGGATGTCGAAACTGAAGTAGTACCGACGTCTGCCTTCATCACTCCGGAGACGGCGTCAGATGACTGCCGACCGACCTCCGATACAGAACACCACGTCCGCAAACAGCGCACCCCGCGGAAACGCAAGAAGAGGCGCCATTCGCCTTCTGATGATCAGATGCAAGATAAGGACGAGGAACCGACGTCGGATGAAGCAACTGACTCTGCCTCTCAGGTGTCCGGTGTCATCACTCCCCGTCTGGCACGTCACGATACAGCAGCGACAACACCTGCTCCTGTCTCAGATTCACCTTCACCTGCTACTGAACACCAACATGAGACTCAGGATGAAACATCCCCTCCACAACTACGAAGTTTCACGTCTGACGCTTGGGCAGACGATATCGAGAATGAAGCGGAAGATCTTGAGGGAGTCGAGGGTAGAAGTGCTCCCTCGGCTGCATCCAGCACTCCCCTATCACAATGACTGAGGCTGCACCAACAGCTTCCATGGCGCCGCCGGATCCGCCTGCTGACGATGTACTGAACAACTCAATAGAAGGTCTAGGCGCACAGACATACCGGCTCGCTACCGTTAACATCAATAACATACGTGCATGCCACAAATTGGCCATGCTACAGGATATGCTCAATGCAGCGGACATCGACATTGCCCTCCTTCAAGAGGTGCATGTAGAAGACTTCACAGAACCCTACGGATACACGACCTGCATCTCCCATGCGTCTGCCACTGGCAGTGGAGTGGCGATCATCCTCCGTGAAGGTCTTCTTGCTGAAGATGTCGAGTATCTTCCTGACGCCAGAGGGATGGCTATCACTGTCCAAGGAGTTCGAATAATTAACGTCTATGCGCCGTCGGGATCGGGACGCCGACGTGAACGATCCACCTTCTTCGCAGAAGCGATCACACCCCTCTTTGTGGGACAACAAGACGCCTTGATAGTAGGAGGGGATTTCAACTGTACTCAAGCTCCGAAGGATCAATTACCTCGTCACTCTCCGTGCATGGAACTCGGAGCACTCGTCCACAATCTTCGGTTGGTGGACTCATGGGAACATGTTCATGGCGACCGGCCTGGCTTTACGCATTTTACCAGCCATTCGTCTAGCCGCATTGATAGGATTTACATCTCGTGTTCCATTGTCAGAGGGACGAGAGCAGCCGAAGTATGGCCTGTAGCGTTTTCTGACCACGAAGCCTACATTTGCGACCTTACCCTCAGACGTCAGAAAGTATGGCACAGCCGTGGTCCATGGAAGCTGAATGTGTCCCATCTCGCCTCTCCAGAATGTCGGCAGCTCGTCGAGAACACATGGAACAACTGCAAACGCCGACGCGGCGCCTACCAGTCTGCCCTTGCTTGGTGGTTATTCTGTGCTAAGTCTGCCCTGCGGAAGACTTTGATAGGGTATGGGAGAGACGTAGCGGCATGGAGGCGACAAACAAAGGACTTTTACTTCAATATTTTAAGGGAATGTACCAGAATGCCATATTCACCTGCGAGGCAGACTACGGTGAATCACGCCAAAGCCCAAATCATCAGACTTACACGCCAGCATCTTGAAGGAACGATAGTCAGAGCCCATACTGAAGACAGAGTAGCTCAAGAGAGTCCCTCCATGTACCATATCATCAGAGAACGACGGCGTCGACGAAGGGCCTTGATACATGTGCTGACTACAGATAGAGGACGATACGACACCCAGAGAGATATAGGACATGTCCTACACGCTCACTATACGCAGCTGTACTCAGAGCTCCGCCACCCCCCAGAAGTAATCGAAGCGGTATCCCAGCTCACATACGGCAAAATTCCACAAGCTGCGGCTACTGAACTGACAGCCGATATAACAGAGGAGGAAGTCACTGAAGCGATACAGATGGGACCCGCCAATAAGTCGCCAGGCCCTGACGGCCTCCCTCTGTTTTCTACGGGGCCTTTCAACAACTGCTAGTACCAGTCTGGACGGAAATCTGCCGCGATCTCATGTCCCCCACGGTGCAGATCCCTGAGACGTTTTGCGAAGGGCTTATCATACCTATACACAAACCACGAGGTGGGACCAACATCAGCGACTACCGCCCCTTGACCCTACTGAATAGCGACATGAAGATCTTCACTCGACTGTTGGCAGCACGACTCAAGCACACGGTCCGATACGTTGTTTCACAGGATCAGGCATCTTTAGGTGGCAGTCATAACATTCGCACTGCCCTCTGCCGCTATCGCGATATGATCGCACTTGCCAAGACAAATAAAATGCCTGGAGTTTTGGCTTGCCTCGATTTCAGCCAAGCTTTTGACAGAGTCGACCACACATTTTTAAAGGCCGTAATGCAACAGATGGGTTATCCCGAGACCATCGTAGACTTATTGGTACGTCTCCTTCACGGTGCGACATCAAGAGTACTGTACAACGGACGCCTCACACCGCCGATCCTCATCCAGAGATCGGTGCGACAGGGGTGCCCCCTATCAACGATATTGTACGCCCTCGGTTTGTAACCGCTGCTCTGTGGCTTTCGACAACGCTTGACAGGGATCACACTCGGTGGACATACTTTTTGCTGCACTGCCTATGCCGACGATCTGGTTCTCTTTCTTCGTGGTGAAGACGACGTCCGCGCAGCTTTGGCGTGGGTGGCGACCTACGGCGCAGCATCGGGCAGTGAACTGAATGTACACAAATCGCACGCTCTATCTATAGGTGACGGGCTGCCCGATAGGTGCGTGGCCCCATTGAGAATAACAGACACAATGCGCTGTTTGGGCATTGATTTTACAACCGACCTGCGGCGGACGATTGCCCTCAACAGTAGGCGCCTATTGCAACAGATTAGGGCAGGGATAGGCGACCACCGTCTTAGAACACTAGACATTCTGCAACGGGTGCGATATGCTAACGTCTATTTGGCGTCGCGCATCCCCCATGTTGCGCAGACACTGCCGATCCCGCCATATCTGGCCCGCAGCATGCTGGCGGCTATGGGGTCTTTTGTAAGTACCGGTATGCTCTTCAAGATTCGTTACGACTCCCTCACACTACCGAGGAACAGAGGTGGTTTAGGACTTTTTCACGTTCCGGACAGAGCACGGGCCTTATTTGTAAGCTCTCACATGAAGATATGGCGACAGTGTCCGACGAGTCTTACAAGCCTGCTGCTAGAGGCCTTAAGGCCGATCTCCCTCACCCCTCCAATACCACTATCCGACATTCCAGCCCCTTTCTTTTATTTCGGGCAATTCTTCCTCGACCTCAGCTACATGCGTACCGCACTTCCGCCCACACAATTGATATCGGCGAAGGCAATACAGAACACCATGGAACTGAGCAGAGCCCCGAACGTGATAGACTCAAAACACCCCCATATTAACTGGCGTGTTGTGTGGCGAGCGGTGAGCGCGCCCACTCTCAACAGAGACGTACAGTCTGCGTGGTACATCACAGTCAACGGGAAGCAGGTGTGCCAGTATCGCCTCCACCGAATTCATCTTGCGGACTCTCCTTTGTGTACCAAATGCGGAGTCGTGGATACAGATGAGCATCGCCTTGACTGTGGATCGGCGAAGGATGTTTGGTATTTGGTGCGCCAGGTACTGGCTTTCTTCACACGCACAACCCCCGAAATGATAACTACCAAATCGCTTCTCTTTCCAGAAGACTCGTATTACCCGAGAGCGAAAACTAACTCTGTTAAATGGATATGTGGCCACGCTGTACACTATTTGTTCGGCGATGGAGAGAAGACTGTACTTGATTTTTGGAACTATATGAACGAGCGACATTGTGCAATAGTTAGGAACCCCAAGTACCGCGAATATTTTTCCAATTTTCTTTGGAGTGCGTTCCATAACCCGCCTCGCAGCTGGAATATCGATGAAAGGAGAAGCTGACCCCAGAACGACAGAAGCACTGATTCAACTACAACCGGCAACGAAAGAAATCGAGAAGACGTTCATTGATAATCCGCAGCTAGACCTTCCTTGGAACGCACCATGTCGTAATGCGACGACCTCTTTATTTTGCTTTTACGCCGGATGTGGAACGGCAGTATTTTCTACATAAAAATGCAGAACTATACATACTAATAAAGAATATACATGAAGCAACTATTTATTTCTCCCTTTTCCCCATTACAAATCTACATATATCTTTATGGGCCGATGCGGAGGAGGATTTTTATTTCATTTTATTTATTTATTTTTATTTTTTACTTATTTAATTTTTTTTTCCATCGAGCACGACTGGAGCGTTTGCGTACGTTCTATACTTGAGGTTAGGGTAAAAGTGGCGGTGGCACTAGCTTATATTTTTTTTAGGTTTGTACATAATTATTAAGGGCGTGATGGGTGTTAGGAGCCAACGCCTGAAGTGGCAGAGATAGACGTGGGGGAAAAAAAAGGGGGTAAAAAAAAGAAAAAAAAAACAAAAAAGGGGAAAAAAAGAAAAAAAGGGGACTTAAAAAAAGGGGACTGACGCGCTAAAAATTCAAAAAAAAAAAAAAGGTGACTGAGGCGCTCCAGTCACGGTCAGCACGGCCATAAAAAATCTAAAAAAAAACAAAAAAAAAAGAAAAGAGCGCACTAAGGCGCACTGCTGCGAAGCGTTCGGTTGCTCCCCATTGGAGGTTCGAGTCCTCCCCAGGGAAAGGGTGTGTGTGTGTGTTGTGCTTTTGTTAGTTTGTCAGTTTGTAAGCCTAGGGACTGATAACCTCACTAGTTAAGTCCCACAGATTTACGAACATTTGAATATTTCGAAGGCGGAATATCCGTTTTCAAATGTCCCTCGTCCCACATCCTATTTTCTTCACGAAATTATAATTTGTCTCTCTCGTCATTGACGTATAAGTTCTCTTTCCGTAGTCTTGACAACTGTCATTGTATTGCTTATACTGCACGATTAAAGTCTTAAGGTTATAATACCGTCGAGTGATGAATGGTGAGAGAAGGCGAGTGACACACGGCCGCGCATACCACACCAAGGCGCCGTTGGCCATCGGAGGTTCGAGTTCTCCTTCGGGTATGGGTGTGTGTGTGTGTGTGTGTTGTTCTTACATAAGGTAGTTTAAGTAGTTTGTAAGTTTAGGGAGCAATGACCATTGCAATTACGTCCCATAACTTTACAAACATTTAAAATTTTTTTGAGATGCCACACAGATCTGACACACCTATTATATAACTCTTATACTATACCCCGCAACGCTTCGCAGTAGATTCTCCCTATGTCTATCCCTTCCTGCCCTTTCCTTTGTCCATCTCCTTCTCCTCCTACCTTCACACCACTCCCTCTTACCCCACACCATATCCATCTCCTCCCCTTCCTCTCTGCGTCTATATTATCTCCCCTTTTTAAATCCATTTCATTCGCCCCATACTCTGTATCCTCCATCCCAGCTCTCTAATCTTATTTATTGCTATTGCAATCGGAAACTTGATTGGGGATAGAAGTCAAAATGGACAGGCAAATCAATTGGAAACGGATTATTAGAGAGACGTTTCGAGCTGCTCTTTCAGTGAGGTTGGTAGCTTCAAAGGCCTCACGTTGAATGGTTGCATTGTACGAACAGTTTAGGTATAAAAACAACTTTCCTGTTTTATGTTAAAAATGACTGGAAAGAAAAAACCAAAGCCGCACATGTTTACAACAAATCTTAGCAAATCTTCTCGCAGGGAGCAGTATAAAAATTAACTGATATAAAATAAGTATGATGTCAATACAACGTTTCGAAAGTCTTTGTGTTGCCACAGTACGTTAGACTGTTGTGTTGCGTTCATTTCGTGACTTATTAGGAATCTAATTGAAACACAATTAACAACATTGCTACATACCTGTAAAATTTTACAATCCGCGACACATGCGTGGTATAGCTATGTTGGCAACAGCTGTTGGATAGTGGGAATGAAGCTGACCAATCGTGGCAAAGCTCGAGGTAGCCATTGAAATTTTAGATAGTGACAATTTGTTCCGAAGCCAACTGATGCATCCACTGAGTAATCGACAGCTGCACTGTATCTGTACCCCAAACGTTCAATTATAATTGCCACGCGTGGCCGTCTGTTTTGTCGACGACCCAAATTATTTCCTGCGTAAACTGCAACTGAGGGAGTCGAACTCGATTGTACCCTTTGTTTCAGTCATAACGGATCGCGCTTGAGCATTTCTTTTCGATTTACCTCCAAGTACTATGTACGATCTTCGTGGGCCTCATTGACTACGATTACTTAGTAAGATTGCGTTTCACGTACGTCGACCGATATTACGCCTACACAATGGAGGCATTGTTCTAAAAAATAAACCACGATCTGTACTTAATTTGTAACAATCAAAAATACCACGAAATAACATCAATGCTATCTTTGCAATGCTCCAAAGATATGATCACCACCGATAACGTCATAGAGATAAGAAAAATACGGAGGGGCTTGTAAAGAAACAACGTTTCATGTTTGTCTGACAGTTTTAAACTTGTGTGCATAACGCCATCTCCCTTTATTCTAACCTCCTTGGCGTATTTGTTCGTTCTCTTACAGCGTATTTGGTTGCTAGGCGAGCAGCGAATGAATAATGTGATTGTTGGAGAATCGAGAAAATGATCCCAGCTGCAAGCGTACTTTCAGTTTTTCTCAAATTCTGGTATAATACGCGGCCATACGGGATATCAAGTATCCTATGTCCGTCTCCTGCTTCTAAGCTATTTCCCCACCAATTTTGAGCCTAATCGGTTCAGACGTTCGTTAGTTATAAATAGAGTAACTAACAAGACTTTCATAGATGTTTGCCCTTCAAGTGGGGACATACTTTCTAAAAAAAAAAAGCTCTACGGTTTTGCAAAGCTGTATAGATATACAGTGCGGTGTTGTTTACCTAATAGTGCGTTTATTATCGAAATCCAAGCTCTCACACATAATCAGCTTCACTTTCCAAAATCCATGACATGTTCAAATTTGTTTGGTGCTGGAGTTTATACGGTACTTGTGAAAAACTTGAAAAACGGTAAAAACATATGTTTTGAAAGATCAGAAGGGAAAATGATTGTGGAAATGTTGCGTTCATTTGTCGCTTCTTACCCGACATTGAATATGTTTCCATCATTTCTTGGGGAGTGATCACATTCAACTGCACCGGGAAAGGAGGCATATCTCACCCATTCAAAAAGCGTACAAATTGGCCTGTCGTACAGAGATTTCTGTCAAATGACATACATACCATTAACAATGTCGTTTATTACACACCAGACGAGTTTTCCGGTGGAGGATTTGCCTTGTCATTTCAGTCGGGAGCCGCTTCATTTCGGCTGCTAATAAAGAAGGTTAGTGTAGTCAAATCTAATCGTAGATCCTTTCCTTACACCTCGTTGCTGCAAACAGTCGTTTCACCACAGCACAAACAAAAACCTGAATACAGCGATAGGACACGTCAGTGACTGATCGGACAGTTCATAATTTAGTGACTAAAAAATAAAATAAATGAACACGTGAGAGATCTTCCGCTTTACAGTTCAACACCGTGACCAGATATCAACGACTGCGTGGCTCTTCTAACTCGCTCCGCGTTACAAATCTTGATCTTAGTCCGGTCGCAGTTTTTTTATTTCACTTCGTTTCTCACATTGCCGTACAACTCCATTCTGTTTCCACACTTGATCTATGTTCAGTTTTTAACCAATTCAGTCCCAATATGTCAAAAATAAGTAAACTTCTAGTAATTTCACAGAAGTCAGTTAAATTAATCTTATAGGTGATGAGTAAAAGAACTATTTTTAATAAAGGTGGTTTCACTAAAAGACCACTGCCACACACACTCTAGAACAATCTATCATTTCTAAAGGTATTTTTCAATTCAATTTCAGACTTTTCCAGGCACATTACACATTACACCGTTACAATACCACTTTATTCTGTGAGGTTTAACTTCTGTGATGTCGTGTGCACAACGAAGAGATCATTGTACTGAGGCACTATATTTATAAATTTGTGTGCATTTCGACTCATGCACCTTCTTTATTATGTATCATTTGTTGTGCCAATAAGTCCATGACCACCGCTATCCGGCACTCTGTAAGTAACATTGTTGCCCCATCGCTTCTTTCTAGGAGCAACAAAAAATGAACATACAATACAGTCATTCTGCATACGCCAAAAAATTCTAAACCTCAATCTTTTGCTTTTCCTGTCAAACTCATATAGAGATTTCAACATGTCTGTTGCAGCTGTTATTCTGATCTTCAGTTCGGAGAATGGTTTGATGCAGCACTCCACCCTACTCTATCCTGAGCAAGCCTCTTCATCTCCTCATAAGAACGGCACCCTACATCTGTCTGAATCTGCTTACTGTATTCATCTCTTGGTCTCCCTCTGCAATTTTATCCCGCACACTTCCCTCCAATGCTAAATTCACGGTTCTTTGATGTCTAAGAATGTGTCCTACCAATCGATCCCATATTTTAGTAAAGGTATGCCACAAAACCCTTTTCTCACGAATTCTGTTCAGTACCTCCTCTTTACTTACGCGATCAAGCCACCTAATGTTCAGCATTCTTCTGTAACTCTACATTTCAAAAACCTCTATCCTCTTCCTGTTCGCACTGTTTATCGTCCAAGTTTCACTCCCATACAAGGCAACACTGCACACAAATGCCTTCAGAAAGGACTTCCTTACGCGTAAATTAATATTCGATGTTAAGAAATTTCTCTTTTTCAAAAACTCTTTTCTTCCCATTGGTATTCTGCATTTTATATCCTCTGTACTGCGACCATCATGGTTTTTTTTACCGCACAAGTAACAAAACTCATCTACCACCTTCATTGATTCGTTACTGAATCTAATTCGTTCAGAATTGCCTGATTTTCTTAGACCGCACTCCAGTACCCTTGTTTTTGCTCTTGTTAATATTAATCTTACACGCACCTTTCAACACATTGACCATTCCGTTCTACTGTTCTTCCAGGACCTTTGCAGAATTAAAAAGTCATCGTCAAAACACAATGTTATTTATTTCTTCACTCTGAACTTTAATTACTTCTCCAAATTTATCCTTGCTTTCCTTTATAGCTTGCTCAATGTACAAATATAATAACACTGGAGAAATGCTACAACCCTATCTTACACTCTCCCTTCCGAACATCTGCCTCCCTTGAACTCTGATAACTGCAGTATGGTTTTTGTACAAGTTGTAAATAAACTTCCGTTCCCTATATTTTATTCCTGCTTGCTTCAGACCCAATCAACATTGTCAAAACCTTCCTCCAAATCTACAAAAGCTAGATATGTAGGTTTCCCTTTCCTTAATCTAAGATAAACCGTAAAGTGAGTATTGCCTTCCGTGTGCCTGCATTTCTCCTGAATCCAAACTGATCTTTCCAGGGGTCAGCTTCTACCAGCTTTTCCATCCTTCTGTAAATAATTCGTATTAAAATTTTGAAACCATGACTTATCAAACTGATAATTTTCACACCTGTCTGCGCCTGATTTCTTTGGAATGGGGTTTATTACATTTTTCTTAACGTCTGAGGGTATTTCTTCTGCCTCATACATCTTTCACATCAGATGAAATAGTTTTGTCATGGCTGGTTCTCCCAGCTCTGAGGGAATGTCATCTACTCCAAGGGTCTTCTTTCGACTTCTCGCAATATCTCATATTTCTCTGGTTTGTCTTCCATTTCTAGAATACTGCATTCAAGTTCATTTCCTTTATAGAGCCCCTCTATATATTCTTTCCACCTTTCAGCTTTCCCTTCTTTGCTGGAACTGGTTTTCCATCTGAGATGTTGATACTCATAGAGCTGTTTTTCTTGTTTCCATTTTGCACTTCCTATCAGTCTCACTTCTTAATCGTCTACAGTCAAATGTTCAAATGTTTGTAGAGCTTAAGGGACTTAACTACGGGGTCATCAGTCCCTAAACTTACAAACTACTTGTTGTTGTTGTTGTTGTCTTCAGTCCGGAGACTGGTTTGATGCAGCTCTCCACAATACCCTATCCTGAGCAAGCCTCTTCATCTCCACATAAGAACGGCAACCTACATCTGTCTGAATCTGCTTACTGTATCCATCTCTTGGTCTTCCTCTGCGATTTTTACCCCACACACTTCCCTCTAATGCTAAATTCACAATTCCTTGATGTCTAAGAATGAGTCCCACCAATATATCCCTTCTTTTAGTCAAGGTATGCCAGAAATTTCTTTTCTCCCCAATTCTATTCAGTACCTCCTCATTAGTTACGCGATCCACCCAACTAATCTTCAGCATTCTTCTGTAGCACCATATTTCAAAAGCCTCAATCCTCTTCCTGTCCGCACTGTTTATCGTCCATGTCTCACTCCCAGACAAGGCAACACTCCACACAAATGCCTTCAGAAAGGACTTCCTTAGGCTTAAATCAATATTCGATGTTAACAAATTTATCTTTTTCAAGAACGTTTTTCTACCCATTGCCATTCTGTATTTTATATCCTCTGTACTGCGACCATCATTTGTTATTTTACTGCCCACGTAACAAAACTCATCTACCTCCTTTATTGCTTCGTTACCCAATACAATTCCTTCAGCATCACCTGATTTTCTTACACTGCACTCCATTACCCTAGTTTTGCTCTTGTTAATGTTCATCTTATACGCACCTTTCAGCACACTGTCCATTCCGTTCAATTGCTCTTCCAGATCCTTTGCTGTATCTGGCAGAATTACTATGTCGTCAGCAAAACGCAATGCTTTTAATTCTTCCCCCTGAACTTTAATTCCTTTCCCAAATTTCTCGTTGCTTTCCTTTATAGCTTGTTCAATGTACAAATTGAATAACATTGGAGAAAGGCTACAACCCTGTCTCACTCCCTTCCCAACCACTGCATCCCTTTCATGCCCTTCAACTCTGACAACCGCTGTCTGGTTTTTGTACAAGTTGTAAATAACCTTACGCTCCCTATATTTTACTCCTGCTTGCTTCAGAACTTGAAAGAGTTTATTCCAATCAACATTGTCAAAAGCCTTCTCCAAATCTACAAAAGTTAGAAATGTAGGTTTGCCTTTTCTTAATCTATCTTCTAGGATAAGCCGTAAAGTGAGTGTTGCCTCCCGTGTTCCTACATTTCTCCTGAACCCAAACTGATCTTCCCCGAGGTCGGCTTCTACCAGCCTTTCCATCCTTCTGTACATAATTCGAGTTAATATTTTGCAACCATGACTTATTAAACTGATGGTTCTGTAGTTTTCACACCTGTCTGCACCTGCTTTCTTTGGAATGGGGATTATAACATTTTTCTTAAAGTCTGAGGGTACTTCGCCTGTCTCATACATCTTACACACCAGGTGAAACAGGTTTGTCATGGATGGTTCTCCCAGAGACTTCAGTAGCTCTGAGGGAATATCATCTACTCCAGGGGCCTTGTTTCGACTTAAGTCTTTCAGGGCTCTGTCAAAGTCTTCCCTCAGTACAGTATCTCCTCTTTCATCTTCATCTACATCCTCTTCCCTTCCTACAATATTGTTTCGAAGTTCATTTCCTTTGTAGACCCCTTCTATATACTCTTTCCACCTTTCAGCTTTCCCTTCTTTGCTGAGAAATGGTTTTCCATCCGTGTCCTTGATATTCATAGAGCTGTTTTTCTTATCTCCAAATGTTTCTTTTATTTTCCTGTAGGCTGTATCTATTTTTCCCCTATTCATACATTCTTCTACATCCTTGCATTTGCCTTCTAGCCACTCCTGCTTAGCCACTTTGCAATTCCTGTCAATCTCATTTCTTAGTCGTCTGTACTCCATTTTGCCTGTTTCATTTACTGCATTTTTATATTTTCTCCTTTCATCGATTAAATTTAGTATCTCCTGTGATATCCAAGGATTTTTTGTAGGTCTTGCCTTCCTACCTATTTTGTCCTCTGCTACTTTCAATATTTCATCTCTCAAGTTTACCCATTCCTCCTCTACTGTTTTATTTTCCCCTGTTTCTTTCAATTGTTGCCTAAAGCTCCCTCTGAAATTCTTAAGAACTTCAGGTTCCTTCAATTTATCCAGGTCCCATCTCCGTATTTTCCTACCTTTGTAGTTTCTTCAGTTTCAGCCTACAGTTCATAACCAACAAGTTATGGTCAGAGTCTATATCTGCCCCTGGGTATGTCTTACACTGTAAAATCTGGTTCCGAAATCTATGTCTTACCATTATAAAATCTATCTGGTATCTCCCGGTGTCTCCTGGTCTCTTCCATGTATACAACCTTCTTTTGTGATTCTTGAACCAGGTGTTTGTTATAACTAAATTATGTTCCGTTCAAAATTCTACCAGGCGGCTTCCTCTTTCATTCCTTTTGCCCAGACCATATTCACCTACTATCTTCCCTTCCCTTCCTTGTCCTACTACCGAATTCCAGTCTCCCATAACAATTAAATTTTCCTCTCCCTTAATTGTCGGAATAATTTCCTTTAGCTCCTCATATATTTCTTCCATCTCCTCATAATCGGCAGAACTAGTTGTCATATAAACCTGTACTACTGTTGTCGGTGTTGGCTTCGTATCTATCTTGACAATTATAATGCGATCACTGTGCTGGTCATAGTAGTTTACCCGCATTCCTATTTTCTTATTCATTATCAATCCTACTCCTGTGATAGCCCCAATTGATTTTGTATTGATAATCCTGTACTCACCTGACCAAAAATCCTGTTCATCCTGCCACCGAACTTCACTAATACCCACTATATCTAACTTCAACCTATCCATTTCCCTTTTTAAATTTTCTAATTTTCCTACTCGATTAAGGGATCTAACATTCCACGCTCCGACCCGTAGAATGCCAGTATTGTCTTTCCTGATGATCACATCCTCCTGAGTAGTCCCCGCCCGGAGATCCGAATGGGGGACTATTTTACCTCCGGAATATTTTACCCGAGAGGATGCCATCATCATATGTTCATACATTAGAGCTGCAGGTCCTCGGGAAAAGTAACTGCTGTATTTTTCCCTTGCTTTCAGCCGTTCGCAGTAGCTGTGTGGCAAAGCCACATTAGCTGATGTTACAAGGCCAGCTCAGTCAATCATCCAGACTGTTGCCTCTGTAACTACTGAAAAGGCTGCTGCCCCTCTTCAGGAACCACACATTTGTCTGGCCTCTCCACAGATACCCCTCCGCTGTGGTTGCACCTACGGTACGGCTATCTGTATCGTTGAGGCACGCAAGCCACCCCACCTTGGCAATGTCTGTGGTTCATGGGAGTGGACAAACTACTTAAGAGCTAGTTAATACTAAGGACGGCACAAATATCCATGCCGTAGTGGCCGTGCAGACCGTGACTGGCGCGGCCTTAGTCTCCTCGGCCACCGCGGCCGGCAGTCGTCTACAGTCCACTTTGCCTGTTTCATTACCTGCATTTTTGTATTTTCTCCTTTCCTCGATTAGGTTTAGTAATTACTGTGATATACAAGGATTTTTTTGTAGGTCTTGCCTTCCTTCCTGGTTTGTCCTCTGCCGCCTTCCCTATTTCATCTCTCAGTGCTACCAATCTATCTTCAGCTGTTTTGTTTCCCCCCGTTTCCGTCATTTGTTGCCTAAAGTTCCATCTGAAATTCACAAGAACTTCAGGTTCCTTCAATTTATTCAGGTCCTATCTCCTTATCATCCTACATTTCTGCAGTTTTTTTCAATTTCAGCCTACAATTCATGATCAATAAGGTATGGTCAGAGTCTGTATCTGTACAATTCAAAACCTGGTTCCGAAATCTGTCTTACCTTTATAAAATCTATCGGGTACATCCTGGTAATTACGTTCCATGCAAAGTTCTACTAGGCGGTTTCCTCTTTCATTTGTCTTGCCCATATTCACCTACTACCTTCTCTTTCCTTCCTACTACCGAATTCCAGTCTCCCATGACAATTAACTTTTCCTCTCCTTTAATTGTCTGAATAATTTCCTTTATCTCCTTATACATTCTTCAATCTCCTCATCGTCTGCAGAGCTAGTTAGGATATAAACCTGTACTACTGTGGCTTCGTATCTATTTTGGCTACGATAATGCGATCACTGCGTTGCTCATGGTAGTTTACCACATTCCTATTTTCTTATTCATTTTCAATCCTACTCCTAATTTTGTATTTATAATACGGTATTCACCTCATCAAAAGTCCTGTTCCTCTTTCCAGCGAACTTCACTAATCCCCACCAGGTCTAACTTCAGCCTAACCATGTCTCTTTATAAATTTTCTAATCTCCCTACCCGATTAAGGGATCTAACATTCCACGCTCCGATCCGTAGAATGCCAGGGTTGTCTTTCTTGATGAAGACATCCTCCTCAATAGTCTCTGCCCTTAGATTCGAATGGGGAACTATTTTACCCCCGGAATATTTTACCCGAGAGGGTGCCATCATAATATATTCATACAGTAGAGCTGCATGTCCTCGGGAAAAGTAACGGCTGTAGTTTCCCTTGCTTTCAGCCGTTCGCAGTAACTGTGTGGCAAAGCCACATTAGCTGATGTTACGAGGCCAGCTCAGTCAATCACCCAGACTGTTGCCCTGTAACTACTGAAAAGGCTGCTGCCCCTCTTCAGGAACCACACATTTGTCTGGCCTCTCCACAGATAGCCCTCCGCTGTGGTTGCACCTACGGTACGGCTATCTGTATCGTTGAGGGTTGCAAGCCACTCCATCTGTTATTCTATGCATCGCATCATGAAAATGAGACAGCAATAAAATCCCCTTTTTGTCCTCCCATATCAATACAGACATGCCTTCTTCTGTGCATCTGTAGTCATAATATCCGCGCTAGTTTTTCAGGCTTCTAATCTTTGAGAAAGTCCTTTTTACCTTGATTTACTGTCTCACAAGCATACACACCACGCACATAGCGTGACGTCATTGAAGCCTGTCCGCCATATTGGTCAGTTTTGGAATGCTATTTCTCCATTAAAACTGTTCGGTAAGTCGACTCTCTTACTGTTGATGCACTGAACTGACAGTCAGTGCAAAGTATATACTTTCAAACGATTTACTTTCTTGAGTGAATAGTAATAAATACTCATCATAAGAAATTGGAAAACTTAATTTTTAACAACTAATTTGCACTCTTTTAACTTGTATAACCCGGCAAAACTGTCGGACGTTTTATTCCTGTTTTAAGTGACATAAAACATTCGTATACCATAACTTGGGGTGAAATGGAACTGAAAATGTAGTTTCTACTGAAAATTAATGTCTAAATATTGCACTACATCTCTGAAAATTTAAATATAGCATCTCTAGTTATTCTTACATCAATGCGTTGCAAGGGTAAAAATCCTCTATCAAAACTCTTCCTTATATTTTAATCTAAATTGTGTTCCAAATCACCTCAGGAATTGGAGTGATTTGGAACACTGACTCTTTTGATAAATAATTGCATTTAAAACATGTGAAGGGGTTAATTGGAACACAATAAGCACATCTAACGGAACGTTGTTGTGGAGGATGCCTTCATATTACTTCTATTTAATTTTAATTAATGTTGATTACTACATGAGAGCAGATTTTTCACCCACTCATATCCAGGCCTGTTGCCATCAGACCTCTTTTCCACTCTTCCACTTCGGTCCAAATAGCACTTCACAATATCCCTAACGTCACTTGTAGTAATTGGTTGACCCCATTCTGCACATTTAAATAAACCACTGATTAAAGCCCTCTCTTCTTCTACTGTTAAACGGTTTGTCCACCTATTTTCAAAGGATTTTTATTATTTAACTTCCTTGATAACATACTACCAGGTATTCCATATTTTTTAGAAACATTTCTAAGGGATATTTTTACGTTTCTTGACTTCATTCAGAGCTTTCTGGAGGCTTATCTCGCTATAGTTTTGATAGCCAGCTGGCCCAATCTTCTTTTTGTATACTAGCGGCATGTTCCAATTCACCCTGAAAAAAAAATACGATTTTGCATATCTACACCTCTACCTAATAAATAACATAAGCAAATATAATCTAACTTTTCACACATAATGACTGATAGTTGCCCTTAATAGACCAGTGTCAGAAAACTGTATTACTATTACCAGAGTAGCTGTGCAATAGTTGGTTTTCAGACTTTCATATCACTTAAAAATATATTTTTTTTACCCCTATACCTCTTTCACACACACAGTTTTCGTGTTACTGTAACAACTAGTATCTCTGCTGACTATGGGAGATGGTTTTCATTAGTTACACCAAAGTATCTCTCTGCAGCGAAGATGATTTCTTGAAATGGACACAATGTTCCATTTCACCGCAGTAGTTCCATATCACCTCAAGTTACGGTACACTATTTACACAGGAAAATAATACTGACGACACAGAAAAATAGTAGAAAACACCGTTATGTCTTCAAAGGGGTATTACAAGTCAAAATAATGCAGAAAATCACGCAGTGACAAAACTTTCGCGATTATGGATGACTATAGAAGCGCCATGCCTGAATATTCCTGTAGGGTCCTTCAATAGTTTGCTGCAGTTCGTCGGGTATCTGATGACTTGACTGTTGTCACGTCAGAGTGCTTTCTCTCGGTAACCGAGCCGCCCCCCCCCCCCCCGGTCTCTACCATTAAACAACCGTGCGTCGCCGCTGGCATGCCGTCCTTTGATCGCATTGTCCGTCTTTTGCCGCTTCAGCTGCGTCGCGGCAGCTTGCTGACGAGCTGTGACGTCACGCAGTTTACTCCATTCGTTTTTCACCGTGGCGCTTTTTTCCCTATCTTGTCATTCCTTTCGCCTCTTCAGAACTACACGCTCTGAGGAGAGAAAGTGTGAAGGACGTTCTTTGTTTTCCATTGACTGTTTCTTAGTCAGTGTTGCTTTCGGATATCTATCCGAACATGGGACTGACTAAACTGGAAAAAATATACAGGGTGTTACAAAAAGGTACGGACAAACTTTCAGGAAACATTCCTCACACACAAAGAAAGAAAATATGTTATGTCGACATGTGTCCGGAAACGTTTAATTTCCATGTTAGAGCTCATTTTATTACTTCTCTTCAAATCACATTAATCAGGGAATGGAAACACAGAGCAACAGAACGTATCAGCGTGACTTCAAACACTTTGTTACAGGAAATGTTCAAAATGTCCTCCGTTAGCGAGGATACATGCATCCATCCTTCGTCGCATGGAATTTCTGATGCGCTGATGCAGTCCTGGAGAATGGCGTATTGTATCACAGCCGTCCACAATACCAGCACGAAGATTCTCAACATTTGGTACCGGGGTTGCGTAGAAAAGAGCTTTCAAATGCCCCTATAAATGAAAGTCAAGAGGGTTGAGGCCAGGAGAGCGTGGAGGCCATGGAATTGGTCCGCCTCTGGCAATCCATCGGTCACCGAATCTGTTGTTGAGTACCGTACGAACACGTCGACTGAAATGTGCAGGAGCTCAAAAATTCAAATGTTTGTTAAGCTTATGGGACTTAACTACGGGGTCATCAGTCCCTAAACTTACAAACTAATTATGAACTACTTACGAACTAGGACGGCACAAATATCCATGCCCAAGGGGGGATTCGAACCCCCGACCGTAGTGGCCCTGCTGAGCGTGACTGGAGCGCCTCAGTCACCTTTTTTTTTTATTTTTTGCTCTATGTGTAGTTCTGTTCGTTGCGGACGTTGATCAAGTTTGTTCGTTTTTGTTCGATGTGTTCTTGGCTCAGCTTTTTTATTACAGAGGCCGTTCAGTCCTCTGACCGGGCGCGCTGAGCCACGGCGCCCGGCTTTTTTTTTTTTTTTTTTTTTTTTTTTTTTTTTTTTTTTTTTTTTTTTTTTGTAGTCTAGCATTGTACCACTGTGCAACCGAGGCGCAGCTAAATTCCAGGACTCGTGGGGGGACACCTCGGCCACCGCGGCCGCCTGCAGGAACTCCATCGTGCATGAACCACATGTTGTGTCGTACTTGTAAATGCACATGTTCTAGCAGCACAGGTAGAGTATCCCGTATGAAATCATGATTACGTGCTCTAGTCGGAACACCATCGTTCTGGAAATCTGTCTCGATACAAACGTACCGCGCCACGGCTATTGCCCCGTGCTAATCCATACATCAAATTGGCACCTGCCAACTCCGCTTTTGTAAACATTGCACTGACCGCAAAACCACGTTCGTGATGAACACTGACCAGTTGATGCTACATACCGATGTGCTTGACGCTAGTACTGTAGAACAATGAGTCGCATGACAACACAAGCACTGAAGTCAACATTACCTTCCTTCAATTGGGCCAACTGGCGGTGAATCGAGGAAGTACAGTACATACTAACGGAACAGTTGGGTATTTTGACAATTGTCTGCACGAATTATTTCAATTTACATTTAAAGAAAAATACTAAAATGAGCTCTAACATGGAAATTAAGCGTTTCCGGACACATGTCCACACAACTTTCTTTAGGCCGCGGTGGAGTAGCCGAGCGGTCTAAAGCGTCTCGCTGCGGGGCGCGCGGTTGCTCGCCGTGGAGGTTCGAGTCCTCCCTGGGGCATGGGTGTGTGTGTTTGTCCTTAGGTTACTTTACCTAGGTTTAAGTAATTTGTAAGCTACGGACTGATGACCACGCAGTTTGGTCCGATAAATTTACAGACATTTGAACATTTGATTTCTTTCTTTATGTGTGAGGAATGTTTCCTGAAAGTTTGGCCGTACCTTTTTGTAACACCCTGTGTATGTTTATTATTTTGTGAATGTGGTAGTAGGCCATAGAGAAGGATTAGCTTTGACGTGTAATTCTGGCATTAATCCGCTTCGAAAGTGCGTGGACACTTGTTGAGGAAAACTTTTGTTCACAAATGCAGATGCATATCAAACACTCAGTGTAATCGCCTCTTCATTGCTTCTGAAACATTTGCTTCAGTGAGCTGTCCGAACAAATATAAGACAAATCTATCAAGATCATATTAGTATGTTGAGTATTAGAGGTATTTAGCATTAAAAATGTTGAAATAGTAATACTAGTATGACCATTGTCGTGTTGGAGTGAAACACTTGATTGAGAAGCCTCCAGATGGAGAAAAAAGTTATTTCGCATAAAATTTGGAGTGTGCATATCCGGCACTGTTTTCCCCCTTTCCATTATATACTCCAAAATTACCTTTTTTTCATTCTAAACTAGAATGGACATATATCTTTTCCTGGTGATAATTCAGTGTGGTGTACGCGAATACGCCTTCCATTGCTCGATATTTTTATTTAAAGTTTTTGACAGTGTAGATAAGTGTATACTCCCGTAAACAGTTCTCTTTAGAAACTCTTCGCCTCCAGCACAGACGCTGATGCGTGCTTAACGTCGTAGCCACTTCATGGAAGTTATCGCGTCATAGAAAATATTATACTCTGAAGCAACGGTAACATCCCACAGCATGGGATATTTTCTCAACGATGAAGTCAGTTTTAAAAGGCGACTATAGGTTGTCAATTCTATTATGAAAATGGCTTAATTACGCCAGTGTGTATACACAGCTTCACAGTTCAATGTCCAAATATGCGAGGAGAGGGGGTGGGGAAGCTCGTTGCTTGTAATTTTCCCATAGGGCGGCTACGTGCGTAAGTCCCTGGAGCCGGCCCTGCTTGCACTATAAATATTAAATTAAATTAAATGTACAAAATGCACCAGGAAAGAATTATCCATAGGAGTCGGAAACCGGTACATGTATGCAAATACATCATTACATTTTCAAAAATGACGCTGGTAATAGTTGCAGCTCTATCAATCAGTGCCAAGCTAGAATAATGCTTATATAAGAGCGAGTGGTGGATTAACGAGTGATTAACTAGTAAATATTTTCGATTTCATTAAATAATCCAGTTTTTCTGAAAATGAAATAGTATATTTGCATATTTATGTTCAACAAATACACCGGTTTCCAAACCATTTGAATAATTCTTTGATGGTGCTTTTCCCCCCTCTCTTTTGAATATATGTGAACTTTCTTACGACGAAATATCGTTTTAATAACATATTTAATAGTTTTGATCTGTCTTCCTCAATTGTGTTATGTTACTTTTGTCCGTCTATTGCAAGTGAATAAACCAATATTTTTGATTGCCATACGTGTTTTGCCTTTATTGTATACACGGAATCTTCAGTAGCCTAAAATATATATTAATTTCTCGATAAACGATTGTCTTATTACACATAATTTTTATAAATATTGGTGTACTTGTCTACTGCTGGTACTGTATTTGCTCCATTACTGCTGTTGTTCACTTCTCCCATTCGAAATTTCAACGCTCTGACACTAGGAAAAGACTGATTTATTTATTTTGATGTTATAATTCTGTTTTGTTGCTAACTTCTGAATGTGTTACCAACTGTTGTGTGTGTCCGTTATATCAGATATCTCCTTCTTTGCTCTCTTAGTACTGGAATAACTAAATTCCGAATGGGAGGAATGAACAAGAACGAAGGAATATCAGTATTAGAGGTACACATTTAGTCCACTACTTACAAATGCCTATACACCACAGTAAAAAAGAATGTGCCGTAACTATTTCTAATCTTCATACAAAAAGTCCATAATGTAAAGTAAATCCAATGATACTTGTGTTCTAAAGGGACAGAATTGCCGATGGTCCGCAGCTATAAATGTTAATTATACAAATATTAAATCGCAGGTTGCGAGAATTTCCGACTTTAGTTGTTATTCTTTAGTTTGTCTATGCTTTTGCAACACATGAAAATTTGTGCCGAACCGGAACTCGAACCCGGGTCTCCCGCTTATCGCGAGCGGTCGCCTCAACCACTTGGCCAACCGAATACGCTCCCCGGCCAGATCCAAACTTTCATATGTTGCACTTGCCAAGTGGTTAAGGAGATCACTCGCGATAAGCCGAAGACTCGGGTTCGAGTCCCGGTTCGGCACAAATTTTCGTGTGTTGCAAAAGAATAGACCAAGTAAAGAATAACAGCTAGAGTCGAAAATTCTCGCAACCTGCGAATTAATATTTGTATAGTAAAGTAAATCATTCATCAATAAATTAATTTACAGTTTGGCTGTATTTCAAGCCCCTGAAGATGCTTTAAATATAATAAAGGCGAAACGTAAAAGCAAAATAGTGGTTTATTTCAGTTGTAATGGAAGGACAAAAGAGACACTTATCAATAAAATCGTTTTGATAGTTGACACTGTATAAGGGATCGTTTGGTACCATTCTTTTCTGTACTGAATTCTTACCGTTTCTTGTCTACAGAGTATTCCACGGTTTAAAAATAAATTCGCTGACGAGAAGCACGACATTTCAGGGGGAATCAGTGCACATTCTCGACATCCGTGCCACTTCACGACTGCCAATAAAGGAGCCCGTCGGACGCGATATCGGAATATGCTGCGCGTCTGTGATGCTATCATTCCAGTGCAGCCCCTACTGTTTTCGCAGTGGACCGAAGTGCATACTCAGCATGCAGACTTGCTACTGGCGCTCGGACATCCGAGCCAGAGTTTTTAATTACCGTCGTCGTTTGATCAGAGGCGGAGGTAGAGAATTAAAAGCTAACTGGTCGTTCCAGAGCGGCCGACCAGCTCTGCGCTGATTGGTGCCACACGAGGCGGGACAGCAGTAAACCGCCGGCGCAACTAATTGAAAACCGACTCCCATTCACCTGCAGCGATGTTTACCGAACGCGTGAAGCGTCAGTATTACGTCGCCCCACTGTAAGAGATTTTGCGACGTTCCATGCGTCATGAAAGGAGCTACTTTAATTTCCTCTCATTCCCGCTCAGCCATATCAGTACCCTCAGTTCATTCCTCCTGCCAACTCACGTTTAAGATTAAAAAAAAAAAAAAAAACAGTCAACAATCCGAAGATTGGTTTGAACACCACAGTGCTTTACTATCATGGTCCTGTTTGGAGGTGGTATGCCGTTGCCTTCCTCCGACCTTCGAACTGACTTACCCAGTCAGTTATAGGGGGACCTACAGTTTAACGTGGGTTCCGAACCACGGTGCTACTAGGTATTTTCCACATGAGCAATACTGCCATAAGTGAAAGAAGTGGAAAGTGACAGATAAAAACCCTAGGACCTGGTGGAGATCGAACCCGCGACCTTTGGATTTGTAGTCTGGCACTCTACCACTTGTGCAACCGAGGCGCACGTTTATGCACTGTAAAACAACAAAACGAAGTAACTAACAAGAATTAACAAAATGGGACGAAAATTGGTAGACCACGCTGTCGACGGGACGTTAAACTCCAAGCATCCTTCCTTTTTCTTGGAAATTGGTAGGTATGTGGTACAAGTGTGTATTTATTACATTGTTATGTTACTCCATCTCCTTGTTCTTCCTCTCTCCATTGTCTTCCGCCCCCACTCTTTGACCGTTTCACCTGCGTCTGTGGTGAAATTCGGCCTGAAATTCAATTTCACGCGGATCAGTTCTTATGACTTCATCTCCTGAACAGCGTAGCCTACAGTAATATAAGATATCACACACATTTGAACATTTTTGTAAATTCACAAGGCTTATTAAAATTAGTAGATGTCTTCAATCAGGTTTGACTCCATTTTTGAGCTGGTGCCCAGCGACTGTTTTGTACAAATCTGTAGAGAATGTTACCAATCAGTCGCAATTTTTATCTTTATTTTCCAGATCTACATAGATTTCGGACACAGCGTGGCTATTCTCAATGCTTTGAGTTATGTTGACATCTATACCGTCATGCTGAACATAACTTTGAGACTGGTCACTCAGTGGGCTAAACCTAGGTTGATCTGAAAAGTAAAAACAAAAATTGCGATTGATTGCCGACATTTCCTACAGATTTGTTTAAATAAAATTCCACAAACATTCTGCAAAAAAAAAAAAAAAAAAAAAAAAAAAAAAAAAAAAAAAAAAAAAAAAACCGACGGTGGGGGCGGTGGGGGCGGCGGCAATTTAGCAGCTCGCACGGGGTGGCACTTGGGCTTGCGCTGGCCCTGGTCTGGACTGTTCACGAACTTTGCTCTCAGTCAGGGTGCTCTCCGTGGGTGCTCCGGGGCTCGTGCACCCCCAGAGAATTTCTTGGGGGTGCTAGCACCCACATAAAATTGATGTGCAAAATAAAGTTGTATAAATTTATAAAAAAAATTGGGATAAATCAAAACCTACCTTATGACTCAAGAGGCAATGCAAACCGTGACCATAGCGAGAGACGATATTTCATACGTGAAAGAAATGATCAGTTTTGTAAAAAATGTCCAAATGTTTGTTAAGCTTATGGGACTTAAGTACTGGGTCATCAGTCCCTAAACTTACAAACTACTTATCAATTACCTTATACTAAAGACGGCACAAATATCCATGCCCGAGGGGGGATTCGAACCCCCGACCGTAGTGGCCGTGCAGACCATGACTAGAGCGCCTCAGTCTCCTCGGCCACCGCATCAGTTTTGTTGTACGCGGGTCCCCAAACGAGTAGTAATGAGTGTTCGTGTTTCACCCACTATGCTAGCTTTATTCATCCTGAAGCACGTCGGTCCTTTTGACCTTTCAGGTGTACGTATTTACGAACATTCAAATGTGTTCTTTTAGGAATTTAGTTTGAAGAATCTTTTAATTTATCTTAGTCACTTCCCTTGTTATTAAAATTATAGATTCAGTTGAAATTTGTAATGCTTTTCTCTCAGGCTTAATAAAAAACCTTGGACTATATAAATACTGTCAGAGATGTCATGTAGTTCAGGGATCGACGCAGAGGATACCGTGCTCACGGGTGCGGTTCCTTTAGGGAGATGCTTGTCCACTGTTGGTCGAGCTGATTTCTACGGGTTTACGAGAGTAACTCGGGCGTCCGATCCGTGATTGTCGTGAATGTAATCGTGCTCTCCCGATAATCCATTTGTAGTCTGGGGCAACGTCCCAGACATAAATTAACATTGGTCCCAATCCCCCGGCTCCGACCAAGGTTTTGAGGAGGTTTTTCTTGGTGTTAACGCGTATACCGGAACTGGTAAGCCCCTCCCGCTTATTCCCAATTGGGATCCCCTCTTTGCCCCACTATCAGCTTGTCTGATAATTGGCTGTATACAACCGCGACTCTTTATGGGCCGGATCTCAAACAGCCCGCTCGTCTCCTCGGAGTGGAGAATGAAAAGAATAAGCTTTTTGCTTCTTTTTTTCTGCCATGTAGTTATCTCGAAGTGATGAAAGTTTCGATGAAATATACAGCTCTTGCTTGGAACTGACCAAAATATTTGATGTCGGACTTCAAAATCCCAAAATATTTCAAAGATTTCTTTAAACCTTGGCGACGGTGTTCTACCAAACGCTTTTGTCAGAAAGTATAGCTTCGCACAAAAAGTGTTGGATTAGTGTTCAGTGAAAAATAATTGTTTGGTTTTGTGGTGTTCGAAATATCCACTGGGGCCAATTATAGATCGGTTTATTGTAGTGCCCTAATGCAGCCATGCTTTTCTTTTCTTCCTCCTTCTTCCTTCTTCCTTCTGTCTTTAAAAGGCCAGACAACTGCCTATTTACTTTGATCAAGTATTGCTCATTCAAAAATGCATGAACATGATTTTCAGGAGAGTTGGTTTCGAACATTTGTGAACCGTGATGTAGAGCACCCACACTGATTTTCAAAAGTCGGCGCCTCTGAGTAGAAAGCTTTGTACTTTGGCATCAGATTAGGTTTTCCTTGCTGTTGAATGTATGTGATAGGGTAGGAAACAACGCTTTGGAATTAGAAGGCACTTTGCCAGACGTGCTGCACTGCTTGCTACATTATTATCTTTACGGAGTCAGGATCAGAAGCACTTGAGCTATAGCTATAGCGAACAGGAGTGTTACGCTAGCAGTGCTGAGCACAACTGAATTTTATTTGATACAAACTGTAATACTGCACACAGAAACTAAGTGTTTGCTTACAGTTTACAACAGTTGTATAACCGCTGTCAGAGGTGTATTGTTGCCAATGACAATTACTTTGAAGGCCAGCAAGAGTATTTTGTATGTAACCCTTGTTTCCTATATTTCCTGAGACCTTTCAAATGTTTGTAGAACTTATGGGCCTTAACTACGGGGTCATCAGTCCCTAAGCTAACAAACTACTTATGAACTAGCTAAGACTAAGGATGGCACAAATATCCATGCTCGAGGGGGGATTCGAACCCCCTACCGAAGTGGCCGTGCAGACCGTGACTGGAGCGCCTCAGTCCCCTCGGCCACCACGGCCGGCGAGACCTTTCACCGAACTATTCAGAGGCACCTTATAAAATTTAGCTACATATCACTTACCGTAAAATGAACAAACCTACTAGTAACGGAGAAACTTCTCCGATCGTGTTTGGGTTCTAAAAAACAATAACAGTTATATTATCTCAAAGCAGAACCCTTTATATATTATAAAGAAAAGTCGGACAAAATGCGAGCTTCAACTATATATTTTGTTCTTGCAAAATTAAATTCCAAGACGGAGAAGATTAATTGCTGTTGTTGTTGTGGTCTTCAGTCCGGAGAGCTCTCCACAAAACCATATCCTGAGCAAGCCTCTTCATCTCCACATAAGAACGGCAACCTACATCTGCCTGAGTCTGCTTACTGTATCCATCTCTTGGTCTTCCTCTGCGATTTTTACCCCACACACTTCCCTCTAATGCTAAATTCACAATTCCTTGATGTCTAAGAATGTGTCCTACCAATCTGTCCCTTCTATTAGTCAAGGTATGGCAGAAATTTCTTTTCTCCCCAATTCTGTTCAGTACCTCCTCATTAGTTACGCGATCCACCCACCTAATCTTCAGCATCCTTCTGTAGCACCATATTTCAAAAGCCTCAATCCTCTTCCTGTCCGCACTGTTTATCGTCCATGTCTCACTCCCATACAAAGCAACACTCCATACAAATGCCCTCAGAAAGGACTTCCTTAGGCTTAAATCAATATTCGATGTTAACAAATTTCTCTTTTTCAAGAACGCTTTTCTACCCATTGCCATTCTGCATTTTATGTCCTCTGTACTGCGACCATCATTTGTTATTTTACTGCCCAAGTAACAACTCATCTACCTCCTTTATTGCTTCTTTTCCCAATCTAATTCCTTCAACATCACCTGATTTTCTTACACTGCACTCCATTACCCTAGTTTTGCTCTTGTTAATGTTCATCTTATATGCAACTTTCAGCACACTGTCCATTCCGTTCAATTGCTCTTCCAGGTCCTTTGCTGTATCTGACATAATTACTATGTCGTCGGCAAAACGCAATGTTTTTAATTCTTCACCCTGAACTTTAATTCCTTCTCCAAATTTCTCCTTGCTTTCCTTTATAGCTTGCTCAATGTACAAATTGAATAACAATGGAGAAAGGCTACAACCCTGTCTCACTCCCTTCAAAACCACTGCATCCCTTTCATGCCCTTCAACTCTGACAACCGCTGTCTGGTTTTTGTACAAGTTGTAGATAACCTTACGCTCCCTATATTTTGCTCCTGCTTGCTTCAGAACTTGAAAGAGTTTATTCCAATCAACATTGTCAAAAGGCTTCTCCAAATCTACAAAAGCTAGAAATGTGGGTTTGCCTTTTCTTAATCTATCTTCTAGGATAATCCGTAAAGTAAGCATTGCCTCCCGAGTTCCTACATTTCTCCTGAACCCAAACTGATCTTCCCCGAGGTCGGCTTCTACCAGTTTTTCCATCCTTCTGTATATAATTCGTGTTAATATTTTGCAACCGTGACTTATTAAACTGATGTTTCTGTAGTTTTCACACCTGTCTGCACCTGCTTTCTTTGGAATGAGGATTATAACACTTTTCTTAAAGTCTGAGGGTACTTCGCCTGTCCCATACATCTTACACACCATGTGAAACAGGTTTGTCATGGCTGGCTCTCCCAGAGACCTCAGTAGCTCTGAGGGAATATCATCTACTCCAGGGGCCTTGTTTCGACTTAGGTCCTTCAGGGCTCTGTCAAATTCTTCTCTCAGTACAGTATCTCCTATTTCATCTTCATCTACATCCTCTTCCCTTCCTACAATATTGTCTTGAAGTTCATTTCCTTTGTAGAGCCCCTCTATATACTGTTTCCATATTTCAGCTTTCCCTTCTTTGCTGAGAACTGGTTTTCCATCAGTGTCTTTGATATTCATAGAGCTGTTTTTCTTATCTCCAAATGTTTCTTTTATTTTCCTGTAGGCTGTATCTATTTTTCCCCTATTCATACTTTCTTCTACATCCTTGCATTTGCCTTGTAGCCACTCGTGCTTAGCCACTTTGCACTTCCTGTCAATCTCATTTCTTAGTCGTCTGTACTCCATTTTGCCTGTTTCATTTACTGCATTTTTATATTTTCTCCTTTCATCGATTAAATTTAGTATCTCCTGTGATATCCAAGGATTTTTTGTAGGTCTTGCCTTCCTACCTATTTTGTCCTCTGCTACTTTCACTATTTCATCTCTCAATTTTACCCATTCCTCCTCTACTGTTTTATTTTCCCTTGTTTCTTTCAGTTGTTGCCTAAAGCTCCCTCTGAAATTCTTAAGAACCTGAGGTTCCTTCAATTTATCCAGATCCCATCTCCTTATTTTCCTACATTTTTGTAGTTTCTTCAGTTTCAGCCTACAGTTCATAACCAAGAAGTTATGGTCATAGTCTATATCTGCCCCTGGGTATGTCTTACACTGTAAAACCTGGTTCCGAAATCTATGTCTTACCATTATAAAATCTATCTGGTATCTCCCGGTGTCTCCTGGTCTCTTCCACGTATACAACCTTCTTTTGTGATTCTTGAACCAGATGTTTGCTATAACTAAATTATGTTCCGTGCAAAATTCTACCAGGCGGCTGCCTCTTTCATTCCTTTTGCCCAGACCATATTCACCTACTATCTTCCCTTCCCTTCCTTGTCCTACTACCGAATTCCAGTCTCCCATAACAATTAAGTTTTCCTCTCCCTTAATTGTCGGAATAATTCCCTTTAGCTCCTCATATATTTCTTCGATTTCCTCATCATCGGCAGAGCTAGTTGGCATTAAACCTGTACTACGGTTGTTGGTGTTGGCTTCGTATCTATCTTGACAATGATAATTCGATCACTGTGCTGGTCATAGTAGTTTACCCGCATTCCTATTTTCTTATTCATTATAAATCCTACACCTGTGATACCCCCAACTGATTTTGTATTTATAATCCTGTACTCACCTGACCAGAAATCCTGTTCATCCTGCCACCGAACTTCACTAATCCCCACGATATCTAACTTCAACCTATCCATTTCCCTTTTTAAATTTTCTAATTTTCCTACCCGATTAATGGATCTAACATTCCACGCTCCGATCCGTTCAGAGAGGCGTTGGGAGAGATAGTGTTTGAGAGTGGCAAGGCCATGGGCATGTGGGATGTTGGTGTATAGGGAGGTGGCATCCACTGTGAAAAATATGGATCCAGGAGGCAAAGGGGTTGGAATGGTGGAGAGTTTGTAAAGGAAGTGGTTGGTATCTTTGATATGGGAAGATAGATTTTGCACAATTGGTTGGAGGTGTTGGTCAACGAGGACTGAAATTCTTTTTGTAGGAGCTCAGTAACCAGCCACAATTGGGCGTTCAGGATTATTAGGTTTGTGGATTTGGGGGAGCATGTAGAAGGTGGGTGTGTGGGGTGCTGTTGGGGTGAGGAAGAAGACGGATTCAGGGGAGAGCTTCTGGGAGGGGCCGCAGGATTTTAACAGATTGGAGATCTTGTTGGACTTTGGGTATGGGTTCATTGCTGCACAACTTGTAAGTGAAGAAGTCAGGAAGAAGGCGGAGTTTTTCTGCCAGGTACGCACTGTAATCCATAACTACAGTTATGGAACCTTTATATGCAGGAAGGATGATGGGATCTGTTTTAAGGTTGTGGATGGCTCTTCTTTCTTCTGCTGAAAGGTTGAGTTCTTAGGAAGGGACTTTGGGAAAGATGGTGAGGCCAAGTTGGAGGTGAGAAATTCTTGGAGGGTAACCAGAGGGTGGTTAGGAGAGAGTGCAGGCGGTACTCTGTTGGATGGTGGTATGAACTGGGACAGGTAAGGTTCAATGTTGGCCGGCCGCAGTGGCCGAGCGGCCTGCGGTGCGCCAGTCACAGTCTGCACGGCCGCTACGGTCTGCGGTTCGAATCCCACCTCAGGCATGGATGTTTGTGTCGTCTTTAGTATAATGTAGTTCATAAGTTTTTTGTAAGTTTAGGGACTGATGACCCTGCATTTAAGTCTTTTAAGCTAAACAAACATTTGAACAATATAGATTTTCACGGCCGGCGTTGTCTTCAGGTAAAATTTCCGGGCTGATGGGCCGTGACCCAGATGTAAAACTTCCTCCCGACGTTTCGTCTCCAACTGCGGGAGACATCTTCAAGGGTCTTCCGGCTACTGCCACTGTGGGCCGAGGGGCTCTCGCATTTATAGAGGGCATAGAGGGCGCCACCATACGTCACGTGATGCTGACTTTGTAGCTATCTCTGGATGACGTCGTCATTCTCGATTAAAAATAATCGATTGTCGTTCTGTTGTTGCAATGTCGACATCCATATTTTATCTAACTTCAGACCTTCTTCTTTCCTATTAAAATTATTATGGTGTTTGTGGATCTCTATGGTTCTCTATACATGCGTGCATGGTACTGAGATGTCGTAGCTAAAACGGTCGCCTCGTTAAATTTTATTTCATGATTACCTTTTTAAAAAACATGTTCAGCCACTGCCGATTTTTCCGTGTAGCCCAGACGAGAGTTCCTTTTATGTTCAGATATGCGAGTGTTGACGCTTCTTTTTGTTGTACCAATATATACTTTACCACAGCTGCAAGGAATTTTATAAACCCCAGGTGTTGCTAGGGGGTCAAGTGCGTCTTTTGCTATCTCAAATATTCTTTGATCTTCTTCATGGGTCTGTAGATGGTTTCGACGCCATGCTTCGCCAATACTTTCCCGATTCGATCAGTAATTCTGCTAATGTACGGCAGGAAAACTTTTCCAGATTGTTGTCGTTGTTGCTCAGAACTTCTGGAGTCTTCTCTTCTTTGATGGAGAGCTCGATCAATTTCCTTGACATTTGAACATTTGGTTCAATTTTGTGATTAGGCTGGCTACGGTCAGAGGGATTGGTGGCAAAGTAGTGTTTCCATCGTAGGGATCGGGAATTGGAGAGTAGGTCTTTGACGAGACCAATATGATAGAACTGGGGTGTAGGGCTAAAGGTAAGACCTGGTCTAGGGTGCCTTGCTGCACATCGTGTGGTTGCTCGCTGTCATTGGTTCGAGTCGTCCCTGGGGCGTGGGCGTGTGTGATGCCCTTAGGTTAGTTAGGTTAAGTAGTTTGTAAGCCTAGGGACTGCAAACCAAAGAAGTTAAATCCCATCGATTTACAAACATTTGAACGTTTTTGGATGTGGTGGAAAGACGGGTGCAGCACTGCGACCCAGTGCCAACCACAACATATAAAAGACATCTACTAAAATTCTTTAAATAAAGGTGATGCTATCTATGAAATACTTTAATAAAAGCGGAAGCTATTTTAGAGCCTGAACCAGGTAGAGTTTTACCTACGGCAGCAGCCTAGGATAAAATAGTGTGGATTCATAGCAAAAGCAGTACCGTACGTAACTGATAATGTTATACGACAAGTAAGCCCTGTGCGAATTTTAAAGCAAGCGTCCAAACAATAATAGCTCTGTATTGGTCTATAGTAAATTCATGAAAATAATTTAAATTTGTGTGAAGTTAAATAGTTTATCGCAAGACTGGGGTGAAAAATTTAACATTGTGTAATCAAAAGAAACTGCGTAAATAGTAATTAATTTAAAGCTCAAGTCAGTGAAATCTCTTTGCAGTAAAAAATGTTTCATTTTGATGTTGGCCCTTAAAATGTAGTTGTTACTGTCCTCGTTTTTCTTATAACTGGAGATCATTTCATCAGCATACAGTATCAAGCTAAATATTTATAAAGTTTCGTAAAACTCATCAAACGCATTACTACTACTACTATTATTATTGTCAAAGTTGTTCTCTGTCCACTTTTTGTTAAAGGCTTTTCAGTGTAATGTCGGAATCAACAGTGTAAAATTTCGAGTGAATTACAGTCTTTACAGTAGGCAGATCACAACTTTGATTTTATTACATAATTATTAGCACTGAAAAATAAATTTATTACAACATCGAATGCTTGGATAAGACGATTTTGCTTGAGAAAACTTAAAGCTCATGACCACACAACAAGGACACTGAAATAAACAATACGTAATTACAACTTAAACGAAATACAAATGGAGTGTTGTAAACTAAAAATTCAGATCAGGCTACGAAATGTTCACATGTTTTTTAAGTCTATGGGACATAACAACTGTCGTCATCAGTCCCCCAGGCTTACAAACTACATAAACTGAATTATGCTGAGGACAACAAATACACCCATGCCCGAGGACTCGAACCTCCGACTACGAGCAGTGGTGCGCTCCGCAGCTAGGTGCCTTGGAACGCTCGGCCACTCCACCGCGGCGAAGAGGCTACTTTTATGAAAACGTACAAGATATTTATCACTTCCTATTCCATTCAAATGTGATACCGGTGTGGCACTGAGCCCAAAATGAATGCAAAACTTTATGTGTAGCGAAGCTCTGTTCAATGACACAATAATGGAAAACATACATGAAATCACTAAGTCATCAAATTAAAAGGAATGTAAAAATCGTAAGGGGAACTGTAAGAATATCATCTTTAAGCATACTGCAGTTTGCATCTATTAACAAGTAGACATCTCATAAAATATTATAAATTGGATCAATAACGAATTACCAATGAAGTCAAAATCTATTTCTTTAGAAAGATCTATTGAAAACTGAATTACTTTCCAAATCAGAAACAAAATCGATATCAGTTCTTACGACAAAGATGAAATTTACAAGCCACGTAATATTCAAGTAGCCGGGTCTACACGAAACAGATGGTACCTTTACAACGACATGGTTTAAACGAGAAATCTCGCGGCGAGTCATATACTTCATTTTAGCCACTTTTAACATAGTCAATACCAATCATTTGCGTAGTGTGTTACCTCGTCAAATTAATTACATTGTAATCAATTTCTCCTCCATCAGCCTTGACACATCATTTCCTACTCAATGATTCTCATTGACTCTCTCTCTCTCTCTCCCAAGCAGGTAAGAATACAGGGAGACGCCCTTACGCTGAAAAAGTGAAGCCTGCTTCCGCCATGTTGCTAAGTTTTGGAGAAGTATTCGTATTGTAGAGCTCATGTTTTATGTCACTTAAAACAGGAATAATTTCTTTGACATATGAAATACTAACAATAAATATTATTCATACATTTTACGAAAAACAAACTTTATCCAGCATCCAAGAGAAAGATTACAAGACTCAAGGAGACCTATAAACTTCACAACCAGCTGAATACAGCATGCATGGCTATACCAAAGGAGGCCATTCGCACGTTATATGAGTCGATGCCATTACGCAATGAACAACTTATCAGGGCTAATGGCGATCACTGTGCATAGTAGGGAACGGGAAACATGTTGAACCGAGCTGACTGAAATCAAATCAAATGTTTGTACAGCTTATGGGACTTAACTATTTATGAACTAGCTTATACTAAAGTCGCCACAGACATCCATGCCCCAGGGGGGGGGGAGGGGGGGTTCGAAACCCCGACGGGGAATGGCCTCGAGCATCGTAGCTTAGCGCCTCAATGCACTCGGCCGCTCCGCCGCGGCCTGACTGAAATGGTGACCATTTCTTCAGAACATACTAATGAACTTGTCGTGTGAATATGAATTTCCATCACAATTCTTTCAATGTGTCTTTTTTCTGGTGTGTATATCCGTAATTATATTTTCATTCGTTATGACGTTGCGGTTATTGCAATATTAAAATGATACAAAAGTAATGTAAAAATGAGATATCTTTTATGAACTGGTATACTTTTTATCTGTTAAACTTTCTATCACTTTCATCCTAATGGCAGATCTTTCGATTATAATAGCTGGAACGTAGTAATAAATGGAAGTAGACAGTTTACGCGGCTTGATCCTCAAAAATGATCACAGACTCATTTAGGTAATCAAATCTTTATTTAAATTATTGACAGTCATTGAGGAAATGGCCGGCCGCGGTGGCCGAGGGGACTAAGGCGCTCCAATATCGGTCTGCACGGCCACTACGGTCGGGGGTTCGAATCCCCCCTCGGGCATGGATATTTGTGCCGTCCTAATTCGTAAGTAGTTCATAAGTAGTTTCTAAGTTTAGGGACTGATGACCCCGTAGGTAAGTCCCATAGACTATACAAACATTTGATCATTTTGAACATTGTGGAAATCACTACTTTCACTCATAGATTTTAGCATAAGGAAAGTATGAAATTCAGTACCACGGAGACCCGAATGTTTTACATCTGATGAGCTCCTTCTGCCATACAATGTAGACAAACTGTAGAATTTAACGAATTTGACACAGGGCTTTGAGGAAGCAGCGTATAGCAGATGAGTGTGCTACCTGATTCAAAACGGCGCGAACATTTTTGATGAGGGTCCTAGTTGAGGATTATGGAAAGCTTTTATCGACGGGGAAAAATATGGCAAGTAATTGCGGCTCTGAAACGCGTAAATGAATCAGAAGCCTGTGACATTCATCCGACAGATGGAGGTTAAACCGGGATTACAGGGCGCACGCTACTGTGCACTGATTGCTGGTATCTGTACTTGTCAAGGGCCGAATCTGCCCCCGCTGATGAATTACACGGCTCCGACATGCCACAGTAGCTAATAAATCCGGCAGTTTTCTTTCGATGCTTTATAAACAAACAGTTGACGGTATAAATAGTATTTTGGCGCTGCAGATCTTCACTGGAAACGTCGTCCGCTGTCACTGCTGTTTCATTTCCTCTCTCCATTTTGCTGTTGATTACTTTTAGCTTCGAACGTCTGATTTTTACACACGAGTCAGTGTGTTAAATGTTTTAAGGTCAAGAGAGTAAACCTTTTTGATTTGGGACGCACACCCTAATTATGTTCGTTTTATAAGTTAAACCTACAGCGAAAATATAATAAGCAATAAACTTCCTTTCTTTCATTATCATAGGTTCGTTCCAGCAGCTGCCAGACTGCTTGACGCGCATGCACTGAATTTGTGTTCCAGCAGCGCCTTCTCCCGTTTCTGGCTACTTGGGGTGTGACTGTTTGGTGTTCCAGCAGTTGCCTCAAGCAGCCAGATGCTACCCGGAAAAAAATATTTCTGGTGCGGTCAAGCTGCCAATTTGCGCATGCGCAGAAAGGTCTGAGTTAGAGTGGGGGTGGCCATCACGTGATACGTGTGTGTTTTTCGATTATTTCTAAGTCACTGCAATCCCACTTGAGATCAGATATTTCTCGTTTTACACTTCTTCGTTATTAGGAAGGAAAGTATTATAATTATTCCTTTAAACTCACCTTCGCCTACATCCAGAAACAGTGGTAAAAGCGTTCCAGCAGTGCAAGTATCAAACAATGGTTTTTACGTCATAATAGCTGTGCATGCGCAGTAATACTTGTTTCTTAGCGCTTGTAAATAGCCGTCTGGCAGCAGCTGGAACGAACCTCATGTGTAAATGTGCATGGGGGAGGAGTGGAGGGAGGGGGGGGGGGAGCGAGGAAGGGGATGTCAAGATGAGAAAGTTTCAGAACGGTTTGAAACAAAGTTTAAATGTTGCAAGTCACTAAGTTCTCTCATCTAAAATACTGTATTAATATAACGTGGGCAGTTTCGCGGCGTTACATGCGATGGAAAAGCTGGTAGAACCTGACCTCGGGGAAGATCAGTTTGGATTCAGGAGGAACTTAGGAACCCGAGAGGCAATATGTACACAGTACACAGTGAAACATTCCATCTCAATTGTTTTCAGTGATTGTTTTGCTACTTGTTGGTATCCCTGTATGTTTATTATGATAAAATACATCTTTGCCTGTAATGGTGGTCAGTTTGGGTGATTATTGTTGTTTCTATACGTTATTATTGGTTTTCCGTGGTCAGAAGTTATAGCTAACGTCTCTTTGTAAGTTTAATATTTTCGATATAACATATAGCTAAAAGAAATATTATGTTTTGTGATAAGATACACATCTTTAGCTATATATTGACCAGTCGTACATTTGGTCGATACGTAAGTTAAGAGTTGTGATTAACTTTTTAGTTTACGGTGACTTTGGTACACAGTGAAACACTTGTATGTGGTACACAGTGAAACAGGACCATTGGCCTCAGATGGATGTATGACTCCTCCTAACAACAGAGCGAGCAGCTATTGAAGAAAAGACTTTGAGAAAAAGGACAGAGCTGGAAGAAAAGGAGAAAAATATGAAGAGAGTCAACAATCAAAACAATAACTGGTGTGTAAGTAAAACAGCTCCAAGTGAAAGTGATGAAGAAAGTGACAAAGATGAAGGCCATCCAGTGAAACAGAGATAAGTGAATCATGAGATCTTTTTAACGTGAAGCGGGACGTTATTACTGGTGACTACATTTCGGTGAAATTCCAAAACAATGTACATTTTGTAGCTAAAGTCTTAAAGTCAGTAATTTGTGGTACCGAATATGAAGTCTCATATCTTTGGTGGACTTAATATTCACTGAACAAAATTTAGTATATGTTAATATTTGAATTTGTATTTAACAAAGATATTGATGTTTTATAAGTCACTCAGCAGGTAATAAATATAAACAATTGCAGCTGTTTCACTGTGTATTATTCACGGTACACAGTGAAACATTTACGGAGGTTGTTTAAAATTGTTATTTCACTTACTAATTAGTAGCAAAATTATATTTTTTTGTTCCAAAATATTGACAAAGTATTTTTCCTTCAAGTAAATAAAGAAATTTTGTTTTGTAAGTAGTATTTTATACAAAGCACTCAAAACGGTAATTTATGTTTCACTGTGTACTACTCTCCGCTACTCACTTTACGACTTATCTTAGAAGATAGATCAAGGAAAGGCAAACCTACAGTTTTAGCTTTTGTAAATTTGGAGAAAGCTTTTGACAATGTTGACTGGAATACACTCTTTCAAATTCTGAAGTCAGCACGGGTAAAATACTGGGAAAGGAGAGTTATTTACAACTTGTACAAAAGCCAGACCGCAGTTATTAGACTCGAAGGGCATGAAAGAGAAGCATTAGTTGGGAAGGGAGTAAGACAGGGCTGTAGCCTTTATCCGATGTTATTCAATTTGTACATCGAGCAGGCGGTGAAGGAAAGCAAGAAAAAATTTGGAATAGGGATTAAAGTTTCGGGTGATGAAATAAAAACATTGCGTTCTGCTGATGACATTGTAATTCTGTCAAAGACAGCAAAGGACCCGGAAGAGCAGTTGAATGGAATGGACAGTGAGTTGAAGAGAGCATATAAAATGAACATTAACAAGAGCAAAACAAAGATAATGGAATGCAGTCTTAGAAAATCAGGCGATGCTGAAGGAATTAGATTAGGTAACGTAACAATGTAGGTGGTAGATGAGTTTTGTTACTTGGGTAGTAAAATAACATATGACGGTCGCAGTACAGAGGATATAAAATGCAGAATGGCAATGGGGAGAAACGCATCGAATATTACTTTAAATGTAAGAAAGTCTTTTCCGAAGGCTTTTGTGTGGAGTGTTGCCTTGTACGGGAGTGAAACATGGACGATAAACAGTGCGGACAGGAAGAGAATAGAGGCTTTTGAAATGTGGTGCTACAGAAGAATGCTGAAGATTAGGTGGGTAGATCGCATCACTGATGAAGAGGTACTGAACAGAATTGGTGAGAAAACTAACTTTGGCATACCTTGAGTAAAAGAAGGGATCGCTTGGTAGGACACATTCGTAGACATCGAGGAATAGTAAATTTAGCATTGGAGGGTGTGGTGTCGCACAAGTACAAAGTGCGCGCCACCTACTTTCGCCGCGCGCCGCCATGCACGCACGGCGCGGCGTTCTTACGACGTCAGCCACGAGCGCCCTCTGCTACAACTCCGCTCGTGGCCACCACTGAACGACATCGTTCACTTGGGACTGAGATAGGAACCAGTTAACACCTCGGAATCAGATAGGCACCAGGCACTAGGCAGGCCTCTAGCTCAACTATGTATCAGCATTCTGCCGTACTGAACTGTGTAAAAGTTAAGTATTGTATTAATTCTGTGCAATATATATCTCGTTCTAATTCACTTTAGTGTTTCTAGTTTCTGCTGTCCCACTGGCTGCTCCCCTCCGTACCTGCACGAGCGTGCTACCTTTATTCCTGTGTCGGTCTTCCTACTCGGCCACCGACACCTACGACGGAAACGAGACACAAAAGCGGCGACGAGGCTGGGACACAAAAGTGGCGACGAGGATGGGATACAAAAGAGGGAAGTGTGTGGGGTCAAAATCGCAGAGGGAGACCAAGAGACGCATATAGTAAGCAGATTCAAATGGATGTGGGTTGCCGTTCTTATGAGGATATGAAAAGGCTTGCTCAGGATAGAGAAGGGTGGAGAGCTGCATCAAAGCAGTCTTCGGACTGAAGACCATAACAACAGTAACACATGCGATATCTCAAGGCGTATTCATTAAGGTGACAAAAAAAACAAGTGTTCTAATGATGTAAACCTAAGGGCCCATACTGCTGAAGTCATCGGTCGCGAACTACATAAACAGTACAATATTCCCCTGTTCTTATTTTATGAATTTTCTGTGTTATCAATAATATTTTTCTTTGTAAATAGTGTTTAAGAATGTCAGCCGACCAAGAGGCAAAGATTATTTATTAATCCTCTATTGCACTGTTTATATTTAAACATACACATTTTCAGAACTCTATAATAACTCACGTAATGTAACTGTGCCATTCAAACACAGAATGTACTTCGATACATAGCTGTGATTCTTGTGTATCACGGCAGATGGCAGCATCTTGCTGACAGCAGTTGAGTAAATCCGTTATTACACGACACAACTATATAAGAGACTGGAATTGCCAAAGTTTTCTTCCGTCCTGATGAACGAAGACCTAACGCGTAGAAGACCGCACAAGTGCATCAAAAGTACATACTTGACATGAGTTGTGTTGTTGCTTGTCTACTTTACAAGAGAGCCTGTATTGAAAATAGTACTGAAGAGAAAACCCAGATAGATTTGTTTTATTTCACGTTTAATATTGCTGAATCATTATGCTGGCCAGAAAACATCCAAGAGACAATCGTTGGATAGTTCACCAGCCAATAGCACAAAAATGAGAAGGCAGGCAAATACAGCAAATGCTGATATCAGAAAGGACTCGGTTGATCACTGGCCTAACTACTGTGGAAAATCTGTCGGATTTAATATAATAAATGTAAAAAAATAACAATAGTAATATGTACAAAATGTGATACATATTTGTGTTTTCTACCACGTAAAAATTATTTCGACAATTTTCACAATGTATAGGTTAGGAAAAAATGTAATTACAAAGCAATAACATTTTGTGAACAGATGTATACCCAATCTTTCTAATGTTTTTCATTTTTTAAAACAAATATATTACTTTAAAGTTTTAATTGTCTGAAGTGTCATAATTTTTGGACGCTGTTCCTCAAAAATTTCATACATTCTGCTAACTAATATGTAAGAACTCATAACATCCGTATTTGCGCAGTGTATACAGGATGTTACAAAAAGGTACGGCCAAACTTTCAGGAAACATTCCTCACACACAAAGAAAGAAAATATGTTATGTGGACATGTGTCCGGAAACGCTTAATTTCCATGTGAGAGCTCATTTTATTACTTCTCTTCAAATCACATTAATCATGGAATGGAAACACACAGCAACAGAATGTATCAGCTCTATCAATAATGTCTTTGACTTCAAACACTTTGTTACAGGAAATGTTCAAAATGTCCTCCGTTAGCGAGGATACATGCATCCACCCTCCGTCGCATGAAATTCCTGATGCGCTGATGCAGCCCTGGAGAATGGCGTATTGTATCACAGCCGTCCACAATACGAGCACGAATAGTCTCTATATTTGGTACCGGGGTTGCGTAGACAAGAGCTTTCAAATGCCCCCATAAATGAAAGTCAAGAGGGTTGAGGTCAGGAGAGCGTAGAGGCCATGGAATTTGTCCGCCTCTAACAATCCATCGGTCACCGAATCTGTTGTTGAGAAGCATAGGAACACGTCGGATGAAATGTGCTGGAGCTCCATCGTGCATGAACCACATGTTGTGTCGTAATTGTAAAGGCCCATGTTCTAGCAGCACAGGTAGAGTATCCCGTATGAAATCATGATAACGTGCTCCAGTGAGCGTAGGTGGAAGAACATGAGGCCCAATCAAGACATCACCAACAATTCCTGCCCAAAACGTTCATAGAAAATCTGTGTTGCTGACGTGATTGCACAATTGCGTGCGGAATCTCGTCAGCCTACACATGCTGATTGTGAAAATTTACAATTTACATTTAAAGATAAATACTAAAATAAGCTCTAACATGGAAATTAAGCGTTTACGGACACATGTCCACATATCATATTTTCTTTCTTTGTGTGTGAGGAATGTTTCCTGAAAGTTTGGCCGTACCTTTTTGTAACACCCTGTACAGCTACCAATGAGCCTCTGAGACTCTCAGAAACTTTCTTCATTTTATATCTAATTAAATATCCTCAAAAAATTTCAAATTCGCCTCTATAGAGACTTAGAGTTGCATGGAATGGCTCCGACTGTTTCCCATTTGAGTTTTGAAGTTTATGTTCAAAAAATATAACAACTTACAAAAATCGTAAATCCATGTGCCGTCCTCGTGAGCAATTTACGGCAAGCCTCAATCATATATTCAAAGCTTTCCGAAACTTTTTCTCGCTGACAGCGCCCACGTTGTTCGTACAGTAAAATTTCAACACCGGCATCTTTACTGTTAACTTTATTTTTTCGTATTTTTCATTTGGACCATTAAAGTATCATCAAAATTATATCTTTGTATAACCTAAAGTTCCGAAAATATACCGTCTGTGAAGCTTGAAACATTAGCTTTTCCTTAAAAAGGAGTGAAAATAGCGATACCCTGCTCAGCCATCGTTTGGTAATGAGAGCACTTAACGATTTCCCACTTTAAGCGTAATACAGAAAACTTTTCTTGCACTGCTGACATCCGAAGCCAAATTTCAGCATTTTAATAAAATGAATGTCACTGACTGTAAAATAATTTTATTCGAAAGTCACGACCGGTTTTCCACCGCTGAAAACACATCCTCACACAATCTGTACAAAATTAATAAAGGAAAATATTCTACAAAAATTCCTTTACAGAATTATGAAGAATAAATGAAGTTTGAACATGAATTATCGTATAGTAAAAACATGGCTTGTATACGCCGAGAGCGTCCAGCTAAATCTCGTATCGTAACGGAAACTGCCTTTAGCAAGTCCCTGCAACTCACGTCCAGTATAAAATGTGGAACGCTAGGAGCGACGGTAGCGTTAGTGGCGACGCTAACGGACACCCAGGTAACTACTGAGAAGTCTGTACTGCCTTGGACGTTGCCGCTCTATCACCTCTGCTTATGGCACCTTACGACTACTGTTGTTTACTAGCTCTTCCAATGAAATTGCTTAGGCGCGTTAACTGATCTACTAACGTCCAACATGGTACACTGAGCATCGCTAGTGCTATCTGAAACTACCCTTGAACTTAATGTTAACTGTTCATATTGAGAGTACACACTAGCCACAAAGCAAGCTCGATAACACCACTACTCTAGCTAATAGAACCTGCTTCACCCATATCCTACAACGCCATTTACAACCCACCTAGTTAAAATGCATGCATTGTACTTAATGGTACTACTTCATTACTGGTCAGAAACTTTAAGATTTGATACTGGCACTTCTTAGTGTTGAATCACTGCCACTGACAAAAATAAGAGTAACAATAATAATATTTCAAATGTTTGTGAAGCTTATGGGACTTAACTGTGGGGTCATCAGTCCCTAAACTTACACACTACTTATGAACTAACTTATACTAAAGACATCACAAACATCCATGCCCCAGGGAGGATTCGAACCTCCGACGCGAGAGGCCGCGCGATCCGCAACATGGCGCACCAGACCGCTCGGCTACTCCCGCGCGTCAATAATAATAGTAGTAATAGTTTCAGTACGTTGTGCCGTGTGGTAGTTGCGTGGGTTTAGATTTGACGGATAGGGATAGTGTTTTTACAGAGAATCTGCAAATTGCAACTAAACAGCTTGAAGTCCTCAAGGAAACAGTGAAGGCAGCATTACAAATATCTTTTGAGAAGACACAATATATGAACGTAAATGCCACTGATCCAGTCTGGGCACTGAGTACCTAGTATGGCGACATCAAAAGAGCTCAGAGGTTCAAGTACCTAGGAGAGATTTTGACTCCAAAAAACAAAGAAAAGACCGCAATTGAAGAACGGTCAAGAAAAATGGAAATAGCATTCAAATTGTGTAAGAACACATACAAATCTAAATCACTCTCCTGCCACGCCAAATTCCTATACTACAGCCCAGTCGTAAAACCTGAATTTTTATATGCCATATAAATAGCCAGGAAGGGACTTTAAGACCTGGAAAAGAAAGAAAGGTAATTCCTAAGAAAGATTCTGTGGCCCAGAGAAATATCAAATGAATTTACGTCCCGCCTAAGATCAAATCCTACCCATGTGCATCACTTTACATTTTTCTACGTTTAGAGCTAGCTGCCATTCTTCACACCAACTGGAAATTTTGTCTAAGTCATCCTGTCTGATTTTACAGTCAATTGAAGACTATACCCTCCCATACGCCAAAGTATCATCAGCAAACAGCCGCAAATTAAAAGTTATTCTGTTCTTCAGATCATTTATATAAATAGAAAATAATAGCGGTCCTGTCACAACTCCCCTGGGGCACGCCTGACGATACACTCGTCTCTGATGAACACTCGCCTTCGAGAACAACGTACTGCGTTCTATTACATAGGAAGTCTTCCAGGCAGTCACAAATCTGTGAATCTATTCCTTATGCTCGTATCTTCGTCAGCAGTCTGCAGTGAGGTACCGCGTCAAATGTCTTTTTGACATCGAGAAAAACACAATCTGTGTGTTTCCTTTCATCCATGGCTCGCAAGATGTCATGTGAGAAAAGGGCAAGCTGAGTTTCACACGACCGATATTTCCTAAACCCGTGCTGATTCCAAGTAAAAGTAAATGTGGTTGAGATAAGAATTTTATTATTTAATTTCAGAATAAGAATTTTATAATTTAATTTCAATAAATCAAGTATCTGACAGGCGACTGGATTCTGGTTCGAAGTAGTTATCCGTTGCGCAATCAAAAATAAATTCTGTCGTGTTGGTGTAGAGGTTGATGTGAAAACCCTACAATAAACATTGGGTCATTTATTAATAGGTTAGATACACAAATACGCTACAGATACCAAACCTAGGCGACTGACAGACACATCAAATAATTCTTATCCATGTCACACATTACTGAAAAAAAGTACAACCGAAAAGAGCGGAAAGTTCAATTAATAGAGTTGTAGAAGCAAAGACAAGTGACTGCTCAAGTGCTTTGAGCAGCGTCGTAACGCACCCACTTCTGCATTTCCGTCAGTTCATACGGAACCCGTCGGGATGAAATTTTTCGCATGCCCAGGCTTTCCTTCACGATGCACAGTCGTATGCGATAATCCGGTTCTGTGGTCGAGCTCACGAATCGTCTGGCGTCGATCACTGTCCACTAACGCTGCAACAGCATTCAAAGACGCTAGGAGTAACTACCCTATGCATGTCTGCCACAGTTTGCCGATCTTCGTCTACCCAACGTACCACTGTTCTGTACGGCAATGCCGAATGCCCTCACGCCTCTTGAAGAAACTGATGGAACTCTCAGGGCCGGCCGCGGTGGCCGAGGGGACTGAGGCGCTCCAGTCACGGTCTGCACAGCCACTACGGTCGGGGGTTCGAATTCCCCCTCGGGCGTGGATATTTGTGCCGTCCTTAGGATTAGCTAGTTCATAAGTAGTTTGTAAGTTTAGGGACTGATGACCCCGTAGTTAAGTCCCGTAAGCTATACAAACATTTTTGAGCACTGTATTGCAATACGACCTCTGGCACATTCAGTCTTGACCCATCTCCGCTGTTCCTGTTTCGAAAACATAGTGACACCGTTATGTTAGACTGCTCGCACACAAGTGACTGTGTTTCCCTCGATTGCGCGCACGCTGTTGACGTGGGATTGGCGTGCTCGGAGGTAAGGTAGGTATGTCAACAACATGTGCCATCAGCGATAATAGTAGATTCAATGTTTGTAAATCTATCGGACGAAACTGCCTGATCATCAGTCCGTAGCTTACGAACTACTTAAACTAAGGTACTACTTAAAGTAAGGTAAACTAACCGAAGGACAACACACACACTCACACACACACACACACACATGCCCCAGGGAGGACTCGAACTTTCGACGGCGCGCAACCGCGCGCTTCGCAGCGAGGCGCCTTAGACCGCTCGGCTACTCCACCGCGGCAGTAGTAGATTCCATTGTATAATGTCTCCACAGCATCTTTGCCACTATTTAAGTTCCAACCCTCGCATACAGCTGTACAATGACTTTCATCACCTTAGAGTAGTTGTCATGTGTTGCACAGGCGATTTTTTATTTTGTCGTTGCCAAGTAAACAACGAAGGAACTGTCTGTTGTATGAAATAGCCATTAGTATGAGTGAACATTTAACGAGATATAAGCGGCCAGGCCCGGCTGCACACGGGTAGCACTAATTACTTTAGCCAGGTGACTTCTGGTGCATGGACGGAGAAGATCGGGGTGACGGAGTTTTAGCAGATATTTCTTAGGTACAGTCTTGCTGCATCCAAGGAAAAGGAAAACACTTGTATTTAAGACTAACGGGAAATTATGTTTCTTTTATTAGTTCATAATAGGGCCAGGAGTTGGAAAATGTATTTGTTTTTCTATTTCTAGTAAAATATTATAATTTTGTTGTGCGCCAACTTGGGACCAAGCCACCTGCAGTTGGTCGTGTGAAATGCTGGTAGAATGGATAGATCGTAACAGAGGGCGCTATCCAGAGGGAGGAGGGGGGGGGGGGGCGACTGACGGAAGTTAGGCTCGGAAACGATATGGAGAGAGGGAGGGATATGTTGGTAACTGCGCGTCAGAGGCCCAGGATTCAAGAGGAGGGGAGAAACCATACGGTGGCGGTATTCTATTTTACGGGGAACATAAGGGGTGTGGATATTCTCCAGGAATTTGAGGAGGTGTTGAAACGAATAAGGTCGTATAGTATCCCCGTGGGGGAAGGGAGACGGATGTGTTAAGTGAGGCGGAGGGTGTGGCGCTCAAGGATCTGGAAGGATATATAACAGGCAGGGGGGGCAGAGACCCAGCCTGGGTGGAAACTGCACAGAACAGGACGCAAGAGGAATTGGTAGATATATAGGATGGTGGGGGATTCACTCCTCATGTCCGAGCAGAGAGGAGCTTGAGCACGTTGAGATGGGTTTCTGATGGACAATCTGAAGGTGGGTTTTCGGCAGAGGAAGCTGTCAAGGGTGAGGCTAAGGTATTTGACAGTGAAGGTTTGAGGAATGGGGCAGTCATGAAGGTAAAGGTCTCGGCGGAAGAAGGCGGGGGTGGTACGAGGCCGAGGACATGGCGCTCAAGGATTTGAAGGGACTTGAAATAGGCGGGGGCGGCGGAGTGCCAGGCTAGGTGGAAACTACATACGACTGCTCTGGTTGGGATACTCCAGAGTAATATTCGCGTGACATTTGGTGCAGATACTAAAACGAAATATCGTTTAAAACAGACTACACTTATTTTATAATTATTTGTATTTTACTCTGATAACTTTTTCGTCTTGACTTTGCTCTTACGACTACGGCCTTCTTCCTTCTTTATAATTTAATAACACATTTTACTATGTAATATTGTAAAAATAAAAATATTAGTGTTCCAGTTAAGGGGGGTAAGACGTAAAACGGGCCGATTCGAAGGAGGAGAGGCACGACATGACATTTTAATTTACACTGTCTATACTTTAACAAATAAATTCACAAAACTTCGTCAGCATGACCGGAAAGGATTCAGGATTCACACTCATAGCTGCAGAAGTTCTAAAACAGCAAAATAATTTTTATTTGTATGTGAAAATTCATAATTTTTTCACTTACTATTGGCTGCATTTGTTGCTACACGTACACTTTTCTTCACAAGTAAGAGAGATTCTTCGATGAATAGTGAACAACATATAAACAATACTTACAGATGTATGAAACTCTAGAATTTTGCAAATATATTGAAAACTGTGGTAAAAATTAAGTTTGTTAACTATAAAATTTGCGTTTTTTTCCTGAACGCATATTTTAAAAAGTAGCAGCTCATCCATTTTTTCATAAATTAAATAAATTCTAAAGTTTGAAACACCTGTAAGTATAGGTTGCAAGCGGGCCGGGGTATACGGGATGCAGCCAAGACTGGAGGGCGTCATCTCTCTAGGGAAACTGGCCTCAGTATTCCAGGCCGAAATACCTGCCATCAGGGCAGGAGGAGAATTTGCATAGGTGCTACAAAGACCATAGCATTTATATCTATTCAGACAGCCAGGCAGCCCTGAGATCACTGGCAGCTCCTGCACCAAGATCTAAAATTGTTGCAGAATGTCACAGGGTTCTGGTGGAGCTAGGGGAAAGCAATAGAGTAAACCTATTGTGGGTCCCTGGCCACTCGGGGATCATTGGCAACGAACATGCCGACAGATTAGCCAGGATGGGGGCAGAGACTCCATTTATTGGACCGGAACCTGTCCTGACAATCATCAAGGCAATGAGCAAGTTGGAGCTACGTAACTGGCTCAGAAGACAGCACGTAGAATATTGGACAAAAGTCTATCAACAAAAACATGGCAAGGTAATGATGCCAAAGCCATGTTTTAAAAGAAGCTCTGCAATCCTGGGACTGAACAGGAGAGAGATTAGATTCATGGTTGGATTGCTGACAGGCCATGGGAATTTCAAAAAACACCTACATACAATGGGAATAACAGAAGAGGACTCTAAATGTAGGATCTGCGATGACGGTGATGAAACTGCATCACATCTAATCTTCGAATGCATTGCATTGGAGAATAAAAGGCACAGAACATTTGGGACAACTAGACCCAAAGAAATTGTGTCTAATAAAGACCTGCACTGCCCTGTTCAAGGGCATTGGTTGGCTTTACTAGATATACAGGGAGCGATACCGCACAATAAACTTAGTTTCGGTGCGGGCAGTGGCGGGTTGGACCAAGACTGTTTTGGCTTTCCTGAGAAAATCAATGGGTTTTAAGCTGTGAAAAATTCATCGTTGAATCTCTCTCACAAAAGAAGAAAACTGTACCTATAGCAGCAAATGCAGCCAATAGTAGGTGCAAAAACGATGAATTTTCACATGTAAGTTAAAATTATTTTGCTATGTTTTAGAACTGCGACTGCTGTGAGTGTGAATCCCGTATCCTTCCCGGTCATGGTGACAAAGTTTTGTGAATTTATTTGTAAAAGTGTAGACAGTGTACATTAAAATGTCCTATCGTGCCTTCCCCCCTTAAACATGGTTATCTCATTAAATGATTCCCAGATTTCTTTTTGTATGGTCAGTAAATAATAAGAGACACAACTGATTCTCATTACCCAATGTAGGGTAACACGGATAAAAGCTGATATTCTAAGTTTTTTATCATACATAAAAACCTGTTTACTGTCATTTCAACACTCGGTAGTTAATACTTAGGTAAGGTCGTAAAGATAGTGTTCGGTGGTCTAGCAATTAAAAAAAACACAAATCGTAATATTTTCAAACATTTCCCTTGTGTGAGTGACATTACCCCAGTTTCCCCAACAAGTATAGGTGGGGACTCATGACCAGCCGCGATGGAGCGGCCGACCGCTCAAAGCGCCTCGCTGCGGAGCGCGTCGTTGCTCACTGTCGGAGGGTCGAGTCCTCCCTACAGCATGGGCGTGTATGGTATTCTTAGCATAAATTATAAGTTAGTGTATGTAGCTTGTAAGCCTAAGAACCGATAACCGCAGCATTTAAGGCCCCTAGATTTACAATTTGAACAGCAGTGTTCAGTCTCCTTAAACATCGCAAACAACAACAACAACAACAACTGGAAGTACTCTACATACACTACCATCCATAAGTTTGGAAACACCTAGAAATTATAGACAATGAAAAAGCAATACAGAATAAAAAATGCATTTTGTTGTTTCCAAATGTTTATTAAGCTCAAATAATACACAGGAAGATTCAACAATTAAATATTAGATTCCTCCAAATAGCCACCCTTTGCTGTCATCACTGCCCTGCACACTCTTGGCATGCGCTGCACCAGTTTTGCCAAGGTTTCAGTTGGAATTAAACTCCATTCCTGCTGCAGGATCTCCCACAATTGTGCCCCACTTATGATTTCCCTTTTCGGATCCCCCTGTCCAATTCATCCCACAGCAGCTCGATTGTGTTACAATCAGGGGGTTGGGGTGGCCATTACATGTTTTTTCAATATTTTACGAACCTCTAGAGACTTCACATAGTTCTGACACAAGCGAGATGTATGTTTCGGGTCTTTGTCTTGCTGCAAGACAAATCCTTTCCCAATCAAACGCAAACCAGATGTCTTAGCATGTCGCTGGAAAATGACATGATAATCCTTTTGGTTCATTTTTCTATCTCCGACTGTATTATCTCCAAAGGATCCCCATACCATCACGGAACCTGCATTCTTAGCGTTGGAATTACGCACTGAGGATTCAAGCGTTCATGGGGTAAACTTCATGCAAATTAACGGCGTTTACTTACAGATATTTCGAACTTGGATACATCAGTGAATAAGACTCTTACTCAATTCTCGTGTGTCTTAGCCAACTGAAGCCTTTTCTGCTTGTTAACAAGGCGTAACAGTGGTTTCCTTTTTGCTACATATCCTCGGAGGTTGTTGTCTGCCAAGCATCGTCTCACTGTTGACTCACTCACCGGTGTATCGCTTTCTGCGATTAGTTCAGCAGTCAATTCACAGAAAGATTTTAATGTTACGTTTATTGGTCAATACCAAATACATTTCCTGGCGTTCTGATATTTTCCTTGGTGCTTCTGAGCGAGGACAGTCTTAAGAGGAGCCTGTTTCTCGACGCCGTGGTATGATTTTGACAACTCCGGTGATGGAAATAGCTATTTTCTTTGCCATTTGTCGGACACTGTTGCCTTTTTTGGTGCAAAGTGATTGTCATAACCCGTGATTCATAAGGAATCAGCACTTTGGGGCCATTTTCAAATACTGTCGCAACTTGTTACACCTTTATGGAAACGCAACTACAAGTGAACAGAACTGTAAACAACGTAGCTCTACATAGCCGTGCGATCTACTCGCACCATCTGCCGTGTCTAGTAAAACAGCTTGGACAGATAACGTCGGTTTACAAACGGAGCTATACTAGTATGAAATAAATCGCGATTTGCTATCAGTTATGGCTTCACTGTACTATTAGGTGGAATACCAATTTGGGGGTGGCGGGAGACGTGCAGTGAAGAGTCCTCTGCAGTCGAGCTAGTCACTGTGCCCTCGTAAGAAGGGGATCCCGGGTTCGAATCCCGGCCTAGCACAAATTTTCATAGGCCGCACTTTGGTATTCCATCTAAACCTACTACAGTGAAGCCATAAATCATCGCAAATTGCGATTTATTTCATCCATTTAACGCTGTAAGGTCGTCCAAAATATATAATTCTATACTAGTATGTTCCAATACGTACCTATATGTTCAATAATTATGTGTACAATACTGTAAGTGTCATTATTAACCGTTATTTGAGCTTGCTATTCCGTATTCTAACCAATAACTCACACGTGTCATTTCCATCTTGCTCCGTTGTAATACGTAGCCTGGTGTTTCCAAACTATTGGAGGGCAGTGTGTGTCATTACCCTGTCGGTTCGCAGACGAAGTTCAGACCCTTATCCCAGCACCTATTCTGCTGCTGGTGGCATCTCCTGGCATCGGATCTCAGGTGTACCTCTTTCGGAAGTTAATTTCGGAGTGGATAGGAAAGGTAATAATTAGTAGCAGTGTTACCTAGAGTTGGGCAACACGATTATTTTTCAGGAAGCAATTCTTGCGATTCAATCCCACATTGTGATTCGATTCCTACGATTCGTTCACGATTCTTTCACTATTATTTATGGTTTGCGATGGCACGACTCTTACAGAATGACAAAAAGGAGATCGTATGGGTATCGGAAATTTAATATTTATGATATATAAAGTTCAGACTTAAAATAATAACCATCCAAAGCTATTCTATTCAAATCTAAAATATTATCGAGGAACATGTCTTTGAAGTTTTGCAAGCGGATATAAATACATATTAAGGTACCAACTATTTCTGCTGTCGGCGTAGCTCATTTGGTAACGTTGTAGGTTATCAAAATAGTGAGTGTAGGTCATGCAGTTCGAATCTTGCTGTAACCTTTTAATTTTTTTCGGTCTGTTTCAATGCAGCCATTTAAATATTAATTTCATAAAATGTTTGGTATTCAACACATAGCTAATCGTTATAAAATACTTATTATGTAAAATAGCGTTAGTTTCAGGAAACACGTCTATATAAATAAACTTTTAAAAATCAGAATCCGTCTCTAAATACTAAATTTTATTCAAGATACAAGAAATTCGAGTTTAAAAAAAATTTTCTTTGTTTAAAATCGGTTTCTTTCAGGGAGGATAAATATAAAAACGTAAATAGTAAATAGATTTTCAAGATGGTATTAAAAACATTTAAAATCGCGTTATCATATAAAAAGAATATTTTTGTAAAATTGTGTTATTACGAAAACTACAACTATGTAGAAGAACTGAAAAACAAAAACCTCTCTAAATACAAAATATAAACCAAATCGTTAGAGCCGTTTCAGTGAAACGCGAAATATAAATGTACAAGAATTGCTCGTTTAAATATATTACATGTAAACTGTATAAACGACGTGTGTTTGTTGCACTTCATCTGCAACGCTTCAGAAGTACATAGTTTTTCGTTATACAGTACTTTGATTTGTTGCTATTAATCGTGTGTCTTGGCAGCTGTTTTTCGCTGCGTTTCCTTCCTGTCATCTGTAATTCGTGAATAATAATTAACGGCTCAAGATCTTCGTTCTCTGCTTCCTTTGTTCATGCACGTCCTCCCCTTGACTGCTATCTGGCTTTCGTAATCATTTGGCGCAATTCGCCAGTTGCCTTCCAATGATTAATCGTTGTATCTTGGAATCCTCACGAGACAGACGATTCTTTTGAACGACGATTCGTCCCCGCCTCTCGACTGCTCTCCGGCATTCGTAATAATTCGGCACGATTCGGTATGATTCGGAAGTCGCCATCGAAGCATGAATCGTTAGAACTTGGAATCGTCACGAGACGCACGATTCTTCTGAACGACGATTCGTCCGGATCACGGTTCGATTCTTACGATTCATTATTTGTATTCGTCCAAATGAACGGCTCATTCACGAATCGCCACAACTGACCCGAGATCTCGACTCCGGAGCGTCTGGCCCGCTGCTCTGGTCGTGACGTAACAGGGGCAGCGCCGCGCTCCACACGCCTGCCTCGCCTCGCGCGCTTCCCACGCCGCATTATGAGATCTTGCCCACGACAAAGCGGAAAATTGCGCTATACAATTACAGCGGCGCTACCTGCCGGCTGGCCTCGTTAAGTCAGCCGCGGCTGCGAAACTGGCGCAACCCCCCCTCCCTCGCCACCCATCTTCCTACTTCTCTCTCTCTCTCTCTCTCTGCATCCATCTCCCTCCGTCTATCTCGGACGCTTCCTAGTGCCTGCTCCCTCTTAAACAGAGAGTAGGCAGCAACGCTGAAGCAAACTCGTGTCTGGTGTTGCGCATTACAGTGTGACAACCGAATGGTAACTTGCATTTCATTCCATTCCATGATGGTGGTGGTGGCGGCTGGTACAGCAACAGTGTTGAATATTAATAAATGCTCAGTCTCTGTTGCAGTATTTTATTTTCCAATAACGCGTTTCGCGCTGTTAGCGCATCGTCAGACTGGAAAAAGACAAATGTTTTGTTACCGTCCGTGTACCTGGCGGGCAGCGAATCTAATGTGGCTAAGGTGAGTAAATTTGAAAATTCAGACTTACTTGGGCGGAGATGGAGCCACAGAACTATCTATTGCTGTGTAGGAGGTATCTTAACAATTTGTGTTATTGGGCGCCTGCAAAGAGGTAAACGTACAAAGTACGTAACGGTTATTTGAGCTAGAATAACTAGGGACTAAAGGGGTATGGTATGGAAATTAATGGAACGTTTTATATGATAAAACTCACCATAGCAGCAGAGGAGTCGCTGTCGCGGCAGGTCTACGTTTACAACTGGTAGTATTCTTAATATCTACGGATCATAAATGCGACCGTTAAACAGAGCGGTATGGGCAGAGTTACGCCTGCGAGAATGAGCGGCTAGAGATGTTTGTGACGTGAGGGAATGAATCTTGTGAAATGATAACATGTTGGTATGAAACAATAATAAATGAATGAAAACGAAATTATTAGAGGCCCGAGGATGGGGCGGGAGAAATATGTTGTGAATTGTCAGAAGGGGGGTCATTTTGGAAAAAGATGGATAACATGATGTCGTAAAAAGTTTGATTTTTTGTGATGAGCTGTTTGTTGAGACTGTGTTCTGGGGACCGTTTTACAAACTTAGTGATTTCTAATCCTTCAAGAAGTGAGAGTTTTTTACCTTTGGGGGCGATGTGAAGAACTTGTAATTTGTCAAGGGGGGGCTGAATGTGTTTGCTTCTTTTGAAGTGCTCGGAAAAGGCCGAATTATTTTTGGGAGCGCCTTTCTTAGTTAGAAGATGTTCTTGGAACCTAGTTTTGAAGGCTCGTCCAGTTTGGCCAATGTAGGATAAGGGGCACTGGTAACTTGCTTTTAGGCTTTCACAGCTCAGTCAGAACGGAACCGTTAGCGGCACATCAATTTCTGTACGATTGCGCTCTTATGACTATAATTTTGACGCTATTTCTTGATATAGATACTGCCGTATCGTTTTAATTTCCTTTTAACCAAATTTAAAATTTGAAGTTGTTTGTGGCGTCTACAAAGTTCAGTGCGACAACTGTGATACACAATAAATAGGGCGAACAGTCCGTAACTTTTTAAAACGTTTCAGATAACGGACCATTGCTACTGTATTTACCAAATCATTATTCTTTATTCACATGAAGTGATGGGCGCTATCGACAAGGGTTCGCAAATCGATTCCGTATTTCTTAATTTCCAGAAAGCTTTTGTCACCTTACTTCACAAACGGCTTTTAATCAAATTGCTTGGTTATGGTATATCGCCCAAAATTTGCGATTGGATAGGGGATTTCCTGTCAGAGAGGACACAGTTCGTAGTAATCGATGGTAAGGCATCGACTAAAACAGAAGTGATATCGGGCGTTCCACAGGGTAGTGTTATTGGTCCTCTGCTGTTTCTTATTTATATAAATGATTTAGGGGAAAATCTAAGTAGCTCTCTTAGGTGCAGATGACGCCGTCATTTACCGTCTAGTAAAATCATCTGAAGATCAAAACCAACTGCAGAACAATCTGAATAAGATATCACTACGGTGTAAAAATGGCGATTGACTCTAAATAATGAGAAGTGTGAAATCGTCCACATGACTACGAAAAGAAATCCGTTAAACTTTGTTTACAAGATAAATCAATCAAAAGTGAAGGCAGTAAACTGCACAGAATATCTAGGAATTACTATACTTCAGACTTAAACTGGAAAGAACACGTAGATAATGTCATGGGAAAGGCGAACCAGAGACTGCATTTTATTGGCAGAATCTTTAAAACATGCAACAGAACTACAAAAGAAACTACATACTCTACGCTTGTCCGTCCATTTTTGGAGTATTGCTGTCCAGTGTGGGATCCTTATCAGGTGGGGTTGACGGAACACATCGAAAGAGTCCAGAGAAGGGCAGCTCGTTTCGTATTGTCACGATTCAGGGAAGATAGCGTTACGGGAATGATACAGGATCTGGGATGGGAATCATTACAACAACGGCACTTGTCGCTGCGACGTGGTCTACTTACGAAACTCCAATCGCCAACATTTTCCTCCAAATCCAAAGATATCTTGTTGACTCCCTCTTACATAGGTAGAAATGACCATCAGAATAAAATACGAGAAATCAGAGCTCTAACGGTGTGATTCAGGTGTTCTTTCTTCTCGCGCACTATTCGAGAATGGAATGGGAGATATATAGTATAAAGGTGGTTCGATGAACCCTCTGCCAGGCACTTAAATGTGATTTGCAGAGTATGCCATGTAGATGTAGATTATTTGGTGATTTACAACAGTAAATTCTTTGCTACTATAACTAAGCAGCTAAATTTTATAGATAAATATTTCTTGATATTTATTGTCACTCTGCTGTTGAATTTTTGTTCTTACGTTTAAAGTTACGTCCGTTAAATCTAATTCATGCCCCTTTTTATTTGTTACCTGAAAACCCGGCGTCGCACGTAATTTATATATTCCAGTATTAGGTCAGTCCATCTCTCTGTTCACCTACGCTTTGGTTCTCTTTTTGTCTCCCCCTCTCTCTCAATTTATCTCTTATCTCTCTGTTCATCTTCTCCTATCCACCTCCTTGCCCATCTGCAGCTTCCCCCTTCTCTGCTAATCACATCCTCGTCTCGGCACAGCAACGCATGAAATACGATCAAACATAATAACATTTTTATGTATCGGATATATTTTTCTTGTTTATGTTGAAATGTATATTGAGTCACTAAGTATTGCCACCAATTATAACTTCTGCAGTATGATAGGAGCTAAATATTTGTGGGGCAAATATTGCATGGGACAACGGGGGCTATAATATGACGTCGGTTTTTCTTTGCTAGGTGGGGTCGCTTTTGTAACACGAAGGTCAACTTTGTTGTTTTATTTATTTTATTTTTACTTTTAATAGAATGCTGTAGTTTGGTACGTATTTTCTGATAGCATCTATCAAGGCGAATCCAATGATGTGTCACAGTAAAGTCTTTGAAGGTCAACGAAGGTCAAAACGGTGGTATGAGTCTCCATTCACAGAACATGTTCAAAATTATGTCCATTGGTAACAATGTAGCACGGCAATCTTCTAATCGTGGATTGAGTGTATTCCGTATCACCTTTGCACTTATCTTCAGGTGTAGTTGGAACTTCTTTACAAATAGTGGCTGTTACGAATCCCCAGAAGAAAAAATCCAGAAGCGTCAAGCTTAGCGAACAAGCCAGTCACGACCTTTGCGTGCAATCCAAAGATTAGGGAATCGTCTCTGCAATTCATTTCTAGCCATCAGCGAAAAAATGTGCCAGACACCCATCGTGTTGATACTGCATTCTGTTCCTTGTTCCTAAAGATATTTCTTCCGATAACAGACCAAATGTTTCTTGCTTTCTTGCATGAAGGTGGTGTACATCCTACAATTAAGATTTCCTTCGATGAAATAGGGGCCTATAATTCTGTCCTCTAGGAAACCACACCATACATTCACCGACTACGGTCTTTGGTGTGCAAATTGCCGCAGCCAGCATGGATTTTCAGTTGTCCAGTAATGCGTGTTATCCAAATCTGGCGAAATTTCCATCGTTCGTGAATGTAGTAAATAAAATGAAATTAATAAATGTGTCATCCCGCTGTATCTGACGTTGAGCTCATCGGCATAATTTCATGCGACGCATAAAAATGGACCAGTAAATTCTTGGTGGAGACTTATATGGCAAGGATGAAATTTATAGCGATGCAGAACACGAACAACACTGCTCTGGCTAACGCTAGATTCCCTCGAGATTTAACGGAAACTATCAAAAGGATCTCGATTCATGGTGGCAAGACTACCGATTTCCACTTCCTCATTGATAAGTTTCCTTTTCCGGATATGTTTCCGATACGTTAAAGATCGAGTTGTTTTCCAGTTATCATACACATATTTAAATGTACGACGTATAGGTTGAGTAAGTTGAGGACATCTTGCAGCGTGTAAGTCCCTAGCTCTCGCTGAATGTCATTGACTTTCTCCGTAAATGAACAGCATATAGGCTTGTTCTTCGAAGGAATACTCATTCACATTCGCTTGCAGAGACGATACTAGTTTTACCGTTCCTATCAGTGCTGTATTGCGCAACCGTCGAATGGCGTTTACATGTCAATGGCACGTTAGATGGATACGCCGTATTTGGGGAATATTTACTATCTGCTCGATATACAAGACACAATTGTAAGAGCATGTCTTTCGATACGTGTCGAAGTGATACGGAATACCATCCAATCCACGGTAAGAAGATTGCTGCACTGAATTGATACCAGTGGTCATCACTTCGAACACCTTCTGTAAATGGACGTTCATGCTACCTTTTTGACCTTCGTTGAGCTTCAAAGACGTTACTGTTACACCTAGTTGGATTTGTCGCGATAGCCGATATCACAAAATGAGTAGCAAACTATAAAATCCCATTAAAAAAAAAAAAAAAAAAAAAAAAAAAAAAAACCAGAGTTGACTTTTATATCTCTGAAGCGACCGCACGTAGCGACAAAAACCAATCTCATAATCTGGTCCCCACTGTCCATGCGATTTCTGTCCCACAAACGTTTCAGCTCCTATCACACTTTAGGCGTTATTCTTTGTGGCTATAGTGAATGTCTCACCCTGTATGTGTACACTTTTCGTTATTTTATTAACTGTGACGCCACATGGCATTATCTTTAATTTTTATTATTTTATATGAACAACTAGCTGTAGACCCGGCGTTGCTTGGGTGTTTATTTATCCTACACTCTCGTAGTCCACATCCCCTTTCCCCCCTCTCTCTGTATCCACCTGTTTCTCCCATCTCTCTGTTCGTTTCCACCTTTCCCTCTCTCGCCAAAGTTTTCTGCAAGGTACCCTCTGCATGTACGATATAAACATTTATGTACCCAATGATCTTCCTTTTGGCTTAAAGGTCATGTGTGCAAAAATTCATGAAGATTGGAGCAAAACTATGCATTTTGTAAAATCCGCAAGTTAACTACCCTTCCAACATGCACCGAACTAAATTTTATACAGATAGTGACAGTCCTCTTGTTTTTAAGGTAGAGTGTGCAAAATTTCATTAATATCGGAACAAAACCGTAGCTTTCAATGCAATAGAAATGCTGAGTCACATTGAAAAACGCACTTCGTTGTTATCAAATGTTCCAGTTTTATTTCATACAATAAGAGAATAACGGAAGAAAAGGATGTGTGAAATCGGTCGAGCCGTTCTCAAGTTATGGCGCGACCAAGGTATTTAGGGATCCACTTTTATGTTGTAAAGTACCCTCCCCAAAGCACCGTATGAAACTTAAGGTAGACGGTGACCTTACTCTTGTTTTGTAGGTCAAGCGAGCGAAATGATCGGAATGAAACTGTAGATTTCGTGAGTCTGTAGGAGAAGTATGCTCCGCCATGCACCTATCACAAAATACTTTCTTAGCTGACGTTTTCTGTCAGGAGGGGATGGTTTGAATCCCCCCTCGGTCATGGATTTTTGTGTCGTCTTTAATATAAGGTATTTACTAAGTAGTTTGTAATTTTAGGGGCTAAAAGACCCCGCAGTTAAGTCCCTTAAGCTTAACAAATATTTGAACATTTTTTTTGTTCTGTCAGTGAGTGAGTGATTGCCCTTTTCCTTTTATATAGATAGAGATTAAGAAAACAGATTGCTTAATTTTGGATGCAAGAGAATTAAGGAAGATTTGCAGACAAAAATAAATAGTAACATGCAGGTCTGTAAGCGATAGAAGGTCATGCCTGATGCGACAGTTTTACGGCATCTACAGCGCGACTGTAGTGAGCGGTAGAGTTCTCTTCGTTTCATCGTTGTGTGTGTGGGGTGGGGGGGGGGAGGGGGGTCAGTTACAGAACACTTAAGAAAAGTCCTAAATTACACACAAACTTTGTTGCAGGTCGCTAACTATTCCCATTTTCCAGTAATTGACGCATGAATCTGGGTACTCTCACGCGGTGGCCTGTCGTTATTTATGACATCACATCTCTTGAGCTATGTGTCGTGATGTTTTGTTTTTGGAGCAGGAACCTTCGTGGGCGTACGGTGAACAGTTCACCAAAGTTTCATTGCATTCGAATTAATGGTTTATGAACGCATAGAGGACATACGGACTAACATTCACACACACACACACACACACACACACACACACACACACACACACACACACACACACACACACTCATATATATAAATATGAGGATATACAGTGTGATATTTTCAACCTTGCGCAAACTCTAAGCATTAATCGAGGAGAGACAAAAAGGATATAATGAACTTATGTCCGGAAGTGCATGGTTTCCGTGCTGGAGACCATTAAATTCAGTCCAACTTTGTTACAGAGACAGCAGACTAATACCCGCTGTACCATGCTGCAACAGTTACAGTACGCATGGTTTCCTCATAGAGTGTCCTACTGTTCCTCATACTGTGCTACTGATGATTGGAAGGGTTATGTGGTTGCTACAAGACTGTGCTCCAGCCCACTTTGCAGTTACACCTTAGTCGTGACTCCCTTGGGACGACCGAGGAGGTCCATCTGCGTTGCCTGCTCGTTTACCAGACCTCTGCCATTGTGATAAGGTTATGGAGCCATCTAAAAATTATCGTGCATGCAGAACCCATTCGAGATGCGAAGACACTGGAGAAGCGTATTCATGTTGCGTTGTCACCACTGCAGTTTCAGCGATCGTGTGTCAAAGACAGCATGAATACGCATCCGTTAAGAGAAATGGAGACCATTTGACACATGTATTGTAATTGCGGCTGCATTGTGCAGGCGATATTAGACCGCAGGCTCTGTAACCAAGTATGATTGGATAAATGGCCCCTATCATTGAAACTGTGCGTTTCCGGGCGTAAATTCGTTAAACTTTCTGTATCCACTCCTCAATCAGTCTCCAGAGTTTGTAGACGGTGGAAAAAAATTACCCCAAGACGACATTTTAATTATGCAATAACTTACTTTTTAAATACTTAACACTTTTTACAGAATACTGGTACATAGTTCTATTTTTATTAGTCTCTTAAAACACTGTTATTATTTTGCTACAGATTAATGGTGAACTGCTTCTTTTTGTTTCGTAACCGTATCTATACCACATTTTGTTCAACAATTTATTTACCAATGTTTGCAATGGATACCGACATTTACTTCAAAGACAAATAAACACTTCATATGTCTTTAGAACGTCATCTGCTGAAGATCACGTATCCGTTTTCATAGCCATCCCTTTCGGAGACAGCTAGCTAGTGACAAGACCTCTTGACATATGGAAGTCGATGGTCAGATGCTTAAGAAACAGCCACATGAGGGAGCTTGTAACATAGCTCACGTTTCTAGCCTCACTCTGCGAGTAAAGAAACATCCCCCGTCCTGGACACGTTCTACCTTCATCCCTGTTCCCAGTGCGGGAAACTTAACCGCGCGAACCGCAAAAACTATCGTCCCGTACGTCTTCTGCCGCTACTGTGCAAAGACATCGAAAAATTGCTACTGCATCAGCTAGCACTTAAGGTTACTGATGACGGGGTTCTTGCTCCATAGCACTTTCGCTTTCGCTCCTCCCTCTTCACGACGTTACAACTTCTTCGAGTGATTCAGGAAATCACAACCATCTTTAACAATATGGAATTCTTTGGAGCCACCTTACGGGACATATTACGTGCCTATGATTGTGTATGACCTACCAGGAATCTTTACATGCTCATCTCACTTTGATTCAGTAGTAGGGTATCTCCAATTGTTGTTGTTTAAGGGTACTAAACACTGCTATTCAAATGTTTGTAAATCGAAGGAAATTAAATGCTGCGGTTCTCAGTCACAAGCTATTGGTTTCAAGAATACCTTTAATAGGAAAAAATGTGAGTATATTCTTTCATTAAAGATGTCTAATGAACACAATGCGTCTGTTTACCTTCTTTGAAGAGGACGTATTGACGTTGTCGTACTAGATAGCCACTGTTTCAACTACGTAATATAGTGCATGAGATAGACCAAATGTCCAAATGTTTGTTAAGCTCAAGGGACTTAACTGCGAGATCATCAGCCCCTAAACTTACAAACTACTTATGAACTACCTTATACTAAAGACGACACAAATGTCCATGCCCGAGGGGAAATTCGAACCCCCGACGGGGAACCACCTCGCGCATCGTAGCACAGCGCCTTAATGCGCTCGGCCGCTGCGCCGCGGCCATGAGATAGATAAGAAACATACTTTACGTTAGGATAACATATTTTTAAGTGTTTCCCGTCCTTTTATCGAATATTGGAGAGCATCGGTTAGCAATACTAGAACCTTTTTTGTTTAAATTCATTAGCCAGAATATTCATAAATATAAAAATATCAGATTAATGTTACTCTCTAAAACTCATATTACAGTGTGTAAAACGCTTTAGAAAGCCCACAGAGCTACTTACATCAATATTCCAATAGTCAGAATAAACGACAGCACCGTTACTTTTTAGGAGTTCCTCTCCCTCGATCCATTTTGAGACGACGACTTATCTAATGGTTGCAGTAGGAGCCCAGGCTGTACCCTCACTCAAATACCGACCGGTATAAAAGCACTGAGAGGTGCCACGAAATATACTGGCTAGTGCTGACATCTACTGAGCCGAAATTTGGCACATGAACGCAGTATGACGTTTACAGATTGTACGAAAAATACTAATTTCTGCTCTTTTGCCGTTATTGGTATGATAAAACATCAATAAAACGTAAGATTTCACGACCTGTAAAATGAAATAACATACTGTTATGCCGAAAAATCTGAAAAATATGCATTGACTCTACAAATGACTACACTCATGCATGCAGTATGCAACTGCAAGAAATATATGACCAAAGAAGTGAAACAGGAAATGAACAGGACTTGCAATACAATTTTTCTTACAAAGAACAGCGGAAAAAATAACTGATAAAATGGCGAACTTTGGTGAATGGTGTAGTTGTTCTACGATTAGGCTTGCGATGTCAGCTTGGATACCAACTTTACGAAAATCCTGGAGACCACGATTACACTCTGACTTGATTCACCCCATTCTCCCTTACCTGCAGGGAATGACATTTGTCGTACGCACAGAAGATGTATTTTCAACCATTAGGAACATCCAAGTCGGTATACCTTAGGGACCAGATTTCTATACAGCTGACTTCCTTAGGACGCCAAGGACACTATGAGTAATATACACTGCTCTTCTGACTCGGAGCAGAAGGTCGCAGGCTGTTCACCAGCGCCTACAAAAAAAACTTGTACCGAACTGCAATCATGGGCTAACAAATGCATAACTGTTTTCAGTACCGCAAGGAGTAGGCCATGAATTTAACAAGATACGCAAACCAAAACTCCCACAGGGGCAGTTCTTTGGGATCCTTCATGATAGCCAGATCACCTGGCAGAGAGGCATCAGCTATGCCGGGCAGAAAACTGAACTCCCGGTTCACTGGGAGTATACGGAATTTTACTGCCACCAATTATGGATTACACATGTCCCGTGTAAGTAACTGCAACTATATCGCAACTGCATATACTCGATAAACAAAAATTTTAAAGAACAAAAACTGTTTCGAAACAAATTATTATGCACTAAAAATAAATAAATAAATAAAAACGAAACAAAAATTTAAAAAATGCATATTCTTCTACAACTTAATAATAAACTTACTTTTTCTACTCATTAATATGTAGGTACGATCTATGTGTTTACCACGCAAGATGGTAGGTAGGTATCTACCCACTTTAAAACTAACTCAACACATACCTATGAATATGAAACAATGATTGGGTTCTCGTAAGTAAACTGAAAAGAAAAAAAGTAGAGTACTTAAAAGTCAATCAAGTTATTTCGATAATATAATGTAGTTACAATTATTGTTAATTTTGGAGTCGGTGTCGGCCAAGGAAACATCCAATCCTACTCAGGTCTCAATATTTTTGTATTGTTTTGCTAGGTATATTATAGTGTTTCCTTGGGTGACGCCGACTCCAAAAATAAGAATAATTATTACTACGTTATATTGTCGCAATAACTTGATTGAATTTCAAGTAGTCTACTATTTTTCATTTCATTTTACCTAGGAGAACCCAAAAAATATTTTTATCATTGTTTGTTATTCATAGGTATGTGCTGAGTTAGATTTAAAGTGGGTAGGAACCTACCTATCTTCTTGCTTGGTAAACCCATATATCGTACCTACACATTGATGAGTAAGTTGATTATTAAGTTGTAGAAGAATATGGAGTATTTTTTACTTTTTATTGCATATTAATTAGATTTTAAAGCGGGTTTAATTGGTTAAAATTTATTTTATTTTTATTTTTAGGGAATCTCAAGTACACTATTTTTTCTGTATTTGGATAGACCTACTAAACGTATTGCTCATATGAAACTGCTCCGTTTAAAAGTAACAAGCCAACTCAGGGCAGTAGCGTATCCAAGACGGGGGGGGGGGGGGCAGTCGGGCTGCAGACCCCACCCCCCTAGACCCTCATGGAGCCCACGCCTCCCGCAGATTTTGCTGCAGCCTACCCTAGAGAGAGAGGAAAGAAAAAAGAAACAGATCAATCGTCCCAATATTAGTAAAGGCGCAGCCTTTTATTATTATTATTTTAGAAATTACGTCAGCTCGGTGATTGACCTCAGCCCGCTCCAGACCACGATCGTGGTTACGCCACTGAGTCAGGGAGAAACGCCTATCTCAACAGAGGAAAGCTACCTCGAAGACAATTTCAAAAGAGACTTGCGAAGAGCGCAAAAATAGACTTTCAAAAATACGGCATTACATGAAAAAAGTTTTGAACACAGGAAATTTCTTGACCATAACGACGTTACGGTAGGTAACTCAAATATCCGGATAGCCTATAAAAGATTCGACCGGGTGTCGTTAATTTGCTCCTAAGAATGGAAGAGTCCCGTCACTTTGTCATGGATCCCATAATCAGAACCTAACCAACTCTCAATACACTAGTGTTGAAGTACATCCTATCAATAAAAAAAAAAAAAAAAATAAATAAATAAATAAAAAAAATAAAATAAAAAAAAAAAATAAAAAAAACAATAATCGAAATCGGTTGCCGTGATTTTGAGTTATTCGAACATTTGTCGCGCACATACTTAATGGAAATGTAACACTTCTATCGTTTTCTTATGGAAGCCATTGTCAGAACTGGACCAAATTGAAATGGGACCACAGGGGATGTACCAGCTTCCAAATAATAACAAAGAAAAAAATCGTCAAAATCGGTTCACAGAGTCGAAGGTTCTGAGGTAACAAACATAAAAAAAATACAGTCGAATTGAGTATCCCCTCCCTTTACGATGTAGGTTAAAAACAAAGCGTTAACGAAAGTTTTTCATGTGCCAACCAACTTTCCCGCTGGATGCCCGCATGAAGCTGCAGATGAAATGAGACTCCTGGACCGGTTTAAGAATTTTATGATGGAAAGTTCTGCGTACAGTCAAGACGGGCGACGAACCGACTTATTAGCGGAGAAACTACGCAAGAGACCGTTAGAAGCGGCTAGTAGGGCTACCGGCAACCAGTGACTGACACCTGTCGCTTGTGTATTTCCCAAACACAACCTCGCGCCCATGAAGACACACTAAAAACACTGAAGTAATGAATGGAACACTTTTCACAGACTGCAGGTTTCAGTAAAACCAGTTAATGGTCCTGCACTCATGCATCCAAACGGAGTGGGGGGAGGGGGGAGAGGGGGGGGGAGAGAATGCGCCGCGGCGGAGTGGCCGAGCGCATCGAGGCGCTATGCTCCGATGCGCGAGGCCGTTCCCCCTCGGGTGTTCGAATCCCCCTTCGGTCATGGATGTTTGTGCCGTCGTTAGTATAATTTAGTTAATAAGTAGTTTGTGAGTTTAAAACTGGTATGTTGTTTGGTGGAATAAAGGTAAGGCTGTTCTATTGATAGTAAAAACAGGGTCGCTACAAGGATTTTGCAATAGTGAGCTAGTTAAAGCAGGTCTGCTTTAGAGCTACTCATTAAAATCTGATCTGATGTTAAATGCACCATTAATATTTGTCATCAACTGATAGTTAACAATCACAATAACTAACTTTTCGCCGCGGTGGAGTAGCCGAGCGGTCTAAGGCGTCTCGCTGCGGAGCACGCGGTTGCTCGCCGTCGGAGGTTCGAGTCCTCCCTGGGGCATGGGTGTGTGTGTGTGTGTGTTTGTCCTTAGGTTAGTTTACCTTAGTTTAAGTAGTTGTAAGCTACGGACTGATGACCACGCAGTTTGGTCCGATAGATTTACAAACATTACAAACTAACTTTTCAATTAAGCTCGTTAAAGATTAGTTGAACACATTTATTATTCATTAACACTATAATTCTGTTTAGTTATGGCCCTAATATTAATACCTGCACAGTTAATTAGGAAAGAGTTGGTTTAAACTGATTGAAAGCGCAACGTATATTTTGAACACAGCAAGAACACTACGTAGTCTGCATCAGGCTCACTGACTACACTGTAAATTTGACTGCGAGAGAAAGATGAAAAAACACAAACCAATTTCTAATATTGCAACTGCAAGAATTTATTTCGCTAACTGACTGATTGCAGAAACTTAGTGTCCTGTTCATCTGTGTAGTATTGCACAACAATCACTATTATCATAAAAAGTCACATCAATAAGGAAATATGTTAAGCAAACTCAGCTTAGTCATTACCATGCTTTGATTTTAATGAAATGAAAGGAAGAGGATTTGATTTCTAACTACAAAAGTGAAACAGGTAAAGAATTTTAACTTTCTCAATTATTATTAGCAATAATGATTACATTCCCATATGACTTGAGAACAACAAAAATCTTCTCAGACTGATACATATATGAATGATACAAAATCTTATAAAGACAGAACCGTGTCTGTGAAAATCAGATTTCAAAATTATTCCATCAGCTCGTACAAAACTGGCTCCTCAGCAGCCAACGAAAGCACGTCCGTTCAATACCAGAGCTACACACCGACTCTCTCTTTCCGTTCAGCTACTACTCACATACATAGTCTTTGACGGAGATGTTACACGGCAGAGTAAATCATAGACGCGGCGGTGGAGTAGCCGAGTGGTCTAAAGCGTCTGGAGGTTCGAGTCCTCCCTGGGGCATGGGTGTGTGTGTTGTCCTTAGGTTAGTTTACCTAGGCTTAAGTAGTTTATAAGCTACGGACTGATGACCACGCAGTTTGGTCCGATAGATTTACAAACATTTGAACATTTTTGAAACCATAGACGTAGTTACTCAAAGAAGTTCATATAACATTTTACATACAAATATCGATACAAGACAGGCGAAACAATATTACTGGATTTGTACAGACATGTTTCAAATTTAGGGAGTGATGACCCCGCAGTTAAGTCCCATTAGCTTTACAAACATTTGAACATTTTTTTGGAGAGAATGCGGTTTCGCGCTCTTTCGGACACCATTGTGTTTCTGCCCTGTACAGACGGACTCTTCTTGCGCCACAAATGGTGCAGTGAGATGGTACAACGTCTAGCTCGGCAGCTGTGTTTGAGCACACAATGAGTACAGATGGCGCAACATTATGTTATAAAATGGCTGACGACGAACTAAAAGTGGCGGCTGCTGTTTATGCAGTCATTACTGCGATTATATCTCGGCGACATCGACGAAGAAATTTGCGTTGGCAAAATAGGTGGTGGTGCAGTAAACCATGAATTTTAAGACGTCATGACGGCTATCGAGAATTACACAATCTATTACGTCATGAACTCAGAAGTTTTCTGAGGATAGAAGATACAGAATTCATGACACTGCTTCGTCTAGTAGTACCAAGAATAACAAAAAAAAAAAAAAAAAAAAAAAAAAAAAAAAAAAAAAAAAAAAAAAAAAAAAAAAAAAAAACACTGTTATGATTTGTGAATAGATACTTATGGCAAATACAAGACATATTGCAAGACCTCCTCAAGTTCATATGACATTTTATTATTAAAAAAAAGTATATAGTCACCAGCTGGATTCGAAGTCACAGTCTTACAAATGAAAGCAAGATGTAACAACCAAATAAGCTATCAAGACACATTTTGTGAACAATAATATAGCGTCTCTTGTGAATTGCGTCATTACAAACCTAAGGTACTAACTTATCTTTGCACTTACTATGTTAATCATAGGAGAAATTGAAAGACAAAAGTATTAATACGTACTGTGACGCCCGCGCTCTTACTATAATTCTTGATTTCCCATGAAACGTCTGTGCTGAAATTTCCTTTAGTCTGAACATCGTCTCGCAAAACAGGAGTTTTTTAAAGTACCACACCGTAGACTGATACACGTCTGCAGATCCCATACCACTCTTTGTCGAAGATTTAATTTTGTTAAGTTCAGACACGAACGTTGTTCGAAGATTTTCATCTTGGCTATAATTTCAGCATGGAATGAAAACCTAACCTCCTTCAATGCATCGACTATTTTGTCAAGTTCGGATTTCCTGGCGTGTTTCGTATGACAACTAGGCGATTTAATATCGTAAATATATGATTCATGTCTGTTTTCATCAGTAAGGATATCGATCGCTTCCTTAGAGCACTCCATGCATACGCACTGCACTGCAGACAACATAAAGATACGTACACAATCAAATGGCAGCTGTATGACGTGGAATATAGCTTCATTCGATTGAGTGCCATTTAGAAGCAATGCGATGATGGCACGCCACCAGATGGCATACTAGGTGACTGTTCAAACTGTTGTGACCTCGTCGCCTTATTGTTGTTTACTCGTTCCGGTCTGATTGTCAATAAAGGTACTGTTGCAGGATCCTTTGACATCTAAAAAATTGATTGTATTACAAGATATATATTGACTGAAATTTACAATACTCATCTTCAGAACATATGTCTGTTCCTTCTCTCTTCTTGCTTCTCGTGGGGTCGTCCGTATGATGCTAGCTGCGCTGAGACCTAATGACTGCTAAGCTCGTAGTCGCGTTCTAACTTAGTACAGTCCTATGTCTGACTTCTTAGCTGCCTAGTTACTGTCAGAGTTCTCACTAGCAACTGTCCGAGTTCTCACCAGTAACTGACGGGCGTCCAGACGTATGTCGACCTAGATATAGCCGCTTGTAGAGGGCGCGCATCTTCGGTTACTCCCTCCAGGATGCGCGGCGCTTCATTGCTATTGGCTTTCCGTCGATCGCTGCCTATTCCACTATCGTTCTCTTACGTCTGGAGTGTGGCGCTGACTTTACGCCACAACACACACGAACGAAATTACTCGCTACGCCAGCCATGGTCCAAGAAATGTCTCCGTCTGTACAGGGCTTTAGAGAAGTGTCTGCATCTCCGTAGCAACTGACCACTGTGAAAATCTTTCGAAAAGCATCAACCTCGTTCCGTGTTTTTATCTTCCAGTTCAGCTGAAACGTTAACTGTATGAAGAATGGGTTGTTTGCATCGTTGCCCGCCCTCCCCCCCCCCCAACCCCGCGAGTATATGGTTCGTGGGAGACTGAGGTAATGATAATAACGGACGAGATCAGTTCTCATTTAGCATGACTCGTAATACAATTTCAAATTTCTTAGATGAAAAATTACATTAATTAATACTAAATTACACCAAAAATTGGAACTGAAAACTACAGTTTTGTCGTTTTGATTTTGGAGCATTCTCATCTTTTGAATTATTTTATAAAACAAACCGGTTTTGACAGGCAACACGGATCAACGGATCTGTCTTTAACATAGAACTTGCATTACTTAGGATACTTCATTTTATTAAATTTCCTATGGCATGTGAGTTGTATGTTACAGAGAGGTACAATGATGAAAATATAACCTGTCTAAAGCGGTAATCTAAAGAACAGTAGTGATCTTGGCTGTTAAAATTAAGATATTCTTGAACGTTCAACAATGGCTTGGACCAATAGCGTTCCCCGGGGATGTTTTGCGGGGCCCCAACCTTCCTTGTCTTTGTAAATAACTAGCAAACCCGGCAACGCTTCGCAGTAGCTTCTCCGTATGTCTATCCATTCCTTCTCCACCATTTGTCCATCTCCTCCTCCCCCTATCTTCACACCACTCCCTCTTACCACACGCCATATCCACCTCCTCGCCTTTCTCTCTGCGTCTATATCATTTCATTCCCCCATACTCTGTCTCCTCCTTCCCAGCTCTCTGATCTTATTTATTGTTATTGCAATCGGGAACTGGATTGGGGATAGAAGTCAAGATGGACAGGTAAATCAATTGGAAACAGGTTATTAGAGAGACGTTTCGAGCAGCTCTAGCTGTGAGGTTAGTAGCTTCAACGGCAGGACGTTTAATTGTTGCATTGTACTAACAGGTATGATTATAAGTGTAGGCATACAAACAACTTATCTGTTTTATGTTAAAAATGACTGGGAAGAAAAAAACAAAACCGCACATATTTACAGCACAGCTTAGCATATTTTGCTCGCAGCGAGCAGTATAGAATTTGTTTCTTATAAAAAAAGTATATCTTCTTAAGAGTTTTTGAATTAGATTTAAATAATTGTAGCATGATCATTTTAATGATAGACAATCCATATGAAACAAAACAATTAATTAAAATAAAATAAGTGGGATGGCAATACAACGTTTCGAAAGTCTTTGTGTTGCGTTCATTTCTTGTCTTATTAGAAATCTAATTGAAACACGATTAACAACATTGCTACATACCGGTAAAATTTTACAATCCGCGACCCATGCGTGGTATAACTATGTTGGCAACAGCTGTTAGATCGTGGGAATGAAGCCGACCAATCGTGGCAAAGCTTGAGATAGCCAATGAAATTTTAGATGGTGATAGTTTGTTCCGAAGCCAACTGATGCATCCGCTGCTGGTTGTATCTGTACCCCAAACGTTCAATTATACTACCCACGCGTGGCCATCTGTTTCGTCGACGACCCAAATTATTTCGTGTGTAAACTGCAACTGAGAGAGTCGAACTCGACTGTACCCTTTGTTTCAGAGTCATAACGGATCGCGCTTTTCGATTTACCTCCAAAGCTGTGTACGATCTTCGTCGGTCTCATTGACTACAATCACGTAGTTAAGATTGTGTTGCACGTACGCCAACCGATATTACGCCGACGCAGTGGAGGCATTGTTGTATAAAGTAAACCACGATCAGTACTGAAATTGTTTGTGACACTCAGAAATACCACGAAATAACATCAATTTTATCTTTGCAATGCTACAAAGATATGATCACCACCGATAACATCATGGAGGTGAGAGCCGGCCGCGGTGGCCGCGAGGACTGAATCGCTTCAGTCACGGTCTGCATGGCCATACGGTCGGGGGTTCGAATCCCCCCTCGGGCATGGATATTTGTACCGTCCTAGTTCGTAAGTAGTTCATAAGTAGTTTGTAAGTTTAGGGACTGATGACCCCGTAGTTAAGTCCCATAAGATTTACAAACAAACATGGAGGTGAGAATAATACGGAGGGGCTTATAAAGAAACAATGTTTCATGTTAAATCTAACAGTTTTAACCTTGTGTGCATAACGCCCTCTCCCTTTATTCTAACCTCCTTGGCGTATTTGTTCGTTCTGTTAATGCGTATTTGGTCGCTAGGCGAGTAGCGAATGAATAATCTGTTGGGGAACCGAGAAAATGATCCCAGGAGCAAGCGTACTTTCAGTTTTCTCAAGTTCTGATATAATACGCGGTCAAACTGGACAAAAAGTATCGTCCTGCTTCTAAGCTATCTCCCCACCAATTTTGAGCCAAATCGGCTCAGACGTTCTTTAGTAATAAATAGTGTAACTAACACGACTGTCTTTATATATATAAAGATTTAGGAGACTAAGCAGCTTAAACAGTTCCTGGATGGTGCGGTCGTTTATTGATTAGTACAGTCGCCAGAAGATGAAAAGCAGCAGCAAAACTGTTTACATACATGCAGGGTTCAAAAACTGGCAGTTGACCCTAAGCAATAAAAAGTGTCAAGTCATCCATATGAGTTCTAAAAGAAATCAGTGAAATTCAACTAAATAGCTAGGAATAACAATCACGAACAACTTTAAATGGTAAGAACCCGCAGACAATATCGTAGTGCAGGCTATGCGAAGGCCTCATTACATTGGCAGACCACTTTAGAAGATACAATTGTTCTAGTAAAGAAACTATGTACACTACACATGTGTGTCCTATTTCGGAGTATTATGGGATGCCGACAAAGTGGGTCTCACGGAGGATATAAGAAACGTTCAGAGAAGGGCAGCTCGTTTTGCATTATCGCGATACAGGGGAGAGAGTAACGCGGAAATGATGCGCGAGTTGGGGGGGAAATTATTATAAGAAAGGTGGTATTCGTTAGGGCGAGATTTAATTACGAAATTTCGTTCACCAACTTTCTCCTCCGAGTGCGAACATTTTTTGGAAGCACCCGGCTACGTAGGGAGACATGATCATTAAAATAAAAAAAAAGATAAATCATATCTAATACGGAAAGATTAAGGTGTTCCTTTTTCACGAGTCCTCTTACAGTAAGGAATGCCACAGAAAGATCAAGAAAGCGTTTCGATGAACTTTCTGACACTCACTTAAATGTGATTGGTAGAGTACACTTGTAGATGTAGAAGTGTAGGTATATCAACAACGAAAAAATCGTTAAGCGTCTCGATTCTCGGGATGGACGAACTACCCATCAACACAATTTAGTTTTTAAGAAAACCTTAGTAATGAGTTCTATCCGCAGTTATCCAGATATTTCAATTGTCAACTGTAAGCAAAAACCGACAAGCGACAAATAATACAGGCCGCTGTTTCCCAATAATAAATAAATAAATAAAAGCCCTTTATTTAGTTTCTGATGCGCAGATCTGCACGAAACTTCCAAGAAAGTGAGGAACGATGTAAAACAGATAAAATGACATGGATCGTCTGTATCACCGCAATGAAACCCGATAAATGTCTTAGTAATTAACTAGAGGCAAATTAAATCCCTGACCGAGTACTGTCGGAGAGAACAAATCCTGCAAAAGTCATTGTCCGTTTTACAGTTTGCCATGCCTAAATATAACTTGTAATTATACTATCCCAAATACATATGGCCAGATCTAATCGAATTCTTTTTGATTCTTAGTGACGAAAACATGAAGAGCGTTTATTAATTTCACATCAGCTTGCACACATGTGACAACAATATGATCGAATGGCCTATATCTCCACATTTTTATTTATGTCCGTTTCTGTTGTTTATCTATAATGAGAGCAGTAAATATCGCTCTTAGATTTCTCCGTCGCCGACCAAAGAAACTGCACAGTGAAAAAAAAGTTACGTAATGTGCTCTTTTCTTAGCAACGGCTGCTACTTGATACAGTAGTTTCACCTTTTCGTTCTGCTTTAAATGGTCTTAAGTTGTATGCAATTTTTTCTATCACTGGTTGTCCTACTAGAGACCCTTATTAGGTGTATTTATCGTATGGAGCTTCTCGCAGCAGTTTCAACTGCAATGGACTTCAAGTAGACACAGTTGTTTCTCTCTTATGCGATTGTTCCATGCAATGTAATGTGGTAGTAGCAATGCATTTAAATAATTTCTGTTCGATTCAATCTATTAGCGTTAATAATAGGGATGTGGAAACTGGAACTTTCTGACTGTATCGCAACAAATAAAACAATACAGTTTGAGGTTTCGAAACACTGTTTCAGTGTGTGTTTTGAAATAGTATGGGCCTACGTGCTGTGCCGCCGTCCCTATGCGCTGTATAAGTATGGCTGTACCCCAGAACCCCAAACAGTACGAGAGCAGAAACGATATAGCAGATGTAATGAAATCTTTATCCAGAACCTTAGCAATTTCGCATTTCTTCCACCAAATACTTTCACAAATGTGACGTTCCTGCTTTCTGAATAGCAGAGCACCCACTCTTGTATATCTGATGTCTTGGATTTTGTCATAGTTGCTATAACTCATACATTTTCATTTACTGTATTCTAGTGCCTAAATTTGATATTTGTTACGTGTGATACTGAAAAGACACATTCTCACATAAAATTTTGAGCTAGCACTTTGGAATTTAAGCGCTGAATTGAGGAATCTTACCCATAGGCAATACATTAATTTGTGAGAGGACGTCAACTTAACCGTTTTGGACGTGACGTCTAATATATTGGACACCGACTATATCAATAGTTGAAATTATTTCATGTATTAATTTATAAATTTAGCACAAATTTCACTTTGCGATATAAGTTGCACAATAAATATGGAGTGACATACAAACTATTAAGTTCTTATTTCGCATTCTTAACTGCATTCCAGATCCGGTGACTGATATTTTTATTTTGGAAAACAAGTATGAAAATTTTTAATTTTGCTGAAATATACAATAGACAGGGTCTTATAGATATGAAAAAGTGCATGATAATATTTTATTCTATTTTTAAAATATTTCAGGACTGAAGAGGTTAACAGTAGCGATACGTATATTTGTGCTCCTCCATGTTTGTTCAAATGTTTGTAAGGCTTAAGGGACTTAACCGCAGGGTCATCAGTCCCTAAACTTACAAACAACTTATGAACAACCTTATACTAAAAACGACAGAAACATCCCTGCCCGAGGGAGGATTCGAACCCCTTCCATATTTGTACTCTTCTGTCGTTGTACATGGGGATCGTGGTGTAAAGTAATTGACTTGTCGTGTGTTCGAAACCCAATCGGATCACGGATATTTTCACCCAGAATTTTAAACAAGCCTTCACCTGAACGATGTGAGAAGTCGTCAGAAACGACACGTAGTTCGGTTTCCACGTTAAACTGTAGGTCCCTTTTCCCTGGTTGGATAACTGGCTAGGTTAGGGACTCGCAAGACAGTGATGTGACGTCCAGGTGAAAGACTTGCATCAGGCCACTGAGCACCCAAAAATTTTATTATTACTATTCTGCCAGTATGAATTGGTACCTGGTCGAGCTACGATCACTTCGGATTTAGTATTTTTTCCTTTCGTTTTGCAGACAGTGGTCAGTTACTGTGCCGGCAATATCGGAATTCCCATATTCCGTCAGGAACTTACAAAGAGTAATACCCACACGACAGTGAGGTATCATAAATTCTACTTTCTTCACCTACTAAAAACGTTATTTTGTACAAAGGGCACACTGAATAAAGAATCACAAAGAATTCTAAGCGATTACAAGAAATAATAAAATAACAAAAAATCCCAGACGATACTCGAACCACTCGTATGTCTTGATCGTACACCACCATGCTGCTACTTCCTTGTTATACTACTTGTGTAGGATTTGCATATTTTTATACCTTTTAAAGATTATCTGTGAATTGGTATTGTAAATACTATTACAGTGCAAGGGAATATGAAAGACGACCGTCTGTCGTCTACCATATATTTTTTATAAAATTGTAATTTATATGATGTCGCTAGATTAGCATTTTTTAAATTAGAACCCTACTCTTTTCAAGGCATGAGAAATATCATTTTTATTTCATATTTTAAAATATTAGTTTCTGAAATGTTAGTTAATATTGCTAGAATTTTATTATTTTAATAATTTGTTATTGTCCCTGTGAGAATGTGTACTTGTTTCACTTGTAAGTGGAAGTGCGAGAATCTAATGGCTGTCTGAATGTCGGTACTGATAGCTCGCTTTGCATGGTTCTCTCTGGCTTAGAGTCGATAGTTAGTCCTTCATAGTTTCTTCGGGTTTACTGCCGGATTTTGAAGTCGAACTGACCCAATATTTCGGCGGAACACCTGTCCGCCATCCTCAGGGGAACTGCTGCTGCTGGACTCGCCGACAACTGATGCCGAGGGCATGGAACGCCGTCCTATATAGGCCTGCGAGTGATGAAGGCGCATGCGCGGCCTGCCACAGGTACTGCACATAGACAGGTCTTGCGGCGCCGCCGGTGGCGGAAAGGCGATGCTGGCGATATATCGCAGTCATGGGTTGTCTTCCAGCAATCTGGTGAGTTGCATAAAAGATCGATGTTTTTTCATGTGTGATAAAACCGGGTTCCACGCCCTGCTAAGCGGAAAACCCTTGTCTCTATTAATTAAATTTTCAGACAGCCTGATTTCAATAGACTCTTTATACACATTGTCCCAAAAACCGGACGTGCTGGCCACAACACGAGTCTCATCGAACAACATCCTATGTTGCTCGTTAAGACAATGTTCCGCAACTGCTGACTTTTCGGGCTGTAGAAGCCTGATGTGACGGCGATGTTCCACACATCTGTCATGAACAGTGCGGATCGACCTGCCAATGTACGCCTTCCCACACTCGCATGGAATCCTGTACACACCCTGTTTTTTAAGGCCCAAGTCGTCCTTAACGGATCCTAAAAGTGTCCTGATCTTGGGTGGTGGACGGAACACACTCTGGATGTTAAATTTCTTTAGGATTCTGCTAATTTTGTGAGATATGCCCCCTGCATACGGAATAAAAGCAACAAATCTTTCTTCCTCTTCATGTGCTTCCCGGGATGGTCCAAACTGCATAGCTCGAACAATCTGCCTCTCGGAGTACCCATTTTGAAATCAGGCTGTCTGAAAATTTAATTAATAGAGACAAGGGTTTTCCGCTTAGCAGGGCGTGGAACCCGGTTTTATCACACATGAAAAAACATCGATCTTTTATGCAACTCACCAGATTGCTGGAAGACAACCCATGACTGCGATATATCGCCAGCATCGCCTTTCCGCCACCGGCGGCGCCGCAAGACCTGTCTATGTGCAGTACCTGTGGCAGGCCGCGCATGCGCCTTCATCACTCGCAGGCCTATATAGGACGGCGTTCCATGCCCTCGGCATCAGTTGTCGGCGAGTCCAGCAGCAGCAGTTCCCCTGAGGATGGCGGACAGGTGTTCCGCCGAAATATTGGGTCAGTTCGACTTCAAAATCCGGCAGCAAACCCGAAGAAACTATGAAGAACTATTACGCCGGGAAAGCCTACGAAACTAGATCGATAGTTAGTCATTACCAACCCCTGCTGTTGATGCGACCAAAGAGGTTTTTACACCCTTTAGTTACAAGCCACTCGACGAGCCTTCTCCAGGGCGAGTCTCGAGATCTTCTCTCCCCACAAGCGCTATTTTCTTGGATTTTCCAGTTTCCGGTAGCTTTCCCGCGGCTCCTGGCCTCTCGGTGGTCACTTTGTGCTGGGATCATGGTGAGGTAAGGGTGGTTTTGCTCTTGTGCCCGAACAGATGGTAGAGATTCGTTGTCTAGCATGTTTAACTTAAAATCTTGAACTTAGATTAATTTGTTTGAATATTCCTTCCGATCATGCGCAGAAATGTGTTCTTGTTTATTTAAAACAGTAATTATTTAGGTGCCTCCTACCAGAATTAAGATTTTACTTCGTACAGTGGCCTACGTTTACAGATAACTCTAGAATTTAACATGTAGAGGAAAAGGTGGTATTATGGGCTACTACTTTATTTTTGAACCATAAATTCCAAAATTGTTAGTGAAATTTGCTGAAAACCTCAAAAAATTTCTTTATTATGTTATAAAAAAGCCGAACACATATGTTTTAGTTTAAATCATTATGCAACTTTAATATGGAAAGAAGTTTACAAAATTGACATATTGTGAAAAAATGTAAATGTGGTGGTAATATGGGCTACTTTATAAACATACAAAAAAGACAATTTTATTTCCTCTAGATTTTTAGAGTGATTGGAAAATAGCAAACCCTTTGTACTGGGACATGTTTATCATAAGTTGTTCATTTAGGGTTGGCAGAAATCACAAATATAATGTTCCGTTTCACAACCAGCACACACGTTGTGTGCCCACATCTCGCACATTAGGCACTGGATCCAAGCTCTCCTTTAGTGTCTTGGGAATATAACTCCTCATAAAAAAGGCAGGTAGCATCGTCATCTTCAAGCTTTTCAACACCAACACTGGGCTCTAGAACTGACTACCCAGAATCTATCGATCCCTCCTTTGAACTCTCGGATGATGACTGTAGGTCGATGGTCAATTTTCGCTTCACTGATGGAGTTTTGATTTATATTCCTTGTTTCTTTCCTTTGTCAATACCTGGCTCACATCTCACATTCTTCGTATTCCCTGTTACATCGTCACTTTGATCTTCCTTTTTTGTCCACTTCTTTTTCCCCCTTTTTCGCCTTCCTTTTCTTCGTGCTTTGCTGTCCTTACAGCTGCGTTTCCTGGCTTAGGTCCTGTTTTTATTGTCTTTTTCTTATTTTTTGGAACAGGCAAAATGTCCTTTGGTGAAGTCTTAATGTTTCCTATTGGAACGTGGGACGCACTGCTTGGGCCAGCTTCTGCTTGGTCGTTGGCACATGGTGTGGACCAGTAGAGGACTGGGGAAAGCATTCTGTTTTATCAGGCTGAAACTGAAGACCACACAGTATTTGTAGCGGTTGTAATATGGGCTACTGTAGTGGGTAGCCCATATAACCACCACAGAGATTGTCCATATTACCACCCTAGCCCACTTGGAAAGTAAAACGTCGCTATCCGTTATAAACAAACTTTAATAAACCAACTTCATGAGAATTAGAGAGCTAAATATTTATATAATATGTAGTTAAGAAGTTAACAGCTAACTACGCATTGGCAGTACGTCTATTATAATTATATTTCTTACCTATCAAAGTTTTGAAATGAGAAAAATCACGAAACAGCTCACAACTAACATTCCACGTAACTGACTGCGGCAGCGCATTCTGTGGCGTTTTTACGAACTAGCTACTACTATTTATTGAGGTTGTCGCTAGAATGCGTGGGATTATTAGTCAGATATTGAGCTAGCCCATATTGCAACACTAGCCCATAATACCAACTTCGCCTGTATATAATTCAACTGGATATTTATAACTATGTTATTATCTTCATGCAAGTTGAGTACGTTAGATTATCGCGTGTTTGCGTTTATAAAGCAGACATTGTCATTTCGGAATACGGCAGTCACTTTGAAACGAAACTTTATTTCCAGAAACTGTTCAAATTCTCTTAAGTTAAATGTGTATCTGTACTGAGCTACAGCGTAATGACACACTGTTTTGATTCACTTGGTCCGTTCCGCCTACCGACAGTAAAGCCCTGTGTAAAGAAAATGGCGTCAGCTCAGCGGCGACCGCCACTGTTGGGCCATGCGGCTGGAGTGCTCCCTTAGCGCAGCACACGGCCGCTGCATTAGAACGAGTTTATAAACACTTTGCGACGCAACTGAAAGCTCATATGATGTAGTAATAAAAATATATACCTTACACAGTTTTACATTGATGAATTCTGCAAATATAGATAAAAGCAGTCAAAAAGACAGAATTTGTAGGCCGTCTCTTTCTGCGGATTGAATGACATCTATGAATGACGTGTTCTTAATGGAACATACGCATTCAACGTCTGTGTTCACGAGGACTTGGTAGCAACACTCTTTTGTTGTGTGTATCCCGGTTACGATGTAGTACCAGATAAGCAGGATCTCCATGGCCAAGCAGCCAGTCGTCGACTCATCTCAGAAGATGTTGCCCGCAGCCGGCAACGAAACGTCAGGGGAAGAAATTTCTACTGTTCGACCACAGCCTCTCAGGCCGGAAGTTTTAATTACTGAAGACGCCGGCCGTGAAAGCCTACACGTTATGATTAGTACCAGAGATGTTCGGGCTTCTACAGAGATATACACTGCTGAAAACAATTAGAAGATCAGATGAGATATGATACACAATATTATTATATTGTCGTGGCTTCATCAGTAACATTACCGTCCTTACAGTCCTTGAACAAGAAGCCATTGTCGCTTACCTGCTCTTCAGGATAGTAGGAAGGCTTCATGCGCAGGACGTGAACAATGTCTCTTCGTTTTTGTCGTTTCGACGATGGCTCATAATCCTCAACTTCGTATGTGAAGTCTGACAGGCGGCGTATGACACGATAAGGACCAAAGTACCACTTCAATAACTTTTCTGACAGTCCAACCTTCCGTACAGGGGTAAAAATCCATACCAGGTCTCCTGGGTTGCACACATCAGGTCGGTACTTGTCGTTATACCGCTGACGGTCCTTCTCCTGGGCGTCCAGTGTCCGTATGCGAGCCAGCTGTCTTGCTTCTTCGACCCTGGTGATGAGTTGTTTCACATAGTCATCCTGAGTGTCGTCCGGTTGCAGCGGGAACAACGTATCCATTGTCGTCTCAGCTTCACGGCCGTGGAGCAGGAAAAACGGCGTGAAGTCTGTGGTGTCTTGTCTTGCGGTATTGTAAGCAAATGTCACGACTGGCAGAATTGTATCCCAATCCTCCTGCTCAACATCGACGTACATCGACAGTATATCGACTAACATCTTGTTAAAACGTTTCGTAAGACCATTTGTCTTAGGATATTGGAAATTCTCTGTCTGCCCTTACTTTATCTGGATCAGGACGGACACCATCTTCGTTCACTAGGTGCCCCAGGATTTTTATCTCTTTGGCGACGAAGAGGCACTTCTTTGAATTGAGGAGGCGGAGTCATGCAGCCTGAACACACTTCAACACAGTTGACAGGCGACTCTGATGTTCTTCAAATGTTTTCGAGAAAAATTATTCAGATATCTGTTACAATTGTAATCAGTGTGAAATACAATACGATATTTTGCTCTTTTCTTGAGGCTCACATGGCGTTTACTTAGAGTGAAGCACCGTGGGCTACTATTATAGCGAAAAAGTCATTCTTCTTGCCCTCTAAGAGGGCGTGTGATCACCTCGTGTAACGTTTCTGCTATGTTGCAAACTCCTAAAAATCAGTTGCCAACATTGAAACACGAAATATCTGATACCTAAAGTAAAACTTCATTACCGGACATGTGATATTTCACATCTTCGCCTTCTGATTGAAATTCTATTAAGACTATTAGTAAAACGCTTTTAACAAATAGTACGTTGATTTAAATATAACTTTGGATGACCTTTTACGTAATTTTCAGTTCTTTATACTTTCGTAAATAATAGCTGCAAACACTAAAAATGCATTACAATTAGTTTTGGGAATTGCTGAACCTATATGATACTAATTTGTATAAAAACAACAATGCTACATGTTATAAACTATTGCACAACATGATTTCATATATACCTTTTGTTTAAATAAATTAGGGCAGACCATGTTTTATATATCACTAGATCCTAAATTAAATACTGATAATTGTTCATGCACTAAAATTAATAATCCGTTTGGTACTAAGAAACTATTTTCGAAATTAACAAAACTACAACAACCATATACAAATCCGTATTAATAAATAATTTGACCGCAAACTGAAACTCACTAAAATTCCATGTGTCAATAATAGTAAGCCTACACACTATTGGCAAAACAAATATGTGTGCATTTCGAAAACACACATAATGTAAATAATTTGACGACTGTAAACACTAGTCAAAAGGATGACGTTAAATTTGTGCACTACATTTAAATACAAATTTCGTGAAACAAATACATACATTGACATAAATAGTCAGAGCTTAGATGTAGTGTTTTGATTTCTGTATTTTGCCATATTTAATGTAAAAGAATATTGTTTAATAGTGAATTACAAAACTTTGTCATCAATATTATTACGTGGTTGTGTGGAGAGATGTTGGAGAGAAACCATTGTTGAGTCAGTCGGTTATAGAGTGGGTTATAGAGTCTGCTAGAGTTTGTGAGTGGTCAGAAACCTGTAAGCAGCTGTGTTGGCTTGCTGCTGCATTTCTTGATTGTGCAATGTTTAAGTGGAAATAAAATCGTTTCCATATCAACTAAGATGCTTTTACTTTACAAAAAGATCCTGTAAAATCAATTTCTTTAGTGAATGCCGAAGACAACTCACAACGCAATGGACTTCAGCCAGCATATAAGATAAGTTCAACTTCACCTACAGTGGAATGATTTCGTTATAGACTGAGAACTAATAAACATTTCCGTGATTCAGGAATATATTAGGGCTCAGTTTGAGTCATTCCGAAAAGAGGTGATGGACGTTAGATGTGGTGCCGTGTGACCAGGATTTTAAAAGCGTATTCACTAATGTAAAGTGTTAAAAGTGGTGACGTGATCAAACGATTTTAATGAGTATTCGCTAATATAAGAATGTGTTTCAGGATACAAGGAAAATAATGTATATGATGGATGTGCAGTAAAACCATCATAAAAGTGCAGAATTCGACTACAATACTACCCACACCTACGACGTCAAAATTTAATGGAGGAAGATGGCAGTAATTTGGACTACTAGATTCCTGTATCGCCGCATCCTTGTGACGAGCTAAGTACTTTTTATTTTAAAATGGATACAGTAAGAAAGGAGGTTGATGATAGTACTCAAGTTTCGGACTTTGACAGTGGGGTAGAAGGTTCTGGTATCGCGAGTTCTACACCGATTACAAGAAAGCAGCAGGTCCCATTTTCTAGTGATTTACAAGAGACTGGACAACAGATTAGTAATATGGCAGCAAACACAGAAATAGAAAATAAATCAATCTCGGAACTTTTATTAAAAATGGAAACCACGAACTCCAAACTTTCATTACAAATGGAAACTATGAAAACTGAACTAACATATTCAATTAAATTTGAAATTAGTAAAACAAATGACTCAATAACCGATTTAAAACAATACATTGGAAGTCTAGTGACAAAATTTAGTACTAGATTCAATAGTGTAGAAAAAAGTGTTATGGTAGCCGCTACGTCAGAAGATTCACAGACGAGTGACAGTGTTGAAAAAATAGATGACAGTTCAAGTTATGTAAATTCTCAGAGCCAGGATACTAAAACAGAGTTAACTGGAAAGATTCGCGATTTTGAACAATGTAATAGCAAACTTAATTATTCTGATTTGAAAGTAGAAACTGAATGTAACTGTGTTATAGATAACCCTGAGCAAGAAATCGAAAGTAAATGTACAGTCACAGAATTACCACAGTGTGCAGACGAAATTCCAGAAAAGTCACATGCTGAAACTTTGAGTATTCCTAGACGTACTAATGTAATTAGTTTACCAGTAGTGAAGTTACCTGGTAGGCCTAAAAAGAAATTTAGCCCTGTTTATTTTATGCCACAGGACAATGATTGTTTTTCGTCAGATTTGAATGACACTACAGAAATTATGTTGCTTAAGCAAAGTCTAAGGTGTAAAGTAAGTTCTTGGGCAAACCAGACCCAACTATTTGCATTTAATTTTGGACCTAATTGTAATCTATTACTACCTATTCTACCTGATGATAGACAAAATGAGATGCATCAGGCTATGTACTGATGTAATACCTTAGGGGCATAATTACTCTTTAGTTATGAAACTGCTGACACCAGTTCAGGTCCCCAGTCGTGTGCTGTGTACTTCTATTAATCATTTTCTCAGTACAGAAAAAATTGTAGTCTTTAAGTTTTTCTTCAGTGTAAATATTTGATTATTTAAAAAAACTTTTTAATTACCACTGACAAATGAAAACAGCTGAGACATACCTTTTGATATGTACATTTTTGCTATATGCTTATTGAAACTTAAAATATTAGAAGCCTAAACTTTATTACCAGTAAGAATTTTAGAGAAAATATGAACAAAAAATGTGTAGATGGATGTTAACCATCAATTCAGAAGAACTTAATACCAAATACTAATACTGTACCTAATATGATATACTAGTTGGGGGTTTTCAATAAGGATTTTTTTTTTTACTTATGCCAGTGTATAGGCCAATGGACTTAAGAGATAAGAAATAAATATATTGAAATACAGTTTGAACCGAATAGTGAATTCATGTTTACAGTTAGCCTAATACAGTTACAATAAATAATAAATGTTGAAGGATTTATGAATAAAAATACTATGTGAATTTAAGTACAGAAAAAGAAAATGGGTAGATGATGGGGTTTATTTAATGTGTTTGATAGGAATTTTGGAGACTTATGTTATGATGTTTAAGAACCACTAGCTAATGTGGAAGTCTTTGTGTAGTCGTCAAAAGTTGCGACAAGTTAGAAAAAAGGGGAAGTCCTGTTCATGAGAAATTTAAGTTAAGTTAAGAATTGTCAGTGAAAATACTGAACAAATAGTTATTAAGTTACTGAAATGGAAGTGAAAAATGCTTCATATATTGAAAAGAAAGAATTGATATGTCATAAAGAAAATGACTATGAAAATAATGAATACTTAAATGAAAAATGATGATGTAGTATTAAGATTAGTGTAGTCTCTGAACAGATGCTTTACTGGAAGTCTAAGATGTTAGAATTGCTTGATACTGCTGAGGAAATCTCAAAATGATAGTGTTAAGTGTACTGAAAATGTTAGCTCCTAACCCTGATATAAATGTTAAGTCATCTACTGAAGTGTTAGTTAAAGAATTAATTGAAAGCAAATATGAAAGTTTTGTGTCCCGACTTCGTCGCCGCTTTTGTGTCCCAGCCTCGTCGTAGGTGTCGGTGGCCGAGTGGAATAAGACCGACACGCTGGTGCAGGTACGGAGGGGAGCAGCCAGAAACTATAAACACTCGAGTAAATTAGAAAGAGATATATTGCACAGAATGTAACAATACTTAACTTTTACATAGTACTGCAGAATGTTGATACATAGTTGTTGGAGGCCTGCCTAGTGCCTGTACAATAGCGAAGTCTTCAATCGTGCCTATCTGATTACGAAGGTCGTAACTGTTTGCTAGCTCAGTCCGAAGTGCGAAGTGCCCGACGTCCTTCAGTGGTGGCCACGAGCGGCGTTGTACCAGAGGGCGCTCGTGGCTGTCGTCGGAAGAACGCCGCGCCGTGCGTGCATGACGGCGCGCGGCGAAAGTAAGTGGCGCGCACTTTGTACTTGTGCGACACCACACCCCTCCCCCCCAAACCGCCGCGCCGTCGTGGCGTAGGGCTGAGGGCCACGGCGACGGCACTGGGAGGAGGGCCTGGGCGGGGGCGTTACTGGTGGGACGGGCGTCGTAGCGGAGGCCGGGATCGAGGCGCCGTCCGCGCCCCGGCATCCGCCTTGCGATCCTCCAGGGAACCCGCCGAAACCTGGGGAAGGGCGCCCGCCCCCGCCCAGAGGGAGCAGGTCATCTTCTTCTGAGGTGCGTGGCCCAGGCGGCGGCGGCACGCACGGTCCCGGAGTCCCTCTCGGTGACGCTGTCATCTGCGGCGGCGACAGCGGCGGCGACGACTGCGTCGGATGTACGTCGACGTCCATAGGGATCTCGTAGTCCGGGGACGAACGATGTGGTTGTGCTCCCTGGCGCAGAACTGGGTCTGGAATCAAGAAACCGGAGACAGGATCGCGCGGTCTGTGCAGGCGCAATTGGTTTGCGTGGCGCCGCAGCTCCGACCCTGTGGAAGAACGTACAATAAACATATTGCGACCAAGCACGCGCTGAATGGTGCCCGGCAACCATGTCTTCTTGTTTCCAGCAAACACCCTGTACAGCACCGGCGTGGAAACCTGAAAACGCGTAGCGCCATACGAACCGACTCGGTGCGTGGGAGGCTGCAGCAGGTGAAGGAGAGTGCGGTGACGGCGGCCGTGTAGCAGCTCGGCAGGAGACGGGCCGTCACGTGGCATGCACCGATACGTAGACAGGAAAATTTGAAGAGCTTGCTGCCTGGAGTGCTGACCTTTCATCTTTTCCATGTGTGACTTGAATGTTCGAACGAAACGTTCTGCTTCACCATTGGACTGAGGGTGAAAAGGTGCAGTGGTAATATGCTGAATGCCATTCACACGACAAAACTGTTGAAATTCCGCACTAACAAACTGAGGTCCATTGTCACTGACGATAGTTTCAGGCAAGCCTTCGATGCAAAACACTGATGTTAAGGCACTGATTGTACTAGACGCCGTCGTTGAGTTCATGGCAATCACAAAAGGAAACTTGCTGAAAGCGTCTACAACAATTAACCATCGCGTATTCCAGAAAGGTCCGGCAAAGTCAATGTGTAAACGTTGCCATGGTCCCTTGGGGCGTGGCCAGTCTGAAAAACGTTGCGGAGGAGCCGCCTGATGCTCCGCACAAACAGTACACTGTGACGTCATGTTCTCTATCTGAGCGTCCATACCAACCCAGGTACAATGACGTCTGGCCAGTTGCTTTGTCCTAACAATACCCCAATGTCCTTGATGCAGGAGGCGTAACACTTCTCGTTGCAGGGAACGAGGAACAATCACTCTTGCTTGGTCGTTGTCGGTATGCAACAACAGTACACCCTGACTTAAAGATAATGCATGACGTTGTGCAAAATAACGTCGAACCAGAGGCCGATCAATGTCTTTGGCTCTGGCAGGCCAACCAAAGCGAACAAAACGTGCTACCACACTTAGGTCTGCATCCGCAGCTGTTTCCTGTGCAACCCGACGAGAGTTCAAAGGAAAGTCTGCGACAGCGGAAGCATCTCTGGAGTCTATCTGACAACATGCCATTTCTGAAGAATCAAATGATACATCCTGGCCAACCGGAAGTCGGGAAAGTGTGTCCGCGTTGGCATGTTTAGTGGTAGGTCGGTACAAAATCTCATACTGATAATTTGACAATATCAAGGACCATCTCTGAAGCTTTTGTGCCGTACGTGGCGGAATTGGCTTTGTGGGTGAGAACAACGACGTGAGAGGCTTGTGGTCTGTCAACAAATAGAATTTTCTGCCATAGAGATAATGATGAAACTTTGCGACGCCGTAAATGATTGCTAAGGCCTCCTTTTCTATCTGACTGTAATTCTGTTGCGTCGGCGTCAGTAGCTTGGATGCAAAGGCAATAGGACGATCGTGACATCCAATACGATGTGAGATTACAGCGCCCAGACCATACGACGAGGCGTCAACTGCTAACACTACAGGCTTCTGTGGGTCAAAGGGAATCAAACATGCATCACTGAGTAGTGCAGACTTTAAGTTGTCAAAGGCAATCTGGCAATCTTTGGACCAAACAAAAGGAACATTCTTCCTACGTAAGTGATGCAGTGGAGCTGCAATCTGAGAGGCATTGGGAATAAATCGGAAATAATAGTTCAGCTTCCCCATTACTGCTTGCAATTCGTGCACATTCTTAGGAGGAGGCAAGTCTTTGATTGCTCGAAGATGTGACTGTAAGGGATGAATTCCTTGGGCATTAATCACATGGCCTAGGTACTCTATTTCAGTTTGAAAAAACGAACACTTTGCTTTATTGCAACGTAGACCTGCTGCAGTCAAAACTTTGAAAAGGCACTCCAGGTTTGCTAAATGTTCTTCAACTGTACGTCCGGATACCACAATATCATCTAAATAGTTCGAGCAACACGGTACAGAAACTGTCAGCTGTTCCAAAAAGCGCTGAAAAATAGCGGGAGCGGAAGAGCTGCCAAAGGGTAGGCGTTGAAATTGAAAAAGGCCCATGTGAGTATTAATGACGAAAAACTTTTTTGACTCGTCATCAAGTGGAATCTGTAAGTATGCCTCTGCTAAATCAATCTTGGAAAAGAAACGAGACTGTCCTAATTTGTCCATTAGTTCGTCAGGTCTGGGCAGGGGATAAGTGTCTACAATGGTTTGACTGTTCACTGTTGATTTAAAGTCCGCACAGAGACGAAGTTTTCCTGACGGCTTGGGTATAATTACTATAGGCGAGGCCCACTGACTCGCAGAAACAGGAGAAATCACCCCACTATCTTGCCAACGTTTAAGTTCTTCGGCAACTGTATCACGCAAGGCGATAGGCACTGGTCTGGCTTTACGAAATTTTGGAACTGCAGATTCTTTTAAAGTTACATGTGCCACGAAGTCTTTTGCACAACCTAGTTCCGGCGAAAACAAGTCACTATATTTGTCACACAATGCATTGATTTTATCCTGAGGCACTATTGACGAAATTTGAAGCACATCTCTTTGAATTGATAAACCAAACAAGTCAAAAGCATCTAGTCCAAAAATGTTCTGTGTAGATTTGGCCTGAAGAACAACAAAAGCAACTGTTTTCGTAACACCCTGAAAAGAGGCAGGCATGCTACACGTTCCTAGCACGGGAATAGTTTGACCTGTATAAGCTGTTAACACTTGCTGTGACGGCGACAATTTTGGCGAACCCAGAAGTTCATAAGTATCGTTATTTATTAATGTGACAGCGGAACCAGTATCAAGCTGAAATTGCACCGTCTTATTTTCTATGAAGAGAGTCACAAACAGTTTTTGCTTTCGGCGCTCGACAGGTGCGCGAATGTGGGCAACGTCTGCTACGGTTTGTTTACCGCGCTTGAGCGGGCCGCGTAGTGAAGTAAGCGGCGCAGACTCGGCACACAGGGGATTAACAACACTGTCACTAGATGACACTACCGCCGGATCGGCGTCCGCGCAATGCGAGGCTACTGCAGATTCACTAACTACTGCACTAAACTTTTGAGTAGCTACACCAAGTCTACTGTTACTATCTACACAGTACTGGGCACTATTACAAGGAGAAGTTGCAGAAGGCACTATTTTCACGACAGGAATGCACTGTTCATAGTCATTTTGCTTGTCCCGAACCCTTTTCCGTTGCACTGTTTTACGCGCTCGTCGGCGCTTGCTACGTGGTGCACTATATAGTTTTGCAATAGGTGCAGAAGAACTTTCTTGTAATTGAGAACCAACTAAAGCACTGTTCAATTCCACAGCCCGTATAACATTTACAGAATGAACTGTTCTCGCACTTTGCGAAGCACTGTTTCTAACGTTACTGTTCTTTGAGTTTTTAATTTGCATACACACAGACTGCACATGTCCTGATTTGCCACATTGATAACAGGTTGCGTTGCGACTAGGGCAATGAGCACGCTTGTGGCGAGACACACACTGGGGGCAAGATTTACGTACATTTCTCTGAAATGAGCGTTGGCGCCCGTTATTCAAATTACTGTTTCTAACACGACGGGGCGACCTTTGCGTCGTACTTTTACACTGGCTACTGTTCACTGTCTGTTCAGCACGGCCGGTAGAAAAATAAGAATCACTAGTGCTATACTGAGAACTACGGCTAGGAAAGCGTCCGTTGCGGCGCACTGAATTTACACTATGGCTTTGCATTTCTACATCAGCTAAGTCAAAAGTATCATGCGCTTCTATAAGCTGCAGTACACTGTCTAAGGAGGGGTCAGACTGTTTCAGAATTGCTGCTCTAATTCTGGGGTCCTGAATATTCTGCGTAATCGCATCCCTCAACATCACGTCACTATACGAAAGTCCACAAGAGCAAGTAAATTTACATTGGCGGGTTAAGCCCTTCAATTCCGTAATCCACTCTTGGTGTGACTGCTGCGGTAATTTTTTAAGTCTGAAAAATCGGTATCGTGCAGCGGCTACAAGAACTTTTCTCTCATAATGAGCATTTAGTGCCTCTACTATTTGTTGAAAGTCTACATCACGAGGAGATGCTTGCGGGAATAGTTTCTGCAGTAATACGAAGGTCTGGGGGCCCACAATCGATAAGAAAAGGTTCTTCACTCTCTGACCTGTAATTTGATGAGCCGCGACGAGTTCTTGAAACTGTGCGAAGTAGTCGCTCCATTCTTCCTCACGTTCGTTGTACTGGCGGAACGTAGGGAGCGGTACAGCGGCAGGTGTGGGCTGCTGATGCGACGGCTGTTGTTGAGTTGCCGTCAACTGCGCCACTGCGTTGAGAAGTTGTGAGATCTGCGCCGTCTGTAACTGAATAATTTCCATTAAGTTTGGGTTCGGGGTAGAGGCCATGCTGACCGATTAGGCGCCGCGTATACAAGTAAATTAGTACAAAACACAAATGCAAGATAAATGAGGACGCTCTGCAACAAAAAAGTCCACAAAACACGTAACAAAATATCTTCCCCCAAAATTCTTATATTAAGGGTGGGTGGGCGGGAGCAATTTCTGCGTGCTCCGACTGCTGCTGTCTGGCTGCTGCAAGCGGGCTGGTCCAAGGTTCTATCCCATCCTCGTCGCCACTTTTGTGTCCCGACTTCGTCGCCGCTTTTGTGTCCCAGCCTCGTCGTAGGTGTCGGTGGCCGAGTGGAATAAGACCGACACGCTGGTGCAGGTACGGAGGGGAGCAGCCAGAAACTATAAACACTCGAGTAAATTAGAAAGAGATATATTGCACAGAATGTAACAATACTTAACTTTTACATAGTACTGCAGAATGTTGATACATAGTTGTTGGAGGCCTGCCTAGTGCCTGTACAATAGCGAAGTCTTCAATCGTGCCTATCTGATTACGAAGGTCGTAACTGTTTGCTAGCTCAGTCCGAAGTGCGAAGTGCCCGACGTCCTTCAGTGGTGGCCACGAGCGGCGTTGTACCAGAGGGCGCTCGTGGCTGTCGTCGGAAGAACGCCGCGCCGTGCGTGCATGACGGCGCGCGGCGAAAGTAAGTGGCGCGCACTTTGTACTTGTGCGACACCACAGAAAGTATACCTTCTGTTTATTGTCAACTAAGTTGTGATTCTAGTAACATGAATAATTTTGAGGAAGTTTAAAAAAATCTAGTAACTGAACCTGAAAACCAAGTACTATTTCACTATGTTAGTAGTCCATTTGTTAAGATCTGAGTTGAAGTTTATCTACAGTTATACATTGAGCCTCTTGTAGTTAACTGAAACCCTTAGCTGTATGCGTATAGTTTTGTTTATCCACGATCCATAAAGTTGATCGGTCTCAGAATGTTAATGCATTTAAATCTTACCTACAGAACAGTAAATGTCTTGTGAAGTTTACCTTGCTCTTACTCTGAAACCTATAAGGAAGATAATTTTGATACTATTTATGAATATGGCACACAATAATTAATTTATTAACCTCATATGCATAGTCAAAGGTATGTTGAAGTGTTCATTATTTGTTTATGGCTTGAAATGTCATTGTATATGAGAGAATTCTTACCTCAGCTATGTACTGTGATTTTTCTATTAATCACGTCCACAGTGCATTACAATTCAAATCCTTTAGCTTTTTTCAAACTCTTTAATTCTTTTCACTCTTGTTAGTCATTCATTAGTATTTTTGTGTTGTACTTTGATGTGTCAAGAGGGACTTGCTAACAATTAGTACAAAAGTGACTATAAGCATGGGAGGACACATAGGCCACACAAGTGTTGACCAATGTAAAGTTCAATTTCTATCCTTGAGCTTACAGCTTAGTAGGAAAATATTTAATACTGGTTTAAGATGACCATATTATAGTATATTGTACATATGACAGTTTTGGCTGATGCAAAGTTTAATTTTCATTTTTATTCTTAAAGTTTACAATGAAACTATTGATATTTTACAAGTTACATACTTGGAATGTTTATCATGCATACTTGCACATACTCATGATGTAAAGGGTAATGAACCATTACAGACTACCTATTACTCATTATTATTATCTCCAAACTTGTATAAATTTGTATTTTTCGTGTGAAACACCTGTGTTTAGTTAATGACACACTTGTTGACTTGCTCATGCATGCAAGCGTTGTGTATCAATTTGCAGTTGATTACAGGGTGTTTAGTTTTGATATGGTACTGTATCTGAAAATGATCAGATAGACCATATGTAAATTTTGACTTTTGTGTAGTATATAATTATGAGATTTTACACTGTTAACGTAGACACGTACAGACTTTCAAAACACTTAAGATAGTTACTTATTTTCATCCATTTCTACTGTATGATTGTCACTCATTTTCAAACACTACTGGACAACATTGAATGTTGATTTTGAGTTATTGGGGGGGTAGTAACTGTTCACCATTCAACAAACATAGGGTACTCTGGACTGTGTTGTGTTTGATTGGGGCAGTTTGTTCAAAGAAGAACAAAAACTATGTACTGTTATTTACTTCTGCGGAATTAAGGAGTCAAGTTGCCAGTTGCATCTTGTAACTCTTGGTAAGGTAGTTACCGTTAATACAAACATTCCGTTTAGAAGATAATCTATGAAAACTAAATGGTGTATCGTAATATCTTACGAACACTTTATTGTTAAACAAAATATAAGTAAACGCAACCAGAGTCTTTTTCTGCTTATGTAGCCGTCTGCGAGTCAGTTACCTGCCCTGGCCGTGGATGTAATTTAAAGGCAGCGTATTTTTCCGCCCTCTCTTGATTACTGCCTTGAGAGTGGGTGTATTTTGGCAGTTAAAACAAACTTTTTCATTTTTCTTTAAATTCTTCAATGATTTGGGAAAAATTTGACACTTTGGTGGATCAGTTGAGAACTGACACTTATTACTTTAATTCCCATGCTTGATTTGAGCTATGAGATTAACCATTGCCACTGCTAACTACTCGCAGGGGGGTTAGTTTTTGAATCTTTATTAATGCATGTTTTTTTAATAAGTAAAATATTATGTATTACTATGATCTAATTTGTTTATACTCTTTACTACTACTCAATCTAATCTCTAACTGTATGAGAAATATTCAATACCCACAGTTTCAAAGACAATGCTTACATTTTCTGTCTATATAACCATTTTAACTATACTATAATTTTGAACGATAAATGTTTGATGTGCTCACTGAGAGTTTGTTTCTATCCATTGTTTTACTTTTTAATTATGTCATTCATTTCACTTAGTAAATTGACAAGTTATTACAATATACAACACCCTTTCTAGAGGAATTAGGAGTTTAGTACTCACATAATGGCATTTACATACATGTACACATAGAAAAAGTTATTCTGCATAAAATATTTTTTTATATGAATTAATACCAAACATAACTATTGATAATATGAATATCAATGCTCTTAAAAAAAAAGTTGTAAAAGCTTGCTATTTCATTATTCAAACTAAAGTAAATGAGAGAGATTTCTAGTTAATTTTCAGTAACATTTAAGGGTTAATTTGAACCCATAATTTGATTTTGTTTTAAATACCGTATAGAGAAAATTGATTGCTCTTTCCAATAGCCTGATAACAGTATGCTTATTTATGTATGTAGTTAGGGAAAAATAGTATGTGGTTCTGAGAAAGATACAACCATGTTATAGGAATGCCTGTAACTACAATCAGCTGAAGCTGCGAGCCACTACATCACCAACAGCAGTTTGCAGATACACCACTGTTGGCGCATCATGCAACATCAACAACCACCAGCATTCGCAAGACTACAATCAACATACAATTTTTTATTTTAGCCTAAACTAATACATACTCACTATGAACACTTAAATAACAACATATTGAAACGATAGTACACAGTGAACCTTACATTACATTTCAGGTACACTATGTAGGGGGGTGTGTAACGTTTCTGCTATGTTGCAAACTCCTAAAAATCAGTTGCCAACATTGAAACACGAAATATCTGATACCTAAAGTAAAACTTCATTACCGGACATGTGATATTTCACATCTTCGCCTTCTGATTGAAATTCTATTAAGACTATTAGTAAAACGCTTTTAACAAATAGTACGTTGATTTAAATATAACTTTGGATGACCTTTTACGTAATTTTCAGTTCTTTATACTTTCGTAAATAATAGCTGCAAACACTAAAAATGCATTACAATTAGTTTTGGAAATTGCTGAACCTATATGATACTAATTTGTATAAAAACAACAATGCTACATGTTATAAACTATTGCACAACATGATTTCATATATACCTTTTGTTTAAATAAATTAGGGCAGACCATGTTTTATATATCACTAGATCCTAAATTAAATACTGATAATTGTTCATGCACTAAAATTAATAATCCGTTTGGTACTAAGAAACTATCTTCGAAATTAACAAAACTACAACAACCATATACAAATCCGTATTAATAAATAATTTGACCGCAAACTGAAACTCACTAAAATTCCATGTGTCAATAATAGTAAGCCTACACACTATTGGCAAAACAAATATGTGTGCATTTCGAAAACACACATAATGTAAATAATTTGACGACTGTAAACACTAGTCAAAAGGATGACGTTAAATTTGTGCACTACATTTAAATACAAATTTCGTGAAACAAATACATACATTGACATAAATAGTCAGAGCTTAGATGTAGTGTTTTGATTTCTGTATTTTGCCATATTTAATGTAAAAGAATATTGTTTAATAGTGAATTACAAAACTTTGTCATCAATATTATTACGTGGTTGTGTGGAGAGATGTTGGAGAGAAACCATTGTTGAGTCAGTCGGTTATAGAGTGGGTTATAGAGTCTGCTAGAGTTTGTGAGTGGTCAGAAACCTGTAAGCAGCTGTGTTGGCTTGCTGCTGCATTTCTTGATTGTGCAATGTTTAAGTGGAAGTAAAATCGTTTCCATATCAACTAAGATGCTTTTACTTTACAAAAAGATCCTGTAAAATCAATTTCTTTAGTGAATGCCGAAGACAACTCACAACGCAATGGACTTCAGCCAGCATATAAGATAAGTTCAACTTCACCTACAGTGGAATGATTTCGTTATAGACTGAGAACTAATAAACATTTCCGTGATTCAGGAATATATTAGGGCTCAGTTTGAGTCATTCCGAAAAGAGGTGATGGACGTTAGACTCGGACGGCCAGTACATTTACACACCTCCATGGCATGGTCTGTATGAGATGATCAATGGGGTCTAGATTGATATTTGGCCATTCTTTCATGCGTGCAATATCCAGCTTTGCAGCCGTTGTGGGAGGGGCTGCTCTGGGTGCAATGTGTCTGCCAAGTGCATCCCAGACATGCTCAATCCGTTTTAAGTCCGGTGAAAAGGTTGACCGCTCAAGTCGTTCAATTTCCTAAGCTTGAAGCATGTTGTCCACCAGTGTAGCTCTGCGGGGACGAGCGTTGTCCTCCAACAGAGGAAACGCAACTGCTATGGCACCAGCGTAATGCACATAGGAAGCTCGAAGGATCTCGTCTCTACACCTCTGAGCAGTTCAAATGTTTGTAGAGCTTGTGAGACTTAACTACGGGGTCATCAGTCCCTAAACTTACAACTACTTATGAACAAGCTAATACTAATGGCGGCACAAATATCCATGCCCGAGGGGGGTATTCGAAGCCCCGACCGTAGTGGCCGTACAGACTGTGACTGACGCGCCGCAGAACGCTCCGCCACCGCGGCCGGCATCTGAGCAGTCAAAGCGACATAGAGGTGCGTGCCTTTGTCAATACTGACTCCTGCTGACACCATTCGTCCACCACCACGATTTAGTGATGTTTCCTGCAAATATTCAGGATTTTTCCGAGTTGCAAATTGCCCCCAAATGAGGTAACAACTATTGTCCGGCTGAACACAAAATCTTGAGTCATCTGTGAACAGAGCCCGGCGCCATTCGTTAAGAGTCCAATTCTGATGTTCCTCCGCCTAGTTTATCCTCCTGATTGTAATAAAGTTCCTGATTGCTGCTTATGTTTTATTTAATATTGCTACAGCTGTTTCGACAGTTTGTCATTCTCAAGCGCGTCTATGATGTTTGGACGTTAATTAATGTTGACATCTGGCGTAACTGTTGCTTCAACTGCCAGGTGTAATGCAGCTTTTTACATTAAAACTTTAAATTAAAGAAACTTTTATATTTTTTCGTAATTAGCAACAGCTTTGCCAAAGATGTGCTCCCTTAGCGCAGCACAGGGCCACTGCATTAGAACGAGTTTATAAACACTTTGCGACGCAAGTGAAAGCTCATATGATGTAGTAATAAAAATATATACCTTACCACAGTTTTGCATTGATGAATGCTACAAATATAGATAAAAGCAGTCAACACGACAGAATTTGTAGGCCGTCTCTTTGTGCGGATTGAATGACACCTAAATGTAAACATCTTTGGCAAAGCTGTTACTAATTACGAAAAAATATAAAAGTTTCTTTAATTTTAAGTTTTAATGTAAAAAGCTGCGTAACACCTGACAGTTGAAGCAACAGTTACGCCAGATGTCAACATTAATTAACGTCCAAACATCGTAGACGCGCTTGAGAATGACAAACTGTCGAAACAGCTGTAGCAATATTAAATAAAACATAAGCAGCAATCAGGAACTTTATTACAATGTCTTTTTACGACATATATGATGCTGCAGACCCAACAATTAGGAAATTATCCTCCTGATGTTCATTATAATGGACATACAAGTTTGTACCCTCATATCGTATACTCTGTATATACAGTCCTAATACGTACGGTCCATTGTAATGGACAGTACGTTGCAGCTATTGCTACGATCACTTGGTATCAAGAAAGCTGCTTTGTACATGACGGGTTAGCATTCTAGGTGAGTATTCATTATTTAAATTTTTCGAATTTAATTTCCTGAGAATGGTGTATGGGATATCTGCCTTGTAATACTGTTATGTAAGTACCAACAAAATACATTTTTTACATTTTCTCATTTGCTTCATTGCTTCATTTTACGTCACCAAAAGCAACATGCCACTGTGATGGACACATTTGAAAATCAATTTATTTGATGAAAAATCCAAAATATTTGTGAATTTCCTTTTTCTATCTCTCTTTAACAAGTATATAATACCTATTTCAAGCCGGCCGAGCCGTCTGCGGCGCTTCAGTCACGGTCTGCACGGCACCACGGTCGAGGATTCGAATCCCCCCTCGGGCATGGATATTTGTGCCGTCCTTAGTATAAGGTAGTAGATAAGTAGTTTGTAAGTTTAGGGACTGATGACCCCGTAGTTAAGTTCCATAAGCTTAACAAACATTTGAACATTTGTAGGGCATGTACATTTACACACCTGCGTAGCATTGACTGCATGAGGTATCACTGGTGGTCTAAATTGATATTTGGCCATTGTTTCATGCGTGCAATAACCAGCTCTGAAATCGTTGTGGGAGGGGCTGGTATGGTTGCAATGCGTCTGCCAAGTGAATTCCACACATGCTCAATCGGTTGTAAGTGCGGTGTGAAGGTTGACCGCTTCAGTCGTTCAATTCCCTAAGCTTCAAGTATATTGTCCACCAGTGTAGATTGTCCTCCAACAGAAGAAATGCATCTGCTGTGGCACCAGCGTAGATCATAAAGCTCGAAGGATCTCGTCTCTGAGAAGTCAAAGCGACGTAGAGGTTCGTGCCTCTACCAATACTGAGTCCTGCTGACACCATTCGTTCACCACCATGATTTGGTGATATTTCCTACAAATATTGTTCTGAGTTGCAAATTGCCCCCAGGTGAGGGCACGACGATTCTCCGGCTGAACGCCATTCGTTACGAGTCCAATCCTAATGTTCCTCCGTCAAGTTTATCCTCCAGATGTTCATTATAATGGACATACAAGTTTCTACCCTCATATCGTATACTCTGTATATACAGTCGTAATACCTACGGCCGGCCGCGGTGGCCGAGGGGACTGAGGCGCTCCAGTCACGGTCTGCACGGCCACTACGGTCGGGGGTTCGAATCCCCCCTCGGGCATGGATATTTGTGCCGTCCTTAGGATTAGCTAGTTCATAAGTAGTTTGTAAGTTCAGGGACTGTTGACCCCGTAGTTAAGTCCCATAAGCTCTACAAACATTTGAACATTCTGAATCTATTTCAAAAAAATATTGTGTTAGTGGGCCCCAGGTCTCGGGAGGATATGTGGGCTAAACGGTGTCATGGTTTTAATGGGACACACACCATAGAGGCCACATTCCCCAAGGTTATTTCGGACTGTTTGTGTTGATATTGGGCTTTCTGGGCGGTGCGTTGCAGTTGAGTTGCAGTCAGCCTTCTGTCTCGATGAGCTGTTTACCGGAGATAACGGTAATCTCTTGCTGTTGTTTCCAGTGGACGACCTTGGCACTGCGTTCTTTTAACGGTTTCTAGAAATTACTCTTTGGAACACTCCAACACCTGCAACCACCTCCATCTGTGTCAGTCTCGCTTAGAACCTCCCTTTGCTCTCTTGCCATACCTTCGGGTAAGTCACGTTGTTGTTTCATTATACTACCTGCCCACTACACTATCTAAATCCAGCTGCTTGTGTAATTCGTTTGGTACAGTAATCACAAGTCAGCACCAACCCCCTGTGCAAAATCTTCTGTTATTACCATATCTCGGTTACCGTAATGTTGTTGTCTCCACACCGTAGAACCGACGGAAAGATATCGAACCATTTTAGTTCTTTCTTACTTCAGAAGCTAGATATCTCAACTTGATCCCCTAATTTTTTGGACGAGCGTACAAGCTCTCTGTATGCTGGAAGCAGAACTGGAAACGAAATGGCTAGTAGTGTAGTGGGAAGAGATACTCTCCGCCAGGCATCATGTAATGTTTTCGTAGCAGGGCCGTCTTTACGAGGGGTTGCGCCAGGTGGGGATGGCCGCGTGGTCTAAGGCGTCATCTCGTCGTGGAAGGCGCAGTCGCTCCTGCTGAGGGTTCGAGCCCTCCCTCGGTGATAAGTGTTCGTGTAGTCTTTATAATAAGTTAGTGTAAGCTAGTGTAAGTGGTGTGTTAGAGTAGTCACCAATGTCCTCAACTGTTTGATTCCATAAGAGCTCACACACTTTTCGCCTGGCGAGCGCCATATACCATGTGCAATCCGCCAGTTTTCAGAATTACTGAATAAACATTCATTATACTTGTAAAAATATAGGCGCCAGCATTGTTTACAAATAGGCCTCACGGAGCTACGCGAGTCCGCTCCCTGTCGGGGGTTCGAATCCCCCCTCTGGCATGGATGTTTGTGTTCGCTCTAGTATAATGTAGGTTATAAGTAGTTTAGGGACTGGTGACCCAGCAGTTAAGTCCCATAAGCCTAACAAACATTTGAACGAAAAAGAAAGAGTGTTTCGCGTAGGAGTGAATGGAATAACTTGACTGTCCTTGCGGAAAGGGAAGGCTTGTGACAGGAAATGTTAACATAATACACACTCGGTGCTACGGACAGAAACTACACATGCAGTTAAGTTAGCCACGCAATAATAATACTGCAACATCTAATTACTTGGTATGAAATGTTGCTGAAATGTTTATGTTAGTTTATGTTAGTATTTATGTTAGTATTTGTAGTCCAGACTTTCTGCAACTGAATGTCATAAGAGTACGAATGACAGATTAAATCCGTACTTTTTGCCTTTCTCCTCCGTGTCAGATTACTCATTAGAATAGCCAGGTATTTTAAGACGATATTTTACACCGCAAAAACATGTTGCTGGATGGAATTGGACAGAGAGCATAAAGCAACACACCGAGTCAACCTTGAACAAAACACATGAAAGTAGATCGTATATTGATGTGGAGTAGCTGTTTAATGAGTTAGGATTGCTTCAATGGTTTTAAAGAAGTGCACAACTCCACTTATCGTGTTAAATTTTATTTGTTCCAGTAACTGTGTTTGTGTTCCCAGATGTTTCAATATCTTTGCGCATATATTTAACACTTCCTGAGACAGTAGCAGAAAGCTAAAGGTCATTTTCCAAACTTGAAATAACAAAAAACAATTGACGATCAACCATGACCCAAGATAGACTGGTAAATTTTGCCAACATAAGAATCGAATCAAAAGTAGATGTGAAAACTGACTAGTTGACCCGTGCGAATAATTCGCACTCTATCCTGATCAGTCACAGATAGGTAAGATAGTAATAGAGAAAAGGCAGATGCAAGTATGTATGTATAAAAGATAATAAACTTTGAATTGTAGTAACCAATATTAGTCTTACTGTAAAAAAAAATTATATAATTTAATAGAATGATGATGATCGTTGAGGTAATTCATTGCATCCGCGCAGTATGCAACGCTTACTTGAATAAAGTGACCAATTGCAACAGCTGTTGTGCATCGACGTGTGAAACAACCTCCTGTTAAATTACTGTTGGGTAAATAATCTAACAACTGCAAGAGCTGTCATGCCTGTGTATTTTTCGTCCTTACATCTACGTGTATAGACGAAATCGTGTGATAAACTGTGCTTTACTTCGACGTTCGTAACGAAATGCTTGCATCAAAGAAGAGATTTGGCTTACATAAAAAATCTAAACGGCTGCAGGAGCTTTCGTTCATGTTAGTTAAACAGAATGGCACCTTCTACATTGCTTTTGTACCGGCCGCGCAAACTAAGTTGGCGCGATGGCTGTTGGGAGCAGTAGTAAAGACATGTCCCATTTACGGTCGTTCGACGGGTGTCAACTTTAATTGTACGAACAGTACATTTCTTTAACTAAAGTTTTTATTTTTTAATTTTTTAGTGAAAACAATTTTAAACTATCAGTGTATTTTTCGTCATTAGTAGAGAACGATAAGTAATACGGGAGATACGGCGTACCCACAAAAAAAAAACATCGATGAGAAATAACATATATGATGATATCACATCGAAGTTTATTAGTTTCTCCATCACTGGACGGTTGCTGTTGCCGCAACTGTGGTTCAAATTTAATGAAAGTCCAACTCCAGTTGCATTTATTGGTGCTTTATTTAAGCCCACGCTACCGGTTTCGGCCTCTATGTTAGACGTTGCTTTCTCTACGGCATAACGTCTGTCACACTTTAAAATGGCCTAACATAGAGGCCGAAACCAGTAGTGTGGGCTGAAATAAAGCACCAATAAATGCAACTGGAGCTGGACTTTCATTAAACATCGAAGTTTGTCACTTCCATCGCAGATTGAAACGTAAAAGTCATCGACAGCTTCCTGAGTGATAGGAAAAGGTGGCACAAGTTGAAGGACAGTCATCAGAAACACGACCTGCTGTTGTCGGACTATCTCAAGGGTCGGTCCTCTCGCCCATACTATTCAACACCTATGTGAAGATATAGAAAATGTGGAAGGAGTTCAGTTGGAGCAGTTTGCAGATGATACTGCCTTCATCACAACAGGAAGAAGAGTCCAAACGCCGCGGTGGAGTAGCCGAGCGGTCTAAAACGTGTCGCTACGGACCGCGCGGTTGCTCGCCGTGGAGGTTCGAGTCCTCCCTGGGGCATGGGTGTTTGTGCTTGCCCGTAGGTTAGTTTTCCTAGGTTTAAGTATTTGTAAGCTACGGACTGATGACCACGCAGTTTGGTCCGATAGATTTACAAACATTTGAACATTTTAGAGTCCAAACGAATGTCATGAGGCTGCAGCGACAATTGGACGTGATGGCGGAGTGGTGCAAGAACAATAATGCCCAGATTACCCCGCACAAAACAACAGCGATCTACATATGTGAAAAACGACTGTAGATGCCTGGGACGCTGAAACTCAACAACGAAGACATCCCATGGGGGAATACGTTTCGCTACCTCGGTGTTATATTGGACAAGCAGCTCTGCATACACAAGCATGTCGAAGCACTACGGAACAAAGCCTTTGGCGTGGCTAGAAGTCTGTTCCCGTTCTTTTACAGCACAGACCTAAGTATACCAGCAAAAGTGAGACTGTATAAAGCTACGGTACTATAGAAGGTTTTGTACGGCAGTACCGTTTGGAGACTTGCAAGTGTCACACAAATACGACGTATCCAAATCTTTCCAAAACATGGTACTAATTTGGATACTTGGTGCCAGCAGGTTCACCCGCCATCACCGAACTCCAGGATGTATTACACATAGAACCCATCCAAGAGGCAATCCGAAGAAGATCGACGAAGCTGCACCGCAAGATCGACCTGATACAGGACTCAGCATACAAAATAAGGACATTGGGTAGAATATGCCATTACCCCACTCCCATGACCCACAGACATTGCCGAGGTGGGGTGGCTTGCGTGCCTCAACGATACAGATAGCCGTACCGTAGGTGCAACCACAGCGGAGGGGTATCTGTGGAGAGGCCAGACAAACTTGTGGTTCCTGAAGAGGGGCAGCAGCCTTTTCAGTAGTTACAGGGGCAACAGTCTGGATGATTGACTGAGCTGGCCTTGTAACATCAGCTAATGTGGCTTTGCCACAGATACTGCGAACGGCTGAAAGCAAGGGGAAACTACAGCCGTTACCTTTCCCGAGGACATGCAGCTCTACTGTATGAACATATGATGATGGTATCCTCTCGGGTAAAATATTCCGGAGGTAAAATAGTCCCCCATTCCGATCTCCGAGCGGGGACTACTCAGGAGGATGTGATCATCAGGAAAGACAATACTGGCATTCTACGGGTCGGAGCGTGGAATGTTAGATTCCTTAATCGAGTAGGAAAATTAGAAAATTTAAAAAGGGAAATGGATAGGTTGAAGTTAGATATAGTAGGGATTAGTGAAGTTCGGTGGCAGGATGAACAGGATTTCTGGTCAGGTGAGTACAGGATTATAAATACAAAATCAATTGGGGGTATCACAGGAGTAGGACTGATAATGAATAAGAAAATAGGACTGCGGGTAAACTACTATGACCAGCACAGTGATCGCATTATCATGCTCGAAGGGCATGAAAGGGAAGCATCAGTTGGGAAGGGAGTAAGACAGGGTTGTAGCCTTTCTCCGATGCTATTCAATTTGTACATCGAGCAGGCGGTGAAGGAAAGCAAGGAAAAATTTGGAATAGGGATTTAAGTTCAGGGGGAAGAAATAAAAACATTGCGTTTTGCTGATGACATTGTAATTCTGTCAGAGACAGCAAAGGACCTGGAAGAGCAGTTGAATGGAATGGACAGTGTGTTGAAGAGAGCGTATAAAATGAACATTAACAAGAGCAAAACAAAAATAAAGGAATGCGGTCTTAGAAAATCAGGTGATGCTGAAGGAATTAGATTAGGTAACGAAACAATGAAGGTGGTAGATGAGTTTTGTTACTTGGGTAGTAAAATAACATGCGATGGTCGCAGTACAGAGGATATAAAATGCAGAATGGCAATGGAAAGAAAAGCATTTTTGAAAAAGAGAAATTTGCTAACATCGAATATTAATTTAAGTGTAAGGAAGTCTTTTCTGAAGGCATTTGTGTGGAGTGTTGCCTTGTACGGGAGTGAAACATGGACGATAAGCAGTGCGGACAGGAAGAGGATAGAGGCTTTTGAAATGTGGTGCTACAGAAGTATGCTAAAGATTAGGTGGGTAGATCGCATAACTAATGAAGAGGTACTTAACAGAATTGGTGAGAAAAGGATTTTTTGGCACACCCTGACTAAAAGAAGGGATCGCTTGGTACGACACATTCTTAGACATCGAGGAATCGTAAATTTAGCATTGGAGGGAAGTGTATGGGGTAAAAATCGCAGAGGGAGACCAAGAGACGCGTATAGTAAGCAGATTCAAGTGGATGTGGGTTGCCGTTCTTGTGAGGAGATGAAAAGGCTTGCTCAGGATAGAGTAGGGTGGAGAGCTGCATCAAACCAGTCTCCGGCCTGAAGACCATAACAACAACAACACTAAATGTAATCGATGAAAGGAGAAAATATAAAAATGCAGTAAATGAAACAGGCAAAATGGAGTACAGACGACTAAGAAATGAGATTGACAGGAAGTGCAAAATGGCTAAGCAGGAATGGCTAGAAGGGAAATGCAAGGATGAAGAAGAATGTATAAATAGGGGGAAAATAGATATAGCCTACATGAAAATAAAAGAAACATTTGGAGATAATAAAAACAACTTTATGAATATCAAGGACACTGATTGAAAACCAGTTCTCAGCAAAGAAGGGAAAGCTGAAAGGTGGAAAGAGTATATAGAGGGGCTCTACAAAGGAAATGAACTTCGAGACAATATTGTAGGAAGGGAAGAGGATGTAGATGAAGATGAAATAGGAGATACTGTACTGAGAGAAGAATTTGACAGAGCCCTGAAAGACCTAAGTCGAAACAACCCTCAGAGCTACTGAAGTCTCTGGGAGAACCAGCCATGACAAACCTGTTTCACCTGGTGTGTAAGATGTATGAGACAGGCGAAGTACCCTCAGACTTTAAGAAAAATGTTATAATCCCCATTCCAAAGAAAGCAGGTGCAGACAGATGTGAAAACTACAGAACCATCAGTTTAATAAGTCATGGTTGCAAAATATTAACACAAATTGTATACAGAAGGATGGAAAAACTGGTAGAAGCCGATCTCGGGGAAGATCAGTTTGGGTTCATGAGAAATGTAGGAACTCGGGAGGCAATACTCACTTTACGGCTTATCCTAGAAGATAGATTAAGAAAAGGCAAACCTATATTTCCAGCTTTTGTAGATTTGGAGAAGGCTTTTGACAATGTTGATTGGAATAAACTCTTTGAAGTTCTGAAGCAAGCAGGAGTAAAATATAGGAAGCGTAAGGTTATTTACAACTTGTACGAAAACCAGACAGCGGTTGTCAGAGTTGAAGGGCATGAAAGGGATGCAGTGGTTGGAAACGGAGTAAGACAGGGTTGTAGTCTTTCACCATTGTTATTCAATTTGTACATTGAGCAAGCTATAAAGGAAAGCAAGGAGAAATTTGGAGAAGGAATTAAAGTTCAGGGTGAAGAATTAAAAACATTGCGTTTTGCCGACGACATAGTAATTATGTCAGATACAGCAAAGGACCTGGAAGAGCAATTGAACGGAATGGACAGTGTGCTGAAAGGTGCTTATAAGATGAACATTAACAAGAGCAAAACTAGCGTAATGGAGTGCAGTGTAAGAAAATCAGGTGATGCTGGAGGAATTAGATTGGGAAACGAAGCAATAAAGGAGGTAGATGAGTTTTGTTACTTGGGCAGTAAAATAACAAATGATGATCGCAGTACAGAGGATATAAAATGCAGAATGGCAATGGGTAGAAAAGCGTTCATGAAAAAGAGAAATTTGTTAACATCGAATATTGATTTAAGCCTAAGGAAGTCCTTTCTGAAGGCGTTTGTATGGAGTGTTGCCTTGTTTGGGAGTGAGACATGGACGATAGTGCGGACAGGAGGAGGATAGAGGCTTTTGAAATGTGGTGCTACAGAAGAATGCTGAAGATTAGGTGGGTGGATCGCGTAACTAATGAGGAGGTACTGAACAGAATTGGGGAGAAGAGAAACTTCTGGCATACCTTGACTAAAAGAAGGGATAGATTGGTAGGACATATTCTTAGACATCAAGGAATTGTGAATTTAGCATTAGAGGGAAGTGTGTGGGGTAAAAATCGTAGAGGAAGACCAAGAGATGGCTACAGTAAGCAGATTCAGACAGATGTAGGTTGCCGTTCTTATGTGGAGATGAAGAGGCTTGCTCAGGATAGGGTATTGTGGAGAGCTGCATCAAACCAGTCTCCGGACGGAAGACCACAACAACAACAACACATGCCATTACCGTGGCGCAGATACAGAGTGCCAAGGTCCTTGTACAATAAATTGTAATTAACGACACTAACAGACCAGCACTTAGGCCCTTATAAGCACACTCCTGAAGTTTAATAAATTTATTATAATTGTACTTATGATAAATATTATAATACTAAAATACTTAAATTGCAACCTACCGACCGTTGTAATCACGTAAAGTATAAATCACCCCTGACGATGGAACTTCAATCACAAGGTTCCACTATATATACAGGGTGATCTATTGATAGTGACTGTCCGGCCGCAGTGGCCGAGCAGTCTGCGGCGTGCCAGTCACAGTCTGCAAGGCCCCTACGGTCGGGGGTTGGAATCCCCTCTCGGCAATGGATGTTTGTGTCGTCTTTAGCATAAGGTATTTCATAAGCAGTTTGTAAGTTTAGGGACTGATGACCCCGCAGTTAAGTCCCTTAAGCTAAGTTTACAAACATTTGAGCATTTTTTTTAGTGACCGGGCCAAATATCTCACGAAATAAGCATCAAACGAAAAAACGACAAACAATACTTTTCTAGCTTGAAGGGGAAAAACAGATGGCACTATGGTTGGTCCGCTAGATGGCGCTGCTATAGGTCAAACGGATGACTGCATTTTTTAAATAATAGCTAGCCCTATTTTTATTACATATTCGTCTACTACGCAAATAAGTACTAATGTTTTGTTCGGAATAATTTTTCTGATTTGTGATAGATGACGCTGTAATAGTCAAAAAATTATAAGTACGTGGTATCGCGTAACATTTCATCAGTGTGGACGGTATTTGCTTCGTGATGTATTACTCGTGTTAAAATGGACCGTTTACCAATTTCAGAAAAGGTCGATATGGTATTTGTGTCTGGCTATTATGATCAAAATGCCCAATGGGCCTGTGCTATGTACGTTGATCGTTATCCTGGAAAACATCATCCAAGTGTCCGGACCTTCCGTCGGATAGTTGCGTTATTTAAAGAGACAGAAAGTGTTCAACCGCAAGTGAAACGTCAACCACGACCTGCAACAAATGATGATGTCCAAGTAAGTGTTTTAGTTGCAGTTGCGGCTTATCCGCACATCAGTAACAGACAAATTGTGAGAGAGAATCGAGAATCTCAAAACGTCGGTGTTGAGAATTCTACATCAATATAAATTTCACCCGTACCATATTTCTATGCCCCAGGATTAGCATGGCGAAGAGTTTGAACGTCGTATATAGTTTTGTCACTGGGCGCAAAGTAAATTAAGAGATTTTTTCACGCGTTCTGTTTACTGAAGAAGCGTCATTCACAAACAGAGGTAACGTAAACCGGCATAATACGATCTATTAGGCAACGGAAATTCCACGATGGCTGCGACAAGTGGAACATCAGCGACCGTGGCGGGTTAATGTATGGTGCGGCATTATGGGAGGAAGGATAATTGGCTCCTATTTTATCGATGGCAATGTAAATGCGCAATGTTTGCTGTTTTCTACCGATTTTACTAAAAGATGTTTCACTGCATGACAGAATGGTGATGTTCTTTCAACATGATGGATGTCCGGCACATGGTTCGCGTGCAGTTGAAGCGGTCTTAAACAGAATATTTAATGACAGGTGGATTGGTCGTAGAAGCACTATACCATGACGCCGCACGTTCACCGAATCTTTCATCCCCGGATTTCCTTCTGTGGGGAAAGGATATTTGCTATCGCGATTCACCGACAACGCCTGAAAACAAGCGGCAGCGCATTCTCAATGCTTGTGAGAACATTACTGAAGACGAATTACTCGCTGTTGAGAGGAATTTCGTTACGCGTATAGCCAAATGCATCCAAGTTGAATGACATCATTTTGAGCATTTATTGAAGTCATGAGGTTGTTGTTGTTGTGCTCCTCAGTCCGGAGACTGGTTTGATGCAGCTCTCCACAATACCCTATCCTGATAAATCCTCTTCAACTCTACGTAAGAACGGCAACCTACATCTGTCTGAATCTGTTTACTTTATCCACCTCTCAGTATTCGTCTGCGGTTTTTACCCCAAACATTTCCCTCCAATGCTAAATTCACGATTCCTTGATGTCTAAGAATGTGTCCCACCAATCTATCCCTTCTTTAAGTCAAGGTATGCCAGAAATTTCTTTTCTCCCCAATTCTATTCAGTACCTCCTCATTAGTTACGCGATCCACCCACCTAATTTTCAGCATTCTTCTGTAGCACCATATTTCAAAAGCCTCAATCCTCTTTCTGTCCGCACTGTTTACTGTCCATGTTTCACTCCCATACAAGGCAACACTCCACACAAATGCCTTCAGAAAGGACTTCCTTAGAGTTAAATCAATATTCGATATTAACAAATTTCTCTTTCTCAAGAACGCTTTTCTACCCATTGCCATTCTTCATTTTATATTCTCTGTACTGCGACCATCATTTGTTGTTTTACTGCCCAAGTAACAAAACTCATCTACCTCCTTTATAGTTTCGTTACGTAATCTAATTCGTTTAGCATCATCTGTTTTTCTTAGACTGTACTCCATTACCGTCGTTTTGCTCTTGTTAATGTTCATCTTACATGCACATTGTCCATTCCGTTCAACTGCTCTTCCAGGTCCTTTGCTGTCTCTGTCAGAATTATTATGTCGTCGTCAAAACGCAACGTTATTAATTCTTCATCCTAAACTTTAATTCCTTCTCCAAATTTCTCCTTGCTTTCATTATATCTTGCTCAATGTACAAATTGAATAACATTGGAGAAAGGCTATAACCCTGTCTTACTCCATTCCCAGCCACTGTATCCCTTTCATGCCCTTCAACTCTGACAACCTCTGTCTGGTTTTTGTACAAGTTGTAATTACAGGTAATCACGCAGTAACAGCATGCGTTCTCATAATGTATGATAATTTCACAAAAGTACATGTACCACATTGGAACAACCGAAGTAAAGTTCAAATATACCTACGTTCTGTGTTGTAATTTAAAAAATAAATAAATAAAAAAAAATTAAAAAAAAATAAAAAATAAATAAATGAAAATATTATCTGTTACCCGCTGTTCGTCTAAAATTGTGAGCAATATGTTTGTGAATATTACTGCGCCATCTACCACAAAGCTACAAAAGTGAGTGTACCAAATAAAACATTCATATTTATTTATGTACTAGACGAATATGTAATAAAAATGGGGGTACCTGTTAAAAAAAATGCAGCTGATATCCGTTTGACCTATGGCAGCGCCATATATAAAAGAAGTTGTTGATTTAAAAGGCAGTGTTTAAAATGATTCTGTGTTTAATGTAAGTATTAAATAAAATAAAAGGAACATAACATTAACGTTATTGAGCTATTTTTAGGGAGGGGGTGGCGCTAGGTGATTTTTCGCACCCCAACGGCCAATATCATTAAGAAGACCCTGTTTCGGAGTATGTATCTACATCTACATCTACATCTACATCTACATAGGATATTCTGCAAATCACATTTAAGTGCCTGTCAGAGAGTTCACCATTATACTATTTATGTCCCATTCCATTCACGAATAGAGCGCATGAAAAAAGAAGACCTGAATCTCTTCGTTCGAGCTCTGATTTCTCGTGTTTTATTGTGATGATGATTTGTACCTTTGTAAGTGGGAGTCAGCAATATATTTTCGCATTCGGAGGAGAATGTTGGCGATTTGAATTTCGTAAATAGCCCACGCCGCAGCAATAAGCGTTGTTGTTGTCATGATTTCCATCCCAGGTCCTGTATCATTTCCGTAACGCTGTCTCCCCTGTATCGTGACAATACAAAACGAGCTGCCCTTCTTTGGACTCTTTCGATGTCCTTCGTCAAACCCACCTGATAAAAAAATGATGATGATTGGCGTTTTAGGGCATTCAACAGCGAGGTTATCAGCGCCCGCCCACCTGATAAGGATCCCACCCTGGGAAACAATACTCCAAAAAAGGACAGACAAGCGTCGTGTATGCAGTTTCTTTAGTAGTTCTGTTGCATTTTTTAAGGGTTCTACCAATAAAACGCAGTCTCTGGTTCGCCTTTCCCACGACATTATCTACGTGTTCTGTCCAGTTTAAGTGTGAAGTAATAGTAGTACCTAGGTATTTTGTGGAGTTGACGATCATCAGTTTTGATTGATTTATCTTGTAAACAAAGTTTAACGGATTTCTTTTCGTACTCATGTGAACGACTTCACACTTCTCATTATTTAGAGTCAATTGGTAATGTTCACATCCATAGTGATATCTTATTCAGATCGGTCAGCAGTTGGTTTTGATCTTCAGATGATTTTACTAGACTGTAAATGACGGCGTCATCTGCAGACAATCTAAGATAACTACTTAGATTTTCTCCTAAATCGTTTATGTAAATAAGGAACGGCAGAGGACCAATAACACTACCCTGTGGAACGCCCTATATCACCTCTGTTTTAGTCGATGCCTTAGCATCGATTACTACGAACTGAGTCCTCTCTGACAGGAAATCCCCTATCCACTCACAAATTTGGGGCGATATACCATAACCACGCAATTTGATTAAAAGCCGTTTCTGAGGTACGGTGTCAAAAGCCTTCTGGAAATCAAAAAATACGGAATCGATTTGCGAACCCTTCTCGATAGCACTCATCTCTTCGTGTGAATAAAGAGCTAGTTGTGTTTCGCATGAACGATATTTTCCAAATCCGTGTTGACCTTGGGTCGCGATGTAGATGTAGATGTCGTAGCGCCTCGCAATCGGCATAGTGGAGCCCTGGGTGCCTTAATGATATTTGCCGTTGGGGTGCGAAAAATCACCTAGCGCCTCCCCCTCACTAAAAATAGATCAATAACGTTAATTTTCTGTTCCTTTTATTTTATTTAATACTTACATTAAACACAGAATCATTTTAAACACTGCCTTTTAAATCAACAACTTCTTTTATATATGGCGCTGCCATAGGTCAAACGTATATCAGCTGCATTTTTTTAAAACAGGTACCCCCATTTTTATTACATATTCGTCTAGTACATAAATAAATATGAATGTTTTATTTGGAACACTCACTTTTGTAGCTTTGTGGTAGATGGCGCTGTAATATTCACAAACATATTGCTCACAATTTTAGACGAACAGTGGGTAATTCCAATGTGGTACATGTACTTTTGTGAAATTATCATACATTATGAGAACGCATGATGTTACTGCGTGATTACCTGTAATTACAACTTGTACAAAAACCAGACAGAGGTTGTCAGAGTTGAAGGGCATGAAAGGGATACAGTGGTTGGGAAGGGAGTAAGACAGGGTTGTAGCCTTTCTCCAATGTCATTGGCAAGTTGTGGGTACTGCGGGACAACCTGCGGCGTATCAGCGGCCGCAATCTGGCAGCAGCGAGATAAGCAAGTGGGCACCCGCCACTGCTGCTGGTGCTGCTACTGCTGGAGTTGGACTGCCCAGTGTCGAGTGTCGCCTGGGCGCGACCAGCCGGCAGTCGGCAGCGGCTACAGGCAGGCTCTAGCTAACCTTTGCAGGGAGCGCGGCTCTGCAGCTGTTTACCAGCGGTCTGTAATGTCAAGGCCGCGCGATCTCCGCACGACCTGTTCCTACACCGGGTAGCCGGCGCTGCCCTGCCGCCACTTCACTCATCAAGTTCTCCTGCCGTTCACATGAATTAACGCTGACTCCGCTGAACATGAGGTTTCTTTACGTCTTTCTTTCACTCTCTCTCTCTACGTTTACATGCAAGACATCTTCCGGAAGACGAAAACCGTGTCGTGTTTCCATGGCACAGCCTCACTTAACATGGCGGCTGAAAAACAGCTGATTCAGTTCCTTATTTAGTCAGCACAATCACTATTTTTCTTTATTTAAATACACAGATTTATGTTCCCTCTAATATTTATACTATTATTTCACATTATAAAATGTCACTCTTTCCATATGTGCCGAAAATTTTTAACAAAAAAACCACAATTTGACAAGCCAAGAACGCTTCAAAAACGATTTTGGAGTGTTTACATGACCAACCAAAAGCGGAATTGGGAAATCGATTTACGAAATCCGGTTTTGGGAGCCCATGTAAACGGGGTGTCTCTCTCTCTCTCTCTCGCCATTGATTCTTAGATTAACTTCAGAGGCGCCGCTTTTTGAAAATCAGTGTGGGTGCTCTACATCACGGTTCACAAATGTTCGAAACCAACCCTCCTGCAAATCATGTTCATGCATTTTCGCTTAAAGTAAATACGCAATTGTCTGGCCTTTTAAAGATAGAAGGATAAAGGAGGAGGAAGTAAAGAAAAGTATGGCTGCATTAGGACACTACAATAAAGGGATCTAATTGGCCGAAGTGAATATTTCGATATAAGTAACATCCCAAAACTTCTACACGACCAGTGAAATAATTTTTCACTGTACACTAATCTAATACATTTTGTGCGAAGCTATTCTTTCTGACAAAATCGTTTGGTAGAACACCGTCATCAAGGTTTAAAGAAATCTTTGAAATATTTTGAGATTTTCAAATCCGACATCAAATTTTTTCTGTCACTTCCAAGCAAGACCTGTATACTTCTTCGAAACTTTCATCACTTCGAGATAACTTCATGACATCTCTGACAGTTTTAATATAGTCCAAGTTGTTTTTAAGCTTGTGAGAAAAGCATTATAAATTTCAAGTGAATCTATAATTTTAATAACAAGAAAAGTGACAAAAATAAATGAAAAACGATTAACTTTAGCATCAGCATCAGATTCTTCAAACTAAATTCCTGAAAGAACATAACTGAATGTTCATAAATACGTACACCTGAAAGGTAAAAAGGACCGACGTGCTTCAGGATGAATAAAGCTAGCATAGTGGCTAAAACACGGAAACTCATTACGACTCGCTTCGGGACCCGCGTACAAAACTGATCATTTCTTTCACGTATGAAATATCGTCTCTCACTATGGTCACGTTTTGCATTGCCTCTTGAGTCATAAGGTAGTTTTCCCGATTTTTTTTTAATTTATACAATTTTATTTTTCACGTCAATTATATGTGGGTGCTCAGCACCCACAAAAAATTCTTGGGGGGTGCAAGAGCCCCGGAGCACCCATGGAGTCGGCGCCCCTGATTAACTTACAAGGGACACCTTTGTCCCTAAATGTTCGGAACTGCAGGAAACCATGCATACGATAACAAGCAACCATAAACAAAACCGTGGTGTGCGTCATTTCCACGCAAAACGCAGCACTTGACTACTAGCGCCACTAATTGGTGCCTATTGTTGTGTGATTCTTGGGCAGGTCTATATACAAGTTTTCCGAACAAAGATGTCACGCTGATGATTTTCCTACCGAAAACAACAAAATATTTCAAACCACTGGTTGTTTACTTCTTTCGGCAATATAAACTCTCTCTTAGAAGGATTAATGATTTTGTAAGACTGTACTGAAGTCCGTCTCACACAGGCATCGAGGGCCCAACGGATACCGACCGACCGCCGTGTCATCCTCCACCCCGAGGCGCCACTGGCTGCGGTATGTAGGGGGACGTGGCAGCACCCCCTGTAGAAGAAAGTCTGCCCATGGTCTAATTCCAGAATTCTGGAAACATCCCTTAGGCTGTGGCTAAGCCATGTCTCCACCATATCCTTTCTTCCAGGAGTGCTAGTCTTGCGTGTTTGCAAGAGAGCTTCTGTGAAGTTTGGAAAGTAGGAGGCGAGGTACTGGCGGAAGTAAAGTTGTGAGGCGGCATCGTGAGTCGTGTCGGGATAGCACAGTCGGTAGTGCGCTTGCCCGCGAAAGGCAAAGGTCCCAGGTTCGTGTCCCGGTTCCGGCACACAATTTTAATCTGCCAGGAAGTTTCATATCAGCGCACACTCCGCTGCAGAGTGTAATTTCATTCTGGAAGTGCAACCTACTTAATCTAACAGACAAGCTGGACAATTCATGAAAGAATTAAATATGCAACTCTGGAAGAAAATGCCTAGTAACAATGAATACCCAGCTCATGGAACATGATTAAATACAAAACAATAACTTTGACGTCCATCTTCAATGCATTTATTTCATTAGTGATACAGCAGTAAACTAAAATTTGAAATAAAACTAGCTTAAATTTTCAGGATTAGATTTTTTTCAGAATTTTTCCTTATATAAACCAATGCAAGATGAAAGTGTATACATGACAGGTATGTAAACATGAAACATTACAATTGGAGCCGGTCGCTTTGGCCGAGCACTCTCCGACGCGTCAGTCACGGTCTGCACGGCCACTACGGTCGGGGGTTCTAATCTCCCCTCGGGCATGGATATTTGTGCTGTCCTTAGTAGTAACTAGTTCATAAGTAGTTTGTAAGTTTAGGGACTGCTAACCCCTTAGTGAAGTCCCATAAGCTCTACAAACATTTGAACATTTTATTTTACAATTGCATATTTTGATTCATCTATCACCCTGTAGGAATTACATTCAGCTAAGTTGAATAGATAACAATGCTTCATGTTAAGTTCTGTATATGTAGGAACATTAAATTTAAAAATTTGTCAGAAACATTTTATCCTGTCTTTTCATTCAAAATTTGTGCATCCCAAAGAATATCATCCTTCTGAAAGTGGAGAGTGTCACAGCTGTAAATGAAAATATTGGGGACAATAAAGCGAGGTATTTTAAGAAAACATTCTACAAATTATAATAGCGTTATCAGAATGTTGCAAGACATGTCCATGAAAGATGGTCCTCTTTTATAAGGTTAATACTTATTATGACTGTAACTACTATATCTATATGAAGTTAATATTCAGAGAGAGAGCCCTGACAGCAGTCACATATTTACAGAAGTATTCCATACACGATATGTTGAATAAAAAAATAAAAGTAGGGCCTACTTGAACTTTATAGCTTTCAAACACTTTTGACTATAATGTACGTAGGCCCCCAACAATGAACTACTTTTATTTTTACAGATTATCTGCAAGGACCGTTTGTATCTATGTTTCAATTATTATTTCATACACAAAAACTGATAACATATTCTGAGAAAGTTAAATCGTTGCCACTTATGTGCTCTGTAGTAGCTGTACTACAGATCTTTATAATTTCTATAAGCCCTTTTAAATTATCTACATTTTTTACCTTTTTTGGAAGTCAATGGACATTTTCAAAGAAAACTAGTTATTTTTGCAGTACAAGTTCAGTGCCTTTTTCAGATTTAAGAATGCTAAGCTGTACTTTGGCAGTAACAGAGATTTCAACATCAGGTTGGCTGCCCAGAACTGCTACGAACTCTCAGAACTCGGGCAAACTCGCCCCCCCCCCCCCCTGCCATTGCGTGATTCCAACGACAATTTCAAATAACTGCCTGGAAACCGAACAAGATGTCACCTTCTTGGGCATCTATACATCTTATAATATTTGCTACATGTGTGTATGTTTGTATCTATGTTCCACATCTCATCCTAAACAACGTAGCCGATTTCAAACAAACTTGGTACACATGTTCCTTAATATCAGCCAACAATCGCAGTCGGGCTAAGGACCACATGACATACGTCAGAAGATACGACGTCATAAACAACAACATTCGTGAAAAACGGCCGCATAATGCGATAATATTCTTCATCTGATCCTAAACTAGATGACTGATTTCAACCAAATTTTGTACAAATATTTTTTAAGGTCAGGAATCATTTGAAATAGTGGCAAAAATGACCTACGATACATAGTTGATACGATATCACGTCATAAACAATGAAAACGGCACCATCTTGCGGCGCGTATTTGCCTGATTTTATTCGTCAACTATCTGAGAATTGCGCCTTGCAATAAACTTTTTAACATAATTTCAAGTATTTACGAAACTTTTTCTCGCTGAAAATCCCACTTTTCCGATCTTCATGATGTATATGTTGCAACCAAAGCCCGAAGAGCGGCCCCTTCGTGAATTGGCCGGCCATTTCACACTCTGGCCGAGTGGATTGGCCAAAGCGCGATTACTTGAAAGAAGCGACGTATATCCCACGTTGGCCAGCCCGTTCGGGACTTGGCCGGAGGTTCGTGGCCAGAACTCGGTGTGATGCGCACATGTCGGGGAACCACTGTCTGCCACGGGGGAGTGGCCGAGCGCATTGAGGCGCTATGCTCTGATGCGCGACGCCGTTCCCCGTCGGGGGTTCGAATCCCTCCGGGCATGGATGTTTCTGTCGTCTTTAGTATAAGTAGGTCATCAATAATTTGTAAGTTTAGGGAATGATGACACCCCAGTAAGTCCCTTAAGATTTCGCAAGCGTAGACTGGTTGGTCTGCACCATTTGTTTCTATTAATATAAATTTTCATAGATATAGCTTAAGTACTATCATAATGAAATGTAGTGATACTACTTGTAGCCGCGGCAGAATATCCGTGTGTATTGAGCCGCCATGCTGCGGTGTGCGCTGATGTTCGCCGTCGGGGTTTCGATTCGCCCTCCAGGCATGGGTGTTTGTGTTGTCCTTAGCATAAGTTAGTCTAAGTTAGTTTAAGTTAGTTTAATTAGTTTGTAAGCCTTAGGTCTAATGACCCCGTAGTTAAAAGATTTACGAACATTTGATTTTACCCAATAAAAAGTTGAATTTCGAAAAATGTGACTTTTAAATTCCAACCAAATATGGAAATATCATTTCTTGTAATTCTGGGTTCAAAATTGGCTTAGTAGGAACGTATTTTCAAAAAATGTTTCATCCCCTATTTCACCCCCTAAATGATTAATTTTCTGAAAATACCGAAACACGTATCTTTCTAATTCTGACCAAGAAAACATATACCAATTTATATGGTTGTAGCTTCAAAATTGCCGAATAGCAATAGATATTTGAAAAACATCCCCTCTCCCATTTAACCCGCATTGATTGGTGAATTTCCAAAAATACCGAAACACGTTTTTCTTTTCTTTAAAAAAAAATTCTAACGAACAATACAAATACCAATTTTTGCAGGTCTAGCTTCAAAATTGTCTTGACAAGAATGTATTTTCGAAAAGAATTTTTGATCCCCTATTTTACCCCTTAGTTGTTGAATTTCTAACAATACCGAAACTCTTATTTTTTAAATTTTAACCAACAATACAAATATCCATTTTTGCAGCTCTAGCTTCAAAATTGTCTTAATAGCTAAGTGTTTTCAAAAAGAATTTTTCATCCCCCATTTTATCCTCTTACTCGTTGAATTTCCAAAAATACTGAAACGCGTGTTTTTTAATTTTAACCAAGATTCCATATCCGAAGTTTCGTAGTTGTAGCTTAAAATTGAAAATCAATTTTTGCATCCCCTATTTTACCCCCTTATTGGTTGAATTTAAAAAAGAAAAAAGCCGAAACACGTGTCTTTTAAATTCGAATCCTGAATTTAAAAAACCAAAATTTTGCAGTTCTAGCTTCAAAATTACCTAAATAGAAACGTTTTTTCAAAAAACGTTTCGTCGCCCATTTCATCCCCTTACGGACGTAATATCGAAAATTCGTTCGATCAACACCGTCTACAAATTTCAAGTTTCTGTCTTCAGTGGTTTGGGCTGGGCGATGATGAGTCAGTCAATCAGTCAGTCCGTCAGTCAGTCGGGACATAGCCTTTTATACCAGGTGATCAAAAAAATCAGTATCAATTTGAAAACTTAATAAATCAGGGAATAATGTAGATAGAGAGGTAAAAATTGACAACATGCTAAGAATGACATTGGCTTTTATAAGAACGAATTTAAAAGTTCAAAACGTCCTACAGATGGCGCTTCATAACAAATTAAGAGAAATCAAAGATGATGTCCTTTACAGGAAATGCTCAATATGTTCGCCATCATTCCTCAACAATACCTGTAGTGGAAGAATAATGTTGTGAACAAAACTGTAAAGCATGTCCGGAGTTATGGTGAGGCATTGGCGTCTGATGTGGTCTTTCTGCTTCCCAAAAGATGTCGGTCGATCACGATACACTTGCGACTTAAGGTAACCCCAAAGCCAATAATCGCACGGACTGAGGTCTGGGGACCTGGGAGGCCGAGCATGACGAAAGTGGCGGCTGAGCACACGATCATCACTAAACGACGTGCGCAAGAGATCTTTTTTTGGATTTTTTGTTTTTGTTTTGTTCAAATAAAACCCCATTTCATTCCAAGCATGTGTGTCCATTTTTACCTCTCTATCTACATTATACCGTAGATATACATCATTAACATCGGGACAAACTGTTTTCCTTTTAATACAAATAAACAATCCCTGAAACTGATTTTCGTCTCAAATATGTCAAAGACATTATTGATAAATATGAAGCATTGTATTAAAATTTGTTGTGTGGTCGGGAATCGAACCCGGACCACCATGCTTACTAGGCAGACGTCTTAACCACGTTTTTTTTTTTTTTTTTTTTTTTTTTTTTTTTTTTTTTTTTTTTTTTTTTTTTTTTTTTTACATAGGGCGTTGAGCCCTCCGACCGGGCGCGCTGAGCCACGGCGCCCGGCTGCCGTTAGGCTACCACACCACTAACGATTAAGGCGCCTTGGAATAGTCTAAGTATGATTTCCCTCCACATCACAAACTTTTTAATTCAGGTTCTGCAAGACAATTGCCACTACTGCCAAGGCTCTCCATGCAGCGGAATAGCACCTCGGCAATGGACATAATGGAACAATCCTGTTTAGGTTTGAAACTATGTTTAAAGTTTATTGCAAGTCGCTAATTGATCTCATTGTCAAATGGTTGAATAAAATCACGGTATCACGCGCCGCAACATGGAGCATACGGAAATTGGATGTGAGGTGCATATGTCTGACAACCAAGAAAAATGTGGAGCTCTCTCAACCGGATTGGAACTGGCTTCGTCGTGACGCAAGCAACGCTAAGCAAGTGGAGAATTACTGATGACGACCAATGCTACTGCGGACGTCAGCACAAACGCTGGAGCACATTCTGCGCGACTTCCTGAAAAGAAAATTCATGGGTACCTGGCAACTAACTGGTTGGAGTCTCTGGATATCCCACTAGTGTGATTTTATTCAACCATTTTACAATGAGATCACTTAGCAACTTGCAATAAACTGTAAACATAATTTGAAACCTTTAAGAACCACTAGCTTGATTTTATTCAACCATTTTACAATGAGATCACTTAGCAACTTGCAATAAACTGTAAACATAATTTGAAACATTTAAGAAACTTTTCTCGTTGATAACCCGAACAAAATGATAAAAGGAAAAAAGTTTGTCTCGATGTTCATGATGTATATCTACGGCATTTGGCAGCACCATACAAGTTATTTCTTCTACAGTGTAAATTTTATTCGCGAGACATTTCACAGACGGTACACATACATATTACTGAATGTTCCTTCGATGTTGTATCACAGTTCGACATATAGTTCTTGAGAGATGTAGTCATAAACAATTTGGTTCATGAAAAACCGCATCATCACGCATGAGGTTTCGATTTATCACGTATTTACTGCTAACACCATTCACGACATATTTTGCAGACGTTAGGCACATATACCACTGAATGTACCTTCAAATTTATATCATAGTACGACACATATTTCAGAAGATATGACGCCATTTCCGAATAACTGCTACATCGTGCGCTATTTTTCCACATCTCCTCCTAAAAGAATGGACCAATTTCAACGAAACTGGATATACATATTGTTGTTTATCTGACAACAATCACTGTAGCGTTGAAACCATATACTAGATATAGTTCTGGAGATAAGACATAGTCAAGAATGAGTCACAAAACGTTTCCCAACACGCAACGCGTTATTTATCAGACTTAACTCATTCACTATTTATTCATCGCAGTCATATTCCTAATATTACACCCCACAAAACTGGAAAATTAGAGTATGTTATTGCATGAAATATATTCAAGGATATGTGATGTCATAAGTATTGACTTGAATCAAAACGAGCCGCGGCAGAATAGCCGAACTCACTAAGGCGCCCAGCTACGGTGTGCGCGACCGTTTGCCGTCGGGGGTTCGAGTCCTCCCTCGGTTATGGGTGTTTGTGCTGTCCTTAGTATAATTTACTTTAAGTTCGTGTAAGTAGTTTGTAGACTTACAAATATTTGAATGAAAACGTAACTTAAATGGACAGATAGTGAGGTAGAAGCCGATGGACAGAAAGGGAAGAACGAGGCGGACTAAGATAAGAAAGTAATAAATACAGAGGCGCTCCAGTCACGGTCTGCACGGCCACTACGGTCGGGGGTTCGAATCACCCCTCGGGCATGGATATTTGTGCCGTCCTTAGTCTTAGCTAGTTCATAAGTAGTTTGTAAGCTTAGGGGCTGATGACCCCGTAGTTAAGTCCCATAAGCTATACGAACATTTTTTTTTGTCTGCCATCACAGAACTAATAGATTCAGTATATCTGGCTATTTCACAAAACTTCCAGAAATTGAACTGGTTGTGAGAAGGGGCTATTCTAGATCCTAAAACTGAAGACGTATACGAAATAAACAATCAAATACTTGGCCTGTTACCAGGTCAACTCACGATACGATGGTAAATATCTAGGAGGCTGTCAATTTCATAACCTTCTTGACCCAGTTGGTTTGCTATCACATTGAATTTTACTGAATGTTGGATCACATGTTACTTTACTACGAATCCTCCTCGATCAGCCAAAATTTTGTAGTGGTACAAGGCTGTATATTAGGAAGATTATGGATAACGTGACTGAGGCAATTATCCTACAAGTAAAGGGAGCGAATGAAACTATCTACAGTAATCCCACGAATACCTCTTATTCCGACAGAACTTCCTTTCAACTTCAAAAAACTGCAGTTTCCGTTGGGACTTGCATTTTATTTCATGATTAACAAATCACAGGGACAATCTGTTAAATATTGCGAAGTGGATTTGACATATCCGTGTTTCTTACATGGACAACTCTATGTCGCCTGCTCAAGGCTGAGCTCGCCAAAGAATGTATTCTTACTAGCTCCTGGACAAGTAACAACAAATATTGTTTATCGTCAAGTTTTGAATTACATTAATGTTACACATAATTTGGATTGCATTACTGTTTTTCTTCTTTTTTTTGAACTGCACTTATAATTTTGTACATTGTGCATATTTCTTTGGATTACTATTTCAAATTTTCTGTTATCATGAATACATGAAGATGAAATAGTTTCCTGATTTTTCTTCTCTTTTCTAATATAAGACTGGAAAAATGCGAATATACCCGGGAAATACCAAGTTTAGCAGCTGGTAAATGAATAAACGCCTACTATCACCTGAGATAAAAAAATAAATAAATAAAAAGTCCGCTACAAATCACATTAAAGTTCGTATTATTTATTGATGCGCAACCGCTTTCGGGCTTGTGCCCATCTTCAGGTGCATTAGAACATTCAGAATATTACATGTATAGCATGTTGGTGGAGATCACTGTTTGAAAACAAATTATTTGGTATTAATAACAGCGAAATCATCACCACCTGCAATTGATTTTGCTATTATTGGCACCAAATAGGAAAGTAAGGGTGGGGTTTAACAGCTGTTAAATATTAGTAGAATGTCATGTTGACCACAGCTGCTTAATTTATCAGCTCAAAGCTACCGGTTTATCAAGCGCCAGCAGAGATTAGTTAGTTGATTACCATGGCTAAGCTCTGCTGACGCTTGATAATGGTTTATTAACCGAAACCGGTAGGTTTGAGCTAATGAATTAAGCACCTGTGCTCAACATGACATTCTACTAATACCATGTAATTTGTATTCAAACAGTGAACTCCGCCAACACGATACACATGTAAAATTCTGAATGATTTAAGCACCTGAAGATGGTCACAAGCCCGAAACCAGTCGTGCCATCTCTATATACCGGCTGATCAAAAAGTCAGTATAAATTTGAAAACTTAATAAATCACGGAATAATGAAGATGGAGAGGTAAAAATTGACACATATGCTTGGAATGACATGGGGTTTTATTAGAACAAAAAAAAATTCAATAAAAGATCTCTTGCGCGCGTCATTTAGTCATTATCGTGTGTTCAGCTGCCACTTTCGTCATGCTTAGCCTTCTAGGTCCCCAGACGTCAATCCATTCGATAATTGGCTTTGGGGTTACCTGAAGTCGCAAGTGTATCGTGATCAACCAACATCTCTAGGGATGCTGAAAGACAACATCCGACGCCAATGTCTCACCATAACTCCGGACATGCTTTACAGTGCTGTTCACAACATTATTCCTCGACTACAGCTATTGCTGAGGAATGAACATATTGAGGATTTCCTGTAAAGAACATCATTTTTGCATTGTCTTAATTTGTTATGCTAATTATTGGCTTTCTGATCAGATGAAGCGCCATCTGCCGGACTGACTGGCTGACGGACTGATTGATTGACTGACTCATCATCGCCCAGCCCAAACCACTGAAGACAGAAACTTGAAATTTTTAGAGGTTGTGGATCTTACTTAAGAACGAATTTTCGATATTCCGCCCGTAAGGGGGTGAAATAGGGATGGAAAAGTTTTTTGAAAATATGTTGCTACGCAGACAATTTTGAACCCAGAATTACAAACAATTATATTTGCATACTTGGTGGAATTTAAGAGACACATGTTGGGGTATTTTTCGAAATTCAACTATTAAGGGGTGCCATAGGTGATTACAAGTTGTAAAATCAAATGTTCAAATGTTTGTAATTCTTAAGATACTTAACTATGGGGTCATCAGTCCTTAAGGCTTACAAACTAATTACACTAACTTAGACTAATTTATGCTAAGGACAACACAATCACACATGCCTGAAAGGCGAATCAAAACCCCGACGGCGAACAGCAGCGCACACCGCAGCTTGGCGCCTCAATATGCACGGCCATTCTGCCGCGGCTACAAGTAGTATCACAACATTTCATTATGATAGTACTTAACTTATTTCTATGAAAATTTATATTAACCCTTTCAGATCCTCTGGCTACAACAGTGTACATATCTTTTTTCAGTGTCTAATATAGATCAGAATCAGTTTTTCTTAATTGAAACAACATGTATATGACTATGAGTGTTCAACCTTTTCATCGTGCACACTTACTGTCAGTTGCGGAAGATCACTATAAATATACCAAGTAGTCAGTGTTGCACTGCGCAACAGCTTGTGAACTCCAAAGAAACACGCAAGTTGTGGGTTACTTGTATTCCACTGTACAACAAAATTAGTAGTAATTATTTTGCATGGCAATTATTGAATGATCAGTTTATTTAGTATAAAAGTTAGTGCTACAAGATTAATTATTGTAATCCAAAAAAAGAAGCCTGATTTTTCAGGATATGTAATTTTGTAGTATGTAAATGGATGCATAATACAGCGTAAATCCTTCTTCTAAAATCATTAAGAAAGTAACTTAAGATGTATACAGCAAAAGAAAAAAAAATAATTTCCTTCCTCCAGAAAAGCATCAGGTTTGAAAGGATTAAGAGGGAGAAACAACTAGTGCAGACCAACCAGTCTACACATGCGAAGCAGCGGGCGTTAAGCTAGTAAATAAATAATACGATCTTCAATGTGACTGGTATCGGATTTTATTCTCAACCGTGCATTCTCACCGATTTCAGACAAATTCATCATGGATAAAACACACAAAAATGAAACTTGCGTATGAATTTGAGAGCAATCATGCAGGTATTGATGTAGAGGAGTCTAATAGGTGCAAGGAAAGTGACGGGACAAAGCAACTGTCATGCACTTGAAGTAGGTGCGGGTGATAGGCTTAGCCAGGATATGGTTTCGGGAGGGGTTTACAATGAATGGACATTGTAGCAAACTCTACTCTTAAAATAACGGTAAAAATACTGTATATATTGGGCCATGTCTCACTCCAAAGGGCTGTATACAAGGGTCACCATAGTATAGAAACAAAATTAGTAAACTTACTAAGAATCTACGTATTCTCCAGAAAAGGAATAAGAAAAATAATATCACATGGATAGGCAAATGCAAATCGAAAACCGGATGGCAGATCGTGAAGTTATCAATGACTTCTGAAGCATTACCAGAGAACCTATCTCAAATTTTTGCGGTACGTGGAAGCCGTCAATGGCAAAAATAAGTCTACAGATATCCCCTGACTAGACAGGAACTTTTATTCGTTTGCTTAGGATCATCAACAAAATATTGCTGAGTGACGTTGATACATATGATTGAAATTGTAATTGTTAATTGTGGTGTTCAATTACAGCTCAAATCTCTAAAACACATTGAAGCTCCATGACCCAACAGGGCACTGACAGTCTCTACACAGAATATCCACCGGAATTTGTCTCCCCCTCTTTACCATAAAGTACCATGGGTACCTTGAGCAAGGATCTGTTCCTGGTGATTAGAAAACATGCAAGTCGCACTCATCTATAAGGAGCAGACTAATTAAAAGAAGACACCTGGAAAAGAACTACCTAAACTACTCATTATTTCGGCAGAAATCACAATAAATGTTCATATATTTAACCCACTTGAGGAAAGACGGTTAATTCCTGCACATAAAAATGTTTGCAGTTAGTTACAGAACTATGATTTTCAGGTATGTTTACACCTCTTCGTTCGAAACATACCGATATCCAATGCTTTAGTTGGAAAAAATTTTAAGCAGTGCTCTGCTCGGCGGAGAAAAAAATTTAGGCGACACTCCGACCATTCCACATGAAATGAATCAAATGTACATTTTTGGAAAATCAGGAAAGTAAAGATCTAGGAATATGAATACACTAAAGGAATATAGCTATAATTTACAGATTTGAAACTCATTTTTATTGTATTCAAAGGTTTAGTGTCGACGAGGATACAACCCATCGGCTTTGGACAAATACACACATTTGACAAAAAAACAAAGCAGACCTATATCACACGAAAACCACCAGAAAATTAGGACAATGGAACTGAATGGAACTTTTGAAGACGGAACCAAGCGTTTACCGCCGTAAGAAGCAAAACTGGCAGCGTTACTAAAAGTTGAACATGTACACATCCAGCCGGTTGAAGAAGGGTTGGTCAAAGAGATTAAAATTGGCTTCTACTTCAGTTCCCACTAGTGCTATGTCACACTATTTTGTAATCTTAACTTGACTACATGCGAAAAAGACTCTAAAGTAAACATAATATTTACAGTAAATATTTTATGTTAACAGTGAATCATTCTCAAAACGTGTCGCGCTAAGAATGAAAACATATGTAACTCGTGCTGTGTTTCATGATTCAAGCAATAAAGTCAAGATGTTGCGACGTACTGTCCCTTATATTTTAAAAGAATTGTCGGAATTTCGCACTTGCTTTCTTCAACGAATAGGCAAAGATATTGCATACAAAACTATGGCTTTTCTCTTCGGAGCAAGGTTCTTAAACGCTTTGGAGGCGGTAAGAAGCACTTCATGTGTCTCGATTCAGACTAGTCGGAACTCAAAATATTCACATGTTTGTAAATCTCTCGGACCAAACTGCGTCATCAGTCCGTAGCTTACAAACTACTTAAACTGAATTAAACTAAGGACAAACACACACACACACACACACACACCCATGCCCCAGGGAGGAGTCGAACCTCCGACGGCTAGCAACAGCGCGCTCCGCAACGAGGCGCCTTAGACCGCTCGGCCACTCCAGCGCGACTACTCGGAATTCTCCATTGGCTAGTTCGCTAGTTGGTTAGTTGACCACCAGTCAGATTCCATTGGAATTGTGGGAAAGTGCAATTTGAACGCTTCGACGGTTATTATCACAACTCGAACGAAACTAAAACTTTCAAATTTTTATTTCCAAAATCTATTCGACAATTTACATTTTTTTTCTCTACTGATTTAACCCGGCGTGAAAGAGATGAGAAATTGTTACACCAGCTATGAGGTGGGTATGAAATACCAGCAATTCTGATGACGAATTTTTGATACTACAATCGTGTATTGAATATTTTTTCTACGTGGGATATTAATAATGCAGTCTATTAAACAAGATGAATAAGTAAAACACTGTGTTTCCGAGGTACTGCTTTTTATTTTCTGGATATTTCCCCTGATATTCCTTATTTGATTATTTGTATGTGTATGTATAGTATTCAACATACTGTTTTTTATAAAAAGACTCCAGCATTGAGTCCGTGTTTTGACTTTGTTTGCAGCATCTTTTACGCCTGGAGAATTGATAATAATATTCTCTGAACGAATATGAACACTTTGTCTAGGACAATCCTTCATCCATGTTGTACCTACCATCTTTGGAAGTATAAAAAATCCCACGTACCTCTGATGACTAAGAACTGCTAACACAGATTTTGACTATTCCAAATGATCCAAAATACACTCCTGTTCCGAATGACTTTCTTCACTTTTTTGAGAAATGTTGTCAATTTCTTTTTCACTCTCGGAGTCACATGAACTACCGTTTGAACATTTTTCTAAAACTTCTTGTAGCCGACGTTCATGTTCTTCGTAAGACATCTTGAGAAATCTAAATTCTAAAAATAATTCAAGAAATATTATAAATAACTATGTATCTCGTAAAATTGCTGACAGCTCAAAAATGTGACACCAACTACGAGGTCGGGTATGAAGTACCCCAGCCACATTTGCACACCTTTATCTCCCTCTGACACTGGCGGAACAGTAATCTCAACACTCATCTTGCCTCCCTCTCCCTTACCTCAAGCTACTGTGAAAGCAAGATCTGTGTGACAACAATGACGTCCACCAAACAGCGCTTAGAAACACCTCTGGTATCACATACCCGATCTCATTCATGCCGGGTTAAGAAAGAATTTTAGTCGGTACGCTAATACCGAGTTTTAATTTTAGGTGGTACTCCGTACCACTCCTTACTGGACCAACTAAAGCATTGCCGATATCTTTCTTCGGGGCTCAAAAAATATAGGCATCGCATGGAGTGAAATTAGGACTGTACGGAGCATGTGTAACGGCTTCTCAGCCTTGGCAAAATGTAGGCGAGTTTTACCCTGATAAAGAATAATGCCATTTTCATTAGCTTTGTCAACATTTCGGGAGGATTCGAAAAACTTACGGGTATGCTGCCAGGTACCAAAATCGACGACGGCAGATGTTTCAGCACGAGACCACCCTGCCATTTTCAAGGCGAAACTGCAGTAAGGAAGCAATGTGCAACGATCTTTAAAACCTCGGTTTTCAATGAGTAAACAGGAAAGACAACACACACCGAGCAAGCTAGCACACAGCGCCGACACGACCGAAGATGAAACCGGTCAGAATATCGATAATAAACATCAGTTCTTGACAGATGAGGTGGATTAGTTTTGTCCCTCTGCTTTTTGACAAGTGAGAGAGCAGGATCCCAAGCGGAATTTAAGCAGAAGCCTCCATCCCTATTCATAAGGTTGTCACCTAGTTTTATTTCTATCGCTTCCTTGATAACACAGTCCCAGTAGTTGGAAGTGCATGCCAGAATATCCGTTTTGTCGTACTGCATAGGGTGACCTGTGTCAAGACAGTGTTCGGCCACAGCAGATTTGTTTGACTGTTGTAAACGTGTGTGACGTTTCTGTTCAGTATGTAATATTGCGTTTTCTTTCTTCCGATGAGGTGTTGGAGTAGTAGTTACTGTTCGTAGCCGCTATTAAAGTTCACTAACGGTACAATAGTACAAGAATATAATTTGGTGGATCTGACACATTTAGGTAACTTTATAATTAGAAGACCCAAAAAAGGAAGCGGAACCTGACTTTAAAGTTTAGCGGCTGTAGTAATTTGGAATGAAAGCAACACCTGAGCACAATATTACTCAAAGAAACTAGCAGATTCCACGATGACCTTTCTTACCATTATGAATATCTTAAGTTAAGCTGTAAAACCTCGTGCTGCATTGTGTAAAATAATGCTTGGTTGGCTTGGAGCAGATTGTACTAACTGAATGACCGTTTAAAAAAAATGTTAAGTTAACTTTCGTGACAAAAGGCTCTTTAAATCGATCGGATTTCGTTTAATTTCGAAGATTTCTTTGCGGGCATTACTAGAAAGTCACATTCATGAAAATTACAAATAATGAGATCTCGAAGTAAATCTAGTAAATTATAGATACAAGTCCAACACTGGGACCAAGCATCATATTACATAATCAAGATTACTGCTGGAAAAATAGAAACACTTCATGAATTATTAAAGAAGGGTCATTTGAAATAAGTAAATGATTTATACGTAAGTAAATATATTTTCACCATACTTCATAAGAAAAACGATCTCACACACACTTACAATTAATAATTGAGAAGTCCCTGACGTGCGACTGTTCTCAATGAGGTAGGAAACATGAAAGACCAAGTTCACAACCGCGTTCTGGGCAACTCGTAAAAGACAGATGAAATTCAGAAATACATGAAGAACATAATTAGATGCCAGAGAAAGCTGTGTTCAGCGATAAGCATCGTAAACAAATTATTTATCGAATGAAATTTTTTTTAATGTAATACTACAAATACAACGGTCCTCAACAGCCGGCCGCGGAGCGGTGGCCGAGCGCTCTGCGGCGCGCCAGTCACAGTTTGCACGGCCACTACGGTCGTGAGTTCGAATCCCCGCTCGGGCATGGATATTTGTGCCGTCCTTAGTATAAGGTAGTTCGTACGTGGTTTGTAAGTTTAGGGACTGTTGACCCCCGTAGTTAAGACCCATAAGCTCTACAAACATTACAACATTAGGTCCTCAACAGTTCTATTAGTTGACCAACATATGAGATGCCACAGCTACATGGGATTCGGTAGACATCCGCCTTGCGCAAACCGAGATCATCCTTAACGGATCCCAACAGTGCCAGAATTAAGGAATCACATTTCGGGAGGGGTTTGAAACCCAGAAACCACCCTCTGTCTACGCGCATGGTGTGGGTGGTATCTGGAAGTCGCGACAGGTCAGTTGGAAAGATGGTGTCAAGAACGGCTGTTGACAAGAATCAGACAGGGTGCGCACCGAAACTATGTTTATTGTGCGGTATCGCTCCCTGTATATCTAGTAAAGCCAACAAATGCCCTTGAACAGTGCAAGGAGTCCCTTTACCAGTTCTTTATTAGACACAATTTCTTCAGGTCTGGTTGTCCCAAATGTTCTGTGCCTTTTACTCTCCAATGCAATGCATTCGAAGATTAGATGTGATTCAGTTTCATCACCGTCATTACAGATCCTACATTTAGGGTCCTCTTCTGTTATTCCCATTGTACGTAGGTGTTTTTTGAAATTCCCATGGCCTGTCAGCAATCCAACCATGAGTCTAATCTCTCTCCTGTTCAGGCCCAGGATTGCAGAGCTTCTTTTACAAGATGGCTTTGGCATCATTACCTTGCCATGGTCCAATATTCTACGTGCTGTCTTCTGAGCCAGTTACGTATCTCCAATTTGATCATTGCCTTGGTGATTGTCAGGACAGGTTCCGGTCCAATAAATAGAGTCACTGCCACCATCCTGGCTAATCTGTCGGCATGTTCGTTGCCACTGATCCCCTAGTGGCCAGGGACCCACAATAGGTTTACTCTATTGCTTTCCCCTAGCTCCACCAGAACCCTGTGACATTCTGCAACAATTTTAGACCTTGTTGCAGGAGCTGCCTGTGATCTCAGGGCTGCCTGGCTGTCTGAATAGATATAGATGCTACGATCTTTGTAGCACCTACGCAAATTCTCCTCCACACACAGCCTGATGGCAGTGATTTCGGCCTGGAATACTGAGGCCAGTTTCCCTAGAGAGATGACGCCCTCCAGTCTTAGCAGCACCCCGTATACCCCGGCCCCAACGCCTTGGTCTGATTTTGACCCGTCAGTGAACCAGACAATATCCCCCATACGGTGTCGAACTATTTTCTCCCACTGCTCCCTACTTCCAATTGTTATATTGAAAGGCTTGTTGAAGCAGTATGGGGTTATAATGTAGGCGGCATTTCCCCAACTTTTCATATATTTACCTTACTCACTATTTTAGTGTGTGATTATGGATATCCCAATATCCCGATATCCAGTTGTTGTCAGTTTTGAGTCTGTATGCACCAGCCGCTGCCTCCATCTTGACCCAAAGGTGTAATGGGGGCCTATCCAGCATGGTTTCCATCCCAGCAGTTGGTGTGCTGCTAATTCCGCCTGGTATGGCTAAGCAGGCTAATTTCTGCACCTTACCAAGCTCCTTAGCAGCAACCTGTAGTTCATCCTTAACGGATCCCAACAGTGCCAGAATTAAGGAATCACATTTCGGGAGGGGTTTGCACCTCAGAAACCACGCTCTGGGTGCGCGCATGGTGTGGGTGGTATCTGGAAGTCGCGACAGGACAGTTGGAAAGATGGTGTCAAGAACGGCTGCTGACAAGATCAGATGGGGTGCGCACCGAAACTAAGTTTATTGTGCGGTATCGCTCCCTGTATATGTAGTAAAGCCAACCAATGCCCTTGAACATTGGAAGGAGTCCCTTTACCAGTTCTTTATTAGACACAATTTCTTCGGGTCTGGTTGTCCCAAACGTTCTGTGCCTTTTACTCTCCAATGCAATGCATTCGAAGATTAGATGTGATGCAGTTTCATCACCGTCATCACAGAGACAGACACCCGCCTTACGCAAATCGAGATCATCCGTAACGGATCCCACGAGTGCCAGAATTAAGGAATTACATTTCGGGAAGGGGGGGGGGAGGTTGGACCCCAGAAACCACCCTCTGGCTACGCCCATGGAGTGGGGAGTTTGTGACACTTGCGGGAGTGACACTTGCGGGGAAAGGGAATGTGTAGACACTTGCGGGGAGACCCAGACGCTGCAGGTAGTGAACAGGGTGTTCCAGAAGTAGGGATACACCACCCCTACTCCACGCCCTCTAGCCGCTACCTGTGCCGTATTCAGAGGATTTTAACATTTTATCAAAAAATGAATGTTACTACAAGAGATACAGCCATTCAAATTTACGGGCATCATAACGTTTTCCCTTCCTGCGTAAACGAGCTGCTTCTTGTAGTTTCAACACCACAGTAGCCTTTTTCTTGAATGTTCTGAATATAAATCTTCACACAGACTTCTTGAGGAGGAGAGTGATACGGATATCTGATTGTAAACCACTGCCTATTACCTTAGACCTTTGCGACTGTACTGAACAGGAGTTCCGCGTATTCGGTAATTTATATTTATACAGTTAACAGGCAATGTAATTTATAACCAACTATTGGCTGCCAATTTCGCTTCATTTTTCCTGGAAGTCTTGCAACTTGTTTCTCACTGTTGGTTTCGGAGTAAAAATGGTTCTATATGACAGTGATAGAAGGACAGTGATAGAACGACGCACAAGATACCGTGCCCACGGGTGCGGTTCCTGTAGGGAGATGCTCGTCCACTGTTGGTCGAGCTGATCTCTACGAGATTACGAGAGTAACTCGTGCGTCCGATCCTTGATTGTCGTGAGTGCATTCGTGTTCTCTCGATAATCCATTTTTATCCGGGGCAAGTCCCGGAGATAAATTAAATTGGTCCAAATCCCCCGGCTCCGACCAAGGTTTTCGGGAGGTTTTCCTTGGTTGTAAGGCGTATGCCGGAGCTGGTAAGCCCCTCCCACTCATTCCCAATTGGGATCCCCCTTTGCCCCACTATCAGCTTGTCTGATATTGGCTGAATAGAGCCGCGACTCTTTATGGGCCGGATCTCAAACAGCCCGCTCCACTCCTCGGAGTGGAGAATGAAAAGAGATAATTTTTTTTTTTTTTTTTTTTTTTTTTTTTTTTTTTTTTTTACAGTGATAGAAAATAGAATCTACCTTTAGCATTTTTCGGTGTGTGACATTCCCTTACGCATTCCGTATTCTATACATTTCTTCCGTATTTCATACATTTCTTAGCTGTATTTGTTAATCGAATACAGCCAAATCGTTTTGGGGTCCGCGAATAAACGCTTCAAGTATGTAAAATACTCATTGATTTATTATTAACGTTTTTTAATTGAAGGCTTAAAATTGTGTCTCCTATTTAAAAGCATAGTAGCTATTTTTAAAGAGGTGAAAGTTGCGTGATAGTGGGGTTAACTACATAGCGGTCAATTACATCAACGTATATGTGCAGTATGCCTAATATATTTATTCCTTGCGCAGGTGTCTTGATATGCCTATAGGCTGATTTAAATTAGTTGTCACTTGACGTTTGCGGGTCAAAGCTGCAGCGTTGTCACGCCAAGTACTGGCTGGTGGCAGCCGCCACAGCGCATCGCTCCACGCGGCGATAGAAAATCACTTTAAAGCCTCTATCTTCTACAAGAATCGAATAAAAAAATTCAAATTCACACACGATGTACGTATCTATAAAGTCTCAAACTATGTCAAAAATCTATTCTTGATTTTAATTAGGGCAAGAGTTACGTTAATTTGTTTGAAACTATTTAAATTTTTCTATTTCGCTAACAGCTTCAAACTTATCACTTCATATCTTAAAAACTATTGGTCTCAAAACAATATTTTTTCCATTCATTGTTAAAATAACACACTTGGCAACGAATCTTTAAAAGTTTTCGTAGTGCATTGCATTTTCCGTATATAAATTTCTGAAAACTACGTTATTACGCATCTATACCAATATTGAACTCGTAACAAGTATGATGTTTAAAATCTCTATTTCCTACAAAATTTACGTAAAAATTTTGAAATTTACATACAATACGGGATGAAACCTTTTGAATTTCCGGCATGCGGTACAATTATTCTCTTTCTTCTGCCTATCGGGGCTGCCATACTACCGTTGATGGTATCGTCCGTCCAACCTTTTCTTAAAGTGTGTCCTGCATTCACCCATGTCTCATCAAGCCAAACGATATCGTCAAAATTAGTCCCTACTAATTCTCTAAGAAAGCGGCATCGCCAAGCTGCAATATCTTGCCGTTCCATTAACAACTTTCTTCCAGAAGTAGTTTTATAGCGAAAACCTAACATTTGCACGATTCGTAACAAGGACGATTTACTGCCTTCAAACAGGTCCACTGGTACGAGAGTAACATGTAGTTTTTGAGTGTCGGATACTCCTTCCTCGAATAATATCTGCCGTCGAATCGCATTTTCCTGAAGAGAGTGGAGTTTTGTTACTCTCTTCTCGAGCAGCCTCTTCTTCCCAGGTGTCTCCAACTTAGATGATTGACCTGCGTCTTCTTTTGAGAATTTCTCCTTACAGATCCTTATCACTGATCGTTCGCTGATTTGCAGAGCAGATGCAGTTCACTCCACCACTTTATCCAAAGGAGCAAGAGGCCCTCCTGCGTCTCTCTCTCTCTCTCTCTCTCTCTCTCTCTGTCCCTCTCTCTCTCTCTCAAAATACTCCCTTACAGAACACACGTATTCACGCGCCTGACTGCGTATAACGGCGCCATGTCCGCCACTTTGTGGAAGTTTCCGAGGTGAGTGCTGCCTCGGTCTTCCTCTCTTTCGACTACTTTCGTCGCACATCGTAAAGCACGTGAAGCTAAATTCACACAAATCTGTCAGTCGCACGTCTACAGCGGCTCACTGAGGACTGGCTGCCACATGCCTTGGGCAGCGCGCAGCGAAACGGAACTGGCAACACAGTGGGGCCCGACCGCACCGGCCACCCATTGGTTTATGGCTGGCGGGAGCCGTGCAGCCCGCTGCCTGTCAAGTGACAACTAGTTTAAATCAGACTATAGTGTTCTGAATAATATGCTTTTAGAGGTATGACTGTGGAAAGGGTTGTGCAATTTCACTGAGTTTCGTGTGATGTTGACAGTGTGGAAACTTGACAACAGCAGTGCTAGACTTCTTGGTGTGCCTGTACCCAGGAAAAGCCATCAGCCGCCCTAAGGGCCCCAGGTTCCCCGCAAGTGTCACTCTTCGCAAGTGTTCCAACCCCGGTGTGGGTGGTATCTGGAAGTCGCGACAGGTCAGTTGGAAAGATGGTGTCAAGACGGCCGTTGACAAGGATCAGACGGCGTGCGGAAGTGTCGGCGGAGGCTGCGGACGTTGCAGGCGGTCGGCGCGCCAGTGGCTGTCCTTGCAGGCGGCTGCAAGGATAGCTGGCGCGGCCGGCGGCGCGGCGAGTGCCGACCCACTGGCGGGCAGCAGCCGGCGGCTCGAGCCGTCAGGCCGGTCACATGACCGCGGCGAGCGCTCTCTCCAGCGGGCGCGCGGGAGCGGCCGCGCCAGCCGCCAGTCACTGGGTGGCCGCCGAGCTGCGACCAAGTCTCCAGCCGCCTGCGCCGCCGACAGCCTCCGCCAGGTTCGCTGACCCCGTCTGCGCGGGAGCCCGCCTCTGGAAACCGCTCCGCCGCCGTGCACACCAACCGCTCGAGATCAGTTCCCACCGGCCGCGGAAAGCTCGACAGTGCTCGCACCTGTTCTCGAACAAAACGGCGCGACAGCCGGTGTGAAAGTGTTCGCGTGATATCTGTGATCGAGTGAACCTGCGGGGAGTGTCGGCCGGGCCAGACAGCCGCTCGTTTTGTGGAATGTCTGTAGGCAGAGTGAGCTCCTGACACGATTCCTCCTGTCGGTAGAACGCTCGAGAGCTCCACAATGGAAGAAGTAGTCGCCAGGTCCAGCAGCGTGCCGCCCCCGCTGCCGCCCAAGACGCGCAACCGCACGCAGCAGCTGTCCAACTCGTCCAACAGCAGCAGCAGCAGCGGCGAGATCCTGACCACGTTCACTTTCCCCGAAATGCGCAGCGTGAACCTGGTCTCCAACGCGCAGCAGCAGCACGAACAACAACAGCAGCAGCCGCAGGGCCACGTCGTCAAGATCCGCATCAACCCGGAACAGGAGTCGGTCGATTACGCGCCTACCGACGGCTGCATCAGAATCAGCGTCAACGGCACCAGCTCGCACCACCACCACCTCCACCACGAGACGGTCATCGACACCTCTCTCGGCGGCGGCGACGACGCGATCCTGCGCCGCGGCGAGAAAGCGTCCGCGACGGTGGTGACGACGTCGACGCCCGACCGCGGGCCCGGGGCGCCGTACTACTTTTACAACTCGTTCCCGTCGGCCAGCATGGTGATATCGAGCGGCCAGTCCTCTCCCAGCGACACGCTGGACAGCGGCACCTGCAGCGACCTGGACGGCAGCACGCCGCCGCCGCTACCCAAGAAGACTTCTGGATCGTCGCCGCCGCCCCCGAGACCGGTCGCCGCCGTCGTCAACACTTCCGTCGCCCCCGGAAGCTCCACACTGGTGGGCAACACGGTGACTGTGACGGTAAACGGTGGAGTCGGCGCCAGCAGTCCCGCCCTCACCGCCTTCCACCAGCGCAACGGCAGCCTCACCAGCAGCGGCGCCGAAGTCGACTCGGAGGACGAGGAAGTCGACGACGACCGCATCAGCTGCGACTCGCTCAACAGCCGCGAGCTGTCCTCGCTCTCCGTGAGCGCCATCAACGATAGCGGCATTGTGCTCTCTCTGGGGGCGTCCGTCGATAAGATAACGGTGAACGCGCAGGACGCCAGCCCGTCTCTCACCGATAGCGGCATCGAACGCGACGCGCCTCAGCCGCCAGTCGTCGCCATGCCTGTGGCCACGTCGCCGCCGCCCCCGCCGCCGCCACCAGTGGCGGAGGACCCGCCGACCGCTCCGTCGCCCACTGTTAAGAGGCAGCGTCCGGAAGGCGGTTGCATCTTGCCTCAGAGCTTACTCAACGACATCCGCGAGCGCTCCGCTAAGCTGAACAGCGTGGCCAACGGCGGAGGCGGCACTGGCTCTCTGAAGAAAAAAGTCACCAGGACTTGGAGGGAAGTTACGCCCGTCACTTCGCCCTCCACCGAGGAGGAAAAGCCGGCGTCGCAGCCGAAACTGAAGCCACTGAACATCGTCCCCATCTACGACGACTCCTCACCGGCTAAGAAGTCTGTACTGGAGGCCACTCCAGAAGCTGAGGAAACCGAGACAGACGGGACGCCCCAACAGGTTGAACAACCCCAGCAGCAGCCGCCTCCTCCGGTGCCCAAAAAGCCCACTCCCAGCCACGCCCAACAGAACGGCGTCGACCACAAGGTTTCCGCCCTTACCAAGAACGTGGTGATATTGGAAAGTGACTCGCCACCGTCGGCCAAGAAGTCGCAGTGCGTGGTTCAGGAGCGCACGTACGAAGACCGCAAGAAGGAGTGGGACGAGAAGCAGCAGCAGCTCGCCCGTCAACAACAGCTCGCGGCGATCCGCGGATCCTTCAAGTACGAGGCCGACCGGTTCTACAATTTCCACCTGAACGAGCACGCGCCCGACGACAGCGTGATCGTGCCGACGTCGCCCACGGCGCCGACGGGCCGGCGCGACTCCATCAGCTCCAACTGCTCCTCCGTCCTGCTGCAGGACGACGGGCTGCCCGACGCCGAGGAGACGTTCGCCGGCCTGAAGAACATCAGCGCGTCGTCGACCATCCGCAGCGCCAAGGGCACGGTGCGCGGCGTCAAGAACAGGGTGCGCGCCGGCATCGCCACCTTCCTGCAGATACAGGACACCAAGGTGAGTGCTGCGCCGTCTCACACCCGCCACGTCTCTGGAGTGTCCCATTGTCTACAAATGTGCGGCTATTCTTATTCGTTACCATCCGCGTAAGTGGTGTGTCGTTGTCGACCCGTCTTGCACCAGCCAGTGTGCACAGTGTTCAGTTACCAGTTTGATGTGAGGTCCTTTATGTTTTATTTTTATGTTTTATTTATTTACACGGAACGTGACAGGATATGGTGTGAGTGTGATAAGTGCGAAGTTGAATTATGAATATGATATCACCTAACGGAAAGGGAAAGCTACGTTTTAGCATTTGTGGACCTGGAGAAAACTTTTGACAATGTTCACTGGAATACACTCAAATTCTGAAGGTAGCAGGGATAAAGAAAAGGAATAAAGAGTTATATTCAACTTGTTCAAAAAGCGGACACCATTTATTAGAGTCGAAGGACATGATAGGGTCGCAATGGTTGGGAAGGGAGTGAGGCAGATTTGTAACCTCTCCGCAATGTTGTTCAATCTGTAAATTGAGCAAGCAGTAAAGGAATGCAAAGAGAAATTTGGAGAGGGAATTAAAGTTCAGGAAGAGAAATACAAACTATGCGATTTGCCGATGACATAGTAATTTTATTTATGGACTCTTCCGTCTTGGTGGAACATAATCTCCTCATTAGTTACGTGATCTACCCATCTAATCTTCATCATTCGTCTGTAGCACCGCATTTCAAAAGCTTCTGTCATATTTCTGTCTGAACTCCTTATCGTCCACGTTTCACTCCTATACAATGCTACACTCCAGACAAATGCATTCAGATAGGACTTCCTGACATTTAAACTGATATTGGATATCAACAAATTTCGCTTCTCTAGAAACGCTTTTCTTCACATAGCCATTCTGCATTTTATATCTTGTCTACTTCGGGCATCAGAAGTTATCTCTCTACTCAAATAACAAAACTCGTCTACTACTTTTATTGTGTCATTTCCTAATCTAATTCGTTCAGTATCGCCTGATTTTCTAACACTACATTCTATTATCCTCATTTTACTGTTGGCAATGTTCATCTTACCTCTTCCTTTCAAGAAACTGTCCATTCCGTTTAATTGCTGTTACAGGTCTCTTGCTATCTCTGACAGAATTACTATGTTAAATAACTGTATACACTAGATATTTGTTCCACAATAGTATTTATTTTGTTGTGAATTAGCTTTTGGTTTGTCTGAAGATGGCCTAAGAAGCCTAAAGCTAGTTCACAACAAAATTAAATATTATTGTGGAACAAATATCTAGTGTATACAGTTATTTAACATAGTAATTCTGTCAGAGAGAGCAAGAGACCTGTAACAGCGATTAAACGGAATGGACAGTTTCTTGAAAGGAAGATATAAGATGAACATTGCCAACAGTAAAACGAGGGTAATGGAATGTAGTGTTAGAAAATCAGGCGATACTGAACGAATTACATTAGGTAATGACGCAATAGAAGTAGTAGATGAGTGTTGTTATTTGGGTAGCAAGATAACTTCTGATGGCCGAAGTAGAAGAAGATATAAAATGCAGAATGGCTATGAGAACAAAAGCGTTTCTGAAGAAGCGAAATTTGTTGACATCCAATATCAGTTTAAATGTCAGGAAGTCCTATCTGAATGCATTTGTCTGGAGTGTAGCATTGTGTGGGAGTGAAACGTGCACTTCAAGGAGTTCAGACAAAAATATGATACAAGCTTTTGAAATACGGTGCAACAGACGAATGATGAAGATTAGATGGGTAGATCACGTAACTAATGAGGAGGTTCTGAACAGAATTGGGGAGAAAAGAAGTTTCATGCATGTAGTAACTAGGGGAAGACATTCTGGGACACATTATGATACATCAAGGAATCGTCAACTTAGCATTAGAAGGAAGTATCTGGAGTAAAACTCGTAGAGGGAGGCCGAGGGACGAATACAGTAAGCAGATTCAAAAGGATATATGTTGCCGTTCGTATCCTCAGATGAGGAGGCTTGCAAAGGACAGGTCAGCGTGGATAGCTGCATCAATCGGTTGCGGACTGTAGACCACAACAACATCACATAATATGCATAATTAACCTCAAATGATGACATATTCTTTTATTTTATCTACTTATCAGACAGAAGTCATTAGTCACACACAATCAGCTGATTTCCATCTTCAGGATCAATATCGAATGATAAATACGTACTTGTAATCCTGAATAACACACATCAAGGCCAAATCAAATCTATACCTACGCACAAAAGTACTTTTTTGCAAATTATTTATCAGTTTTCATCGTCGTCATCATGATGTCTCCATTTCAAGTATTGTAATGCTTCGTTCTTCATGTTGTTTTATGAATTCATTGACCACGATATGAAATCTCTCAAATGTTCAAATGTTTGTAAACAAGTTGTATCAAACTGCTATGGTCATCAATCCTTAGACTTACAAACTACTTGAACTAACTTACACTAACGACAACACATACACACACACACACACACACACACACACACACACACACACAAAAAACCATGCCTGAGGGAGGCATCGAACCTCCGACGGGAACGGCCGCCCAGTACGTAGCATGATGCCTTAGACCACGCGACTATTGCGCGCGGCTATGAAATCTTTTCCTAGATCACCTCCTCTCCATTTCCACATGTATTCCTCCTTTGCGTATTTTGTAATTTATTTTCCTTCTTTTTATTCACTCACCAATTGTTACTGGTCTCCTACTCTTCTCAGAACCTCCTCATTTTTTCACACTGTTCACCATACCCACATTTCGAACCGTCCAGTTTACCTTTACCTTTATATATTACACTTTTACCTTTACATTTTACAATACAGTTGCAGCATCGTCAGTGAGTAATTTCTTCTTTTCCATTACACTAATGTTGTCACAATTGCAGTGAAACATGTATGAGTAAAAATACTCTTATAATTAAAAAATGACTTATTTGCTAAGCAACCACTAACCACAAGAGTTTCGACATCAAGATAATTATTTAGCTTCCTTCTTCATTTTCATGTTTTACGTCACAGATGAGGTCGCTGCAGTCTTTACTTCAAATTTCCCCCCACAGTGCTTCGTCATTACTAATTTCTGTACTGAACTTGCAGTCATTTTCTGTTCTCCTTTCCAAGTTTTCTTAATTTCATCATATCTTTTAATATTTCTTTATTCAATAGTACCCATACCTTTCTTTTTCTCCTTGTGTTACCATTTTTTTCTTTGTATTAGTTTTCATGTATTTGTTATTTGATTCAACTTTACTAACCTCCCGTATTTCCTGCAACTCTTGTTCACCCGTTGCTACAAGATTAAATTTGCCTAAACCCCAATACCACAGTCTTCTTCCTTAAACTTTTACTCCCTCTCATGACATTTAGAAAGTAGGATTCACCCATATTCTCCAAGTATAGATTGAAAGGGATAGGAGACAGGGAACTGTCTCGGCCCTTTTCGCCGTTCAGTACCGTTGCATTTAGCAGTAAACCATGTATTTCTATATACAGTCTCTTTCACTCGCGGATGTCGGCAAGATGATACTCCCTATTCAGTCGCTATTCGGACGCAGTTTTACCAACAACTGTCTTTATAAGAGAAAGTATCTCAGAAATAAACTGTATAAATCTAAATCGGATGTACACTATGTGCTGATACATTTGTTTATGGATAGAGTTATCGTTAGGTTTTCACATGAATTTTTCTGAGTTGCACGTCTTTAGTGATCACTTGATATTAGCCATATTTGGAGATATTAGTTGACTGCGAAAGACGTGTAGAGTTTTGTCTAGTTATCACTGGAAAATAAAAAAAGTGACGCTAATGAATAATATTATATGTAATGTTTAGCCCAGTTTAGAGGAGTTATCAAATACTGATTTCTCCAAGTCTGAAGGGTTTAGAGTATTTGCAGTAATTAGCCAGATAAAGCACTTTAGTACTGCAGCGTAAAAACAATCATTTCAATTCATGATTCCTCCAATTCTGTGTGCAATGACTATTAAATCGTTATTATTTGTAGTTGATGAATAGTTCAAAAATAGTACAGTTCGTTTCATCTCGCTTTTCCACCATTAATTAGTATTGCAATAAACTAAAAAAAATAAAAAATAAAAAATAAAAATATTTTAAAAATAACACGTCTGTCAACCTGTCTTTTATCATTAATGGTATCAGTTTAGGAGGTTTAATCTTCCATATTCAATCACTTTACGGTAGACAATATTATAGTTTACACAGTATGCTGGTGGTTTATTTTTGTGATGTAGCTGTAATTGTCCGCGTGAAAAATGCCTGAAAATTGACGGTTAATCCTCCGATAAAGCTACTACTGTTAATAAAAGACTTTGGTAAAAGATGAAATTTTATTTAGTGCGGCAGTTAATAACTGTAACTCACAACTTATATCTCTTTAAGAAGCTTAAAAAGTGTTATTACAGTCCTTCAGTTACGTAAACGCTGTCATGGATTACCATAAAATAAGATTAACTGTTGGTTGAAGGAGCACGAGGTTTATCCGCATAATCCGAAGTGTCGTCCTTCTGTCACTTTGACATTCTCTCATGATGAATGATGGGTGATGAGTGTAGTAAGCGTATTGAATGGTGTTAAAGACGACGATAGAACTTGTATCCCCGTGTTGACACATAACCAGTTTCTCTCAAATTCCAGCAACGGGAACTCTTAGCTAACCGTCCCAAATCCGACGCAGAGATAGAAGGAAGTTAGCGGTTAACGTACTGACGAGGACGATGGGGTTTGCGATGGAGCACAAATCTTGAACTGGATGTAGGACAGAGACATAAATCGGCGCTTTTCATTTCAAAGGAACCTTCCAGTTATTTCCATTATCGATTTTGAAAAGTCTGCACGGCCACTACGGTCGGGGTTCGAATCCCCCCTCGGGCATGGATATTTGTGGCGTCCTAGTTCGTAAGTAGGTCATAAGTAGTTTGTAAGTTTAGGGACTGATGACCCCGTTGTTAAGTCCCATAGACTATACAAACATTTGAACATTTTTTTCATTTTGAAAATCATGGAGGACACAAATACTCGTAGCCGGACAGGGAACTGGAAATATCGCCTTCACGAATGTGAGTCCGGCCACCTCTCTTGGTCGTACAGACGAATTACCTTCAACATCTCGTGCTTCCTCCCCATGAAAGTCTGCGGAAGGTGTGCATGTTTAATTCAGGTTCAAATGTTTGTTAAGCTTAAGGGACTTAACTACGGGGTCATCAGTCCCTAAACTTACAAACTACTTATGAACTACCTACAACTAAGGACGGCACAAATATCCATGCCCGAGGGGAGATTCGAACCCCCGACCGTAGTGGCCGTGCTGACCGTGACTGGAGCGCCTCAGTTTTCTCGGCCACCGCGGCCGGCTTTAATTCAGGACTTTGGTTTTACATTCTTTCGGTATAAACCAACATTATTTTGCGCAAGGAAAACGACGCGACCGAATATACTTCCAGATCATAAGGCCGTACGCCTAGTTCACGGTTAAATACCTACCACCTCCACAGCATTATTTGGTTGCGAGTTCCGAAATGTGAGAGAGGTTGTTAGTTCGAATCTCGACGAGATTCACATCAGCCTCCTGTTGGACCTGAGTCTTGGCAGTCGATTGTCCACGGACCACACATGATTTAAACTGAAGTTGCAGACTTGCACTCACAGTCAAGATATTTCTGTTACTATAGTAAAAATACTACTGGTTTACATGCGTCAATACTCTTTAATTCGCTTCGAATGTCAAGTTGTGAGGGACGAAGCTTCTCTATTTGTCTGAAACTGGAGGGAGAAAGTTGTTAAACAGGTAGAAGGATCTGAAGTATTTTTACTTTGTTTTCTTGTACCTCACTCTATAAATCAATGAAAGCAGCGTGATACTGCTGAACGTCGGAAGAATAAGATTACAATAAATATGTATCGTCGAATATTATATCTTACTGTAAATACTGCAAGTGGAGTGATTTATATCCAGTACCGTTTTCCAGTAGAACGTAAAAACCTAATTAGTTTCGTCAGTACATATGCATTACTGTATTCGAAAGTAGAGCAAAGTGCTTTCCGACCATAAAGCAGTGGCATTCATTAGTATTTATATGCATTAAAATGAGGAAGACGTTAAAACCTCACAGTGCTCTACCGCGAATGGTCCCAGGAATAATGACAAAAACGGACTCGTTACGGTGGGATCTCAGCCACTATGCGGTTAACTATTTACATATTTAAATAATTGCTAATTGTGAGATTCACGTTTATTACGAGAAGAATTACCAAAAACGCCCGGAATAAATGTTCGACAATGCAGATTATGGATGTCCATCTTGATAAAACCAATAGAAGATCCAGTGAAGTATTCTATACAAGGCATTACAGGAGGAATGAGAGGTTATGTTATAGACGAATTGCAATAAAAATGCCATATAACATGTGTCCAATTTTTATTGAGTACAGGAATACAGTTATTAGTACGTAATCCAAAAAACCGTAAAGCAGAGGCAAATAAGGTCATTTTCACTCATTTTTCCGTATATAAGTTCATTTTTATTTAGTTCAAAAAATGTTCAAATGTTTGTATAGCTTATGGGACTCAACTACGGGGACACCAGTCCCTAAACTTACAAACTACTTATGATGTAGCTAACACTAAGGACGGCACAAATATCCATGCCCGAGGGGGGATTCGAACACCCAACCGTAGTGGCCGTGCAGACCGTGACTGATGCGCTGCAGTCCCCTCGGCCACCGCGACCGGCTTTATTTAGTTAACCTATTTCCGGCTTACAAGGCCATCTTCAGACTTTAAATAAAAATATAATTGTCTAACATAAACAACAATTGCGTTTAAATTAATATTGCGTTGTTCTTCCAAGGAACGACGGAAGAATTTGTGAAAATGTCCTCGACTGCCCTTGCTTTAAGTTTTTTGGTGTTTCATGCTAATAGCGGTAACTCTGTACTTAATTAAAAACTGGAGACATGTAATATGGCATTTTATTGCAATTATTCTATGCTACCACATCCTACTATGTTTATTAATCCTCCTGAAACACCCTGCACAACAGTGGGATAAACGTATTAAATACTCGCTATGTCGTACATTAGACACAGTGTTTCGAATTAAGAGCGGCGGAAAGCGCCGTAAAACATACTCTCATACAGTGTTTTATTATTATTTATTTATTATTTAACATGCCCCATTACATAGCAATATTACATGTTTGATGGTTTGATTCAGGCGGTTACATCAAATGTTCTTACAAACACAAGTACAGTATACAAGTTGACAGGGTTTACAAAGGAACAAACAATTTTATACATTACTTAATGAATTACAAGAAGTGTGTTTGGAAATTACCGTTACAAACTTCCAGGTCTTGTAGATGGGAGTAAGTAAATAATAATCTGATAGTAACCCATGTCCGGAAGTGTCATCCACTGACACTTCCTTCTATCTGATAATGCGAAAAAATTTATTCTACTACATGCTTTCAATATTTACGGAGGAGACAGAGTGACCAAAGAGGAAAAAAATCCAGTAAACATGTGCTTAAAATGCATATCTTAAGAGCTGTGAACAATTAACCAGTACTAGAGACGTGAACGGTTCCAGGAATATATATATATATATATATATATATATATATATATATATATATATATATATATATAAAAGATAAAGATGTGCTTATGTAGCGTCACTGGGTACTGTTTCTTTATCCAAATATAACAAAATTCCCTCTACAAGACCTTGAAGTTTGTACCGGTAATTTCCGTACACACTGCATGTACGCAATTATCTCTGAAGTTTGTTCGTGTATTCTAGTCGCAACATGTATTCCAGGAGGAATAAAGAAACATATGAATACTTTTCGCCACTGCTAAAATGTTCAGATATTAGTAAAGCTTATGAGTCTTAACTGCGGGGTCATCAGTCCCTAAACTTACAAAGTACTTGTGAACTACCTTATACTAAAGACAGTACAAACATCCATACCCGACGGAAGGATTCGAACCTCCCGACGAGGAACGGCCTCGCGCATGTAGCATAGTGCCTCAATGCGCTCGGCCGCTCCACCGTGGCAACGCCACAACAACAATACATTAATCAATAAAGCCCTTTCTATACCAGACGTGCAACACGCACAAAAAAGTCGTTGTCAGCTGCGATGCTCCTTGCGATAGACCGTCGTACTACAAAGAAGCGTTCAAACGGTACGCATTTGTCGAGTCGTCTACTTCACGTGTCTACTTGGTTTGTTGTCAACTTACAGCACATGAATCGCAGAGTTAAGATCACGTTTAGAAACTGTAATATATATTGTGATTATTAAATCATTTATTTTGTGTTTTAGGCTGCCACTTTGAAACTGTATTTAATTGTTTTCGTGCAGTTCTTGTCTAACTACGTCGCTCATTATTGCTATTATATACTTCCAGCCCCTGCTGTTTCAGGCGCCTATGTATATGATGAACAAGCTCAGGTGTATATACATAGACCTTTCACCGTGATAAAGCTTCAAACAATGCTCACCAAAACAAATATTTCATCCGTTAACTACAGCATGTTTTAGGAAAAATAGCAAATATTTTAGAAGATGGTAATAAAGACGATTTGCAGTTAAAATGTCATATAACGTGAGTCCAATTTTTATTGGGTACAGAGATTCAGCTCTTTGTATGTACAACAAACTTAAAGCACCTGCAAATTTGTATATTTTCACATTCTTTCGTCGGTTCTTTGTAGATCACCATATTCAAATAACCGGTTTTCGACGTACTTTAAAGTCTGAATATTCCCTAGTAAGCCGAAAACCGGGTAACTAAGTGAAAATGAATTTGTAGAATTCTACTTTGAAGTCACTGTGATGTACTACCAAGAATCGACGGATAAATCAGTGAAAATATCTTGATTTACATTTGCTCTAAGTTTGTTTGACTTTCACATTAACAGCTATATCTCTGTATTCAATAAAAATTGTACACAGTTTAAATGAAATTTTTAATGCAATTCCTCCATAGTATCACCTACTAAAATACGACGAGTCGAAAAACTACGTTCCTGTGAGCAACAGACGAGTACACAAACAAACAAATTCGCGACGTGGCTTCGTTTGTCTTCTGAATTCCCCATTCGATCGTCTGCGCATGCGCGAAGCACTTCCATACGAGTGGGAATAGGATCCATCCTATTCCGTCTACTAGCGATCGTATGCGTGCATCTTGTGCAAGTGGACGCGTCTACACTGTACGCTGCCGGCGTGACCGGTGCATCACGGGTAATCTCGTAAGCTCTCAGTTCCCGTGTAGAAAGGGCTTAAGAGAAGTGCGCGGATACGTAAATATTGTTCCAGAAACGCTGCGTGATCGCATAGGTTGCACACTTTGCGTTGTCGGTAGCGTCGTCCGCGGAGCGCCAGTGACGCGTTCCCCGGCGTGCTGCCGCCACCTGTTACTGCCACGTAGGAAGCTCCCAAACCGGAGACTTTCCAGTGGCCTCGATTAGCGATCCCAACCAGCCCGTCCGGTGAATGCGCCGCGCAGCGACACACTCTCCAGCGCAAGTCGCTCCACGGAATCTGATCTGTGATTCCTTTAGAATGGCCGCGGCACTTTTATACAAAATCAGTTTTGCCTTGTTGATTTCTTCTTCATGTGGGATAGGCAAATGCGTACTAAACTTGTATTGTTGGACTGTGAAACTGGATCGGGTAAAACTGAATTGAGATATTAAGCGTTGCCACGAAATAGTATAGTCGAATCGTAGGGATTTATTAGACCCTCTTTTTATCCGCTTCTGTGCAATTATCCATTATATGTTGCAAAGCCGGCCGCGGTGGCCGAGGGGACTGAGGCGCTTCAGTCACGGTCTGCACGGCCACTACGGTCGGGGGTTCGAATCCCCCCTCGGGCATGGATATTTGTGCCGTCCTTAGGATTAGCTAGTTCATAAGTAGTTTGTAAGTTTAGAGACTGATGACCCCGTAGTTAAGTCCCATAGACTTTACAAACATTTGAACATTTTTTTATGTTGCAAATATATACAGGGTGTCCCAGCTATCTTGTCCATCCAGAATATCTCTGGAACACTAACAGCTATTGGAAAACGACTTTCACGGGTATCAATGTACGGTTGGGGCCCATGAATGAACATATTCGGAAAGATTCTAAAACGAAAGCAAATGTGTTTTTTTTACACAGACTTTTTTTTTTTTTTTTTTTTTTTTTTTTTTTTTTAATGGACACCCTATATTTTTTCTTCAGCAATCCATAGCATGACAAATCACATAAACAATGGCGTTGATTGCATCGTAGCATGGGGTTCTCGCCTGAGTCTCAGGACGTGCGCTAGCCGCGCGTTTCGCGTATTTCAAGCGTCAACTTCGCGTCGTAATATCTCGGGATGTAATTGGAATATTGCGATGCAATCAATGCCATTGTTTATGTGATTTGTCATGCTATGGATTGCTGAAGAAAAAATATAGGGTGCCCTTTTAAAAAAAACATTAGTTTGTGTTAAAAAACACATTTGCTTTCGTTTTAGAATGTTTCCAAGTATGTACATTCATTAGCCCCAGCCGTACATTGATACCGGTGAAAGTCGTTTTCCAATAGCTATTATTGTTCCAGAGATATTTTCGGTGGACAAGATAGCTGGGACAATATATATATATATATATATATATATATATATATATATATATATATATATATAATATATCAATTTCTGCTGTAGCGGCAGCTCCCGCCGCCATTTTAGTTCCAAGCGGTGATAGCGTGAACATGTGAAAAGTCGAGTTTTTTCGCTGTTATTGCTTTGAAATATCGCTTCCTTCATTTCTAATACACATACCAAAAAGAGAATATATATTTTGATTAAAAATTTATCTCTTCGTAATAAATTATTGTAATATGGTTTCACAAAACGTTAAATACGTTTTCTGGTATTTGCCCACTGCATGTGTGTTATGAGCAACTTTTACGCATTCGACAGCTCAGTTTTACGGGATACCAGATGCACTAACAAATCTGCGCTTTAGTTTAGTTTAATACATTTTGTGTGCAAAAACCATGCAAATTTTAACAGCTATCAGGGCATTAATAAAATTCTGTCTGTGAAAAAATTGGCCGACTTCGGAGGCGTAGAATGCTGATGTTGGCAACGACTTTTGAATGCTCTTTTAAAACTCGAATAGTTGGAAGGAGACAAAATAGTTTATCATGTTTAACAACTTTTGTATGTACCCTTGTCCGGTCAGTAAATTAATTGTCTTCATAAAGCGAACATTTTGTTGCGAACATGAGGAAACTACGCCGCCGATGCAGGAACTAAAATTAGCATCGCAGTAGCTGTAACTAAAATTAACACTGCAGTAGCTTCAAACATCGTTACGAACCATATGAGCCATTATACCTAGTAACAACACAGTGTGCATCATTTAAAAATAATTAGTATTGCTATTGACTAAATGTTGATCCTGTTTATTATCGCCAATGTATATATAAATAAAAGTCTGTAACAATGGTTCGTTGCTTCGGAACCTTCGCTAAAGAGGACACGTATCGAAACCTGTCATTTACATCGTGTAGAAATTGTGCATAACTACAAATGAATTAACCCACCTCGCATAGTTTTTAGGACCTTGTCACGACGACAGTTTATTAACCATATTTTACGCCTTTCGGGATCCATTGCAAACGAAAAAACACGAAAACCATTTTCTGAAAGATTAGAACAGTTGGAGCTGCACAGCCCACCATGCTCACTGCCATATTCCAAAATCGCACTTCGAACCGAAGGAACAAAAATTGCGGATGAGCATGCCCGTCTATATCCAGGTGCCCTAATTCCCACGTTGCCGGCTTGTTTAGTTATAACGTAAACAAAGTTGTGTATCGTGTTTGTCGCGTGTTTATGTTGTGTATGCTTTTTTTAGCTGCGATTTGTTTTACTGTGAGTGCTTTAACTTGACTTTCCGAGTTCAAGTAATTGGATAATGTCACTGAAAGACGTTTGTCTAGTGACGTTTTCTGAGTAAGTTCTCAATTTCTTATGAATAAAAACGTCGAAGCTTATGCTCTGAGCAGGAAATTCATTCTCGCTTCAAACGATCGGAAATAAGTTATAGTGCAGTGGTTACAAGAAAGAAATATTGCTGCAGATATGTCAATGTCAAAACTTCTTTCATAATCGCTCGTGAAACAAAATAAGCCTATTACACCCACATATGCAGTAGACGGGTTAAATTGTAGACGCTTCTCGCCGGGCTGCAGTGGTTATGTTGGCACCAATGGTAATGATGGCAACTCAGATGACCAATAAATGTTTTTTCGTGACAACTGCAATTAAAACGAAAATTATTTTTTTCTGAACGGACAAGGGTATATACAAGAACCTGTCGACCATAGAGCAGGTACAGTATTAAATTTGCTGCGAGGAAACTAGCAGCAATAATATTTACTCTGTAGCTCGTGAAAAATATTAACACAATTCTACACTTCATTATTCATCTGTTGCCAACATAAGCACTGCATCCCGACGAGAAGCGTCGTAAAATTTTACCCAGTAGACGAAATCGCAAAGGAGCAGCGTCACAATGTAATAAATCTGCACCCATTTCACTGCCGTTTTAACCCTATAAAATTGTTATGGAGTGATGTGCAGAATTACTTAAGGAACAATTAGTCTTTCAAAATAACAGAGTTGGAAAAGCTGTTGCCAATGTGGATGCTGCATCTTGGCAAAAAAAGGGTCGAGCTCGTTGAAGAACTGATTCGGGCAACGCAAACAATGGAAGGGATCATCAGTAATCATGAACGGTTAATGATTTGACTTGGTGATGACGATTTTGGCAGTGACAACAGTGAAGATGGGGAGCTGGATGTAATTGTACCATTGTCGCCGTAAATTGGTGAGTGAAAAGCATACTGATTATAAAACGTAGAGAGAGAGGGGTTACTATCTTGATTATTGTTTATTTCTTATCTGTCGTGATTCAATGGTTATTTTGGTAATTTCCTAGAAGCCTTGTCTCTCGAAATAGTAACGATATGTATCGCTGCAATCAGACATATCGATATACGCGCGCGCGAAGGAGAAAAGAAGTCGGGAATTAGACATTTCGTTGTTCGGAATTAATTTGTCGCGTGTTCTGATTATTGTTCGCCAGTTGTTAGTTTGTTGGTATGGATAAATTATCGTGGCGCGAGTTGATTCCACGAATTTCTTCTGTGGAGAAGTGTATTCAGTTCTGCTGGGAATTGGAACTTTTGCCTAATAGTGAGTGTAGGCCATGTGTCGACTATGGCACTGAAGGGACTGTTAAACTTCAGAAGAAAGCTTCGCAGCCTAATTTCCCTTACGAACTCATTTGTTCGAAGTGCAAATAAAGGACATCCATTCGGACGAACACTTGGTTTGCCAACACAAAACTAAGTATTGAGAAAAGTCTGGTAATAGTAGCGTGTTGGATACGGCAATATACGTTAGAAGCTTGCGCTGCAGAGACCGTTTGCGACTATTACGGCTTCTGTCGCGAAATTTGTTATGTGGTTGTGACAAACGATAGTATTCCTATTGGTTGGACAGGAAAAGTTGTAGAGATTGATGAAACCCACATCTCAAGAAGAAAAACGGAAGATGACGAAAGCTTAAGAACGAAACGGAACATATATGGGTTTTCGGTGGCATTGAGAGGGAAACTCGTAAGTTCTTCATTGTCCGTGTGAAATCAAGGTCGAAAGCAACACTTGTATCACTAATAAAGAAGTTTATTATGCCAGGGACAAAAGTGTTGGAAATCGTACCAAAATTTAAAGAAAGACGGTATAGACTACGAATTTGTAAATCATTCAGTTGAGTTTGTTTCCTCTGATGATCCTCCAGTGCACACCCAGAACATTGAAAGGCTGTGGAAATCTGCCAAAGAAACAATCAAAAAAGAGGGAAGACCTGGAGACAGAGATGAAATGTATCTGTTTCAATTTTTGTATTTCCATAATTTGAGACTTTCAGGCAAAACCAACGCATATGAAATATTGCCTATATTCTACAAAGACATATCAAGAGATTATCCCAGCTACGGTAAAACAGGTCTCACTCCAGCATCATATAGTTCACCCGATAATACAAACGAAGCAGGAACCAGTGACCAGTAAAAACTATATCTGTCATTATTTCAATCAACATTCGAAGAAAACATCACTTATCACCAAGGTAAGCTGCCTCAAAATAGTATTTGTAATATTCTTTAATATTTTGTTCACTACCCGCATAAAAATACGAGTTCAGATTCATCCCTCTTTTGTCCAATGAGCGTACGTCACTTTTTCAATATATATCGCTCGCACAGCTATATCGATATGCCTGATTGCAGCGATATATGTAGTTACCATTTCGAGGGACGACGCTTCTAGGAAATTACCGCATTCTTTCTGATTATAAAACGTAGAGAGAGAAGTTACTATCTTAATTCTTGTTTATTTCGTATCTGTCGTGATTCAATGCTTATTTTCTATATTGCTTTGCTCCGTTATTGAAAGCGTGTGCATTGTTGTGCTCTGGTCTCCATTAATATGCCGTTAATTAATTGCTGCTCAAGAACGAATTATTATATTAACTTTTAGTGCTCAATAGCTTACATTTACGAGATACAACTGAAAATCGTTTCGTCTGCTGTGCGTACAGAGGCTAGTGTCACAGTCTAACATATACAGTTACGACACTCCCACAGATTTTTGTTATACGCTGCGACAGCAGCGCTCCAAGTGGCCAGCAAGCTACGTTTCTGAATATGGTAGTTGATGAGTAAGAATAGTATCGTTTAGATTGACTTCAGCATACCTTTTACATTAGGGAACGTATGTAGTGCCTTATAAATAGGTAATAATTTAAAAATAGCTCCCCATTTGTCTCTCTTAGGTTTCATTAGATCCCTTGATAAGGTACGAAACGGTACATCACTGGACAGTTAATTTACAATCATCCCGTAACATACAGGCTTTAAATGAGTAATTTAATTTAATTAAAAATAAAAATGGCTGGGAAACACCAGGAGACATGTCCTTTAGCAGAGAGACGTCAATTTCTACGCAGGAACGTTAAGTATTCTTCATTACAATTCCAGTAAAATCGGTGAGGATGGAACATAGGAAACGTATATAGAATGCAATAAATACATTATTTAACATACCAAATCAACCATCACAGCTGTAGCTGAAGGAAAAACGCCACAGACATGTCAATATAAAGATAAAAGCAACCAAACTGTTTTCCAACATAAAAGAAACCAATTCCACAATTGTTGCTACATCTGAACCACAAACGGCAAGAATCAGCAAAACATTTTTTTAAGCTAAAGTAATTACACTTAATATGCACGTATATAAGAAAGACGAGTGACGTGTAAAAATGTGAGAATCATTAGACTCCATACCGAATTGATACACGTCAAAAACTGGCTGTCATAGTAAGAACAGACCATAATAGAAATATAGTATACCATTATGTTTACATGCAACTTACTTTCAGCGGAATAAGCTGCAAATATACACATATTCGTAAGTATTTGTTCATGACCGAGTTATTCTTTATACCATTGAATCATTTAAATTACGCTGTTTTTGTATTAATTTCTGTATTATGTTTGACTCTCGATATTTTAATAATGCTTGTAACGCAAAAATTATAGTAAGTATTTCGTTAATTACGTACAAAGTAACATTATAAACAAACATCACTACTTCGGCAGCTTGCTAGGAGTGCTAGTGTCGCAGCAACTGTCAGTTGGTTACAACTTCTACAGCAGCGAGTGTCGTGACTGTATATACGTCGGTAGTGTAGCCAACTTAACTCGCCGTGACGCGAAACGTGAAGTGCGATGTTTCAGCGGCCCGGGTATAGACTGTGATATTATCGAGATATCGATACAGTTTCAGCTGCTCGCGTCGGAACTTTGTTGTCGGAACCTGCCACCTGCCAGTGAAAGTCATTTCACTGGTTTCGAGCGGCGGCGTCGTCGTCGCAGCGGCACAGCCGGTACGGATCGAAAGTGAGCGAGTCGATTCGGCGTCGCGAAAAAGCGCGACCAGAGCCGTCGGTCCGCTCCGTTCTGTCTCACAGCCCGCTGGCCGGCTCTCTCCGAATCCGCTTAGTCGACCGAATCGGCTTCCGCGCGGCATTCGGCGTGGACTTTACAGCGGCAATTATGCAGTTAATCCGGGAGAAAGCTGCGCTCCTCCCCGCCCTGCCCCGCCCCTACCTGGCCACCCGTGAAACTCAATTACCGAACCGTTAATCCGCCGTGCGCGCGCGTCTTTTACGGCGCCACATTGCGGGAGACGCATCTCGCGGAAGCTAGTCTGCGGACACGCACGAGGAAAAGTTTCATTTTTCGGAGGACCTTGTCTGCGGCGTTTTTTTTTTCATCATCATCATCATCATCATCATTAGAGACTGATTAAGCCTTTCAGCGACCAGTCTGGAGCATAGTACCTCTAATAAAATTCCTCCATGATCGCCAATGCTAACATTGATGCCTCGTCTGATGTTATGCCTTTCACTTCGAAATCATTCTGCACCGAATCTAAGCACTTTCGTCTAGGTCTACCTCGACTTCTCTTACCCTCCGCTGCCGAGTTCATGAGTCTCTTAGGTAACCTTGCTTCTCCCATGCGTGTAACATGACCCCACCATCTCAGTCTGTTCGCTCTAACTGCTTCATCTATGGTGTTCATTCCCAGTTTTTCTTTGATTTCCTCATTATGGACACCCTCCTGCCATTGTTCCTATCTATTAGTACCTGCAATCATTCTTGCTACTTTCATATCTGTAACCTCTACCTTATGAATAAGGTAACCTGTATCCACCCAACATTCACACCCATACAACAAAGTTGGCCGAAAGATAGAGCGGCGCACTGCTAACTTAGTCTTGGTACTGACTTCCTTCTTGCAGAAGAGAGTAGATCTTAGCTGAGCACTCACTGCATTAGCTTTGCTGCACCTCGATCCCATCCTGTGAGAAAATACATCCCAGGTACTTGAAACTATCTACCTGTTCTAACTTTGTTCCTCCTATTTGGTACTCAATTTGTTTGAATCTCCTTCCCACAGACATTACTTTCTTTTTGGAGATGCTGATCTTTATATCATAATCCTTGCACCTCTGATCGAGCTCTGAAATATTGGTTTGCAACCTTTCAACCGAATCGACCATATGCGAGACTGCTTATCTTGTTTTCACCTATTTTAATCCCGCCCTGCCAGTCTACTGTTTTCAACATATGATCCATGAATTTTTTTCGTGCCCCTAAACCCAACAGTTTTAATTAAATCGCTCGTATTCATCATAAACCTTTTACGGTTGCGCCACATTCTTGTCGTCAGCTTCTGAACGAACTCTCCACTTCTTCAAGTGATTTTTTTTTTTTTTTCTTTCCCTGTATGCTTTGCGTCCAATGTGGGAAGAGGTGCAGCTGTAACACAATGGACTCGCTTTCGGGATGACGGCCATCCAGATTTAGGTTATCCGTCATTTCTCTACATCACTCTACTTAAATGCCGGGATGGCTTCTTTACTGCCCCACCCCTAGCCAAAAGTCCGAGGGGGAGCTCCGTCTCTAATGACCACTCTGTCGACGGGTCGACGGGTCGTTTAACCCTAATCTTTCTTCTTTTGGTTACTTCCCTGCGTCCGCGTATCTACATCCACAGCTACCACCGTGCTTCAAAAACCGCCTAACTGTTTATGACTTTATATACCAGTGTACTAGTGACACTTACTCCTCCCATCCCAGTCGCGTATGGTTCGAGGAAAATACGACTACCGATAAGCCTCCATACCGGGCCTAATCTTTCTTATTTTATCCTCATGGACGTTTCTAGAGATATAGGTATAAACGTGTTTTTTTTAAAAGTCATCTACGTTAAAAGTGGTTTGGATCTGCGTAAAACTGGCTTAGGTGATTACTAAATGAAAAACCTGGACAACGGGATACAGGTAAGACTAGCCAGGAAATTGTGAAGCACTTCAAAAACGCCCTGTGCAAGATCGCTACAAACTGCATTCGCTGAGCCCCGTTTGTTAATCTCATTCTGAAATAATACTATATCAAATGAAACACTGTAATTATGGTCTGTCCGTATAAAAGCTGTTAAGACAATTGTGCAAAATGTTTGTGGCAGTTTGGCAAAGGTAATTTCAACACTGGAAAAATATTTAAATCTACACTGTTGTGACAAGAGATCATATATACTCATAGAAACAATGTACTATAATTTAAAGAAAACTAATTATGCCAAACAACAATCACAAGATATCATCTCCAAAGTAAATGCTATGTCTCTTATTATTATTTTTTTAAATTGCCAAGTGACAAATATAATTTGCCATTTGAAAGCATGTCGTTAGCTCGAGGGATGGGATTGCAAAACTAACTACTTGAGTGAAACAACGATATCAGAGTAATTCAGTATTATTATTACTCAAAAGGTGTAGTACATACCTTTACAGAATTCTTACAAGGAAATGATGAATACAATTATTGAATGTCTAGTCTGTCTTTTTCAAATCATAAACCTCCTTCAATCTTCATTAAAAGCAAATACCAGACACAGAGGAACGACCACTTTCATGTTCAACCACACTGCTCAACACCTCGTAAGTAACTGCTGCGAACTTGCAGCCACAATTACTGCAGTGGCGTCTAGTACCACCAATGACCAAGGAGTTACTCTACAAATCGCAGATGGAAAGTTCAGTGAGCAATACTTCTACATGAATAGCGCGTTTAATCAAAGACAGTGGCTCCCTTCAAGAAAAACCAAATTAATGAATGATTCTTCGAGAAACTTACGCTGTCTGATCTTGATACAGAATGCCTATGCCGCGCGGGAGTAGCCCCGTGGTCAAAGGCATCATGCTGCGGACTTGGCGGCCGCTCCCGACAGAGGTTCGAGTCCTCCCACGCTTGCGCCCGCGCAATCGCGCGTGTGTCTTCTGTCCTTGGTGTAAGTTAGTATAAAGGGTTCATAAGTCTAGGGACTGATGACCATAGCAGTTTGGTCCTATAGGTTTAAAAACATTTCATTTAGAACGCCTCTTTTGCAGCGTCTGCCACTAACTAAGCTGAACATCTCCGTGACTTTTTTTTACGTTTGCTAAATAAACATGAAACGAAGCGTCCTGCTCTTCGCTAGATCTTCCCTATATTTACCACGTGGTACGCTTCTCATACTTACGAACAATATTCAGACATTGCTCCAAGTAGTGTTTTGTGATAACCTAAGGACAACACACACACACACACACACACACACACACACACACACACACATGCCCGAGGGAGGACTCGAACCTCCGTGGCGCTCCACACCGCTCGGCTGTTCCCGCGCAACTCACGATTATGGGAACTAGAATTTCACACTCTGAGCTATAGAATGCCAGTTCTGTTTTCTGTAACTTCAACACCTTCCCCAAAGTTTCTAATAGAAGACTGTTTTTCCTCAGGAATGTTTGCGTCAGAGATTGCCAAATCATTAAACTGTACAACATAGCTTCATACACGCGGGAATAAGTAATATTTGTAGTTCTCGGTTGCTTTCAGCCGTTCGCAGTAGCAGCATAGTAGGTCAGACTCGCGAATATTACAGAGCCTGACAATCAATCCAGACAATAGCCTCTGTAATTACTGTAAAGACTGCAGCACATTTTCAGGAAGCAAGAGTTAGTGTGAGTGCACCAGATATACTCCTCCGTTGTCCTTGTCTTTATGATTCCGTTGTTTATATTGTACAGGCACTCTACCCATCCCATCTGGTAAGATTAGTCAGTGGTTCATGCGGATATCCCGCGTCGAAGGTTCGAATCCTCCCTCGTGCATGTATGTTTGTGTTGTCCTTAATTTAGTTTAACTTAGTTTCAATAGTTTGTTAGTCTAGGGAATGATGACCAACGTAGTTTGGTCCCATAAGAATTACAAACATTTGAACATTTCATGCGCAATAAACAGCAGATGGAACTTGAAAGGTGTTAGTTCCGCCAACGGAAGTATTAAGTGTTAAAGCGTAGCACAATGTTGGTTCTAAATAAACATCAACCAGCTATATAGCAACGTTAAAGTGCACGATGTTAACATGACAATATTAAAATACGACCATGAACTCGTATCCCTTATGGATAAAATACTTTAGTGCACCTAAGATCTATGAAGCTAATTATTTTACGTTATCTCAAATGTTTGATTTTTCTGCAAGTCTGTTGACTCCCTCATACGTCTGTTATCTGCAAATCGTAGATAACAGCTCTCACTTGTTCTGCTCATTTTCAATTGGTGTGTTATCTGACTTACCCCAGTGACTTCAAAGTTGCCGATGACCAGAGATAATAGTCTCCTATTTGCACATCTTTAATAACAAGTATATGTGATTAGGCAGTTGAGATAACTGCACTTTATATCGACTGCTGAGAGATTTAGATCTGATTAAAATGAAATGAGTCGATCCCACGCGAATTTTCTTGCAATATTTATTACTGTAGTGGCAGGAACTACTGATTTCTCTTTGTAGTGCTTCGATATCAACAAATTTAGAGTTATCGGAACAATTCGTTGGTAAACTGTCGGGTATCAGAGTCCACTGGGCACAATGTTTTGATAAACGACCACGTTGCTATCATTAGGTGCGTTTCCCGCCCTTGCACCTGTGTTACATACTAAGCTTTTCAGTGTTTATCTTTCAATTAATGCGCTGTTCAATACGGTAAATTTGCTAAAGACGTAACATTTTCCGTCTAGTCAGAACTTTCTTCTATTTTTATTTTATTTTATGCACCATGCACTAGTTGGCACTCCTTCGGTTAGTCGTTTCTTAGTATTTTCGTAATGAGTTTTCATCGAAAGAAGTTATCACCTTTTCAAATATCCCTACCTGTCTTCAGAATTACGCGATGTTTCATAATATAATTAACTGTATCAAGTTGATCACTAAAACCGCAACTGATTTGACAAGTTGTTTTAAAGCGAACTCCATAAAGCATGGGTAGATGTTAGTGGTAATAATATCAAATAATATTATATTCGTCATAAATTGTCGAACTGTGTGGGTAAATGTTTTTGGAAGGCGTCTGTTTTCATATAAACCTTTCAAGCCAAAACAAAGATACGGGCAACAGTAAGTAATTTCTTCATCATGTGATTAGCTGAAAGTTACCTAAACTAGGATTTGTGCTTTCGGTCATCTATCCTACCGATAGTTTCTTGTAGCTCTCCATTATTTTTGTTAGTTGATATGCTCCTTGCGTCAGGGACTTACTACGTTCCACAACTTAGAATCGCGGCGGAGCGACCGAGCGCATTCAGGCGCTATGCTACAATGCGCAAGGTCGTCCCCCGTCGGAGGTTCGAATCCCCTCTCGGGCATGATGTTTGTACTGTCATTAGTATAAGTTAGTTCATAAGCAGTTTGTAAGTTTAGGGACTGATGACCCCGCAGATAAGTCCCATAAGCTTTAAAAACATTTACATGTACTTACGCTTAGTCCTCTGTAACTCTTGTTTTTCTTCCGTCCACTCGGCTACAACTTGCAGCACGAACCATGTCGTAATACATGCCCAAGCCTATCTCTTACATTTAGGCAATTATGGGTCTATATCGGTCACGTGAAATTGATTTCGAATTTTTGAACTTTTTTTAAGCTGATACATTTTGACATTCTCCTGTTCAAAAATCAAAGATTCCGGAAAAAAAAAAAAAAAAAAAAAAAAAAAAAAAAAAAAAAAAAAAAAAAAAAAAAAAACAGTTTACGAATCCAAATTCACTCGTTCGTCCAAAAAAATTCAGAGGGTTGCAGGAAAAGGCGCTCTGCTTTCTACCATGTGTCTTGACTACCGGAATGTATTTGATAGAGTTCCGCACTGTATTTTGGCAACAGAAAAGAAAGTGAGTCAACTGAGTATCGGACCAGATTTAAGACTGGATACAGGACTGAATTGTAGGCAGAACTCAACACGTCGTTCTTAACGAAACCAAACCGGCTAATGTCAAGATAACATCTGGAGTATTCCAAAGGAATGTGGTAGGGTCACTACTGCTTCCAATTTATGTTAATGGTCTAACGTCGGCTTAAAATTGTCGTAGTTGATGTCAATCACTTGCCATTACAGTGTTGCCGCATAGGCTGCTCGCTACCGCTCGGCTCTAACCGACACACAACTCGCGTTAGAAGCGGCAGCCGCGAGGTATGACGGGAATGTCAGACACTCTGTCGACAGCCGATTTCAAGAGGCCAGTAATTGACCGTGTGACTGATGACGTGTTTTGTGGTCCTTAGTGTCAACTGTGTTCTAACTTCACAATCAGCTCATGAAGTGCAATGTATGCGAGGAAGTGATCAAATGTTTGTAAATCTATCGGACAAACTGCGTGGACTAAAAAACAAAAAACAAAAAAACAAAACAAAAAAAGAAAGAAAATCAAATGTTTGTTAAGCTTATGGGACTTAACTACGGGGTCATCAGTCCCTAAACTTACAAACTACTTATGAACTACTTACGAACTAGGACGGCACAAATATCCATGCCCGAGGGGGGATTCGAACCCCCGACCGTAGTGGCCGTGCAGACCGTGACTGGAGCGCCTCAGTCCCCTCGGCCACCGCGGCCGGCGTGGTCATCAATCAGTAGCTTACAAACTACTTAAACTAAGGTAAACTAGCCTAAGGACAACACACACAACCCATGCCCTAGGGAGGCCTCCAACCCCCGACGGCGAGCAACCGCACGCTCCGTAGCGAGGCGCCTCAGACCGCTCGGCTACTCCACCGCGGCTGTATGCCAGGAAACGGCAGTTAGTAATCTGCGGCAGAATTGAATTCACAACTGCTTCGTTCACTGAGATTGAAGCTACTAACCACGAAAAAACGCAGGACAGAAGTATTATACTTTCATCACTAAAATTAAACCGTAGGCAATAGTTTTGTTAAACCATGCTTACACTGCCTACAGAAGCTGCCTTGTTATCAACTCATGGTTGGTTCTATACGGCACTCACTTTCAAGGCAGACTGCAGCCAAAACAAGGATGATAAAAAAATACGAGCGAATAAAAACGTCAGTACGACTACAAATATAACGCCCCAAAGAAGAAATTAAAAAGCTCCATTACATTCATTAAATAAAAATAATAATAAGTCATTTTCATTAGTTAGAAAGCCTACATATATGTAGTTTATCAAATTTGTGTTGCCATCTTCCGCAACAACTAAGCAATTATTCGTTTCTGGCAATGAAGCCGCCATTTTCGTGCTGTTGTGTCTATATTTCTTCCAAACCCCTTTCGATCTCTTCTGTGTCCGGTGTAAGAGGACAGTGCCCCCTAGGGCAGAACCGTTCACTTTCGGTGTGCGGAAGTAGTATATCGACTGTTGAGGTGCCGAGCGTGCCACTTGAATTTGAGGAGAGTGTGGTTTTGTGTGTGTATGGTGCTTGGCGTGTGAAGAAGTTGTCGTTGAGAACAGGTGTACTGCCTGCAACGGCGGAGAAAATAATATACTACCGACTGGATCGTGTGTCCGCAATCGTCCTGGAAGACCCCCCAGTACAGATTTATACAGTGGAAGGTATATTCAAGGTGCATTAGTACGACGACCGTGTCAACCGCGTCGGTGTCATGTGTTTATTTACTTGGATTGCGTAGACAAAGCATCAAGATTCAGTATGATGGCGACCAATGACTTCAATGTTTGTAACAAGAGCAGTAACCGCAATTAGAACTGTAAGACAAAAGCCGTGAACAGCTCACATTTATGCTACTTAAAACGATCAGTGCAAATTGTGTTATTTACTCAACAACGTTGAACTGTGAACTGTATGTACAATTATTGTGTAGCGCCAGTCATTATCTATACGGTAGAAACAACTTCCGCAAAAATCGTAACCGATATTTTATCCTGTAGGCACGGTCAACACTGATTCTGGATTAGCTGTGCCGGTAACCATATTGCGTACCGGAGAAAAAGGTGGGAGTTATTCACAGGGCATCGCCAGTGGGTTGGTTGATCTAGAAATCACATTTTTGTTTACAGATGTAGCATCAACAGACCACAAGCAGTTCGTTTTAATCTAAATAAATAACGGCTACTCTCGGTTTAAAGTCGTTCGAGTTTCAGCTTTGTTATTCCTTCCGCCTGATCACAGGACGAAACCGGACAACTCCACAATTCATACACTTTCTTGTTCGTTTTTTCACTTTTAGAATTGTGGAGTTGTCCGACTTCGACCTGTGGCCAGGTGGAAGGAATAACAAAGCTGGAACTGTAACGACTATAAACCGAGAGTATACGTTATTATTTAAGATTAAAACTAGAGACCGACCGAAACACGATTTGCTACCGACACCGAAACCATAACCGAATATTCGGGTCCTCTTCTAGTTTCAGCCGAAACTGAAACGTAACGTAACTAACATGGGGAGGCCACGGACTTTCTTCAAAGTTTGTACCCTTTTAGCAGATCATTAGAACAATATAATGTGCAAGGACTAAGCCGCCAAATTTAAGCGGTTTCGAGAAAATGGCAGTAGCAGTTCCATGCGTCGAACTTGTAACCGTGTGAAACTTTCTGGCAGATTAAAATTGTGTGCCGGAACCGGGACTCGAACCTGGGACCTTTGCCTTTCGCGGGCAAGCGCTCCCAGGTTCGTGTCGCGGTTCCGGCACACAATTTTAATCTGCCAGGAAGTTTCATATCAGCGCACACTTCGCTGCAAAGTGAAAGTTTCATTCATGTAACCGTGTGTTGCAGCTACAAATATGCCAAAAGCAAGAGAAAGCGGTGATCCAGAGGTTTTCGGCGTGATAGCTCAGCGCGATCTGTTGAAGGACTTAACGCTCCCTGTAATAAAAATACTAAGCCAGATAGTCAACGAACAACTCAGAACGAACATGGACAAACGACCCAAAGAATCAATCTACGTGGAAAAAAAAAAAAAAGAAAAAAAAAAATGGGGGAAAAAGTGCTTAGCATTCTGGCTTTTGTATCTGAGGATCGCCAGTTCAATCCTCACTCATACTGTCCTTTTTTTCTTCAACATTGGTCATATTATTGAAAGTATATCATGTTAAAACAATAACGCGTGCATGCGCAATACCCTCCAAGTACACAAACGCATATTTTATCTGAAGTTTCGAAGCCGCATTGTACACATGGCAGTCACCATCCGCAAAAGTCAGAGAAGCGGGAGGCACCTCCATTTTGCAGGAAAATGCTAATCTTCTGATTGTGAAAACGTCACCGGCCGCAGTGGCCGAGCAGTCTGCGGCGCACCACGGCCACTACGGTCGGGAGTTCTAATCCCCCCCCCCCCCTAGGGCATGGATGTTTGTGCCGTCCTTTACATCAGCTAGTTCATAAGTAGTTTGTAAGTTTACGGATGATGATCCCGTAGTTAAGTCCCATAAGCTCTATAAACATTTGATTTGAAAACGTCGTACATACATTGTTTCTTCTTGCTACACTAGCAACGTCTCACCGCTATGCAGGTTCACTGCCGCATGCAGCCCGCCTCCCCCCCCCCCCCAATCCCCCCAGGTGTTGTTGACAAGTGCAATCTGTGTCTACAGGTCGAAGCATCCACCGTAGTCCTGAAAGCACGGGATTTTGGGAATGACAACAAGTATACAGAATCCGGTAATCCTTACGCGTTTGGTCTTTTCAAATGTTTGTATAATCTATGGGACTTAACTACGGGGTCATCAGTCCCTAAACTTACAAACTACTTATGAGCTACCTAAGACTAAGGACGGCACAAATATCCATGCCCGAGGGGGGATTCGAACCCCCGATCGTAGTGGCCGTGCAGACCGTGACTGCAGCGCCTCAGTCCCCTCGGCCACCGCGGCCGGCTTTGGTCTTTTACATGAAGAAAATTATAAATATATTTGTTGTAATAATAAACATATGCAAACACAATAATAATACTGAACATCCAATAAATGTCTATGCAACTACAAGTTTTTTTCATTATGTTCCTTTGAAATGTAATATAGATGAACTAATAGGACCAGTGTTGAAAAAAAAAAAAAAAATACAAACGACGTTATGAGTCAGGATTGAACTGGCGATCCACCGATTGCAAGGCCAGAACGATAACCACTGGACAACCGCATTTTCTTCCTTAGGGATTACCTGCAAAACACGGTTGCATGTTCGACGCATGAAACTACTGCGATTTTTTCGAAATGGTTTAAGTATTGGGCCATAGTCGTTGAACTTTATGTTGTCCTAATGCTCTGCTAAAAGGGTGCAAAGTTTGAAGTACGCTTGTTAGTTAAAATTTCAGTACATTTACGTAAATCACTGATTTTCCCACGTGTTGCATGATCCACTCCCTGTACTAAGCGTTCTTGAGTGTGTGTGAGCCTAACCAGGAGTCCCTAGAAGATGACACACACTAGCCTAAACTTTCCATACAGCAGATGCAAATATGAAGCAAATCACTCCCTGAGTTTTGAGCCAACGCAAACGAATACCTCGTACCTGTTATTAGTGAAGCTATGTCGTTTTACCTCGCAGTTCTCGTAGTGCTTTGCGTTTCTAAAAAAAGCGCAAAGCAGAATAGCTGAAAGTATAGTACTAAGCTGTTGCGAGTAGGTATTCATCCCAAAATAAAGTCCGGTATCCGAATTACGATACGTTTATTGCTGACGACGCTGTGGTACATAGATAGCAGTTACACTTTACCCTAACACCGATGTGTAAGTAAAACTGTGGAGGATGTTCACTGCATTAAAGACTCAGATTAGGTTCTGTCGTCGACAGAGTTGACTCACGTGCAGCAAAGATCTCATATATACTTTGCAAAATTTCATTGGGATTTTATAACTCCTCACATTAATATTTTCATTTGTTTTTTATAGTAATTAGAATTAAGAGAATAAACAGTGCACGTTCAAAAACGCAAAATATTTGAAATACATAGTGGAGTGCAGGACGATTTCGTCAACAACAAATAAGTTTTCGCCACACTGAATGTTGTTTTAACTTTAAAACTCTTTTATAAATGTGATGTTATTGTTGAATATGAGGAAACCTAACGTAAACTTCAGCAAATAGTAAACGAAATATTTTTGTCTATCCTAAGGCTGCGAAACTATAACAGACACAAAACGAGGCTCCAGCTGAAAAGTATATCAACCACCTGAAGTTGGATTTGTAAGAAAATTCGAAACCGGTCATGGTTTAAATAAACAAACATTTTTATACCAAACTTGTGGATGATCGCTGTTTTAATTATAAACACCACACAACCACGGTTTGCATGACGTCTGTTTTAGACTAAAAGAGTATCTAGACTTTGTACCACAGTTTTGGACACAGCTGTTCGTGAAGTAATTATCATTATTCTGCATATGTACAGCTGTACTCATATTGAGTGGTAAAAAATTCCAACGTTTTGAACAGATATTTGCAGTTAGCTTCATTACTATTTCATATTGTTTTTGTTCTTATGGTCGTTTTCTGTAGTTTGAAAACTACTTTTTGCGCATTTGTCCCCTTGCAAAGAATTCCATAGCTAAGAATTGAGAGTAGATACGAATGATAGGACTGCGATGACACAATATGTTGATAACAGCCCACTTGCAAGTATCTTTGTGTGTTCACACTCGCCCCAACTAGCAACCAGTATTCATTTCCAGAAATCGAAGTGACTTCTTGGAGGCTTTTTCTGCAGGAACAAATGGGCCAGAGGTCTCAAATACTGGCTGACAATGATGATGAAGCCCTTCGTGGACTTATCTGGTGTCACTTTATGTCAGTCACGCCCTTATTGTATTAAGCCGAAAAAGCGAACGGATCTGCTGAGTGCGGACTGCACAGAAGCGTGACTGGGGCCTTGTCACGTCCAGCGGCACCGGCCAAAGAACACCTCTCTGGGCTGCACGTAAGAAACTGCACTGCCGCCTGGCCACGGTCTCTGAGTGGGCCGAGAAGGAAAGTCCCACTTGCGACCGCTGATGTAACAGTAAAGCAACGCTTCGAAGAACAGCCCCCCAAGCATCAACTCATTTTTAGCTTACTTGCCATTATCTTTACCGTTTCACCACCTTCTTATTTTCATCAACTATCGTCTAACACGCTTCATTTGTGGTCACTTCTTCTTCTATTTTCCTCTTACAATACTGCAAGACACATTCAATTAATGCTTCATTTAACACGAAACATGAGAGAAGAAGAAAAAATTGTTCGATGAGTCCGCTCAATAATAGTCAGTGGTACAACATCGTCTGTTGCAGACTGTAGATTTTGAATTATTTGCTGCTATTGGCCAGTTTCGACTGTGAAGTCGTTTTAAGCTGGTAGGAATTTAGCACATAATTGGGCCTATTAGTCCATATGTGAAACGACGAGTTTCATCTGGTGCCTGACATCTGTATCGAACAGAAACCATGTAAAATATGTGTGAGAAACATGAATATTACGGCTTAGAGAGCAATATTGCATAAATTCACTAAGGAAAGATACTTTATCACTATGTACCTTAGAATGGAAGTAACGATTGTACAATTCAAAAATTAATGTTTTTAAAGCTATGGTACCAGACTGCAGTAGTCATCAAGCCCTAGTTTTCAAAATTACTTTAACTAACTTATGCTAAGGATAACACACATACCCATGACTGAGGGAGGTCTCTAACCTCTGACGGGGAGCAGTTGCGTATTCCGCACCAAGACGCCTTAGAGCGCGCGGCCATTACCGTGTGCCATAACGATTGCATAATTTCAGATACACCAACGATTAACTGTACTATGGCAAGATTGTTTCTTTTTAGATTCAGTCGTTATACATTATTTGTTTTTATCATTCTTTGTCGAGGTTCAGCAAATGAATGTTTTACCATAAGTATTAATTGTTTCTAATATGCCCTTAGAATTTTGTACGAATTTCGAACTAAATAGACAAGAAATATGTTGTTTTTCGGTAATGCATTTATGATTTTTTTTTTTACACATAAGAGTGTCACGCATGTCCCTAAGAAAATACCGGGTGATCAAAAAGTCATTATAAATTTGAAAATTTAATAAATCACGGAATACTATAGATAGAGAGGTAAAAATTGACATACATGCTTGGAATGACGTGGGGTTTTATTAGAACAAAAAAAAAGTTCAAAAAATGTCCGACAGATGGCGCTAGACAGCAAAACGCCAGTGACTGCTACCGTGACGGGTGAGAGGCACGCCGATATGTTACAGAATCGCATCATCCTCAGCCTGGCTGATAAACACCTGGTGGAACGTACGATTTTTATGCAGGATGGCGATCCACCCCATATTGCTAGACGCGTGAAAGATCTCGTGCACGCGTCGTTTGGTGATGATCGTGTGCTCAGCCGCCACCTTCGTCATTCTTGGCCTCCCAGGTTCCCATACCTCAGTCCATGCGATAATTGGCTTTGGGCTTACCTGAAGTCGCAAGTGTATCGTGATCAACCAACATCTCTAGGGATGCTGAAAGACAACATCCGATGCCAATGCCTCACCATAACTCCGGACATGCTTTGCAGTGCTGTGCTGTTATTCCTCGACTACAGCTATTGTTTAGGAATGTTGGTGAACATATTGAGCAATTGCTGCAAATAACATCGCCTTTGCTTTGTCTTAATTTGTTATGCTAATTATTGCTTTACTGATCAGATGATGCGCCATCTGTCAGACAATATTTGGTCTTTTTTTCTATTTTTTTAAATTTTATTTTTTGGAAGTCAGCTAACAATTGATCGTTTGGCTGCTAACTGCATAGGCTTCTAACATTTATTTGGCTATACCATACTTCTTGGCCAAACCGTTATACGATATTCCTTAAAGATCTTTGTTAGTCTTTCATTATAATAACACGGCTACACCTCTTTATGTAGCTTATTTCTGTCATCCAGATCAAATTTTTGTAGGTTTTAGAGAATGACTTATTTGTAAGTAAAATACAGTGTAAGGTCCGCCTCCGTAGCTCAGCGGTAACGTTGCTGATTACCACGCAGGAAGCCCGGGTTCGATTCCCGGCAGGGGCTGGGTGTTCTGTGTTGTCCTAATCATCAACTCATCATCATTGGCACGTAAGTCGTCCACGCGGCGTCAAATAAAAAGACTTACACCAAGGCGTCCGAACAAACCCACAAGGGTTCTCCCGGCCAAGAAAGCCATACGCTCATTTCATTTCATGCAATGTAAAGAATTTCATGTTTAAAATCAATTAACTTCTTTCTAACATTATGTGGAGCTTTACATTAACCAGAGCACTTTCTTGAGTCAGCTTTGATACTCATTATATAATGAATTATATTATTGTTCATTGTCGAACTGGTGAATCTTGTTTTCACACTGTTTACATCGCATTCGCTTCAAATAAGTCAACTAAGAGTTTAATACGAAGACGTAGGAAGCAACTACTCTGTAACGTATTTTGCGAGTAGATAAAGTTATCGCAGCTGGTGTTCAGTAGACAAAAATACTGATCATAATTTTCTGAAGGTTCATAGTGATAGCAGCAAGGGAAATTGGGATGTGATATGAGCACAGTTTAAAAAAGAGCATAATTCTGGGTAAAATGTTAAGAAACTACACAACACTTTAGAATATTGAACGGTGTTCGCGATACCCTTTAAAAAGACGGAGGAGCGCAGAATAAATACAACTCTTTATGTAACCAAGCAATTAAAATATTACGCAGCATCAGCTAAATAGAAGCCATTATATAACTGTGGAACATTCTGCTTAGTTACATGTTCAAATGTTTGTAAAGCTTAAGGGACTTAACTACAGGGTCATGAGTTCCTAAACTTACAAACTACTTATGAACTACCGTACACTAAAGACGACACAAACATCCATGCCCGAGGGGGGATTCGAACCCCCGACGGCGGACGGCCGCGCGCACCGCAACACGGCGCTCCAGTACGCGCGGCTAATCCGCCGCGGCTTACTTACAGGTACTGCGAACTATCACGTCATGTTCATGATGTAAGAGCAGCGAGGCTATGATTTTTCTTTAAATAAGGAAGTCACAGATTCCTCCTTTCACCGAAGAAACGTGAGATCGCAGCGTCAACAGATACAAAAACAATAGGACAGCAACGTGCAAAGTGGACATTAGCGGAAAAATTCAGTGGTAATTACTGCACATTGATTCACCACGCCAAAGTGAAAGGACGCAGCTGGCAAAGCGCAAACAAGATTTTTAATGAGCAACAACACAGGTGCTGTTGCCGCAATCACACTGCGTAATCGATGATGATGGCGTAGTAATGAAATGATATCCAGGCCTGCCGGCGTTGTTAATGGATTCTCAGGACAAGCGTAGTAACTTATAATAATTACAATCTCAGCGCGGGTTATAACCTTTCCATCAACTGCGGATGAAAGCCTTTTACCTGCGGCGTGTATGGTGCTGCAGCGATGTATTCCACGACTAAGGATCATTCATTAAAAATAACTTCATATATGACAACAATAAAGGATCATCACTTTTCACTTTTTTCGCCACTGGCAATGTTGTTGACGTGAAAAATGCTTAGCTGCGAAATGGTTAGGAATCCACGTTGAACAGTAGGTACCCCATAACCGGTTGGGTAAGTCAGTTAAAAGTCGGAGTACGGCAACGGCATACCACCTGCAAACAGGGCTGTGGATATTAAATCACTGTGGTGTTCAAGCCAATCTTACGATTTCTGACTGCAGTACCTTTTGCAATGTTTAGTAACCATAACAACATTTATTTCACATAATAAATCAATGTTCAGAGATAGATTTTGTCTCGATATATGTCAAAGGTATTACACTGAGGGAGAGACATTGAATTACTGCTTACTTGATTTGTAGAGACTGAGATTTGTTGATTGCTGTAGTTAAGAGGTACTTCCTCGTTATTTTGTAGAAACGTAACTTACATAACGCAGACTTCAAGTTTTTCTTAACAAATAATTGTTAAATTTTACCATGAGTGAACAGCGTGGGCTCTGTCGTAGGTTCGTGCGTAGTGGGCTGCAGTGTGGGATTTGTAGTAAGTATTTTCATTGGGGGGGGGGGGGCTGCAGTGGGGAATTGTAGGATTTGCAGCAGGAATAAGATGATAGAGGAGCAGGAGCGTTTGATCTGCGCCCTTCAGGTGCAGTTGAAAAACGCTGAGTAGGAACTAGGTAGGCTGAGGAGGGGAATGGGGGCTGGGGAAAGGGAACTGACAGTTGGCAAGAAGGTAGCTAGGAGGAGGTATTCAGATAACTTCACGTTGCAAGTTGCAAATAGGTTTGACCAACTGTCAGAGTTGAGTGGAGATAAACCTCCTGTAGCTGTAGGAAGTACGCAGTAGACCTCAGCTGAAGCCGAAATCTGTAGAGAGGTCTCTTAGGAAGAAGGAGGTTCTGCTGTTAGGCAGTTCTCATGGCAGAGGTGTTCAAGCCAATCTTACGATTTCTGACTGCAGTACCTTTTGCAATGTTTAGTAACCATAACAACATTTCTTTCACATAATAAATCAATGTTCAGAGATAGATTTTGTCTCGATATATGTCAAAGGTATTACACTGAGGGAGAGACATTGAATTACTGCTTACTTGATTTGTAGAGACTGAGATTTGTTGATTGCTGTAGTTAAGAGGTACTTCCTCGTTATTTTGTAGAAACGTAACTTACATAACGCAGACTTCAAGTTTTTCTTAACAAATAATTGTTAAATTTTACCATGAGTGAACAGCGTGGGCTCTGTCGTAGGGTCGTGCGTAGTGGGCTGCAGTGTGGGATTTGTAGTAAGTATTTTCATTGGGGGGGGGGGGGGGGGCTGCAGTGGGGAATTGTAGGATTTGCAGCAGGAATAAGATGATAGAGGAGCAGGAGCGTTTGATCTGCGCCCTTCAGGTGCAGTTGAAAAACGCTGAGTAGGAACTAGGTAGGCTGAGGAGGGGAATGGGGGCTGGGGAAAGGGAACTGACAGTTGGCAAGAAGGTAGCTAGGAGGAGGTATTCAGATAACTTCACGTTGCAAGTTGCAAATAGGTTTGACCAACTGTCAGAGTTGAGTGGAGATAAACCTCCTGTAGCTGTAGGAAGTACGCAGTAGACCTCAGCTGAAGCCGAAATCTGTAGAGAGGTCTCTTAGGAAGAAGGAGGTTCTGCTGTTAGGCAGTTCTCATGGCAGAGGTGTTCAAGCCAATCTTACGATTTCTGACTGCAGTACCTTTTGCAATGTTTAGTAACCATAACAACATTTCTTTCACATAATAAATCAATTTTCAGAGATAGATTTTGTCTCGATATATGTCAAAGGTATTACACTGAGGGAGAGACATTGAATTACTGCTTACTTGATTTGTAGAGACTGAGATTTGTTGATTGCTGTAGTTAAGAGGTACTTCCTCGTTATTTTGTAGAAACGTAACTTACATAACGCAGACTTCAAGTTTTTCTTAACAAATAATTGTTAAATTTTACCATGAGTGAACAGCGTGGGCTCTGTCGTAGGGTCGTGCGTAGTGGGCTGCAGTGTGGGATTTGTAGTAAGTATTTTCATTGGGGGGGGGGTGGCTGCAGTGGGGAATTGTAGGATTTGCAGCAGGAATAAGATGATAGAGGAGCAGGAGCGTTTGATCTGCGCCCTTCAGGTGCAGTTGAAAAACGCTGAGTAGGAACTAGGTAGGCTGAGGAGGGGAATGGGGGCTGGGGAAAGGGAACTGACAGTTGGCAAGAAGGTAGCTAGGAGGAGGTATTCAGATAACTTCACGTTGCAAGTTGCAAATAGGTTTGACCAACTGTCAGAGTTGAGTGGAGATAAACCTCCTGTAGCTGTAGGAAGTACGCAGTAGACCTCAGCTGAAGCCGAAATCTGTAGAGAGGTCTCTTAGGAAGAAGGAGGTTCTGCTGTTAGGCAGTTCTCATGGCAGAGGTGTTGGCCAACAGTTGCAGGAAGTACTTGGGAGTGGGTACCAGGTCACCAGAATAGTGAAGCCTAGTGCAGGGTTAGCTCAGGTTACTTGTAACATAGGGGACTTACGTAGGAATTTCTCAAAAGAGGATCAGGTAGTTATAGTGGGTGGGGCCTGGAATAGTCTTGATAGGGACTGGGAACATGATATAGGTGGTGTCTGGAAAGGATATCAACTCAAATTGGTGGCACAAATGTGCATTTTGTGCAGCTGTTTCAGCGTCACGAGAGGCCCTGTCTTAATACAGCTGTCAGACGTGTTAACATGAGGCTTGAGAAGGCGCTGATGACGGAGGGCGTGGATCACATTGCAGTGGTGCCGGTTGAAACTATCCAGAGGTCGGAGTTCACTAGGCACGGTCTACACCTCAATAGGTATGGGAGGGGGAGGTTGGCAAGGCTCTTAGGTGACAGTGTAGTAGGGGGTGGGGGTGTCACTCATGGAAAAATTCCTGTAGTAGGCCTGACTCCGTGCAGGCGTGCAGCCCATACTGGCTAGCTTTTTCCAAAAAAAAAAAGAAAAAAAAAAAAAAAAAAAAAAAAAAAAAAAAAAATTCTTTTTTTATTGTTTGTGACGTAAGCTATACAGCTGAATAGTATATTTTATTATGCGACTTGTTTTGTTTTATATTTTCTGAAGAAGGCAATCTTATTCATTGCCGAAACCTGGTATATATATATATATATATATATATATATATATATATATATATATATATATATAATTTGGCCGGCCGCGGTGGCCGAGGGGACTGAGGCGCTTCAGTCACGGTCTGCACGGCCACTACGGTCGGGGGTTCGAATCCCCCCTCGGGCATGGATATTTGTGCCGTCCTTAGTTGTAGGTAGTTCATAAGTAGTTTGTAAGTTTAGGGACTAATGACCCCGTAGTTAAGTCCCTTAAGCTTAACAAACATTTATTTAATTTGCTACCGAGGGCTGCTTGTTTATCCGTTGACGTAACGTTTAAAATTTTTACAGAGCAATGTGGCTGTATTCCTGTTACGTACCCAGATACACATTCCGCAGCTGAAACTCCTTCTGTATCCTATTAAATTTTTGCACGTTCTTACAGAAATATCTTGTGGAACCGTCCTCAGACCACTGACGAATCACTACATATTTATTCGTATCAGAAGCATTGATACTAGGTATACATTTACAAAAAAAAAAAAAAAAAAAAAAAAAAAAAAAAAAAAAAAAAAAAAAAAGCTTTTACTGGATTATATACATTATATACAAAGTCACACTTTACAAAATTGTTCAAATGTTCAAATGTTTGTAGAACTTATGGGACTTAACTACGGGGTCGTCAGTCCCTAAGCTTACAAACTACTTATGAACTAGCTAACACTTAGGACGGCACAAATATCCAGCCCGAGGGGGGATTCGAACCCCCGACCGTAGTGGCCGTGCAGACCGCAAATGGAGCGCCTCAGTCCCCTCGGCCACCGCGGCCGGCTACAAAATTGTCTATACTACTTTTGCCCAGACGTTGGCGACATCCAGTGCATTTTCTGTAGTCTGAAGCAGATCTGCATGTTTTAGGGCACTGACTACACTGCAACAAAGGAGACGTCGTCTGGATTGCACCACACTCACACAATGGGGGCTCGGTGTTGAAACCTCACTTCTGTAGGTTGCTTTTGCATCTTGTCGCGCCTGCCCGTAATCTGTTCAGTGATCTCAAAGTACTCCATTTCTCCATGTGACCGGGTGACAGTTCTTCGATAGGTGTCAGCCATTCTTCGGAGCGAGTTAAACTTGTACACCACATGTCGATTCGGGATTGCTGAGGTGTCCCGTTAAGAGCCTCTGTTGATCTGAGGAAACTTTTCCTAGATTTAAGTAATTTAGTGTTTCTGGAATGCTGACGTGGGAATGTAATTCCAACTACCTTAACAGGGGGACCACAAGATCACTGACAAGCAATACTCACCTCTTGAAATTATCGCCCATCAACGCTGCCTGTTCAACTAGTGGTCTGAGGATGGTTGTATACTAGAATCGAAATGGTCAACTATTAATAAACGTTCCGCGACATACAGTGCTTCACGATAAATTTCCGTCAAATAAATTTGTTTTGATTGTTTTAAGAAGGTTTGATCGCTGACAAGGGGACCATCAGAAGTATAAATAACGAATTTTGATGCGTCTCGGGTATGTTGTGCGGGGACATACACTGAGTAAGAGACTATCTGCGACGGGCCTTGGTTTTCGAGAAAATTGATGTCGAAGTTCACTGCGCGATGTAAAACGCGTAACGGTAAGCACATTGCAACCAAGGGAGCGTAGCGTAGCGGTCAAGTTCTGCAGCTACCAAGCTGGAGTTACCGTGTTCGGGTCCTCTCTGTGGTTGTGTTTTCTTTTTCTTTAATCAGAATAGTCTGACTTTTTTCCATTTTTACAGTATATCAACAAACAGTGTATATTGTTTTAAATTAGTGAGAAATATTCAATTTTGCCGCCGTAATTTAATCTTCCGATCATTACTAAAAAGTCTTACTCGCTATCGCCTGCGTCGCTTGTCACAACAGAAATCCGGATGATAGGCGTATTTGTCGTAAAATTAGCTGAAACAAAATTGTTTACAACACCAATCACATTTTATAAAAGTTACTGTCTTGCCGGCGCACGGAGCTTTTAAGAGCGATACCACAAAAAGTTAATTTACATTAACAAAGAGATCTCTTTCATCCGTTAACTTTGATGCGAACCATGAGTATTAGGTCATCTGCGAAAAAGCAGGTTCCCTGAATTGATACAAAATTAATGAGTGTCGTTTTTCGACGAATGTCATTCGGATTTCTGTTGTAGAATAGCAGGCGGTAACAGGCTATAGCGAGTAAGATTTTGTAATAATGACGTGAAAATTAAATTATTTCGTCAAAATCGAATATTTCTTACTAATTTCACACAATGTATACTATTTGATAGTATTCTGTAAAGTAAAATGGAAAAAGTCGGACTATTCTGACTATATATATATAAAAGAGAGAGAGAGAGAGAAAGAAAGAAATCACACAAAGACGTCCCGAACTTGGTACCTCCAGCGTGGCAGCTGCGCAACCCTCACTTGGTTAGACTATGGCTAACGTTAAGCCCCTTTTACACAATCGACGTTCTTCTCTCAGTTGACTACTCGAAACGAGTATGTCTACTGCAGCGCCCCTGGCGTGTTATTCGCGTACTGAGTCCCGTCTGTTTGGATTGGTCGTTTAGACGATAGCACAAAAATTGTGGAGCTGTCTGCTGCGTAGTTTCGCATCTTAATAACGAAGTGAGATTACGGGGCACTTTTTAATTGGGAGAAGGAAATGACAATCAACATACTTTATATTATTTCGATGGAAAAAAAATGGAAATGAGCGTATGGCTTTCTTGGCCGGGAGATCCCTGATGGGATTGTTCGGCCGCCTGAGTGTAAGTCTTTCTATTTGACGCCGTGTGGGCGACTTACGTTCAATGATGATATGATGAAGATTAGGACAACACACAACACCCGGTCCCCTGCCGGGAATCGAACCCGGGCCTCCTGCATGGTAGTCAGCGACGCTTCCACTAAGCTACGGAGGCGGACATCGAAATAAGACGTAAAAATGCCAGTCAAGGCTCACTAGATTTTTATTCGGTACTATAATACTTACCACGTGCCTTCGTTGTTTTCAAAACAGTACCTCGCGTCTTCTGCTGGGCTATGCAGCCGCTGCTTCTGCGCATGCACAGTGTTCACCGCACTCGGAAATTTAGAACTCCACACTCAGCACAGTCGAAAAGTTATTGACGTCATAGTCGCACTCACGCCGTGGTTGGCTCCTGATTTACACGACGGCAGAAAAGCCGTCCACGCTTCGAGTAGTCGATTTTCGCAAGAAAGTGAATCGTTTAAAAGGGGCTTTACGAGTCTTACATTGGGCAGTGAACTTCAGAATCAATTTTCTCGTAAACCAAGGCTCGTCGCTGAATAAGCGGGCAGCCTGATACTCAGTGTATGTCCCTCTACAACATATACGAGACCCATCAAAATTCGTTTTTTATACTTCTGGTGGCCCCCTTGTGAGAGAGAAGTGTCTCAACGAACATTACGCACGAGAACTGTAATGAAAACCTAAGTAGTTTCCATACATGCCGGACAGCAGTGAGCTGGTAATCATTGAGAAGGACAAACAGATGTAGCGCGGCGCCGCTGCTTTCTGTGCCTGTCCGTTTCGTTTCGAGATCTGCCGTGCAGGCGGCCTTCCCGCCGGTCGTCACCTCGGGATGACGGAGCGCCTTTTGGAAGCGGTCGCGCTCCGCCTGATGACGCTCCTCAACCGAAACGCTGCACCGGTGAAGGCCGCCCTCTCACGGAGCCGGCTGCTGAGTGCCGATGGCGGGGGGCGCTGCCTTTCACGGCTTCTTCATCTGCATCTACATATATACTCCGTAATTCACCGTAAGGTGCGTGGCGGAGGATACACTGTACCACTACTAAGCATATATTTCCTATTCCACTCCCAAATAGAACGAGGCCTAATTTCTATTATGTTGTCTTTGCGATCACCACGCGAAATGTAAATAGGTGGCAGCAAGATCGTACTACACTCACCTTCAAATTGCGGCCCTCTAAATTTACTCAACAGAATTTCACGAAAAGAACGTCGTCTTTCCTCCAGCGATCCCCAATTGAGTTGCCGGAGCATTTCCGTGACACTCGCGCATTGGTCTAACCTACCAGTAACAAACCTAGCTGCTCGCCGCTGAACTGCCTCCATGTCTTCCTTTAAACTGATCTGCTGCGGGTCCCAAACACTTGAGCAATACTCAAGACGTGGTCGTACAAGCGTTTTATACGCGGTCTTCTTTACAGAAGTACATCTTCCCTAAATTCCCCCAATAAACCGAAGTCGGCTGTCCACCTTACTCACAACTGTCCTTACATGTTCGTTCCATTTCATTCCAATGCTACCTAGGTACAAGGCCTGCGCGCTGCCTGCCAGGAGTAGTCATAACACAGGAAAACTATTTGTCTTTTGTAGCTTTGTGCTGAGTTGGGAATACGTACGCGTTGCACACTGTGTTTCAGGATGTTCTTAATGTTATTTGTGTTATTCACACGCACATTTTTTTGGTATAAGATATTTATGAACTATTAGTAAGATATTTTACCAATATTGGAATCGGATCTAGGTGGCGTTGCTTCTTCACGCTGCCGGCTACTTTGCGTCTTACGCTCTTATTTTGAAGCCGTTTTGTCGAATAGATAAACGTAAAACCTTCACGCAGCATAAAAAATATTAATTGTTTGAAAAATCATTATAGAAATATCGTAAAAATGAATAATTGTTCTGTCGGCTAGACCAATATGATTTTTTCGTCTTTTTATTTCGTTTTTGTCTTCCTTTCGCATGTTCATAATATTTAAAGGAAAGAAAAATTTGGATAGTAGCAATATTAATAACTCACAATTATAACGATTAATATGCGTGATATGGTTTACTTATTTACTTTGTTTTGGTCCTTTAAAAGTTTTCAGGAAAAATATTATAGACGATTACAGTAATAAGTCAAGTAATTTGGAAAAACAACAAAAATCACAATTTTCATGTTTAGTCTCGAGTATGACTGACCGAGGGGGATGACATACCTTATTCGGCCTGAGCAATCAACATGAAATTTAGCATCTTCTCTGATGTTATTATTATTATTATTATTATTATTATTCATGGATAAGATGCGAGCGTAATTAGACGATTTTTCACATACCGTATTCGGCCTGAGCAATCAACATGAAATTTAGCATCTTCTCTTATGTTATTATTATTATTATTATTCATGAAGAAGATGCGAGCGTAATTAGACGATTTTTCGGAATGAAGTAGAAAATAAGTTCTTCCATCACTGAAACTTTCCTTTATTTTTCATTTTAGTCGCTTTGTAGATTACTGTTCAAATGTTCAAATGTTTGTAAACCTATCGGAGTTAACTTCTTGGTCATTATTCCGTAGCTTAAAAACTACTTAAACTAATGTAAACTAACGTAAGGACAACACAAACATCCAACCGCAGCACGGCGCCCCAGTACGCACGACTTATCCGCCGCGGCGTAGATTAATGTACTTGGGAGAAAAATGTTTCAATGCCTTGAGCCCATCTCGAAAATGCGATTCCTCCAGGCCTACAGAATAGTTATATACGGCTATTAGTTCTTCTTTTGAAATGAATCTTCGTCTACTAAGAAAAATTTCCAGTTTTTGGAAAAGATGGAAGCCTGAGTTGTATCAAGTGAATAAAGCGGGTTTGATAACATTTCATACCTTAGTTCGTGTAATTCTGCCATGACGACGGAGCATGTGTGCGGCCGCACATAATCTTGATGGAAGATGTTTCTTCCTTGCTAAATCTGGCCTTAATCCAATATCTTTTGTTGCAATTTTTCGACGAAGTTAGCATAGTTTTATCCAGTAATTGTTTGCCTGGTAGGGAGATAATCTACTAACAGAAACCCCTTCACATCCCAGAACACTGATGTCGTGACCTTACCAGCCGAAAGAATCGTCTTCGCTTTCTTTAGTGGCGGAGAATCCGCATATTACCACTGCTTTGACTGAGGTAAAGTAGTGCACCCAAGTATCAAAATGTTCAAATGTTTGTATAGCTTATAGAACTTAACTACGGGGTCATCAATCCCTAAACGTACAAACTACTTATGAACTAGCTACAAATAAGGACGGCACAAATATCCATGCCGGAGGGGGGATTCGAACCCCCGACCGTAGTGGCCGTGCAGACCGTGACTGGAGCGCCTCAGTCCCCTCGGCCACCGCGGCCGGCACCCAAGTATCATCTATTTTCACAAACCAGCGCACAATATCGTGTTTGCTTCTCCTAAAACAATGTTCCAATATGTCCAGTTTTGCGTTTTTGATCCAGCGACAAGGGTCGCGGCTCTCACCTTGTAGATATTTTTTTCATTTCTAATTCTTCAGTAAAAATGTGATATACCCTTTCAGATGACACCTGACAAGCACGAGAAATTTCACGCACTTTGAATCGGCGATCCTCCATGACCATTTTGTGCACTTGTGCAATGATTTGTGGAGTAGTGACTCATCTCGCCCGACCACTGCGCGGATCATCATCTAAGCTCTCCCAACCAAATGGAAATTCATTTGTCCACTTGGCAACAGTTGAATACGAAGGAACGGTGTCCCCCAGTGTATTCTGGAAATCGTCATGAATGTCCTTCACTTTCGTGCCTTTCTTTACGAAGTACTTAATCACTGCTCGAATCTCGACTTTTTTCCATCTTCGCCAATCACTACGCGAGAAAAACAACAGAGCTACGTCACCGCCCCAGCTCTCTTCCAAGAGCACTGACTTGGCACGTCACGTTACAAACAACAGTCCAAAGGGTATCACGTGAACAAATCGTTGCGTTAGTGCTGACCTAACATGGTGATTCAGAGAACGTTTTAAATCGCCCTCGTATTTATACTATGAAAACATCGTAGGCTGCATGGCGGACGGAGCCACACAATACAATTTTACACCGTTTGACCGAACACTATTAAAGTTGGATAGTGTTTTCATGTAGACCATACAAGACATCAACAGAGTTCAACACCGTTGACCTATCACCAAGGAAGTTGCCAGGTAGGCTATATGTTACTTTTCATGGGTAGGGATTTGGAGGATATGGACAGAGAGGAGGAGAGTGAGATTAACTAGAAGAAGGGGAGAATGAGACTGACATTAGAATGAGGAAGAGGAGGAGATGGACAGAGGAAGAGCGAAGGAATTGGGCAAGAGAGGGGAAGGAGGTACTGGACAGAGAGAGAGGACAGGAGGAGAAAGAGAGAGGGGGAACCAGGTGTTGGTTAGGTGCTAGGAGGAAGTGAACAGACAGAAGGGGGCAAGTAGATGGGCAGAACGTTGACAGGAAGAGATGGACATAGAGATGGGGAGGAGCTGACAGACTAACGAAAGAATGGAGTGAATACACAATATAAGAAATTTCACTGTGAATCACACGAACCATTAATTATGTCAAGACGTGTGGAGAAAGAGATGCAGTGTGAGAGAGAAGAGGGATGGATAAAGGTAGAACGAATAGGTCGAGGATGGGGAGGCACAGGTAGATAGGAGGAGATGGACAAAGGTAGAGGCGAAGGAAGGGATGGACAGAGAGAGAGAGCGAGAGAGAGAGAGAGAGAGTAGGGTGGGAGAAGATGGTGAGACCGAAGGGAGAAGATAGACTAACAGAAAATTGGAATAAATAAATTTAAGTAACCGCGTTTGTAGCTATGGTGGATTGCTCGCAGAAGGTGCAAAAGGGTGGTCGAGGGAGCAAAAAATGTAGTGGATAATTATATCCTATTCTAATACGTTCTGTAAGTCTGAGTGACTTTAGATTGATTACTTCTTTACTACTAGGTGCATTCACGAAGCATTTTGCAGTCGGTACATAATTGTCAACCAATAAGTGTAACTATCAAATTGTATCATTGTATGACACACAGTTCAGAAGATAAACTTGAGATGCGTAAGTAAATACTGTGCCAAGTTTGACATTTCATACTAAGAATCCTGTTCGCAGCACATTTCTCATACAGTATATAATTATACCACTGAAAGGACCTGCAAAGTTATATCATTGTACGACACATTGTTCAGGAGATTTGCATGAAAACAAAACTACAGGGCGAAATTCTCTACAGATACATGGGGAACGGTTACAAATACCAAATGTGGTATACATATTACTTACTATCTGAATAGAAATATTGTGGTATCCTGTTGGGAAGGGCGTGGTATAGCAATGTGGAGAGTGAAGGGGGTGGCAGAAAAGAGAGGGAGAGGAAGGATACGGGCACAGATAGGCGGGAGGGCCATGTGGAAAGAGCGAGAGAGAGGGACGGAGAAGTGTACAGAGAAAGGGAAGGGAAGGAGGTGGGCAGAAAGGGAGAGGGAGAGTTCATACAGAAAGAGGTGAGGAGTAAATTGGAAGGGGTGAAGGGATAATCTTAAAGGAGTTAGGAGATGGTCACTAGGGGAAGGAGATGATAGAGGAGGAGGAACGGAAAGGCAGAGAGAAAGAGGGGACAAATAGACGGATAGGGGAGGAGATGGTGTGAGGAGTAGATGGACAGAGCGGTAATCACGAAACTGCGAATGCAAGACTGAGTTAAACACACAACCAGGCCAATCACTTTGTGTGGTAGTTATTAAGCACCCTGGGCAACGCTGGGCATTGAAGCTGGTTAATTAAAAAATGGAAACTAAAAGTTGATTCTGACACTGTAGTACATAAATTACCCAACAATGGAGTAGTTTTCTCTACAAAGTGAAGAGAAAACGGCTAATACCGTTTAACGGACCTAACGGATTGCTATGAGGGCGGCCGTGATCTCAGGTACTTGCTGTGGACATTAGCAGCCAATTAACATTGCGCCGTCAGGAGGGAAAGCGGAACTCGCGATGCTCCAGCCAGCCGTCACCGCACTGTCTTGACCCAACACCGTGTGTGCTCATATACAGTGGTGCTCATCGACTAGCCAGCTGTTTCTATTGCCCCTCCGGTTTTAGTTCAGTTCCGCCACGGACAGAGCGTAGTAGTGCACCTGGAGCTTGGATAGCAAGTAATTCAGTGAAAGCGGCAGTGAAACAGAATGTGTTTCACAACAAAATGTACTTGCAAAAGGAAGAAGGGTAAGAATTCAAGAATCGGTAAACGACAAGTTCCTCTATAGTTTTTTGTATGCGCTAATGACCTTCCATTTATAACATATCGGGAGGAATTAATTATTTTCGCAGGTGACACACAACATTTGGGAGAAATGGGCGAAAACAACCTCACAGATATAGTGCCGGGCGCGTAGTAAACAGAATAAACAACGGAACAAAGCTGGTGATGCTAAAGGTTAACTCATACGCGAGACGCAAAATACCGCAACGTACTTTCCAGCTACCGCTCGTGCGCACGTTATTTACAATTTTCATTACTGGCTGGAGAATTTTGGGACTAACTGTAAAGTGTGCGAAGAGTGTTAAACGGCAGAAGTCCGTGATTTCAAGTGGACAAACAAACACACACACATACACATACTTTCTACTTCTCCCTCCCTCCCTCCCTCCCTCTCTCTCTCTCTCTCTCACCTTTCTGTCTCTCTCACACGCACAGACACACAAACACACACACACACACACACACACACACACATACACATGCGCGCGCGCGTATGTGCTCATGCGGATTCACAGACAAACTAAACGCAGACGTCAGATAGCTGATAATTACTAACGTCAGTATTCACTGACTCACCAAGTTTCATTAGATATTGGGGTAGAAATAGCGGTGGTGTTTTCTGTTTACAAAATTAACACGAAGACTAAAAACAGCCACATACAGCCACAATTCCCATTGAGTTTACCATTTAATTTGTATTAAAACCATCTTTTATTGAACAAAAAAATATAGGTGTTCCTTCACCGTGTTCGAAAGCTTTACTCAGCGAAACATTTACAATAATAATAACTTCGAGCCGGCCGCGGTGGCCGAGGTGACTGAGGCGCTGCAGTCACGGTCAGCACGGCCACTACGGTCGGGGGTTCGAATCCCCCCTCGGGCATGGATATTTGTGCCGTCCTAGTTCGTAAGTAGTTCATAAGTAGTTTGTAAGTTTAGGGACTGATGACCCCGCAGTTAAGTCCCATAAGCTTTACAAACATTTGACTTGACTTAATAACTTCGATTTCATATTAAACCTAATTTTTGTGTATCACGACAACATCAGAAAGCGCATAATTTTTCATGCATATCAGCACAATGAATGAGGCCAGACAATCTAAGAAAAACTTCTACATCGAAATTGGGCACATCTTGGTGCGCCGCGGCGGAATAGCCGTGCGCATTGAGGCGCCGTGCTGCGGTGCGCGCAGTATTTCGCCATTGGGGTTTCGAGTCCCCCCTCGGGCATGGGTGTATGTGTTGTACTTAGGTCCGTTTAACTTGGTTTAAGTAGTTTGTAAGCTACGGACTAATAACCGCAGAGTTAAGTCTCATAGATTTACAAACATTTAAACATTTGAACATCTTCGTGCAAAGAACCCACAGAAGACCTGCAAGTATTAAACATCTCTATAAAATTAAGTAGACAACAGCTATAGTCTTGACCGAAAATTTATTAATATTGATGACCTGTTTCAACTCATTTTTACTCTTAAAAATGTTCAAATGTTTGTAAATCTATTGAACCAAAGTGCGTGGTCATCAGTTCGTAGCTTACAAACTACTTAAACTAAGGTCAACTAACCTAAGGACAACACACACACCTATGTCCCAGCGAGGACTCGAACCTCCGACGGCGAGCAACGCGCGCTCCGCAGCGAGACGTCTTATACCGCTCGGCTACTCCACCGCGGCTTTGATTCTTCCTCGGTCATCACTGTTAATAAATTTTGGTCAAGACTATAGATATTGTCTACTTAATCAATAATATTTAGACCGCCTCCAAGACAACATGTTAAATAATAACTCTATAGAACACATACGAGACCGCAAAAAAAAAAAAAAAAAATAAATAAATAAATAAAAATATATATATATATATATATATATATATATATATATATATATATATATATAAATAAAAAAAACTTTAAAATCACAATACAAAAACAACACACAAAAATGGACAGACGAACAAAAGAGAGAACAAAGTGAAAGAATGAAATGTTTTTGGGAAGGTAAAAAGGAAAAAAAAAAAAAAAAAGATTAAGGACTTATATATATATATATATATATATATATATATATATATATATATATATATATATATATGGGTGGTCAAAAATTTTCCACAAGAATCATCTGCACCCATTTTTGGCATTCCCGCCCCGTAACGGTTCTGCGGTGTATCAAGATGATAAAGTTCCGGCACAACGCTCTCTCTATGGCCGGTAATGGTTCGAAGAAAACGCTGAGGATTTCCAAAGACTGAATCCGGATTCCGGGTTTGAATCGCATGGATCATCTATGGGATGCCATGGAACGCGGCTCTGTGCAGCACCCACGAACAGGCCTGATTATAGACGTTGCTCTGCCAACGGTCAGGTATCAACTGCATCAAGAGGCGTGCCGGGGACTTGCATACTCACATCCGCGGCGCGTCGTGGCAGCCCGCAGGGCTAGAGGAACCCCAACACCTATTCAGTGACATTTGCTAATCAGTGTACAGTCACAGGGAATTCTTCAAAGACTACGCGAGGCTCTCTGGTGACGTGCCGCGTGCCTTAGTCAGAGTGACACCAGAGGAAGAGGAGATGACGGCGCGGCTTCTGCGAACCGCGTGTGGCTTGCCGGTGGCGGTACCGGAGAGCGTGTCGTGGTGCGGTGTTGGCACCGTTATACTCTAGGCAGCCGTGGGCGCCGCATAGCAAGGTTCCGGGGAGGTCAGCGCAGGCTTTCACTGCCGGCTGCCGCGCCGCCAAATGCCACGGCGCAGACCTGGCTGCCACCTGCGGCAGGCTGCGCCAGATGCGCGATACGACAACACTTTTCATTTAAAAAGTAATTGATATTACAAATATTTTGTGTAGGTGGTGCTGACAGCTCTTGGATAATGTGAAGCAATCATTCTTGTGCCAATACAGCAAATATTTTTATTTGTTATATTGTACCGGTTTCGGCAGCTGCTGCCATCAACAGAAAATCAACAAGATATTTTACATCAAAGCCAATAACATTTTTACTGAGTACAGCAACGTCTAATATATATTAAGTTGACCTGACATAGTCGGGTCTGAAGGCGATCTGATCGTTTTACAGTTTTCAAAATGAAAAGCCAAGAGCGCACATTAATAATTTATTAAATGACGACCGGTTTCGGTGCACTGTGTCACCATCATGTGGTCACATACACATAATAAACTGGTCATCTTGTTAAAAAAATTCGGTATCTTTTTTTTATTTATTTTTTATTTTTTATTAATATAGTGTCTAAGTGCAATGTTGCATTTGTTATTTTATACCCAATTTTTGTAACATGATGACCAGCTTATAACAATATGTGCCCAGAAGATGGTGACACAGTGCATTGAAACCGGTTGTCATTTAATAAACTATTAATGTGCGATCTGGGCTTGTTTCACCCCAGATATCTCTGAAACTACAAGAGATATTGAAATACCACTTTCACCGTCATGAACGTACGGCAGGTGCTTATGAAAGTAGGTACTATGAGACACTCTAAAACGCGAGGAAATATTATTTTCAACACCAACTTACGTTTTTTTAAATGGATACTCCATATTACTTCTTTAGCAATCGATAGGATGAAAAATCACAAAAGGAATGGCGTCGGTTGCATCGTGATGCGTCAATTACATCCGGAAAAAACTGGGAAGCGAAGTTCACGTTTGAAATAACATGAGGCGCGCTGCTAGACAAGGACAACAGATTTCGGCCCGAATCAAGTCATCTTCGCGTCTCCTGTAAAGAAGAAGAATACATACATCACGTGTGATCAATGCCCAATATATATTCAAAATTAGAAGATTATATACTTGACATCATTCAAGCCGTTGGTGCGATGTAACATGTTGTAATGGAACCTACGTAGGCAGAGGATCCCAGATCGCTAGTTTCAAACTGCTTTATTTAGACCAGTTTCGGGAATTCTAAGTTGCTATCTTCAAGTCCCTTAACATTTAAATATTATATGGCAATATTTTGTCACATTGTGACACCCATATCCAAAAACAGAACGTAAATGTGACAAAATATTACCATATGATATTTAAATATTAAGACACTTAAGAAGGCAACTTAGAATTTTCGACACCGATCTAAATAAAGCAATTTGAAACTAGCGATCTTGACTCTTCTGCTTATGCAGATTCAATTACAATATACAGAACACATTTGCCATACATATTCACGTAAAAGTAATTATAAAATAAGTATTACTTGTACATTTCAATATTGATAATAATAACGCTTTTTGGTTTAGCTGTTCCATATTTGATTGTAAAACCAGAAGGAACATAATTAAGTCGTAGGTCAAAGATCCTATTCTGTTATTCTGGTATATCTAAGGCTGCATGTCTTCGGCGTCGTATCTTTCGCTGCCATCCGAGCACTGAGTTCCTACAATGAGTTGTATTGTACAGTTGGTCGGAGAATTCCAGCAACCACGCTGTGAAGCTGCAGTCGGATGTACAGTCTGACACCACAACACAAACGGTTGCGTTTATTCTGGTTACCATGACTGCCGATGCGACGTTACTGTGCGTTCATCGATAAATCGCTGTACCGCACTGTTCTGAATGACCTTCACCGGAGAGAATAGCGGTGATCTACGAAGACGTGGTATTCTTCCAATGTTTTGAAAGGCCGTCTTAATTCTGACATCATGGTGTTGTGAGTCATCGAGCATGACTTCAGATCACGGTAGGTAGCGCTTTACGTAACTGTGACGGCACAATGGTCATGGATACTGAACATATTTATGTGTTACCTGTCATGCGACATTATAGTCAATACCGAGGGGGGGGGGGGGCAAAGCACCTGTGTTTATTATTTTGATTAAGCCCATCCTCGACTAGGTAAGTCCCAAACCACACCAAAGTCGTTAATCTGCCGCTAAGTAACGTCATACTGCTTTTGAACAGGACAGTGGCCATCTACATACATACGTGTCTGTAATAATGAGGTGTGTAGCTACATCCATTCCCGATATAAAATGTGTGGGACCAACTTGGATATCAACTTCGTTCCACTGCTAGTAACTGGGAGAGGCATAAACTCAACCACCTCTTATTGAGTGGAAAATTTCATAAATTGTGAAAGGGTGATTCTGTCTAACCACTTCATCCACTTTTTGAAGAATCTGAACATATTCACGTCTGGGTTTTTCAGAAATGAGTAGATGAAGTGTACTTCTGACCTGTGACCAGATGAGATAAATTTAATATCTTGGCAACAAAGAATTATTCGTGTAATACTTTTTTGAATCTAAGCAAAAACAAAAAAGGCTATACATGATATACCAACTGAAGATACGTTGAAAATGACAGGCGAAATATCTCTGTGATGTAAATAAGTAGTTGCAGCATGGAAAATGTTTTTGTAAATTCTACAATAAACGTTTATAGACATATTCTGTGGAAAATGTGTGGCTATGTTGACCCTGTTGATGATAGTAAAAAGCAGGGGAGTAGATACGAGAACGTTTTTCTTTTTGATCACTCGCGCTAAAATTAAGAAAAAGACAATAATTTGTGCAATGAATATGAGAGTTGGACTGAAAACTTTGCCAAGAAAGAGAGGTACCAAGGTGTCTGTAAGTTGTAATGGGTGCTTAGTTGAGCTTTGGCTTCTTACTTGTTGTCGAGACACTTTGTCTCGAATGTCTTATGGGTGGCCTTCGTGAGGCCTAGGCAAGCGTCGCGCACAATTTCGGTTTCCAAAGGCCGATGGGCAGGTGCAGAAACTTACGGGAGACCAGGGCAACGGCGCCGCCCTAAGAAAACCCCAGTTTTATAACGAACGGTTGGCAGTACGTGCGCTTGCCAGTGGTCTACCTCCGTTACCTACTCCGGAACAAATTCCTGTGGTCGCCGTCCGTGAATGTTGACAGTTATTGTTGACGTTTTCGATGTAATATTCGAGCCTGTATTTTATTGAAATAAGTACCTCTATAGGGTGTCAGTGTTTGAAATTCTCAGGTGTTTACCGAATCACATGTAGTGATTGTCCATATAATTATATTGGCCAGACAGGTAGAACATTCGAGGTCAGGTTCAAGGAGCATCTGTATTTACCTGCCTCCAATTCAGCCCTTTTCCTCAACTGGTCACTCGGTCACTAGCATTTCCTCTAATCTATCAGTACTACACAGGAAACGAAAAGAAAATGTCCTTAATATTTTAGAAGAACTTGAAATATACTGGGCTTTAAAGCAATCTCCATCACATACACTTAACACGCAGACTGAATTGAGGCACAAATCCATCCTCGCGAACTTTGACTACCTCAACATATAACCGAGCCCACTCATCTGTTTCACAGTTGCTTCTACCTCCCTTTGTTATTATTTACGTTTAAAAAAAATTCTGAATCCCTTATTAATAGGGATTTCAGCCCTATAATAGATCCCTGTTTAGTGGTTTTGGCTCCTTGCAGCCCAAGGTTTCATTTCACGCTATATCATGTTTTGTCTGGTGTTATACCAGCATACGTTTGTACGTCCAGTTCACGTACTTTGTTTACCAAGTGTTTTTCCTATAATTACTGTGTTCACCAAACACACTTTGCGCATCCGGAACCCCCGGTGCAGTCTGTCATCACGCGCTCCTGCGCCAGTTTGTATTCCGCCACGCCGCTGTCCGTGCCGCCTGGCTCTATCAGGTGCTTTGATCGACGAGGGCGGTTGTCGCCTTGATATTTTGTGTGAAGTGTTCTGACAGCCGGGGTTGTTGTGGATTGTATTGGCGAGCCACTGGTTTTATGTTTTAACTGTAAGTATATTTCTATTCCACCTTTACCCAGATAGCCTTATTCTGGTTTGTCACTGGCTTATAGTCTGGTGCTTCCTGTTTATTCAGGAATTTGACCCGAAGTGGCGACTGTAAGTCGCGAAACCGGTCGTCTTTTTAAAAGAAGTAAAACAGCTGAAGCGGACCTTTTTATTAAAGATGTTTCATCTTAGATGTGGATGTCCGTCAACAAAGGTTTTATGTGTATAGCAGAAAAGACTATTCTTCACGTTTATAGTCCTTTTCAATAACGCTTTATTCTTTTATCAACTATCCAAAAAAATTCCAAATTCATAGAAAAAAAATCGCAAGTTTGTTTTATAGGGAGGCGTAACAGCTTTGGTACCTGTCAACAGTGCGAGGGCACTTCAGTATAACTCTGGCTCTGAACCCCCTCCCCACCCCAGGGGAAAAATTTGTCTACGCTCCTGATAAAATGTTCAAAAGTTTGTATAGCTTATGGGACTTAACTGCGGGGTCATCAGTCCCTAAGCTTACAAACTACTTACGAACTAGCTAATACTAAGGGCGGCACAAATATCCATGCCCGAGGGGGGATTCGACCCCCGGCCGGCGCTCCTGATAAAAATTGAAACAGAAGGAGTTCGCGTAAGCCGGCCGCGGTGGCCGAGGGGACTGAGGCGCTCCAGTCACGGTCTGCACGGCCACTACGGTCGGGGGTTCGAATCCCCCCTCGGGCATGGATATTTGTGCCGTCCTTAGTATTAGCTAGTTCGTAAGTAGTTTGTAAGCTTAGGGACTGATGACCCCGTAGTTAAGTCCCATAAGTTCTACAAACATTTGAAGTTCGCGTAACCGAGTAGCAGTAAACAGCCAGTTGGAATAGCACGGTAGTTGGTCGCTGGTAGCAGCGGACTGGAAAGAAGGCGCCGTGATGTTACGGGCGCTGGGCGACGTCATCGGCGTCACGATGCAGCGGGCATGACGTCACGGCGCGCGGGCCGGCGGTAGCGGCGTGTTACAGGTTCCCGTGTAACTGTGCGCGCTCAGGCAGACCACGCCACGCGGTGACACAGGGCGGCGCGCTCTCGCTTTCTACTCGGGAATTTGAATATAATGACTCGGCGAGCGGCGAACCGGCCGCCATTGTGGCCGGCCCGAAAAACCCAGCAGCCACTCCCTTCGCTTGTCGGCCGGCGAGAGCAGCAAGTGAGCGGTTATGGCCCCTTTGTGTCCGCACCGAGCAAGCGAGAAAGTCTGCCGAGAAATTTGTTTTCACAGTACAGACGCGAGGCGCAATTACGATTTCATAAGTCGCTGACTGTGTGCTGTGGGAAGCAGGACCGAGTACAGGAATTCTGTCGGATGGATGTAACGATACACCAGAACAGGGAGTGGCAACACGTCGATCGCGATCTACCAGTAGATCGCCAGTGCTTGTATGGTAGATCGCGTGGGTGCTGACAGTGGGGAAAAAAATGACCATGGTTTTTCGTAGCAGTGAAATTTCGCGCTTGCTCGACCCAAGTTCCTTTTATTTCTTAACTAGCTGAAAACCCGGCGCTGCCCGGGTATTTATTTATTTATTCCTGCCCTTTTTCAGGTATATATTCATTTGTATAAGGGCAGTTGTTGTTATGGTCTTCAGTCCGGAGACTGGTTTGATGCAGCTCTCCACCCTACTCTATCCTGAGCAAGCCTTTTCATCTCATCATAAGAACGGCAACCCACATCCACTTGAATCTGCTTACTATACGCGTCTCTTGGTCTCCCTCTGCGATTTTTTCCCCACACACTTCCCTCCAATGCTAAATTTACGATTCCACGATGTCTAAGAATGTGTCCTACCAAGCGATCCCTTCTTTTAGTCAGGGTATGCCAAAAATTCCTTTTCTCACCAATTCTGTTCAGTACCTCTTCATTAGTTATGCTATCTACCCACCAAATCTTCAGCATTCTTCTGTAGCACCACATTTCAAAAGCCTCTATTCTCTTCCTGTCCACACTGCTTATCGTCCATGTTTCACTCCCGTACAAGGCAACACTCCACACAAATGCCTTCAGAAAAGACTTCCTTACCCTTATATTAATATTCGATGTTACCAAATTTCTCTTTTTCAAAAATGCTTTTCTTCCCATTGCCATTCTGCATTTTATATCCTCTGTACTGCGACCATCGCATGTTATTTTCACTACCCAAGTAACAAAACTCATCTATCACCTTCATTGTTTCGTTACCTAATCTAATTCCTTCAGCATCGCCTGACTTTCCAAGACCGCATTCCATTATTCTTGTTTTGCTCTTGTTAATGTTCATTTTATACGCTCTCTTCAACACACTGTCCATTCCATTCAACTGCTCATAAGGGCTGTATGTCTGTAAAATCTCTTGCGAATCCAATTAGTTCTAAAGAAGTAATAGAATAAAACTTGGTGCGTGATGAGATGGTTTTCTATGAACGATACTGTTAATGTGCTCATATCTCATAAACTACGTGTCGTACTGTGATACAATTTAGAAGGTACACTCAACTATATGCATGTATACTGTCTGTAAAATTTGCTGCGGCTACAATTTGTAGTGTAGAAATTTTAAATTGTAATGTCACACCGAGTCCCGTAGTTTTAGCCATGAACTGCGGAACATTACTGTTTACGTGCTCATATCTCATGAACTGCGTGTCGGAATGTGATACAATTTAGAAGCTACATTCAACTATATATGTATATACTGTCTATAAAATGTCCCGTCGCTACAATTTGTAGTGTTCAACTTATAAATTGTAACGTCATACCGAGAGCCGTAGTTTTACTCCATAAACAGCGGAAAAGTAGTAAGCGAGAAACTGTTTTCCTTTCATCATTTTACTATGTTTGCCAGCGGGAAAAGGTTTAATAAAGGTTTGAAATTATGTTTAAAGTTTGTTGCAAGTCGCTAAGTAGTGTCATTCTCATGCAGTGTATTTCGAAATTCTCGCCGCATTATATGGCATTTTTTTGTGATTTCTATTGGTTATGATGTAATATCTTTTGAACCATGTGCCGTATATGATTCTTAACCATGCAGCAATTGGTACCTCACGGTAAGGAATGTGTGTAGTCTACCAAATTTGGTTGTAATCGGTCCAATGGTTTAGGAGAAAATAAGCAGCATTGTCGCAAAATGCAGCAGTTTTCGCGCATCTCATTGATTATGACGTCATATCTCGTGAACTATATATCGCATGTGATTCTTACACTTACGGCGACCGTCCTCATGGATTGAAGCTTACATGTACAAAATTTTATAAAGATTGGAACAAAACTGTAGATTTGTATGCAACACGTACAAATATACGGACACACTGCTTTATATATTAGACAATCGCGTAGAATTGGTAGCAACAGTACTTCCTGAGTGCCACTCGTTGCTACACTATTTCATTCATCTTTGTTCAATGTGTAGTACTGCTCAGCTACGTGTCTGCAGAATGCTGTCAGTTTCGGGCCTCTTACTGTTTAAGAAGGTTACAATATAAACTTCTTTGGTGCCATTATGCTGATCTACTATTCATTCCGTGGTCGCAATTACAGTTCATTTTTGTATGAATTTTTTCCGTTATTGGGTATTAAATTTCTAATGTTTTCCCCATTTCATCTCTTTTAATCTTGTTTTTTAGGCGATTAAAAGGTGGAACATTTTTATCTGTTACTGTACTGTATGAACAGAAAATGGAATTGCCATTTGCAACCGATCTCTTATTATCACATTAAACGTAATTTCTATTGACGAAGCATTCACAGTAATGTTACATACTACCAGAAACAACATTGTTTCCTTCGAGTGTTAGCTTTGCAGTAATCTGATGCAGTAATTCTGTTAAAGTAGCAGATATTTTGTTTATCAATGCATCATATGTTGTAGTGATATCTGACTGGTCACTTATGCACTGTTTTAAACAAAATATACAGTTTATTATAGTGATGTCTCCCCCTTTATTTTTACGTGTACTTAAACTTCCTATGAAATTAGTTCTGAGCAAAACAATAGCCTGGTAACTTCAAAATTTCCAACGTACTGTTTGCAGTTACGCAGCGCGAGTCATTTGTTATCTGAGTGTTCGAACAGTTCGATACTGTATCGAGCTCTCCGCTGTATCAGGAAATCCCGAGCATGTTCGAACGCGAGTACTGTTTTCCCAGCCTTATGACAGAGTGAGTTGCCATCTACAGCTTTTTACTGATGATGCTGTGGTGTAAAGGAAGGTGTTGTCATTGCATTACTATAGTAAAATAGAGAATGGCTAGGTGGTGTGAGGAATGACAACTAGCGCTAAACGTAGAAAAATATAAGGTGATGCAGATGAGTGGGAGAAACAATCCCGTAATGTTCGAATACAGCATTAGTAGCGTGCTGCTTGACAGGGTCGCGTCGATTAAGTATCTTCAAATGTTTGTAAATCTATCGGACCAAGCTGCGTGGTCATCAGTCTGTAGCTTACAAACTACTTAAACCTAGGTACACTAACCTAAGGACAACACACATACCCATGCTGCAGGGATGACTCGAACCTTCGACGGTGAGCAACCGCGCGCTCCGTAGCGAGACGCCTTAGACCGCTCGGCTAATCCACCGCGGCAATTAAGTATCTAGGCGTAACATTGCACATCGGTATGAAATGGAACGAACATATAAGGACAGTTGTGGGGAAGGCGAATGGTCGACTTCGGCTTATTGGCAGAATTATGGGAAGTTGTAAAGGAGACCGCATATAAATCATTTGTACGACCCCATCTTGAGTATTGTTCGAATTTTTGGGATCCCCACCAGATCGGTTTAAAGAAGGACATAGAAGCAGTCCAGAGACGGGTGCCTAAGTCCGTAACTGGTAGATCCGATCAATGCGCTAGCGGTACTGAAATGTTTCTGGAACTCAAATGGGAATTCCTGGAGCGAAGGTGACGTTATTTTCGAGAAACACTGTTACTTAGAGGGCCGGAATTTTAGGCGGACTGTAGAACGATTATACTACCGCCACCCTACATATATGCAGATGTAGATATTCCTCAAATGGTATGAGGGAAACAGCCTAAAAAAACATTCAGTCTGATGGCACACCGCCCCTCATCATCAATGCACTGAGCTGATTCGAACCAGGAACGGCGCCATTCCACTTCCCGGAAGCGAGCTCTTTAACAAGTCAAGTTTTTGAGAGATTATGAAGAAATGTTATTAGTTCTGTAGGGAGCCGGGAGAGGGGGAGGGGGTGTCGGGAACTCGAAGCTCCATAGCTTTCCTCTGCTGATGTGAAGAGAGGTATCGTAGTGCATAAGTTCAATACCGAAGTTAAGAAACAAAAAACTGAAAACAGCAGGTAATACAGATGAGTGATAAGACCACCGAAAATACTATAATTTCACAACTTTGTGATGACCAGATTCACCAGAATAAAGGAAAAGTTTTCAGTTTCCTTATTTGAATATAAACCGTGCGCAGAATGACGGTATGTACTGCCTTTTATACAGATCGAAATAAAGATATTAAATACGAAAAGGAACTCTGCTTGTTACAATTTGGCTAAACCGCCAACCGAAGAAGCTATTCGATATACAAAGTGTAAATTATGCAAGATTCAAATGTCACCGAAATCGGTTCGACTGTTTGAACTCGATGACGTCTTGTGTAAGCATTGTATTCATTATGTTGAATCGTATTACGCGCAGCATATCAACCATTGAAAGTATTTTAATAAATGTGATAAATTTCAAAAGTCTAAGAATAAATAGCTTTTCCAAGGAGTCTTCATGCGTCTGAGATGCTATAAGAGAAAGGTTGATGCTCAGCAGTTCCATATTTCGAGTTATATACTTAAAATCAACAAATATCTTGAATTACACACTTTATAAAGTAGCCTATGTTGTTCTTCAGCTTTCAGTCTCTCTCCATACCCAATTTCATGAAAATCGGTTGAGCGGTTTAGTCGTGAAGGCGTGACAGACAGAGCTTCCCTCGCATTTATAATTTCAGTATGAAAGTATGGACTATATAAGAAACTTTTCCCTAGGGAAAAAAGTTATTGGATCAAAGCGAGTAGTGAGAATAATGTGTTGTGTTCGTCAGCAATTACCTACGAGGTGCCTCTTCCAGGGTTAGCTTTCCTAACTGCACTTTCGCAACATATACCTTCCAGAACGAAACCTGTCGTAAATAATCCACTGACAGTTACAACACAGAAGGGAAAATTTTACGGACTTTACGGTGGATATTCATTTACTTGGTAGGATTAATTAAAAGATCTGTATGCCGAACCAGTAGTGGGTCTCATGACGACCTTCAGTGGCGTAAATGTTGAATTATAGTATTTTTTATACGTCTAGCGCTTACTGGAACATATTTTTTACACGGTCTGCGTGTTTAAAAGTCTCAGCCTGTCTGGAATATTACGACATTATGCTGACGTGAACGTATTTATTACACTCAATGTCATGCAAACATGCGGTATTATGCCTTATTGTACTGAAACGCTAGTCGGCCGCACGAATAAATTAACAGAGCAAGTGAGACCTAATGGACTTTATGACTACGGTTGTTTTACGTTGAAAGAGACCTCTCGCACATGTAGCTTGGAGCATTGAATCAAGATGTGGCCTTCAGTACGAGGATCAAAGTTAGTGAATCCTGTACAGGTTTCTTCTTCTGTGTGTAACCGTTGCAACCATCACCCACTACACCTGATTCATTGTGTTTAAGCTAGGATCGGTTTCTATACATTTACATCACGATATCAAATTCAACATTCATTAAAAACAGAGGATGTATCGTATTAAGCTATCCCCAAAATTCAATGTAAAGCAACGTACTTCTTTATTACTTTTCAAAGTTTCACTTATCCGATCTACACACGCATTCTTTCACATTGTCCTGTAACACCACATTTAAAAAAAATTATTCATTTCTGGTTTTCTGTAGAATTGCACGTTATTTGGTTGCCAGGATCTTGAGTTATAAGGGAACAGACAGACAACAAATGCGTCTTATAAGTATAGAGATACGCTCAGAAAGGACTTCTATTACTCATAAAAAATTGTTGTTATCTCCAGTCAACTTTTTATGTCATGTTTACTTCTGCTCTCGTCACTTATTCTGCTATCCGAACATCAAAATACGATTTTCTTGTAAAAGATTCAAACTAAAACATAAGGTGTAATTATTGAGGATAACCAACAGGGAAGCAGTGTGGGAAACAGTATCTCAAAAAGGAGAGACCTGAGTAAAGCGGTTTTATTAACATCATATTTTCATAACGAACTGAAATAGATACCCTGGAGCATTTGTGGCTATTATGGATGACTGGCTGGTCATCGCTTCAATTCTATGAAGATTTTGTTGGACGCTGAAATAAATGGATGATTGGTACGCGCATACAGAACGTCTGAGATAATTTCTGTAAGGTTAGGGACCCAAATGCTCGTAACATTTGAAAAGTCTGTAGTTCACGGAATAACGAAGGTTTAAGTGAGGTAAAACTGACTTAGAATGAGCACAAATAAATAATACATAAGCAATAATCACGTCACAAATTTGGTGGCCCAAAATTCAAGGGCCGGCCGTGGTGGCTGAGGAGACTGAGGCGCTTCAGTCACGGTCTGCATGGCCGCTACGGTCGGGGGTTCGAATCCCCCCTCGGGCATGGATATTTGAGCCGTTCTTAGGATAAGCTAGTTGATACGTAGTTTGTAAGTTTAGGGACTGATGACCCCGCAGTTAAGTCCCTTAAGCTTAACAAACATTTGAACATGTTTGAAAATTCAAGGTGACTCAGGATTTTATGCTGATAACACTGCAGGGAACGCCTTAGTTCTCTCGACACGGTTGAACGTGGAATGGCGATGCGACGTGCTACTTGACGATCGCTGACCTCACCAGGCGGAGATGAGCCACCATAAAGTCTAAGTTTCTCCCTGAAGTGTCCGAGCAACAGCAGCACGTAGCATGTAAACTGTAAACAACTCGTAACCTCAGACTTCGTAATCATTTTCATCACAATGATACTTGTCACAGTACCCGTCCGAATACCCTTCTTGATAGGATCGTAAAGTTGCTGTAGCTGATTCTCCAATCTGATAGTAAAACTTCAATGTCTTTGTCGCTATTTCTGGCGCAGTTCTCTCACTACCTCTCATTTTAAAACGTGATTGCCATGCGACGTCATTTATTGCTGTTCAGCTGTTGCCTGATTGTGCACTCATTTTGGTTCTAACGAAACCCCATGTCACTTCAAGCATATTTATTTATTTGTACCTCTCTACGTAAGTTATTCCCTGACTTACTGCTCATACTTTTGGTTCACCCTACACTTGCACGGCCAGAACATCTCGTGTGCAGACAAAAAAATAATTCCGATTGTCTACAACTTTTTTGTGATTACTATTTAATAAAGCATGGATGTAAAAGAGTGTTAATCATTGTTTTTCCACGAAGGTAATTCCAGAAGCTTGTTGATTGCAAAAATTTTTGGGTGCTGCCTAGGCAGAGATCTGGGTTCGAATATCTGTCTGTCAAATAGTTTTAACTTCTCTCGTGTAATCACTTTAGAAATTGTCCCACTTTTCATTCCCATATGTTGGACAGTCACTGTTGGATAAAAGCGTGTATTTTTGCCACTGTCACCTACATCACGCCTTCGTCGCTTGTTTTACTTGTCTCTATCATTGAGGATGGAAATGTTTAGGAATCATTTACTTTGTCCAAGAGACACACTACACCGATAAACTAATCAGTAAACGACGACGGCGTTGGAAACATGTTGAAAATTATATGCACAGAAAAAGTGAAGTTTAAATACGTTGGCTTCAAAAATTCGTTACTTTAGAAAGAAGAGTAACACAGATGGAAGACTGAAGATAAATGTTCCGTCGACACTAACGTCAATACAGGCGGATTCATAATGAGACCTGAGTAGATATAGGCAAAGAGAAAACTAATCAGGAGTAAGCTTTTCGTGATACGTTTTAGCTATCACCTCAAATGAATATGGAAAGCAAAAACTATGTGTTATTTTGCGGTAAGTTCAGATTGGACTAAAGGGCATACTGTCAGGAAAGACACCCGATACTGACTGGATAGTAAGCTGTCAGGACGTGACGTCGATCAACCGTGGAAATATGGAACAGGAAACTTTCCTCACCTCTTTCACATGGAAAGGCGGGACTACCAGGTCCGAAGTCTACTAGTCTACACGCAAGATCATCACAGTCAATCAAGCAAGACAGAAAACCTAAATCGGGGTGTTCGAAAGCGGGTATTAATTGCACTAATCGGGAGTGTGAATGCAACGTCTTCATCAGTGCACCACCTGGCATGGGCATCAGTCATTGAGGCACATAATTGGTCGTAGTGTGTGTCTAATAGTGTCTCTCTCTCACACACACATACAGACACATTTCCAACATAGATCTATAGAAAGATAAGGTCCTAGAATCTAGTGCCTCCAAATTCTAGACTAAACATAGGATTTGTAGATTACAGCACCATTGCAATTAAAAACTGCCAATCTTTCTATTTGGTCACTAATTTTTTAACGTTGAAAGTTTTGTATGCGAATCTGTTACGAATGGGGGCAGTGAAGTTCATAAAAAAAAGCACTGTTAAGGGGGCTGATTCCTCTCCTGTAAAACTGTCTTTGTCTTTCAGAATAATACCAATGTGGCCCTGTACATTTACCAGAACAAAATACTTCAAGAAAACTCGATAGATAAATCTGTACCATTACAAACAGTATTGATGGTTCGTAATGTACTTTGCCTTAGCTCAGAAATACAACAGTAGGTTGCACAATGAAAGTATAAAACTGAAACTCATAGTGTGAATGAATTATTTGAGTTTTTTTAAAGCAACTATGGGGTGTAAATGCACTCTGATCAGTTTATCACAATTATGATGAGAAATCTAATTTGTGGAACTCTTTACTTGTATGAAAAAGATTGCAAACGAAAATAGAAGTGTAATTGCCTACAGACATATTATTCTGTTGTAAATCGTGATAGGTTTTATTGAAACTATTTTCGTGTAATACCTGTTGATCAAAGAGAAACTAACTCTTCATTGATTAGTATAAATGTTGACAGCGTGTGTAGAGTGTTTCTGTAACTAACACTAGTTTCCATAAAAATACCAATTGAATTAATTAAGTAAGAGTAATTTAAGTCCTTATATAACAGCAAAGCGGCCGACTGCTCAATAAATAAATAAATAAATAAAATGCAATAAAATAAATATTTAAAAAAACTGCAAGCCAAATATAACTATATTAACCTAACTAATGCGCAACGTGGGATTTGCAAAGACTAGTATTATTTTAAAGTGGAGTTTCAATAAATCATAATAAATTTGGCAGGAAAGTTAGTCATATCTCTATTTGTCATTAAGGAGGTGCAAAACGAGTTGCCAGTTGCGTCCATTAAAACTTTTGGCTTGTCATGATGTAGAATGATAAAACTGTCAGCATAAAATATAGGACTTTTTTCAAAAACAATAAAAATTACTAAAATGATATTCTACCTCATTTGGCACACCGTGTTGTACACTGCCAATCTTTAGACTACGTGTGTTCATAGGTGATGGAAGCGACAAAAAAGTATCTAATTACAGATACGTATGGACACAAACATTTTTAATCTAAAGCTTGTCAGTATGGTCAGAGAATGACTCTTTCTAAACATTCGAAACTAGTGGTCACTATAATTTGAATTTTTATTGAGTTCTAGACCATTTTAAGATTGTGTATCAATACAAAAATATATTAAGTTTTAAGTCTTTCCAGCAAAAATTTTATTTATTTGTGAACAAAAATATTTCTTTTGATATTTCTGTTCTTTGTTATAGGAATAATGTATATTTTTCTGAGTTTCTGAGTTTTCTTAGTTTTTGGAGGGAAATTAGCGATCATTTCATATGGCACCATTACCCTTGTTTCCTTTTCAGTGTCTGACACGTTTTTCAAAATGTTTTCTACTAATTTAGGCATTTTACAATAAATTATTAATGAGATTTTCAACAATTTTGTTTACTTTGATACAATATACATCAACATTTAGTTCTACACCTACATGGATACTCTGTAAGTCACACTGAAGTGTGTGGCAGAGGGTTCACGGATCACTTTTATGATATTTCTCTATGGTTCCATTCTCAAATATCTCACGGAAAAAAGGAACAACTAAATCTGTTTTCGATCTGATTTCTCTTATTTTATTGTGACGGTCAAGTCTCCCTATGTAGGTGGGTGCTAACAATGTATGTTGGCATTCAGAAGAGAAAGTTGGTGAAGGAAATTTCGCAGTCGCGCGGGAGTAGCCATGCGGTCTGGAGCGCCACGTTGCGGATCGTACGGTCTCCCGCGTCGGAGGTTCAAATTCTGCCTCAGGCATGGATGTTTGTGTCGTCTTTAGTATAAGTTAGTTCATAAGTAGTTTGTAAGTTTAGGGACTGATGACCCCACAGTTAAGTCTCAGAAGCTTTACAAACATTCGAAAATTTTGGAAATTTCGCATATAAATCTCGCCGCCTTTCTTTTAATGATTTCCACCCCAACTCGTGCATATTTCCGTGACACTCTCTCCCCTACATCGCAATGATACAAAACCAGCTGCTCTTCTCTGAATTTTCTCTAAATTGTCCGTCAGTCCCACCTGGTGTGGATCCCACAATGCGTAGCAATACTCTTAAATATGTCGCACAACTGTAGTGCAGGCAGTTTCTTTAGTAGAACTGTTGCATCTTTTAAGTGTTCTGCCAATTAAACGTAGTCTTTGGTTCGCCTTCCCTACGGTATTTTCTATGTGTTCGTTCCAATTTAAGGTGTTCGTAATTGTTACTCCTAGGTATTTACTTGAATTTATAGCCTCTAGGTTTGACTGATTTATCGTGTAACTGAAATTAAACGGATTTCTTTTAGTGGTCATATGGATGACCTCACACTTATCTTTATTAAGTGTCAATTACCAATTTTTGCTCCATGTAGATAGATATATTATCTAAATAGTTTTGCAGCGGCTTTTGATCTTCTGGTGACTTTACTAAACGATAAATGACAGCATCAACCGCGAACAGTCTAAGAGAGCTACTCAGATTGTCTCCTAAATCGTTTATCAAAATAAGGAACAGCAGGGGCCTGATAACACTTTCCTGTGGAACGCCAGATATCACTTCTGCTCTACCCGATGAGTTACCGTCTTGCTGTTTGTACATTAAGCAACAATACAGTTTTGTTAATGCATTGCAGCCTAATGCTCCTCCGTTTCCTCAAAGTAATGGTAGCCAAGCTGCCCGCTATGAATTTTGGAAAGTCCTGCAGTGTTCTTTATAATCATTGGTCAAATGGTTGGGCTGAGAGTAACAGATACAGATGACGGTCCCACAAGGCATCACTGGACTGGAAAGGATTAACAAATGGGATTACATTCATCACAGAAACAAAGGAAGTATTTGTTTTCTCGCGATGAAGCACCCTTTATACAAGGTTTTTTGTTTTTCCTCACCGTGTGCAGACTCTATGGAATGATCGAGGAGAGGCTACGGAAATAATGTCTAATGAACTTGGGTTCATAAAAGCATGGTTTCCATGCTAGAGTCAATTTATTCAATGATTGTTATAGGGAATACGTGCTGTACTGTGCAACTACCGTTATTGTATGTGTCGAAAATGGTTTCCATGTGCTCAAACACATGCACATTAATATTGAATTTGACACACGAGCATTAAAATCGAGCGGTGGCACCGCTGTATGAACACGCTACCCCCTTGTCTTCACATATGGACTGGGTGACTTTGCTCCATAGCGAGAAATCGTACGGGCTGGAACCCGGTGAAGGAGCAGGCCATGAAACTGGACTTCATCGTCCGATCCATCGTCGAGAGAATATACGATTGAGATGCGCCCTGACGTTAACCCGTAGCTGGTGAGGTGATGTTTTTTGTAACACAACTGGTGAGTTGGGTTATGGGTACCCTCTATTTCCCAAGAGTCATTCTTCAGTGGCGAAAGAGAAACTAAAAGTTTGTACTCACATTTCAAGAGTAATTTTATTGATAAATCTGAACAACCCACTGAAGATGCTATAACTGTAGAGAAACATGCACGGGTGTATATATATTTATATTTTAAAAAAAACCACCAGTGTATTTCTCAAGGCAGATTCTTATCCAGAAGCACTAACTGAAATATTTAAAAACCAAACATGGCCAAAAAATGTGCATCAAGATGATTTATCAAAGCCATGTTAGGCATTTAGAAGCAAGTTCTACAACAAATTCCCAAATACTATTTCAAAATTATTGTAAAAACTAAATAATTTTCTGTTGTTCACTTTTATAGCAATAGAAAGGACCCACCAAAGATGCTACAACTGTAGCAAAACAAGTATGGGCATAAAAAAATAAAATGTGTTTTGCTCAAGGCGGATCCTTAACCAGAAGAAACTAACTTAAGTATGTGAACAACATTTGGCTGTGGAAAATTAAGATAGTTATGAGAATTGACAATTTTCAAACATATGTAAGGCATTAAAAAAATTGCAACTTGCTACACAATCGATAATCTGCTTATTTTGTATTAACAAATAAACGAAATTTTAACTTTACAATGTAAAGGAACAAAGAATATTTAAAAATACATTATGCTTTGACAAATTATAATACATACAACAATTTGCAAGCCATTACTTTATGTAATCTCGGTGTACAGGAATTTCTCAGGCTCGACAAATCGGTACGTTATAGCTGTCCCATATATTTTTTTTTCTTTTTTCTGTCAGAGCCTAGTGAGCACTTCTTACATTATCACTTGTTTGTCCAAGTCTTCTCTAATTTCACATGGAACTTGTATCTGAAGTATCCTAGTGATGTTTAGACTCAATTCATAAGGTATTCTGGGGTCTGAAGTCGGCGAGTGAGATGACGCTGTACAAGTTATTTGGAAATGTTCTTTTATGTATCACAACCTCATTACCTCTGGATTCGCTGGGAATACGCGGTAGATAAGTTAGGCTTTCACTAGGCTAATATTCATGACAGTGAAAAATATAGCTGTTGGCCATCGCCTTTCGCATCGACTTGAGCATCCAGTGCACGTCCCGAAAACTGGTTCTGTAACATTTTCGTCCTCACTGCCTTCACTTTCAGGCATTATTATACTATAGCATTTCCGGACATCAGGTCACTAGACCATTTTTATTCTGTATCCTGCCCTCGATCCCATGAGTTTATACACGGTGGAAAGAATTACCGTTTATACGCAGTAGAGAGAAGTCTTGCGAAGTAAGAGTGATGTCAGGTGTGTCACAGGGGAGTGTCGTGGGTCCGTTTCTGTTGACGATATATATAAATGACCTTCGAATAACATTGGAAGTTCGCTGAGGCTTTTTGCGGATGATGCTGAAGTATATAGAGGGCTTGTAACAATGGAAAATTGAATTGAAATGCAGGAGGATCTGCATCGAATTGACGAATGGTGCAGGGAATGGCAATTGAATCTCAATGTAGACAAGTGTAATGTGCTGCGAATACAAAGAAAGAAAGATCCTGTATCATTTAGCTACACTGTAGCAGGTCAGCAAATGGAAGCAGTTAATTCCATAAATTATCTGGGAGTAAGCATTAGGAGTGATTTAAAATGGAACGACTATATAAAATCAATCGTCGGTAAAGCGGATGCCAGACTTAGATTCACTGGAAGAATTCTAAGGAAATGCAGTCCGCAAACATAGGAAGGAGGTTACAGTACACTTGTTCGCCCACAGCTTGAATACTGCTCACCACTGTGGGATCCGTACCAGGTGGGGTTGTTAGAGGAAGTAGAAAAGATCCAACGGAGAGCAGCGCGATTCGTTACAGGATTATTTGGTAATCGAGAAAGCGTTACGGAGATGATCGACAAACTCCAGTGGAAGACTCTGCAGGAGAGACGCTCTGTCGCTCGGTACTTCTACATCTACATGGGATACTCTGCAAATAACATTTAAGTGCCTGGCAGAGGGTTCATCGAACCATCATTATACTATTTACCTCCCATTCCATTCTCGAATAGCGAGCGGGAAGAAAGTACACCTGAATCTCTCCGTTCGAGCTCTAATTACTCTTATTTTATGCTGATGATCTTTTCTACCTATGTAAGTGGGAGTCAACAATATATTTTCGCATTCGGAGGAGAATCTTGGCGATTGGAATTACGTTAGTAGCCCACGCCGCAGCGATAAGCGCCGTTATTGTAATGCTTCCGATCCCAGATCCTGCATCATTTTCGTGACGCTGTGTCCCCTGTATCGTGACAATACAAAAGTACTCTTTCGATGTCATCTGTCAAACCCACCTGATAAGGATTGCACACTGGGTGATAATACTCCAAACAAGAACGGACAAGCGTTGTGTGTGCAGTCTCTTTAGTAGTTCTGTTACATATTTTAAGAGTTCTGCCAAAATAAAACGCAGTCTATCATTCGCCTTTCTCGCGACATTATCTACACGTTCTTTCCAGTTTACGTCTGAAGTAATAATAATTCCTAGATAATTTGTGGAATATACGGCCTTCACGTTTGATTGATTTATCTTAATGGATTTCTTTTGTCGAAGTTTCGAGAACATACCTTTACCGAGGAGTCTAGCAGTATATTGCTCTCTTCTCGCGATGAGATCATGAAGATAAAATCAGAGAGATTAGAGACCACACAGAGGCATACCGACAGTCTTTCTTTCCGCGAACAATACGGGACTGGAATAGGAGGGAGAACCGATAGTGGTACTCAAGGTACCCTACGCCACACACCGTTGGGTGGCTTGTGGAGTATGGGTGTTTTATATTACATGCGCATGACAATGAAAGTGTAAACGCAGTGCGTCACCGCGGATTTAATTTTTCACTACGCCACGGAAGGTCCGCGAACGCACGAAGCGACCGTTGCAGCTGCTATAAAATCAACTTTTTCGGAAAAAAAAGTTCAAATGTTTGTAAATCTATCGGACCAAACTGCGTGGTCATCAGTCCGTAGCTTATAAACTACTTAAACCTAGGTAAACTAACCTAAGGACAACACACACACCCATGCCCCAGGAAGGACTCGAACCTCCACGGCGTGCAACCACGTGCTCCGCAGCGAGATGCTTTAGACCGCTCGGCTAGTCCACCGCGGCCAACTTTTTCGAGTACGTGGCTGTTTCGTGGCGTAACGTGCGTGTCGTGATGCCACATGTGAGAGCGGGCGCTGATGACCTCGCTGTTGAGCGCCCTAAAACGCCAATCATCATCATCATCATCATCCGCATGTGAGAGAGGAACGGCTCGGCGAGTGCAGCCGCTGCTGGCAGTAGAAGAAGGCGGTCCGCCGCCAGCACGCACCGGAGCGGCGAGCAGACGGGGTCTGCAGCCATCGCGGCCTTGGCGACGGACCCGAGCGTGGGCGGTGCCGCCCAGCGTGGGGCGACGCGGCGTGGGCGGCGGGCGTGGCGGCGGCCAGGTTCTGGAGGGCGCCGTGAGTCCCACCACCAGGCGTCTGGTTGCGCCATGCGGTTAGCACCTAGCATGGCATTCGGGAGAATGGCGCATGCGCACTGCCAGTCTGTCACCTTGTCTTCCGCCTGCCAATGTGCCAATTTGGTTTCCATGGCAGTGCGTTTGATGGTTGTTACCCAGTTGCACGCGAGTTATATATTCTCTAGTTGCTTCACATATTAGTAAAAATAAAGTTCTAACACGATATCAGTTTGGTTTTCAAAAATGCTTTTCATCTGAAAATGCTGTTTCTATCATGCACTGGAAATTTTGACAACAGCTGTGCATGAAGAATTTTTATTGACAATTTTATCGCGTTTAGCTTGGTAGCTACAACCGTTCAAAATTTCGGGGGCGGAGGCTGCGATAGCGTAGCTAACTGGCCGAGTGGCTAGACCCTGGTGTACGGCGCACTGTCTCATGACCATCAGCCAGTGAGATACGCTGTCGTAGCCTCCGCATCCAAAACTTAATATGGTTGTAGCTGCCAAACTAAACGTGATGAAAATGTCATCTAGACTTCTTTGTACACAGCTGGTGTCAAAAATTTAAGTAGATGATAAGAAAACAACCATTGTTCCATTTAAAAACTGTACGTTTGCATAAAAAATACACCTTCTAGGTATTTTTACAATCTGTTTATTGGCTAACAATACGAGTCCTTGACTACGAATCCATTCTGTGAAAACCGCACATCAATCGCACTTCCAGTTCCCGCAATATTTGCGGTGCAAGTGTTACGTGATTCACGCTATATATATATATATATATATATATATTAACTGCGGTGTCATCACAAACATCCATGCCCGAGGGGTGTTCCGAACCCTCAACTGGAAATGGCCTCGCGCATTGTAGCATGGCGCCTTAATACTCTCGGCCGGTCGCGGTGGAGTAGCCGAGCGGTCTAAAGCGTCTCGCTGCGGAGCGCGCGGTTGCTCGCCGTGGAGGTTCGAGTCCTCCCTGGGGCATGGGTGTGTGTGTTGTCCTTAGGTTAGTTTACCTAGGTTTAAGTAGTTTGTAAGCTACGGACTGATGACCACGAAGTTTGGTCCGATAGATTTACAGACATTTGAACATTTGAACTCTCGGCCGCTCCGCCGCGGCCGTTGGTCATGAATTCTTGATGCAGCGACGCTGTAATGCTAGTTTAATTAAGATGTTCAACTTATACGTAATAATTACTCTTTCTAGGGATGTCACTCTCCCTTTATTTTAAGGAAAACAAAAACTGCACATTTGACACTGCCTTCGACATAAATCCAACATAATCATTGCGATTCGACTTAATATGAAGTAATGCAATTGAATTTTAATTAGTGACTTTTAATACAAGCTAAAGCCTGACCAATCGTGACCAGCATGTATGTCTATCGAGACGACTGAAACCAAAACCCTCAACCTCCGCGTCTGCTCTTCAAAAATCAAATGTTTGTTAAGCTTATGGGACTTAACTACGGGGTTATCAGTCCCTAAACTTACAAACTACTTATCAACTACCTTATACTACGGACGGCACAAATATCCACGCCCGAGCGGGGATTCGAACCCCCAACCGTAGTGGCCGTGAAGACCGTGACTGGAGCGCCTCAGTCCCCTCGGCCACCGAGGCCGGCGTCTGCTCTTCCGCGCACTATTTGGCGAGAAGAGATGGCCGATAGACGTTGCCTCTCTTTTCGTTATGATTTTGTTTGTTTCCTATCTAGAATTGTTCTAAATTTACGGAAATATAGCTGGCTGATGAGATATGTTGTACCTCACACCACCGCGTAACAACTGCATACAGTATACGTCTGCTTGCTTTGAGGTACCCAAAATGTTCAAATGTTTGTAAATCTGTCGGACCAAACTGCGTGGTCATCAGTCCGTAGCTTACAAACTACTTAAACTAAGGTAAACTAAACTATGGACAACACACACACCTATGCCCCAGGGAAGACTCGAACCTCCGACGGCGACCAACCGTGAGCTCCGCAGCGAGGTGCCTTAGACCGCTCGGCTACTCCACCGCGGCTTTGAGGTAGCCCACCGATTTCTTAATATGATGTCATATAAGCTAAAAATATTACAATTTTTATTATTTCGTTTGTTTCCAAATTACATCATCATCAAGAGGTCAGTCCGTGGTAAAATTCTAAGCCGGCGATTATGAACTGCTATAGAACTCCATGGCTAAATCTTCCTGAACGGTATTTCCAATGTCATCTTGAGTCAATTCCAGGTCGAGTTGCCGCATTTCATGGGGAAGTAAGGAGTTTCGACGCAAATAGGGATTTTATCAACGGCTTTGGCACCTTGTTGCAAGTTCCACGTATCGTTCTAAGTCTAGACCGCTGCGCAAAAGGAATGGCGCCTTCTCAGAGGAGAGCACACGTTCCTGCAGATAAAGCTGTAGTCTACTGCAGTAAAGATAACAGGTGCATCACACCGTGGTAGTGAAACAGCACGGTAATAGTAAAATGACTCGAGAGCTGAAGTTTAAATAACAGTTTGTTACCTGCGGGCAAAACCGAGTAAATATCATTCATATTCCCAATAAAACTCTAACTGTAAGTTAATCAGATGCAATTCGCAACCAGCTTGATTGTAATGGTGCCAAGAGATTGTTCCAGTCCACGTAGACGAAATAGATGGAAATTCATTTGTGGCGTCCTTCAAGGAAGTTTCATAGAACCTGTGATATTCCTAATATGTATAAATGTGGTATGAGACAACATGAGTGCCAGTCTAACACTTTCTCCAGATGATGTAAATTCATCAGAAGAGCAATACCAATTGCAAACTGAAGTAGTCTAGATATCTGTATGATACTGAAATTGCATTGGATCGTAAATAAAAAATAAATCAATAAATAAATAAAAAAAAAAAAAATAAATGTGAGGTCATGCACATGAGTACAAAAAGAATCCGTCAAATTACGGTTGCACGAAAATCGCACATATTCCAAGGATGTTGATTCAACGACTTGGGAATTGCAGTTACGAACAACTTTAATTGGAAAATCCCCAAAGATAATATTGTGGGAAAGGCCAACCAAAGACTGTGCTCTGTGTTCTCGACGGACAGAAATCGCTAAAAACACATTAAAGAGACTACCTACGCTACTACCCTCCTGCACCCTGTTCTGGGATAGTATTATTGAAGGACAACGAAAAAGTCCAATTTTTTCCATTATCATGATAAAGAAGAGAGATTGTGACGGAAATGGTACACGACTCAGGCACAGCAATAATTAAAACACAGGACTCTTTTCTTACCGTGAAATAAAATCAGGAAATTTCAATCACCAGTTTCCTCCTCCGAATGTTAAAATACTTTGATGAACTTTACCTTCATAGAGAGAAAAGGTCATCATAATTATGTAATCGAAACCACAGCCCAAACGTTAAGATTTAGGTCGTTTTTCCTACAAAACTATTCAAGAGCGCATTAGCAGAAACTTGTTTTAAAATGGTTAGACGCAACCCTCTACTAGGCACATAAATGTCAAATGTAAACTAGTCACGTAGAAGTAGCTCTAGATACCGATCCAGGAAGACCAAATCGCGTATCAAGCGATTCTCACTCTTCGGCAACCTGAAAGAACGAGTCAGAGGAGTCGAAAGAGATATTCCATCGAATATGACGTCGACATAATCTTTCTCGTACGGCTCTGCGAGAAAATATCCGGTTTCTGTTGTTGAGAAATGAACTATTGATTGAACTTTCCTGTCGTTGGATACTGGAACTTGGTAACTACGTTTTAAAACAATGTCATTTAGCTGTTGAAACCTTCTACTCAATGTTTATTTATGTATGTATTGTATATTATTTATTATCTGAGCCACTGTATCTATTTCAATCAAATCTGTTATACACAACACTATCTGGAAACAAGCACTATGTCAGAGCGTTATTCGGAAAGAAACGAGCGATTTTCTACAACAGATATTTTTGATATAATTAATCAAAAACTTATTTTACATACGAATTGATACCGAAGCTATTTTTCTACGTAGTCACCACTTATCATCAAATTCTTAGTGTAGTCCACTCGAAATCCTTTTCAATTTTGCGTTAAGTGATAATCGCATGGGACAGTGTTGCGAATGTTGAAAAAAAAAAAAAAACAACTTCGCTCTTAAACCGCTGAAGCGAATTCTGTATCACTCTCGCTGCGTGCGGACGTGCATTATGATAAACAGGGATCTGTCCCAACCATTTTTTACAATGAAGTTAAGGAAAATTCCGGATAGAACGAGTGCAGTTCTCTAATTAAGAAACGTGTACCTCCTGGCATTTTTTCTCGAGCCTTCCGTCAGTCACCACTGAGGGCCGACCCAAGAGACCTTCGTCGTGAAAATTCCGCCATTAAACTTGATACATCCCATCGAACTGACGCTAGATTAATCACATTACAGTAAACCTAAGTTATCTGTCTATAAATTGCAATGGGTCGAACATTTATGCGTTTAAAAGGAGATAAGACTGCGCACCTCACACTTGATGGGATAATTAACTCTTTCATAGATTTTAAAACCGCATTGCTAAGCTGTAATCAACAGTAGTGGATCGTATCTGCCGGTAAACTGATACTGTTGAGTACCAATGTTAGTGAACTAAAGTCGCCGAAGAGGCGTCAGCCAAAAAGACTTGAAGCAGGCAGGTCTGGCACGACCCCAGCTGGCTTCTTCCAACCACAAATACTACACGATCGTAAAGGAAGATTTCATAATAATAACAATAATAAGGTAACAAGCGATTTAATTATATGGAGCGAGAGGTATTTAAATCAGTTTTTTTAATATTTGGAAAAATACAAATCATGATGGATACGACGCACAGAACTACAACAAAGCTTTATAGAGTCAAGTTTTAAAAATGCTCACTTTCAAATGTGACAAAATATGGCAGCTAGAAACGTATTTTCGCACCAAACTTTTACATCCTACTGATTGTAAGAATTGAAGGGAAGCCAGAAACAAGTCGAATTACAGCCAGCTGAAGTATGGTAACTCAGCAGATCCAGAAAGAGGCAAAAAATAGTTATAATTAATCGTAAAGGTAATCGATAATTTAAAAATAATTAACGTCAAGGAAATATTGATAAGTCTGTTCAAATGTTTGTTAAGCTGATGGGTCTTAACTGCGGGGTCATCAGTCTCTAAACTTATAAACTACTTATAAACTAACTTATACTAAAGATAACACAAACATACATGTCCGAGGGAGGATTCGAACCTGCGACGGGGAACAGTCTCGCGCAATGGAGAATAGCGCCTCAAATGCGCTCGGCCATTCCGCCGTGGCTATTGACAAGTCCATAATCGTTTGCCAGCATAGCTACAATTAATGGATGAATTGCAGTTAGTTGTTCATCCCAAAAAAGAACGGATTTCAACGAAAATTTGTGCAAATAATTTTAAGGTCTAGTAATCTGGAAAGGAGGACTATGGGAGAAGAACCATCTGACAATTATAGGAATCATGGTGGACTGAAAAGCGGGAGACACTGAAGCAAACGCACCAAAAAATGGAGCAGTTTCAACAAAATTTTGTACACACAGAACTCGCTGTTAGTATTATCTGTATACAAAAAAATACCATATGGGGATACTACTACCACTCAGAGAGAGTGAAATGGAAATGAGAACTCTTGACCTGTAAAATTATTCGTAACAACCGAACTTGGCAGACGTATTACATGCTGCCTGGAATAAAAACTTGCTGCGACTATTATGATAACGCCGGAACATCTACGGCTGAGGATCGTAGTGAGAAACGACAGACATAAAACAGAATGAAGGAAAGAAGATTTGGGTGTAAAGCCTCATCAACATCGTGATCGTTCCAGACGGAGCATACGCTTGTATAGTTTTCGTCAGAAATGAAAAGGGAAATCGACTGTGCCCTTTGAAATGGACCATCCCGGAATTACCGTGGAGTTATTTAGGGAAGTCACGGAAAACCTAAATCAGGATAGCGAGAGGCGGATTCACTGCACCATCTCGCTCGGTAAACTGGAAGTAAGAAGGAGAAGGAATTTAACCAGAAGCACCTGGCGCTATTTCAGTCCAATTTTATTGATTAGTACCTCGTTTCTTGCATAGTAATACTGTAAGGTGCGTCTACGGATGGGGGATGTGGATGGGAATGATAAGGGGTGACGTGCAAAACTGTCGAAAACAACCCCCTGCATTATTATATTTAGTCGACTGAGTGTACAAAAGTATATCAGCAAGCTCGTGGTTCATAAGTCTGTTTTTTATTTCAAAGACACACTTCATTTTATGCAGTTTGTGTTTCTCCAGTTCCCTGGTCCAGTGTTTTTTCAACCAGTGGATAGCGAACCCCAGGGGGTCGAAAGACGTGCTCGGCGGGTCGCCGTCACACGGAGCAGTACTTGTACCATTGAACAACCACCCCAGTGCACCTCTGACTACAAAGGGTTCCATAGTAGAATATAGGTCTAATAAAAGGGAAATTTATTATTTGTTAAAATCATATAATTCCTTGTTTAACATTAATTCTGACTTGAATAGAACGTAGATATTTTAGTATTATACTGTGTTATCGATGAATCAGCGCAAAGTCTGAAAACTGTTTTCAGGAACCATTCGTTATATAAATGTACCAGATGCAATAATTAATTGTAAGAAATTTTTAATATATCTACTTCTTTAAAAATTGTCTATAGCTTTCATAATCAGCACAATTTAGTTTGAAACTATGTAAAAATAAATAAATAAAATAAAGCCTCCCAGTACATATTAAAAACAGCGTCCAACAATTTACGAGAAAGCTGTATCAACAGAAACAACATTACATTCGTTGCCTTTGAGAAAAGGAACATAGTTATGGTAGAGTTCGTGTAGAGTGGGCTTCAGGGGGTTGTCAGAATATTTTTAATTGGAAGGGGGTCACATGTACTTGATACCTGGCACGAGCAATAATTTTGGAAGTCGTTGTCATTCACACATAAACGACAACTGATACATAACAGTTAATCTGTGACCCCAATAAACAGTAAATATGTCGCACGTAAGCAATTAGCAGAGACACTGCTTTTGCCTTGCTTTGCTCTGACTAAAATATGTGTCAAATTATTGAATTTGCGTGCTTATGTTACAGAGTTTACAGATGAAATCTGCTTAAAATCTGTCTTATTGTGTGGTGATGTGATCTGATGACGGATTAGTTTTAGCTGATATTTTTAGAGGACGTATTTGAAATGACTTTTTTAACGATACCCGTGTTCTGAACCTAATTTTAGTTTTTTTTTTCTGTTCCAGGTGAGTACCCAGTGTTGAATGCCTGTGCAACATGCAAGTCTTACCTGGTGAGTTGGATTCAGTTTGTTTTCTCGTTCCACGACGATTTCCAAAGCTCTACATCTCGAAACAGTGCAGAAAACTGTAGCAGGGTTTTGAATATACAAGAGCTTTGCAGTTAAATGTGAAATTGAAAAGTGACTTTCTTACAAGATACGGAACTTTCTGTTTATATTCACATTCACATTCGGCTCTGAGGATATTCCTCTTAGTGAATAGAGTAATGTGAATGTTATTAAGTCTATACCCGCAGTAAGTAGTCTGTAGATGGGGTTGAGCCTGTCAGATGCTAGGACGAGTGGTAAATAGTTCCATGTTTTGGGAAATTCAGAATCGCTATCCCGGTTTCTAAGGATTGTACAAGAGGCTAAAATTGTACATACCTGCCAACCTTCACGGTTTATCCATCAAATTTACGGAAGTTGCAGCATTTTACGGTTTTACGACTCCGAGGGCAAAAACTTGAAACGTTAACATTTGATAATCACCCCAGTTCCGTATAATCGAGTGTTTGCATGGGTCGAAGTTAAGTCTATGATAGTGGATAACATGTTGTATGATACGATTAATTCTTTTAAGAATGTGATGTTTGCGTTGTCATTGGAGTTGAATTTAAAGTCGGGATAACAGTTCTTCCATGTGAATCTTAGGTTTCGATAAGCTCTGATCCGCTAATTCAAAAAAGTCTCCAGCATATAGAAAAAATCCTTTTCTTTCCATCTATGAGAAAGTACTTTTGTACGTACTGCCTATGACTACATCAACAAGTCTGCACTCAGGGTTTGACAAAATTGAAGATTCATAGTTTTCAGCCATTCATTTTTCCTTGGAAAGGTTTCCTATCTTATTATGCAAGGAAGAGAATGAAACTACAGATGAAATGATGAATGAGTTCAGAGAAAGTTCACAGATCTTCACTTAGATGACAGTTTGGTTGCAAATCAAGATGCTGCAGATGATTCCAGCTGGACACCAATATGAATAATTCGTGGAACCGAAGGACCTTTCTAGAAATTCGGTTATAGGCCTACTTAAGTAGTTCTCTCTATTCTCACCACAGCCCATAGTAATGCAAAATGCGAACGTGTTGTCAACCTTGTGAAGAAAAATAGAACAGACTTCAAATCATCCATGTCCAATGAATCTCCCGAGTCTTTCTACTTTGAATAGCAGTAGTTGTGGTACCTGTTAAGACAAAACATTTCCGAAGACATCCTGCAGGAAACTAAGGATGTAGGTTTTATGACCTCAGAGTCGAACTAACATGTGATTTGCAGTGTTTGTTACATCTTGCATGTGTTACGTTAAACTAGTTCCAGTGGGTGAAACCTTTTTCAACTATCGCATATCAGCTTGATTTATTAAGGAAGTCTTGTTATGTATGCTCCAAATTAATATTGATGTTGCCTGCTGCCATTTAAGTTGGATTTCTTTTCGACTGCATCGAGAAACTTTGTTGTATGATATAAGTGGATATAAATTCACTAAAGAACCCTTTTTAAAGTATTTGCATTTTGTAATCCAAAAGTAATATTATTATTTTCATGAAACCGTGGTATGTTGGCATCCGTCAGACTTATTGTGGTGTGTAATTTTTACTGTTAGCCCTTTTCAAACGCTGGCAGGTAGGATTGTGATAACGAACTCATGTTCGGAAATTAATCTTTTACTCGTATATGGGCAGGACAAAAAGTAACAACTATTATTTTCTCCGGAGATGACTTGCTCGGGGGCTGCGGTCGAAGGAGGATGCAGTAGCGGCATGTTCGATAGCAAATCTACGTTTCGTGACGCTCAACTACTGTGGCAGAAGAGGCACACGGAAGAGACAGGACTTCGTAAAAGTCGCTTAATTAACAAGTCATCCGAAGCTGGAAAATGGCCTTTGTTGTAACACGTTTCGGGTGGCCCTCAATGAGACATCGACAGGGACAGATACAAGATGTACCAATGCCACGTCTGAATTCTGATGTTGGGCCGACCGAAACGCGTAACAATGAAGCCATTTTTCCCAACTCATGATGAATTGTTATTTAAGCGACGTAACAGCGTTTGTGCAGTACTGCAACAGTTATTTGAAATGGCCTCAATCTTCTTGTATGACTTGTCACATGTTCAAATATTGTTATGTCAGAAAAACAAATACCACTAACATAACGTTATTTTTAGTCAATACATAAGAATACCTTCTTACTACTGGGTCATAGTAGTTTGTTGCTGGTAACGAGTTTTCAGTGCAGTATTATTTTTAATCAATTTATATCAACACCGTTTTATTACTGGATCACAGTATTTTGCTGCTAGTTCATGGTTTTCAGTGTCCTTTCGAAGACATCCAATGTTTATGAGCACCGTTGAAATATTAAGAAGTGATGCATCAGCTATGGTGGTTTCATAGTGGCACATTGCAATACGACGCCTCAAATTACGAATTGTGGTTTGTTATTCATGACAGCAAACACATACTTCAAATACGTGTCATAAAGACTTCTTTTTTCCAGTTCTTATTCGTTTCCGTTACTGCAGCTTTCACCAGATGTGAATGGCTGCGCAGATAATTAGATACATCTAAGAAAGAAAATTAAATAATTTGCCTTAGGAGTTACTGATATAGCTTTATTATTGGTCTGAGGTGTCGCCGCGCATTTTTACTCGAAAAAGGGATCGCGGGTCGAAAAAGGTTGAAAAACGCTGTCCTAGGCCATCATTCACTTCGAGAGATATCCTAACCTCTTTGGACGTGTAGTGTATGCTGGTACGGTGATTCAACCCGCAAGCTGGTTGCGTTTCTTTCGTGTTACACAATCAGTGTTGCCAACAGTGAAATGGGATTTCCCACTAAAAAGCTTATTAAAAACCACCAGAAACCACTAGATTTTATTCGTGTGTTTAACAAAACCACTATATTGTAATTATTTGAAGTACTGAGTATGTTAAGTAATCAAAAATGTGAGAATTAAATTTACCGCGTGTGTTCATAGCTAGAACAGATTTTTAATTTTATTTTTATTTTTTATTTATTTTAAATTTTTATATTTTTTCCAAATTGAAAAATTGCAGGGCGAAATTTTATTTCCTTTTCATACTTACGAACAATTTCTGTTACGTTGTTTCTATGAAACATTCATTTAAAAATGTATGAGATTGCCAGTGTAAACATGCTTTATTAAAGTGTTATCATGAAACCTAATCGTTCTTATTCAGAATCACAGAACTTTTACATTAATTATAATAACGGAAGATGTAATATTATTGTTGGAGGTTGGTCTCGTGTCAGGTGTCCCGTATTTACATTGGAATGGTAGGTTTATCTAAAATTGCCCCGTAAAAGTGTCCACATAATATGAAGTATGCACGTAGATGCATATTTATTAGTACTGGTTTTGGAATATTTCTTTTCATATTTTGTTGTCCTGTTTTATATCTTGTAAGATATAATGTACGTTTCTGACACGATTAAATAAAACAAAGCGCATAAGAATATGGGCGCACAAAAATGGGGAACAAAGAATAACGTATATTATAAATGTTTAGATACAAGACGTTAGAAATATAATTAGTGCTATTACTGAATGCTGTCTTCATCAAGTGTTTCTAAAAATAGTTTTTTCATAAAACCACCGACATATTTTTAAAATCCACCACAATTCCCGGTAACCACTAGATGCAAAATTTTCCCACTAGACAGGTACACAGAACCACCATATTTAGTGGGAAAACCACTAACTTGGCAACACTGTACACAATCATGGAAACTCACGTCAGTAACTGTTGGGCCATACCAACTTTGGTTTTGTGGCAAGCTTGCCTTTTACTTATTTGATTCTCTTTATTTTTGTACGACTGTGACTATCATAAAAATGAAACATAATTATTTGTGTGTATCATTAGCTTAGCAATCAGTGCTCGAGGGGATATATTATTTATCAGCGAACGAAAAGAACGGTTTATTTTAAACAAGAAGTAACTGCAAGTAGGAAATCACTTGGTGCAACACAATTACTGTCTCGTCATATTTGAAAACATACCTCGTGTAAAACGTGTGACTGTTAATTCGATTTGAGAGAGTGGAGGGAAGAAAGAAAGGAAAAACCAAAGAAAGACAGAGAGAGAAAGGGTGCACGACAGGGAGGGGAAAAAGGAGAGAGAGAGTGAGAGAGATTACAAGAGGATACAGAAACCGGTTTTAGACACTTAAAGGCTGATTCCTGCTGAGAGTCCAGACTTTACATCCCAGAGCGCTGCCATTGGAAGTTTGTGGTAATTCCCTCACTGATGCACGGTGATAAAATTTTGTATTTAACACGCAGCCTAGACACACGAAAACCCACAGGACAAGCAGGTCGCGATGTAACGCTGTAGAAGCAGTCATTCGAAACAAGAATAACCGGGAGATTTTTCTCGAACATTGACAGTGGAACATTTGTGCAGCTCTTTCGGTGAGGAAACTTATATGGTCGCGCTATAGTTATATCTACTGTCAATAGCAGTTATAGCAAGTCCATATGCAACGTAGGTACACACATCCTGCATATGTCTGTAAAGTTCATGCTACCACAACTTTGTACTTACTGTATCTGATGATATATGACATTAGAAAAAGGAATGATCTTACAGACGTTCTAAAAGACTTTTGGCGGTTTTTTGTAACACACACACGAAGTTAATTTCAGGAAAATCATAATTATACTTTATTTTTATTGCGACTATATTATATAATAGTCGAAAACACCCTTCTATATCGGTACCGTTTTAAGAATATATTCGAGATTATCACTTCATACTGAAAAATATGCTCTTTAATCTTGGAGAAGTTGGCGTATGTGGAAAAACCTTATTTAGTAATAGGAACTGAATTATCTAATATTGTGCAGAATACTGCACTAGAAGAATTTTGTCGCATTCCTTCAGCTTCGAACCCAACTGATTGTGGTGCTGCAGGTTTGGTTAACACATGTGGAAGCTAAGGGATATGGTGCCTGCTTACTTCCTGCACTTCCAACACATTGTTGTGAATTTATAGAAGGAAATTTATGTGTTATGCATTAGATGAGCGCCTCGGTTGAACAGTGGTGACAGTCTGGCCACTGCGGCCGCGCGGTGAGGTCGCGTGCTGCGCGTCTCGCCGTCCGTGTTGTGCGCGAGTTTGTTTACTTCCTTCGAGCGCGAGTAGTTACCTCCACGTTCACTGCAGCGACATGGCTCACCTTAGAAAGAACACCGTCAAGATCACGTTCCAAGCTGAATATCCAAGACCACGAGCTTACGAAGTAGAACAGTTTCTTCGCGAAGAACTACGACTAGATCCACAGCAAATTGTTGGAATACATTTTTCGATCATTGCAAGTGTCGTCTACGTTAAGATGATTACCGAAGAAGCATGCAGAAAAGTGGTTAGCGGAGCAGCAGCAAAACTACAATTCAGACACTCAGATGGACATATAGGAGCTGTTAATATTGAACTTGCAGGACTAGGTATAAAGACCCTCAGGGTATTTGAACTACCCTTTGAGGTAGCCGCCGACCAAGTCATCTCGGCACTTACACCGTACGGCACAGTCATCAACCACGTCGCGGAGAAATGGCAGTCCTTTACGACGTATCCAGTACTCAATGGAGTACGGCAGGTCAAAATCGATCTCCGCAAACATGTCCCCTCCTACCTAAATATTGCCGGCTGCCGTGCCATTATCATGTACGAAGGACAACCAAAAACATGCTCCGGATGTGGACAAGAGGGACATGTCCGCTCTGAATGTATTCAGCGACGTATCACACAGATTCCAACGGGCGAAGAAGTACAAACAGCCCCTCCATCGATTCTGCCAATGACATACGTACAGGCGACTTTGCCCAGGGCGACGGTTGGAAGTGAGCAAGATACACAACCTCCGCTGTCTGACGGACAAGTTGTCGTGGAACATGACAGCCCTCATACGAACGAGACTACAGACGGATCCGAAGACCAACTGTCAGAACAAAAAGATAATTCGGAACAAACCGAACGAATGGAAGTCGACCCAAGAGTAGTACCAACTAAAGCCTTCCTTTCGGGAAGCACTGAAAGATTGGATACACCAGAACACTCTGACTCGGAGAAGCATGTTCGAAAACAAAAATCGCCCCGCAGACACAAGAAACGCCGACGCACACCGACTGACGAATGTCTTGAGAAGACAGATACAGTCGATCATTCCGATGAGGATTGTGACGTGACACACATCACAACAGAGGCACCGAATGTTACTGCTCCCACTCTCAACACTGACAAGATAAAAATTTCTATACATAACATTCCACGTGGTGATGGAAAGTACGATGGATCACCGTCCCAGCTTCCAGAAAATACGGAAGGGGAGCCCTCAGCAACCGATGTCACGAACCCACAGCCTCTTTCCAATAGCCCGTGGCATGAAAAAGTGGAAGAACAAGACATGACGGACACTTTACTTACAACAGAAAGGGATCCCACGCCCCTACACCCACTTCAGACGGAATGACTCTAAGAAAGGATGGCATCGAGGCGATATCACTCTTTTCCACCACCCACACAGTTGCACGACTTGGATTTACAGGGTGAGAAGCAGTCATACCGATTCGCGACTATCAACATCAACACAATTAGGTCGCCAGTGAAGCTGTCATTGTTACGTGACGCACTTTATGCGGCTGATATAGACGTGGCCCTACTACAAGAAGTGTACGTGCTTGGTTTCTCGGACTTATTTGGATATACCACATACATATCACATGCGTCCGATACGGGTAGCGGAGTTGCAGTACTTCTCAAAGAAGGTTTAATAGCCACTGATGTACGCTATCTACCTAATGGCAGGGGCATGGCTCTCACAGTGCAAGGGATACACCTAGTAAATGTGTACGCACCGTCGGGTACAAGCAAGAGGCGTGAACGTTCGGTCTTTTTCTCTGAGGACTTGACACAACTATGTCAGGGCAGAATCGATGATATGGTTATCGGGGGAGATTGTAACTGTACACTATCCCCGAAAGACCAAATTCCCCATCACTCACCATGTCCGGCACTCTGCGCTATCATTCGCAATCTCGATTTGGTTGACACGTGGGAAATCATGCACGCTGGCTTCACGCATTTTACGGAACATTCGTCCAGCAGAATCGACAGGATATATATCTCCCGCTCTCTCATTCATGCGGCCACTGCAGCAGAATTGTGGCCGGCAGCTTTTACCAACCACACAGCATATATCTGTAACATCACGCTTGGAAGACAACGAGTGTGGAGAAGTCGTAGCCCTTGGAAACTGAACATTGCTCATCTGTCCTCGCCGGAATGTCGATCGGCGGTGTGCGAAGCGTGGAGCTGGTGCTTACGACGACGTGAAGCGTACACATCAGTCTTACAGTGGTGGTTGGAATGTGCCAAACCGAGACTTCGTCGCACATTGATGACCTTTAGTAGGGAAGCTGCTTCATGGAGACGCAGCACCACAGAGTTTTACTATGTCATACTGAGGGAGTGTTCCGTTATGCCTCCATCTCCAGAACATCAGATGATTGCCAACAGTGCGAAAGCAAAGATCGTAGCTTTGACACGTCGACACTTGGAAGGTACGATCGTTCGTACACGCCAAACAATTGGAATCAATAATGAACGACCCTCTATGTACCACATAGCAGCGGAACGGAAACGCAGGCTGAAGTCCTTAATCCGCGAAGTGACGACAGAAGATGGCCGTACGTCACGACACGCAACGAGCTATCAACGACGTATTCTTCAAACACTACTCTCGCCTGTATACAGAGGAGAGATCCGATCCACAACTCATTGATGCTGTCGCTGGGTTAATACAGGACATGATCCCTCTCGAGCTCCAACAAGAATTGTTAGAATCGATCTCTGAAGACGAAGTTGTGGGTGCCATTGGAAAAGGATTACCCAACAAGACACCAGGACTGGATGGCTTACCGCTGGAATTTTATAGGACGTTTCAGGGACTTCTGGTACCTACTATGACGATTATCTGCCAAGAGCTTATGACGCCTACGATAAAACTTCCGGCTGGTTTCACGGAAGGTGTGATTATCCCGATACATAAACCACGTGGAGGATCGCACATCACAGACTACAGACCACTAACTCTGCTGAACTGTGATATGAAAATATTCACACGTTTATTGGCGGCTCGTATGCGGCGCACGGTATGTCATGTTCTATCGGCGGATCAGACATCGATGGGCGGGACCCATAATATACGCGCCGCCCTGTGTCGCTACAGAGACCTCATTGCCCTTGCCAAGTTGCGTCGCATACCGGGAGCCTTGGCGGCGATAGACTTTAGTCAAGCATTTGATCGAGTCAATCACACGTACTTAACTACTGTTCTGCGGAAAATGCAGTATCCGGATATCTTCATTGAGGTGATACTGCGTCTTCTTCGTAGTGCATCATCAAAAGTACTTGTTAACGGTAGACTGTCAAACCCCTTACCCATCCAACGCTCTGTTAGACAGGGATGCCCACTATCAACGATACTATATGCGCTGGCCTTGGAACCTTTGTTGTGTGGGCTGAGGAACCGCCTAACAGGATTGACTCTTGGAGACTATGTTTTTAGCTGCACCGCGTACGCAGATGATGTAGTGTTAACGATTCGAGACGCACAAGATGTACACAGAGCTATGGAATGGCTTACCACATATGGTAAAGCATCGGGGAGCCGCGTAAACGCACAAAAATCGGCCGCGCTGAATATTGGCACCGGGATGACACCAGAAAGCGTCGCTCCATTCAAACTGTGCGACACAATTCGCTGTCTAGGTATCGAATTCACAAATGACATCTCACGCACGGCGGTGCTTAATTACCGGAAACTATTACAAAATATCCGTGCCGGACTTATGGATCACCGTCTCCGGGCTTTGGACATACATCAACGAACTGAATTTATAAATGTATATCAAGCATCCCGACTGCCGCATATGGCGCAGACATTGCCTATGCCAAAACACATAGCAAGTAGCCTAATGGAGGCATTCGGATCATTCGTCAGTTACGGAATGATATTTAAAATAAAATACGAATCCCTCACCCTACCAAAGGAACGTGGAGGACTAGGACTTGTTAATGTTCATGACCGAGCGATATCCCTCTACGTAGGTATGCACCTCAAGTTGTGGAAGCGTAGCCCGTCCAGTCTCACGGGCCTACTGATAGAGGCTTTGGGACCGACTTCCCTCGACCCACCGGTGGAGCTAACATACCGACAGTATTTTCCTATTTTGGGAGTTTTTATCTAGAATACAGCTACATTAAGAGCGTCCTACCTGTTACTCGCTTACCAATGGCCAGAGACATCTATCGCATCCTGCTGCAGCGCCGGGAACCTAATATTATGGAAATGAAACATCCCAATGTGCACTGGAGAGTGGTTTGGCGCACAGTGAATGCACCAATGCTGGACTCCGACGTACGATCGACTTGGTACGTGACTGTCAACAATAAACAGGTGAATAGAGAGAGACTCCATAAGATTCATCTAACTGATTCGCCAATGTGCATGAAATGCGACGTAACAGACACTGACGAGCACCGACTACTTTGCGGGCCGGCGGAAGAGCTCTGGTATTTTGTGCGCCAAATTCTGGCTCTCTTTTTACGGGTGTCACCAGCTGCTGTCGATTCACGCATATTATTATATCCGGACAATACCTACTACCCAAGGACAAAATAAAATCCTGTCACGTGGATAAGAGGCCACGCAATCCATTACTTGCTTGGAAGTGGTGTCATAGGGGTGATGGATTTCTGGAACTACCTCAACGAACGTCACTGTGCAGTTTTGAAAAATCCGAAGTACGGTCAATATTTTTCGAACTTCTTGAAGAGCATCTTTCACGATCCGCCCCGCAGCTGGATCATTCATGGCAAGAGATGACAATGAAACAAAAAAAAAAAAAAAAAAAAAAAAAAAATGTGAATAGATTAACGGTAACTCCAAAATATTTCGAGAAGACATGCTATGAATATTTGGCAGCGGAAATCGTGGAGTGAAACGTAGAATATGCGGGCTTCAAGGATGTGGATTTCTTTTTCATACTTATTTTCTCCTATTTCTTTTCTTTTCACAACAGAAGCCCGCCATAAACAGATGGTTTTTATTTTGTTAGTATTACAATCCCAAAATAAAAGAAGTTAAATAAGTATTTAATTTAAAAAAAAGGGAAAATGTCCTCTTCAACCCAAAAGAAATCCTACCTCCTGCATATATATATATATATATATATATATATATATATATATATATATATATATAAAACAGTGGTAGAGTACCAGACTACAAATCCAAAGGTCGCGGTTTCGATCCTCGCCAGGTCCCAGGATTTTTATCTGTCACTTTCCACTTCTTTCACCTCTGGCAGTATTGCTCATGTGAAAAATTCCGAGTAGCACCGTGGTTCGGAACACACGTTAAACTGTAGGTCCCCCTATAACTGGCTGGGTAAGTCCGTTCGAAGGTCGGAGGAAGGCAACGGCATACCACCTCCATGCCTAGTAAAGCCCTGCGGTGTTCAAACCAATCTTCGGATTGTAGACTGCTTTACCTTATACCTCTTGGAAGTTTCGATAGACGTTTTAAAAAAGCAGAATGCAGGTCCGTCGTCCGCCTGAAAGCACGGTTTCAAAATTTACAAAGAGCAACAACGTTCTTCAACAGCAGACATTATTAATAAGGCCGAATTATGAAATCTTACGGCGTTTAGGTATCTCGAAAGGCCTGCATAACAGAAAAATTATTTTTGTCGTTGTTCTGTTCAGCAAAATATGTAGCTATGAAGCTGCACACTATGTTACACCAAACCTGAATGCTTACTTTCCCAATTCATTTGCCAACTGTTTTCTGTGCTTTTAGTAGATCGTTTTATAGTATACCGACATAGGTTCTCTGCATTTCTTTTCGCTAAATATAAACACGATATACAGTACCTCTAACACGAAGAGAATGTTTGCGATAATGTTGAGAAGTAGGTGGAGCTTGTATATTTGTTTAACAATGTAAGAAAGTAGATACTATGTACGACTTCGTTTATCATTGTAAATGGAGAGTGAATACTCTAGCGTACATCGGAATCGATGTGAAGACCATTTCACTGGTGACAGCTGCGTAACAAGCGATGAAAACATTTGAAAAAGAACAACAAAAGAACGCCGTTTGTTGTCGTTTCCGGGGCAACCGTATAGTTATCACGGGGCAGAGGTTCGCAGTTCTTCGAACGTGTGCCAGTTTCTGGAAAGATCGCCGTTTCACGCAGTCAACATGGCGCGCAACTCACATCAGGAAGTGACCTCGAGAAAGGCGGCAAACAGACCTCCAAGGACTCGCGCACTCGCCGGCCAACAGAGCTCGTAAGGTACCGCTACTCGTATCACCTACGTCTCTGTGGGTTTAATTTTATAATAAGTGACACAGGCGTAGCGTGCAGTTTTGGCAACGGCAGATGATTCCGGCGAATTTTTGTAGCCAATTGGGTGATAGTATAGATATACAATGATACGTGTTAATTTATTTTCGCGGAATATCTGAACTTATTATCTGTGATCCGAATAAAACAGACATCTGTCTGCACCTCGTGACGGTTTTGTTTTTTACTAAAATTGAGAGATATGCATCTAGGAATGTCAGTGACCAGAATGAAACACATCTGGACGTATCCCGTGAGATTATTATTATTATTATTAAATAACACATTGATAAGGATGTGTCTCTGATAGTTAATTTAATGACCGCGCGAGAATCTCTTATCCATCGAGCTGGAACTAAACGTACGGTACGATTCCATTTCCAAAGACTATTGTTATTTCGTGAACGAATTTCTAGCATTTGTTTATTTTTAACGAAGGCTGTCAACACGTTTTCGTTTGTTCTTCTCAACGGCCTCTCATTTCTGAATACTAATTACTATACCGCGTCACGTAAGTAAATAACAGTGCATTGCGCGAGTGGTATTACGTATTTCGTTCATGGAAAACACGGGGTTTTCTTGGTGACGTTTTCTAAGACTATTTCCACACAAGCTCTCCATTTCACTCGTATACGTTGAAAATATCAGCCGCGCGGGAGTAGCCGAGCGGTCTGGAGCGCCACGTTACGGATCGCGCGGCCTCCCGCGTCGGAGGTTCGAATCCTCCCTGGGGCATGGATATATGTGTTGTCCTTAGGGTAGTTTAAGTTAGCTTAAGTAGTATGTAAGACTAGTGACTGATGACCAACGTAGTTTGGTCCTATAGAATTACAAACATTTGAGGATTTAAAAATATCAACTTCCGAATCAATTTTAATGTTTCTGAAACTAAGTTATTAGGCCTATGCGTAGGTCTATTTTCAAAATAATAATGTATACTATCAACAGTAAACAGCTGTCGCCCTCTAAACTTTCATTGACCATATCAAACTTCGGCATGATTTGTCGGCTTCATTCGAGAGCTGTTGCCAACTTTGCACCCGCTAGGCCTGTGTTGTCGATTGTAAAATTTCACCTCTTTGTGCGTCAATACTTCATGCTTTATTTCTCCGGTCGCTACTACACCGTTGCTGTTTATTTTATTTGAATCTATAAAACTATCGTCAGCAGTTTTTAGTGTGGATACACTGAGAAATATACTGATTTTTCCCCTTAAAATTAGAACGTATTATTAACTATTATACGTTGTCGATGATCATGTACGTGCTTTCAACATTTATGAGATGTAGGAAACATCACTAATCTGGTGTTGCTTCTTTTTAGAAAGTCATTTGTACTGCAATTGTTGAATGTGACCAATTACTTTAAGATGGCAAAGAAGGAATACCGAAGTAAAAACCCACGCAGGTTGTCAATACCTGCAGGCAGCTTAAAACGAGGAACGACTGCAGTAGCAAGCTGCTATTTATAATCCCTACTAGCTGATGTAGCACTATTTATAGCCTACAATCAGCTAGCAAAGAGTTTGTGGTAAAATGTTCAGCTGATTATCTGCATTCAAGGGTTAAATATTATACTCAAGAGTTTCATTATCTACCGGATTATCTCTCTTTTTCGATGTTTACGTATCGAGAGATGCTGTGATGTATTCAAAATCATGCACATGTTTAGTCACTAATTGAATTATTATGTTCTGATAGATCGGTGATGAACTATAGATAAGTACAAGGAAAGCTATAGCTCCCTGAAGACGCATGCGATACTAACGATCTATTTGCCGTGAAGTACTTTTTCGATTTCTTTATCTTATGAAGATAACAGCCTACTGCCATAAACCTGTTTGAAACGTAACAGGAAATTGCCCAAATGTGTCGAAACATGCGTCCCTCCGTAGAAATGTCGCAACTTCAACTGAAAATACCACAGTATTACCAGAAGATTGCTTTATACTGTGGATGAAGCTGTAAATTAATTGCAAAAAACATTTTGTACACTCCAAAAAGCAACAAACACGAAAAATAAAATCATTACCTTAACACGGAAGTACGAAATAACCGCAGTATCGCATCGATGTAAGTGGAAAAGAAGTGTAACTGCGCAGCATCCGCAGAAAGGTATCGCAGGTTGTAGCAACCGAGAGCGACTGTAGGCCGGGAAACAGATTGTTGGTGTTCCTGTAGACTACCTGTTCAAATGTTTGTTAAGCTTAAGCGACTTAACTGCGGGGTCATCAGTCCCTGAACTTGGAAACTGCGTATGAACTATCTTATACTAAGTACTACACAAACATCAATACCCGATGGAGGATTGGAATCCCCGACGGGGAACGGCCTCGCGCATCGAAACATAGCGCCTCAATGCGCTCGGCCGCACCGCCGCGGCTGTAGACTACCTACTACCTTTTCGTCCGGGTCTTCTCACAAGTGTGTCTTATCACAAGTGTTCCAATCCCATATGGAAGAAACCCTGCACTGAGAAAGAGGGGTCAAAATAATCAAACATGTGTCCTGCCTTATCCGCAGACCTCTTCCGAAAAAATTACAGTCAAAATTTTGGCTGTACTTCAGGTGCCTTCAGGTGCGTGACCAACTCGTGACCAACTCATTCGAAGCATCTACGGACGGGGATTCTCAGATTTGGGTTCCGTACTCGAAACTCGATTATTACTTTTATTTTGTTTTTTCATTTATTTCCTTGCATCCGGAGAAGAATGTTCCATGAAAATTTCTTGTCAAGCTAGAGGATACTAGGCCGTCATATTAATTGCAAAATTATAACTGATTTCCACAGAAATTATCATTATTTACTACACAGAGTGGGTCCCATAAAAGTGACCGTGGGAAAACAGTTCCAGAATACCAAGAAACACAGCAGAGGAAAGGAAATACAGTATTAACACGACCATAGCAGATGTTTAAAGTGACCACCAATCATTTCGGAACACTTCTGAGCCCTATTCAGGAACTTTCTGGATGCGACTCGGAGCTGCACTGTTGGAATCTGTACTATCTCATCCGAAAGATTCTGCTACGGTTCTTGAAGACTGTGAGCGTTGTTGTGCTACGAGGGCTTCTCACATAAAGCAACCGCACTATGACAGATTAAGCGTCCTGGTTGACCACCTAAGGTCGACACCAGACTGACGTCTGCTAACCACTGTGACAGGCATGAAGACTGTGTAAATGTGCGTCAAGGTTCGGTCGGGTCCATGGGTGGTTGCTCCATCCTGGTGGAAGGCACTGTAGGTCTTTAATCCTCGGTTAATGCTGTCACAAATGGTTTCGAAATCGCATCCATGCGACCGAGCCACTTTTGTCCCACCCAGTATAATGCGCATGTATATGCTATTTTCAGGGAGTAAAATCCTTTTAAATTCTCACGTTCTTTTAGTTCTTCTTGTATCAGTGCTACTATCCTTACATCTTATTACATTGCTGGTTTTTCCAAGGATTTGATGCACTGTCTCGGATGTTGCCAAGCGTAGAAACATCCCAAACAATGTAATTCCGAAGACAATGAACATTGTGCGAAGGCAGCTTTGCCACAGTCACGTTTCTTCGAATGAAATGTCGTTAACACCGCCAACAATCCTGTTGATAAGACACTCTAATTGAATATCTACATCTACATAAATACTCCGCAAGTCACATCGAAGTGCATTATCCAAAATACTTTAAATTAATTTTATTAATATCTTTTAAATTCGTTCATTATACGTCAGTTGAACGTTCGTTGGAGAAAAACTGTGTCATATGTAATAATACTTTTTTGTTGGTGTTGTCGTCAAGGTTAGAGTTCAGTACCGCTGTTGAAATTTAACAAACTGTGGAAATATTGCAATGAATAACAATTTTGAAGAGAGTTATACTGAGAAAAAAACATGAAAGATTCCGCCTTCAGAATGCAGCGGTAGTAGTGGTTAGCATAAAGACAACACCAGAAAGCATCATTACAAAAGAAAGTGGCGGAATCAGTTCTTTACCTGCCGGAAGAAATCAAGTTGTATTGTAGCCATATCACTGTAGTCGAACCTGTATGGAACAATTAATTTCTTCTTTACTTTAGACTGATACTTGGTTGCGTAAGCTTCGCATGCTAAAGTTTCATGACCGTGTTTGATTCCAATTACATTTAGTGGTTAAAATTGCAAAATTATCGGACTTGGTTTAACGAAAATAAAAATTACTGCGGGCTTTGAAATAAAAGTCAACACAAAAAGTACATCAGTGAAATTCGCTTCTGGAATGTTCTTTCGCAATCGCGAAGCGTGTTACAACAATGGCCAAGCATCATTTTACGAATTACGCTGAAAACAAAGATTACAAAATTAATGAAAAATGGGGAAAGAATTTTTTAATTGAATATCCATTTCAAATGAACTGAGTTATTTATTGCAATTAACGAATCATAAGCTTGCACTTCCATGATCAATATGGAGAGATCAAAAGAGAGACGTCCGATCTATTCAACAGTAAGAAGACGAAAGACGACGAGCGATTCCGTTTTCTCTCTAGCCCGTTCAAAAAAAATTGAAAGTTTCTTATAAAACAAAATAATCATAGATATACTGGCAGAGAGAAGGGATGCTAGGGAGAAGCGTTGCAAATATAATTTTAATAAAAAAAAAAAAAGATTAAACGTAATGCTACATATAGACCGTCTACAGACGTAGGCAGATGTACTATGGTTTAGAACACAGGTTGTAAAACAGGGCCGCGGTGGAGTATCCGAAAGCTGACATACTGATTACACATAATTGGCATGTGATAAATGAGACTGAATAGTTCAAATTTCTAGGTGTTCATATAGACAGTAAGCTGTCATGGAAAGCCAATGTTCAGGATCCTGTTCCAAAACTAAATTCTGCTATATTTACCATTAGAACAATATCTGAGATACGTGATTTTTCAACACGAAAAGTAGTCTATTACGCTTACTTTCACTCACTTATGACGTACGGCATTGTTTTCTGGGGTAACTCGCCTGATGCAAACAGGATATTTCTGGCTCAAAAACGGGCGGTTCGAGCAATATTTGGCGTAAGTTCGCGAACGTCATGTCGACCCCTTTCCAGTAGTCTGGGAATTTTGACTCTGGCGTCACAATAAGTTTTTTCTTTAATGTCGTTTGTTGTTAATAATATCAGCTTATTCCCACGAGTTAGTAGCTTTCACTCGGTGAATACTAGACAGAAGTCGAATCTACATTTGCATCATACCACCTTAACACTTGTGCAGAAAGGGGTACAGTATTCTGCGGCATCCATTTTCAATGCGCTTTCAAATCTAAATTGAAGAGTTACCTAATGGCTCACTCCTTTTATTCTGTCGAGGAACTCCTAGAAAAGTTAAACAATTAAGCTAATTCATTTTTTTCTTTATTGATTCTTTTCACTTTGTCTTAAGATTGTCGTGTGCAAAGGACTACTTAAAAAATTTCTATTACCATTCTTGTGTAACAATTAATGTGTTGACTTGTTCCATGACCATGGAGTCTCACTCCTCAATTGGGTCCTATGAAACAGAAAAAAAACAATAAATAAGTAACAGAAAAACTAAGCAAAAATTGAAGGAACAACCTAGAACAAAAATAAACATACGACAGCAAAGAACGACCGCAAAGACCCGATCCACTAGAAGTAATAAGAACAATAATCATAATAATAGGCGTTCAAAGGCCCCTAGCTGCGCATCGCGCGGTTGCTCGCCGTCGGAGGTTCGAGTTCTCTCTCGGGCATGGATGTGTTGGGTGTGTGTGTTCTCCTTAGGTTAGATTAAGTAGTTTCTAAGCATAGGGACTGATGATCAAAGAAGTTAAGTGCCATAGATTTATAAACATTTGAAAATTTTATAAAACGGTAAGAAGTTCATGACGCTAGCAACCAGTGCCACCGTTTCCATCAAATAGGCGTCGCACTTTTAGTCCACCGAAGTAACCTCAACTTCGTTGAAAAATGTGACCGGCGTTTTCTCAGGAACGGTCGGGTCTCTACGGATGATGCAGAACATGTGTTCGCTTATTTTGACCCCTCTTCGCCTGAGCGAAGTTGCTTGGAAATCGAGTTATGACCTTTGGCGTCTTCTCCTCCTTAGTGCCTGCAGAACTGCAGTTTAGTGCTAATAACGCCTCGTGCTCCGACAGAAATGACGAATACTTTCACGTCCCGACACGAGAGAATGGACAGTTAATTTTCGCATTTCCCAAAGTCGTTCCTTTAATAGTGGCCACTTACAAAGTAGAGTCAGCTTGAGTGTCCAGCTGCAGTCGTTTCTCCTGTTGTCCAAATCATTTCCGCTTGCCGTTTTTCGTTATGTGGTGCACGTGCTCCGTGTTTTAGTTTCGTGTGAGTGCAAGATTACGGTTCAGGGTCTAACGGTGTGGTTCGCGTTAACAAGGGGACGTTTAAAAACATGCTACAGGGCTTACACCCCTCACTGAGGAACATGGAAACTATTATCAACACATAATGTAACTGTGTCTTGAAATGTTGCACAGGTGCTCAATATGTAAGTTACGCATCTCAAAACGACATTTCACGGCATATCCTCAGAAATTTGTCCATACATAAGTCCAAATTAACTGGATAGTTCTCTACACAGATCACTACTATGTTGAGAAGACAAACAAATTTATTTGAACCACAGTCAAAAATACAAAAGTCACATGCACTTACAATTCTTTTATACTCATACCATACATCCTACATAGTCTCTAGGTTTCCGTGCTGGTGCTACTACCAATACAGTACACATTTTCCTTCTGCCTTTGGCATCTGCCAACAGGGATTTTATAACATTCAATAAGGCGGCTACGTCACGTTTCGTCATGTCATGTGACATCACGTGACGTTCAAAAAGTTTCTATTAAGATTATTTTGGATTTTTAAATAGAAAATATACTTCAAATTACAATATAAATTATATTTTAGTGTTTAATAAAGATTTTTAGCCGGCCGCGGTGGCCGAGGAGACTGAGGCGCTCCAGTCACGGTCTGCACGGCCACTACGGTCGGGGGTTCGAATCCCCCCTCGGGCATGGATATTTGTGCCGTTCTAGTTCGTAAGTAGTTCATAAGTAGTTTGTAAGTTTAGGGACTGATGACCCCGTAGTTAAGTCCCATAGACTATACAAACATTTGAACATTTGATTTGAAAGATTTTTATACAAATGAAATTGAAAGTAACAGTTACAAATGCTACGCACTTTTCTTTTAAAGGTACAAACAAATATTTAATTTTTCAATAACAGAAATTTATGCAATAGCATTATTATTTGATTCTTTGTGCCTACTAATGGCTTTTATACAAAATAGCATTTTAGTAGCAAGTTCCAATCATTACGTACAAATGCTGATAAGATCGTCTTCTATGTTTAAGATCTTTGGCACAGTTCTTATGACAAATCAAAACAAACGTCAATCTCATACATGCTTTGCCAGTGATTTCCGATTACAAAAATATACTTAACATTTATGTCCAGTTTAAGGAAATTTTAACCCATACAAGATAACTGTGGTAGTTACAGTTCACGTAAAACACGTGAATATTTGCGCGATTTTCTTATGTTACTGATATTGAAAGTGCGTATGAATCGCAACACTCTGCATGGTCTATAACGAACAAGTAGGCGACATCACTATCGCACAGTCAAAGATGATAAATGGCAGGAGCATCGACAGTACATATCAATTATCAACGTGTGAGGTGACGTTAAATTTTATTTTTAGCAACAGAGGGAGAGAGAGGGGAGGGGAATAGCAAGGTTCCGTGCAGAATTTAAGCAAAACCTCCATCAGAATTTATAAATTATTTCCTAGTTTAATTTCAACTTTTTCCTTAAGAACACAGTCCCAAAAGTTGGAAGTGCATGCCAGAATCTCCGTATTGTTATATTCCACTGGTTGATCTGTGTTCAGGCAAGGTTCTTCAACAGATTATTTTCTATGGTATTTTAAGCCTCTGTCCTGATAGTCTGACTAATATACGACATGCCAAAACTACGTGGGATACAATAGACAAGCAAACCTAGATCATCCTTAACGGATCTTAACAGCGTCTTAACTTTATATGGTGGTAAAAAAATCCACAAATTAAATAATAAACAATGTGATCAAATGTTTAAATGTTTGTGAAGCTTATGGGACTTAACTACGGGGTCACCAGTCCCTAAACTTACAAACTACTTACGAATTAGCTAATACTAAGGACGGCACAAATATCCATGCCCGAGGGGGGGATTCGAACCCCCCGACCGTATTGGCCGTGCAGACCGTGACTGGAGAGCCTCAGTCCCCTCGGCCACCGCGTCCGGCACAATGTGATCAAAAGTATCCGGACACCCCCCCCCCCCCAAAAAAAACATACTTTTTTATATTAGGTGCTTTGTGCTACCACCTACTGCAAAGATTTCAGTATCAGGGACCTCAGCAGTCATTAGACATCATGAGACAGCAGAATGGGGCGCTCCGCGGAACTCACGGACTTCATACTGGGTCTGGTGATTGGGTAACACTTGTGTCAGAGAACTAAACGCCGGCCGCGGTGGCCGAGGGGTCTGCGGCGCGCCAGTCACGGTCTTCACGGCCACTACGGTCGGGGGTTCGAATCCCCCTCGGGCATGGATATTTGTGACGTCCTTAGTAAAAGCTAGTTCCTAAGTAGTTTGTAAGTTTAGGGACTGATGACCCTGTAGTGAAGTCCCATAAGCTCTACAAACATTTTATTTTTGCCAGCGCATGTAGTGCCACAGTAAAATTCTGAGGCGGTGGTGTTATGCTGTGGTCGTGTTTTTCATGGAGGGGACTTGCACCCCTTGCAGTTTTGCGTGGCATTATCACAGCACAGGCCTACATTGATATTTTAAACACATTCTTGCTTCCCACTGTTGGAGAGCAATTCAAGAATGGAGTTTCCATTTTTCAACATGGTCGAGCACCTTAGGCGGAGTGGTTACACGACAATAATATCCCTGTTATGGTCTGGCCTGCAAAGAGTCCTGACTTGAGTGCTATATAATACCTTTAGGATGTTTTGGAATTCCGACTTCGTGCCGGCCCTCACCGCAACTCAGTGCAGCACTCCTGAAGAATGGGCTACCATTCCCAAAGAAACCTTCCAGCGCCTGATTGAACATATGACTGAAAGAGTGGAAGCTGTCTTTAAGGCTAAGGGTGGGCCAACACCTTATTGAGTTCCAGCATTACCGATGGATTGCGCCACGAACTTGTAAGTCATTTTCAGTCAAGTGTCCGGATACCTTTTATTACATACTAGCTTCAGCCCGCAATCCGCTCGCGTGTTGGTTGATTATGATAGATAAGCTATCTTTCAGCAGTGTGCTATGAGACTGGTTATGAAGGATGAAATTAAATACAATACCTTCTTTAGAGACAAACATTTTTAATCAACAATATAAGGAAATTAAGTAGTGTAGATCAAATCACACGTAAAAATGCACTCGTTTCGAAGAATCCAATCACGAAATTCAACAATAATGATTGTGATAATATCACAGATCGATCACTTAATGTAAGCGCGAAACGTCAAATCGATTTTTTTAAAGAGACGTATTAAAAGAAATTTCTTTTTACTGCTTTATGTATTTATTCTTGTATTTCCTTATTCGTAGGAGTATCCTTACAGAGAAAGAGATGAAGACATTGTAGCACGCATAGACCAAAGATATGGTCTGTGACATCACGTTTCGCTGTATGTAACCTTCTTGCTATAGAGTCGCAAACGTCATCGCTGGCCTTCAGTCCGAATTTTTTTATAATTTGACCACTTTCAACCCCCATATTTTCCACCCCCTATCAACCCTCAAGCTACAACGCAACCAATAAAATTTCAAAGAGTAAATATAATTTTCAAAGAGTAATTATTAAAATGTTCAAATGTTTGTAATTCTATCGGACTAAACTGCGAGGTCATCAGTCCGTAGCTTACAAACTACTTAAACCTAGGTAAACTAACCTAAGGACAAACACACATCTATGCCCCAGGAAGGACTCGAACCTCCACAGCGAGCAACTGCGCGCTCCTCGGCGAGACGCTTTAGACCGCTCGGCTACTCCACCGCGGCAGTAATTATTGTTCCGCATTTCGCGTTATATTTTTCATATTACTAAATATCTGTCCGATCGCTATAAAACCGTGCCGAAAACCTTCGTCAGATATAAATTAGTAACTGCACAAATATTTAGGTCTCTGTGTCTTGTTGTTCGGACGTGATAAGCGTACATCGAACAGACGTTCACATTAATAAATAGCTATCCGATCGCCATAAAACCGTGCCTAAAGCCTTTCTCGGGTAGCCATTAGTAACTGTACAAATTTTTAGCTCTTTATGTCTTGTGGTTCAGACGTGATAAACGTACACCGATCAGATATTCACAAAAAATGTTCAAATGTTTGTAAATCTTATGGGACTTAACTACGGGGTCATCAGTTCCTAAACTTACAAAATACTTACGAACTAGGACGGCACAAATATCCATGCCCGAGGGGGGGATTCGAACCCCCGACCGTAGTGGCCGTGCAGACCGTGACTGAAGCGCCTCAGTCCCCTCGGCCACAGCGGTCGGCCAGACATTCACATTTATAGATATAGATTGTATGTACTCGCTCGGCTGCTTATCCGTCAATATGGTCAATTTAGCATTGTACAGTATAGTGTATGTGTGTGTGTGTGTGTGTGTGTGTGTGTGTGTGTGTGTGTGAGGGGCGGGGAGGAGGGCGAGGGGCGTAAGGGGGAGGGGTAAATATTGCAGAGGGTAACCGAGAGACGTATACAGCAAGCAGGGATGTGTGTATCCGTTCTTATTCAGAGATGAAGAGGCTTGCGCAGGATAGTGTAGATTGGAAACCAGTCTCCAGAGTGAAGACGACCATGACAACAACAATGTAACAAGATAGCCGCAGTGGAGTAGCCGCGCGGACTAAGGCGCCTCGCTGCGGAGCGTTCAGTTGCTCGCCGTCGGAGGTTCGCGTCCTCCCTGGGGCATGGGTGTGTGTCCTTAGGTTAGTGTGTCCTTAGGTTAGTTTACCTAGGTTTAAGTAGTTTGTAAGCTCCGGACTAACGACCACGCAGTTTGGGCCGATAGAGTTACAAACATTTGAACACTGTTTGTAACAAGATAACATTCCAACTGTAAGAAGCTGTGTACAGGTGAAGCCGGTTTACGCTGGGACTGGAGCGCAGCCCGGCGGCCATTAATTTGCGTTAGGCGACAGGAGAGGAGAGGAAAGGAGAGGAGCAGGAAGCTGGCGGTGTGACGCGGCGGTCGTTGGCCGCGGCCAGGCCGCTACCTGTCCGTACGTGAGGGCGCCGCCGCCGCCACGGGACAGCCTGACGTCACGCCCACAGTGGAAGGTCCCCCGTGCTCCTTCCGCTCTGAGTCAACGCTCCACTCTGTCGACACTGGTCACGTACTGACTCGGTGAAGACCTCAAAGACTCGTGGCGACACCGCAGCATTTGTCCACATAAATCCTCAGATAAAGGAAGACAGAGCTATGAAAATATTTGCTTATTTCTGACCGCAGATTTACAGAAGGTTGGAAAAGCTGGTAGAAGCCTACCTTGTCGAAGATCAGTTTGGGTTCAGGAGAAATGTATGAACGCGGGAGGCAATACTCACTTTACGGCTTATCCTAGAAGATAGATTAAGAAAAGGCAAACCTACATATCTAGCTTTTGTAGATTTGGAGAAGGCTTTTGACAATGTTGATTGGAATAAACTCTTTCAAGTTCTGAAGCAAGCAGGAGTAAAATATAGGGAACGTAAGGTTATTTACAACTTGTACAAAAACCAGACAGCGGTTGTCAGAGTTGAAGGGCATGAAAGACATGCAGTGGTTGGGAAGGGAGTAAGACAGGGTTGTAGCCTTTCTCCAATGTTATTCAATTTGTACATTGAGAAGGCTATAAAGGAAAGCAAGGAGAAATTTGGAGAAGAAATTAAAGTTCAGGGTGAAGAATTAAAAACATTGCGTTTTGCCGACGACATAGTAATTCTGTGAGAGACAGCAAAGGACCTGGAAGAGCAGTTTAACGGAATGGACAGTGTGCTGAAGGGTGCATATAAGATGAACATTAACAAGAGCAAAACTAGGGTAACGGAGTGCAGTCTAAGAAACTTCATGTTGAAGGAGTTAGATTAGGCAACAAAACAATAAAGGAGGTGGATGAGTTTTGTTACTTGGGCAGTAAAATAACATGCGATGGTCGCAGTACAGAGGATATAAAATGCAGAATGGAATGGATAGAAAAGCGTTCTTGAAAAAGAGAAATTTGCTTACACCGAATATTAATTTAAGCATAAGGAAGTCCATCCTGAAGGCATTTGTGTGGAGTGTTGCCTTGTATGGGAGTGAAACATGGACGATAAACAGTGCGGACAGGAAGGGGATAGAGGCTTTTGAAATGTGGTGCTACAGAAGAATGCTGAAGATTAGGTGGGTTGATCGCGTAACTAATGAGGAGGTACTAAACAGAATTGGGGAGAACAGGAATTTCTGGCATACCTTGACTAAAAGAAGGGATCGATCGGTAGGACACATTCTTAGACATGAAGGAATTGTGAATTTAGCGTTGGAGGGAAGTGTGTGGGGTAAAAACCGCAGGGGAAGACCAAGAGATGGATACCGTAAGCAGATTCAGACAGATGTAGGTTGCCGTTCTTATGTGGAGTTGAAGAGGCTTGCTCAGGATAGGGTATTGTGGAGAGCTGCATCAAACCAGTCTCCGAACTGAAGACCACAATAACAACAACATTGTACCTCCAAATTAAGTTCCGACTGTTGCCAGCAAATTGAATTTATAGTTGAAGATAGTTTTAGGGGTAATGCAACTCTGTAACACAGTGCTTTTCAAACTTTCCCTCGTGGTGACACCCTTTTATAGCTTACAGTTTTGCGCGACACCCTTCACTGATATAGGTACATATGGTAGAATTTCGATGGTTCTGGGGGAGTGGGGGGGGGGGGGCGGGGGGGGAGGGGACGGAAATAAAGTATCGCTTAAATGTAGTTTGTAAACGAGACTGAAATCCTCGTACGTATTGACATGTTTAATAATGGTCCTGACTGCAGCAATTACGCACACTCATCGCAAGAAAAGGAAACATTAGGAACTACAGAGATGTACAACAGAGTAACACCGCAGACAACAATGCCTAACTCACGCAGTAATACTTGCTTCTTCTACATGCGACCCAACTTCCGAAACACGAAACTGAATTTCGGAAACCGTGTTTCGCTGTCGTGTCAGGGCCAGATACGGTTTTGCTGGATCGATTGAAAACGGCATCTGGAAATTAGCTGCTCGGATTTCTGATTTAGACAGCACAGTGGCTGTTCCCTTTCAGTTCAATATTATCACGTTATTTTCAGAAATAAAAGAGGATGTATTTATGACAAGTAACCACGTAAACCCTAATTTTAAGTAGTCTTCATTGTACAGCCTCACTTTTGTGTTCCTACTACTGAACGATTTAACGGGAGAAACAGAGGTTGGAGACGCACCTTGTGATTGTTGTTCTGCATCTTGCGATGTTCCAGCTACATTTCTCTGCTCTGCATCTGACGTGTCATAAACTGCCGAAGGCCACTTTCTCACAATAAATTTATCCATTTCTATTGGCATCTGTAAACTGTATCACACTGAACGAAGAAAACTAATGGCATGTCACGAACGAAACATGGAACATTAATCCATTATTGACACTCGAAAAGCTCGTTAAGACATTGGCCGCTAGAGCGCGACATTATACCACAGCACAAGAGAGACGTCTAGTGCCATTACTGGACGTTAAATGAAACAAATACAGTGAGACTTTATTAAGTGGACTTAGAAAACATTCGGATAATCGCAAATCCGGGTAACTGAATCTATGCATAAAACTGTGATTTGTATTATTAACTCTAGATGCGTGTCATATTGTTACCTTTCTAGGATTAACTCGTAATGTTAGGCGTTTATTCAAAACAACGGAACAGAAACAGTATTGTGTTTTGACATTTTTAATCACACGTGGCACACGGCATAGCGGCTTAGAGATTGGCAACAGCCTAACTCAATTAACGATGAAACATTTGCTGTCTAAGCCTAATAATATATAAATGCTTTCTGTCTAACTCAAACAGTAATGAAACGCGTGGAATATAGATGGTGTTTGATGGGGTGGGTAGTTCCAGCGGATAATGTTGTACATGCTCGGACCAGACAACAAAGATAATTTACTCGTGGTTGAGAATCCGGATAATCGCGTATCCCTGTAACTGAGGTCTGGATAATCGAGTGACCGATCATTCCTTTTGTGGTGTCGCACAAGTATGAAGTGCGCACCACGTACTTTCGCCGCGCGCCGCCATGCACGCACGGCGCGGCGTTCTTACGACGTCAGCCACGAGCACCCTCTGCTACAACTCCGCTCGTGGCCACCACAGAACTGCATCGTTCACTTGGGACTGAGATAGGAACCAGTTGACACTTGGGAATCAGATAGGCACCAGTAAAGACTTGGCTATCGGATAGGCACTAGGAATTACCAGTAGGCAGGCCTCTATCTAAACTATGTATCAGCATTTTGCAGTCAAGAACTATGTAAAAGTTAAGTATTACTAAGTCTCTATGAAATATATATCTCGTTCTAATTTACTCTAGTGTTTCTAGTTTCTGCTGTCCCACTGACTGGTCACCTCCGTACCTGCACACGCGTGCATCCTTTATTCCTGTGTCGGTCTCATTCTACTCGGACACCGACACCTACGACAACCGGCGGACGAGACAAAAGCGTCGTAGACAAGTCTGGGATACAAAACCTTTAATACATTATCTGTGGTGCACTGAATGAAGAGAAGGATGATTAGCTGCAGGCGAGTCTTCAGAGTAGTATGAAGAGAAGTATATTTTGTGTTATTTTATTACAAGTTTTTTGTTTAGATACTACTACTCGACAGCCTAGGGTGTCGAGACACCCACTTTGGAAAGCTCTGTGTAACCTGTCCAGCGGCGTAGCTAGGTGGTTTGGCACCCGATGAGCGTTCTAATCCTTCACTCCCCCCCCCCCCCCACCCCCACTTCACCAACGCTATCAAACCCACGTGTGCTGTTAACTACGAGAGGTGTTCAAATGAAAAGGTACGAAACGCCTTAACACCCAAACTTCTGAAATTTGAATATCCCGCTTTGAGATAACATAGTGCGACATATAGAGATGCGAATCATTTGTTGTTACCTCTCCTTAAAGTATTCAAGGCTGCGCACTCAGCAGGCAAGGTCATGCACACCGTCTTTCTCGACATCCGAGGCCCGATACTCATCGAATTCATCGAGCACGTAAAACCATTGACAGTGGCGTATACTGTGAGACACTCTGTAGCCTACAAAAGTCCATCAAGAGCAAACGGCGTCAGCTGCTCATAGAGGGAGTGATTCTGCTCCATGATAACGCGTCATTAACATTACTAAATTAGTTTTTTTCAGGTCCACAGACACCAGCGATTCATTTTCTATTCGGAATAACACACCAGATAGGGGGTGGGGCCATGATAGAGTAGAATAGATTAATATTTGTTCCACAAATCATAAATACGATATTTCCAATCATACGGAGCAGGTCAGTTTCATAGAAGGTGTCTAACACGTTAAACTGTACGTTCCCCTAAAACTGGCTAGGTCGGTCTTTTCGAAGTCGGAGGAAGGCAACGACATACCACCTCCAAACAGGACCATGCCTATTAAAGCACTGTGGTGTTCAAACCAATCTTCGCATTGTTGACTGTTTTTCCTACTTACATGACACTCAACATTTAGAAGATTTTTTTCTGGAGATTACTAAATTCCATCTAAAAATGCATATAAAATGTTGAAGTTGCCATTCAGAAATTCTTTTAATTTAATTTTGGCTGCGGCGGATTGAAGCGCCATGTTCCGATGCGCGAGGCCGATCCCGTCGTGGGTTTGAATCCCCCCTCGGGCTTGGATGTTTGTGCTGACTTTAGTGTAAGGCAGTTTATAAATAGTTTGTAACTGTAGGGGCTGATGACCCCATAGTTAAGTCCCATAAGCTTGACAAACATTTGAACATTTTGAATTTACTTTTAAATATTTGTTGGCTATGGGTCAGACTTTTGATGCTACTTGATAAGTGATCAACGACTTTTGCGGCATCGTAATTCACCCCTTTCTGTGCCAAAGTTAGATTCAATCTTAAATAGTGAACATCACCCTAGTTTTTACATATGTTCAACTGTTTGCAGCTCTACGGGGCCGAACTGTTGAGGTCATCGCTCCCTAGACTTACAAACTACTTATACTACCTTACGCTAAGAACAACGTACACACACCCAATGACGGAGGACTCGAACCTCTGAAAGGGAACGACCGCACAGTCCATAGCAAGTCACCTTAGACCTCACGGCTATTCTCAAGCGGCTTATAATTTTATCATTCCCGTTGTAATTAATATAGAGAACGCTCAATATGGCCACTTCTAGTTCGGTTTCCCGGTCGTTATTTCAAATCGACGCTGGAAGCACGCTGAGGCGGACAGAGACCAGCTTGTCTGCACTCTGAGAATTCTGGGCACTTCAGGACAGCCAACTTGATGGTCGAAACTCTGCCACTGCCGGCAGCTAGGATCAATTGCAGCAGGATTTTGGAACATATCCTGTATTCGAATATTATGAATTATCTCGAACAGACTGATCTATTGAGCCAAGGCCAACACGGATTTAGAAAATATCGATCATGCGAAACACAACTAGCTCTTTACTCACACGAAGTGATGAGTGCTATCGACAAAGGTTCTCAAATTGATTCCGTATTTCTTGATTTCCAGAGGCTTTTGACACCGTACCTCACAGACGGCTTTTAATCAAATTGCGTTGTTATGGTATATCACCCCAAATTTGCGACCGGATAGGGACACAGTCAGAGAGGACACAGTTCGTAGTAATCGATGGTAAGGCATCGACTAAAACAGAGGTGATATCGGGCGTTTCGCAGGGTAGTGTCATGGCTGCTCTGCTGTTACTTATTTACATAAACGATTTGGGAGAAAATCTAAGTAGCTCTCTTAGGTTGTTTAACTTCTAGTAAAACCATCTGAAGATCAAAACCAACTGCAGAACGATCTAGTCGGCCGCGGTGGCCGAGGGGACTGAGGCGGTCCAGTCACGGTCTGCACGGCCACTACGGTCGGGGGTTTGAATCCCCCCTCGGGCATGGATATTTGTGCCGTCCTTAGTCTTAGATAGTACATAAGTAGTTTGTAAGCTTAGGGACTGATGACCCTGTAGTTAAGTCCCATAAGTTCTACAAACATTTTGATTTTTGCAGAACGATCTAAATAAGATAGCACTTTGGTGTAAAAATTGGCAATACCTCTAAATAATGCGAAGTGTGAAGTCGTCCACATTAGAACGAAAAGAAATCCATTAAACTTTGTTTACAAGATAAATCAATCAAACGTGAAGGCCGTAAACTCCACAAAATATCTAGGAATTACTATTATTTCAGTCTTAAACTGGAAAGAAAACGTAGATAGTGCCGTGGGAAAGGCGAACCAGAGACTTCGTTTTATTGGCAGAACCCCTAAAAGATGCAATAGAAGTACTAAAGATACTGCATACACTACGCTTGGCCGTGTATTGCTGCCCAGTGTGGGTGGACGGAGGACATCGAAAGAGTCCAAAGAAGGGCAGCTCCTTTAGTATTGTCGCGATACAGGGGAGACAGCGTCACGGAAATGATACAGGATCTGGGATGGGAATCGTTACAACAACGGCGCTTATCGCTGCGGCGCGGGCTACTTACGAAACTCAAATCACCTACATTCTCCTCTGAATGCGAAAATACAGTGTTGACTCCCACTTACATAGGCAGAAAAGATCATCAGAATAAAATACGGGAAATCAGAGCTCGAACGGAGAGATTCATTTGTACTTTCTTCCTGCGCGCTATTCGAGAATGGAATGGGAGATAAATAGTATAATGGTGGTTCGATGAACCCTCTGCCAGGCACTTAAATGTGATTTTCAGAGTACCCCATGTAGATGTAGACGGTTACACTTATTTCCTCTGTGAGGTTAGCGTCAGGGTCGTTTCCGCACGCTGCAGAGGTGGACAGGAAATGGTCGACCGCGTCCTTACATAAACTGGAGAGTATTTCTCCAGCCCTATTCCGTCGTAGTGCCTAGAGGTGTCGACATTGCGAGGCCAGCGTGCTGTAGTTACCGCCATTTAGCGGCACGTGTTCCCCATTACATTCGGAATAGCCTGTATTAGCCATCCGTGAGGGGACTCATCATGTTTAGGGCTTCAACGTTCCCCGCAATTGCGACGGTTGCGACAGTGTTATCGCTGCATTTGCACCGCCGGACAAGGTTCCGCAAAACGTGTAAGTAGCGTGATCGGTACCTTGGACGGACCCCTTTTTCTGTGATCGTGTCCGTAACCCATGTTCACTTTCTTCTATTTCATTCGTGAGCTCTCTTTGAGGACTGATCTTTATTCTGAAGTAACGTGTGAATCATTCTATTTCCGCCTTGTCCTACAGAAAGTCTTATGCTCGCACAGCGGGTACATCAATTGAGTAATGGCTAATGAAAACTTGTGACAGACCTAGCACTCATATATTTCATTCAGAATACATGTTTCGACCGTGTATCCCGACTTTCATTGTCCCCTTTTTAAATTAATTCCTCACTAGGTGACGAAACACTTGCTGTAAGAAAGAAATTCAGCTGAGTGATCAGTTAGGGATAATGTTATTCGGTGCTTCTATGAAAGGCAGTTCATCCATATTTTATTAAGTCAGACTTTTAAGAGGAGAGACTGCAGTACATTTACTTTCATCAATCCCGCGGTAGAGTGGCCGAACCCTCTAAGGCACCTTGCTGCGGAGCGTGCGGTTGCTCGCCGTCGGAGATTCGAGTCCATCCCTTGACATGGGTGTATGTGTTGTCCTCATCATAAGTTAAAGTAGTTTGTAAACCCAGGGACTCACAATCGCAGCTGTTAAGTCCCTTAGATCTGCAAACATTGCAGTTTCTTTCTTTACTTTCTTCAATTTGGTGAGTTGTTCGAGACAGGAGGACCAAGCTGCTTTGTTCATCAGTCCCACTGTGGGGAAGGGAAGGAGAGAGGGTAGGAAAGGAGGCGAAGGAAAAGGAAATGCAGTCCAGGGAGCAAAGAAGGAAGAAAGTCTGCAGTAGTTCAGGGCCTCGAGCTAGCCACGCACGTACTCACGAAAGAACCGTGAGCCTCATGAGGGGACATGCCGAGCTACACACTTACCACGCGTTTTTCCGTAATATATCTGACGTTGTAGAGAAGGAAAAGGCGGCCGCCGTACTATTACGTCGTGCGATATTCGGCTTGTTTATATTATTCAAACGTAAGTTTACGTTCCCCTGCAAGATGTGGAGCATACAAACACACACACACACACACACACACACACACACACACACACACACATACACACACACACGGTGCTGAACTACGAGACTGAAGATCCGTGTTCAACTCTCCGTCCTACAGTATATTTTTATTTTTATTTCACACTTATCAGCTGCCCGTCCGGTCTCTGGCGTATCTCTCCATTGTATTAAATTTGGTGTCTGTTTTGCGGTGTAAAGTTCGTACCGCACAAGTCTTCAACTAGTAGTGGAAAGATAGTGGATTTTGAATGCGAGCTGCAAACGTTCAATGACATGACGACAGCCGAATTTCACAATGGAAAACATGTCTGAATACACGCGACATTTGTGATACTGTGAACGTCTTAAGAAATGAATCTCTTCTCGGCGAACCTCATTTGTACGCCTGGGGGTGCGTGAGATAAGCCTCCTTGTGTAATTTAAGCGTTCATATGAATATGAATGTGATCACTCCTAAAGAAACGACGAAAACATAAGTTTGTTTTGTAAGTGCATCAGAGGAACGTAGCAGTTTCACAATCACTCACTTTTCCTTGAGAGCTGTCAAAACAAATGTACTAACTTTTTTGAAGTTTATGACATGTAAACCATAGAATTCTGAATACATCCAAGCTACTCAAAACATGTCCTTGAATTTCTGAGAGGGAAGTTACAGCTATTACTTATTGTTTTCGTTTCTGCGAGAGGTCTCCTCTGTTCCCACTATCATCTCATTTATTTGCAACAGTAATAGAAACTCGTACCACATGAATTATGTATAATATGACAATTTACAAGGCTACAAAAGGAGAATGGAGATGTCAATGACCGAACAAACACTTGACAATTTTGTGAAAATCACAAGTAAAATTACGCAGACAGAAGGAGGTTTGAACACGTACCTCCAGCATCTCAGTCCATAAACGTTACTTCAGAACCACCACACTATGTCTCGCTATGATCGCTGTTGCACGTCTAGCATTTCGACCATTAACTGTTACTATATTCCTTTTTAATTTTACAGTTCCATCCAACTTATTCCTGCTTTTGTGCTTGGCCTGTGAACAGTTTTTTAATGGGCTGTCCGCTACTTTAGCTTACCACAAAAACGGAGCGCGTTGTGATGGGGAGTTTTCCTTGTAAGAGCAGGGGGTCTCAGAACCAAGTAAAGCACCGGTCAACGGGATATCCCGACTCCTGCAAATGACTAAGCGTTATTGCTGGAGCTACGAGAGAGACTTGCCGTACATTTGCATCACTGCACGAACGCGGAAATTCAAATTACCGTTGCGCCTGCTCTTCGTAAACCTGCTATTTCTCTACTACTGTATACAACATGTAGAATCTATAAAATCAGAAACACCTCATGTCCAGTAGCAAAATCTTTTCAGGAGAAGCAAAAATGTTATTATTAGAAGGAAAAATAATAGAAAATTGTTGATAAAATTTTTTACATTTTCAGCAATATGGTGTGTGATTCTAGACTAAAAATGTTTCGAATATCTATTAGAGGAACCGAAATATTAACATAAATAGCTACTAGACATGAGATGTTTCTGCTCAGAAGTGTGGACATGAGGGACATCAAATAAATTAAAAAAAAATTGATTGTGTTTTATTACTAAAAGAACAAAAAATATATGACAACATGTTAAACCAATGTAAGTGAAATACAACAAAATATTGTGGAACATGCATGTCTTCACAATCCTCTCCATTTTATGATCCTCTGTGTATGGGAAGCCCAAATATCCGGGAATAAAACTGTCACACCCGAGGTTCTGCAGGCAGGTAAGGCAGAAACTTCTTATATCTTCCATTTTCTCCTGACTTACGGAAATATCCCATTATAAGCTGATGTAGGATGAGCAAGAGAATCTCCTTTGCCACGTTGAACGTAGATGCTACAGCCCATAAATGAAGCACTTTGCTGCCACTAAACCTTTCATGCTTTTCTTAATCACAAACTGGTTGTATTGTGAGACCTTAGATTTAGTTATTTTGTCTGATGCCACATTGGCTTCTTTGGTTTCCTCACAAACCACAACGTTTTCGTACTACTGAGGCCACCAGTCATGTATGTTTTTAATGTCAGATGTTTCAAACATTTTCACTTAAAACATATTTCGCACACTTGACTGTAGAATAAGTTCTGTGTATTCTCCTGTAGTATAGATGCTGTCACTCGTTTATTATCTTTCTCTTGACCGTGCTGAAGTTCCTGTCACAGGGTAGATATGAGTGGCCTCTCATTGGGAAAAATGCGTTATTGTTTCAAATCTTCATACATCCACCAACATTAACAAGACACGAACAACAAAGTGATTTTTGTTCTGTCTACCACATGATATTTCCACTCATTTTGTGTGGAGACGCCTAATGTCACTGAACACGATACGTTTCTGAACGGAACATTTAAGTTTACTATCTTAGGACGTAGAGTAATGGGTAAGGTTATACAGTCTATGGGACTTAACTACGGGGTCATCAGTCCCTAAACTTACAAACTACTTATGAACTACTTACGAACTAGGACAGCACAAATATCCATGCCCGAGGGGGGATTCGAACCCCCGACCGTAGTGGCCGTGCAGACCGTGACTGAAGCGCGTCAGTCCCCGCGGCCACCGCGGCCGGCTTAGGACATAGAAACCGTTCTGTGGATATGAAGCATTTCTGCCTTAAAATTAGTTAATGTCGATGCCTTCAACGATATATAATCCGCAATTATCTCATTTTGCTAAAATTGGGACACGAAGGGTTTCTGATATGATCGATTCAATTATATCTTGCTCAGTGACTGTATTGTTACAACTAAATAAATTCTGGATCATTTACCCAAGGTTATTCTTCTCGCCTGCTATCAGCGGCTGAAAGTTTGGCAGAAGTATTACAATGCAAGGCTGCTCTATGTACCCTCTGCCACACACCACAGGATGGCTTGTAAATATATATTTAGAAACTGAAAAGCTGAACTGACAAGTCTCTCTTCTTCCTTGTAATTCAAGGGGACCCAGTGGGTTGATTCGATATGATTAGTTTCCAGATTGCTTCTACGACAAAAGAAAGAAAAAATGGAAGAGAGAGAAGGAAGAACGACCTCAAAAGTACTTTACTTGCAGTAATATCTTTTTTCAAGTACATGGTTAATTGCTTTCAATTTATAAGTATTTACTTTTGACACTTAGATTAAATTTTGTGCCAATTTCACATCGCTGTCAATAAAACGGCGTCGTATCACGCAAACAAACAACTCGCAGTTGTCAAATGGAGATATCAGGGGCTATTGAATGCGGTTTAGATAAGAGTACTGCACTATCGAAAACGTGAGGACATGGTTGCAGAATTGCTGAGTGGTTGATAATAACTTTCTTAGTATCATTGAGTTCTTTACCTTTGTTCGAATACATTAAGATACTGGGGTTGTTCGCCGTCAAAAGGAGGAGGAACAAATATTATGCTTTAACGTCCCGTCGATAGAGTGGCCATAAAGAGATGGAGCACAAGCTCAGGCTGTTTTTATCAGCGTGAGATAGGAAATCGGCTATCCCCGTTGCGAAGGAACCGTCCTGGCATTTTCCTGGAGCGATTTGCGGAAATCGCGGAAAATGTAAATGTGGATGGTCGGGGCGTATTTGAACCACCGTCTTCCATAAAGCTAGTCCAGTATGCTAACCTCGATCGATTTTGGTATGTGACCGAGGAAAAACTACTTCACACGATCAAACAAATAAAAGTATTTGGTCAGCAATTTCCCAGTATCAAAAGCGACTGTTAGAGATTGTTCGGAAGTTCTTTTTAATACGTACAGTGCTCTATTAACCAGTATTTATTAAGAATGGAACTGTGATTACACTTCAGAAGGAACCATCTGCATTAATGATGAGGTGGCGAGTAGTTCGCCTTCAGTAATGTTCTTACATGCATTGACAATGCGCTGACGCATGTTTTCAGACGTTGACGGTGAATCATGATAACAAATATCCTTCAATTTTCCCCACCGAAAGAAATCCGGGGATGTAAGATCCGGTGAACGTGCGGACCACGACATGGTGCTTCTACGACCAATTCACCTGTCATTAAATATTCCATTGAAAACCGCTTCATTTAAGACCGCTTAAGATCGAGCCAGCGTGCCGGACATCAGTCGTGTTCAAAATACATCGCCATTTTGCCATGCAGTGAAACATCTTGTAGTAAAGTCGGTAGAACATTACGTAAGAAATCAGCAACATTGCACTATTTAGATTCGCATCGATAAAATAGGGGCCAATTATCTTTCTTCCGATAATGCCGCACCACACATTAACCCGCCAAGGTCGCTGATGTTCCACTTGTCGCAGCCATCATGGATTTTCCGTTGCCCAAAAGTGTATTTTATGCCGGTTTGTGAAAGACCCTTCGTCACTAAAGAGAACTCGTAAAAAAAAGTGTTATCGTCCCGTAATTTATTTTGTGCCCAGTGGCAAATCTGTACACGTCGTTCAAAATCTTAGCCATGCAAATCCTGGTGCATAGAAATATGGTACGGGTGAAATTTATATTAATGTAGAATTCTCAACACCGACGTTTTTGACAATCCCGATTCTCTCTCAATTTATCTGCTACTGATGTGCGGATTAGTCACAACTGCACCTTAAACACTTACTTGGGCATCATCATTTGTTATAAGTCGTGGTTGTCGTTTCACTTGTGGCTGAAAACTTCCTATCTCTTTAAATAACTTAAATATCCGACGGTAGGTCCGGACACTTGGATGATGTCTTCCAGGATAACGATCAACATACATAGCTCAGGTCCGTTGGGCATTTTGATCACCATAGCCATACATAAATACAATATCGACCTTTTCTGCAATTGGTAAACGGTCCATTTTAACACGAGTAATGTATCACGAAGCAAATACCTTCCGCACTGGCGAAATGTTACGCGATACCACGTACTTATACGTTTGTGACTATTACAGTGCCATCTATAACAAAGCAAAAAAGAGTGTTCCAAGTAAAACATTCATGATTATTTACGTACTAGACGAAAATGTAATAAAAATGGCGGTACCTATTTAACAAACAAAAAAATGCAGTTTATATCCGTTCGACCTATGGCAGTTCCATCTAGCGGTCCAACCATAGCGCCATCTGTTTTTCCTCTTCAAGCTAGAAAAGTTTTGTTCTTTGTAGGTTTTCTCGTTTGATGCTTATTTCGTGAGATATTTCGCCCTGTCACTAAATGTTCAAATGTTTGTAGAGTTTATGGGACTTAACTACGGGGTCATCAGTCCCTAAACTTACAAACTACTTATCAACTAGCTTACTAAAGACGGCACAAACATCTATGCCCGAGGAGGGATTCGAACCCCCGACGAGGAACGGCCTCGTGCATCGTAGCATAGCGCCTCAACGCGCTCAGCCGCTCCGTCGCGGCGCCCTGTCACTATCAATGGACCACCCTGTATAAGGGTATACAATTAGCAGCATCCAACAGTTAACGCCCGGACGAGGACCACTGCATAGTGGTTGAAAAGCCGACAATTCCTTTGCTAAGTGTTAATAAATAAATAAATAAATATTGCGGCCCAATGCCATCAACTGCTTTATTCATCAAGTTTCTAGTTGTAGTCGGCCGCGGTGGCCAGCGGTCTGCGGCGCGCCAGTCACAGCCTGCACGGCCGCTACGGTCGGGGGTTCTAATCCCCTCTCGGGCATGGATGTTTGTGTCGTTTTTAGTATAAGCTATTTCATAAGTAGTTTGTAAATTTAGGGACTGATGACCCCTTAGTTAAGTCCCTTAAGCTTAACAAACATTTGAACATTTTATAGTTGTGGAGAAAGTGAAAGGTGAGAATAGCAATTGGACGGAGGAGAGATGAAGACAAAATACGAGAGAATGAAGGCTTTTTGGAGGAGGAAAAAAAGTGAGAGTGTGGAGAGAGTGAGGACTGAATAGTGGTTAGACGGCCGCTTCGCGGAAAAATAGAATAAAATGAAAATCTTTCTCGTTGGGTCTCTTGGCAAGAGAGGAGAGATGACGCCCTGCTCGGTGGTGCAACAAGGACGCTGTTGGTGGGCCAGTCAGCTGTCTGGGCTGCCTGAGGAAAGGTCAGTGGCTGGGCTGGCGGCAGACAAAGCCGCCCACGCCGCTGAGATGGCGGCGATAGCGCCTGCAGCGGGCCGCTTGCGCCAACCCAGGCCGTTACGACAGCCCGGCGACCGCTCCGCAACCGTGCTGCTTAAGGCTCCTGTAAGTACGAGCTGACGCATCCGCCATTTTCATTCCAGTAGCTCTTAACTTAAACATACTGCGGTGCTATAGGATTTGCGTCACGACACTTTAGCACGACATTACGGGTGGTTGTGTTGTCATAAATTGCTCAAATCATTCCAGAGGTATATATACAACCTGCAGTTGTTATTCTTTAATATTCACAGAATATATGACATCAACTGCGATTGGGCAAAGCTGAAAATGTGTACCCAGCCGGGATTCGAACCCGGGTGTCCTGCTTTCTAGGCAGTTGCGCTGACCCCTACACCAATGGGGGGACAGTGATCACCACACCTGCAAGGACTACCTAAGCTCGCCTCCCGTCAGATACAAATTCCAGAGGTGGCTACAGAATGTTTAGTTTCCCCGAGAGATTCTGAGAGAAGAGATCATTAGTTGTCGGAGAGAAACCTGGGAACCCGGCCCGAGCCCACAGTTATGTATTGTAAGTAAATATTATTTATTATTATGACTTGAAGCAATATTTAATAGTAAAAATCGTCTGTGATATTCGAACGTAAGTTTTTGTTTAGCTCTTTTGAAAGAACTACCTGTTAACAGGGAAGCTGCCTGTAGGGTGTTATTAGCAGCCGCAAAATATCACAACACAGTAAAACATCCCAGAACAGACAGTTTTTAGAGCACAATATGTGTGTCTTTAAATGCCAATATTGACGCTCATGTATAAGAGACTATTACATAACTGACAAAGAATACTGGGTAAATTTTGCTTACGGCTGCGGCGGCATAGTGTGCTAATGTTGGCAACGAAATGTTTGCTTTACAAGGATTATTAAATTACTGACATGACATGGGTACTGTTACATATAAAAGCTTGTCAACCTAGAGAAGGAACAGAATTATTTATTTATTTGATTGTCAACACAAAGGATTATTCCCCTCATTCTATACGATTAGGTTTTCCAATAACATTCAACGGTTGTTGCCAACATCGGCCCTGTGTGCCACTATGACCGTAAACTATAGATCCTGTACACTAATATTCTTTCTCGTTTTAGTGTTTGTAATACGTTCTGAAACTTTCTCAATCACGTAATAGAAGAACATTCAGCAATGTGAGAACGACAATCAGATGTGGTGAATTTGTCACAGCAGACTACAAACACTTACTGCAAGACGGCAAACAAACCTCGCATATTGACAGTCATTATTCAAATACAAGACAAGATCGCTTAAAACTTTTGTCTAGATGGTGAGTTTCGGCAGAATTAAATGTAGTACGCAATTTTTATCACAGAAATATATATGTGTCTTGCGCTTTTTTCTTTAATTGGACAGAAAAGAAAAAAAACAGCAATAAGTAAAGAAAACGCTTGATTTTGTAAACAATGGCGGAATGCAAGCTCAAAGTAGCACGATCTAAGGCTCTATGCCGGCACTTCCAAAATATTTCACTAAACTTGAACAAAACAACATTGTTCGTATAAGCTACGTGTTGTGTTTAGCATTCGCACGGAATGAAAATGGGGGATGCGTCAGCCTGTGTTTTTAGCCTGTGTTAACAATGCACAACTGCAAAGCCTGAAAACTGCTTTCAGGAATCGTTCGACAAGGAAATGAACACGATACAGTAACTAATTCTAACAAATTTTAAAAAATCTACTCCTTTAAAAACTGTCTATTATTGGGAACTTTTTTAATCAGCTTAATTCGGTTCTGAATCTTGCCTAAAATGCGGAACACTCGTTACGAAATACATACTTTTCTTAGATTGACATAACTGTAATTGGTTGGTTCAAAACACTGTGATATATTTTTTTAGTTATTCACTAGATATCTTTCGGCGTATGTGCCGTCGTCAGGTGTCTTTGGTATTCAGAGTTTTTAAGTGCTTCCACTGTTTATGGGGGTTCTTTTATATTTCCATCTACGACAGATATCTAGTGAATAAATAAATGTTTACAGTGTTTTGGACCATCAAATTACAATTAGGTCAGTCTACGACATCTCTAACACTATGGCCCCAAGATATAACAAGTTGTTAACATTATTGACATTTTTCTGCCGGAAACCAAACGGAAATAGAATAATGTCATCCATACTGAAAAGTACACATGAAAATAACGTCCAACAATTTACAAGAAAACTGTATCAACAGAAAGAACATTACATTCGTTGCCTTTGAGATAACAGTTTATTTACTACGTGATGGGGAGGGTGGCAGGAGGGTTGCCTGAATATTTTTACTTGGAAGGAGGTCGAATATTCGGAAAGGTTGAAAATCACTGCTATAAAGTTCCAGTCGCACAGCGTTTGTTGGTCTCCTGTGTCCGTACGAAAGGAAGAACAAGAGCTAATGTTAGAGATCATACAAGATGCGTCTGAAACGTTAGGTGAAGTGACAGGAAATATAAGCAACAAAAGTTAGATACAACCTTTACGGGCCTTCAAAGTAATCGCCATTAGCTACAATACACTTCTGACGTCGGCTGTACAGCTGTTGGAAACTGTCAGCAAACGCTTCTTGTGGAATCGAGCGAAGAACAGAGGTCACGCGTTGTTAGATCTCTGGAACTACTCAAATACACACTCCTTACTCTCTGCTTCAACACTGTACACTTACTCTAACATCATATGGGCCTCCGTTGCCGTTTTTCCTAAAATTTGAAACCAAACTTGATGTTAACGCGTTGCACCATTTTGCGCTTCATGGTGTAGTGACACGGGTTCTTGCATTGACCTTGTTGGCTTTTTTTTTCTGTTGTGTTCTTCAGGTAGGTTGGTGCTTTGTGGTCCTTTTTTTCAGGTTCGTTCTTGGTTGTTCGGTGACCATTTGGCTCAGCTTTTTTTAATTACAGAGAGCGTTGAGCCCTCCGACCGGGCGCGCAGAGTGTTAGCTGGGTCAAAGCATGTCGCTGCTTCACTGCAGTGCTTTGCACAATAGGGGAGCATGTTGACATGTCTCTCAATGTATATGCGGGGGCACCTCATCCTCGGCACCGCGGTTTGAAAAAAAAAAATGGGGCTATTCAACCAACTTTTCCGACGCACCTTGTAGCAATTCAACTGCAGCTCTGTCAACAAACAAAGTGGCACAGTAGTTAGCGCAGTGTGAAACACGTCCACTGAATGTGTGATCGTGTCGCATTTTTTAGTTATTCATAAACCTAAAGTGTTTCTGCACCATTAATATTGTCTATTAGTATGTTAATTATATTTATTCTGTTTATTAATGATCAATGCCCCATATTTACATCTGTTTCCACCCGTGTGACTGAACTTGTGTATTCATGTGAATGCGAAAGGTTGTTTTTAATACTGACTGACTGCTTCACAATGGCTTACTGTCGCCGCCTCGCGCTTTAGGGACTCGTTTACTTTAATTAAGAACGCAGGTCTTAGTTTGTCGTCTGCGCTGGCGTCCGCTGGGTGGTCAGAGACAAGCTTACTTGGCAAGATGGCGAAGTGGCCGTGTTCTTAGTGTGGTGCCAACCTAATCTTGGACGAAAGAAGTGACAAGAGACCTCTCTGGGAGCCGTTGAAGAGGGCATTGTCTTCCTCAGGTAGAGAGGGTTGGTAGACACTATGCTCCGAACATGCTCTGTATGGGATTTTAGAGCACTCTACATCCGGTGTGTGGTGGGGAAGGTTTTGGCATGGCCTTAGGGCTTCACTCTTGCTGTGACCGTGGAAGTGAGTGCTGTTAGAACTTTGCTTTCTTTGTGATCAGGCAGTCTTGGTTTTTCAGTGATAGTTTTCCTGTGTAACTCTTTCGCTATGCGAGTCGAAGTGTTTTGTACTTTATAGAACTCGAATAATTCAATGTAAATTTAGTAATAATTCCAGTGATGATTTTGTGTCTGGTTTTTCTCAAGTTAGAATGCAAGTATGTGGCCTTCAGCCTTTGTGAAAACTTAGTATGTTTAAACTTTTCTTGTTGGTTTTAACGAACATTTTTGCACTGCGTCTGTATCTGCAAGTATTCTAAATATTTCTCAGATTTTCTAGTTTGATTCCATCTTTTCTGTCTTGTATGCCCGATTGCACCACATGCTTTCGTAACGGTCATTACTTCGGCCTTCAGCCATGCTTTTATTAATACTAGCTTCCTTCTATATGAATTCTCGTGTGTGCTTTACTTGCTTATTCTAAATTAATTTATTTTGTAAATTCTATGTAATTCCTTGTGGTCGCACACCACGTGGTACTTAAGAATATCATGCTGCTGCCTTCCTGAACATGAGTTGGTTTAGTGCATAGTGATTTTAAATCTGTGCTTCAAGACACCTGCCATCTTGTCAAAAATGCTGCCAACGCTTTGTTTGTTGCTGATATGTACTGTTCCTGCGTGAGTAATCTACCACAAGCATTATGCTCGTGTCTGGCTTTGAATGAATGAATGTGCTTTCATCAATCCATTGTGTGTTTGCAATTTTCCTCCCACATTACCTCCAGATTCATAAATGGCAGAAACAATTTTATTATGGGCAGAAATTTTACAATTTAATTCACTTTTGTACAGGGTGTGTGCTTAATTTGGTCTCCCCACCTTTATTTGCTTGTTCACTTTACTAAATAGTTGATGATTTGAAGTGTCAAACCTCTGCTTTATAATGTCATGCTCCTCGTCCTTTGTTTAATTATTTATTCATTTATTTTGAACATTGATTTTGTGTTCGTTAAAACGTTGGCTACTCCCTTAAGGAGTGAGCAGTTAGATACATTTCTGTTGCGAAAATACTGTAGTCACTGGAAAAGTAATTTAGAGCAACAGTGAACGTCTTAACTTGCAATTGCAGATTTCAACTGCCCGAAATCTTGCTTAAATAATTTAACAGGTTACTTTCAAGTGTTCAAACGTTTGTTTGGCTATGGGACGAACTAGAGCGATAATAAGTCCCTAGACATACAAACGACTTAAATCAACTTATATGAAGGGCAACACACACACACACACACACACACACACACACACACACACATACATTTCTGAGGAAGGACTCGGATCTCCTGCAGGGAGCAGACTCACACTCCGCAGCAAGGCGACTTAGAGCGCACGGTCACTCCCGCGTGCAGTGTACTCGGATTCAGGAGGGCGGCGATTTACTAAAAATAAATAAAAATAAAAAATGTTTGAAATTTTATGAATCTATTGGACTTAACTTCTTTGGTTATTAGTCAATTCAAATCAAATGTTTACTAAGCTTAAGGGACTTGACTGCGGGGTCATCAGTCCCTAAACGAACAAACTACTTAAAAACTATCTTATAACAAAGACAGCACAAACATCAATACCCGAGGGCGGATTCGAACCCCCGATGGGGAACGGCCTCGCGCATCGTAACTTATCGCCTCAATGCGCTTGGCCGCTCCGGTTACTAGTCCCTAGCCTTACAGACTACTTAAAATAACTAACCTAATGACCACTCACACATACACTAACTCCTGTCCGAGGAAGGACTCGAACCTCAGACGGAGAATAACCGCAAGCTCCGCTACAAGGCGCCTTAGACCGCTCGGCCATTCCACCGCGGCGAGATTTACGTCTTCCGTAATGTCGCTAAGTCGCTTCAGGCAAATGACGGGATGGTTCCTATCAAAGACCACGGCCAATTTCCAATTTCATTCGTTATCCTTCACGAAACAATTCGATCTTATGCTCCATTACTAATGACGTTAAACCTTAAACCCTAATCTTCAGTTTTTGGAGATGAAACATGACAGTTTATCAGAACAAAGCATGAAGAAGGTTGTTTTCATCAACTCAACAATTGGGACTTGGAAAAAAATATAGAGCTAAATTTTGAAAGTATTTATCTGCACATAGTGCTGTTGGATTATGTCCTTTGTCTCTTGGAGGAAGATATCAATAAGGATTTCTTACCAGGATAGTGGGTGGTAGAGTGGCCGAGCGTTGTAAAGCGCCTTGATGCGGACAGCCTAGTTCCTCGGCGTCGGAGGTTCGTGTTATCCCTCGGGGATGGTGTGTTTGTTGCCCTTAGCATAAGTTAATTTGAGCAGTATGCAAGCCTAGGGACCGGTTATCGCTGCAAGTCAGTCCCTTAGATACCTCAATTCATCCCGTAATTGTTTCGACCAGTATAGCTGAGCAGAGTGTTATCCAATCTTGTACCTTGCGTGTCAGTTTTACGTTGTCTGGCCACAATCCTTCTTAACGATCGTCGGTTGTTGTCAGTTAACTTCAGCTTTCGTCCTCTTCGCCATGATTTTCCGCGGTGGAGTGGCCGAACGCTCTAAGGCGCCTTGCTGCGGAGTCCGCAGTTGCTCGCCGTCGGGGGTTCGAGTCCTTCGTCGGGCATGGATGTGTGTGTTGTCATGTGCGTAAGTTAAAGTAGTTTGTAAGCCTAGGCACTGATAACCGCAGCAGTTAAGTCCCTTCGATTGACAAACATTTGAACATTTTTTTGCCAATGACGTTTTACGTTGAATTGTGTACGCTCTCATTTACGAGCGTATTGACGATAATATATCGTTAAATTGTGCAACCATTTTCGTTCAATGCTCCCACTAACTTCACAGCATCGAGTTCGCCTCTTTGGAACTCTGAGAGATTACTTATTTCACCTCTCGTTGGTGCTGACCGCCGCAGAAATGGAAACCTCTAAGACTTCTTAGGCCAGTTGTGCGCTGCAGTTGTGTGTCAGTGTTGTGTAGTTGCAACTTGCAACAGTTCGTACCTCATGGCTTTCGTGTTACATTGTACACACCCTGTACAGTGTATTACGAAGGGCAACGAGCCACGAAGAATCACCCGCACTCCATGACCGACAGCAACGCCCTGGCCCTTACAAACTAACTTATGCTAAGGACGACACAAACACCCATGCCCGAGGGAGGACTCGAACCCCCGACGGCCAACGGACGCGCGCCGTTGACTATCATTGCCATTCAGAGGCGCTGCTCGGCTGCTGCCGGAAAATGGGTGATTTATCGTGTTTTTGTCGCTCATAATATGTGTCGTTGAATGTAAAACTGCACTGGAGACTTTGGGACCGTTCCGTCGAATGGACTCGTTAAATTCCATTTTAAACATCATTTGGCCTAACGAGAAAGAAAATATCACTTTCCGTCGACTTAGGAAACTGATGATAGACAGCATTTGTTTCTGTTGACTCCAGCAACATATTTCAGTAAAGAAATTGCACACTATCTGCAGTAACACCAGAGAAAAATTTGCTTGAAGAATATAAGCCAGTACGACGCGATAAAGGGCAAAGAAACAACTTACTGTAACATTTAACACGCTGCAAGTCCGGAAAAGCTTTCAATCTGTATTCCAGATAACGACGGCCAGATTGGAGATTAGCGAGAGACATGCAGAGTGCCGAGTCATGCAGAGCATATCAGCAATTTCCGGCCGTTATCGCGATTCACCTGACCTACACTTTAATGCATAGCACAGCGTTCAGCGTCAGACACACTGAATTTACAGAAAAGGCGCAATCGGATGACGCTCGCTGAAGGAAGAAACGACAGAACAGTTTGAAATGTCCCAGACCAGTGGCGACTAAGGCTGTCGCGCCGCGGTGGAGTGGCCGAGCGTTCCTACATCAACATCTACATGGGATACTCTGCAAATCACATTTAAGTGCCTGCCAGAGGGTTCATCGAATCACCATTATACTATTTTATCTCCCATTCCACTCTCGAATAGCGCGCGGGAAGAAAGAACACATGAATCTCTCCGTTCGAGCTCTGATTTCTCGTATTTTATTCTGCTGATCTTTGCTACCTATGTAAGTGGCAGTCAACAATATATTTTCGCATTCGGAGGAGAATGTTGGCGATTGGAGTTTCGCAAGTAGCCCACACCGCAGCGATAAGCGTCGTTGTTTTAATGATTCCCATTCCAGATCCTGTATCATTTCCGTAAACGCTGTCTCCCCTGTATCGTGACAACACGAAACGAGCTGCCCTTCTTTGGACTCTTTCGATGTCCTCCGTCAAACCCACCTGATAAGGATCTCACACTGGGCAGGAATACTCCAAAAAAAGACTAACACGCGTATGCAGTTTCTTTAGTAGTTCTGTTGCATCTTTTAAGGTTTCTGCCAATAAAACGCAGTCTCTGGTTCGCCTTTCCCACGACATTATCTACGTCTTCTTTCCAATTTAAGTCTGAAGTAATAGTAAATTCTAGGTATTTAGCGGAGTTTACGGCTACACATTCGATTGAATTATCTTGTAAACAAAGTTTAAGAGATTTCTTTTCGTACTCATGTGGACTACTTCACATTTCTCAATATTTAGAGTCAATTGCCATTTTTTACACCATAGTGATATCTTATTCAGATAGTTCTGCAGTTGGTTTTGGTCTTCAGATGATTTTACTGGACGGTAAATGGCGGCGTAATCTGCAAACAACCTAAGAGAGCTACTTACATTTTCCCCTAAATCGTTTATGTAAATAAGGAACAGCAGAGGACCAATAACACTACCCTGTGGAACGCCCGATATGACCTCTGTTTCAGTTCCAAGGCGCCTAGGTGCGAAGCGCGCCGCTTCTCGACGTCGGAGGTTCGAGTCCTCCCTCGGGCATGTATGTTTTTGTTGTCCATAGAATGTTAGTTTAAGTAGTTTGTAAGCCTAGGGACTGATGACCAGCGTAATTAAATCCCATAGATTTAGAAATATTTCAACAGTTTAAGGCTGACAGAGGCCCGGCGCGGCGGCAAAACAAAATAAGCCCCCCCCCCCCCCCCCGTCCGCTTGGAAATATCTGTACTACTATAAAAATAACTTCTGAGATTTCGAGGCAAGAGGCACGGGACAGTCTTAAAAAGACATTTTCGAAATTTGGAGACCCCAGAACGAGAGGCCAATGGCGCTGAAAAAATATAAATAAATAATAATAAAAATTGCTTTTGAGGTATTTGGAGCCCCCCCCCCCCCCCACCCAATACGAGAGGCCCGGAAGGTCCGCCCCTTCCCCCTTAGTCCGCCACTGCCCCCGCCGTTTCCCTGAAGATGATCGCCCCTGTAGCTCAGACGGCAGCATCGCTGACTTCCACGCAGGGGGCCTAGGTTCGATTCCAGACAGGGGACTTCGTGTTTTCATCATCATCGACACGCAAATAGCAGAAGTGGTGTCAATTAAAAATAGTAGTGCTAGGCGGCCGAACAATCCCACATGGGATCTCCCGAGCAATGGTTGCCATACAATCGTTTCTTACTGAAAGTGAAGATTCGTCACTGTGACTGCATGGGCTACTCTTGTAAATCTCCCGCCAGACTCAAATTTCCAACTTATGCACACTAAATTCACAGATAAGACTGATGTAACAAATGTACAAGTATTTGTTAAGATTAAGGGACTTAACTGCGGGGTCAGCAGTCCCTAAACTTACAGACTACTTATGAACTACCTTACACTAAAGACGACACAAGCATCCATGCCCGAGGAGGGATTCGAACCCCCGACCGCAGCGGCCGTGCAGACTGTGACTGGCGCGCCGCAGGCAACTCGGCCACCGCGGCCGGCGACTGACGTAACAGCCTTGCCCATTTTCACTCATTGTTCGCACCATTTAGTCTATTCGCCTAACAGTTCGGCCCTACAAGAAAGGATCATTGGCTCTCTTCACCTTAATTATTAAGTCTATATATGTGCTGTTTCTTCTTTAGGACATTTCTGACACCATATATACAGGGTGAAACACCTAACACTTCCACCGCGATTGATAAGCGGTTTTCACAGAATGGATTGGTAGTCACGGGCTCGTATTTTTAGCCAACAAAAAGATTGTAATATTACTTAGAAATTGTATTTTTATGCAAACATACAGTTTTTTAAAATGGAACAATGGTTATTTCTATCAAACACTGGCATTTTTTACACCAGATGTGTACAAAGAATTTTCAATGACATATTTATCACGCGTAGTTTTGCAGCTACAACCAGTAAAAGTTTTGGGGCGGAGGTTACGACAGCATAGCTACTGGCTGGTGGTCATGAGACAGTGGGCCGTGCTCCAGGGGCTAGCCACTCGGCCAGTCAGCTACGCTATCGCAGCCTCCGCCCCCGAAACTTTGAATGGTTGTAGCTGCCAAACTAAACGTGATAAAAACGTCATTCAAAATTCTTTGTACACAGCTGGTGTAAAAAATGCCAGTGCATGATAGAAGCAACCATTGTTCCATTTAAAAAATTGTATGTTTGCATAAAAATACATTTTCTAGGTACTTCTACATTCTGTTTATTGGCTAATGATAGGAGTCCTTGACTACCAGTCCATTCTGTGAAAACAGCACATCAATCGCACTTTCCGTTTCCGCAATATTTGCGGTGCAAGTGTTAGGTGATTCACCCTGTATACAACATTTAAACAGCAGTGCAATGAGATGTTGCTAACCGATACAGAGACAATAACTGTATCAAGCAAGTTTCTTTCGATTTCCCTGCCATCTATAATAAGAGAGTAGGCGGAATTTCCATACAACTTTCCACTCTGCAGCGGAAAAGGAGATGTTTTCAAACTTCGCGACGGATTACTACTGGGCGCTGCATACAGATCTCGAACCCAGAATCACGCTATTCACATGCCTCAACACACTCCCCTTTGGATACGTTCGCAAACGAGTCGTTTCTCTATACCACACTCTAAATCAGTATTGTCTAAGATTGTTAAGGTTTTGCGTTCGAGTGTCAGTCTGTTACAGAATTTTGATCTACCAAAAAATTAGAAGCTTATCTTACCCTTCAGTATTGTAATCCATCCACCACATACCTGCTGAGTTACTGTTGCATTATTATTATTACTTTTTATTTGTTCCATATTCACAGAATATGTGACATCGGCTAATGGGCAAAGCTGAAAATGTGTACCCAGACCAGGATTCGAACCCTGGTCTCCTGCTCTCTAGACAGTTGCGCTGACCACAACACCAATGAAGAAACAGTGATCACCGCACCTGTAAGGTCTACCTAACGACGCCTCCCGTCAGATACAAATTCCCAGCCTTACCCTGCCCACAACACTCAAACTCTCTCTCTCTCTCTTTTTTTTTTTTTTTTTTTTTTTAAATCCAGTAAGAGTAAGGGCCGCAAACTTGCCGACTCCTCTCCACTAACAAAAGAATCATTGCCCGTCATCGGCAATACATATATATACATGTGGCATTTGTTCCGAAAGAACAGATCTTACTTCTGATCCTGCAGTTATTCTTTCATATTCACAGAATATATGACATCAACTGCGAATAGGCAAAGCTAAAAATGTGTACCGAGCCCCTGCGGTGATGACTGTGTCCTCAGTGGTGTAGGGGTCAGCGCAACTGCCTAGAAAGCATGAAACCCGGGTTCGAATCCTGGCTGGGTACACAGTTTCAGGTATGCCCATTCGCAGTTGATGTCATATATTCTGTGAATATGAAAGAATAACTGCAGGATCAAAAGTAACATATGTTCTTTCGGAACAGACGCCACATGTATATATTTTATTTATTTATATATTGTCACTGTTGCATGGTCATCACACAGCTATTTACGGATATATATCCCTTTGGAAATAAAGACAGAGATAATCCTAAAAGCAGTTTCTTCAATTTCTTAGGTGCCCTCACAAGGCTGACAGGTCCTGGTTGTAGGCCTTCTGGCAAGGACAAAAAGTATTCTCGCCGTCATCGACAAATTTATGCGTATTGACTGTAAGTGAAATGTCTGCCGCAGATAATATTACTTAATAGCGAGGGCACTTTTTGCGTCTCATGTCTGGAAATAACATTTCGTTATCATGAATAGGGATTAACCGAGTGTTTCCACACGAGAAAAGTGCCTAAGCCATCCTTTTTGCTAAGTTAAGTTGTCAAATGCAGATCCGTTATGGGCAGTTTGTTGTATCAAAGACTGTTTTTTATGTACACGTCGTTGTATTTTGGCCTGTTTACGACCTTTCCGTGTATTTGAGCGAGGCTGCCTACAGTTGTAATCTGGATCGTACGCTGTCGTCTTTTAGGTGCATCGTTATTCCAAGACGGTTGAGAATACGGCTATTAAGGTTTTATTACTTCGTATCAGCAACTATACGGGATGTTTCACTATTACAGATAGCGTGGAAAACGGGTAGTAGAGGTCAATGAAACAAGAAAATAATCTCAGTAAAGAAAGTACCAGAAATTAATGATGTCTCCGACATGGCGTATGCACAAGTGAAGTTATACGAAAGATAACACTCTGAAAATGTCTAAAGGCTACGTTTATTTCGAAACAGCACAAGTGTGGCGTAAATTACAAAGTGATGAATTGCCCTCCGCCATTCCGCGCACATAAGCACATACTGTAAGCATCGTTCCAGGTTATTGTTCTTGCCTCGCCAATACATTGAGCTCCCAGGACCCGACGATAACCCACTGGAATTATTTCCGCGGTAGGAAGGGGAGGAGTGTATTCAAAATCTTCGATGTATTCCAGCTCTGTTGACGGTCCCAATTTCCTGCTTGAAGCTTTGTGGATTGATGTGAATGTATTCCAAACAGTTTTGAATGTGTACAGACATCGATGACCAGAGTTGAAACGTGCCTTCGTGTATACTGAGGAGACAAATTCATACAACAGCGATATTCGCATATATATATGGCCACAGAGCTGTCATTACTACTGCCGTGATTCATGTGGAAAGGTTTACAACTTGATTGTGGCCGCACGACGGGAATTAACAGAATTGGAACGCGAAATGTTAGTTGGGGCTAGTGGCATGGAACATTCCATTTCGGATATTGCGTGGGAATTCAATATTGAGAGATTCACAGGGTCCAGAGTGTGCCGAGAATACCAAATTGTAACTGTTACCTCTCACCACGGCAAACGCAGTGCACAAGTTTCTGTGTTTGTCTAGAGCTAACAGTAGTGACACAGCGAAGAACACTGCGAGAAATAACCGCAAAAATAAATCGGAGGCAAATGACAAACATACCTGTTAGGACAGTGTGCCGCAGTATGACCTTAATAGACTATGGGAGTAAAAGACCGAACCGAGTACGTTTGTAACAAAATGTTGAAATGTTTGTAGCTTACAAACTACTTATGAACTAGCTAAGACTAAGGACGGCACAAATATCCATGCCCGAGGGGAGATTCGAAACCCCGACCGTAGTGGCCGTGCAGACCGTGACTGGAGCGCCTCAGTCTCCTCGGCCACCGCGGCCGGCGTTTGGTAACACTACGACATAGGCTGTAGCGAATCTCCTGAGACGTTACGATATCAGTGGGACCAAATGTTCAATGTTTGTAAATCTATCGGACCAAACTACGTGGTCTTCAGTCCGTAGCTTACAAACTACTTAAACGAAGTTAAACTAACGTAAGGACATCACACACACACACACACACACACACACACACACACCCATGCCCCAGGAAGGACTCGAACCTCCGACGGCGAGCAACCGCGAGCTCCGCAGCGAGGCGCCTTAGACCATTCGTCTACTCCACCGCAGCTCAGCGGGACCCTAGACGACTGACAAACCGTGATCTGTTCAGATGACTCCAGGTAAAGTTGGTAAAATCTTGTTGTTGGGTTAGAGTCTGGTGCTGACCGCACGCTGCCATGGACCCAAGGTATCAAGAATTCACTGTGTAAGCTGGTGGTGGTTCCATAAAGGCGTGCACTGTTTTTACATGGAATTAACTGGATTTTCTGGTGTAACTGAAACACTCTTTGACTGGAAATGGCTACGTTCGTCTAGGTAGACATCATTTGGAGCTATTCGTAGACTTCATGTCCCCAAAATTTGACAAAATGTTTAAAAATGACAATACGTCAATTCAAGAGGCCACACTTAATCACTATTGATTTGGAGAATATGATTCATGCCAATGACAAGACCACCCAGATCGCCTGGCAAAAATCTCAATATCCCTGCAGGAAAATTCCAGTGACTTGTAGAATCAATGCCACGTGGACGTGCTGCACTTCGTCGCTGAAAGAAGGTCAGACACAGTATTACGAGGCATCCCATGACTTTGTGATCTCAGTGTATGTGTATCTAGATATAGCGGGTACTATTAATTAAACACTCCCTATTTAACATGTTACAACGCGGAAATTAATTACTGAACGAATACCAAAATTTGTAACATTAATATCAAGGACACGGGGAAGAAAAATAATGCGGAATCAATTCAAATGAAACACTTTTAAAGTGCTGCTACGGTACATAGTACCATTAAATACCGGTATCATACCTGCTAGAAAAATGTTTCAATGTGGCATCCACCAGTGTCCAGAAGAGTCTGAATGCGCAGGATTGCTTTCTTCACAGCAGAACGAAGCGTGTTCGTAGGTATGCTGGCTTCAGATGAGCACATGTGTGAGTGCCGCGGTGGAGTGGTCGAGCGTTTTAAGGCTCCTAGCTGCGGAGCGCGCCGCTGCTCGCCGTCGGAGGTTCGAGTCCTTACTCGGGAATGGATGTATTTGTTGTCCTTAGCATAAGTTAGTATAAGTAGTTTGTAAGCCTAGGGACTGATTACCAGCGTAGCTAAATCCCATAGATTTACAAACATTTTGAACTTGTGTGAACGTTCCCTGGGTAAATCTTATCCTTCAGGTAATTTCACAACCAGAAATCATCTGAAGTTGGATCTGGTGACAATGCTGCCCACGTCGACAAGTCAGCAACTGCACTGCGAGTGATCAAGCGTGTGAAGGTATGAATCACGATGACTGATGACGACGTAGTTGGAACTGGACGGTGACCCTGTGACGGAAGGAAATCATGCGTCCTATACTGTTGACATTAATGCTACCGAGTTAGGCAGTCCTACGGTAAATAGTTGCCGTGTTATAACGTGTTTAATCCGGAACGTTTATTTATAACTATCGGGTAGATCCAGATTCTGAAAACAGCCGTGGCAGTACGTTAAATTTTCACGTTTCGCTTGCTCCACATAACACGTACTCTTTTTTACCCATTCCTCGAACGCGTCGCAGCTTTAGAAAAGTGGGGTAGGCTTCTTCCTGTGAACCAGTTGTCAGTAAGTATAAAGAAAGCCGCGTACAGCTTGCCAGGTCATTTCTCCGTCGAGTCGCTTCGCCGCTTCTTGGCAACAGGTGACCAGGATGTCGCTCCGATCAAGGACAAAGAGGCGCCCGCTTCGCGTATGCGTCTCGCGAATACTAATTTCCATACTGTGTTTAGAGATATGGAACGACTTAACATTAGAACTTCAACAATGATAACGTCTAGTTAGCGGATTAAATGTTCAAATGTTTGTAAATCTATCGGACCAAACTGCGTGGTCATCAGTCCGTAGCTTACAAACTACTTAAACCGAGGTAAACTGATCTAAGGACAAACACACACACCCATGCCCCAGGGAGGACTCGAACCTCCACGGCAAGCAACCGCGCGCTCCGCAGCGAGACGCTTTAGACCGCTCGGCTACTCCACCGCGGCTAGCGGATTAAACAAAAGAGAATTATATAACGAAGCTGAAAGTGAAAATTACTACTTGTTTTCGAGCTTACATATTAGAAAAACACAAGTCGCTGTTTAGCTTTGTCACGAAAAATCTCGAAAAGAAGTTGACCGTTTTAATACAGATTTTTACATGGTACAGTGACGACGTTTCAGACAAACAAACGCTATACGGAGAGTGAGGCATTTAAAACTGTTGTTTGTAATATTTGGAAAAAATACACATCTGGTTAATAAAAGTTGTAATAAAAGTTGTTCACCACGAAGGGGGCCATCCGTTAACATTAATCTTGACCACGCCCTCACTGCACCACCACAGTGGTGCAAATTTCGAGTCATTAGGACTCAGGTACTCCACATAAACATTATGGTTTATCAGCGATCTTAATTATTGATTCAATAATTATTATTTTTATTCATTAATTATTGATTCATTTATCTAGACTGACTTTTTATTTGTCTTATGGATATGAGTAGTAAATGTTTTATGCAGAGTACATGAGTCCTACTGACTCGAATTTTGCATTGACGATTTTCCATCATGGGAACGAAATCGATATGTGATTTTATTAAATAAATATTTCATAACGCACCACCAAGCTGGAAATTTCTTATTCTAATTGCAATAATCCACATCTTCCATTATGGAGTCAACCTACCTCTGTTGCTGTTCACGTGTTCGGAGTCGCGGTATCGTTCTGCTACTTGTGACAGGTTAGCTGCACCGGAAAAGCTGTTGCTATCGATTGAGACCACTCTACGTTCACAGAAAGAGTGACTATTGACAATCTCCACACCATGGTTCCTTAACAGGTGAACAGATAGGTTCACGGAATGCAAAGAAAGCGTGCGGTACCTGCTCCATGTTAACCCGTTGTGTCGCTACTGACGGAGCTGCACGGAGGGTTTTCTATTCAAGCAGCGCATAAAACTCTCGACCCGCTTCAAAGGTCAGGGCCGCGTTGCATCAGAAACGTAGTGTGACAGTTATAGGCACAGCCAAGTGAAAAGCTACCTCGTACAAAGAGATGACACACCGCACTCCGTTGTCGCTGTAGCGGTGTGCAGTCAGCTCGACGAGCGACGCGCGCTGACACTGTGTCCATCAAGTCGCACACTTCACTGTCAGTACTGTAACGAACACACTCCGCGTAAACTCGCAACTTCTCCACCGTGCACCCCCGACCTGTCGTTTTGCGAGAAGTTTAGAATCAGTAGTCAGAGTTTCATTCTCGACTTACCACAGCTGACATACTCTGAACCACTGGGGTGAAAACTCATACATAGGGATTTACGGTAACAGGACCTTAGTTCGCCTCCCACTCACTTGGAGCGCTGCAGGTGTATCAGCATGTCATATAGTTTTCTTTATAAAACTTTCTCGGACTTCTTGCCGCGTCAATTCTTGATAAAATTTCAAGCTTTCGAAGATATCCTCCATCTTCTTCGTCAGTAGCCGCTGACTGACAGTGCTGGTGACCTTAAATAGTTTCGTTATGTCGATGACATTTTCATGGTGTGGCCACATGGCTTGGAAGAACTAGAGCAATTCGTGGAGCACATGAATGGTATCCACTGTAGCATCCAGTTTACTGTCGAGTTGGAGAAAGAAGGAAGGCTGCCTTTCCTAGATGATTTAGTACAACGGAAAACCGATGGACGTCTCGGCCACTCTGTATCTCAGCGCACAGAATTTCCACCACCCAGTTCAGAAGAGAGCCGTTCTAAACACATTAATACACAGAGCGAAAACTGTTTCTGACGAGGACCATTTGGAGTCCGAAATTCATTATCTCAAGTATGTGTTCCGTAAGAACGGCTATGGTGCACGTGATATAAAGACAGCGTTTGCAAATAAACGGAACGGGATAATACTGAAGATCCAAGTGATGGACAACCGACGGCGTTCCTGCCTTTCTGTGGAGCCACATTGAGCAAAATAGGAAGAGTTCTGGGGAGACAAGGTATAAGATCGATTTTCCGACCACCTAGGAAAATTAAGGAGATGCTACGCCTTGTTAAGGATAGCCTCGGCCTTAGGATCCCTGGAATATGCAACATACAGTGTGATTGCGGAAGTAATTATATTGGTCAGTCCATTCGTACCGGTTCCGAACGCTATACAGAACACCAGCGGCATATTAAAAACCGAGAACTGGGGAAATCAGCGGTCGCTGAGCACAGCTTCACGAACAAACATAAGAAATTTTGTTTGACGAAATAAAAATTTTGTCCCAGGCCTCCACATACTGGGACTCTGTAATCAAAGACGCTGTAGAAATAAGTATGTGTGAGAACAACTTCAACCGTGACATCGGGTATAATCTTAGCGGTGCTTGGAAACGAGCGCTCGATACAGAAATGCAGCAGAGACATTTCGCGCAACGTCTTCCATACTACGGGAGGGGTGGCGCCATCAGCGCAGACGTAGACGGAATCTGTGACAGCGTGACGTAGCGGCCGACCAATCATAAGCCGTCCATGGGCTATTTAAGGCCACCACAGCACCAGCACTGTCAGACAGAGGCTCCTGACGAAGAAGATGGAGGATATCTTAGAAAGCTTGAAATTTTATCAAGAACTGACGCGGAAAGAAGTCCGAGAAAGTTTTATACAGAAGTGTCGCCGTGGAAGACTTTGTACTCATATATTTTTCTTACTGGACGATGTTCAGCCCTCCCTATTTGTTTTTCATTCAGAATAGAAGATGGATTCATATCACCGTGTATCTGATTACGATCTTGTTCGTGTGCTGTACTCCGAATTGTACTGCAACATGTTACTCATACTCTGCTTTGGTCGCAGTGTTAATATTGTGTGCAGTAAAAAATTCCAAACTTGTTTATGTCTATTATATAAAAATGAATGTTTGTTGGTATTTTATGCGCTGCTACACCGATTGCGACGAATATTGCTTGCACTTTCGCGAAAGTTATAGGCGTCATTATATCACTGTAAGACACATAGTTCAGAAGATATGACGTCATGAACACTGGCATGCGAGAAAAACTGCCGCACTATGAATAAAGTTTAAAATTACAACTTTTTTGCTACTAAATGTATTCGCCACATGTTTTGCACACAGTATCAAATTTATACCAATGAATGTATCTAAAAAATTATTACATTGTACGAGTCACAGCTTAGGAAGACATTACGTCATAAACAATTGAGACGGGAGAGAAACTGCTACCCCGTTCATCCAGTTGCGATGAAATTTTGCATACTTAATCTTCAAAGCAAGAGTAAAGTTAGGGCCTACATACAATTTTGTATATAACGAAGTCATGTCACCAAGTATAAGTCACCAATAATTTTAAATGTTAAGTATCGCTTTAAGTACCTAAGTAATAATATAAATGCAAAAAATGAAAAAAAGTTGCTTATGTAAAACCAGAAAAAATGAAAGGAGTATCCATCAAAAGAAGAAGTCTGCAAACTATTAAAATGTTTTTGACATAATGTGAAAATAAGGCATCAGGACTCATTGGTAAAACCAGATGACCTCCATGAATCGGAAACACTACATTTATCTGAAGATTGAGCGTTATGATATACGAAGATTTTTAAAAGGGAGAAAAATATTTCGACAAAATATGAGATCCAATGACGAATATAGGTAACTACTGGATTTTAGACAAAATAAGGAAATATACTCTTTTCGCAATATAAGATCAGGAGGGGGAAAATTGCGTTTAAAGAGCAGCTAAACTGATCGAAGGAAGACAGATTAATGGAGAAGATTAGTACAGCCATCGAAAACCGGAAAACAAACGAAGCAAAAGATATGCTAACTGAGAAGGGGGCCATTCTCAACAGAGACACATTCAGATCAAAAGAAATTCAGTTAATTCCGTGAAGAGCAAACAGAGATAATCAACTGGAGTTAAATAGTTAGCTGAGAGGGCAAGAAATTATTCTGAGGAAATGAAAGTGTCTTGGTGTAGCACGAAGAAAATTAGAGGTAAATAGTTATCTCGTTGTCCTTAGTTGGTCGTAAACGAAATAAAAAAATAATAATTAAAAAAAAATGAAACAAAGACGAAAACACGCGAGAGAGAGAAGGAGAGAGGGAAAATCTGGACAACTGCGAATGTGATTCACTCTCTGCACATTCCATAAATTTTAATTAAGTATATAGATAGTCTATCTGTATGTCTTAACGTGCAGTATGTGAATACTAAAATATGTTACACAGATTGCCGTATCTTTTGATGGCATTGACGCAGAAGAATCTTAAAAAGTTATTACACGCCAAACGGATCGTAGATACATCTTACATTTGATATAAATTTCAGAATTATACCTCCATCCGTTCCTTGACAACAAAATGATCCCGTATGTTTTTCGTTATTACTGATATTTTTTACCGCGGTGGAGTAGCCGAGTGGTCTAAAGCGTCTCGCTGCGGAGTGCGCGGTTGCTCGCCGTGGAGGTTCGAGTCCTCCCTGGGGCATGGGTGTGTTTCTTTGTCCTTAGGTTAGTTTAACTAGGTTTAAGTAGTTTGTAAGCTACGGACTGATGACCACGCAGTTTGATCCGATAGATTTACAAACATTTGAACATTTTGAACTGATATTTTTACTGTGCTCGAAAACACCAAAATAAAATAAAAACATTTCGTTGTGAGGAAAATTTACGCGACAGAAGAAAAAAAGTTGTGGTAGTAACACTAAAAAAGTTGTTCGAAACGCGTGTTTGTTTCCAAACGTGTGGTATGCTGCAGAGATGTGTAATCTGTGATTTAACCAGGCGGGCGTATTTCCGAGCGCCTGAGTCGGGAGTCGACAGTGCCGTAGCAGACGCGAGTGCTAAGCCGGTACGAGGCGCGGACCGGGCGGAGAGGCACTGGCGCCAAAACGCTGGCGCGTATTGACTGAGCGTAACAAAGCGTGCGTAGCGGCCCAGCGCCAGTAATCAGCGGCACACGGCCACAATGCAAGCACGGGATACGTCTGGCGCCAGCATCGTGGCGCGAACGACCCGACAGCCAATGGCAGAGGAGGGGAGCCTTCACACGCCATATTACATCTCCGTCTGCGTTTAACTCTCGCCAGACTGAATTTGTACTGGAAATGTACCACCGTTACTTTACTTGTTTAGTTTGTCCGTATGACGAAATTTAAGAAAACAGTCCCAGCATCAGGCGTTGCGCGGGTATATGTTTATTCCACTCTTCTTCCTTCCTCTGCCGCGGCGGACTAACCGTGCGCACTGGGGCGCCGTGCTGCGGCGCGCCTAGTCTGTCGCCGTCGGGGATTCGAGTCCTCCCTCGGGCATAGGTGTTTGTGTTGTCCTTAGGTTAGTTTACCTTAGTTTAAGTAGTTTGAAAGATACGAACTAATAATCCAGCAGTTGAGTCCGATAGATTTTCAAACATTTTGTTTTCCTTCCTTTCTCTCTCTGCCCATCCCCTCCTCTCTCATCTCTCTGTCCAACTCCTCTGTCCTTTCCCTGTTGAACTGCCCTCCCCCCTCGACTTACAATCTCTATCTTCTACTTCTCCTTCTACCAGCTCTGTCATTTATCCCATCACTTTCTGTTAAGATCTTCTTCACCCCCACATTTCTATGTGCTCCTCTCTCATCTCTGTGTTTATCTCTACATCTGAATCTACTTACCTCCTCCACAATCCACCGAAAGGTACAGTACGTGGCGGACGGCATCTCGTACCACTTCTAGCAACTTTCGGGAAACTAATACCTCTATGCATCTGTACAAGTCCTAATTTATCGTATCTTATTTTTGCGGTCTCTCTCTCTCTCTCTCTCTCTCTCTCTCTCTCTCTCTCTCTCTCTCTCTCTCTCTCTCTCTTTTTCCTACACCCACACCTCTGTCCCATACATAATGAGTGATTCTATTATTGCCCTACATATTTTCTTCTTTAAATGTTTTTACAAGTTATTTCACAGAACAAGTGTCTTAATAATATTTATTCCTTTTCCTAACTTCTTCCGTATATCCTCATCTTTTCTATCTTCACTAAATATAACTGCTAAAGATTGATTTTCACTCACATTTTTATCTTCTCTCTCTCAAGTTCTATATCTTCTCCTTTACCTCCAGTTACCATATACTTCGTTTCCTCAGTATTAACTTCGAAAAACCCCATTTACCATATTCTTCAATTAACTTCACTATTTAGTCATCTGCGAAGAGAATGGTAAGTAAATGCCTGTCTCAGAGATGAATTCCCATTGGTCTACATTTTCTAATCCAATTTTCCAGAGCCTCACTCAAGTATATTTTAAATAAGTTATTGAATGACAGCATTCTTGCTTCAGCCCCTCTTTTGTAATAATTTCCGATTTGTACTATGGCCTTATTATCTCTATATATGGTTTTTATTGCATTTATGTATCTTTTGCTTATTCCAAATCGCTCTAAAACAGGACATTGTTTCTGGATTGGGACTGAATCACAAGCCTACTGGAAACCTACAAAGCTGCTAAAATAATAATAAAACTAAACACAGTGTTTCATTATGTCCTACGACTGGGATTTGGTATCAGATTGTGGCTATAAGAGTGTATTAATGAGAGAAATGTTGATTATCTGAGTCGACTATGTGCGGGGAGGTGTGTATTAGAAAAGGCTTGGATATAAATGAACAATACACAATCAGATTATCTGAAGTGGTTAATGTGAGCAATATAAATAAACTAGCTGAAAACCCGGCAATGCCCGAGTATTTATTTATTTATGCCAGCCTTGTGTTAGTACTTTTCCTATACCTCTCTCGGTCCATCTCTTTCTTCTAATAATACGTTCTGTTTACCGGAGAATATATAAGAAATAAGACTGTCTTGCATAATATACAAAATTGGAGTCTCTTGGAGGTAGTAGGTAGATCTGTCGGAAATAATGGGTATTCGTCGGCTGTACAGTTCCATTCTCTTCCTTTTCCTGTAGCTCTATAGAAGTCTATTGCTTTCCCCTACAGCCGTAAGCGCTTCACAGTTGAAAGTTCATTGAAAGTTATCAACAGCACTGTCATCATTCAGGAATTTCCTTAAGCTGATTGGAATACAAGAGTGTTTTACCAGAAAATAAGAAATGTAATAAAACGTGGTGCCTGATGAGAAAAGTTATCCATCGCAGTATATATGATCTCATATTTATTGACTTATATGATATACAATCGTATAATTTTTCAGGTATATATTCATTTGTATAAGTGTTGAATGTCTATAAAATCTCCTGAGAGTACAATTACTAGTAAAGAAGAAATAGATTAAAACTTGGCGCGTCATGAGGCGAGTTTGCATGAACGTTACTGTTTATGTGCTCATATCTCATCAACTACGTGTCGTACTATGGTACAATTTCGAAGTTACATTCAGCTATATGTGTCTATACTTTCTATAAAATTTCCTGCGGCTACAGGTTGTAGTGTAGAAATTATGAATTGTAATATCACACCGAATGCCGTAGGTTTTGTCCATGAACGCCGCAAAAATAGTAAGCGACAAACTTTTTTCTTTTCATCATTTTGCTGGGGTTGTCAGCGAGAAAAAGTTTCCTAAAGTTTGAAATTATGTTTAAAGTTCTTTGCAAGATGATAAGTGCTCTCCTTCTCAAATAGTGAAATGATAAAGTCACGCTATCAGGTGCCGCAAGACGGGCAAGTTTTCATTGTTTATGACGTCGTATCTCCTAAACTACCGGCTCTATCGCAAAATCCTTTCTTAGCTGAAGTCTTCTTCATATAAAGTACATTCCTGCAAAATTTCAGCTTCATAGATGAAGTAGTATTCGATATTTCATGTTTAGTCAGTGAGTGAGTTAGTGAATGAGTGTCCTTTCGATTATATATAGATAGACATAAAACTATTTCGAAGCCGCGCGGGTATAGCCCAGCTGTCTGTAGCATCACGTTACGGATCACGCGGCCTCCCGCGTCGGAGATTCGAATCTTCCCTCGGGCACGGATGTGTGAGTTGTCCTTACGTTAGCTTAAGTTAGACTAGGGACAGATGACCAACATAGTTTGCTCCCATAGAATTACAAACATGTGAACTATTTCGAAAAATAAATATTTCCGAAATTTACCGTACACGCTTAATATGCAGAAACAAAAAATATATCTACAAAAGGAATAGGTTTTTATTTGGGGGGGGGGGGGTGCATGTCCCCCATGACCTTCCCCCTGGATCCATCGCTGTGCCGGGGGTCCGTGAGTAACGTTGAAGTAGATATCCTCGGAGTAGTCTTCTGGTCTGGACTGTATACCCATTAGATTTCAATCTGATTATGCTGAAGAGATAGTTCCTTAATTAACAGCCATATACAACCGCTCTCTCAAAGAAGGATCTGTACCAAAAGATTGGAAAGTTGCACAGGTCACACCTATATTCAAGAAAGGCAGTAAGAGTAACCCACTAAACTACAGGCCTATTTCATTGACGTCAATTTGCAGCAGTATTTTTGTACATACGCTGTATTCAAATATTATGAATTATCTCGAACAGAATGATCTATTGACCCAAGGTCAACACGGATATAGAAAATATCGTTCATGCGAAACACAACCAGGTCTTTACTCACATGAAGTGATGGGTGATATCGACAAAAGTTCGCAAATTGATTCCGTATTTCTAGATTTGCAGAAGGCTTTTAACACCGTACCTCACAAACGGCTATTAATCAAATTGCGTGGTTATGGTATATCGGTCCAAATTTGCTACTGGATAGGGGATTTTCGCCAGAGGAGATACAGTTCGTAATCGATGGTAAGGCATCGACTAAAACAGAGGTGAGATCGGGCGTTCCACAGGGTAGTGTTATTGGTCCTTTGCTGTTCCTTATTTACATAAACGATTTAGGGGAAAATCTAAGTAGCTCTCTTAGGTTGTTTGCAGATGACGCCGTCATTAACCGTCTAGTACAATCATCTGAAGATTAAAGCCAACGGCAGAACGATCTGAATAAGATATCGCTATAGTGTAAAAATTGGCAATAGACTCTAAATTATGAGAAATGTGAAGTGGTGCACATGAATGCGAAAAGAAATCCGTTAAACTTTGTTTGCAAGATAAATCAATCGAAGGTGAAGGTCGTAAACACCACAAAACATCTAGGAATTATTATTACTTCAGACTTATGCTGGAAAGAACACGTTGATAATATCGTGGGAAAGGTAAACCAGAGACTTCGTTTTATTGGCAGAAGCCTTAAAAGAAGCAACAGAACTACAAAAGAAACTGCATACACTACGCTTATTCGTCCTTTTATGGAGTATTGCTGTCCAGTGTGGGATCCTTATCAGGTGGGTTCGACGGAGGACATCAAAAGAGTCCAAAGAAGGGCAGCTCATTTCGTATTGTCACGGAAGTGATATAGGATCTGGGATGGGAATCATTACAACAACGGCGTTTATGGCTGCGGTGTGGTCTACTAACGAAACTCCAATAACCAACATTTTCCTCCGAATTCGAAAATATATTGTTGACTCCCAGTAACATAGGTAGAAATGATGATCAGAATAGAATACGAGAAATCAGAGCTCGAACGGAGAGATTCAGATGTTCTGTCTTCCCGCGCACTATTAGAGAGTGGAATGGGAGATGAATAGTATAAAGCTGGTTCGATGAACCCTCTGCCAGGAACTTAAATGCGATTTGCAGAGTATCCCATGTAGATGTAGATGGTTGAAGTAGGAGCTGAGTTGGCAGAGGCGCCCGCAGTGCGCATGCGCCGGCACTGTCCCGCGCGAGATGAGCGTGCGTCGCGTCGCGACCTTGAGCGGCCGGCGGTAGCGATGCGTGTCCCGGATAGCAGGCATTCACCTGCCGGGAGGCTGCGCAGGTGCGGCGGCTGGAGAAAGCGGGTCGCGCAGCCTCGCCTTCCTCCTGGCCGCTTTCGCTGCTCCTCTGCCTCTGCCGCCCGTCCTCTCGCGTCGTCTCATTTCGCCCGCACCCGCATCATCAGCAAGAGTGCGCCTGCTCCCAGAATGAAAGGTGACGCCCTCGGTGCGAGGCAGTGTCTCGCGGCAGTAATCCGCACGGCTGCGTTGACAAATTCGTACCGGAAATCGGTGTCAAATGACTAGCTACTGTCTCTAGCCTACACATCTGGCTGTAACAACACGGCAACAGCTGACACAGAATTCCTATTTAGAATAAAATATTATGCGGCTGACTTAGTTGTAATGACCGATTCGATTGAAAGGTTGCAAACTAATATTTCAGAGCTCGGTCAGAGGTGCGAGGATTATGATATGAAGATCAGCATCTCCAAAACGAAAGTAATGTCTCTAGAAAAGAGATTTAAACAGATTGAGTGCCAAATAGGAGGAACAAAGTTAGAACATGTAGACAGTTTCAAGTACCTGGGATGTATTTTCTCACAGGATGGCAACATAGTGAAAGAACTGGAATCGAGGTGCAGCAAAGCTAATGCAGTGAGTGCTCAGCTAAGATCTACTCTCTTCTGCAAGAAGGAAGTAAGTACCAAGACTAAGTTAGCGGTGCACCGATCTATCTTTCGACCAACTTTGTTGTACGGGAGTGAAAGTTGGGAGGACACAGACTACGTCATTCACAAGGTAGAGGTTACAGATATGAAAGTAGCAAGAATGAGTGCAGGCACTAATAGATGGGAAAAATGGCAGGAGGGTGTCCATAAGCCGGCCGCGGTGGCCGAGGAGACTGAGGCGCTCCAGTCACGGTCTGCACTGCCACTACGGTCGGGGGTTCGAATCCCCCATCGGGCATGGATATTTGTGCCGTCTTTAGTATAAGGTAGTTAGAGCGAACAGACTGAGATGGTGCGGTCATATTACACGCATGGGAGAAGCAAGGTTACCTAAGAGACTCGTGAACTCGGCAGCGGAGGGTAAGAGGAGTCGAGGTAGACCAAGAAGAAAGTACTTAGATTCGGTGCAGAATGATTTTGAAGTAAAAGGCATAATATTAGACGAGGCATCAATGAATAGGGGATCGGGGAGGAATTTTATTAGAGGTACTATGCTCCAGACTGAACGCTGAAAGACATAATCAGTCTCTAATGACGATGATGAATATAAATATCATTATACTTTCGCACGTAAAAATTCACCTCATTTTGGTCCTTCATATATATCTACGACAGCGGTCGGCAACTGGCGGCCCGCGGTTCAGGTCCGGACCGCGGAAGGCCAAAAAGTGGACCGCTAAAAGTATTTTAAGGGTAAAAGTTACAAACTCTAATTATTATTATTATTTGCACACATTCCCCTTAAGGAGAGCGCTGAAAACACAAAAGTCTAGCTTTTATTCCTGTCTTTTTTCTTCTTCTTTCTTCCCAAAAACCTTTCATTCTTTCACTTTGTGCCTTCTTTTGTTCATCTGTCCATTTTCGTCTGTTGTTTTTGTGTTGTGACTTAAAGTCAACTTTTAGGTTTCTGATTTTTTCCCTGCAGGTTTTGCGGTCTTGTATGTCTTCTATAGAGATGTTTAATGTTTTCAGGTCTTCTGTGGTTCTTTTCTACCAAGATGTGCCCAGTTTCGATGAAGAAATTATGTTGAATATTCGTTTAGTTAGTCTGGTGTCATTCATTCTAGCGATATGCATGAAAAATTTTGCTCTGCGTTTTCTGATATGTGTTGTGATTGTTTCAGAGTGTCTTTATAGTTCTTCTGTGGGTCTTTCTTGCAACATATTTTCTCTAAAAACTGCACCGTGGATTTTTCTCAGAATTTTCCTTTCTTGTTTTTCAATCTCCTTGATTTTTGCCATTCCTTTGGTGCTCCTAATTTCTGATGCTTAGAGAGCTTCTGGTAAGACTATTTTGTTGTAGTGTCGTAGTTTTGCGGCCGTGGAAATACATTCTTTATTGTAGTGGGACCATGTGAGTTTATAGGCTCTTTGTAATTTTGAGACTCTTTCTTCGTTTGCTTTTGTGTTTAGCCCAGATTTTTGCATGATTTCTCCTAAATATTTAAACTCACTTAGTTGTAGAATTTTTCCGTACTTTGTTTTTAGTGGAAGTTTATCTGATGATTTTGTATAAAAAAACTGTGTTTCTTCATAAGAAATTTGTACACCGGTTTTCATGGCTATCTCGTGGAGTTTTTCTAGTGCATTTTGTGCTTCCGTTCTGGTATTCGAGAGTATGGCGATGTCGTCTGCAAAAGCGAGGCATTTTATGTGGGTTATCTTTTCCTTATTCCTTTGACTTCTCCTTCCCATGTACGAATAATTTCCTCTAAGACTGCATTGAATAGGACGGGTGAGAGACCATCGCCTTGCCGGACGCCGGTTTTGATTTCAAAGGGCTCTGATAATTCTCCCATAATTTTGACTTCGGATTTGGCGTTACTGAGGGTCTCTCGAATTAGTTTCCGGGCTTTAAGGTCAACCTTCATCTCTCTTAGAGTCTGGAAGAGTGTGTCTCGGTAAATGGAGTCTTAGGCTTTTTTGAAGTTCACAGATGATACTGTAGGTACTCTAATTATTAAAAAAAAAAATTTTTATCTGTAGATAACAACACGATGTACAAGGAAATGGGAAATTAATATGTGATTTGATTCAAAGTATATCATCATTCCGTCGCAAGCTGTAAGCCAAGAATTTCTTCATTTTCCAACAATTTTTTAATATAAAAATAATCCAGAAATAGACATTTGCATATTATCAAATTTATTTGCAGATGTTTAGAAGAAATTTGCAGTTAGAATCCAAGAAATATATGACTTGACACGATTCTTAGAATCACCTTTTGAGGTTCCTCCTGCAGCGGAATGCCTGGTCGTGGCTGCGAAGTTGTTCTACCTTTCTAAGCCTTCACTCCAAATGGAGATAATAGACTTGCAGGAAGACATTTCCTTGGAAACGTATCAAACTGTATTCACTGAAGAATTTAGGAGTCAACATGTCCCGAAAAATATCAAAATTGGAAAAAAAATTGCGATCTACCTGGCTGCTATGTATGGCTCCACATATATTTATGAAATTTCATTTTCAAAAATAAATTTCTTGGGGAATAATTTTCGCTCAAGACTAACGACTCATCACTTTGAAGACACTATTCGCAAAAGCAGAGCCGCACGTGAACGTAACTCGAAGAACCTGCTCAAGACCGCAAGTGTAATTTTTCCAATGGATTTTAATGCATATACGCACATTTTATTGTATTTCAAACTTTCTTAGTAAAAATTAAAATAAAAAAGCATGTATAATGTATGACCTGTTTCTGGACTTTCCAATAAAAGTTTATTTATCCATTTCATTTCATATTTTTTGTGAATGAAAATAAAAATAAATAGCCAATACGTTTTTCTGGATTGTTTATACATTGTTATTTTACATCTATTGTATTTCATATTATTTTGTGAGTGACAATTAAAATAAAAAATTAATAATGAACATGCGATTTCACATCTGGACCTCGATAAAAATTTTCAAAAGCATCCGGACCCCATCTAAGATTACTTGCCGACCTCTGCTCTACGATATGATTTTTCTGGCTTGTAGCCAGCATATTCACTTTCGTTACAGCAGCCGGCCGCGGTGGCCGAGGAGACTGAGGCGCTCCAGTCACGGTCTGCACGGCCATTATGGTCGGGGGTTCGAATCCCCCCTCGGGAATGGATATTTGTGCCGTCCTAGTTCGTAAGTAGTTTGTAAGTTTAGGGACTGATGACCCCGTAGTTAAGTCCCATAGACTATACAAACATTTGAATTTTTTTTCGTTACAGCAAGTCAGAACAGGGCTGATGGCGCAGAGTTGTGTAGGTACCAAGAACTGGCGATACAGTCGGTACTACTACTGCGGGAAAGGCCGCCTAAATAATTTTAGTGCTTTACTCTGATTGAGCAGTGCAGGCTAGGCGCCAAAACTAATTTCTTCTCTTGTCCAGATGAGATATGTTTTTCATTACATTCACTTCATTTTCAGAATAAGTCATTTCTCAATAGGATTCTATCATTCAAAAATATTTAAATTATTAAACAACAGTAAAATTGTGCATCTTCATGTTTTCGCGGCGCAATGGCTGTTCAAAGAAGTTCCTGGAGTGCAGCCGCATAAATTTGCATTCTTCTAAGATTTCGGCTGAGAAACGTTCAGCCATCTTCAGAGAGAGTAGAAGACTGACGCTCCAGCACGTGCTTCGTGATTATAAACGCGCGAACCGCGCTACTGCGCATGCGGCCACAGATACAACAAGGCGCCAAAGACGTTACTTGGCGGCAAGGAAGTACACGTATGTCGAAATTATGTCTGTGGCTGCATAATCGATTATCACAGAGAAATCGATGTGTTATGGTCTGTGCTGTGGCGGCGTCTTTGTAAATTTATTAAAGAAAGTGCCGGATTCCAAGATTTATCTACACTGAAGCCGCTGTCTCTGTTAATTAAATTTGTCCCCTAGCGAATTTCAATTGCTTCTTTCACCACTGAGTCCCAGAAAGATGAAGTGGAGGCTAACATTTTGACGTTTTCGTACGTCATGGAGTGTCCAGTATCAATACAGTGCTCCTTTAACTCCGGACCAATTGTTTGTTCGGACAAGCTTAACGCCGCAAATTGGGCCACTTCAGACGGGAATATTACCTCCGCACACTCTACAAAAAACTCTTTCACAAACGTAAACGGTCTTCCACTTTTTGCAGTTTTCAGTGCAACAATGTAGCTTGCTCGAATCGCGATTTCCGGTGTACTGTTTAGTTCAGATATATGCAGAATAACAACAGCAACAATTAACTTTTTAACTTACCACACAAAACAATATCATAATTTAGCTTAACAAAAATGTCAAAAGGGAAATAGAGCAAGTTTCTATTGATATGAGTACCATAAAAAAGGTAGATTTTTGTTTATCTTAGAATGAATAGTATAAAGAAGCCGTACCTTTTCAGACTGTGGTAATTCTGATTTTAATTTAGTAATCAGTTAGCTTCTGTCATGCCCAGTAATCCCCTTTTGTGTTATGGAATGTCTATTTTCGTAGTTACGACGCACTGTCGATGCTTTGGTACTTACAGCTGAGTGGAACATTAAGAACAGTGCTGTCTCATCATCAAAAAAAAAAAAAAAAAAAAAAAAAAAAAAAAAAAAAAAAAAAAAAAAAAAAAAAAAATCTTCCCATTGAACATTAAAAAGTGGAACACTTAAATCTGAACTTTTTCTGCTCATGGTGAACGCTCGCAATTCAGAGTAACAGTGCCCAATTTGATAATATCCAGAAGGGATACCTCAGCGCAAGTTTAGAAGACGCGATAGCGAGCGCTGTCTCTGCCACACGGCGAGGGAAGAGTGGTGGGGAAAAGCACTGGTGATACTCGATATTTTCCACATCAGCAACATTGCGGGAGAGGAAATAAGTGGGAAGTAACATATAAAAATCCTAGGACCTGGCGTGGATCGAGCCCGCGTCATTTGAATTCATATTCTGCCACTCTGTACCACTGTACTACCTAGCCACACAACAAAAAGAAAAGTTATTTCATAAAAATCGTAAGTATAACTAATATTACACACGATGTTTACCACTGTGCCTCATAACCAGAATGGTAAACATCTTTCATCTCGAGTCTGATATCAGTGATTCTTATGGTTTTCATTGAAAAATTAATAAAAATATAAAAAAAGAACTTGTACAAAATGTTTGACTTGGTTTCTATTTTTGATCGTATTTAAGCGGCCCGTACTGGCTTTTAAATGCGCTGGTGATGACTAGTAATGTAAATGAAATCGATTTGCAAATATAAACAAACATCTAAAACTATTACCAATGCTGAAATTACTTGTGTTATCAGATATATTGATGTTGTCATGGTGTACACTTCCCTCAGTGGAGTCTTCCTTCAGTTTCCAATTTGTCTGTAATACACAGCTTCTGACAAAGCTATTGATTCAGTTAAAATAATTACAGTGACGAACGTAGATCAACAAAGGCGCTCACATCGAATTTTGTCGTGGCTACGTAGATGTGTAACACATACTCGTTTTACTTGTCACGTAAGTTGAGTGGGTAATATTCCGAGTCTTCGTTGAAATTTTTGTCACTTGGTCAGTAACACGTACTGTCGTGCTTGCCGTTACAGTGACAATTTGTACCTCACAGACGGGTTGTGATTGGCCGACGCACGCCATCATTACGTCATACCTCCAGAGATTGTGTCTGTGTGTGCCGTGGCGGAGCCAGCATTTTTGTAGCAACGAATGATGTTCCTTGCTTTTCTCTGTGTATCCTCAGTACGTGCTCTCCACTCGATGGAGCACTAATAATTGACATTATAGCCGCGACTCCGATTGAAGTTGCTCTTGCGCATGCTGATACCTAGTGCTTCTGGAATAATACAGAAGCTAGAATATTGCCCACCACTTCAACTCACTGGGCCTCTGTTACTGTAGAAGCATTACGAGATGCAATGCTGGAGAGCACTCTGTACCTCGACATCGCACATTACGAGGAGAACACGACAAGTGTTATTACTTGATTTCCAGGAACTTCGCGCAGTTAAACGGGGGGGAGGGGGAAAAAAGGAGCACACGTGTCCCGACTTAGTAGCAGAAACACGACTGTTTCTAGGAACAGTGTCTGTCTCTAGGTGATGTGGGAGAGAACAAATACCATGTCAGATATACAAGGTGTTTCAGGTGGAATAGTAAATATTTTAGGTCATACTACAAACGAATTAAATTGAAAAATTCCGTATAACATGTGTACAATTGTCTTTTCATAAATTGTATTTATTTATTTATTTTTGAGTACAGAGATACATCTGTTGGTATGTAAAGCAAATAAACTTTAGAGCAAAGGCGAATAGGGACGTTCAAAGTTAATTTTAAAAAATAGCCCACCAACTTCAATGTCTTTTTTCGATTCTTGATAACCTCACGTGTAATTCTTCTGAGGTCATGTTTGCGTTCTTTAGTGAAGGTCGCTCTGTTCATAATCCGAACGTTTAAATTAGCGCTTGATTATACTCTTTCTTTGTAGATTTCGCTTTTGAATAAGAGGCCAAAATAGAAGGGGTAAGTTCCGGGGGCCGTGGTGTCCAAAAATCGTACCCGAAGACTGGAAAGTAGCACAGGTTACGCTAATAGTCCAAAAGTGCAAGAGTGACCCGCAAAATTACAGACCTATATCACTAACGGCAGTTTGCAGCAGAATTTTAGAACATATACTTTCCTCGAATATTATGAACTACCTAGAAGAGAACGCCCTATTGACCATCAGTCAACACGGATTCAGAAAGTATCATTCTTGCGAAACACAGCTAGTCCTTTGGCAGCTCGTTTTGTTTTATCACATTACGGGGGGGAGGGGAGGGGGCAGCGTCACGGAAATGTTGCACGAATTGGGGTGGAAATTATTAAAAGAAAGACGTTATTCATTGCGGCGTGATCTGTTTGCGAAGTTTCAATCACCGACTTTTACTTCTCAATGCGAAAATATTTTGCTAGCACCCACCTACATAGGGAGACATGATCATCCCAATAAAATAAGAGAAATCAGATCGAAAACGGAACGATTTAGGTGTTCTTTCTTCCCGCGCGCTATCAGAGAATGGAACGGTAGAGAAAAGTTATGAAAGTGGTTAATGAACCCTCTGCCGGGCACTTAAATGTGATTTGCAGAGTATCTATGTAGATGTACTCACATGATCTGATGAGCGCTATCAACAAGGGATGTCAAATAGATTCCGTATTTCTAGATTTCCGGAAGTCTTTCGACACTGTGCCTCACAAGCGTCTTCTAATCAAACTGCGTGCTTATGGAATATCGTCACAATTGTGCTATTGGATCATCTAAACAAGGTATCTGTATGGTGCGAAAAGAGGCAGTTGTCTATACATAAGCCAAAAATATGTAATTTGTCCATAATTGTTTCAAATGTCACAAATTTAATAGTTAAAAAGGAACATATTCAGCTACAAGGCACAGCTATTGTTTGTTGAATCGTACCTCCATAGACTGTTGCTACGCTAACCAAGCACGCTTCATGTGCACGATTTGTGGGAGAGGATTTAAAAAATCGGGTATTGGCAAAGACTCGTGTCGTTTATCATATTTTTTATGTAACCTAAGGGGGGGGGGGGTCCGGACCCCGTGAACACCTCCCTAATATACGTCCGTGATTCAGAACCTAGATATCTCAACTGATCCCCTTATGTTTTTGGCCAGTGTACTACTCTTGCGACACATTTGATGCCACTACTCGACAGCTCGGAGTGTCGCATTCCCCATATCTGATACAGGGCGACGTACATGAATCGGGTAATTCTGCTGCTTGGCGCGGAAGTTTTGGTGCGTAGCCGGGAGAACGGGCTGCGAGCCTGCGAGTTGTGCATCCAGCTCGAGCGAGCCCGTGCGTCGGCCGGCTGGGGCGGATGAGCCAGGACAGTAGTCTTGTGTAGTTCGCGAACGAACTAGTTCGGAAGAGCGCCCCTACAGGCGAACTACGCGAACTAGTTCGCAGATCCCTCGCCTATCAATTCGTCCGCTCCTTTTCCGAAGACTGCCGAGGAGCAGCGAGAGGACGCGAGAGCGCACAGCATCGCGTGATTTGTAGGTAATGTTCCTTCAATGACCTATTAAATAAATAAAGAAAATCATTTTACAAATAAAATACTATGAGTACTCTGTATGCACAGTAGTTGAATATCATTGTACCACCCATTCGTGTAAATAACTGGTTTATTTGCTTAAGTATTTTAGGTCTAATTGCCCAAAAATACGGGTAATAGTACACGCTTGGGCAACACTGATCATTATATAAAAAAGTCGTCATAACAAAAGAAAGTGCTCTTTTAGTAGCGGTAGCAAAAGCCAAAATGAACGGACGGTCTAAAAAAAAAAAAAAAAAAAAAAAAAAAAAAAAAAAAAAAAAAAAAAAAAAAAAAAAAGCGACCTACCACGTGGCCGAGGTACGAACTAAAAGGAGAGCTACCGGTCGCGAACTAAGATATGCGCGATCGGTCGTGAACTAAAACATGCGTTACCGGTCGCGAACTACTATGCCAAACGTATTTCGCTTCTTAGTTCGTTGGATTCTTTTCCTAAGATCGACGGACAATAGTGAGAGGGCGCGCAGCAGAATTAAAATGTGGTGTCGCACAAGTACAAAGTGCGCGCCACCTACTTTCGCCGCGCGCCGCCATGCACGCACGGCGCGGCGATCTCACGATGACAGCCACGAGCGCCCTCTGCTGGAACGCCGCTCGTGGCCACCACTGAAGAACACCGGTCACTTCGGACTGAGATAGCAACGAGTTAGGACCTTCGTAATCAGATAGGCACCAGTGAAGACTTTGCTATTGTACAGGCACTAGGCAGGCCTCTAACAACTATGTATCAACATTCTGCAGTACTATGTAAAAGTTAAGTATTGTTACATTCTGTGCAATATATCTCTTTCTAATTTACTCGAGTGTTTATAGTTTCTGGCTGCTCCCCTCCGTACCTGCACCAGCGTGTCGGTCTCATTCTACTCGGCCACCGACACCTACGATGAGGCTGGGACACAAAAGCGGCGACGAAGTTGGGACACAAAAGCGGCGACGAAGTTGGGACACAAAATAAAAATCACGTGTTTGCCTTCTGATGATGAAGTTATTTCGAGGTGAGCGTCTGCCTGCTAGATTACATAGTTCAGTGTTAAAAAATTTCTGTTTTGAAATGTTCAAATGTATGTAGAGCTTATGGGACTTAACTACGGGGTCATCAGTCCCTAAACTTACAAACTACTTATGAACTAGCTAATACTAAGGACGGCACAAATATCCATGCCCGAGGGGGGATTCGAATCCCCGACCGTAGTGTCCGTGCAGACCGTGACTGGCGTGCCGCAGTACGTTCGGCCACCACGGCCGGCTTCTGTTTTGAAGTATTCTGCACTCTGCGATATCCGACTAATAAATTCCATAATGCCAGGGTATAGAGATAACTCTAAACTTAAACGCGAGAAATTATCCACAAACTGTTTCTTTTGGTGTGCGTGATATCGTTAGCGGCTCACGCAGCCATCGCATCAAGCAGCAGGATGGGGAACTTCTTCCTCCACCTGCATGCGCAGACCACGACGCTCAGTCGTCACTGGGAGCGGACGAACTAAAAGAACGAAATATTATGCGCAAGTCTACAGGGCAGGGCTGGCTGCCGCATGTAGCGGCTTTAGCCGCGGTGGCCACTTCCCTGGCCCGCCTGCCCGCAGCCGAGTGTGCAGAGCGGCGAGGCCGGTTGTTGCGTAGTCGCCAGATAGGGCCTCCACCCTGCGCCCGACTTTCTCGCTGCCCCACCGACCGACTGCGGACGGAAGCGACACGCCGTCACCGCCCATACACTTCACATCTAATCCGTACGGGATCCAAGAGGAGCGGAGGGGACGATGTGCCGTTGCCCCCCCCCCCCCGGCCGAGGAGACTAAGGCGCTCCAGTCACGGTCTGCACGGCCACTACGGTCGGGGGTTCGAATCCCTCCTCGGGCATGGATATTTGTGCCGTCTTAGTTCGTAAGTAGTTCATAAGTAGTTTGTAAGTTTAGTCCCATAGACTATACAAACATTTGAACATTTTTCTCCCCCCCCCCCCACCCCCAGCAGGCAGCTCCTTTTTAAGAATCCACAGTGCAGGAATCTATCTATATAAAAGCGAAAGAACACACACTGACTGACTAAACACGAAATCTCAAAAACTACTTTACCTATGAACCTGAAATTTGGCAGGAATGTAGTTCATCGATAGAAGACGTCAACCGATAGTTCAGGAGATATGACGTCATAAACAATGTAAACTTCCCCTATTGCGGTACGTGATAGTGTGACTTTCTCAGTCCACTATTTGAGAAGGAGAGGACTTAGCGACTTGCAACAAACTTCAGACATAATTTCAAACCTTTACGAATCTTTTTCTTGCTGACTGCCCCAGCAAAATGATGAAGGACAAAACTTTGTCACTTACTACTTTTTCGGCGTTCGTGAAGTAAAATTACGGCATTTGGCATGACGTTAGAAGTTATTACTCGTAAACTATTAATTGTATTCACGAGAAATGTTACAGACAGTACACACACATACCACTGAACGTACGTTCGAAATTTTATCACAGTACGACACACAGTTCTTGAGATATGGAGTAATAAACAATTAGCCGGCCGCGGTAGCTGAGGGGACTGAGGCGCTTCAGTCACGGTCTGCACGGTCACTACGGTTGGGGGTTCGAATCCCCCCTCGGGCATGGATATTTGTGCCAGTCCTTAGTGTTGGATAGTTCATAAGTAGTTTGTAAGTTTAGGGATGATGACCCCGTAGTTAACAAACATTTGAACATTTTTTAATAAACAATTACAAAAACAACAATTACAAAAACCGCCACATCACGCATGACGTTTTGATTTGTTACGTCTTTCCTACTAACTCTAATCGCGACGTATTTTGCAAACGTTTTACATATATATCACTGGATGTACCTTCGAAATAATATCGTCTTACGACATATAGTTCAGGTGATATGACGTCAAATACATTGAAATACATATAACGTCGCCATAAAAAGCATGAGGTTGTAATTTACTACGCCTTTACTACCAAATCAATTTACAACACATTTTGCAGGCAGTTTCCTAATATTCCTCTCTCTGTCCACCTTCTCTTTCCTTTTCTCTCTCTCTCTGTCCATTATCTCTTCTCCCTTCCTTCTCTGTCCATCTCCTCATCTCCTGTCTCTATGTTCATCTGTTCCTATCTCTGCCGCTCCCCATCTTCCCCTTTCTCTCTCTATTATCTCCTCATCCACCTCTGTCGAACTCTTCCTTCATCTCTTCAGTCCATTGCCTTCTCCATCTGTGTAAAATTATATAACTTTTTAACTTTCGCGGTGTTTAGTGCAGTAGTGTCTAAGTTTATTGCAACATACCCCCCACCATGCACTTAATCAAACCTTATATAGACAATGATGTTCCTCTTAATCATCTTTTGATGTTGCTGTTCATCTTTCTTACGTGCTTGCTTGGATAAATGGTGAGGATTTTCCGCCGTGTGCAAGACACCTGAGTTTTAATTTTTCCCAAACATGTTTCAGTACATTTTGTGCTATCGTCAGTGGGATGGTTTATTTTTGTTCTGAAAAATTATAGTTATTGTACAATAGTCTTTTCAGACACTTCTAAAATGTTTTTGTAGGTTCATTCATTTTTAATTTTGTTTAGGTTATCTGACGATATAACAATTTCAGTTTAGTGAAAATTAGGCCACATATATCCTCAACTAACACACACCACAAACACCTCAGAAACACAAGTAAAACCTAAATACCAACAAACACCTAATATTTTCGCAACATACACACACAGAAAAACACACACCCAGGCAGATATATATGCATATACGAAATGTAAACAAAAAGACAACGCATACACAATACTGGTTCACCCCAACATTCTCCATCAACAGACGAATAAAACACAACACTAACAATAAACACTCGTATTCCGCGCGCAACTCTTCAAAACAAAATACCCAGAGAACAAATGAACAGCTTTCAGCTATATTCATACGCCGAATGCTACCACTGGCGTAATGCATACCACGAACAAAACGTGTAAAACAAGTGATACCCACATTACAAAATTAACAGCAACAACCAGGTTCTAAAGAGAAAGTAAAGAATCGTAAGTACTAAACAGAAACAACGCGGTTTTCTTGAACCGAAAATTAGAAAGTAAGAAACTTTAAACTATTTGTTATGTTTGCAGATGACAAGTTTGTAAACAGTATTACCAAAACAACAAATAAGTAGGCTACTTAACGAGTTTTATGTAGCCTAATGTAAAAGGTATGTAAAAAAAGTGATACTCGTATATCTAGGCCTAATTTTCACTAAACTGAAATAGATATCGTCAGATAACCTAAGCAAAATTAAAAACGAATGAACCTACAAAAACATTTTAGAAGTACCCGAAAAGACTATTGTACAGTAACTATAATTTTTCAGAACAAAAATAAACCATCCCACTGATGATAGCACAAAATGTGCTGAAACATGTTTGGGAATATTAAAAATCAGTTGTCTTGCTTACGGCGGAAAATCCTCACTATTTAATTTTCTCTTATTTTGAAGGTTAAGTGTGTAAAATATCATCAAGGTCGGCGTAAAACCGTAGATTTTGTCACCGTTCGTAGGTAAAGTAACCACTGCCATGTACCATACAAAATTTTACGTGAACAATAACTCTTCTTGTTTTGAACATCACGTGTGCCAAGTTTCATCGGTAGCGCATAAAATACGAACAAATATAATGTGGCAGTTTCCCATGTGTCTCCGTATTTATGACGTCATATCTCCTAAATTACTAGTCGTACTCTGAAATAATATTGTAGGTTCATTCATTGGCATAAATGGATACTGTTTATAAAATATGTTGCGAATAAATTTAACGGCAAAGAAGTAATAAATTTAAACGTCGTCAATAATGCGGCAGTTTTCCACACAGCTCGCCAATCGTGGCGTCATATCTCCTGAATTATGTGATACACAGTGATACAGTTTTGCCTGTAATCTTTGCGAAAGTGCAATCAATATGTTGACACAGTCTCGTCGCAATCGGATGAACGTACGGCAGCACATAAAATACACACAAACGGACAAACAAAAAAACATTCACTGGGAACTACATGATGTTCCATTGAAGCCCGCTACTCTTCTGTAAATCTGTTTAGTCTTGTACAATCATACTATGAAAATCACTCTAAAATAATTCTTATAATTTACCCATAGTGAAAATAAACTGTTGAAGCTGTACTTGCATTGTAAACAGCATTTTGTTTTCTTATGGACACGCTACGAACTACGATGTATGTGTTTTTACATCTATTGCTTTTATAGCAGTATGCTTTTTCCGATTACTTACTCAGTGAATAAACTTAAACGTTTAAAAAAATAAATAGTAATTCGGCCTGTCCAAATGGTCTGTCCCTGAATTTAGGTAAGCTACAAATGCATTGCATAATCCAAGAGAACCCTGTTAAAATAATACATGATCGAACTTTAATAAATTGCAAATTCTTAGGTAGTTACAGTGAAAAGAACCTGGTGTTATTACGCATATCACCTCTACAACCTATGCATTACAGGTCACTATATTTTTTGAAGGATAAAATGTACGAAATTCCGTACTTTTCCTGATTTCCATTGTGGCATCAGGTTCTGGGGGAAAGTGCTTGTTGCATGGAAGCATGTAACTGTTATACTAAGTGACTGCTCCGGAACAGTTTGTAAACAAAAGTTGAGTGTAGTAACATAGTATCACAAGTAGTTTTTCGGTTATAGATCTCATAAGAATCTCTGAATATAAAAGGCACTACTGACTGACTGACTGACTGATTGACTGACTCATCATCGCCCAGCCCAAACCACTGAAGAGAGAATCTTGAAATTTGTAGAGGGTGTTGATCTTACTCTGTAGGAGTCATTTAATAAGCTATATTTCGATATTCCGTCCGAATGGGTGTGAAATAGTAGATGAAACCTTGTTTGAACATACGTTGCTATTTAGGCAGTTCCGAAGCTAGAACTGCAAAATTTCGGATTTTAATTCAGGGTTCGAATTTAAAAGACATGTGTATCAGCATTTTTTGAAAATCAACCAATAAGGGGGTAAAATAGGGAACACAAAAAATCGATTTTCAAAAATATGTTGCTGTTAACTCAAATATTAAGTTACAATTACGAAACTTCGGATATGGTATTTTGGTCAGGATTAAGAAAACACCTGTTCATTATTTTTGGAAATTCAACAAGTAATAGGGTAAAATAGGGGATGAAAAATTATTTTTGTAAACACGTTGCTATTAAGACAATTTTGAAGCTAGAACTGCAAAAATTGATATTTGTATTGTTGGTTTCAATTTAAAAAATACGGGTTCCGGAATCTGGAAATTCAACTATAAGGGTGTTAAATTGGAAGGGGATGTTTTTCGAAAATCTTTTCAAAAATACGTTGCTGTTAACTCAAATTTCAAGCTATAACTACGAAACATAGGATATGGACTCTTGATCAGGATTAAAAAAAGACACGAGTTTCGGTATTTTTGGAAATTCAACAACTAAGGGGGTAAATTACGGGATCAAAAATTCTTGTCTTAAATACATTGTTGTCAAGGCAATTTTGAAGCTAGATCTGCAAAAAACTGGTATTTGTATTGTTCGTTAGAATTTACAAAATACGTGTTTCGGTATTTTTGGAAATTCAACCATCAAGGGGATTAAATTGGAGAGGGGTTGTTTTTAGAAAATCTTTTGCTATTAAGGCAATTTTGAAGCTGCAACATAATTTGGTATATGTTTTCTTGGTCAGAATTAAAAAGACGCGTGTTTCGGTATTTTTAGAAAATTAATCATTTAGGGGGTGAAATAGGAGATGAAACATTGTTTGAAAATATGTTGCTACTAAGCCAATTTTGAACCCAGAATTAAAACAGTATTTGCATACTTGGTTGGAATTTAAAAGACACATGTTGGGGTATTTTTCGAAATTCAACCATTAAGGGGAGCCCTAGGGGGTTACAAGAAGTAAAATCAAATGTTTTTAAAATCTTAGGAAGACTTAACTACGGTGTCATCAGTCCCTAAGGCTTACAAACTAATTAAACTAACTTAAAGTAATTTAGATTAACTTATCCTAAGAACAACACAAACACCCATGCCCGAGGAGCGAATCGAAGCCCCGACGGCGAACAGCAGCGCACACCACAGCATGGCGCCTCAAGATGCACGGCCAATCTGCCGCGGCTACAAGTAGTATCACAACATTTCATTATGATAGCACTTAAACTATAACTATGAAAATTTATATTAAGGGGGAGAAACAACTGGTGCATACCAACCAGTATACGCATGCGAAGCAGCGGGCGTTAAGCGGGTACCAATATAAAATAACTGTGCAGTGACTAATGCACGGTTGTTAACTCACATGCCTGCTTTCATGAGTGGCCCGCACTTTCATAGGGTAGGACTGGAATAGCAGGTGCTGGGTAGGTGGAGTGGGCAGGTATAGCAATAGGGTCTTAGACAGGTAAACAACCCTTATTGGCAGGGGGCTGTTGTTGGGGTTGGGATAGGGTTGGACTAGGATGTTGTGGAGGTTGGATGGGCGACATTGGGAGGTATGGGGAGGATGTTTGGCTGACTGTCTCTGATTTCAGGAGATGGTGACAGGAAATCACAGCTCGCCCACCCATCCCCCTCCCAACAGCATTTCTAAAGCACACCTCTTTCCACCCATCTAGTACCTATAGTCTCCGTAGGGCAGCGCAAGTAAATTTCCTACCACTGCCTTGCATTCTCCCTGCCTTCCCTTCCCTCCTCTTCCCATCACATCACCGCAGAACGTTACTCGGTCATTATAATATAGATGCGGTCTAAAATATTCGACTGGAATATGCATAGTCGTATTATTTTTACTGTTTCTTGGTGTTAACAACCACGACTCAAGCGTCTAGCAATTCGGGACTCACTCCCTGACAGCTACTACATATTGCGCAGGTCTGCCACAGTAGGTGGACGTAATATTTCTGCAACGCAGTTGCCGTAACCGGTTCCTGAAAGTAGACTTGCCGTGACATATCGATTGAGAACAATGGCCAGTCATCAATCATTTCTCTCTGAGACATTTGTAACTCTGTCCGATAGCTATGTTTGAGTGTCGAAATAGCCAATAAAAGTCGATTTTCTAATACGCGCTTGTATTACGAAGACATGTATACGCTTTAGCTTCTCGTTGCAGCCCTGTATACATAGTGATAAGTAATACTGGTTTCTCTTTTGTTACAGGTAATCAGCTGTTCTAAGACTCCGGAAAGCAGTTAAAGGTGATGTACTAACTTTAGTTGATAGTAATAATCTTATCTCTGTAATGGAGAATCCATCGCTTGTACAAATCTCTGTTAGTATAGAGCTCCACCATATATTTTCATCTGACCGTAAGTCGATACACAAGAAACACCTTTTGGTATTAGATACTTTCACGTCCCAATAATATGACAGTGTTTATTTAAAGCAAAGCACCGTCCAGAAATATTGTTGATTCAGTGATACCTATGTACTATTCGCATAATATCTTTTACAAATCTGTGTTAGTTTAGAGCTCCACTATATATTTTTATCTGACCGTAAGTAGATAGACAACAAACACTTTGGTATTAGGTACTTTCACGTTCCAATTACATGACAGTGTTTATTTAAAGCAAAGCACCTTTAAGAAATTTTATTGGTTCAGTGATACCTATGTACTATTCGAATAACTATTTAACTCCACTCACGATAAACTCATGCTATAAAAACATATCCAAGTCCAATGTACAATAATTCACTTTATTGGCATACCTAATTTTACCATTTCATTTCCCTGGTTACTCTTTTGTGTTGTTGCGCAGGTACTGAATGAATAATTATTACCGGTCTCCTTGAATATACCGGGTGATCGAAAAGTCAGTATAAATTTGAAAACTTAATAAATCACGGAATAATGTAGATAGAGAGATGTAAATTGACACACATGCTTGGAATGACATGGGGTTTTATTAGAAAAAAAAAAAAAGGTTCAAAAAATGTCTGACAGTTGGCGCTTCATCTGATCAGAAAAGCAATAATTTGCATAACAAATTAATACAAAGCAAAGATGATGAACTTTACAGTAAATGCCCAATATGTTCACCATTATTCCTCAACAATAGATGTAGTCGAGGAATAATGTTGTGAACAGCACTATAAAGCATGTACCGAGTTAAGCTGAGGCATTGGCGTCGGATGTTGTCTTTCAGCATCCATAGAGATGTCGGTCGAGGTCTGGGGACCTGGAAGGCCAAGCATGACGAAAGTGGCGGCTGAGCTCGCGATCATCACCAAACGACGCACGCAAGAGATCTTTCACGCGTCTAGCGATACTTTATTTATTTATTTTTGTTCTAATTAAACCCCATCTCATTCCAAGCATGTGTGTCAATTATTAACTCTCTGTCTACATTATTCCATGTTTTATTAAGTTTTGAAATTTATACTGACTTTTTGATCACCCGGTATTTCTTTTGCGTTGCCGGTAGTAACTACCAAACTTGAGTTTGAAATTTGTTTTGCGATGTAGCCCAAGTTACAAATAGGCCCGTACATAAGGAGTTGTCCAATAATTACATGAAACGATTTTGACGTTTTTTCGATCCCCTCTCTCCCCCTCCCACCCTTTGTTGAGATGTGAGATTTGGCTAGACCGCCCCCCCCCCCCCCCCGTAATCTCACGTGAGATTTTTGTGTTTTGTTCTCCTCGGCCTATCTTCCGGGAAAGGATCTGCTCAGGACGCGTGGGATGCGTGGACACCTAAAATAGCTATACAGATTAGTAATAAAAGTTTTATTTACGAAGTTATAGAAAATAATCAACTTTGTCTGTCTGTCTGTTCTCGCGGCGGCGTCTTCTTGCACAGTGCTAGCTGAGCTGACTCATAGTAACTTCCTATTTCGGAGTCGAGTTTAGAGTGCCCTTGCAGACGCATGTCGGCCTAGATAAAGCTGCTTGTAGAGGGCGCGCTTCTCGGTTGCTCCCACCAGGAGGCGCGGCGCCGGCTTGTGATTGGCTGCCGGTCGTCCGCTGCCTTCTTCACGATCGTTTTCATGTGTCTGGCGTGTGGCGCAGAATTTTCGCCACATTTTGGAGCATTTCGAGAGCACGTATTTTTAGTGTTAATACATCAATCTGTGCTTGATTTCGCCGGAGCTGTTGTTGTTGTTGTGGTCTTCAGTCCGTAGACTGGTTTGATACAGCTCTCCACGCTACCGTGTCCTGTGAAAGTTTCTTCATCTGAGAATACGTTCGGAAACCTACATCCTTTTGAATCTGCTTACTATATTCGTCCCTCGGTCTCCCTCTACGATTTTTACCTCACACGCTTCCTTCTAATGCTAAGTTGACAATTCCTTGATGTCTCAGAATGTGTCCAACCAATCTATCCCTTAGTCAGGATATGCCAGAAACTCCTATTCTCCCCGATTCGGTTAAGCACCTCATCATTAGTTACGTGATCTACCCATCTAATTTTCATGATTCGTCTGTAGGACCACATTTCAAAAGCTTCTATTAACTTTTTATCTGAACTCCTTATCGTCCACGTTTCACTCCCGTACAATGCTACACTCCAGGCAAATGCTTTCAGATAGGACTTTCTAGCATTTAAATTAATATTGGATGTTAACAATTTTCGCTTCTATAGAATCGCTTTTCTTCCCATAGCCATTCTGAATTTTATATCTTTTTTACTTCGGCCATCAGAAGTTATCTTGCTACCCAAATAATAAAAATCATCTACTATTTTTATTGTCTCATTACCTAATCTAATTCCTCCAGCATCGTCATCGGCAAACCACAATGTTTTTTTTTTTTTTGTTTTTTTTTTTTTTTGTTTTTTTTTTTCCCTTCTCACTGCACTTTAATGCCCTCTCCAAATTTCTCCTTTCATTCCTTCACTGCCTGCTCAATGTACAGATTGAACAACATTGGGGAAAGGCTACAACCCTGTCTTACTCCTTTCCCAACTTCTGCTTCCCTTTCTTGCCCTTCGACTCTAATAACCGCTGTCTGGTTTTTGTATAGGTTGAATATAACTCTTCGCTCCGTGTATTTAACCCCTGATACCTTCAGAATTTGAAAGAGTGTATTCCAGTCGACATTGTCAAAAGCTTTCTCCAAATCGGCAAACGCTAAAAACGCAGGTTTCTCTTTCCTTAGCCTACTTCTAAGATAAGACGTAATGTCAGTATTGCCTCTCGTGTTCCTACATTTCTATTAAATCCAAACTGATCTTCCCCGAGGTTGGATTCCACAAGTTTTGCCATTCGTCTGTAAATAATTCGTGTTAGTATTTTGCACCCATGACTTATTAAACTGATAGCTCTGTAATTTTCACACTTGTCTGCACTTGCTTTCTTCTTGAAGTCGGAGGGTATTTCCCCTATCTCATACATCTTGCATACCAGGTGGTGCAATTTTTCCACGACTGGCTCTCCTAACGACATCAGCAGTTCACACGGAAAATCGTCTACTCCAGGGGCCTTGTTTCGACTCAAGTCCTCCAGCGCTCTGTCAAACTCTTCTCGCAGTATCGTATCTCCTATCTCATCTTCCTCCATTTCGTCTACCATTTCTAGAATACTGCTTTCAAGTTTATTTGCTTTGTATAGGCCCTTTATATAATCTTTCCACAGTTCAGCCTTTCCCTCTTTGCTTAGTACTGGTTTTCCGTCTGAGTTCTTGATATTCATGGAGCTGCGTTTCTTGGCTCGAAATATCTCTTTTATTTTCCTGTACGCGGTATCTATGTTTCCTCTAATTATGCATTCTTCTATGGTTCTGCATTTGTTCTCTATCCACTAATGCTTAGCCAGTCTGCACTTCCTGTCAATCTCATTTTTCAGACGTTTGTACTCCCTTTTTCCTGTTTCACTTGCTGAATTTTTATATTTTCTCCTCTCAGTATTATTAATATTAAATTAGTCTACGGGGACTCACGTGTGTTCACAACAGAGACTACTTAAAACGACATGTGACTTTAGTAAAATCATCTGCTCCTTCAACCTCGCTGTGATTTAGTCTCTCTAAACCGTTGTTGCCTGTGTACTCAGGGTCAGTACATAGACGTGAGACATGTTCTGGTTGTTGTCCGTACCTTTACCGAATCCTTAGAGCTTTCTCGCCTATTTATTTACGCCCTGTATATAGGAGAGCACAGAAGCAACTGTGACTGTAATACCCGAAGGTGACGAGCAGCCGTCTCGCTGAAACACTGTGCGATGTTCAGATTACCATCCGACGTAACTCCCGTGAATTACTCCAGCAAGAAAATTGTGTTTGCTAAGGGCAGATGCGGTTTAAAAACCACTGAGTTGAAAGGCAACCCCGTACAAAAATTTAGCGCGAACTTCAGTCAGAATTAACAGGTGGAATAGCAGTCTCTATTTACTCGCGACGTCGACACACGAAACGTGACGGAGCAGATATCGGCGGCGACTGTGCTGGCGCTGTGGCGGACGGTGAGCCACGGCGTCGGCTGGCAGTGGGTGCTGTGCGGAAGGCGGGCTGGTGCGTGCTGCGAGGTTCGCTGCATTATTCATGGCGCGGGGCCCGCGAGCCGAGGCGTATGCCCGCGCGGATCACGGGCAGCGCGTATGACGGCAGCAGCCGCCGCCGCCACGCAAACTGTCGCTCGCCGATATCGCTTCGATCTACACTGCGATGAAGAGAAAAAGCGAGGAAGAAGAATCGCACCACGAAGAAGTTCCGGGGGTAGGAGAGGGCAACTTTTACGAAAAGATCGATGTAGCCATGGATAAAATGATGCGGAAAAGGCATGCTAAATTTAAACGAACACATAATCCTCAGGATTGGCCATCCTACACAGAAGACGCAAAAGCTTCTTTCTGTGAATCAGCACGGGTTTAACAAACATCGTTCATGTCAACCACAGCTTGCCTTTTTCTCACATGACATCTTGCGAGCCATGGATGAAGGGCAACAGGCGGATTGTGTTTTCTCGACTTCAAAAAGGCGTTCGACGCGGTGTCACACTGCAGACTGCTAACGAAGATACGAGCTTATGGAAAGGTTCACAGATTTGTGACTGGGTGTGGAAGACTTTTACAGTAATAGCTCGCAGTACATTGTTCTCTGCGGCGAGTGTTCATCAGAGACGAGTGTGTCGTCAGGCGTGTCCCAGGGGAGTGTGATAGGACCGCTATTATTTTCTATCTATAAATGATCTGATGGACAGAGTAAGTTGTAATTTGCGACTGTTTGCTGATGATACTGTGGTGTATGGGAAGTGGACCGTCTTAAACCGAATGTAATAGCATACAGGATGTCTTGGACAAAATTTCTAGTTGGTGGGAAGAATGGCAGTTAGATCTCAATGCAGAAAAATGTAAGGTGATGCGCATGAGTATGCAAAACAATCCCATAATGTTCGAATGCAGCATTAGTAGTGAGCTTCTTGATGCAGCCGCGTCGATCAAATATCTAGGCGTAACAGTGCAGAGCGATATGAAATGGAACGAACATGTAAGGACAGTTGTGAGTAAGGCGGACAGCTGACTTCGCTTTATTGGGAAAATTTTCGAAAGATGTACTTCATCTGTAAAGGAGACCGTGTATAAAACGCTTGTACGACCACGTCTTGAGTATTGCTCCAGTGTTTGGGACCCGCAGCAGATTAGTTTAAAGGAAGACATAGAAGCAGTTCAGGACGAGCAGCAAGGTTTGTTACTGGTAGGTTAAACCAATGCGCGAATGTCACGGAAATGCTCCGGTAACTCAATTGGGGATCGCTGGAGGGAAGACGACACTATTTTCCTGAATTTCTGTTGAGGAAATTTAGAGGGCCGGAATTTGAAGCTGATTGTAGTACTATCTTGCTGCCACCAACTTACATTTCGCGTAGTGATCACAAAGACAAGATAAGAGAAATTAGGACTCGTAAGGAGGCATATAGGCATTCTTTTTTTTTTCGTCGTTCTATTTGGGAGTGGAATAGGAAATATATACCTAGTAGTGGTATAGTGTATTCTCCTCCACGCACCTTACGGTGGAGAGATTTTGGTCATATGTTAAATTTTCTAGGGGCCAAACACAAACAATACCCTCACTACGTGATAGGAATGGCGATCCTGCTGATGATAGCGCTACTAAAGCAGATTTACCAAACATAGCTTTTAGAAACTCATTCACCAAAGAAAACGAGATCAATATTCCAGATTTCGAATTACAAAAAGAGGCCAGAATGAGTAACGCTGAAGTAGACATCCTCTGAGTAGTGAAACAACTTAAATCACTTAACAAGAACAAGTCTTCTGGTCCGGACTGTATACCCATTACATTCCTACCTTATTATGCTGAAGCGGTAGCTCCTTACTCAACATCCACGTACAACCGCTCTCTCAAAAAAGGATCTGTACCAAAAGATTGGAAAGTTGCACAGGTCACACCTATATTCAAAAAGGCAGTAGGAGTAACCCATTAAACTACAGGCCTATTTTATTGACGTCAAGTTGCAGCAGGGTTTTTATAACATATCCTGTATTCAAATATTATGAATTATCTCGATCAGAATGATCTATTGACCCAAGGTCAACACGGATTTAGAAAATATCGTTCATGCGAAACACAACTTGCTCTTTATTCACACTAAGTGATGGGTGCTGTCGACAAGGGTTCGCAAATCGATTCCATATTTCTAGATTTCCAAGAAGGCTTTTGACACCGTACCCCACAAAGGGCTTTTAATCAAATTGCGTGGTTATGATATATCACCCCAAATTTGAGACTGGATAGGAGATTTCCTGTCAGAGAGGACACAGTTTGCAGTAATCGATGGTAAGGCAGCGACTAAAACAGAGGTGACATCCGGCGTTCCACAGGGTAGTGTTATTGGTCCTCTGCTGTCCCTTATTTACATAAACTATTTGGGAAAAAATCTAAGTAGCTCTCTTAGGTTGTTTACAGACGACGCCGTCATTTACCGTCTAGTAAAACCATCTGAAAATCAAAACCAACTGCAGAAACATCTAAATAAGATGTCACTATGGTATAAAAATTGGCAATTGCCTCTAAATATTGAGAAGTGACGAAAACGAAACTAATAAAGAAACTATACTTAAACTTTCACGTCAACAGATAACGACCCACACTAATGTTACTACTGACACGTTGAGATAAACAAAACAGAGGAATGTTACGAGAGTCCACTTGAAGGGAAGTAACAGAGGCAGGCGAACAATCATACAGCACGCGCGGCTATCATACGGCACTGCGGAGAAAAGTTTCAAACACCGCGTACTTTGGTTCCCAGTGTTGTTCCTGGATAACAACATATTAAAGGTTGAGTTAGACTGCGTTTTGTGGATCAATCCTTAAAGTTGCATGTTTGTTGATGAATACCATGCTTCTAGTACGACATTTTGCCGCTTGGTACGGCGTGTAGCCACTTCCGAGGCATTAATCTGTCCATCTTGGAGGTTGTGTTGCGTTGTCGTCTCTACGTGGCTGAGAGTGTGAGCGTGAGTATAGTTCCTTTCATTTTATTCCAGCAGTGAATTGTCTTGTCTTTGCTGCTGTGGCGAAAATTAAGCTAGCATTATTGATCTGGAAATATTAAGTATAAAATAACCAGACACAATTCCATTATTCACCTTTACTAAAATAATGTCAACTTATTAATAGGCCTATTGTTCTCACTGTGTGTAAATAATATTGTCCTATGTGTTTCATATCAATACTCCATATACCTTTCTCCTCCTTGCCATAATTTACAGTTTGTTTGTACAATCATTCATCGCTCACCTGGACATTTATAATACTTGTAATCTTAAGTGATGTAAGATGTATCCATTCGGACCTCATTTGTGTGTTTTATTATTATTATTATTATTATTATTATTATTATTATCATCCACGTTATGTGGTATTGACACTTATTCATAATAAAACCACATTTTGTTTCTACCATCATCTTCTGACAATACTTTCTTATACAATTACACAGTTTTAACATTTTAATATCATTGTAGCCCAAGATATGTTCATTTAAAATCCATTTGTTTTGTAGGAGTACGTTTGTTATGTAGTATCGATTCATAGACATAATTAATTTGCAGTTCACATGTTGTTGTTGTTATGGTCTTCAGTCCGGAGACTGGTTTGATGCAGCTCTCCACCCTACTCTATCCTGAGCAAGCCTTTTCATCTCCTTATAAGAACGGCAACCCACATCCACTTGAATCTGCTTACTATACGCATCTCTTGGTCTCCCTCTGCGATTTTACCCCACACACTTCCCTCCAATGCTAAATTTACGATTCCCCGATGTCTAAGAATGTGACCTACCAAGCGATCCCTTCTTTTAGTCAAGGTATGCCAAAAATTCCTTTTCTCACCAATTCTGTTCAGTACCTCTTCATTAGTTATGCGATCTACCCACCTCATCTTCAGCATTCTTCTGTAGCACCACATTTCAAAAGCCTCTATTCTCTTCCTGTCCGCACTGCTTATCGTCCATGTTTCACTCCCATACAAGGCAACACTCCACACAAATGCCTTCAGAAAAGACTTCCTTACCCTTAAGTTAATATTCGATGTTAGCAAATTTCTCTTTTTCAAAAATGCTTTTCTGCCCATTGCCATTCTGCATTTTATATCCTCTGTACTGCGACCATCGCATGTTATTTTACTACCCAAGTAACAAAACTCATCTACCACCTTCAATGTTTCGTCACCTAATCTAATTCCTTCAGCATCGCCTGATTTTCTAAGACCGCATTCCATTATTTTTGTTTTGCTCTTGTTAATGTTCATTTTATATGCACTCTTCAACACGCTGTCCATGCCATTCAACTGCTCTTCCAGGTCCTTTGCTGTCTCTGACAGAATTACAATGTCATCGGCAAAACGCAATGTTTTTATTTCTTCCCCCTGAACTTTAATCCCTATTCCAAATTTTTCCTTGCTTTCCTTCACCGCCTGCTCGATGTACAAATTGAATAGCATCGGAGAAAGGCTCCAACCCTGTCTTAGTCCCTTCCCAACTGATGCTTCCCTTTCATGCCCTTCGAGTCTAATAACTGCGGTCTGGCTTTTGTACAAGTTGTAAATAACTCTCCTTTCCCTGTATTTTACCCCTGCTGACTTCAGAATTTGAAAGAGTGTATTCCAGTCAACATTGTCAAACGCTTTCTCCAAATCTACAAAAGCTAAAAATGTAGGTTTGCCTTTCCTTTATCTTCTAAGATAAGACGTAAAGTGAGTATTGCCTCCCGGGTTCCTACTTTCCTCCTGAATCCAAACTGATCTTCCCCGAGGTCAGCTTCTACCAGCTTTTCCATTCTCCTGTAGATAATTCGTGTTAAAATTTTGCAACCATGACTTATCAAACTGATGGTTCTGTAATTTTCACACCTGTCTACGCCTGATTTCTTTGGAATGGGGATTATTACATTTTTCTTAAAGTCTGAGGGCATTTCGCCTGTCTCATACATCCTGCACACCAGTTCAAATAATCTTGTCATGGCTGGCTCTCCCAGAGACTTTAGTAGCTCTGAGGGTATGTCATCTATTCCTGGGGCCTTGTTCCTACCTAGGTCTTTCAGGGCTCTGTCAAATTCATCTCTCAGTATACTATCTCCTATTTCATCTTGATCTACTTCCTCTTCCCTTCCTGCAACATCGGTTCCAAGTTCATTTCCTTTGTAGAGCTGCTCTATGTACTCTTTCCACCTTTCAGCTTTCCCTTCTTTGCTGAGAACTGGTTTCCCATCTGAGTTCTTGATATTCGTAGAGTTGCTTTTCTTGTCCCCAAATGTCTCTTTTATTTTCCTGTAGGCGGTATCTACTTTCCCCCTTGCTATACATTCTTCTACAGATTTGCATTTGGCTTCTAGCCACTCCTGCTTAGCCATTTTGCACTTCCTGTCAATCTCATTTTTTAGTCGTCTGTACTCCATTTTGCCTGTTTCATTTACTGCATTTTTATATCTTCTCCTTTCATCAATTAAATTTATTATTTCCTGTGATATCCATGGATTTTTTGTAGGTCTTGCCTTTCTACCTATTTTGTCCCCCGCTGACTTCACTATTTCATCTCTCAATGCTACCCATTCCTCTTCTACTGTTTTATTTCCCCCTGTTTCTGTCAATTGTTGCCTAAATATCCCTCTGAAATTCTCCAGAACTTCACTTTCCTTCAATTTATCTAAGTCCCTTCTTCTTATTTTCCTACCTTTCTGCAGTTTTTTCAGCTTCAGCCTACAGTTCATGACTAACAAGTTATGGTCAGAGTCTATATCTGCCCCTGGGTATGTCCTGCAGTTTATAACCTGGTTCCGGTACCTATGTCTTACCATTATAAAATCTATCTGATACCTTCCGGTGTCTCCTGGTCTCTTCCATGTATACAACATTCTTTTGTGATTCTTAAACCACGTGTTTGTTACGATTAAATCATGTTCCGTGCAAAATTCTACCAGGCGACTACCTCTTTCATTCCTCCTGCCCAGTCCATATTCACCTACTATTTTTCCTTCTCTTCCTTTCCCTACTATCGAATTCCAGTCTCCCATCACAATTAAGTTTTCCTCTCCCTTAATTGTCTGAATAATTTCCTTTAGCTCCTCATATATTTCTTCGATCTCCTCATCATCGGCAGAGCTAGTTGGAATATAAACCTGTACTACTGTTGTCGGTGTTGGCTTCGTATCTATCTTGACAATGATAATGCGATCACTGTGCTGCTCATAGTAGTTTACCCGCATTCCTATTTTCTTATTCATTATCAGTCCTACTCCTGTGATACCCCCAACTGATTTTGTATTTATAATCCTGTACTCACCTGACCAGAAATCCTGTTCATCCTGCCACCGAACTTCACTAATCCCCACTATATCTAACTTCAACCGATCCATTTCCCTTTTTAAATTTTCTAATTTTCCTACCCGATTAAGGGATCGAACATTCCACGCTCCGATCCGTAGAATGCCAGTATTGTCCTTCCTGATGACAACATCCTCCTGAGTAGTCCCCGCCCGGAGATCCGAATGGGGGACTATTTTACCTCCGGAATATTTTACCCGAGAGGATGCCATCATCATATTTCCATACAGTAGAGCTGCATGTCCTCGGGAAAAATGACGGCTGTAGTTTCCCCTTGCTTTCAGCCGTTCGCAGTAGCTGTGTGGCAAAGCCACATTAGCTGATGTTACAAGGCCAGCTCAGTCAGTCATCCAGACTGTTGCCCCTGTAACTACTGAAAAGGCTGCTGCCCCTCTTCAGGAACCACACGTTTGTCTGGCCTCTCCACAGATACCCCTCCGCTGTGGTTGCACCTACGGTACGGCTATCTGCATCGTTGAGGCACGCAAGCCACCCCACCTCGGCAATGTCTGTGGTTCATGGGGGGGTTCACATATCTTTGAAAAACCATCTTTGTATATGTAACCTAATTGTTACGTGCGGACTATCTGTTTAGTATGAAGTTATCTGACGATAGTCTAAGAAGCCGAAATATGCTAATAACAAGCAAATAAATAATATTGTGGAACAAAAATTCTACGTATTTAAGTTTTTAATAGGGTCCAAGAAATAAAATACCTAGATACAAACTGTGTTGTGCGTGTCAAACATAACATAAAAAAATCAATAGTTCGACCAAATATATTAAAACACGTATTTTGATCCAGAATGAAACTTTTCACTTTGCAGCGGAGTGTGCGCTGATATGAAACTTCCTGGCAGATTCAGATTGCGTGCCGAAACCGGGACTCGAACATTGGATCTTTGCCTTTCGCGTTCAAGCGCTCTACCGACTGAGCTATGCCGACGCGACTCACGATGCCGCCTCACAACTTTACTTCCGCCAATACCTCGCCTCCTACTTTCCAAACTTCACAGGAGCTCTCCGGCGAACCTTGCAAGACTATCACTTCTTGGAAGAAGGGATATGGTGGAAACATGGCTTAGCCACAGCCTAAGGGATGTTTTCAGAATGAAACTTTCACTCTGCAGTGGAGGGTGCGCTGATAAGAAACTTCCTGGCAGATTAATATTGCGTGCCGGAACCGAGACTCGAACCTGGGACCTTCACCTTTCGCGGGCAAGCGCTCTACCGACTGAGCTACCCTGCCACGACTCACGATCCCTCCTCACAGCTCTAATTCTGGCAGTACCTCTCCTCGTACTTTACAAACTTCACAGAAGTTCTCCTGCGAACCTTGCAAGACTACCACTCCTGGAAGAATGGGCATGGTGGAGACATGGCTTAGCCACAGCCTAAGGGATGTTTCCAGAATGAAACTTTTGCTCTGCAGCGTAATGTGCGCTGATATGAAACTTACTGGTAGATTAAGATTGCGTGCCGGTACCGAGGCTCGAATCTGGGACCTTTGCCTTTGGCGGGCAAGCGAACCGAGGTTCGAGTCCCGGTTCCGGCACGCAATTTAATGTGCCAGGGAGTTACGTATTTTGATGTTGACTGCACTTTATGAATACAAAAAACACCGAATTTTTAATTTTCCATAGCTGATTTTATAGTGTGACACTGAAAAGGGTCAAGACGTCAAGAAACAATGCAATATCAGAGGGGGAGTGGGTTAAGACTCGAGTTGCGTGTTGTTACATGCGCCACAGGTTGGTCTCCTCCGTACATCGATCGCGTGCCCTTGCTTCAGAGCCCGGCTGTCACGCGAGCTGTCGCAACAGCCATCGTCGGAAACACGCCTGCCTAACGATCGCGTGACACCCTCAGAGGAGCGAGTGTGTCGTACTGCCAGTAGCGGCGCGATGTAACAGCGCAGGGTGCCACACCCGGCCTCAGCTGAGGCGCCGCTCCGTCTGGATGCTCCATTCCGTAAAACCGAGCACAGTGGAAAGTGCATGATGCCAAACTGAAGGGATCAGAATTCTTTCCGACCTAAAAGAATATCGCATTAAACTGTTGTTGTTGCGGTCTTCAGTCCGCAGTCTGGTTTGATGCAGCTCTCCACGCTACCCTGTCCTGTGCAAGTCTCATTTGAGAATACGGAAGGAAGGAAGGAAGGAAACTTGGAGTTTAACGTCCCGTCGACAGCGTGGTCATTAGAGACGGAGCTTACGCTCGGAGTATTTGGGTAAGGATGTGGAAGGAAATCGGCCGTGCCCTTTCAAAGGAACCATCCAGGCATTTGCCTGGAGTGATTTAGGGATATCACGGAAAACCTAAATCTAGATGGCCGGAGGTGGATTTGAACCACAATCCTTCCGAATGAGAGTCCAGTGTGTTACCACTGCACCACCTCGCTCGGTCTGAGAATACGTACGGCAACCTACATCCTTGTGAATCTACTTACTGTATTCGTCCCTCGGTCTACCTCTACGACTTTTACCCCACACACTTTTGACGATTTCTTGATGTCTCAGAATGTGTCCCACAAACCTATCCCTTCTATTAGTTAGTACATGCCAGAAACTCCTTTTCTCCCCGATTCGATTAAGCACCTCCTCATTAGTTACGTGATCTACCCATCTAATCTTCATTATTCGTCTGTAGTATCACGTTTCGAAAGCTTTTAGCATCTTTTTGTCTGAACTCCTTATTGTCCACGTTTCACTCTCATACAATGCTACACTCCAGACAAATGTTTTAAAAAAAGACTTCCTAACATTTAAACTAACGTTGAATGTCAACAAATTTTGCTTCTTCAGGAATGCTTTTCTTCCCTTAGCTATTCTGCATTTACATCTTCTTTACTTCTGCCATCAGAAGTTATCTTTCTACAGAAATAACAAAACTCATCTACTACTTTTATTGTCTCATTACCTAATCTAATTCCTTCAGCATCGCCTCATGTTCTGACACTACATTCCACTACCTTTCTTTTACTCTTGTTTATGTCCATCTTATATCTTCCTTTCAAGACACTATCCATTCCATTTAAGTGCTCTTCCAAATCATTTGGTGTTTCTGACAGGCTTAGTATGTCGTCAGAAAACAGGAAGATTTTTTATTTCCTCTCCCTGGACTTTAATTCTCTCTCCAAATTTCCCCTTCCATACATTCACAGCTTGCTGAATGCACAGATTGAAGAACATTGGGGAAAGGTGGAATATTGTTACATTATAGTTATTCCAGCTAAAATCTTCCGTCGCTTTTATCATTAATGCAGAACAGATGCACAGGGATGGACAAACTACTATGAATAGCAAGCTGTATACTCCTCTTACATCTTGCTGCGAGTTGACACTGAGACGCCACCGCATTGTGCAATAGATTTAGAAGGATCCGACGTTACCTTGCAGTACATGACACGTTTCGTACTGCAAAGATCAACATAAATGACAGATGAAACGTGCAAGTTCTCAGAATTCCAGAGAGACCAACTTGGTGTTGGGGCATTTAGTGGGATTATCTTTGACGAATACGGCTGTCGTGTTTAACTTTCCTTACTGACAGGATTCTTGGTAATGACAAAGTACATAAAATAAGGTAATACATCACTGGCGAAGATATATGATCAAACATCTCCTATGGACAGCCAAATTTCCATGATTCAACATAACTGAACAGTTACGGAGAAATTTACAGCACAGAGAGATGACTAGATTTACAACCTGAACATCGTTGAGGATATTTTGGTACAAGAGTGGACAACTTTCTGTTGGAAATTGTGAAGACATTTATCGAATATGTTCATCAAAGGGTCGTAGCTGTTCTCAAAGTCAATGGTGTGGCAACTCCTTACTAATAAGTAAATATTGTGTGTCTAAAAAATGTTTGTTCAAATGTTTGTATAGCTTATGGGACTTAACTACGGGGTCATCAGTCCCTAAACTTACAAACTACTTATGAACTAGCTAATACTAAGGACGGCACAAATATCCATGCCCGAGGGGGAATTCGAACCCCCGACCGTAGTGGCCGTGCAGACCATGACTGGAGCGCCTCAGTCCCCTCGACCACCGCGGCCGGCATTGTGTCTCCTTTAGGTGTTCAGGTTACTCAGTCCGCACTCCAATACATCCGTCCGAATGTTCTTTATAGTATTACTTAAGAAGCTGAAGTAAATCGATGAACAATAAAGTACTTTGCGAGATTTTTATGCGGTTTTCCCTATTAAGCATTGTAAAGATAATCATGTATTGCAAGTGTTAAGAGACATACAAATTATGTGTGTTAGAACGTTAATTAGTGTACAGTGTAAACATTTCTAGTTAACGTTCTTAGGTGCATTACTTTCTGAGACTTTTGGTAACGACGACATGGCTTTAGTACTGATCTGTCAGTGCGTATTCTGCTACCACGTAGAAAACTCACTACCGCAGTTTGCTTTTCATTGGTAGCTACACGCTGTACGAGCGTTACACGCGTTAAAAGTTGTGGCCACGGTAACACGTCGGAGTCGGCAGTTAATCGTAATTAGCTAAGCAGAGCCCCACCTATGGCGAGTAGACGTTGCCTGAGAAACGTGCGAGGCGAACGCTCGACGCCTGCTAACGCCTCTTTCCTTATGCTGATTACATTCAAATTTTATGAGGCACGCCTGTGCATTCTTGTGCGCAAGCACCTCGGTAAACCCGAACAGCTCCCACAGTGCGAATCGCGAACACTCCACCTGCTTCGGTTAACGATCTTGCTGCTTGTCTCAGATCCTCCTGCGTAGTACTTCGGCCCTCAGACAATATGAATGCCATTGATATTATTATAATATTTATCATGATTCGCAGGATTCAACTAAGGAACAAGTATGCATGGCCATGGAACAAGTCAGTACATGAACAATAGTGTCGTATAGCTAAAATTAAGGGGAGTCGTACCGACTAAAGTGAAAAAAATTCACAATTTTACTTTTATTCAAATTATGAAAATATGGACGTTTACGCTTAGATTAGATTACATTAGTTTTTCGTTCCGTAAATCCATGTTGAGGAGATCCTCGCGGATGTAGAACATGTCAAGAAACAAAATTTACAAACTGAATAATAGATAATACTAATAATATAAATACAGATACATACATTTTTTGAGCTGATAATATAATAATACATATAGTATGAATACCGATACCTGCATCATTAGGTACAATTTAGAAATTCACTAATGGAGTAGAAGGAGGTGGCCACTAGAAAGTCTTTTAGGCTCCTCTTAAACTGACCTTTATTTGTAGCTAAATTTTGTATACTTGATGGTAAATTATTGAAAATATGTGTTCCTGAGTAGTGGGTCCCTTTCTGAACTAAAGTAAGTGCTTTTAAGTCCTTGTGTAGATCATTTTTATTCCCAGTACTGTATGTATGAACTGATCTGTTTGTTGGGAAAAGGGATATATTATTTAAGACAAATTTCATTAAGGAATAAATATACTAAGAGGCAGTAGTTAATATACCCAGTACTTTGAAGAGGCTTCTACAGGTCGTCCGTGAATTTATCCTACAAATGATACGTATTACACTCTTTTTGACTCTGAGGACTTTTTACTGACTATAAGAGTTACCCCAAAATATTATACCATATGACATTATGGAATGAAAGTAAGCAAAGTATGCATGCTTTGTTATTTCTATGCCTCCTTTGTCTGATAACACTCGTATTGAAAATACAGATTTGTTGAGTCGTTTCTGCAGTTCTGTGGCGTGTTCCTCTCAACTAAAGTCACTGTCAAGCTGTAATCCCAGGAATTTAATACTGCCAACCTCTTCTATCTGCTCTTCTTCATTCTTAATGCATATGCTGGCGAGAAATCTCTTACATGTTCTGAACTGCATGTAGTCAGTCTTTTCAAAGTTTAAGGACAATGAGTTGGCTTTAAACCATTTATTAATGTTCATGAAAATATAATTAGCAGACCTTCCTATAACTATGCTTGACGTACTTTTTATTGCAATACTTGTATCATTTGCCATCAAAACGAACTCTGCTTCCGGTAGTGTAACTGATGAGAGGTCATTAATATATATACAAGAAAAAGCAATGGCCCTAAGATGGTTCCTTGTGGGACACCACATGTAATTTCTTCCCAATCCGATGATGAATGTTGGCTTAATTCACTAGTCACTTGCACTGACACCCTTTGTTTCCTGTTAGTGAGGTACGACTTGAACCATTTTACAGCATTTCCCGTGACCCCATATAATTCTAATTTACTTAAAAGGAATTTGTTGTTGGTTTTAATGAAATATTCGGTTATTTATTATTTTAAATAAATATTTTAAAAAATGAGGCACTGACATTTCTGAGAATTTTCTTTTTCATCATTTCGGATATTGGCATATTTCTCTGGAACTATATAGTTTAGGAGGTTGTGGTTTCTTTTGTTTTGTAGAGAACTGTAACTGTCCGTTTCTTAAGGCGCCTACACTAGTCGCACTTCGCAGTAAACTCTTTGAACTGCACATCTGTTTGTGCTTGACAACAACAGTTATCCACTAGCCGTGCTTTAGTTTCTGTGTTTCCTATGACAGTTTTCATCATGACTAAAACAAAATTGGTGTTCTTACTTTCAATGATGGCTATTCTAGAAGACTATAGGTTTTAGAATATCTTGGAATTCATATAGGTTACAACACCACTAAAAGTGAGATGGACATGGACCAACTGTGAATCATGAAGGCAGAGATTGCAACAAACAATACGTCAAAAGAAGCCAGATCCAAGAGAAGAGGCCAGCACCAGGTGAGGAAGATGGAGGAGATGAGGACTACCATCCAAGAAGATTCCGACTTATATTTTGTGTATCAGTTAGCTGTATATTAATGTTTTTTCTTTGAACGCAATTATCTCTAAATGACTTTTTTGAGTATGAATGCCCCTTTTTCTCAGAAGCTTCTGAATCTACTTCATAGAATTATTTAGCACATGACATAGATAGCACAATGATGCTGTAACTCTAATTTAGTAGTATTTACTGTAATAGTCAAAACTCAAGAAATTGAAATTATGAAAATTTACACCAAAAAGTTATATTATGTTTAAAATTTGTTGTAAGTCGCTAAGTACTGTCATTCTCATACTGTGTATTTCGAAAGTCTCGCCGCATTATATGGCATTTTTTGCGATTTCTATTGGTTATGACGTAATATCTTTTGACCCATGTGACGTATGTGATTCTTAACCATGCAGCAATTGTTACCTCACAGTAAGGAAAGTGTGTACCAAATTTGTTTGAAATCGGTCCAATGGTTTAGGTGAAAATGAGCAGCATGGTCACTAAATGCAACAGTTTTTTGCGCATCTTATTGTTGCTGCGGTCCTATCTCGTGAACTATCTATCGTACGCGATTCTTACACTTACGGCGACCGTCCTCATTGATTGAAGCTTACGTGTACAAAATTTCATAAAGATTGGAACAAAACTGTAGATTTGTATGCAACACGTACACACAAACATACGGACACACTGCTTTATATATTAGATTCACCACTATGTTTGGAGACTAGTAAATACGCAAGTAACAGCATTAAATATAGTAACTTCTAGGTTTTACTCGTGCCATTCTTCTGTTTTTATCTACTGGCCCCTTGGAGCGCTAGTATCGCTCCTGCTGCACTATTTACCCCTATAGAATTTCACGACTGCTTATCTTGGATTGTGCTAATAGAAGACGTTTCTTTCTAAATGAACCTTGTTCGTAAGGCGCGTGGCGGAAGAAATCATAGCCATCAGATTTCTTTTGTTAACCTTTTAGTGACCAAATTATTTCCAGAAGTTGTAGGCCTAGACTTTTTATGAATACTTTATTGGGCTAAGAAGCCATACATAAAATCATAGTTTAAATCTTGAAAGTGAGAATTTAGCCTATAGGAACAATAAAATTAGTGGGCACTATTGTTTCCATCAAACTTTAGAGTGATTGGCCTCAGTAATTTAAAAAAAAATATATATATTTTCTTATTTTTTTAGTACAAAAAGCATATTAAACATTTGATTTACTTTTGTATTAGTTCATATTGTCCATTGAGTTCACTAAGGTGACGTACTATGGAATTTAGAGAAGCATGGTGCTACACACAGAGGTACATGACAGTTGCTATACATTATTTCCAAATTTCACTAGCGTCTATTGGCAAAATGAAACTGTTGTCTTTATTTGAAACAATAATGTTATCATAAGTTTCGTTCAAACTCTGCGAAGTATTTGGTGACTCAAAATCATCATCAGTGTCAGCATCGACATCTGAATCTCTACATCTTCTGGTAAAGCGTATAAAATTCTCAATACCTCTTCTGGCGTGAGTCCAGGCATTCTAAACAACAAGAAACAAGCAATAACTACGATGCTGATTGCACAGCCATACAAACGGCACTTCACACACGTTCAGTGGGAAACATAATTCCCACTAACTTACCTCGTAATATTTATGTAATTTTCATTGATATCCAGTAAATATACACAAATACTGTCTCTCTCGTAAATATAAAAGTAGATAAATACAGCCGCGGTGGAGTGGCCAAGAGCATTGAGGCGCTATGCTACGATGCGCAAGGCCGCTCCCCGTCGAGGGTTCGAATCCCTTCTCGGGCATGGATGTTTGTGTCGTCTTTAGTATAAGGTAGTTCATAAGTAGTTTGTAAGTTCAGGGACTGATGACCCCGCAGTTAAGTCCCATAAGCTTAACAAACATTTGAACATTTAGATAAATACAACACAAGTCATTTCACACGCAAAAGGAAAGCACACTATACAAAAAACGCTGTTACGGTCGAAACAGTGGCTTGGTTTCCCACGGAAACTGCGCTTCTGCATTGACTAAAGGCTAGTCTACACGACGACACTAGGTTGCGACACTCGTTTCAGGAAATGAATTGCGCGCAACTGGTTTCGTGTATGTCTGTAGACACGGCGCCAATACTATACACTTCAGTTTCGTTGTTTTGTGAGTGCCGTAGTCGCCGTAGAATGAAAGTTTTGGTATCTGTAAGAGTTGTGGCGGAGCTATCTCTGTGTGAAGTCGCTGCATAATACTAAACATGAAAAAGATTTAAAAACGTGTTTGTGTTCGTGACTGGATTAAAAAAAGACGTCAGCTCGGTTGCTTAGGGACCTTGCTGAAAGAAATTGTAATTGTAATTGAAGACCCTAGAAGCTATTTTAATCAACTTCGAATGTCACCAGAGCAGTTTACGTTCCTTTTAAACAGAGTTAGTAATGCAATAAAGAAACAAGATACTGGTATGCGTGAAGCATTGTTACCAGAACTGAAACTACAAATTACATTACGTTTCTTGTCAAGTAGATATTCGTCTCTGCAGTACCTGTACCGTGTTTCGAAATTCACAATTGCCATAATTCGTTTGTATAAGTATTTGGAATTGAATGAATTTTAGTCTGCAATTCACTAATCGTCAACCCATCAATATTTAGTTCACGAATAATTGCTTCAAGAGCACTAGCACGCCGCTGCTTAAAATCACACAAACACCTATTCATCGCATATTTGTTCAAAACCGAATTATTTCTTCCGTTCCCCCTTTTTATGTTGTGTTTTGTTCTCTACTGGTTATAACCTAACCTAAAAACACGCGCAATCAGTTTCGCCAAAGTTGGAAGGCGCCGAAACTGTTCAGTTACGCCAACGAGTTGCGCGAACGCCTGCCGCGCATGCGCATTGGCCAGTAGCGCAGTTTCATGAAACGTAGTGTCGTCGTGTAAACTAGCCTTAACTGTGTAGAAATAAAACCACTTTCGCGCGCCTATTGACAATCTACATGTAGTTAGCACATTCTAACAGAGATGGTAGCACAAATTAGAAGTTGGAACACAGATTACCAGTGAACTTATAGGGAAAACAAATAAGGGGGAACTATAGTTCCCACTGGTCACTAGAGGTTTAAGCAGTAAGTCATTCTTCCGCTTTTGAAACAGGACGGACCTCTCCTCCTAGAAGGATAGTCAAATGCAGCATTTACGGACAATCGCGGCGGCGGCACTGAGGATGGTCGGCGCTGGCTACCAGCCGTAATACAGAGAAGCCCGGAAGCTGGGTACGCCTGCGGTGTGCAGAGAATACTCAACTGCGGGGGCGTCTGCCACCGCACCGGAAGACGCGGAGAAGGGGGGGGGGCAGGTGTGCATTATTATAATCCACACACACCACTGACCGACTGCTCACTGCGTTTACACCGACTCCTGAATCCGGTTTCTCGTGAACCAGTTTCCCAATACGGTTTCCGTTCGCTCGTGTAAACAACCACACGGCCAGTCTGGGAGCGTTGGTTTCAATTTCCGCAATTCAGCTCCTACCCGATCCTTTTACCTCCCATGTACACTCTCTTACCCATATGCGTCGTGTTTGCGTTGGTCGAAGTGATAGCGTATGTAATGAAGCAAACGAACAACTTATTCGTTTACCTTGTTTAACGTACGTGAGGCACATATTAACTTCATAAAAACGGCTGCTTAAAAAGTAACAACTGCTATTTTTCCTGTCATATGGCTTTATCCGCAGAATCTCTTCGTTCGAGCTCTGATTTCTCGTATTTTATTCTGATGATCATTTCTACCTATGTAAGTGGCAGTCAACAATATATTTTCGCATTCGGACGAGAATGTTGGCGATTGCAGTTACATAAGTAGCCCACGCCACAGCGATAAGCGCCATTGTTGTAATGATTCCCATCCCAGATCCTGTATCATTTCCGTAACGCTGTCTCCCCTGTATCGTGACAGTACGAAATGAGCTGCTCTTCTTTGGACTCTTTCGATGTCCTCCGTCAAACCCACCTGATAATGATCCCACACTGGGCAGCAATACTCCAAAAATGGACGGACAAGGGTAGTGTATGCAGCCTCTTTAGTAGTTCTGTTGCATCTTTTAAGGCTTCTGCTAATAAAACGCAGTCTTTGGTTCGCCATTCACATGACATTATCTACGTGTTCTTCAGAGTTTAAATCAGAAGTAATGGTAATTCCTAGGTATTTAGTGGAGTTTGCGGCCTTCACTTTAGATTGATTTATTTTGTAAAGAAAGTTTAACGGATTTCTTTTCGTAATCATGTGCACGACTTCACACTTCGCATTATTTAGAGTCAATTGCCAATTTTACTCCATAGTGGTATCTCATTTAATTTGTTCTGCAGTTGGTTTTGATTTTACTAGACGGGAAATAACGGTGTCATCTGCAAACAACCTAAGAGAGCTGCTTAGATTTTTTCCCAAATCGTTTATGCAAATAAGAAACAGCACAGGACCAATAAGACTACCCTGTGGTACGCCCGATATCACCTCTGTTTCAGTTGATGTCTTACCATCGATTACTACAAACTGTGTCCTGTCTGACAGGAAAGCCCCTATCCAGTCGCAAATTTGGGGTAATATACCATAACCACGCAATTTGTTTAAAAGCTGATGGTGAGGTACGGTGTCAAAAGCCATATGGAAATCAAGAAATACGGAATCAATTGTAGAAAGCTTGTCGATAGCATTCATCACTTCGTGCGAGTAAAGAGCTAGTTGTGTTTCTCCCGAACGATGTTTTCTAAATCCGTGTTGACCTGTGTTCTGTTCGATATATTGACTCTGGAAGTTTCTACACACATGTAACGATATAATTCTTTGTATCGGTCTACGGTCATATTCTTTTGCTGTTATTTAATAGTGGTTCGAAGATTGGTTTGAAGTTCGTATTTGATCTACGTTTGAATATATCGCAGGAAAATAATTTTTATAATGAAATAAAAATTTATAAAACAGTCATGAATGATAATTAATAATCAGGATTCATGATAATTGGTACTGGTGTCGTTACCTCTGAACTGGCTCCATTCCCCAAATTAAATATATATGTACGAATTTTTGCCGTACCTGAAATTTTTTGAAAGGACCTTCCGAAAAGTAAAAGAAATCACAAAAGTAAAAATTTAACTGGCCTTTTTTTTCGGCCAAATTATGCAAATATTTTGGACAAATAAATACTAATAAGATAAATAATAATGTTATATTCAAATGTTCAAATGTTTGTAGAACTTATGGGACTTAACTATGGGGTCATCAGTCCCTAAGCTTACAAACTACTTATGAACTAGCTAAGACTACTTACGAACTAGGACGGCACAAATATCCATGCCTGAGGGGGGATTCGAACCCCCGACCGTAGTGGCCGTGAAGACCGTGACTGGAGCGCCTCAGTCCCCTCGGCCACCGCGGCCGGCAATAATGTTATGTAGGCCTATTATATTACTACTGTTGTATATTCAATTTTCTGTCTTTTTATTAAATATTGTATAGCATATTGCCATTTTATTTTATCTTACTTATATTTTATTACACATATGTATCAGATTTTTGAAAAAATCATGAAGTACAGGAAAACCTAAAGTGGGCGGCAGAACGCAGCAATGTGAATTTTTCTTTCATATTCTGTAGAGAGTCGCTGCTAACTTCAGTACTGTGTACTGCTTCCCAAAAACTGTCTGAAGCAACTTCGCAGCTTAATTGCTCTTACACAAAGGATACTTAGCTTCTCTTCATACTACTGTTTGGCCTTCATGTTCTACGCCGTGACTTTGACGTTCTGAGATAAGCCAGCCAACACACATTCAGGAGTGTGAGTGAATACCACGAAGACACAAGTGAACAGAACCGCCCTTCATCCTTCCCCAAATGGGGACATCATCTGCACTAGCCACATTATTAACAATGTATTTCGAAACTATTGCCGGCTCAGTGATAAATCTGAAATGTTGTATTGTCCGGCCCGCAATTAAAATACGGTTCACCCCAATAAACGACATTGCGACCGCTGTATTATTAATCGGGATTTCCGGAGACAGGCTTTTGAATTGTACCTCTGTCAAACAGAATGCATTATGACAGTGTCATGTAGTTGGATTCAGTTGCGATAGCCATTCATGTAAAGGAGCTTTTGTCTGTCGGATTAATACTCGCAGTTCCACATCAGCCAGACATCCTGCCACAAAGTAGTCAATAAGCATTTGACGTTGGTCGTTTATCGTGCAGCCATGAAAGCGTGTTAGATTTTTTTGTTCCAAAGCCTCTCTTTACGTTTACCGCAAATATCAGCATCTTTAACGTTAATAATTTTTATATACTTTTCTTCTTTTGTTCTATTCGCTGACATGAAAGGAACAAAGACAGTAGTAACTATTACCGTAAAAAATAAAAAATAAAAATTAAGTTTTCGTCTCTGCATCCTCGCATATAAGAAAAGAGACGAATTAAAAAAATAGTTCTTGGAAAATAAGTAAATCTATCTTCAAATTTTAGAAGGTAACTGGAATTATAGCGCCAGTTTCCTCCTTCATTTAAAAAAAAAAAAAGTAATAATATTCGCAGTAGTAATGAACTGCAATGATTGAAGCGCATTACTAAATAAAGCAAAATAATACATTTTCGTTGGGATGGCTACAGAAAGATATTTTTAAACTTAACATTTGAAATGACAGTGTTATTAATGTGGTCAGTGTGATTTGTGGATATCTGACGTGGCATCTCCTAACTTAATATTATAAATGCCAATGTTTGTTTCTTTGCTACGCTATTACTCCTTAATCTGAAATGTCTTGGACATATTCGAGACGAAAAACCGTCTCAGGGCTACTGAATTGATATTTAAATTGATATTTACGTCATCTTAGCAGGAATGTTCCACCATGTCCATTGCCGAGGTGCTATTCCGCTGCATGGAGAGCCTTGGCAGTAGTGGCAATTATGTATGGAACACAGAAGCTGAATTAAAATTTGTGACATGGAGGAAAGTTGTACTTAGACTATTGCGAGGCGCCTTAGTCGTCAGTGATATAGTGATACAACGGTAAGACGTCCGCCTAGTAAGCATGGAGGTCCCGGTTCGATTCCCGGTCGCATTACAAATTTTAATTCATTGCTTCTCCTTTACGTGAAATGTCTTGGACATATTCGAGACGAAAAACCGTCTCAGGGTTACTGAATTTATATTTAAACTCCTTAATTAGTTAGGTGATCATCCCAAAATTTTGCATATCGTTGTTAGGGGCACAATCCAGAAAAAAGTATTTTCCAATATATATTGGAAAATACTTTTATCAGGAACACAATCCAGAAAACCATATTTTCCGAGAGAGAGAGACAGAGAGAGAAAGAGGGAAAGAGGGAGACGGGCAGGGAAGGGAGAGGAGAACGTCCATTTGTTTGATTGTAATTCATCTGGAATTACAGTTTTATGTGGATCTGATGACATTTTGCGCACCTCGCCTACTCGCCAGCAGGAAGGTAGGAAGGTCATTGTTTACATAAAATTCTATATGATGAATGACGAAGGGCGTTTTTTTACAGATATTGACAGCAATCTTCACTTTTTTTATTTCGATATTGATGAAATTTTACACACTATCTTCAGGAATGGTTTCGCGGTCTGCATTAGTTGGGTTGCTGAGAGGTTGCTCACTTTGCAGAAATTCATACACTCAAGAAAACGTTACGCAGCCTATTTTAATTGAGGACGTGGAAGGCCATGCAAGTATAAGACAAACCATACAACTTTTGCAGAACAGCCGGCCGCGGTGGCCGAGGGGACTGAGGCGCTTCAGTCACGGTCTGCACGACCACTACGGTCGGGGGTTCGAATCCCCCCTCGGGCATGGATATTTGTGCCATCCTTAGTTGTAGGTAGTTCATAAGTAGTTTGTAAGTTTAGGGACTGATGACCCCGTAGTTAAGTCCCTTAAGCTTAACAAACATTTTTTTGCAAAACAGTCACATGGAATCCAACATAAAAATCACCACCCGAAACACAAACATAGAAATCATCTACATCTACAAGTTTACTCTGAAAATCGCATTTTGCCGCGGTGGAAAATCGCCCTTTAAGGCGCCTTACTGCCGAGTGCCCCCGTCGGAGGTTCGAGTCCTCCCTCGGGCATGGATGTGTGTGTTGTCCTTAGCATAATTTACGTTGTACATACGTCTAGGGACCGATAACCTCGGCAGTTTTGTCTCTTAGGTTTACAAACATTTGTACATTTTTGTAGTAGCGCGCGGGAAGAAGGAAAACCTAGTTCTTTCCGTTTTCGATCTGATTTCTCCTATTTTCTTATGATGATCATGTCTCCCTATGTAGGTGGGAGCTAACAAATTATGTTCTCATTCGGAGGAGAAAGTTTGCGAAAGACTTTCGCAAATACACCCACCTACAACGTGAAATACCTTTGTTTTGATGATAGCGTCCTAGCTCGTGTATTATTTTCGGGAAACACTCTCCCCTGTGTCGCGATGATATTAAACTGACTCCCCTTCTCTCAACTTTCTCTATATACTCCGTCTGTCCCACTCGGTGGCAATCCCACAACGCGCAAAAATATTCCAAAATAGGACGCACAAGTGTAGTGTAGGCAGTTCCTTTAGTAGAACTGTAGCATCTTCTGTTTTACAAATTATACGTAGCCTTTGGTTCGCTTTTCCTGTGGTATTTTCCTTATTTTGTTTCTAATTAAAGTTGTTCGTAATTGTAATTAGTAGGTACTTAGTTCAAATGTTTGTTAAGCTTGTGGGACTTAACTACGGGGTCATCAGTCCCTAAACTTACAAACTTGCTTTTCATTTATTAGCAACAGGCCTATTTCGACGCTATGGCCATTAGCAAGCTGTGTACTGGTAAGAAATTTTCAGTGGCGTCCAGTTTCAAGACTTGCACCAGTTCGCTGAGCCACACAAAATTGTTATTATTATTATTAACATTTATATAACTGATCATCTTCAAGCTGACTAGCAAGTTGAGCTTGGCATTAAGGAAGAAACTGGTAAAGTGCTACATTTGGAGCATTGCACTGTATGGAGCAGAGACGTGGACCATGAGAGCTTTGAAATGTGGTGCTGGAGGAGAATGGAAAAGATCAAATGGACAGATCGCATGAAAAATGATGATGTACTGAGAAGAGTAGGAGAGAAGAGAAGTGTTCTGCATACAATTCTACAGAGAAAGGCCAACTGGATTGAACACGTATTTAGATACGAGGGAAAAATAAGAGAAAACACGGACGAGGAAAGACGAGGATTCAGCATCTGGACGACATGAAAGATGGAAGGAGGTACAACAGACTGAAGGAAGAAGCTGAAGACAGGGAACAATGGAATCAGAAATTCTCCGTACGAAGACATGGACCTGCCACTAGGCAGAATACTACATAATATAATTGATTAGAATTTTTGTGAATCATGAGTCTGTGCTTACATCGATTTGTATCGTGCTGTGCTGTCACTGTTTCTATTTTTATTTCTGCAGCCTAATTTTGTAATATGTTCTTTATTTACGTTTATTGTAGGTTTTCTTTATGTGATATTTCGTTAATTTTCGCTGGTATATACTGATGTGATTGTGACTGCTCCAATTGACAGATTACAGATCATCCAGCGATGCTGTATGGTTACATGGTTACTGTTTATATGTATGTAGTGTAATCAAACAGCATCGCTGGGTCTGTCACTTCGAGCTGTCAGAATCAGAATAGTCTACACCAGCGAAAAATAACGAAATCTGTCGTTCACATGCTGCTGCCCATTAAAACTTTAACTCCTTGGAGACCACGTACAACAAACATCAAATGATTTCCCGAAGGAGCTCCATCATCCATCTAACGATGAAGCTTCATTCTCAATTAACGTAGTTCTCTGAGGTTGTTACCAACTCTCAGGTAGATCGTTCTAGTACGTACAGCCGAATTGCGTCGTTAATGTCACAGATTCGCTCCTATCAGACGAATAATTAAAAACAGGAGGTACCACGGCGTGCCTGTAGCTTTCGATTAAACTGAAAATCGGTCTGTCAGGTTCCTTTGTTCTCCTAAACGCGGGAATTGGTCTCGTTCCTTTTGTCTTGTAATCTGGGTCTTTATGTAAAATGTACGAAAGTTTTATTAAAAATTCGACCGCTGCTAAATATTTCTGAGCTGGAAGACTACAAATGTAGTTACCACTCTTCCATTCGCAGCAATTCAATCAGAACTGTTAGGTTTGTATCAAACGCCACCGTTGGAAATCTCGACATATTACGAAATAAACAGCCAAATAATTAAAACTTTTATCCATTATGAATCGGAACCTGCGACTGTAACTTGAAATTGGTTTCAGAAATTACTGCAGTCAGATGCTTTTTTCTTCTCGATGAAGTTATTTCACTATGACCGGTTTGAAATCAAAATGTTCAAATGTTTGTAGAGCTTATGGGACTTAACTACGGGGTCATCAGTCCCTAAACTTACGAACTACTTATGAAATAACTTATACTAGATACGACACAAACATCCATGTCCGAGGGGGGATTAGAACCCCCGACCGCAGCGGCCGTGCAGACCGTGATGCCGCAGACCATGTTGCCGCAGACCGCACGGCCGCTGCGGCCGGCTTGTCCGGTTTCAAGCTGGCTAGCAGCTCATCATCAGATGGTACATATACATTTTAGTGCACAGGTAATTGCACTAAAATGTAGATGTACCATCTGATGATGAGCTGCTAGGCAGCTTGAAACCAGTCATGGTGAAATAAATAACTTCATAGAGAAGAAGAAGGCGACTGGTTGCAGTAATTTCTGAACCTAAGCCAAAAAATTGCTATATTCAAGAATATAAATGCCATTGCTGCTGGCTTCAATCGCAGCAATTGAAGTTGTGCTCTTACATTACTGCTTAACGACCTCCTGTTGTTGTTGTTATGGTCTTCAGTCCGGAGACTGGTTTGATGCAGCTCTGCACCCTACTCTATCCTGAGCAAGCCTTTTCATCTCTTCATAAGAACGGCAACCCACATCCACTTGAATCTGCTTACTATATGCGTCTCTTGGTCTCCCTCTGCGATTTTTACCCACACACTTCCCTCCAATGCTAAATTTACGATTCCTCGATGTCTAAGAATGTGTCCTACCAAGCGATCCCTTCTTTTAGTCATGGTATGCCAAAGATTCCTTTTCTCACCAATTCTATTCAGTACCTCTTCATTAGTTATGCGATCTACCCACCTAATCTTCAACATTCTTCTGTAGCACCACATTTCAAAATCCTCTATTCTCTTCCTGTCTGTACTGCTTATTGTCCATGTTTCACTCCCGTACAAGGCAACACTCCACACAAATGCCTTCAGAAAAGACTTCCTTACACTTAAATTAATATTCGATGTTAGCAAATTTCTCTTTTTCAAAGATGCTTTCCTTCCCATTGCCATTCTGCATTTTATATCCTCTGTACTGCGACCATCGCATGTTATTTTACTACCCAAGTAACAAAACTCATCTACCACCTTCATTGTTACGTTACCTAAACTAATTCCTTCAGCATCGTCTGATTTTCTAAGACCGCATTCCATTATTTTTGTTTTGCTCTTGTTAATATTCATTTTGTACGCTCTCTTCAACACACTGTCCATTCCATTTAACTGCTCTTCCAGGTCCTTTGCTGTCTCTGACAGAATTACAATGTCATCAGCAAAACGCAATGTTTTTATTTCTTCCCCCTGGACTTTAATCCCTATTCCAAATTTTTCCTTGCTTTCCTTCACCGCCTGCTCGATGTACAAATTGAACAACATCGGAGAAAGGCTACAACCCTGTCTTGCCCTTCCCAAATGATGCTTCCCTTTCATGCCCTTCGAGTCTAATAACTGCGGTCTGGCTTTTGTACAAGTTGTAAATAACTCTCCTTTCCCTGTATTTTACCCCTGCCGACTTCAGAATTTGGAAGAGTCTATTCCAGTCAATATTGTCAAACGCTTTCTCCAAATCTACAAAAGCTAAAAATGTAGGTTTGCCTTTCCTTAATCTGTCTTCTAAGATAAGACGTAAAGTGAGTATTGCCTCCCGGGTTCCTACGTTCCTCCTGAAGCCAAACTGATCTTCCCCGAGGTCAGCTTCTACCAGCTTTTCCTTTCTCCTGTAGATAATTCGTGTTAAAATGTTGCAACCATGACTTATCAAACTGATGGTTCTGTAATTTTCACACCTGTCTGCGCCTGATTTCTTTGGAATGGGAATTATAACATTTTTCTTAAAGTCTAAGGGTATTTCGCCTGTCTTATACATCCTACACACCAGTTCAAATAGTTTTGTCATGGCTGGCTCTCCCAGAGACTTTAGTAGCTCTGAGGGTATGTCATCTACTCCTGGGGCCTTGTTCCGACCTAGGTCTTTCAGGGCTCTGTCAAATTCATCTCTCAGTATAGTATCTCCTATTTCATCTGGATCTACTTCCTCTTCCCTTCCTACAACATTGTCTCTAAGTTCATTTCCTTTGTAGAGCTGCTCTATGTACTCTTTCCACCTTTCAGCTTTCCTTTCTTTGCTGAGAACTGGTTTTCCATCTGAGTTCTTGATATTCATAGAGTTGCTTTTCTTGTCCCCAAATGTATCTTTTATTTTCCTGTAGGCGGTATCTACTTTTCCCCTTCTTATACATTCTTCTACAGATTTGCATTTGGCTTCTAGCCACTCCTGCTTAGCCATTTTGCACTTCCTGTCAATCTCATTTCTTAGTCGTCTGTACTCCATTCTGCCTGTTTCATTTACTGCATTTTTATATCTTCTCCTTTCATCAATTAAATTTATTATTTCCTGTGATATCCAAGGATTTTTTGTAGGTATTGTCTTTCTACCTATATTGTTCTCCGCTGACTTCACTATTTCATCTCTCAATGCTACCCATTCCTCCTCTACTGTTTTATTTCCCCCTGTTTCTGTCAATTGTTGCCTAAATCTCACTCTGAAATTCTCCAGAACTTCACGTTCCTTCAATTTATCTAAGTCCCATCTCCTTATTTTCCTACCTTTCTGCAGTTTTTTCAGTTTCAGCCTACAGTTCATGACTAACAAATTATGATCAGAGTCTATATCTGCCCCTGGGTATGTTTTACAGTTTAAAACCTGGTTCCGGAATCTATGTCTTACCATTATAAAATCTATCTGATACCTTCCGGTGTCTCCTGGTCTCTTCCACGTATACAACCTTCTTTTCTGATTCTTAAACCACGTGTTTGTAACGATTAAATCATGTTCCGTGCAAAATTCTACCAGGCGACTTCCTCTTTCATTCCTTCTGCCCAGTCCATATTCACCTACTATTTTTCCTTCTCTTCCTTTTCCTACTACCGAATTCCAGTCTTCCATCACAATTAAGTTTTACTCTCCCTTAACTGTCTGAATAATTTCCTTTAGCTCCTCATATATTTCTTCGATCTCCTCATCATCGGCAGAGCTAGTTGGCATATAAACCTGTACTACTGTTGTCGGTGTTGGCTTCGTATCTATCTTTACAATGATAATGCGATCACTGTGCTGCTCATAGTAGTTTACCCGCATTCCTATTTTCTTATTCATTACCAGTCCTACTCCTGTGATACCCCCAACTGATTTTGTATTTATAATCCTGTACTCACCTGACCAGAAATCCTGTTCATCCTGCCACCGAATTTCACTAATCCCCACTATATCTAGCTTCAACTTATCCATTTCCCTTTTTAAATTTTCTAATTTTCCTACCCGATTAAGGGATCTAACATTCCACGCTCCGATCCGTAGAATGCCAGTATTGTCTTTCCTGATGACAACATCCTCCTGAGTTGTCCCCGCCCGGAGATCCGAATGGGGGACTATTTTACCTCCGGAATATTTTACCCGAGAGGATGCCATCATCATATGTTCATACAGTAGAGCTGCATGTCCTCGGGAAAAGTAACGGCTGTAGTTTCCCCTTGCTTTCAGCCGTTCGCAGTAACTGTGTGGCAAAGCCACATTAGCTGATGTTACAAGGCCAGCTCAGTCAATCATCCAGACTGTTGCCCCTGTAACTACTGAAAAGGCTGCTGCCCCTCTTCAGGAACCACACGTTTGTCTGGCCTCTCCACAGACACCCCTCCGCTGTGGTCGCACCTACGGTACGGCTATCTGCATCGTTGAGGCACGCAAGCCACCCCACCTCGGCAATGTCTGTGGTTCATGGGAGTGGTAACGACCTCCTAAGAAGTAACGACCTCCTAAGAAGTAAATATATTAAAAAACTGGCAAAAACGTGTGAGAAGAATGAATACTAATAACATTGCTCGTTGTTTCACTCTCAGTAATTTCACCCCGTTTTTTTTTTTTATCTAACTGAAGTCCTGTGGAAGAATTTCAATTTTGAGGTGTGGCACACTCTTACGCAAATAACTTTAAATATTGCAGAACATAATTATTTTAGGTGTATGAGATGGTTTCAGAATGTGTTACAAATGCAGACCCACTTCCTTTTACTCCACAATCATATGTCTCTCACTGACACAAAAGCAGGCCGAATACGATAGTTCAGTACTGGTTATGCTAACCGAAATTTAATTATAACTAATCGTACCAGCAATGACATGTTTGTGATAAATATTCGTTGGGTGTTTGTCCTCAAACGCTGTAGTGTAATAAAATGCAAGGTATGATACGAAAATCATCCATACAGGCGAACGTAGTAAGGTGTCTGAAAAGTTGTAAGCAAGTGACGTCAGTTGCTGATTTCCGATTTCAGCGTCCGATTTCTGCGTTTAGCCGAAAGCTATATGTACGCCGCACCAACCACGATTTTTACTTACTCGTTTCAGCATTGGCAATACCTGAAACCAGTTTTTGAAGCGAAACGATATAGCCGCGCGGCAAGAGGCACCTTCGTGTTCCGCTCAGTGATCAGCGCCTCCGCCAAACTGTCACAACTGTAGACTGGCCAGTACGACGAAGAGTGAAGGCGCTGCAACTTGAGGGAGACCGCGTGATGTTGCAGGTACCAGAATTGCCAAAGCAATCGTTCTGTGTAACCAAATGGGAGCGTAGCTCAGCGTAGCAGCGCGATGCTAACACAGATTCGAGCTCTGTGCAGAGAGTAACCAGTATCCCCTGAAAACGCACAAAGTAGCCACAGTCTCTATCTACACTTATGTTCAAATTTAAAGCAACATGCGAAAATTTTGCAAGCTTGCGTTTATATTCCCACAAAGCAGTATAAACAGGTAATAGTAAATAATACGTAAAGAAAATAACTGCAACATACATAATAACAAACAACTATGTTTTCTTCTTCTCTGTTTCTCAACGAATTTGCACACACATTCCGACAATTCGTTAATATGCTCGGTATGGGATGTGACAATTTCTGACAGCAATACAGGCCTGACAACAACAGCGCATGTTGGAATGATGTCTGTGAGTCCTCAGCTGCCCAACATTGGGATGAAGCTGGTTGGTAATACATAACCAATATTGCGCTCTAGAATATCTATATCTATAAATGTGAATGTCTGTTCGGTGTACGTTTATCACGTCCCAACGACAGGACGCACAGACTTAAATATTTGTACAAATACTAATTTATACCCGAGGAAGGTTTTAGGCACGGTTTTATAGCGATCTGATAGATTTTAGTAATTTGAAGAATATAACGCGAAATGCTGAACAATAATATTACTCTTTGAAAATTATATTTACTCTTTGAAAATGGTTTTATTGGTTGCATTGTTGCTTGAGGGTTGATAATGATAAAAGTGTGGAGTATATTGGGATGGAAAATGATCGGTGTATATAAAATTCTACGTCTGTGTGTGTTTTAATATTTCGCTCTGCAGCGAAAACTACAGAACGCAAACGAATGGTCTGTGTGTAACTGTTGTCCAAAAACTCCCGTTGGACACCATAGCAGTTCCATGCCGACAGCTATAACGGGGTGGAAGATATTACATACAGAGAAACGTGATACCACAGACTATATCTTTTGACTATGCGCTACAGTGTCTTCAGCTCTTTCTCTGTAAGGATAAGCATACGAATAAGGAAATATAAAATATAATCAACCAACACGCGAGTGGAGTTCCGGGAAAACGTAATGCTTAGTTTTGTTTGATTTGAATTAATAATTTAATAATAAATGAAAATGAATTTAAAATGATTAAATATAATGAAAATGATATATATATATATATATAGTCTGCTGATTACATTACATGGCATTGTGTGCTGTTGTCACACTATACTAAATTGAAAACAATTAAATTGGGGATGTTGATTTCATATGTTAGACGAGGCAATCACTACGATAACAGAGCTGCTGCTAGTTAACTAAAAAGGCAAAATGTCTTTCCATGCAACATGTACGTAAATATGAAAACAAGTAGGCTTACAGGAAGTGCCATGTTCGTGGTTTTGAGCAAAAACTGATATAGCGTGCTAATTGAACAGCTGGAACGGCATTATAGAGCTGTGTTCCGATGCTTACTGCACTCCTTTTTTCCCTAACATGAGCAGCAGAAGGCCGTCACGGGTGACATGGAATCTCCTAATATCGACCGCGGAAGAATGTTTCTTCGCGTATTATAACGGGACTCGGAGCGCAGAAATTTGATATTACCGGCGTGGAAAATTCCCAAGTAATAACTTGCCGTGGAGGGATCCTCGATGCCCTGACGATACCTCTGGCGAACCCAACAAGAGTGATGCGACCCCACTATCGATTTGCGTCCTGTGCTTCGTACATGAGATTTCTTTCTGATACGAAGTACACGCGTCCGCTCGCATGCTGCCGGATGGTGCTGTGAGGGAAGTTGTTCACTGAAGAGAGTTTTAACAACAGGCCATCTTGGTACCTAACTTCCTGACAGAATATTTTCATGTTTATAATCGTGGGTGACGAAGACTATGATGTAGTCTGTCGGAAAACTCATGAACGAGCAAACGAGGCCCTCCTATGCATACTGAACAAGTCACGAGGTGATCCTGCAGGTTGTTCCACAACTTTGCTGCTGCCCGTCTGCGAAGCGCATGTTAGATCTGTAGCCTCGAAGTGTATGGGTACGTCTTGGAAGCGCTTATATTTAGACTAGCGACACGCCGGGCTTCACGCGGCTTGAAAGTTATCTAATCTGGGGCCGGGCGTCTTGCTGGCTAGGGAAAGACCTTAGAAAGCTGTTAGAAGTCCATATGCACACGTGCTGTGAGTGGGCATGCATATTATTATTGGAACGTGGTCTCAGAATTTTGTGCCACCAGCAGTAGTACTCGAGGACGGAGAATATCTGCAATGTATCGTTGAGCCCTCAATGTTTGTCGAAGTGCGAATAAGAGGTGACCAGGAGGCATATCCTATGGCTCCGAACAACATGATGCCAGGAATAAGGAAAGGGATGTCAGGAAAGTCAGAAAAGAAGGGGGACCGGTCATCCAACGTTTTTAATATGTGCGGTGGCATTTCGGATGGTTCAGATGATTTCAAAATTAATTTTAATACAATAGACTCATATTAAAGGCCGTGGAATATAACGGTAATTCCATTTTCGTACTCGTATTGTAAAATTCACCACTATAGGATCAGCTTTAAAAATAGAAAGTTCTCCGTTTGTATCGCGTTATTCTTCTGTTACTGCACTGCTGCTACTTTAAAGCTAGCGTCGATTTCGTAACTGTTGATAGTGGCCGCGGTGGAGTAGCCTCGCGGTCTAAGGCGCCTCGCTGCGGAGCGCGCGGTTGCTCGCCGTCGGAGGTTCGAGATCTCCCTGGGGCATGAGTGTGTGGGTTTGTCCTTAGGTTAGTTTAACTTAGTCTAAGTAGTTTGTAAGCTACAGACTGCTGACCACGCAGTTTGGTCCGATGGATTTACAAACATTTGAACATTTTTTTGTTGTTGATAGTGCCGCTAGTTGTTGGGTCTTTCTCCGCTAGAGGCGCTTCTGTCGTTCCAGTTGCCAAACGTAAATTTTACGTATACGTTAGTGATATCAGTATGTAAATATGAGTTAAAAACGCTGAGGATTGTATAAGCATAGTATTCGTCGTCTTGAATCACATTACGTACAACACAACAACCGATAAAACCAATTTATGAAGGTAAAGATGAAATGTCAAAGAGTAAATAGCTTTTCTGAAATGTTCAAATGTTTGTAAATTTATCGGACCAAACTGCGTGGTTATCAGTCCGTCACTTACAAACTACTTAAACCTACGTAAACTAACCTAAGGACAAACACACACACCCATTCCCCAGGGAGGACTCGAACCTCCGACGGCGAGCAACCGCGTGCTCCGCAGCGAGACGCTTTAGACTGCTCGGTTACTCCCCCGTAGCATAGCTTTTCTAAGGCATAATTGTTGTTCCTTACTTCGCGTTTCTTGACTCTTAAAATCAATAAATATCTGAATCATATCGCTACGGAAATTCACAGTATCACCCACTGGGCTAATCTCGAGTTTTCCTAAACATTTAATCGAAATTTCTCCAGCCGTTTTAGAGTCTATGGAGAACATACATACATGTACTTAGGGGAGGGTGGGGAACAGTGAACCATGCGGAACAGTGAACCAAATGCAATACTTAAATCCGTATTGAAGGAAATTCAATGTTTGTAGAAGTGGAAGGTTGGGAATACGAGCATTAGCATTCATCTATGGTTGTCTGAAGCTGACAGCAGTTGTTTGGGTTCTAGATCATTTTTTCTTATTTCTATGTAAGTAACCTTTCTACTCCCTTCAAAATCATACATTTAATACTAATGCATTTTAAATATATGGAGTTTCACTATTTATAGTCACAATATTAAACACCAAGGCCCATTACATAACTTTCAAGCAAAATTTTTCTTCTGACGTGAGCACTGGGGAAAAGTGACCCAATCAAAACGGGAAAGTATGAATCACGGGTTCACTATACCCCATAAGAAGTTTCAGCATAACATCTATGGAAACTAATTTTACAAGTTACTTCTTTAGGCAATACTAATAGATAATACAATAATAGGCTGTAATCACCTCTCAGAAAGATGAACCAAAAACGAATCTAGTACAATGTCTATTGAGGAGGCACTAAACATACACAAAGAGAGTCCAACAATAGAATTTCTTAAATTCTCTCTGGCTGACTTAAGGCATATCCCAAAGCTGGAGAAAGTACTAAAGTAGGATTCAGAAAATGCAGAAGTATAATAGCAACAGACTCACGATAAACGCCAACTTCAAGATAGAAAGAAAGAAAGAATTTGGCTTTGAGAGGAAACAGAAGTCAAAGAGAGTTGCAATACAAGCTAAAAAGAAGAAGATAGAGTTTGGTTCTGATAGAGACTCAAATGGTATCAACTTGGAGGAATTTGATGATGGTATGTCATCAGCTGATGACATTAATTTATTGGGTGATAATAATAATAATTTCGTGTGGCTCATTGGCCTGGTGCAAGTCTTTCAATTTGTCGCTACTTCGGTGACTTACGTGTCCCTATACGATGAAGAGGCCTTTGATATTTCCTGATTTGGAGTTCACCAGAATAACGAAGGGGGGATTATGTGCTGGCTAGTCTGAAAGATGAAAACCACCCAAATAAAGAAATAATGTAGATCCTAAATTGCTCATTGTGAAAGAAAGGGAAGTGCCTGGTGATTTCGAAACAAGATAATTGAAAAAAGTGGTGTAAAGTGTATGGACACTTATGTTCCAGACAGAGAAAACAGTACCATATTTTCCTTACCAAGTTATTGCATAAGGACGCATTCGCTAAATCCTAAGCACAATGGTGTAACAAAATGCCAGAACTCTTACATAACTTTTGGATTAAAATTTTAAAATATGGATATCTGTTGAAGTACTGCATTGAATATATTATTCAGTATTCTTCTTTTTTTTTTTTTTTTTTTTTTTTTTTTTTTTTTTTTTTTTTTTTTTTTTTTTTTTTCATCACCTTACGTTCTGCATCTAACAGGAGCAATGACTCTTTCTTCTACTTGAAAGTTTGGCATGATGTAAAAGAAAAAAATACTTTTAAAGGTTTTATTGGTTCATAGTTACCCAGTTTCTGATCCATTCTACCCCATACCTGGGGAACAGTGAACCAGAATGCATTATCCCAGAAAAAATGCATTTTCTTTAATACTGAAAGGCATTTGACACTGACTGCAACTGATTATAAAAGCTTAGTATATTTTCTTGCTACCTGCTCGGTTAGCCGTATGGTCTAACGCACCGATCTCTCAGACAGGAAGGCATACCGGCCCCGGTTCGAATCCACCCGGCGGATTAACGAAGGGAGACAGAGTGGCGGCCATTATGAATGTGGTTTTTAGGCGGTTTTCCACATCCCCCTAGGTGAATACCGGGCTGGAACCCAAGTCCCGCCTCAGTTACACGATTCGCAAACATTTCGAAACACTTTACACTGTACGCAGACATTTGGGATAGAAATTTCCTCCTGGCGACAGGAAGGGCATCCGGCCACCCCATAAATACTAACACGCCAAATCCAGATTTAACAAAGCAGACCCTACATATGCAGGAACAAGGCTAAAGAGAAAGAAAGAGTATATTTTCTTGCTTGTAACACTTTTCAAAGTTAATTTTTTGTAATAACTTAAGCTAAATACTGAAATTTGTAAAAATTGGTTCTCTGTTCTCCACCTCCCTCTACAGATGTAGGCTACATACATAGAATTATAAAGATATAGTGTAATACTGTACACAACTTCGTTTCACGTACTACATAATAGTTGCATCATTTCATAACATCATATAACAAATAAATTTAAGTAAATATCGTGCATTTGGTGAGTTTAAATAACTTGTTACACGATGTCATTTTGCAGTTTGTAAAGTAAAACTAGCAAGAACAATGCCAAAGCATAAGAAAAAAATTCGCGTTCTTTATCCGTTTCTAAAAGACAGAAAAAGGCCATGGAAACTGATTCTAAAGACGACAGAAACTTGAAATTTGTGGACTTTTATCTTACACTGCATGGCCGGCCACGGTGGCCGAGGAGACTGAGGCGCTCCAGTCACGGTCTGCACGGCCACTACGGTCGGGGGTTCGAATCCCCCCTCGGGCATGGATATTTGTGCCGTCTTTCGTATAAGGTAGTTGATAAGTAGTTTGTAAGTTTAGGGACTGAGGACCCCGTAGTTAAGTCCCATAAGCTTAACAAACTTTTGAACATTTGAACACTGCAGGCATCAGCGATTTTTGGATATTAGCATCCCTAAGGGGGTGAAATAGGGGATGGACGGTGTTTTGAAAATACGTTGCTATTCAGGTAATTTTGAAGCAAGAAATACCAAACTTCGGATTTAGATTTTTGATTGGAATTTTAAAAACACGTGTTTCGATAGTTTTGGAAATCCAACCATTAAACGGGTGCATAACGGAAAATCTTTTAAGGGCGCTACTAAGACTATTTTGATGCTAGAAATTCGAAAATTTGGATTTGGAACCACTGTTAGAAGTTAAAAAAATGTGTTTTGGGATGTTTTGAATTCTGTCATCAATGGTGCAATAGCGGGTGGCAAGTTGTATCAAAACACTTGATTCGGAAAGCATTTTAATAGCTAAATCTATGGAAATTTATATTTAGAAGTAGAAACAACCGATATAGACCATCCATTGTGCGCGTTCGTAGCAGCGTGAAGTAAGGTAGTTAATATTTTATAAATCGTAATCGATTTGGAGGTACGTATGGTGACATCGTATATGGTAGCATTTGTGACGTCGTGCAATACGACACTGCTTTCTTCCTTAAGCTTAGGATGATGCCTGCATTTCTATTCAGAGCCACTTGTATTTGTAGGTGCTACACCCCCTGTCCCGTCGAGAACCGAGAAATTGAGTAAATTTTAAAAAATGCACATAATGCCAAGATTTTTTCATTCGAATGTTGTTTTAGCTGCTAGCTAAGTTGAGCTACTCTTTTACACCCTTGACTGTGGCCAGGACAAATTCGCCTTTTATTGTGCTGTGAGAGGAGCATTTACCTCGTGAATTTTTTTTTTTTTTTTTTTTTTTAACTCGATCAGAGGTGCAAGGATCAGCATCTCCAAGCAGACTCGCATATGCGGATGACTTAGTTGTAGTGGCCGTTGAAAGGCTGTAAACTAACAATTCAGAGCTCAATCAGAGATGCAAGGATTATGATATGAAGATCAGCATCTCCAAAACGAAAGTAATGTCTGTGGGAAAGAGATTTAAACAGATTGAGTGCCAAATAGGAGGAACAAAGTTAGAACAGGTAGACAGTTTCAAGTTCCTGGGATGTATTTTCTCAGAAGATGGCAACGTAGTGAAAGAACTGGAATCGAGGTGCAGCAAAGCTAATGCAGTGAGTGCTCAGCTGAGATCTACTCTCTTCTGCAAGAAGGAAGTAAGTACCAAGACTAAGTTAGCAGTGCACCGCTCTATCTTTCGACCAACTTTGTTGTATGGGAGTGAAAGTTGGATGGATACAGGTTACCTTATTCATAAAGTAGAGGTTACAGATATCAAAGTGGCAAGAATGATTGCAGGTACTAATAGATGGGAACAATGGCAGTAGGGTGTCCATAATGAGGAAATCAAAGAAAAACTGGAAATGAACACCATAGATGAAGCAGTTAGAGCGAACAGACTGAGATGGTGGGGGTCATGTTACACGCATGGGAGAAGCAAGGTTACCTAACAGACTCATGAGCTCGGCAGCGGAGGGTAAGAGGAGTCGAGGTAGATCAAGAAGAAAGTGGTTAGATTCGGTGCAGAATGATTTTGAAGTAAAAGGCATAACATCAGACGAGGCATCAATGTTAGCATTGAATAGGGGACCATGGAGGAATTTTATTAGGAGTACTATGATCCAGACTGGACGCTGAAAGGCATAATCAGTCTCTAATGATGATGCCTTGCACATATTAGTTCGCGACCGGGAGCGCTCACTTCAGTAGCTGCTCTGTCCCGAACTAGTTCGCTCTTTTAGTTCGTCCGCTCCTACTGACTGAGGAAATCAAAGAAAAACTGGGAATGAAAACTGTAGATGAAGCAAAGCAGTTAGAGCGAACAGACTGAGATGGTGAGGTCATGTTACACGCATGGGAGAAGCAAGGTTACCTACCAAACTCATGAGCTCGGCAGCGGAGGGTGAGAGAAGGCCGGCCGCGGTGGCCGAGGGGACTGAGGCGCTCCAGTCACGGTCTGCACGGCCACTACGGTCGGGGGTTCGAATCCCCCCTCGGGCATGGATATTTGTGCCGTCCTTAGTTGTAGGTAGTTCATAAGTAGTTTGTAAGTTTAGGGACTGATGACCCCGCAGTTAAGTCCCTTAAGCTTAACAAACATTTGAACATTTTGGTGAGAGAAGTCGAGGTAGACCAAGAAGAAAGTAGTTAGATTCGGCGCAGAATGATTTTGAAGTAAAAGGCATAACATCAGACGAGGCATCAATGTTAGCATTGAATAGGGGATCGTGGAGGAATTTTAATAGCGGTACTATGCTCCAGACTGACCGCTGAAAGGCATAATCAGTCTCTGATGATAATGATGATGAAAAAAAGTACTGGCAAAGATTAACGGCTTCAGTCTACGTGAGACGGTCCGCAAGGCAATAAAAACGCACTCCCGCGATATTCATTTTCCAGGAAGGTGGGTCGGGGGTATAAATCTAGGTACCATTTCCGAAGCAGTTAGCAGGAAACGCGACGAGAGTGCAATCGTCCCGTTGGCAACGAGATGGCCGGCGGCGGGCTGCAGCCTTGCATTCGCGAGCACCCCGCGGCGACACGTGCGAACGCCAGCAGCGCCGAGCCGAAGTGAAGGCCAGACACGTGTCCTCCTACTCCTCCTTCGCCCCCTGCCCGCTCGTCCCCTCTAGCAGGATCGCTCTGAGAGGCTTAGGGCGACCGCCCCGATCCCCGGGGTGGTGCCACGGGGCGGCGCGGCGAAGCCCCGCCTGCAAACAGCGGCTTTGTACCGCCGACAACGGCCATACTGCCGCCTCGGCCGGGTGCATCTGCGGAATGCTGATCCCCTCCACCGGCGCGCCTCTCGAGTCGCGCGCATTTGTACGCCAGTATTTAGGGCCCTAGCCGAACGGGCTCCGTGCAACTACTCTCCTAATCCCGGAAGGAGTCCCCACGGTTCCGCATTGACGCTTAATGGGCGAAATACGACCGTATGGAGCTTTAAAACCGCTGTCTGACTGCACTGAAGAGTTTCTAGCGCACAAAGCACAGCTCGTCTTTCTCGGCGGAGAATCTTCAGCCACGTTACTAACTTCGCACGGTTCTAGCTGCATTTCATCTACATCTACATGGGATACTCTGCAAATCACATTTAAGTGCCTGGTAGAGCGTTCATCGAACCACCGTTCAAATGTTCAAATGTTTGTTAAGCTCAAGGGACTTAACTACAGGGTCATCAGTCCCTAAACTTACAAACTACTTATGAACTACCTACAACTAAGGACGGCACAAATATCCATGCCCGAGGAGGGATTCCAACTCCCGACCGTAGTGGCCGTGCAGATCGTGACTAGAGCGCCTCAGTCCCCTCGGCCATCGCGGCAGGCGCTTCTTAGCTATTATAGATTGATATGGCGTCTGTTCTGTCTTTGCACCCATATTGCATTAGCAAATTATTTATTAAAGAGGGGAAGGAAAGAAGGTGAAAAAGTGAAAATGTGAGACGGGCTGGGAATCGAAGCCGTGTCTCCCGCCAGCGGTCGACTTAACAACTATTTTTTCCCTCCTTGGGTAGTTCTGTTCGTTGAGGTCGATAACAAATATCCATGCCCGAGGAGGGATTTGAACCCCCGACCGTAGTGGCCGTGCAGACCGTGACTGAAGCGCCTCAGTCCCCTCGGCCACCGCGGCCGGCCGAACCACCGTTATACTATTTTATCTCTCATTCCATTCTCGAATAGCGCGCCGGAAGAAAGAACACATGAATCTCTCTGTTCGTGTTCTTATTGCTCGTATTTTATTCTGATGATCGTTTCTACATATGTAAGTGGGAGTCAACAATATATTTTCGCATTCGGAGGAGAATGTTGGCCATTGTAGTTTCGTAAGCAGCCCACGCAGCAGCGATAAGCGTCGTTGTTGTAATGATTCCCATCCCAGATGCTGTATCATTTCTGTAACGCTGTCTCCCGTGTATCGCGACAATACGAAACGAGCTGCCCTTCTTTGGACTCTTTCGATGTCCTCCGTCAAACCCACCTGACAAGTATCCCACACTGGGCAGCAATATTTCATAAAAGGACGCACAAGCGTAGTGTACGCAGTTTCTTTAGTAGTAGTTAGTTTTCACAATCTACAGGATTCGAGAAAGTCGCAAGACATCCTTTCACAAAATTGTTGAATATCCGTTTGCAGATTGCTTTTTATTTCGTCCTAGCTTTTACCCGCAGCTTCGCTCGCGTTCATGTCCTTGCATACGTGTCAAAAACAATCGAAGGAAAATAATGTCGCAACTTTGTTCTTAAATTAAGACCGGGATCATCAGGTTAAAAGAAAATTTTCAACTTTTCCATATTTGAATTGAAAAGTAGTCTCTTTTGCAAATTGTAATATTTATTTCTTTTAAACGCGTTTCGCGCTTTTGGCGCATCATCAGAACACTGTAACAGGGAAACTATACAAATGTCAGTTTCATGCCGCGGACCTATCCACTACAATATTAGGAAACAATGAATTGGGGGCGTGAACATACCTCAGAAACAGGTGGATGGCAAGAGCTCTCCTTAATGTTAGTTAAACAGATTGTCAATAGATAGCACCATCTGCATTGGTTTTATATTGGCCGCGAAAACTAAGTTGATACTTGGCGCGGTGGCTGATGGGAGCAATCGTAAATGCATGTCCCATTTGCTATCGTTCGTCGGGTATCAGCTTAGATGGTAGGAACAGTACAATTTGTTTCAAAAATAAGCTTTCTGAGAAAACAATAACTTTAAACTACACGTTTATTTTTCGTCATTAGTGGAAAACTAAACCTTAACAATCATTAATTTTCGATAAGTAATACGGGAGATATTGCGTACCCACAAAACCACCTATGAGAAGTAAAATATATGATGATGATTACACTTGTTTTGTGTTGCACATGGATGTATACACGATGGAATTTGCGTGCATATGATGCTTTGTATCCAAAACAAACCAAAATAATAACCAGTGTGACAATGTTATGACAATACTGCAAAGATCCTATTGAATAGATCCAAGAGTATTATGAAAAGATAAAGACGAAACTGTGTCAGCATTCAAATGTTACGACCATGAGCGCCACTTGGCACCCGGCTTCACTGATATTGACTCATGTCAGCCGTGTTTCTAACCTACAACAACATGAAACTTCCTGGCAGATTAAAATTGTGTGCCGGAACCGGGACTCGAACCTGGGACCTTTGCCTTTCGCGGGCAAGCGCTCTACCGACTTTTTTTTTTTTTTTTTTTCTATTGGTAGTTCTCGTTGTTGCGGACGCTGATCGTTTTTGTTCGTTCTTGTTCGAAGTGTTCTTGGCTCAGCTTTTTTATTACAGAGAGCGTTGAGCCCCCTGACCGGGCGCGCTGAGCCACGGCGCCCGGCACTGAGCTACCCCGACACGACTCACGATGCCGCCTCACAACTTTACTTCCGCCAGTACCTCGCCTCCTACTTTACAAACTTCACAGAAGCTCTCTTGCAAACACGCAAGACTCGCACTCCTGGAAGAAAGGATATGGTGGAGACATGGCTTAGCCACAGCCTAAGGGATGTTTCCAGAATGAAACTTTCACTCTGCAGCGGAGTGTGCGCTGCCAGGAAGTTTCATATCAGCGCACACTCCGCTGCAGAGTGAAAGTTTCATTCTGGAAACATCCCTTAGGCTGTGGCTAAGCCATGTCTCCACCATATCCTTTCTTCCAGGAGTGCTAGTCTTGCGTGTTTGCAAGAGAGCTTCTGTAAAGTTTGGAAAGTAGGAGGCGAGGTACTGGCGGAAGTAAAGTTGTGAGGCGGTATCGTGAGTCGTGTCGGGGTAGCTCAGTCGGTAGAGCGCTTGCCCACGAAAGGCAAAGGTCCCAGGTTCGAGTCCCGGTTCCAGCACACAATTTTAATCTGCCAGGAAGTTTCATATCAGCGCACACTCCGCTGCAGAGTGAAAGTTTCATTCTGGCTACAACAACATGTTTATCGAATTTTAGCACTGTTTTTAATATGTTGTTGATTTGTTTTTATTTTAATGGTGATATGCCAGGGGGGTCGCAAATTCTTTCCCGGGGTCGACTTCACAACAGGAAGTACTTGTAGCATAAAACAACCAGGTGTTTAGTAATACAAAAGCATATGCTCAATTGAAGTTTAGTTAATATCAAAATTACGGAGTTCATTGCGTAATGTTGATTATCAATTGCATAGATCATAAATTGTTTTATAATGCAATGAGTTGCCGCGGTGGAGAACCCGAGCGGTCTAATGCGCCTCGCTGCGGAGCGCGCGGTTACTCGCCGTCGCAGGTTGGAGTTCTTCCTGGGGCAGGTATGTGTGTGTGTTTGTCCTTACGTTAGTTTATCGTAGTTTAAGTAGTTTGTAAATTACCTACTGATGACCACGCACTTTGGTCCGATAGATTTACAGAAATTTGAACATTTGAATACAATGAGTTAATGATGAATAAGCGCAAAGCCTGAAAACTATTTTCAGGAACCAATCGATATGTGAAAGATAATGATACAATTAGTAATTTTGAAAAATTGTAAAAAAAAAGTATTTACAGAATGTCTGTACATTGGGACATTTCTTGATTATCATAATTTGCGACTGAGTCTTGCCTGAAATGCAAGATACTGGTTAAGCAAAATATATTTTTCTGCCGGAATTCTTGTAAAAATAGCATAAAGTGATCCATTTCCAAAAATACTGAAGAAGAACTTCGTCCAACAATTTGAAAGAAAGCTGTAGCGACAGAACTACGATTAAATATTTTTCCTTTGAAATGACTTATTTCTGTTACGGTTGGTAAAGAGGGGGGTCGCCAGAAAGTTTTTATTTGGAAGAGGGTTGCCAGAATATTTTTACTTGGAAGGGAGTCGCATATTCGAAAAGGTTGGAAAACACTGATCTAATGAAACTGACATGAGTATTCAGGTGGGTAGGCAAGTTTAATATGTATTACGATGGTATGCCATTCTGATATTCCTGCAGGAAATTTTGTGCAATGTTTACGTGTATTTGCATTACGACGATGGCAGGTAAGTCTGTTGAAACTGGTCACCTGATGTAATGAAAATAAAATAATTAACGCTCTTGACCATATTTTATTATTGTAACTTTCCTGATTTGTATGCTGTTGGCGACGCTTGTTAATGTTGATTGTGAAGTAGTCTTGTGTAGTTCGCGAACTAACTAGTTCGGAAGAGCGCTCCTATAGGCGAACTATAGGAACTAGTTCCCAGATCCTTCGCCTCTTAGTTCCTTCGCTCCTTTCCCGAAGACTGACGGGGAACAGGGAGGGGACGCGAGAGCGCGCAGAATCACGTAATTCCACTCTGAAACTTACCGTCATTTCGAGCTGAGTCAGTTATTTATATAACAAAAAAATAATATTTTTATTCGCTAAAATAATCATTTTATCATATTTTGTAGGTAATGATTCTTCAATGACCTAATAAATAAATCCATTTTAAAAATAAGATACTACGAGTAGTCTGTATATAAAGTAGTTGAGTACCATTATATCACTAATTTGTGTAAATAATTGGTTTACTTGCCCGTTTGATGTCTCATTGCCCAAAAATATGGGTTATAGCACACTGATCATTTTAAAAATGGTACCATAACAAAAGAAAGAATTCTTACAACAGTGGTAGCAAAAGCCAAAAAGAGCTAACATGTAACGATCTGTCTGGGAAATGAGAGCTGACGAACTAAAAACAGCGACCTACTTCGCGACGAAAGGCGAATTAAAACATTCGCGCAGGCCGCAGTGGCCGAGCGGTCTGCGGCGCGCCAGTCACAAACTGCACGGCCGCTACTGTTGGGGGTTCGAATCCCTCCTTCGGCATGGCTGTTTGTTCCGTCTTTAGTACGAGCATTTGAACATTTTTCAAAACATGCGCTACCGGTGGCGAACTAAAATATGCGCTGTCGGTCGCGAACTATTATTCCAAACCCTTGCTCCTTAGTTCGTTGGATCCTTTTACGAAGACCGACGGGCAATAACGAGAGGGCGCACACCACAGCTTAAAAATAAGGGGCTTGCATTCTGCCGATGAGAGGCATTTCTAGATCTGCGTCAGCCAGCTGGAGTTACAGAGTTCAGTGCTACAATACTTCTGTTTTAAAGTATTCTGCACACTGCAGTATGTGACTAATAAATTCCAGAATGCAAGATATAAAGATAACTCAAAACTTAAACACGAGAAATTATCCACAAACTGTTTCTTTTGGTCTGCGTGATATCGTTAGCGGTTCACGCAGCAACGCATAAAGAAGCTAGATGGGATAACTTCTCCCTCCACCTACATAGGAAGACCACACTACTCATCCATCTGTGGGAGCGGACAAACTAAAAGAGCTAACTAGTTCGCGACAGAGCTGCGAACTAAAGTTAGCGCTCCCGGTCGCGAACTAGTATGCGCAAGACTGTTATGAAGTGGCCATTTTTGCAAAAGGGTTAAGAAGGTTGAAGTATTCCCTACAAAAATTCGATGCCTATTGGAAAGAAAGAGAGTGCACTGCTGTAAGGTAATTTTGTGAGAACGGCAGCAACGTAAGCGCTGCATTTCGGAAACAGAAACAGCTGCGAAGAGGCCCCATGTCAACAAATGGGCTAAAGGATATGACGAAGAAATGTGAAGGAAAGATTACATAGGAGATGCAGCAGGGAGAGGGGGACATTCCTTTCCCATGGCGGTTCATGAAGCTGCTGTAGCTGTAGTCGACAATGCAGTACGTGTCTCTAATTGTGCAACCGGTGCTCGAGCTGAGGCACGGGAACATTTTTACCCCTGGTGAACAGTTCAAGAGCCTTTGCGGCTCATATTAGCCAGGTATCCCTTCAAGGTTCATAATGTACACCAAATTCAGCCCCAGGATAGGCTACGTAGTTTTCGGCTTCGTTCCTTAGCGCGCATGGAAATGGATGCCATGTGGCCAGGGAATATTCTTTCGACAGAGCAGGCACATTTTACTCTGCACGTTCCGCGAATGCAGAGAACTGTCGCATATAGGGTTCTGTTCCCCTCGCAAGCTTTGCGGGAACATCCGCTGCACTCACTTTATGTGACTGTGTGGTGCTGTATCACAGAATACGTCAGTCTCGGTACGGTTTTCTTTGAGGAGATGACGTCTCGTGGACCTGTTAGGTGTGTAGTAACAGCTGTACGTTATAAAGACCTCCTCGTGTAACACGTAATTCCGGCTTTGCAAGAACGGAACTGTACCCACGCCACTATTTCCGTGCAAGATAGAGCGACGCTTTATGTCGCTCGCCAGGTGAAGATGTGCTTTGAAGAACCTTCGGTGACGACTGCATAGTCTGTAGGCACTTTCAAGACGTATGGCCTTCCAGATCTCCCGTCCAAAATCCATACAGAGCGAGGTGGCGCAGTGGTAACGCACTGGACTCGCATTCGGGAGGATGGTGGTTCAAACCCACCTCCGGCCTTCCAGACTTCGGTTTCCAGTGATTTCCCTAAATCACTCCAGGGAAATGCCGGATGGTTCCTCTCAAAGGGCACGGCCGATTTCCTTCCCCATCCTTACCCAAAAACTCCGAGCGTCCGCTCCGTCTCTAGTGACCAAGCTGTCGACGGGACGTTATCCCTAGGCTTCCTTCCTCTTCCTAAATCCATGTAACTTCTGGTTGTGAGGAAATTTGAAGAATCGTGTCTATCGGGGATGTACCCGAACTATTCCTGATCTGAACGATAGCACACGACGACATATCTACACCTACATGGGATACTCTGCAAATCACGTGTAAGTGCCTGGCAGAGGGTTCATCGAACTATTTATCTCCCATTTCATTCTCGAATAGCGCGCGGGAAGATATAACACTTGAATCTCACCGTTGGAGCTCTGATTTATCGTATTTTATTCTGATTGTCATTTCTACCTATGTAAGTGGGAATCAACAATATATTTTCGCATTCGGAGGAGGATGTTGGCGACTGGAGTTTCGTAAGTAGCCCACGCCGCAGCGATAAGCGCCGTTGTTGTAATGATTCCCATCCCAGATCCTGTATCATTTCCGTAACGCTGTCTCCCCTGTATCGTGACAATACGAAACGAGCTGCCCTTCTCTGAACTCTTTCGATGTCCTCCGTCATACCCACCTGATAAGGATGCCACACTGGGCAGCAATACTCCAAAACTGGACGGACAAGCGTAGTGTATGCAGTTTCTTGTAGTTCTGTTGCATCTTTTAAGGGTTCTGCCAATAAAACGTAGTCTCTGGTTCGCCTTTCCAACGACATTATCTTCGTGTTCTTTCCAAATTAAGTCTGAAGTAATGGTAATTCCTAGATATTTTGTGGAGTTTACGGCCTCACGATTGATTGATTTATTTTGTAAACAAAATTAAACGGATATCTTTTCGTACTCACGTGGACGACTTCGCACTTCGCATTATTTAGAGTCAATTGCCAATTTTTACACCATACTGATATCTTATTCAGATCGTTCTGCAGCTGGTTTTGATCTTCAGATGATTTTACTAGACGGAAAAGAACGGCGTCATCTGCAAACAACCTAAGAGAGCTACTTAGATTTTTCCCTAAATCGTCCCTGTAAATAAGGAACAGCAGGGGACCAATAACACTACCCTGTGGAACGCCCGATATCACCTCTGTTTTAGTCGATGCCTTACCATCGATTACTAGGAACTGTGTCCTCTCTGACAAAAATCTCCTATCCTATCGCATATTTGGGGCGATATACCATAACCATGCAATTTGGTTAAAAGCCATTTGTGAGGTACGGTGTCAAAAGCCTTCTGGAAATAAAGAAATACGGAATCGATTTGCGAACCTTTGTCGATAGCGCTTATCGCTTCGTGTGAATGTCATGATACTTGAGCATAAAAAAAAAATCTTCCAAATTTTATAAACGACCGACGTCAGAGAAATAGGGCTTTAGTTCCACGCATCTCTTGAAAACAAGACTGACCTATGTTTTTTTTCGCCGAATCATTAGCAATGCTTCTCTCCTTTTGAGACATGGGTTACGCTGCTGCTAGAAAGATGGTGGGGAGTGCGAGTTCCTTCGCATTCTCTGTGTGAAATCGAGTTGTTATCCGGCCAGGTCCCGCGGCCTTTCTTAGGAAGTGGAGCGGTTATCTGGATTTGTAAGGATTTGCGCTTTTTGCGGCAGAAACACGTCAGCCAGCAGGATCGCGGACCGGCAGAACGATCGGGGCGGAGCCGGCGGCTGACAAAGGAGCGACGGCGCGGCGCTCCGAGGCGCCACAAGAAACCCGGCCGCCAGCACGGCGGTTTCTTGCAGCTGGCGCGCCAGTCGCGGTGCCGGTGGCGGCGCCTGGGGCGTGCCGCGCTGCAGGCCGCGGCCACCGTCCCCACAATCACGTAAGCGACCGACTGCGAACAGCGGACAAAGTGAAGAGCGGCTCGGCGACCATTGTGGTAGCAAACTTCCGCGCGAACTTTAAATGTGCGTAAGATTCATTTGATTAATCAAATTGCTTGGTTATGGTATATCGCCACAAATTTGCGACTGGATAGGGGATTTCCTGTCAGAGAGGACACAGTTTGTAGTAATCGATGGTAAGGCATCTACTAAAACAGAGGTGATGTCGGGCGTTCCACAGGGTAGTGTTATTGGTCCCCTCCTGTTCCTTATTTACATAAACGATTTAGGGGGGAAAAAATCTAAGCAGCTCTCTTAGGTTGTTTGCAGATGACGCCGCCATTTACCGTCTAGTAAAATCATCTGAAGATCAAAACCAACTGCAGAACGATCTGAATAAGATATCACAAAGGTGTAAAAATTGGCAATTGACTCTAAATAATGAGAAGTGTGACGTCGTCCTCATGAGTACGAAAAAAAAAAAAATCTGTTAAACTTTGTTTACAAGATAAATCAATCAAAAGTGAAGGCCGTAAACTCCACAAACTACCTAGGAATTACTATTACTTCGGACTTATTGGAAAGAACAAGTAGATAATGTCGTGGGAAAGGCGAACCAGAGACTGCGTGTTATTGGCAGAACCCTTAAAAGATGCAACAAAGCTACAAAAGAAACTGCATACACTATGCTTGTCAGCCCATTTTTGGAGTACTACTGCCCAGTGTGGAATCCTTATCTGGTAGATTTCAAGGAGGACATCGAAAGAGTCCAAATAAGGGCAGCTCGTTTTGTATTGTCCCGATACAGGGGAGACAGCGTTACGGAAATGATACAGGATCTGGGATGGGAATCATTACAACAACGGCGCTTATCGCTGCGGCGTGGGCTACTTGCGAAACTCCAATCGCCAACATTCTCCTCCGAATGCAAAAATATATTGTTGACTCCCACTTACATAGGTGGAAATGATCATCAGAATAAAATACGAGAAATCAGAGCTCGAACAGAGAGATTCAGGTGTTCTTTCTTCTCGCGCGCTATTCGAGAATGGAACGGGAGATAAATAGTATAATGATGGTTCGATGCATCCTCTGCCAAGCACTTAAATGTGAATTGCAGAGTATCGCATGTAGATGTAGATTGGAAACAGTATTCATTTGACTTAAGTAGCGAAAAATATGTCTAATTGAAATATATAACTACAAAACTGCTTCAGGCTCCTTGATATACAGCAAATATCGGTTTTGTGTAAATTTATTACACATACGGTGTATCAATTTGCCAACAGCATTTCCTCTTCCTAACGAAACCGAACTCTAACATGTAGTTTCTTAGCGTTCTAAGTGCATCATATGTATGGAATTTACCGTCAGACACGATTTTTTGTGCACTTTCTCAGTACATTCTACGATTGTAAAACTTTTGTACAAAAATTATTTTCGGAAGAGTTTCACACTTTACGTCTTCGCTTTAATGCTGTATTCTCTAATATTAAGATACTCCATAGCATCAAAAAATCAAACAGGGCTGACTGAAACAGATAATGTTAAAATCGATTGTGAAATTGAAATATGCCATCAGATACATAACTGGAAAGTAGCTTCCTACGTTGTGAATACAGCAATCAGCCACTACCAAATTCTTTTAAGAACACGAATTATGCTATAACTTTTTCTTAACTAAGGCATCTAACTTTAGCATCAGGGTATCTAGCAAGAAAATTAGCATTTTTAATGGTGTAAGCCACATACCTTACAGTAGCGTGAACTGCTCAAAAGTCAGCAACTGTCATCACAGTGTTGAACTTCACAATGTGCATCCACTGTGGCTATCTGCCGTTCATATATGGAACAGGTCTGCAAACGCCTTTCAGTTGTTATACCTATATGTAAAGCAGATTATCTTTAAATTCTGCGTTACAAGTTGTTAATGTTAATTTCATAAACAAAAATTCGAACTGCAGTGAGGCAACTAATTTCGTGACTCCAATAGTTATTTTACACCATCATAAAATGAAACTTTTTGAACTTTCTGTCCACCAGTACTGCCTAAAGTAGCTCTCTTTAAGAACTACCAGTATAATAAAAGCCTGTTATGTATTTCATTCCTATATTGTCTTGACTAACAGTCTGTTAAGCAAGAGTAACTATCTTTGAACACAAGTAGTAGGGCTACTTCTATTCCTGAGAAATATAAATGGGAATACAGTATTCGATCTTTTTATTCCTTTCTTAAATTGATGTATGTATTTAAACGCTGAGAAGCTCTTCACCATCGTGCTTCATGTACACTGCGATAGTCAAACAATACAAACGTGACTATCAATTATGTATATATCCCGCAGTAGCTACATAATACACGATTTACCTAATAATACTCGTATTTATCTGACGCTTGCCACTACCATGGCGGCCGGGCGAAGGTTCAAATTACCCCGCGACAACAGCGCCGTCAGGGAGTCTAGTTATTTTACAAGGTCTTTGATACGGACTGACCACTTTCCACACGACTTTCTGCAATCGTGACGTCACTAATATTCTTCCGACTTTGGCGAAGGCATGTGGTGGACATCTGCTTACATTTGGAAGTGCCACGTTGGATTTATTTTCCGTATTACAATTCTGGATTCAGTGGAATCCGATCTTGGGGAGAATCACTGTGAATTTAGGAGAAATGTAGGAACACGCGACGCAATACTCACGTTACGACTTATGTTAGAAGACAGATTAAGGATACAGAAACCTACGTTTTTAGCATTTGTAGATCTGGAAAAAGCTTTCGACAATGTTGACTAGAATACACTTTTTTCAGATTCTGAAGGTAGCAGGGGTGAAATATAGGGAGCGAAGAGTTCTATTCAGCTTGTATAAAAACCAGACAGCAATTATTAGAGTCGAATGACATGAAATGGTCGCAGTGGTTGGGAAGGGAGTAGAGACCGGGTTGTAGCCTTTCGCCAATGTTGTTTAATCTACACATTGAGCAAGCTGTGAAGGAATGCAAGGAGAAATTTGGAGACGAAATTCAAGTCCAGGGAGAGGGAATAAAAACTACGTGGTTTGCTGACGACATAGTAATTCCGTCAGAGACAGTAAAAGACCTAGAAGAGCAATTAAACGGAATGGACAGTGTCTTGAAAGGAAGGTATAAGATGAACATTAACAAGAGTAAAACAAAGGTAATGGATTGAAGTTTCAGAAAATCAGGCGATAATGAAGGAATTAGATTAGGTAATGAGACAATAAAAGTAGTAGATGAGTTTTGTTATTCACGTAGCAAGATAACTTCTGATGGCCGAAGTAAGGGGGATATAAAATGCAAAATGTCTATGGGAATAAAATCGATTTTGAAAAAGCGAGATTTGTTGACATCCAACATTAGTTTAAATGTTAGGAAGTGCTTTCTGAAAGCATTTGCTGGAGAGTAGCATTGTATGGAAGTGAAACATGGACGATAAGGAGTTCAGACAAAAAGGTGATAGAAGCTTTCGAAATGTGGTGCTACAGATGAATGATGAAGATTAGATGGGTAGATCACGTAACTAATGAGGAGGTACTCAACACAGTTTCTGCTTTTAACGGCGTACAGAAATAAATGTAGATTGGTCTTAAACTTCCAGGCCACATCAATTACTTGGAAGTGCTGCTGATTATCTGGGGTACTGTACTTAAAGCTGCTGACACTTTCGAAAAACGATGTATATAAACTGTTATGTACTATGCTCGGCGGTAAAATTGTTGTGTCTAAGAATGAAAGGCGCAAACAGTTATACTTTCCTGATCTTCTAAACTACTGTCAAGTACCACTTCCCCTTAGAATTCAGATAACATGGTGGATCGGTTGTTCAATTTGCTTCACTCTGGTCGCGTTGTTGCCCCTCTGTGGTAGTCTATCTGTTTGGTGAAATGTAATGTAGAGAGTTGTACAGTCATTTTAATCTCTTTCCATGTTTTCAATTTAAAATCTTTGCAATGAAGAAACTGTCGATACTCAGCAAGTAAAACTTTAGAAAGAATGGTTATTGATAGACCAGTTAAATCTATACCCTTGTTTGCCAAAACAGTAAGTTGTGTTCCAGGAAAATCACTATTTTGCAAGTATATGCTTAGACAGGAACCTAACAACAGAGCTCTAATTGCTAAAGCTAGCGGCAATCACATTTTTATTCTATATTCTCAAAAACATTTTGGTGTTCTCTAGGGACATGTCACGATCTTCCTATGTGTGCTTTATCCTGACGAAAACAGTCAGCAACTCGGTATTTCGTGTTTATTCATTAGATATATTGCGTGATGCGCGCCTATGTTTTGATAGTAAATGGAGCGTCTGCTCCCGCATTTATTAACATCAGGGCGGCGCTAGAGCGCTCGACAAATCGATAGTCCCGATTCAGGATGCCTTCACAGCGCCTCAACGTCTCTATTATGTCAATTCCTGCGCAAAGTTGTGTGAAAACTGTTCTAGCCGCCTCAGACCGCCACCAAAGAGTTCGCTGGAAACGTGCTACCGGCGCCCTTTGACACGCCCAGGGTCAAGGATGTTAAAATAAAGGAAGATGACTTTATCTCTGTCGAGCACATACGTCTGTTGAAGCCTGTCCGCCATGTTGGTTAGTTGTGGAATGCTATTTCTCCGTTAAGACTATGAGTTAAGTCGACTCTCTTACTGTTTATGCATTGAACTGATAGTAAAGTGCAAAGTATGTACTGTGAAACAACATAATTTCTTGAATAAATTCTCATCATAAGATTTTTGAAAAATTTACTTTCATCGTTAATTTTCACTCTTTCAACACGTTGTGCGTCACGGAAAAACCGCCGGACGTATTATTCATGTTTTAAGTGACATTAAACGTCAGTTCTACAATACGAACACATCTGAAGGTCTTAGCAATATGGCGGAGGCAGGCTTTACTTTTTCAGAGTAATCACGTCTCCCTGTATTGTAGCGTCCTTGCCCAGCTTACTGTCCACGTTCCGACGCGCACGAAGCGCACAATCAGTTGCCGCGAAATCGGACACAACTGCCGGCCTGCGAAGAACGACGCTTACAGGAGAGAAGTGCCTGTGCACCTTCCGCAATGAAAGAATTGCGTCGACGTTCCTGTTAATAACATTTGCTGAACACAATGGTGAAAGAGGTCATGTAGGACAGCTATCGTCTTTTGTGACTATAATGAAAACTTACTAAGATAAGTTGCATCTCCTGCCTGCCCCTCCAGATCACGCATGTAATAAAACAAAAACTTACACTGAAAGTAGCCTGTTATTAAAACTAAGCAAGATCTCGGGCAGTTGAGATCTGCAAATGTCAGTTAAAACGCTCACTGCTGCTCTAAATTACTTTATGAGTGGCCACAGTATATAGGCAACGGAAAATTTATCTAACTGCTCACTTCTTACGGGAGCAGCCAACGTTCTAACAAACACAAAATTAATGTTAAAAAATAAATGAATAGGTAATTAAACATGGGACAGGGAGCATGAAATCATAAAGCAGAAGTTTAATACTTTAAAATCATAATCTATTCAGTAAAATAAACAAGCAAATAAATGTGGGGCGACACAATTAAGCACACACCTTGTACAAAAGTGAATTAAATCATAAAATTACTGCCCGTAAGAAAATTGTTTCTGCCCTTTATGAATATGAAGGTAACGTGGGAGGAAATTTGCAAACACACAATGGGTAGCTGAAAATTCATTTATTCACAGACTCGCGCATAATTTGTGATGGTACATTACTCTCCGGGAACACTTGAAAGCAATGGCGAAACGAGGCGTCGGCGGCGTCTTGTCGAGATGGCATTCGTGTGAATCAAGGTAGTCGAGTGATTGTCAAAGAATAGATGAAAAAGAAATTCGTGTAGGGATTAAACATTACTGTATGAAAGGTAAAACTCGTCAGGAGACTAAAGAGAAGCTTGTTGAAAATTACAGAGACTCTTCACCTTCGATCAGAACAGTTTATGAGTGGTTTCTAAATTTTCGGAGTGGCCATATGGGCACAAGCGACGCTGAACGTTCTGCACGCCCTGTGGAGGTTCAGACTCCAGAAATCATTGATAAAATCCGTGATATGGTGATGGACGACAGAAGAGTTAAGGTGCGTGAGATTGCTAGTGCTGTGGGCATCTCGAATGAACGGGTACATAATATTTTGCATAAACATTTGGACATGAGAAAGCTATCCGCAAGATGGGTGCTGCGATTGTTCACGGTTGACCAAAAGTGAATCGCGTGAAGTGTTGCCAGGAAGGTTTGCAGCTATGCAGGAAGAATTCGCAGGACTTTAAGCGTCGTTTCGTCACTGTAGATGAAACATAGGTACATTGCTATACTCCTGAGACCAAAGAACATCTAAACATGCGTTACCAAGGGATAAACTGCACCAAAAAAGGCGAAGACAGGTCCTTCGGACAGAAAGGTTGTGGCGACGGTCTTTTGGACTTCACAAGTGACAATCGTCATCGACTATCACGAACAGCGTCAACAAACTATTACAGGTGACTATTATTCATCGTTATTGGACCATTTGAAAACAGAGCTGCAAGAAAAACGCCGGCGATTAGGCCACAAAAAAGTCCTTCTCCATCAGGCCAATGCGCCAGGACACACCTCAGCTAGCTGTTGTGGTCGGAAAATTATTGGAAACAGGATTCAAACTCGATTCAGCCCCCCCCCGTCCTATTCTCCAGACTTGGCTCACTCGGACTACTATTTGTTCCCCAATATGAAGAAATGGCTGGCGGGACGAATATTTCATTCAAATGAGGAGGTGATTACAGAAACTAATATCTATTTTGTAGGCTTGGACAAATCCTATGATTCGGAACAACAAATTAGAACAGCGTTGGAAGAAGAGTGTAAGTCTGAAAGGAGACTCGGTAGAAAAATAAATATGGTTTTCCGCGAACAAGTTAGTAGTTTTTATTCTTGCACGCCCCTCATAAGTATCAATAACAGTCCTACCTCGCTCCACTTCCACTGGGGTTCTGTGTGTCGTACAGAGCTACTGTCTTTGTCTGGCATTTAAATGAGAGCGAGTTTATTAAAAACGAAAAGAGAGAGAGAGAGAGAGAGAAAACATCTTTCTATCAGTAGCCAGTTCTGAGAAAAAAATTGGATATGTTTTAACTTGAATACACGTCGTACAAGTCAAGAAATATCAGCTCCTCCCTCCCTCTCTCTCTCTCTCTCTCTCTCTCTCTCTCTCTCTCTCTCTCTCTCTCTCTCTCTCTCTCTCTCACACACACACACACACACACACACACACACACACACACACAGACACACACACCGAGCGAATTGGCGCAGCAGTCGTAACACCTGCAATCGCGTTCGGGAGGACGGCGTTTAAAATCCGCCTTCGGCCGTCCCTAATCACTTAGGCGAATATCGCGATGGAGGCAGTGGAAGTGGCAGAGAAGATGCAGAGAAAGAGATGACAGCAGTGACAGTCCATAATGGAACAATAAGTAAATATGTGTTTTAAAGAGAGCCACAGAGAGAAAAATCTATTCTGCAGAATCTCATTCTATTTTCTTTTCATGTAAATGGCACATAGCATTTGTTTTACACATGTTTATTCTCTTTGCAAAAAATAAATAAACCACGCTCCAGAGACTCTATCTTAACGGTGAAGTGTATAAACTTCCGTGAAGATGTGAATAAAATGTTCAAATGTTTGTAAAGTCTATGGGACTTAACTACGGGGTTATCAGTCCCTAAACTTACAAACTACTGATGAACTACTTACGAACTAGGACGGCACAAATATCCATGCCCGAGGGGGGATTCGAACCCCCGACCGTAGTGGCCGTGCTGACAGTGACTGGAGCGCCTCAGTCACCTCGGCCACCGCGGCCGGCTGTGAATAAAACCATAGATATTGTCTAAGTTCACAGGTAAAGTACCCTCTGCTATGTACCATACAAAATTTTACGTAGGTAGTCTTGTTTTGAAGATTAAGTGTGCAAAGTTTAATCGCAATCAGATTAACGGTATGGCAGGGCATAAAATACGGACAAATATGATGCGGCAGTTTCCTAGGCGTCAAGGTGTTTATGACGTCATATCCGCTAAACTATAAATAGTACAAATGAATAATTTTGTAGTTACATTCATTGGCATAAATGAATACTAATAGCGAAATATGTTTTGAATTCATTGAGTAACATATAAGTAATAAATTTAAACGACATTCATAAATCGTCAGTTTTTCACAAATCTCGTGGTTCATTACGTCATATCTCCTGAACCGTATGTCGTACAGTGCCGCAATTATTCCTATAACCTTCATGAAATTGCAAGCAATATGTTGACAAAGTTTAATGGCAATCAGACTTACGGTATGGCCCTGAATAAAATACGAACAAAAAGACAAACAAACATTAATTTTTATATATTGGATTTTTTTGTGCAATCAGTTTCGGTCTCGCTTTGAAGCCATTTTCAGGTCCCTTAACCAGATGGAGGTTCGATACCAGTTCAGAAAATATTAGGAGCCTTTTCAATTGGTGTAGTGGAATTCTTCTCATATAATCCCTCTTTCTGCCGCCACCGACGACAGACTGCTTCCGTAGTCCATGCATCGTACTGTCCTAATGGTTATGTTGGTCGCACACCCCTAACTGATCTACGCGGTTATTCCACGTAGTGCTAGCTGTCCCTTAGTACTGACAACGCTACGCTAACGCTGTTTCTGGTGTTTATTACTGGTAGGCAGTTGGTCTCTACATTGTCCGTAGTGAGAGGGAACACCTAAAATGTGATGTTCTTGGCAGGCTCTTGACACTATGGAATTGCGGAACAATCTCCGAAGTGCAGAGTCCCATGCATGTAGCTCCAACTACCTTCCCTCGTTCAAAATCTGTTAATCACGTCGGAAACATCAGTCAGCGGAATACGTTTGACAGTTTCATTGTATGGTATACTACCGCCATGCGTGCCTATGCCTATCACTCGCCCATGAACCTTGTCAACTTAGTCTAAAGCGAAAATAGCTAAATACGATGATTATTTGATCAGCAATACCCAGTTTTGGCATTGTTTTACAACTAATAGTACCCAGTGACGCATTTTCTCGACATCCTTTATGTGCTGGTGCATCGAAATAATATAAACTCTTCGGAAGTGAATTTCAATATAAAAATCAACCAATAGTAAATTTCAACTAAAAACGATTAAATCAGATTACGAGTCTTCCAAGTTCAGACGATCTTGCAGCTCATTGGGCACGTTCAACTACGCATTCGTGCTACGCACTTCCTGTTGAAACTGAAATTCCAAATACTAACGTTATAAATCTCGGCTGCTCCTAGTCTACGAACTATTTTTCTGCACGTATGAGGGCGGCTCCACGTACGTATTTATGAAATGCGTTAAAAAAAAAAAAAGTTTGTATAGCTTATGGGACTTAACTTCGGGATCAAAAGAAAAAAAAAAGTTCAAATGTTTCTATAGTCTATGGGACTTAACTACGGGGTCATCAGTCCCTAAACTTACAAACTACTTATGAACTAGCTAATACTAAGGACGGCACAAATATCCATGCCCGAGGGGGGATTCGAACCCCCGACCGTAGTGGCCGTGCAGACCGTGACTTGAGCGCCTCAGTCCCCTCGGCCACCGCGGCCGGCACCTACGGGATCATCAGTCCCTAAACATACAAACTACTTATCAACTAGCTTATCCTAAGGATAGCACAAATATCCATGCCCGAGAGGGGATTCGAACCCCCGACCGTAGTGGCCGTGCAGACCGTGACTGGAGCGCCTCAGTCCCTTCGGCCCCCGCGGCCGGCATGAAATGCGTGCTATAGCTCCTGTCGACGACTGCACCATTAAAGAGGGGGCATGAAATCGGATCAAGGATGGTGGGTGGAGGAGTCTACCGTGTACTCTTGAAAGGAACCATCCCGGTAATTGCTAATCTTTCGAAAGCTGAACGACTGCTGCAGGATCTGAACCGGCGTGACCCGGGTGCGAGTCGAGTGCATTACTGATGCGGCGCCTTTGTATGCGACTGCAGTACACAATGCACGGCACCACGTGGCCGGCAAGCAATGAGAACACCAAAGAAGACAGCGTCACAGCGCCTTACCTGGTTGACAAGCGTAATGCGCCTGTTTCCCTCCCCAGTGTGAATGATGCAAACCTCGTGGCATCATAAAGTGTATCGAACGGCGCAGATCGCATGTGGAGTGTATAATCAGTGAAATTTTCTTCGGCCGGAGCGAGTACGTAAAAAAATGGAAACTGGAAAGGGACACTGATTCGTTCTTTATTCATTTTCTCGCTCTCCTACGTGTAGAACAACAAAGTTTATATGTAGATTTTATACAATTGAGCGCTGCATTTTATGTAACAACGTAACGAACAAGTTTCATTTTGGACAAGTCACGGTCTTGAAACGCCATCAAGGTCAACACGTGGCAGGACCGTTAATTTTTAATTACTATCATTATCGTCTTATTGTGATTTGATTACAAACTCCACGATTGCAATTTACGACAATGACAGTAATTAAAAATTAACTTTCATACCACATCTGAGTATATATATCCGCTCGGTTAGCCGTGTGGTCTAATGCACCGCTTTCCGAGACAAGGAGGCATACCGGCCTCGGTTCGTATCCGCCGGGCGGATTAACGAAAGAGGTTGGAGTGCCGGCCAGCCTGGATGTGGTTTTTATCCGGATTTCCTCATCCCCCTAGGTGAATGCCGGGCTGGTCCCCAAGTTCCGCCTCAGACGACTCGCAAACATTTGGTAACACTTTACACTTTCACACACATATAACACTATACGCAGACATTTGGGGTACACATTTCCTCCTGGGGGGTGCATGGGGTGGCGGCAGGAAGGGCATCCGGCCACCCTGTAAATATTAACACATGCCAAATCCGCTTTTAGCACAGTGCCGACCCTGCGTGTGCGGGATAAGGGCCAAACAGAGACAGACAGACACACACACACACACACACACACGCACACACACACACACACATATATATATATATATATATATATATATATATATATATATATATATATATATATATAATCCACACTAATTAAGGACTATGTCAAGATAAATATTCATTTCTCTTTTTGTTCAATCAACTCCAAACCATTTTCATGTTCTCAGAATCATTTCTATTCGTGTAGTCTATCATTTAATTCCAGTTTTGTTTGCTTGTTTTATCTTCCTGGAAACTTTTGAAATTTTTGAGTCTTGGTCTAAATATAGTGCTGTTAAATAAGCTCTGATTTAGAATCTGCATTATTTGTTAAGCCCTTTTTGTTTTGTCTCCCCACTGATTTTGGAAGAATTTGTGCGTTTTATTTGCTAGTCTGTTTTCTTTTGGTCACTGTAGATAACATGACAACGTCTGTTATTTTAGAATAGATAGAATATATTTCCTTACCTCGTATCAGAACTCAGCTGTCATCTTTCTTCTTCATTGGACCAAAAATTATGTTCTGTTTTGTAAATCTTCTAATGCCATGATGCATTCAGGTAAAGCAGTATTTCCGGCTCATAAATCTGTCGTATAATCCCGTACTTCAACATCTTTATGAGGGCATTCCTCATTTTTCAGAGATCTCAGTTTCTTGTATGCTTCTCATGTTCTACTTTTAGTTTATTTATTTTCATTCTTCAATTTTATATTTTCACCCATGTTTTTAAAGTTGTTTAATTTATTGATGTTGCGATACTTTATTTTTAAAATTCTTGCTCAGTTCTGTGGTTGGTCGTGTGCTGTGTCTATTAAAAAGATATTTGCAGATTTGCCATTCCAGCTGCCTCCAATAAAAATTATATTTTTATTTTTGCATTCCCGAAGGTTCCATATATATTTTCAAGAGATCGCCTGCAAAACCCAAACGATTTATTACTTCTTCCATTTTAGTGTCATCTATGTAGTTATTAACAATTTTTTGATTTTTTCCTTTGTTTTTCATTCTATTATAATTTTTCTAGCAGAAATTTGATTAACATTGACGAAAAACCTTCGTCTTGTCTCACTACTTATAAGAGCTTGTAAATTTCCAAGAAATTTTATTTTAGATACTTTGTTTATGAGAATTTGTTTACTTTTTCCTAAATATTCCCATTTACTGAAATGTCCTTCATAGTTTCGAAGGAGATTCCCTGTGCACCGAATCATATGAGTTTTTAAAATCAACAAATATTGCTATTTTCTTTTTATTTAATATTACTTCTGTCATAGCATTTGCTTTGGACAAAAACTGCTACCTCTAAATCGTTTTTATACTCTTCAATTTGCTTATGTACTGAAAGGAAGGAAATAATATTTCGACAAGAGCTTAAGATAATATTGTAAAGGTTTATTTACTGCTTTAGTTTGTCTCTTCGTCAGAATATGGAAGGAGATTTTTGTGTCCCGACTTCGTCGCCGCTTTTGTGTCCCAGCCTCGTCGTAGGTGTCGGTGGCCGAGTGGAATGTGACCGACACAGGAATAAAGACAGCACGCTGGTGCAGGTACGGAGGGGAGCAGCCAGAAACTATAAACACTAGAGTAAATTAGAAAGATATATATTGCACAGAATGTAACAATACTTAACTTTTACATAGTACTGCAGAATGTTGATACATAGTTGTTAGAGGCCTGCCTAGTGCCTGTACAATAGCAAAGTCTTCACTGGTGCCTATCTGATTACGAAGGTCCTAACTCGTTGCTATCTCAGTCCGAAGTGCCCGATGTCCTTCAGTGGTGGCCACGAGCGGCGTTGTCGCAGAGGGCGCTCGTGGCTGTCGTCGTGAGAACGCCGCGCCGTGCGTGCATGGCGGCGCGCGGCGAAAGTAAGTGGCGCGCACTTTGTACTTGTGCGACACCACAGAGATAATGTTTCTTTCGTTACGTAGCGGTCGAAGTGAGAATGGACGCCACAGTAAACCTTAGAAGACTTCTGTCATTGCATGTCATCGCAACATTTTCCATCTACAGTGTTTCTGCATACAGAGTATATCCTTCCCTCGCCAGAAAAATAGAGAAGTAAATAAATAAATTAAAAAAAAAAATGAAATAATAATTTGGGTGCTGGTAACATACACAAAGAAATCCAGGAAACATGGGCACAAAAATGCAGATTTAGTACATCATCAATAACGTGAAATGTACGTATTGCATTTAACAAGTGCTCATAGTTCTTAAGATACGGTATGCATTTTATATATCATAGGTAGTGGACGTTCTTCCTTGCTTTAATCCAGCTTCCTTAACTTCTTAGTATTCGTTCTCTTCTATTTTCTCCCCTTTAACAAAGTCACCCTGTATAAATACTTGCAAATTATTAATGTAGGTTCTATATCGGAAATAAATGATGTGCAATACCCAAGTATACTGTTTTAATAGCTATAAATTAAATTGTGTAACTAAATTTGGTATTAATAGCTATTCTCTTTCTTCTGTTACAGGTAAGCGCACAATTCGAGTCTTATCTCTGAGTGAAGGTAAATAAACATAGCCGTACTCTATGATACACTCGCTTTTTTATTAACAGTTTTAATTATGTGCTGTTGCTACAAGAATAGCCGTGCAGTTTTAGACGCCATGTTAGAGACTGCGCGGTCGCTCCGTCCGGAGGTTCGAGTCCTATGTTTTGTCCTTGGGATACGTTTCATTTAGTTTAAACAATTTGTAAGTATAGGGACCAATGATCACAGTAGTTTGATCTCACAGGTTCACAAACATTTGACTGATTTTGCTACAACAATCTCATAAAATGCCTCACTAAATTACCTTCAGGTGTCCACTGAATATTAAAACGTTGAAATTCATTGATTCTTTACACACAATTATATTGATTACAAATCAATAGATGTAGATCGTTTTGTTCTTAGATATGTACTCTTAATGAAATCTCATGTGAAATTACTATTTAATGGGTTACTTAATTGCAATAACATTGACTCCTTTGACAAGTAGTAGTTTGTCCAATGCTTAAGAAGATACACAAGTTGTCCTTACATAAAATAAAAATGGTTTAACGTACTTGTGTAACACCTTGTTTCTGCAATAGCTGTTGAGAGACATCTTTATGTTGGTGTCAATTTCGATTGTAAACTGTTCATTCACATGACTGATACAGTAAGTGTAATAACTTAACTCATTTCAGTTTTTAACCTTATGAGGAAACATTTTGCAAAATATGTATAAAGAAAACAGCATTTTACGCTAGGTCTAAACCAAAGATACGCTGTTGCAGGTCTTGTATTTTGTTATAGCACTCCCATAGTGTGCTCACAATGACGTCGGAAACTTTTTCACACCGATCACCGGAGTACAAATAACAGCGCTGGCAACGCTCTGCCCTGGTACACCTTGCGAACGCTATACTGCCACCTGGACCTATGTGTACCGTTTCTTTCGTCACGTCATCAGAAGGTCTTGCGGACGACTGTGGAATTGTTGGGAAGATCAGTAACTTCAACCAAGATGGCGTAACGGACAAATGCCTAACAAATACAGAAGGAAGAATACGAATTTTGGCATTAACCATTTGGGACAGCCTGTGTATCGACCAGACTCCTCAGGATTGGTGATTCCGCGCGTGACGTCAGCAGGCGGCAGTGCGGTCGCACCGGGACTGGAGTCAGAAGGCCCTGGGCAGCCATCCGAGGTCAGCGCGCCGCAGACCGGGCGGCGTGGCGCGGCCACAGAGCAGGGTTTCACAACGCGCCGTCCAGCCAGGCCGGGCCGGCCACGCCCACCGCGAGGCCGCCCGTGACGTCACATACCACACCCGCCAGCTGCGATTCCGCCTTAAAGGGGGATGCAACAGACGTTCCAAATTTTAGACATAAACTTTCACGTATGCGTTAATAAATACCTTAATCCGATCGCTACCAAACTTCACGGAATCACCCACTGCGTTGATCCAGAGATAATTTTGAAGATTTTAAAAGCTGTTCAAATGCTTGTAATTCTATGGGATCAAACTACGTTGGTAATCAGTTCCTAGACTTACAAACGACTTAAACTAAGTTAAAGTAAACTAAGGACAACACACACATCCTTGCCCGAGGCAGGATTCGAACCTCCGACGTGGGACGCCGCTCGATCCGTAACGTGGCGCTCCAGACCGCTCGGCTACTCCCGCTCCAGCCGTGTTAGAATCCTTAAGCCGTCAGCACACGGGGCGTGTATCTCAACGAGTGTGGCCAACGTGGCGAGTTTCTGACGTCACAACGAGCGAACCGCACGTTAGCGAGGCTTTCCCAACGTGTCGGGCAGTATCAAGCATGCCAGATATTCTCAACTTGCGTCTGAGGGATCACCAGTAAGGTGGGAGAATGCCACCGACGTCACACCACGTGGCTATCCGTACGCGTGGGCAGCTCTTTTCGCTGCAGAGATAAAGACGCCATATTAGCCGTCGTATTTCATAAGTCTTTTGTATATAACTTATGTCTTATGAATGTATGACATTTCAGAGCATGTAAAATTAACTGAGTAAATTGAGAACCTTTCGAAAACCGGCCATTAGAGGTATTATTTGTTGGAATAAATGACTCGAAAAGTCTTATATGTGATTAAAAATATTCCGTATTACAGTAATCTGCCGTGTCAAGGTAAGGCGGACTGAAGATCTATCTACACGAATTGTTCTTTACATAATTAGTTGTAATTACATGTCAGCAACTGATATGTGTACCAGTAGTGTATACACCAAGTTTAATACCTTCGTTGATGAAATGTAGATGAATTATTTTAGCCGGCCGCGGTGGCCGAGGGGACTGAGGCGCTCCACTCACGGTATGCACGGGCACAACGGGGGGGGGGGGGTTCGAATCCCTCCTCGGGCATGGGTATTTGTGCCGTCCTTAGTTAGTTCATAAGCAGTTTGTAAGTTTAGGGACTGATGACCCCGTAATTAAGTTCCATAAGCTATACAAACATTTGAACATTTTTTTAAAATTATTTTTGGTAGCGTGGGCAGCAAACTAATGGGCTATCAAATGGAAAGTGGCTTCTAGCGCTGGTTCAAGGCTCGTCAAAAACAATATTTTTTTTTCTTTTTTAATTTGGGTTTTCTGATAGACTCAAAGTCTTTCATATAAATTTCAAACAAGTATAATGCATATTATTGGATGCTATGTAAACATAAGTGCGCATCCACTGAGGAATCAGTTTGTTGGGTTGGTTTTATGAATAGGACAGTTTGCACCAAACTTAGAGTAAAATACGCACTTTATTGTTATACGTCTTGGGTTTTAAACGTTGATAACCTTCTTGTCCTAAATAGTAACATTGACTGCGGAAGAATGATCTTAAAGTTTTACTAAAAAGTGAGACTGTTGCAATAATGTTTGCTTCATGTGAAGGCCATTTCTAATATTATATCGCACAGTTTATCAGAAACTTTTATAATTCGCTACACTTATTGACATAGCATGCAACTTTTAGAGTCCAATTTTCATAGATATTTTGTCACTGGAGCGCGCTGCGGTCATGTGTAGCTCGTTGAGGCACACGTCTCGTATGCAGAAGTCGTGCCGTCTCCGAGCGTTCAGCCACACGTTGGACTCACCACGTTGACATAACACGTTCAGACACACGCTCCGTGTGCCGACAGCTTTATGGAACATACATACATACATACACACATCCATTTTTATAGATAAGATAATCGAGAGGTCACCTCGTGCAGAAAATCCTACACTGGAAGCCCTTGCTCAGTTATGGATGACTAAGGGACAGCATGGCTCAGTGTTCCTGCTGGGGACTTCCAACAACCTCTCGCGTCCGTGCACGCGTCTAGTGGCTGCACTGCGCTATAGAACGTGAGGTCCGATTCAGCATCGGGAGGTAAGTCGGGGCTTTTGCCAGCTATACCTGGCGTCATGTAAGAAGGCGCTTCCGAGCATAGAGGCGGATCGATAGGGGAAGCGAAGATGGGAGGAGCAACGGCCGTGCGCCAACCCTTGCGCGACGTCACCCCGACCTGTGCAAACTGCGGTGGCCCACATGCCACGAGCTACCGCAAATGTCCCTACATCACAGGATGGGAGAGACCTAAGAAAAATCGGCGTAAGCGCCGATCCGGCGCCACTGATGTGCTGGACCAGAAGACACCGGTGCCCCCCCCTGTCCCCTCCCGCAGTGGATGGAGGCAGTCTGGGCCGTTGTGGTGTGACTGTCAAGTCCACCGACGACGCCGTCGCGGCTCTCAATGTCACCTTTGCGGCCGAGAGTGCAGCATGGAAGAAAGAATTGGCCGCTGTCCACCGCCAGCTGCAACAACTACGGACGGAACTACGATCTGTCAAAGAGGCGCCCCTCCCTGCACCCCCCCCCCCCCCCCAACTATGGGTGCGCGGGCGGGAGTGGACACTGCGACTCAAACGGACGCCGCTGCTGCACCCGCCTCGCCGATGGTGCCTACCGGAGCGGACGCCGGGGACGTGCTCATGGAGCACGAAGACACACCTGCCCCGCCCTCTGACGCGGAGGGAACTAGGCAGGCACAGGCACAAGACGAAGGACCTTCTACCACCGTGTCCACCCAGGAAGTAACCATGAAAGAAGAGGTAAGGCACAATGACGCACCAACTGCCGACAGGATTATCAACAGGCACAACGTGAAGAAGGTCCTGACGCTGATCGCCGACCCCTCTGAGTGGCTCCTATCCCTACCATAACAGTCCCTACCCCTTCATTCCTCCACCTATCCCTAAACCTCCTCTCCCTAATGATCCACTCCATCTATCCCTACTCAAGTCCCTCTACAGCCTTCTCCTGAAGAACGACATTCGTCTTAGCAATTCCCATCCTGTGTTTGCCCCATCTGACTGGGCACACATCATGAATGTGCCAGACTTAGATTCATTGGAAGAATACTAAGGAAATGCAGTCCGAAAACAAAGGAAGTAGGTTACAGTTCACTTGTTCGCCCACAGCTTGAATACTGCTCACCGGTGTGGGATCCGTAGTAGGTGGGATTGATAGAGGAGGTAGAGAAGATTCAACGGAGAGCAGCGCGCTTCGTTACAGGATCATTTGGTAATCGTGAAAGCGTTACGGAGATGATCGACAAACTCCAGTGGAAGACTCTGCAGGAGAGACGCTCTGTCGCTCGGTACGGGCTTTTGTCGAAGTTTCGAGAACATACCTTTACCGAGCAGTCTAGCAGTATACTGCTCCCTCCTACGTATATCTCGCGAAGAGACCGTGAGGATAAAATCAGATAGATTAGAGCCCACACAGAGTCATACCGACAATCCTTCTTTCCGCGAACAATACGTGACTGGAATAGGAGGGAAAATCGATAGTAGTACTCAAGGTACCCTCCGCCACACACCGTCAGGTGGCTTGCGGAGTATGGTTGTAGATGTAGATGTAGAATGTGGCTGCCCAGTGGGAGAAGGACAGATGCAGAGAAGGAAGAGAGAGGCCACATAGTCAAGACCGGACCACCAACCAGGTCCATAAGAAGAAGAAAGAGGAGCTATAGGCTCCAAATAAGGAGAGAAGACAGTAGCCAGGTCCAAGCTACAAAGAAGACACCGAAAACGAGAGGACCAAATACAAGAAAACAATGAGGATATGTAGGAACAAGCCAGACGGCTTTAAACTACACAAAGTATGACCTCTTGGAAGGTCAACAAGGCAAAGAACGAGTGCGCCTGCGGGAGAAACATTGCATAACTCGCAGCCAGTCTCGCGCCTACAGAATGAACATTATTGGCTGTCATTGCGGTAATGGAGGGGGATGCGCAGAACGGCTGAAAACTGGGCCGCCTTCCTACGTGACGCCGACTATAGGCGCATGACATCGGCAGCCTGGGGCCCGGCCACACTGTGCACCACAAGGCCGCCCTGCCGCCCAGCTAACGGTGTCCTGGCCAGCCTGCAGCCTGCAGCCTTCAGCCGTCGGTCCGGCCAACACCTCTGGCAGCGGCCGGCGCGGCGGACCGGTCGGCCGACCGTCGCTTTCCTTTCCAACATAACAGTACGCCAGCGTCGTGACGTGGAGCGCACCGAACCAAGGCCGCGTGCGTGACCAGCGAAACCACAACTCACTGCACCGCAGCACAGTGGCTACCGGGCTTCTGGGCAGCGCCGCAACAGTCGCCTCACGCTGCCCGCACCTGCCTTCCACGTTGTAAACTGAAATACTCCATATACGATCGTTCGAAAAGTCATGTGTTTCTTGTAATGCAAAAAGCACCGGTTTTTAGTTATCCCGACACGACTCACGATGCCGCCTCTCAACTTTACTTCCGCCAGTACCTCGCCTCCTACTTTCCAAACATCACAGAAGTTCTCCTGCGAAACTTGCTAGACCAGCACTCCTGCAAGAAAGGTTATGGTGAAGACATGGCTTAGCCACAGCCTAAGGGATGTTTCCAGAATGAAACTTTCACTCTGCAGCGGAGTGTGCGCTGATATGAAACTTCCTGGCAGAGCCGGCCGCGGTGGCCGAGGGGACTGAGGCGCTTCAGTCACGCTCTGCACGGCCACTAGGGTCGGGGGTTCGAATCCCCCTTCGGGCATGGATATTTGTGCCGTCCTTAGTATTAGGTAGATCATAAGTAGTTTGTAAGTTTAGGGACTGATGACCCCGTAGTTAAGTCCCATGAGCTCTACAAACATTTGAACATTTTTGAACTTCCTGGCAGATTAAAATTGTGTGCCGGAACCGGGACTCTAACCTGGGACCTATGTGAGGCGGCATCGTGAGTCGTGTCGGGATAGCTCAGTCGGTAGAGCGCTTGCCCGCGAAAGGCAAAGGTCCCAGGTTCGAGTCCCGGTTCCGGCACACAATTTTAATCTGCCAGGAAGTTTCATCAAATCAAATGTTTGTAAATCTATCGGACCAAAATGCGTGGTCATCAGTCCGTAGCTTACAAACTACTTAAACCTAGGTAAACTAACCTAAGGACAACACACACACCCATGCCCCAGGGAGGACTCGAACCTACACGGCGAGCAACCGCGCGCTCCGTAGCGAGACGCTTTAGACCGCTCGGCTACTCCACCGCGGCGGAAGTCTCATATCAGCGCACACTCTGCTGCAGAGAGGAAGTTTCATTCTGGACCAGTTTTTAGTTCTGAACAGCGGATATTCGTTAATGTTTGTCTCCTGCCGGAATCTCAGCCACAGCCGAGCACCGGCATCCACCCTCCACCCTCCAGCTGAAGCAACAGTGGACTAAAACTGTGCGCACAAAGAATTCTCCCCACCACAACTACCAAGGTCTCACCATTGCCGCCGACCCTTTTTCCCCAGTGACAACATTCATGGACAATGTCTGATGTCCTTACATCAGAAACTGCCCATTATACATCCATCTGGGATGCAAGATCTATGAGACAAGGGAAATATCGCGGACTTCAAGAAGAATATAGTTATTCCAATACCTAAGAAAGCAAATGCAGACAAAAATGTTCAAATGTTTGTAAATCTATCGGACCAAACTGCGTGGTCATGAATCCGTAGCTCACAACTACTTAAACTAAGGTAAACTAACCTAAGGACCACACACACACACACACCCATGCACCAGGGAGGACTCGAATCTCGATGGCGAGCAACCGCGCGCTCCGCAGCGAGGCGCCTTAGACCGCTCGGCTACTCCACCGCGGCCAAATGCAGAAAAATGTGAAAATTACAGTTTAATAAGTCTTGGTTGCAAAATACTAACTCGAATTATTTACATTCTCTGAACTTTCTCTAAATCGTTCGTCAGTCCCACCTGGTGTGGATCCCACAATGCGCAGAAATACTCCAAAATAGGACGCACAAGTGTAGAGTAGGCAGTTTCTTTAGTAGAACTGTTGCCTCTTCTAAGTGTTCTGCCATTGAAGGGTAGCCTTTGGTTCGCCTTCCGTACAGTATTTCGTATGTGTTATTTCCAATTTACGTTTCTCGTCATTGTTATTCCTTTGTATTTAGATCATTTGACGACCTGTAGATTTGACTAATTTATCGTGCAAATTAAGTTTAATGGCTTTCTTTGAGTGATCATGCGAATAAATTCACACTTATCATTATCAAGTTTTGGACCATGCAGATGTTGTTGTCTTCAGTCCGCAGACTGGTTTGATGCAGCTCTCCACGCTACCCTGTCCATACAGTGGAACTGCATGTCCTCGGGAAAAGTAACGACTGTAGTTTCCACTTGCTTTCAGCCGTTTGCAGTAACTGCATGCCAAAGCCATGTTAGCTGATGTTACAAGGCCAGCTCAGTTCATCATCGAGACTTTTTCTCCTATAACTACTGAAAAAGCTGCTGCCCCTTTTCAGGAACCACACGTTTGTCTGGCCTCTCCACAGATACCCCTCCACAGTGGTTGCACCTATGGTACGGCTATCTGCATCGTTGAGGCACCCAAGCCACCCCACCTCGGCAATGTCTGTGGTTCATGGGGGTGGACCATGCAGATACCTAAATAATTTAGCAGCTGTTTTTTTTTTATCTTCTGGTGACTTTACTAACTGATAGACGATAGCGTGCGGCTCCATAGCACAGTGGTAGAGTGCCAGACTCCAAATCTGAAGCTCGCGGGTTCGATCCCCGCTATGTCCTAGGATTTTTATCCGTCACTTTCCACTTCTTTCACCTCTGGCAGTGTTGCTGATGTGAAAAATACCGAGTAGCACCGTGGTTCGGAACCCACGTTAAATTGTAGGTCTTCCTATAACTGGCTGGGTAAGTCAGTTCGAGGGTCGGAAGAAAGCAACGGCAAACCACCCCCAAACAGGACCATGCCTAGTAAAGCACTGTGGTGTTCAAATTAATCTTCGGATTGTTGACTGCTGTTTTTTTATTAGATGACAGCATCATCCACGTACAGTCTATGGGAGCTGCTCACCTTGTCTCCTAAATCTATATCTATAAATGTGAATGTCTGTTCGGTGTACATTTATCACGTTTGAACCACAAGGCACAAAAAGCTAAAAATTTGTACAGTTACTAATGTCTACCCGGGGAAGACTTTAGTCACAGTTTTATGGCGATCGGATAGCTATTTATCTATATATATTAATGTCAATGTCTGTTTGGTGTACGCTTATCACGTTCGAACACAAGACGCAGAGACTTAAATATTTGTACAGTTACTAATTTATGCCTGAGGAAGGTTTTAGGCACGGTTTTATAGCGATCTGATAGATATTTAGTAATTTGAAGAATATAACGCGAAATTCGGAACAATAATTACCCTTTGAAAACTATATTTACTCTTTGAAAATGGTTTTATTGGTAGCATTGTTGCTTGACGGTTGATAACGATAAAGGGGTTGAGTATATTGGGATGGAAGGTTATCGGTCTATGTAAAATTCTACGTGTGTGTGTGTGTGTTAATATTTCGCTCTGCAGCGAAAACTACAGAACGCAAACGAATGGTCTGTGTGTAATTGTCGTCCGAAGTCTCCTGTTGTACACCATAGCAGTTCCATGCCGATAGCTATAAGGGGTGGAAGATATGGTGGTTGAAAGTCGTCAAATTATAAAAAAATTCGGACTGAAGGCCAGCGATGACCTTTGCGGCAAGGAGGTTACGTACAGCGTACGTGATGCCACAGACCATATCTTTGGTCTATGCGTGATACAATGTCTTCGGCTCTTTCTCTGTAAGGATAAGCATACGAATATAAGAATAAATAAATAAAGCGGTAAAAACCACCAAGAGAACAGTCTCTGCTAACGGTATACTACGCCTTCCACATTGCTTCAAGGGGTTCTACACAAATCTATAGTTTTGTTTCGATATTCATGAAATTTTGCACACTCTACCTCAAAACCAAGAGCAGTGTCACTGTCTGTATAAAATTTCGTTCGGTGCTTGGTGGAGGGTACTTAACTTACGGAATTTTACAAAATGCATAGTTTTGCTCCAATCTTTATGAATTTTTGCACACATAACCTTTGAACCAAGAGGAAGATCACTGGGTAGATAAATGCTTGTATATCAAAGCAAGACTTATTAGTCTCCAGGGAGTTTCTGCGATCGTTATATGAATAAAATTCTTGAATATCCGTCTCCAGATCGCTTTTATTTTCTAAAACACGACCGGTCACTGTCCTGTGATGAACGAATGTTCGTTACTGTGAACATTCGTTCATCACAGGACAGGTTACTCTGTAACTCCAAAATTTGATCTGAAGATGGGCAGCTGTCCCGAAACCGGTCAGGTTTAGAAAATAAAAGCGATCTGGAGACGGATATTCAAGAATTTTTTTAAATGTTGTATGGTACACGACAGAGGGCACCTTGCAGAAAACTTTGCCGAGAGAGGGAAAGGTGGAAACGAACAGAGAGATGGGAGAGAAAGAGGTGGATGCAGAGAGAGGGGGGAAGGGGATGTGGACTACGAGAGTGTGGGGTAAATAAACACCCGGGCAACGCCGGGCGTAGAGCTAGTCGTTTATAAGTATAAGGAATAGTAGAGGTCCTGCCGGCCGCGGTGGCCGAGGGGACTGAGGCGCTCCAGTCACGGTCTGCACGGCCAATATGGTCGGGGGTTCGAATCTCCCCTCGGGCATGGATATTTGTGTCGTCCTTAGTTAGTTCATAAGTAGTCTGTAAGTTTAGGGACTGATGACCCCGTAGTTAAGTCCCATAAGTTCTACAAACAGTAGAGGTCCTACAACACTTCCCTGGGGAACACCAGATATACTTCTATGTAGATGTAAAGCACGTCTTCATCAGAGACGGGACCTTATGTCTCAGAATGTGTGCTATGAACCGATCCCACTCGTGCCTGGCTTAGGGTTACCAGACGTCCTCTTTTTCCCGGACATGTCCTCTTTTTTGGACCCTAAAAATGGTCCGGCCGGGTTTTTAACAAAATGGGAAAATGTCCTCTTTTTTGCGTTGTGCAAGTGCTTCATCTTGAAATTGTGTAAATAGAACTCTCTGAAATTCTACAATCACTAACTCTAGAGAATTTAACCTTCCTTGAAACAATGTTGATTTTTGAATTTTCTGCTCTGTGGTCGAGTTACTTCGGAAGAAGAATTGAAATAACTGGTGTGGCAATTGTCGAGGAATACGAGCTTCGAGGTGGCCAATTAAAAACATACGTCTCCAACAATGCAAGTCAGTGCGATACACATGATATAATGTGGAATCTCTCCCCTCATTTCTCTGGTCGGAGTGTTGTGTGACACCCAAAAATAAGACGTCCAGTCTTCGTGCCGGCACTCGGCAGTTCTGAGTGCTGTCTGTCAACCGCACTTTTGACTTCTAGATCAAATCCAGTGCATTGTTCGTTATACACAAGTTAAAACCTCGTTCAAACCTTCACACAAATGTCAGATGCGACAGTCACCATTGCCGTTTCACCATTCGCCTGTTTAGGACCAAAGAGACGTAACTACGTAAAGAGTGTTTTGAAAACATCGATTTAAAGCTTTTGTCCTAAAAACTGAGTAGTTTTTAATAATTAATTGCGAGCCTTTGTATGGCAAATTAAAAGTTTATTAAAGAAATCAGAAAATAACAGCAACCAGTCACCTTTTGTATGTATTTATTTCCACAACCGGTTTCGAACTGCCTGGCAGTTCATCATCAGGCGGTGTACATGGTTTAGAAGTTGCTTATAACATTGTGGAATACGTTTGGCTGTACCACACCGCCTGATGATGAACTGCCAGGCAGTTCGAAACCGGTTGTGGAAATAAATACATACAAAAGGTGACTGGTTGCTGCTATTTTCTGATTTCTTTAATCAACACAGTCGCAGGTTCCACACTTCCAGAATGGATACAAGTTTAAAAGTTTATTTACTTAGATAATTTTCACAGTTACTTTATTCTTGACGATTTTACAGTCAACAGTACTGTGGTTTCCGTAAAATGAACCATCGTAAAAAATATCAGGTGAAAACAGGGGTGATTGGCAAGATATCTTGTAAGTATGGAAAAAATGTTCAGCACTTAAGACGATGAACACAAGTGGTAAAGTGATGAAATATTAGGGCTTCACTGCTATATATCATGTAATTCGTTCTACAGGTCTCAAAATGTAATGGTTCTTAATTTGTAGGATGAAGAAATTTTGTAAGATGTATTACAAACAAGACTCTGTTAATACAGTAGAGCCGGCCGCGGTGGCCGAGGAGACTGAGGCCCTCCAGTCATGGTCTGCACGGCCACTACGGTCGGGGGTTCGAATACCCCCTCGGGCATGTATATCTGTACCGTCCTTAGTATAAGGTAGTTGATAAGTAGTTTGTAATTTTAGGGACTGATGACCCCCCCCGCCCCCGTGGATAGGTCCAAAAAAAAAAAAAAAAAAAAAATCTAGTAGAGACATCACCAGTACTTGAGTTTTCAATACGAGAGAGACAGAGAGCGCGAAAGAAGGTTCTTTTATGAACCTAGAAATGTCCTCTTTTCTGAAGACGGACGTCTGGTAACCCTATGCTGGCTCTCGGTCGCGTTTCTCTCACCGAGTTGTCACCAACACCGTTCTCGGCTGCAGCCAGCTATGACTCCACGAGGCACGGAGCGGCAGACACCTACACCTCGAATGCAGGCTCCGCGGCTGCCGCTGTCGCCGCTTCAGAATACCCCCCCCCCCCCCCCCGTTCCGCCTTGCCGCTGGGTCGTGACTCGTTAGTGCTTGCTGTCCCGCGTCCCGGCCTGAATATAAAGGCAATCCAAACACCCTTACGGCCGCACGTGCCTTTCATGAGGCGCCGCCCGGCGGCTTCAGACTCCACCACCTAGAGAGAAGGCCGCGGCGCTATCGTGTGACGTCAGGCAGAGTAGGTTGCGCGCGCATAGTTGACTGGCTCGCTGCTTCGGCACAGTGGGCCGTGCCCAACGGCTACCCACGTCACACGAGAGCGCCGCGGCCTTCTCTCTAGGTGGTGGTGATGGCTCTTCGGTTTGACGAAACTTTCAACTTCTTGAGCTTCACCATAATTTGCTCCACAACAAGATTATGATCTGAGCCTACATCCGCTCCTCGATACGTCTTGGCACCTTTCACTGCATTCCTGTATCTCTGATTGAGGAGAATATAGTCGATTTGATTCCGTACTATTCGTTTCTTTATTGTCTTGTGGCGATATCCAGGTATACAGGCGACGTTTTGGTAACTTGAAAAAGGTATTGGTTATTACCATGGAGTTTTCTTGGCAAATTGTAGAAGGCGATCTCCTCGTTCATATCTTTCGCCCAGTCCGTACTGCCCAGTCCATTTGTCACATGAACATTGTCCTATCTTTGCATTTATATCACCCAGGAGTCAAGTGACATCTTTCTTCTTTGTCAGCTTCATGACTTCATCGTTTTCCTTGTGAAATATTCGTCCCTTTTATCAGCAGTCGTGGTGTACGCTTGGATTAGGTTGAGTGTTCCACAGTATGCCTCGAGTTGTAATAGCAAGACACGATAAGACAATGGTACAAAATTCTTCACAGACCTCTGAAGAGTCTCGTCGAGTACAACTGCAACCTCGTGAAGATGTTGACTGTTATTACCTCCTGATTAACAGATAATTTTGTATTGGAGTCTACTATGTCTGTTGTTTATCCAGCGAGCTTCACTGATTCCCATTATTTTGATGTTCAGTCTATTCATTTCCAAGATAACGTCGTGTCTTCCCTGGATCGTACATGCTTTGAACGTTCCATGTTCCAACTCTTAGTGATAGTTGTAGCTGGGTGTTCTTCATATTGGTTGCGTTATTCATATCAGTCACAACTGTCCTTCCAGGAGATCCTATCGGATGACTTCGTCCTGAATTATATTTAGTCCTGACTTCACCATGATGATGCTGGAAGTATCACTGTGTGATCTTTAATGCAGTGGTTTTCCGTTTGCCTTCTGTAACCTTACGCCGTTCACAACTTTATGCAGTTCATCCGCCTTCTGGGTTGATTTCTCAGCCCACGGCACATCAGAAGAGTCGCCAGCACGCGCACCTCGGCGCGGACCTCGGGTTGAACACAGATCTACTTTGTAGAACACAGTTACATGCTGACTGACCTACCGACAACGCGAGAGGCCATGGCTAAGGACTACTACAACATTTTACAAAGAAGGAATCCACGTAACATGATAGAACGGCGACACCCGAACATCTGCTGGAAAAGAGTGTGGCGGGCGATTCATTCACCTTTCCTGCCAACAGAAGTACGGACATCGTGGTACATATTAGTGAACGAAAAATTCCCTAATCGTCAGCGGTTACATTCCATTCGCCTCCTTAGCGACCCCTTATGTCCACAGTGTGCAGACGTTGATACCGACGTGCATCGACTGAATTGTAGCACTGCGAGTGCGTGTTGGAAACTCACAAGGCAAATGCTGGCCCTCCTTCTACGTCGTCCTTTCACGTCGATCCTATATACCGAAGTTTTCTACCCTGATGGCGTCTATTTTCCACCAGCGAAGACGAATGCAATCAACTGGATTAAAGGCATGGCGCTACATTACCTTTACCGAGATAGCGACAAAAACATCCTGGATTTCTGGCAATATTTGCTTGAAACACACACGACTGTCCAACGTGGAGCATCCTACCGAACCACTTTTGCGAATTTTTAGGGTCACTGTTCACGAACCCTCCACCCAGCTGGGGTGTTCCAGGTATGAGAAGAGAATAATGTTGCAGCCTATAGAACCTGATTGATCCCAACGGTACAAAGGCTACAGCCTTGAATGCGAGAAGACGACTGGGATACTCATGTGCAGGATTGTCGACGGGTTACGTTCTTCAAACTGTTGGCCCCCTATAATAATCATTAAATGAAATAAGGCAATATATTACAACTGACTAAAGAGGAATTTCTTTTGTTTCATTCATTTACCATGTAGAAGCCTTTTCGTTGCAGAATGTTGCTCATTGTTCACATATTAATTATAACATAGAAGATGTTTAATTTGCTATTTCACTAGTGTTTTCATTACAAAAGGTTTGGTTAAAAACGAAAACATTTGTTTTTTAATGTAAGCAACTCTTGAAAAAAAAAAAAAAAATCCCATGGCCTACCAACACAATCTTCAATAGCTCCATTACGTAGGGTTTCTACATCTAAATACATACTCCGCAATTCACCGTAAGGTGAGTGGCGGAGGGTACACCGTACCACTACTAGGTATTTCCTTTCCTATTCCACTCCCAAATTGAACGAGGAAAAAAAGAATGCCTATATGCCTCCGTACGAGCCCTAATTTCTCTTATCTTGTCTTTGTGATCTTTACGCGAAATGTAAGTAGGCGGCAGCAAGATCGTACTACACTCAGCTTCAAATTCCGGCCCTCTAAATTTACTTAACAGAAATTCACGAAAAGAACGTCGTCTTTCTTCCAGCGATCCCCAATTGAGTTGCCGGAGCATTTCCGAGACACTCGCGCATTGGTCGAACCTACCGGTAACAAATCTAGCTGCTCGCCTCTGAACCGCCTCTATGTCTTCCTTCAAACCGATCTGCTGCGGGTCCCAAATACTTGAGCAATACTCAAGACGTGGTCGTACAAGCGTTTTATACGCGGTCTCCTTTACAGGTGAAGTACATCTTCCCAAAATTCTCCCAATAAACCGAAGTCGGCTGTCTGCCTTACTCACAACTGTCCTTACATGCTCGTTCCATTTCATATCGCTCTGCAATGTTACGCCTAGATATTTGAACGACGCGACCGCATCAAGAAGCTCACTACTGATGCTACCCGGAGGCATTTCCTACAGGATCAGAATTTCTTTATTGGCAAGGGGGTAGGACTTCTTTATTTTATTTATTGCCGGCCGCGGTGGCCGAGGAGACTAAGTCGCTCCAGTCACGGTCTGCACGGCCACTATGGTCGGGGGTTCGAATCCCCCCTCGGGCATGCATATTTGTGCCGTCCTAGTTCGTAAGTAGTTCATAAGTTGTTTGTAAGTTTAGGGACTGATAACCCCGTAGTTAAGTCCCATAGACTATACAAACATTTGAACTTTTTTTTTTTTATTTGTCATCAGGGTTTGTGGATTATTGTTTGTTTCGTCTGAGGTTTGTTTTCTTTTTCTTACTTCTTGTTGCCTTGTTGGCACTTTAATTGTTGAATTGCCTCGCCGTCTTCATTGTTGACGAGGTCTTTTTTGACGTGACCGGCGTTACTATTGCCCCGCAATCTTCAGATGTTGCGGTGTTGTTTCTTCAGTAGTGCCGACTTATCTTCTTGTCGGCTTCTAGAAGCATGTGATCTTCATTGTTGTGATTTTTAGAATCTTCGTTGTTGTGGTTTTCTGTGTTGTCTTGAGTCCTGTTTTGTAGCTTTTCTTCTGTTTTGTGGCTCCGTAAGCATCATCTCCGAGAGCGTATTAGGGGGATACATGCACATTGCAGTGGCTTCCCAGGGTTTACCAGTAATGTCGTTGATAAAATCTCGGAGCATGATGTCCCACTGCCCATGAGTAAAGACAGGAAATGTAGCTAGGTGTCGGATATTTGGGCTGCCTCGTCTTTCGAGCCAAACTTTGAGGGCTACAATAACAGGATAGGCTATAATAACTTTGGGACATGGAAGGGATGGCTTCTGATGGGGGGGTGGGGGGAGGAATGGGACTGACGATAGAGCGGATGACGATTTAAGTGCGGCGAGGAGTCGAGGACCCTCCCCCCCCCCCCCCATCAGTCAGTCCATCAGCGCATCTGCTGATGGCAACGTGGTCGTTTGCCGAAATATTGTGCCCGTTGGACACTGAAACCCGGCAGTTTACCCGCGAAATATTTATATTTGAAGTACGCCGGGAGAATTTGAAGAATCACATGTTTGAATGTTCATTACGCCGCGAAAAGTTAAAGTATCACACTGCTGTATCAGTTTCACCCTCGTGGATGTCCCACTTACTCGCGTGACGTAACAGCCCGGAGTTTATTATCTGAATCGCTCTCGTTTATCCTCTAGTGTCAAGAGTTGTCACCTGTCGTCAGTAAGTAGTTCCCGGACGTTGACTTCGATAAGAGGCGATATGACCGCACCATGTGGTGTTATGGTAGTTGTTAGTTGTTGTGGTCTTCAGTCCGGAGACTGGTTTGATGCAGCTCTCCACAATATCCTATCCTGAGCAAGCCTCTTCAACTCCACATAAGAAAGGCAACCTACATCTGTCTGAATCTGTTTACTGTGTCCTTCTTTTGGTCTTCCGCTGCGGTTTTTACCCCACACACTTCCCTCCAACGCTAAATTCACAATTCCTTGATGTTTAAGAATGTGTCCTACCAATCGATCCCTTCTTTTAGTCAAGGTATGACAGAAATTCCTTTTCTCCCCAATTCTGTTCAGTACCTCATTAGTTACGCGATCCACCCACCTAATCTTCAGCATTCTTCTGTAGCACCACATTTCAAAAGCCTCTATCCTCTTCCTGTCCACACTGTTTATCGACCACTCCACACAAATCCCTTGAGTAAGGACTTCCTTAGGCTTAAATCAATATTCGATGTTAACAAATTTCTCTTTTTCAAGAACGCTTTTCTACCCATTTCCATTATGCATTTTATATTGTCTGTACTGCGACCATCATTTGTTATTTTACTGCCCAAGTAACAAATCTCATCTTCCTCCTTTATTATGTCGTTACCTAACCTAATTCCTTCAGCTCACCTCATTTTCTTAGACTGCACTCCATTAACCTTGTTTTGCTCTTGTTAATGTTCATCTTATATGCACCTCTCAGCGCACTGTCCATTCAGTTCAATTGCTCTTCCAGGTCCTTTGCTGTATCTGACAAAATTACTATGTCGTCGGCAAAACGCAAAGTTTTTAATTCTTCACCCTGAACTTTAATTCCTTCTCCAAATTTCTCCTTGCTTTCCTTTATAGCTTCCTCATTATACATATTGAATAGCATTGGAGAAAGTTTACAACCCTGTCTTACTCCCTTCCCAACCTCTGCATCCCTTTCATGCCCTTCAACTCTTACAACCGCTGTCCGGTTTTTGTACGAGTTGTAAATAACCTTACGCTCCCTATATTTTAGTCCTGCTTGCTTCCAATCACCATTGTCAAAAGCTTCCTTGAAATCTACAAAATCTAGATATGTAGGTTTGCCTCTATTTAACCTATATTCTAGGATAAGCCGTAAAGTGAGTATTGCCTTCCGAATGACTACATTTCTCTTGAATCAAAACTGCCGCGATGGAGTAGCCGAGCGGTTTAAAGCGTCTCGCTGCGGAGCGCGCGGCTGCTCGCCGTGGAGGTTCGAGTCCTCTCTGGGGCATGGGTGTGTGTGTTTGTCCTTAGGTTAGTTTACCTTAGTGTAAGTAGTTTGTAAGCTACGGACTGATGACGACGCAGTTTCGTCCGATAGAATTACAAACATCTGAACATTTTTTGGTCTTCCCCAAGGTCGGCTTCTACCAGCTTTTCCATCCTTCTGTAAATAATTCGTGTTAATATTTTGCAACCGTGACTTATTAAACTGATGGTTCTGTAGTTTTCACACCTGTCTGCGCCTGCTTTCTTCGGAATGGGGATTATAACATTTTTCTTAAATTCTGAGGGTACTTCACCTGTATCATACATCTTACACACCAGGTGACACAGTTTTGTCATGGCTGGTTCTCCCAGTTGTTGATACAGCAGCGATTAGTAAAATTTCCCGCGAGTACCACTAGAAGTAATGCGGTTAGGCGGGATACTTAACGGGTGCGACAGTGCGACAGTGACCCTGCTAGTCGTGGCGTGGCCCCCGCCCACGGAGTCGGCGGCGGCGGGTGTCGGTCGGTGGCCGCGGTGGCGCGTCCTTGGCAACCGTCGCGCCCGGCCAAACCGGATCCCGCAGACTTTTCCCGCGAAAGCGAGCGGCGAGCGGCGGCCGCGCAGGTCCCGATCGCCGCCGCGCCACTTGGAACGACGGCAAAAGTGCGGAGAAAACGCGCGCCGGCCGCTCTGCAAGAATGAGGCCGGGCCATCCCGCCCACAGAGGCACCGGGCGCAGGCCGCCGGCCTTGACGCCGTGACTGGAAGCCGACACCTCCTACAGGCGAGGGGCCGCATCAATAAAACGGAGTAGCAACTTTAAAGGTAAAGCAGTCAACAATCCGAAGATTGGTTAGAACACCACAGTGCTTTACTAGGCAAGGTCCTGTTTGGAGGTGGTATGCCGTTGCCTTCCTCCGACCTTACCCAGCCAGTTATAGGGGGACCTACAGTTTAACGTGGGTTCCGAACCATGGTGCTACTCGGTATTTTACACATGCGCTATACTGCCAGAGGTGAAAGAAGTGGACAGTGACAGATAAAAATCCTAGGACCTGGCGGGGATCGAACCCGTGACCTTTGGATTTATAGTCTGGCACTCTACCACTGTGCATCCGAGGCTATCCACTTTATCAATATATAAATACGCTAACACGAAAATTGGGGTACAGATTACTAATTTATTCGTACAAGAAGGCCAATGAAAGTTACATAATTCGAAACATTGTTTGTCGTAGATCTACCTCTACATAGGATACTCTGCAAATCACATTTAAGTGCCTGGCAGAGGGTTCATCGAACCATTATACTATTTATCTCCCCTTCCCTTCTCGAATAGCGCGCGAGAAGAAAGAACACCTGAATCTCTCCGTTCGAGCTCTGATTTCTCGTATTTTATTCTGATGGTCATTTCTACCTATGTAAGTGGGAGTCAGCAATATATTTTCGCATTCGGAGGAGAATGTTGGTGATTGGAGTTTCGCAAGTAGCCCACGCCGCAGCGATAGCACCGTTGTTGTAATGATTCCCATCCCTATCCTGTATCATTTCCGTAACGCTGTCTCCCCTGTATCGTGACAATACGATACGAGCTGCCCTTCTTTGGACTCTTTCGATGTCCTCCATTAAACCCACCTGATAAGGATCCCACACTGGGCTGCAGTACTCCAAAAATGGACGGACAATCGTAGTGTACGCAGTTTCTTTTGTAGCTCTGTCGCATGTTTTAAGGGTTCTGCCAATTAAACGCAGTCTGTGGTTCGCCTTTCCCACGACAAAATGTTCAAATGTTTGTACAACTTATGGGACTTAACTACGGGGTCATCAGTCCCTAAACTTACAAACTACTTATGAACTAACTACTACTAAGGACGGCACAAATATCCATGCCCAAGGGGGGATTCGAACCCCCGACCGTAGTGGCCGTGCTGACCGTGACTGGAGCGCCTCAGTCACCTCGGCCACCGCGGCCGGCTCCCACGACATTATCTACGTGTTCTTTCCAATTTAAGTCTGAAGTAATAGCAATACCTAGGTATTTTGTGGAGTTTACGGTCTTCACCATTAATTTAGGCTGCTCAGAAGCAGTTTGAAAAGCTTTTAAGGATGCAGCAAAGTATGTTCTGCCCAGAAACAACTTTTAAGATATAAACTTTTTACATTGTGCCGTTTAATTAGCGTTGAAGTTAGCCAATCAGATCGTTGTGCGTGAAATTTCAAGCATCCTGTCAGATCCGGTCCTGATGATACGTTCTTAATTTAGGTAGCCGCAAAAAAGGAAAACAGAAACTCGCTGCGCACAAGAGTGCTGAGCCGTCGACGCGCATTCTAACCCTGCTGCCTCACCAAGCCCAGTTTTTGTATCGCCCTCTTGTTCAGTTTGATGAAGCGAAACACAGAACACTGTCACAGGTAGGCAGCTGGAAACCGTGAATCGCTTGTTTAATTTAAATGGTAATTAAGTCTGTAACGGCACATCGTATCGAATTTTCACCGATAATTATTTCTCAGGCAATCCTAACCTGCAACACCATTACAAGCCTTTCTGATGGTTTGTAACCAGACTACCTATAACAGCGCTAGGCTATTCCTGAAGTTACTGCTATTTGTTCGTCTTTATGAATGTGTGCACTGGTACGTAACAAGAGGACGTCATTTAGCGTTGTTAGCAATTCTCCCAAAAATGACTTGACCAATTTACTTCAAATTTTAAGACAGTGATTATTGGATAAATAAAATTTAGAACGATTACTAATGCAACCCCGCTCGGTTAGCCGTGTGGTCTAACGCACCGCTTTCCGAGACAGGGAGGCGTCGTGCTTGTCAAGCTACGGTAATCGAGTGGACTGTACATCCAGGGACTCGACTCAGAGTGTCAGGCGGCGGAATATAACCTGACTACCCCCAAGGACCAATGGCTCAGGGCGGATGAGCTGTTAAGGGAGGCCGCGGTGGAGTAGCCGAGCGGTCTAAAGCGTCTCGCTGCGGAGGGCGCGGTTGCTCGCCCTGGAGGTTCGAGTCCTCCCTGGGGCACGGGTGTGTGTGTTTGTCCTTAGGTTAGTTTACCTAGGTTTAAGTAATTTGTAAGCTACGGACTGATGACCACGCAGTTTGGTCCGATAGATTTACAAACATTTGAACATATTAAGGGAGGGCGGTGAGCCCTCAGTAGAGGAAATGTTACTGGAATCCCATTTGCCTGCAGCATCTGTAAGCATGTAAGCATCAGGTTAGGGGCGGCCTTACTACATGTCGAACGACTGTCCGAATAAGCAGTCCCCACTCTCTGGTCAACACCCTAGGGTGGAGGGCCCAGCGAGTCTCACTTTTGTATTGTTAAAACTGGAATTTTAAAGATGTGTACTTGAAAGCAGTACATAATATAATTTCCCTTAATTTTGCCTGTCATTTAGCCTTGAGTACATTTTGTTATAGAAACTTCAGCTGTTATTCTGTAGAAAACAAATTTATGTAATGTTTTATATCATTGTATTAATCGACATAATATGTTGAAGTCATTTGCATATCTCTGCTGTAAACCAAAGACTTTGTTGTATCTTTGGAGTGTCTCTAGCTCCCTCAGTTGTTGCCTTAAGAGAGAGTGGTAGTCGTCTTCTGACTGTCGTAGAATACAGTCGATGAGTAGAAGTCGTTGTGGAACTGTCGAGTAAGTCTGTCGGTGTGTAATACTCGAGGAGTAAAACTCGGAAAGTTTAAGCCTTTAGGCGGTTCGGAGAGTCGTAGCCAAGTCTGCAGATTGCAATTTTTGTAAGGAAGCTGATGTTAAAGAATACTGTCACTAATATGGTAAAACTTGTACATTTCTATTGTTATGAATGATAGCTTGTACTTGAAGTATTGTAGTTGGTGTTAGTATTTTGCTAATGAATACTTTTAAGTGCAGTTTGCAATCATCATTTAACCCTGAGTCATTTTACCAGTTCCTCTTTCCTTTCACCAATTTGTAAGCAAACTTGCAATTCGATCTGATCATTGAGATCATTGTTTCTTGTGATAGTGTTGCATGGGAATAGTGTTATTAATTTCATAAGTGTTAATTAGAACAATTCAGTGTAGGCATTTTTGACATGATCAATTGGTAGGAAGTAGTTTGTTCGTAAATTCAGTGAAGTTCATAGTTAGAGATATTCCCAGTGTTAATGAAAGTTCACATTATTAGGGCACTTAATGTTGGTAACAGTTAAAGTGATTTGTCTGATAAGAAGGGAAATAGTTTGATCACGTAATGAGAAATAAATACTTGCAGTGTGTGATATTCTGAAAACATTAACAGATTTGAAGTACATTTTACATCATTGAATCAGTATGATAATTGTTGTACAGATAGGCGTATTATCAAGTACATGATTTTGATATCTCATTAATCCTCAATGTCTTCATTTTATATCATATTTATTCAAATGAGAAAAGTGTTACTGTAGTAGCACGTTTGTTTGTTGGCTCTCGTAGTCGAAGTGTGCATGTACAGTCCAGCATGTACAGTATATGGTACACGCTAGCAAATCTAAACATTTCATTTGCTCATATTGCTTCTTTCCCACGAAATTAATGTGTAGACAAATTAGGAGTTTAATTACAGTTGATTTATTAACTATTGTACAATTTGAAGTGTTATCCGTTCCACACAAAACAAAACCACATACACGTAAGATGACTGCGTCGAATGTCAGTTGCAATTTATTCTAACAGGGCAAAGGAAGGTACTAAGTCTCATTGTTTAGTGAAGTTATTTTACAGTCAAAGCCACAATATAAAATTTATTTGTGTTTTTCTTTGGGCTCTGTCACTTAACACAACAGTGCCACGATTGTTCCGAAATACACACACACACAACATTATTTTGCAGTAATCATCCTAACACACGCTACTTTTATCCCATTTATTAGTTAATATGTACTTACTGGATGATCAGAAAGTCAGCATAAATTTGAAAACTTAATAAATCACGGAATAATGTAGATAGAGCGGTATAAACTGACACACATGCTTGGATTGACATAGGGGTTTTATCAGAAAAAAAGAAGTTCAAATGTTTGTTAAGCTTAAGGGACTTAACTACGGGGTCATCAGTCCCTAAACTTACAAACTACTTATGAACATCCTTATACTAAAGACGACACAAACATCCATGTCCGAGGGGGGATTCGAACCCCCGACCGTAGCGGCCGTGCAGACCGTGACTGGCGGGCCGCAGAGCGCCCGGTCACTGCGGCCAGTAAAAATAAAAATGTCCGACTGATGACGCTTAAACTGATTAGAAAAGCAATAATTAACATAACAAATTAAGACAAAGCGAAGATGATGTTCTTTACAGGAAATGCTCAATATGTTCACCATCATTCCTCAACAATAGCTGTAGTCGAGGAATTATGTTGTGAACAGCACTGTAAAGCATGTTCGGAGTGATGGTGAGGCATTGGTAACCGCAAAGCCAATAATCGCACCAGACTCACTACGTTTGCATGGAACATTTCTTCAGGAAGACGAAAATCGATATTCGCAAACCGTTTTTCGCTGTTGTGTATACATTTTATAGCCTGAATCGGATTTCCTAACCCACTTAAAATGGCGGCTGAAAAACAGCTGATTCAGTTCTTGAAGTACTCAGCGCAATCGCTATTTTTCTTTACTTAAATACACATATTCATGCTCACTCTAATATTTATACTTTTATTTCATGTTAGAAACTGTCACTCTGTCCACATGTACCGAAAATTCTAAAGAAGAAGACAAAGTCTGACAAGCCAAGAACGCTTCAAAATCGGTTGCGTTTACATGGGCACGAAAATCGATTGTGGAACTGGAAAACCGCTTTACAGAAGTGGATTTCCAGAATCGATTTTGGAGTGTTTACATGGCCAACCAAAAGCGGAATTGGGAAATCGGTTTTGGGAGCCCATGTAAACGGGGTGACTGAGATCTGGGAACCTGGGAGGCCAAGCTTGACGAAAGTAGCTGGTGAGCACACGATCATCACCAAACGACGCGCGCAAGAGATCTTTCACGCGTCTAACAATACTCTTTCTTTTCTAATAAAACCGCGTGTCACTCCAAGCATGTGTGTCAATTTTTACCTCTCTATTCACATTATTCCGTGATTTAATAAGTTTTCAAATTTATACTGCCTTTTTGGTCACCCGGTATATTTCTTAATTTTCATTCTTGTATTTGTGTTCAAACTATATTTAGTGTCACATGTGTATGTTATGTTTCTAACACGAATAAATAAATAAAGTGTTTGTCGCGGTCGAGATAGTTGGCGCCGCGACTTGACGTACCGACTCAACTCGTTTGCCGTAGCGGCTACTCGGGTGTCGCTGTTCGGCCTCTGTTAGTGACGCCGTTTTACCTCTACCGGTTGACCATAGGTCTCTCTACATATCGCTGTCGGCACTGCGCATCTTCTGTAGACGACTCAGGCGCCGGGTGGGGTGTTGATCTGGGAGCAGCAGTCGCCACCCTGCGATTGGTCGACGTGGGTCGCTAAGAGTCGGTGTCTGCGCGGCCGTGTAGGTTAGAGGTAAAGCTGGCCGCGGCACCCGCGGCTAGCCGGCCGCAACAAAGGACCACGCCACGTCCAACCGGCCATCCGACACACTGTCACACGAATTAATTACGCGCGGCCGTCCCAAAAAAAGAAAAAAAATCGCTGCAATTTGCATATTATCGCTGACATGTGATTTTTCAAAAGGGGTGCGCGGCAGCCAAGTGAAAAATATACGCGCACCGCGACTTTTTTCACCTTCTGTTCTAGATGTTTCGTCAGACTCAGCACGTACGAGTTAAGCGTCACTGTTTGTACGCTAAGGAAGGAAAGGAAGGCAGGAGTATTAATGTTTAATGTCCCGTCGATATCATCCTAATTACTGGCTCTCGCATAGATTTTTGCCAAGGTCGATGTTTTGTTGCCGGCCGCGGTGGCCGAGGGGATTGTGGCGCTACAGTCACGGTCTACACGGCCACTACGGTCGGGGTTTCGAATCCCCCCACGGGCATGGATATTTGTGCCGTCCTTAGAATTATTTAGTTCATAAGTAGTTTGTAAGTTTAGGGACTGATGACCCCGTAGTTAAGTCCCATAAGCTATACAAACATTTGAACATTTGATGTTTTGTTATTGTTTGATGGAACTCTGCACACCACCCCAGCCTGTGCAAGCCTCTTCATCTCCGAATTAGAGTTGCAGCCTACATCCTTTCTAATCCGCTTACTGACTGTCTGTCTCGCCGCAGCGGATCAACCGTGCGCACTAGGTCGCCGTGCTGCGGTGCGCGCGGCCGTTCGCCGTCGGGGTTCGATTCCCCCCTCGGGCAAGGATCTTTGTGTTGTACTTAGGTTAGTTTAAGTACTTTGTAAGCTACGGACTAATGACCAAACAGTTTTGTCCGACAGATTTACAAACATTTGAAAATATTTTTCTATTCGTCTCTCGGTCTCCCTCCGCGATTTTTAACCCACACTCTTCCCTCCAACGTTAAATTGACGATTCCTTGATGTCTCTAAACTTCTCCCATAAATCGAGTCCTTCTTTTGGTTAATATATGCTATAAATTTTTCTCCTTTATTGTGTTTGATAGATCCCAGCATGCTCCTGTACTTACGGTCAAATAAATAAATAATAATAATAAAAAAATTAGAACAGACAGCACAGCTATCTGGAACTGCCACCTGCAGTGGTTTTCACTGTAGTTAATGCCCTATAATTTATTTTCAAACAGTGAACTCCACCAACAAACTACACCTAGTTCTGAATATATAAGCATCTGATGATGAGCACAAGCCCGAAACCGGTTCTGTTATAAATGACTAAATCCTTAATGTGACGTAGTATTTTTATTCTCAACCATCTAAATTCTTTAATTTTATCTGAGTGGCCTTTTTACATAGGACTACATGATCGGAAGAAAAGGAAATAATCAGGAAGCTAATAAAGTGATGGACTAAGGAAGGCAATATAATGACATGATTAGTAGTCGACTACCTATCATGTAAAGGAAGTTAAGGGTTAACGTCCCGTTGAGATCGTCGTCATTACAGACGGAGCACGCACTGGGTTAGTTTTTTCAAGATGGGGAAAGGGGAGCGGTCGCGCCCTTTGAAAGGAACTATCTCGATATGTAGCCGGAGTGGTTTAGGAAAATCACAGAAAACCTATATCTGGATGGCCGCAGACAGGTTTTAACTGCTGTCCTACCGCATGCGAGTCCAGTGTGTTACCGCTACGCCACCTCGCTTAGTAAAGTGATGGAATGGTTGTGGTAAACAATGAGAGATTTTCAAAAACTAAGATTTCTCTGTGTTTCAAAATGTTCAAATGTTTGTAATCCTATTGGACCAAACTGCTTCGGTCATCAGTCCATAGACTTACAAACTACTGAAATTAGCCTACAGTAAGAAAAAAAAAAACAAAAAACAAAAGAAAAACATACACACACACACACACACACACACATACATGCCCGAGGGAGGACTCGAACCTCCGACGGCGAGCAACCGCGCGCTACGCAGCAAGCCGCCTTTGAACGCTCGGCTACTTCACCGCGGCTATTTTTCAAAAGCGATGTTTGCATTATACTTCGTGATTTATGGCAGCACGACTTGGAATTTTCATCCGAAAAACATAATTCTGAGGAATGATCTGCGAGCAACGGAGTGACGTATGTTGTGAATTGATAGGAGAGATATGGAAATGGGTGAACAAGTAGATCGGACAGTTGGATGGATTGAAATACGTAAGTGTAACTGTAGGATGAACCTGAAATGGAGACCAGAGGTACATACTGTTCACCTTGGAGATGGGAGGCAGATCAAGGATGTTGTTTCCTGGATTCCAATAGATAAGCGAGAGAACGACTTAATAGACTGTAATTTGGAGACATTAGAAAACATTCAGGAGCAATTTCGATACGTCCAGCAGAATTCAAAAGTCTCCTTGAGGGCTTTGTATAGCAGTGGAGGTCAAACTGAGAGTGAAAGAGAGTGCTTGAATGGGTGGACGAAGCGACGTAAAACTGCAAGGATTTATATTGTATGCGATGTTATTTCACTGGTTGAAATTTTTGAATCGAACTTACAAAGAACTGGGATACGAGTCACGAGCCCGCTTATCAGTATAGGATTGTGCTTCCCACACCCCCCTCCTCCTCCTACTTCTAACTCCCGAAAGCACGCATTGACAGTACAGCAAAAATTTACTCATGTTTTCTTCGCACTGTGTAAAATTAAAATTCACATCCTTCATACTTCATTATTAATATCATTTCGCTTTACTGTATTACACACTATCTATCACACTGTAGGGCCTTTTCTTCATTAAAGCTTATTATTAATGACATTACAGTACCTTAATAGTAGTTGATTTACAAGTCCAGCTGTATCTTGCAGAAACCATAGAAATTTCGAGTCTTACCTAACCACACTTAGATAGTAAACAGTAGGAAACTTTGGTCGAGGCCAGGGGAGGTTAGTAGTTTTGACGGATCTATGCGACCATCACGTCAATCTCCTGACTGTGCGTATGGAAATTGATGCCAAGAAGACATTGGACTACTGTACAATCCCATCCTTCCTTCTAAGTACTACCTCCAACCACTTTAGTTACTCTGTACTTCTGATTAATTCGCAAGGCAATCTTTTACAAGAAAAGCAGGAAAACACACAGCCGACAGCGAAGTATACCATGAGTCTAAGGCCGTGTCCCACGTGAGGGACAACTGCTGAGCCGCGCGTCATACGCGACAACGGGCGACGTTTGAATCTCAGACCTGCTTGAATCTCGTCTCTGTCGCACGTGCATTGCAGTGTCGAGTTCGTTGAGAATCGTCTACTTGTCGAGGTTATAAAGGATGTCGGAAGAATTCTGCGAGCTGGTAATCCCCGGAGTTTATGAAACTGCAACTTTTTCTGAAATAACAGAATATAACATTGCATTTCTACATATAATTAAGAATTTTGATTGAAATAAGAAGTGTGGACTTTAAAAACGACTGAAGTTAAATTTTGAAATTATATCTAATATGTTTCACCTCTGGCAGTGTTGCTGATGTGAAAAATACCGAGTAGCATCGTGGTTCGGAATCCACGTTAAACTGTAGGTCCCCCTATGACTGGCTGGGTAAGTCAGCTCGAAGGTCGGAGGAAGGCAACGGCATACCACCTCCAAACAGTACCATGCCTAGTAAAGCACTGTGGTGTTCAAGCCAATTTTCGGATTGTTGTCTGGTTTATAAGTGCGCCTCGGTTGCACAGTGTTAGAGTGCCAGACTACAAATCCAAAGGTCGCGGGTTCGATCCCCGCCAGGCCCTATGATTTTTATCTGTCACTTTCCACTTCTTTCACCTCTGGCAGTATTGCTCATGTGAAAAATATCGAGTAGCACCGTGGTTCGGAACCCACGTTAAACTGTAGGTCCCCCTATAACTAAATGTTCAAATGTTTGTAGAGTCTATGGGACTTAACTACGGTGTCATCAGTCCCTAAACTTACAAACTACTTATGAACTACTTACGAACTAGGACGGCACAAATATCCATGCCCGAGGGGGGATTCGAACCCCCGACCGTAGTGGCCGTGCAGACCGTGACTGGAGCGCCTCAGTCCCCTCGGCCACCGCGGCTGGCCCCCTATAACTGGCTGGGTAAGTATGCAACGGCATACCACCTCCAAACAGGACCATGCCTGGTAAAGCACTGTGGTGTTAAAACCAATCTTCGGATTGTTGACTGCTTTACCTTTTTTATCTAATATGACACTCTTTTGTTTTTATTCTGAGAGGTAGTTTGATTTACACAATGATGAACGTGTTTTGAACAATTACATTTGTGTGTTTTTTTATGCATTTGCTGTAACGACAAACTTACTCCAGAGCGAGTGAGAGAGAGAGAGAGAGAGAGAGAGAGAGAGAGAGAGAGAGAGAGAGAGAGTGAGAGAGAGAGAGAGAGAGATAGAGAGAGAGAGAACACTAGGATGTTACACGAGGTGTGTGTAAAATTACGTTTCTGAATCAAATATGTTGATACAATGTTTCAGTAGGAATTTAATGTGTTTGGTAGGCCTTCAGTGTAGTACGTGTTTTTGCAATAAAGATGAATATATTGGTATTAACTTGGTGAAAGATTAGAACTTAGTAGTCCACATCACTGCCCCGATGACACCACCGCCACCTAGAGAGAAGGCCGCGGCGCTCTCGTGTGACGTCAGGCAGAGTAGGTTGCGCGCGCATAGCTGACTGGCTCGCTGCTTCGGCATAGTGGGCCGTGCCCCAACCGCCAGCGGCTACCCAGCCAGCTATGCGCGCGCAACCTAACTCTGCCTGACGTCAACCGAGAGCGCCGCGACTTTCTCTGCTAGCAAATCTGTCCAGAATTAAATGATTTACTGTCGTCTTACAATAAGACTCAGTTTCTAGTTATTCACTTGATGATGGTTTGTAACAGCAGTCTTTTTACGACTTATTTCCTGAAGTGAATTAAACTTTATTGCCTTACTCTGGAGCAATAGTTATTCTACGATTTACGGGTGCCAAATTTTAGAAACAGATGATCAGCCGCCATCTTGTAGCGAGAAGTTGTCGCTCACGTAAGACACACGGCCATGTCTCCGAATGTCGCTGCTTGTCGCTAGACGCGTAGCCGTACGTCGCGCGCTGTCACTCACTTTCGTCGGTCACGTCGGAGACAGCCTTAATGAATATATCTCCAAGCTGACGGAGGTGTTCGGGGGGCTACGTAAAGACAGGACACCGCATAACAAACATAGTAACGGATCTTGAGAAGTGTCACGCATAAGGAAATCCTGTTTACGCACGAAAGTGCTACGTAGCCGACATTCTCTAACAGAAAGAGCTGCGTGTTTCTTGCCTGTCGTGTCGAACCGAATTCCGGGGATGAGTGGGCGAACTTCCTTGTTTACTATTGGAAATGTGACGGAGTTAAGACACAGCGCGCGGTCTAGCGTTCTTCTAAACGAGGCACTACTCATAGCTAGCAACACAGTAAACAGGTTGCACTTGAACTGTGTATTAAATTACGGAGTTTCTTCGTCGATATTTTGTGAGTAATTTAATACCAGTATCAGGTACTTTCATCCCGCTGCTTCGCTACAGAATAATAGTATTTCCTTTTATTCCTTTACCGTCATTTGTCTTTATTTCAGGTTACAGACGTGATATTTGTGCATCTGTAGGGCTGAGTGTTGGCGTCTGTTAGGTTATCTCCTCACAGATGTAATTTACTCTAACAAAAGTAGCAATGTCGACCTCGCAAACGAAATGGGAAAAGCTTGAAAGCTTGAAAAGAAATCCGTTGTACGCAAAGATATAGATTAAATAGACTGGCAAATTCGTAACCATCATTAAAGCTTGACGCTGCCACCTTTCCGAACTAAATATCAAAAAGTTTGTGCTTAGTATGAAAATTACTGCCAAAGACGGTGCATATATTGACCATTATGATAAAGCCCTAAAGATGGCGTAGTTATATTCTAACTGGACCACGCGTGTTTGCCAGTTAGCTACTGAGCCTTGTAGTGCCTCTGAATACGCCCTGACTGTTTCTCTCTACAACAAAATTACGCGCTGTCTAGCAGAAAGATTCTTAGTTACTACAGACTGATGATACGTCTGTTCTTTCATTGCAGCCATATTGCGTTAGCAAATTATTTATTAAAGGGGGGAAAGAAGAAAGGAGAAAAAAGGGAAAGATTGACATTAGCTGCAACAGGGCACTGAAATTATACAATGGCACCAAGTGAAAATGTGAGGCGGGCCGGGAATCGAAGCTGGGTCTTCCGCCAGCGGTCGACTTAACTTTTTTTTTCCCTCCTTGGGTAGTTCTGTTCGTTGAGGTCGATGATCCTGTTTGTTCATTGTTGTAGAACGTGTAGTTGGCTCAGCTTTTTTTTTATTACAAAGGGTGTTCGGCCCTCTGCCCGGGCGCGTTGAGCCACGGCACCCGGCACCACTTGGCTACCCGTGCTCGACGCCCGTCCCACTCAAACTTCCACTAGTCGCACGCTACGGCTGCAGCAACTCCATTATCTATGCCCTCTTACACTCGCCCTTACGGAGTCCCGTGCGAGATCCAATGTTATTACCTCACCTGGCGTGAAGTAAATGAACCAATTACATGGACCGGAATGATATTCATCAAACAAGGGAACCAATAATTTTGACCGTATGTTCAAATGTTTGTAAACCTATTGGACCACACTGCTACGGTCACCAGTCTCTAGACTTAAAGACTACTTAAACTAATTTACACTAAGGACAATACACACACAGACACACACACGCCCGAGGGAGGAGTCGGACCTCCGACGGCGAGCAACCGCACTCTCCGCAGCAAGCCGCCTTATAGCGCTCGGCCACTCCACCGCGGCGCACCTTCACAGGGACAATTGATGAGATTATATGGTGCGAGATTCGTATCAAACTTCCTCTTATTTCATAAACGCTTGGCCATCTGGAGTTCCCACTTGGGGCACTTTCGTGTCTCACCACTCCCTACATGTACCACAAATTTTGACGAATTCGGCGATGACGAGTAGACGACCTCTCCTCGTTTGTCAAGATATGCCAGAAACTTCTTTGCTCCTCAATTCTGTTCAGCGCCTCCTCATTAGTTACGTAATCTACCCCTCTAGTCTTGAGCATCCATCTGGAGCACCACAGTAGGTAAGTGGTCATAATACTCTGGCTGATCACTGCGGCGTTTGTTGCTGGGTCCTCTCCCGGCGTGCTGTGGGACAGTGTAGTCCAGGCTGTTCCAGCTTGCGCGCTCGCCAGTGAGCTAGGGAGTGCTCACTTGCTTGCGGAGCCGGCCGTGAGCTGCTGTCTCGTGGGGCTAGCCTACAAGTGAAGCGACCGGCAAGGCTTGTGACGTCACGAGAAACTGCAGCCGCACTCCAGTTCCCGCAACGGGTACAATTGAGTCTGAAGTAGCTACAATTGGGACTGCCATTTTCTCCATGAAAGTGCGCGACACGTGACAACTGGCCAATCCTGAGCGATAACACTGCATCTTTCATTATTAATGTCGATGTAAAAGCTTTGTGAACCTAAATATCAGCGATTTCATTTCATGACTGGAATTTAATTTTTAAAAGCCTGTTACATGGAAGCAAAATCAGGATTAGGCCTACAAGGAATTATCCCATTATTTTCTAATGAAGAAGGCATTAATTTTAGAATTTGCTAGAGTATCAAAAGAAGTCAGATTATAACAGAATCATTCATCTCGCTGAACTGCAGCCCAATTTCCACAATAGTAAATATGGCAATACGAATTTTACAGTGAACCTCGTGCCTAACATTTTCGCTGTCGGGTGCAAGAGAAAATTTTATGAAACTCTGGGCCTTCTTCCTGAGTTGTGTTTCTAAATCCGTACCAATATCAAAAATTTGACAGAACATGGTTTGCTTTGAGAGAAGAAAGTTTTCAAGAACCGCTAATTAATTTGAAACTACAGCGTTACCACTACTATGCACGAATTAACTACAGGTCGCTAAGAGAATGGTTTGCTAGACACTGCTGTGATATAAGCTACGTTGTAACTCGCACGAATTACAGCTTCATTCTGACTTTCATCAGCAGCATTCACCTATGATGTAAAACAAATTACTGTAATACTGAAGGTTTTCAACAGTTCGAAACATTCCTCACGCACAATATTACTTTAACTTTCATATTCCTATATGTGACCCTTCAAATTGAAAATCAATTCCTTGCCAGCAGTTTCTTGTACTCGATCATAATCTGCGGCGTGGAGACGATTGTAACGGCGCTGTAATTGGAATTTTATTTCATTTTATTTTATTTGTTGCACAAACAGAAGTATTGTGACACACTAGATATTGTGGACATACGTTTCTGTCAGTGAACAGATACAGTTCTTCTAGAGAAGCAGGCACTGGACTTTCGCGACTAGGCATTTTGTTGTTTAATATTCGTAGAATATATGACTTCAACTGCTATTGGGCAAAGCTGAAAATGTGTACCCAGCCGGGATTCGAACCCGGGTCTCCTGCTTTCTAGGCAGTTGCGCTGACCCCTACACCACTGGGGACACAGTGATCACCGCACCTGCAAGGACTACCCATGCACGCCTCCCGTCAGATACAAATTCCCAGCTTCGCCATGCCCATAGTACTCAAACTCGTAGTTTAACTAATTCCCGTAAGAGTAAGGGCTTCAAACTTGCCCACCCCTCCCCACTAACGATAGGATCATTGCCCGTCACCGGCATATTATATATATATACATGTGGCGTCTGTTCGGAAGGCGTGCATGGGTAGTCCTTGCAGGTGCGGTGATCACTGTGTCCCCAGTGGTGTAGGGGTCAGCGCAACTGCCTAGAAAGCAGGAGACCCGGGTTCGAATCCCGGCTGGGTACACATTTTCAGCTTTGCCCAATAGCAGTTGAAGTCATATATTCTACGAATATTAAATAATAACAGCTGCAGGATCAGAATGTGACGTTTGTTCTTTCCGAACAGACGCCACATGTATATATTTTGTTGTTTTCCTAATTACACACTGACTAGAACTAATTGAGCGCGTCTGTTGACTTTTGGCCACCGAGAACTAGCGTGAGGCCACGGCGCGCACGTCACGTAACGTGATCAAGGTAGGCCTGTGCCGGCTTGATCGCTAGCTGAGTGGCTGGCAACTATGAAGCAGTGGGCTGTGCCCCAGCGGCCGGCCAATCAGCTAGCGATCGCGCCGGATCAGGCCTACCTTGATCATGTGACGTGACGTGCGTGCCGCGGTCTGTCTTTCTTGTTGGCCTCGGTACTACACCCGAGGCCTACGAGAAAGACAGGCCCCAGTGCATTCGTCATGCCACGTAAGCAAGGTAGATGAGCGCTGGAATTTCGCCGCTCACATGGATGCGGTTGTTGAGAGATCGCTGGTAGCACTACACTGTTTGGCTGGGATCGGGCACCGGAGGTTTCACCTCCCTCCCGATCTCATACAGCATACTGACGTCCAACGTGGGCTACGGATCTCCGGTATGGGCACACAGGCTCACGAGGGTGACGTCTGCCATGGGCGTGAGAAGGGTGCAGCGCAACATCCTCCTGCGTTCAGTTGGAGCCTACAGGACCACTCCCGGCAGGGCCCTCTTGGTGTCGATGGGGCTATGCCCCCTTGACATCAAGGTAAGGGAGCAGGGAGCTTGGTACTGGGCCAAGAAAGGGAATGGAGTGAACGTAGAAAAAATTATGGGGGAACCAATTCTAAGTAAAACAGAGATCAGACAGAAAAGGCTCCAACTTTGGCAGCAATCTTGGGACAAAGAGGAATCTGGGAGGAGAACTCACACTTTCCTGCCAGATATCCAGGAAAGATTGGGTATGAAAAATTTCAAACCATCTAGGTGGATGCTGCACTTCCTCACCGGGCATGGACCCTATCCGACATATCTATGTCGGTTTAGGAGACAGGCTACGCCAGCTTGTTCCTGTGGTGCCGAGATAGGCAAGCCAGAACACATCATTTATGAGTGTCATACGTATGACGACGTGGCTGCGGATCTCAGAAGGGTTCTGCCTAGTAATAACACCTTTGAGCTCATAAGAACCCCAGACACGTTCCGAGTACTCGACGAAATCGCCAATAATGTCTCGCGCAAAATGCTTCGGGACTTTATCCTGAATCAATAACCGGATCTGACCCAATACCCGATTGAGACAGCCACATCTGCCATGCCGCCGGGGGATGGACAGGTCTCCAGCAATGGAAGAATCCGCCATCCCCTGGATTCGGGGGTTAGATGTGGCAAACACCGAATTAGACCATAGAGGTAAGTTAGATGTAGGTTTTTCTTAAATAGTAGAATTAGGCACACCGGGGGAAAATGTTTTTCGCGGTGGGGGGGGGGGGGGGCTGTGGTGACAAAAGAAGTTGGCCGCCCAGTGCCAGGGGCATGCTCACTAGGATTCGCTCGGTGAGCTGGCCACCGCAAGCAGGTTTGTAATGCTGGCACACATGTAACACCACAACAGTAGCATCAGACACAACATCATACACATCACCCAGTATAAACATCAACTACCAAAAAGATGTGCAGTGGTTTCAGCAGAAACATATAATGTAGTGTCACCATTTAGCCATAAGAAATTTATTTATTATACTATTGCCCATTTTAGTCTTAGGTAATGGGTTGTATTGTTTGATATTATAATAAATAAATATGTTTGTCCAATGAAAAAAAAGTAGTTCCGAGCCGGCGGGATCGCTAGCCGATTGGCCGGCCGTTGGGGCACTGCCTACTGCGTCATAGTGGGCAGCCACTGATCTAGCGATCGCGCTGACTTGGATCTACCTTGCTTACGTGGCATGACGACTGTGCTGGGGCCTGTCTTTCCCGTAGGCCTCGGCGCAACCACCACAGCTCAAAGCTGTGGTAGTGAGTGCTCGTGTGCGATGCTGCTCGCTGAGCAGCCTGTTAGAACAGCCTGGTGTTGTCTAATGCAGACATGTACTTCGAAAGAACTAAAAAGTATTCGAGGTGGCTGCACCTGCTGTGCGTCACACTGAGAAACATGCCCTGCCGCAGAGTTTGCAGACGGAGAATGCAGATGCGGACACGTGCAGTGGCAGAAACCGCGAGGCTTTCGCGCGTAGCACGTGGCCGCGCCGTGTGACCCGCCGCTGCCGACTGCGCATGCGCGGATCAGACGCCTCGGGGTCGACAAGAGGCGAAAGTGTTGCCGGCGAGGCGTCAATGGGGCCTCCTGTAGCCGCCGAGCCATTCACACCGCCCGGCCTGCCTCTTCAGCCGCGCCTAACGGTCTCGCAACCCTTCATTGACACGGCCCAAACTGATCCGCGAAAGTCGCTGACAGCACCTTAAAGAAGGCGACCTAAATCCTAATGGGAGAAAGAAATCAGGGAAAGCCTCCGAATGGGAGTGTTCCTCTTCAGCCGCGTTCGCACGAGCATAAGACGCTTCAGACTGAAATTGCAGCATCGACTCAGCATTAAGGCATATTATTGTGTGCCGCCGTGGAGTAGCAGAGCGGTCGCCGGGCGCCGTGGCTCAGCGCGCCCGGTCTGAGGGGTGAACGCCCTCTACAATAAAAAAAGCTGATCCAAGAACACAACGAACACAAAACGAACAAACATGATCAACGTCCGCAACAAACAGAAACTACCGACAGAGCAAAAAAAAAAAAAAAAAAAAAACCCTGCGGAGTGCGCGGTTGCTTGCCGTCGGAGGTTCGAGTCCTCCCTGGGGCATGTGTGTGTGTGTGTGTGTGTGTGTGTGTGTTCTCTTTAGGTTAGTTTGCCTAAATTTAACTAGTTTTTAAGCTACGGACCTATGACCACGCAGTTTGGTCCGATAGATTTACAAACTTTTGAACATATTATTGTGTGCTCAAGTAAAGCAAATAAGCTCCGCGTTCTCTGGTCCTAATGCTGCGGTTCGCAGCATTTTCGCCAGTGCTGACAACTCATTTTATTTAAATAGCTTAGCGGCCCAGTAACTTAAATTACAAATAAAATGAAAATGTTAACATACACACAGTTTCTCCTATATTCTGTACACAGGGTGGTCCATTGATAGTGAGCGGGCCAAATATTTCACGAAATAAGCATCAAACGAAAAAACTATAAAGTACAAAACTTTTCTAGCTTGAAGGGGGAAAACAGATGGCGCTATGGTTGGCCCGCTAGATGGCGCTGCCATAGGTCAAACGGATATCAACTGCATTTTATAAATAGTTACCCCCAATTTTTTGTTACATATTTTTCTAGTACGTAAATAAATATGAATGTTTTATTTGCAAAATTTTTTTCGCTTTGTGGTAGATGGCGCTGTAATAGTCGTAAACGTATAAGTACGTGGTATCGCGTAATATTTCGCCAGTGCGGACGGTATTTGCTTAGTGATACATTACTCGTGTTAAAATAGACCGTTTACCAATTGCAGGAAAGGTCGATATGGTATTTACGTATGGCTGTTGTGATCAAAGTGCCCAACGGGCCTGTGCTATGTATGTTGATCGTTATCCTGGAAGACGTCATGCAAGTGTCAGGACCTTTCGTCGGATAGTTACGTTATTTAAAGAGACAGGAAGTGTTCAGTAGCAAGTGAAACGTCAACCACGACCTGCAACAGATGATGATGCCCAAGTAAGTGTTTTAGCTGCAGTTGCGGCTAATCCGCACATCACTAGCAGACAAAGTGGGCTAGAATCGGGAATCTCCAAAACATCGGTGTTGAAAATTATAAATCAAATGTTTGCATAGTCTATGGGACTTAACTACGGGGTCATCAGTCCCTAAACTTACAAACTACTTATGAACTACTTACGAACTAGGACGGCACAAATATCCATGCCCGAGGGGGGATTCGAACCCCCGACCGTAGTGGCCGTGCAGACCGTGACTAGAGCGCCTCAGTCTCCTCGGCCACCGCGGCCGGCTTGAGAATTATACATCAACATAAATTTGACACGGACCATATTTCTATGCACCATGATTTGCATGGCGAAGACTTTGAATGTCGTATACAGTTTTGCAACTGGGCACAAAATAAATTACGGGACGAAAACAGATTTTTTTTTTCGCGTTCTGCTTATTGACGAAACGTCATTCTCTGTTTTCTCCCTTCAAGCCAGAAAAAATTTATTTTTTATAGTTTTTTCGTTTGATGCTTATTTCGTAAGATATTTGGCCCGGTCACTATCAATGGACCACCCTGTATCGAATTTACCAACGATTCGCAATTGGTAAATATGGGAGTTGGATATTTATCCTATAGTAATTCTACTTACCTTTCGGTCTATCACTTCCAGTGACTTAGCCACGGGAGAGGGGATTGGGGGCAGCTAATGAGGCTGTATCCCACTATCCCGGCACCTCCCAAAGATTTTTAATTCTTTAAATTTTGTATTGTTTTAATGATTTATACAGGTCGGCACCGGAAATTTGAAGTAGTACACATGTAATAAATCACAACGTAACTACAATTTGCCAAGCTCAAGTGAACGTGACAGTGGGTCGTCAACGTGATGCCACCACTGTGAGCGGTCTTAATGCCGCCGCGACCAGCTTTGAGGCTGCCGCTACCGTTACTGCTATGCTGAAGTTACGAGGCGATTGCTCATATGCGGCGACCCGCTACTTAGCAGGTCAGCGGCGCAGGTTTGTTGGATGGCATTCAGCCACATCGGCGACTTGCATGTCCCTAACCTCCCCTAGTTAGCCAACCGGAAAATGAGGGCCTACAGTTTAGCGCGGAATCCGAACCACATGTCTTTTCTGTGACTCCTTACATCGATAAGAGGTGCAGGCTGGTTTAAAACGCAGAGCGAAAAAGTCCGTGATCGAAGCTGGTTTCGAACTCAAAACATTCAAAATGTTCTAATGTTTGTAAATCTATCGGACCAAACTGCGTGGTCATCAGTCCGTAGCTTACAAACTACTTAAACCTAGGTAAACTAACCTAAGGACAACACACATACCCATGTCCCAGGGAGGAGTCGAACCTCCACGGTGAGCAACCGCGCGCTCCGCAGCGAGACGCTTTAGACCGCTCGGCTACTCCACCGCGGCTCACAACATTCAGTTTTGCTGTCAAGCGCTTTGTCACTTGCCCACACTATAAGCTGAAACACAGTCCCAGATATTGGTTATTTACCGAACCTCCATAACAACATTTACTTTGCAATAAAAATGTCTAATGTGAAATAAATTGTAGCATGAAGGAAAACAGAAGGCTCATCTGAAGACGAAGATACCGTCCGTCGGCTTTGACCCGTGGCATCGGCGTGTCGTGTGCTTGCGTGTTTGTAGGTCGCGTGTGGATTTAAGTAGTGGCTGAGTTAAAGACAATTTGTTTACAAGCAGAACATAGATTACAGACTGAGATTTTGTGCGTAAAAAGGGATCTGTAGCTTCACTCTGATAGGGAGGTACGGGTTAACGAAGGCCTTGTTTTCTTTTCGCAAGTGAGCGCCTAAGGTGCGAATTTTAGGCTGAGACCTGTGATCGATGATACATTCTGTTGTTGTCATCTGTAATTTATGAAGATAACCACAAATTATTTATCACGTACAGTATGTAAGTATAAAGATGTTATCCCGTATGCGGGTTTAACGAGATGTAGATGACGTCATGTGTTAAAGCTGACCGGGTGGTAAGCCGGTCTTCAGTTATGCCAAATCGAATATATTAATATCTTTGTCTAGCTCAGTGACGTGGGGAAGTCTTTCCACTGAACGCCACTTAGGTGTCCAACATGTCCCTAACCTACCTCAGTTATCCAACCAGGAAACGGTGGCCAACAGTTTAACGTGCACTCCATTGTTGGAGGGGACTGAGGCGCTCCAGTTACGGTCTGCACGGCCACGACGGTCGGGGGTTCGAGTCCCCCCTCCGGCATGGATATTTGTGCCGTCCTTAGCGTTAGCTAGTTCATAAGTAGTTTGTAAGTTTAGGGACTGATGACCCCGTAGTTAAGTCCCATAAGCTATACAAACATTTGAATTTTTTTTTAACTGAAAGGGAAAAAATATCTGTGATACCAGTACGTTTTGAACCGGTGATCCAGCGCTTTCCGACCAAGAACTTTCCCACCAAGCCAGACTTTGGATGCTTACAATCATCCTGAAGTCGCTGCCCTTTTTTTTCGTGCGTTTGCTTTATAGATATTAGCCATCGACTTAAAACACACAAAGAGAGAGACGCCGTTTACATAAAATTAAGTAGTAGACTTTACTATAACAGTAACATAAGAAAGCAGATCATGTATTTCGACAGTACACAGTTTTGTATAAGAGTGCCATATGGATGCAGATGACAAACTGTAGAGGAAGACCTAGAGCGATGATGTAGAGAAACTAACTACTCCAACATGTAAAACAAGGTATATATATGTATATGAAGTTCTTGTACATAATACTGATTAACAGGATGAACTTGTCATAACATGTAAAACCTAAAAATATTTCTGTTGTTCAATCTGTAAGCAATAAAAATGACCCACTGAAGATGCTACAACTGTAGCGAAATATGTATGGGCCTACATAAACAACAAACCAGTGTTTTGCTCAAGCCAGATCGTTATAAAGAAGCAACTAAATACTAGAGAATACATTTAATTTGCAATAAAAATAATAATATAGGATACGCTTTATCTCGAATAATTATAATTATCTCGATTATAATTAATTATTAATCGAGATAAAGCAATATTATTTTTATTACAAATTAAATGTATTATCTAGTATTTAGTTGCTTCTTTATAACGATCTGCATCTTCAATGGGTCATTTTTATTGCTTTCAGATTGAACAACAGAAATATTTTTAGTTTTTACGTGTTATGACAAGTTCATCCTGTTAATTAGTATTATGTACAAGAATTTTATATATATATATATATATATATATATATATATATATATATATATATATATATATATGCCCAACTTAAAATATAGGATACGCTTTATCTCGGTTAATAATATATATTCCTTCTTTATGCACACTTTCTTTTCTGCCTTTATGCTCTCGTGATATGGTCAAAACATATGCTACTAATAATACTCTGTTTGTATGACATAAAATGTAAAATTGCAAAAAGTATGGCCTGTCATAGAATAATAGGCAGGAAATCTTTAAGTGAGAAACAAATAAATAAGATTTAGTACATCACAAATGTTTCCAGTTTCTTCTCTTGTGGCTTTCCACCTCCACACAGCACTGAGCTCCAGGCGTAATTGGAGAGTGCGTCTGCTGAGTGGAGCATTAATCACCTGTCAACTTTTGACATTAACTTTGTTCCTTCCACTTCGTGCGATTTAATTTTCTCTGTAGGTTAACTTCCTTACTTCGTATTAACTTTGCCACAAATTAATTTATATTACCGTCCTCTTTCTCTTCCTTTTTCGACAAGACCTCCGAGGCACACAGCATCAATTTCAGTCCAACGTTGCCCCAACTTACAAGTACCTCAGATGTTTCAGGAAACAGATCTACGGAAACTAGAAGACACAATTCTAGCTTATAAGTGGATAGGACATCTCACATTATATGTCCCGAATTTGTACGTAATTTCTGCTGCGGCAAGCGTCAACACCAGTGGGACGAAACGTAGATTCAATTAGTTGAAGCCTACTTGTACATCTGCAGCCATACTCTGCAAGCGGCATGTGGTGGAGAGTACCTTGTGAGGCATCGTCACTTCCTATAATGTCTGATCTCTCTTGTTTATCTCGCGTGTTCTTTTCACGAGATACACGTGAGAGAAGCGTCATATTGGGTTACTCTTAAAGAAGCATATGCTCTTGAGACTTTGACATAAGTCAGTACTGCAATACACAATTTTTTGCCGAGTTTGCCGAGCATACCCGTCATGCCTTCGCGCTTCTTGAGTGAGCCTGAAACGAAGCGTACAGCTCTCAGTTGAATCTTCTCACTCTCTCCTATCAACCCTATCTGATTCGGAACCCCCCCCCCCCCCATTAATTAGCAGTACTCGAGCACTGGCCGAACGAGTGTTTTGTAATCTACTTCGTTTGTTGACGGAATACACTTTCTGAGGAGTCTTCCAATTAATCTCAGTCTGATACCTATCTCGATCACGATTTATTTTATCTAGCCGTTCCATTTCAAATTGCTCCTTATGCCACATCATTATGTTTTATGAAAGTAACTGCTGACAGTGGTTGTTTTGCTGTTCCCTAATTATGTAAAACGGATCTTTCTTTGTATGTATTCGCTGCTTATTTGTTTCTGTCTAGAGCCAATTGCCACTGCCTGCACCATGCGTTGATACGGTGCAGATGCTCCTCCATTTCGCTACAATTTCCAGCGTTCCGACTTCTCGTTATACCACAACATCTTCAGAAAAAAAGCCTAATTCAAGTTAATATATGATCTACGGCGTTATTTACAGATATTGTGAAAAATCAACGGCCCTAAACATCCTTATGGTGCACGCCATAGTTCACTTTCACATCAGAAGACCTCTCTCCGTTGACAGTAAACTGCTGCGTCCTGTTTACTACAAATTCTTCAATCCACTCACAGATTTGGTCTGATATTCTGTACGCTCTTATTTTGTTCATCAGGCAACTATGGAGAAGTGTATCTAACGGCTTGCGGAAGTCAAGATACACGGTATCCACCTGTGAGCCTATCTATTATCATCTTGATCTCGTGGACGAATATCGCGAACTGAGCTATACATGATGGTTGCTTTCGGAAACCATGAAGTAGCAAGTGACCCTAGGCGACTGCAGAAACGTGACTTGATCAGATGAGTCACGATTTCATTTGAACAGAACTGATGCTTAGTTTTGAGGGTGGCGCAATCTGCCTAAGTCATGGACACAACTTACAGTTACACGCCTTCAGTGTAATCACTCCCGTTATTTACGATCTTTTGCTAAATGTCCGCGTAGTATCTGTTTCTGTTTATTTCCCATATTGCCGACCTTTGGCACGGTTAATGGTATCTTTGGTACTGAACATGATTCCTATCAGTGGTTCTTGCACTTTAACAAAGAAATCGTGATTACGGGAACTCTTGTCAGATGAGTCGGGTGATTGTGTAAGCTGTTCGTGGCTACATTACGATGCGGACTATATTATCTCGAAGAGGACTGAACAGTTCATTAAACGGAAAATGTTATGTTCGGCTTCTTGGAAATTATTTGCACCCACTGATGCACTTTATGTTTTCAAACGACGATTGAATTTTTATGGATGGCAGTCCACCACGTCACTGCTCCACAGTTGTTCCTGAATAGTTTCAATAACGTTCTGGAGAGTTTCAGCGAATCATCTGGCCACGCAGTTCGGTCGTCATGAATTACGTCGAATATTTATGGGACGTAATCGACAGGTCAGTTCGTGCACAAAATATAATACATTGACAATACTTTCATAAATTTTATTGTGCATTGCTTGTTGTTCGTAATTTTGCTAAATCTTCTTACATCTGCTGCTCTTTTTTTTCAGACGAACTATCATTCTGTAGCACTTCGGTATTTTCTGTGCATTTGTGACGGACCGGGACTCAAAGCCGGGCCTACGTTTATCGCGATCATTCGCCTTAACCTTGTGACGCTCCTCTTGATTATTATCTGTCATAAAACCCATGTTCACCGTCTACGATGGTCGTAGGATATCGTGAGAAGGTTTCGTACTTTGACAGACCCTATTTCAGAGATGTAAACACAAGAAAATAACAAAACAATAAAAAATAAACAATAAATTTCACTTGTCTCTTGTCATCTGGCCGGTGTAGTTTTGTGGAGTCTTGCAGTTGTAATATTTAGAAGGTAGATCTTTTATCTTTCCAGCGACATAACTTGTTTAACACAGTTATTCTTGAATTGTACATTTTCTTTAAATCATTTCACTAACAGACAGTTTTACATTGTCACTTGCAGATTTTTCATGTATAATTTTAGAGCATATTCTAAGTTCGAATATAGTAAATTTCCTTGAGGCGGATAAGCTTATTTCTACGAATCAGCATGGGTTTAGGAAACATCGCTCATGTGAAACTCAGCTTGCCTTTTCTCACATGATATCTTGCGAGCCATGGACGAACGGCAACAGGCGGATTGTGTTTTTCTCGACTTCAAAAAGGCGTTTGACGCGGTGCCCACTGCAGACTGCTAACGAAATACGAGCATGTGGAATAGGTTCACAGGTTTGTGACTGGCTGGAAAACTTCCTAAGTAATAGAACACAGTAAGTTGTTCTCGATCTCGACGGCGAGTGTTCATTTGAGACGAGTGTATCGTCAGGCGTGCCCCAGGGGAGTGTGATTGGACCGCTATTATTTTCTGTCTATATAAATGATCTGATGGAAAGAGTAACTTGTAATTTGCGGCTGTTTTCTGATGATGCTGTGGTGTATTGGCGTCTTTAATTGACTGTAATAGCATACAGGATGACGTAGACAAAATTTCTTGTTAGTGTGAAGAATGGCAGGTAACTCTCAATGTAGAAAAATGTAAGCTGATGCGCTTGAGTAGGAAAAACAATGTTCGAATACAGCATTAGAAGTGAGCTTTTTGATGCCGTCGCGTCGTTCAAATATCTAGGCGTAACATTGCAGAGGGATATGAAACGGAACGAACATGTAAAGACAGTTGTGATTAAAGCGGACGGCCGACTTAGTTTTATTGGGAGAATTTTGGAAAGATGTACTTCATCTATAAAGGAGATCGCGTAAAAACGCTTTTACGACCATGTCTTGAGTATTACTCAAGTGTTTGTGACCCGCAGCAGGTAAGTTTAAAGGAAGACATAGAAGCAGTTCAGAGGCGAGCAGCTAGGTTTGTTACTGGTACGTTCGACCAATGCGCGAGTGTCACGGAAATGTTCCGGGAACTCAAATGGGGATCGATGGAGGAAACAAGACGTTATTTTCGTGAATTTCTGCTGAGGAAATTTAGATGGCTGGAATTTGAAGCTGAGTGTAGGACGATATTCCTACCGCCTAATTACATTTCGCATAGTGATCACAATGGCAAGATAAGAGAAATGAGGACTCGTATGGAGGCATGTTAGGCATTCTTTATGTCCTCGATCTTTTTGTGAGTGGAATAGGAGAGTAAAAGCCTAGTAATGGTACAGTGTACGCTCCGGCACGCACCTTACGGTGGAGGATTTCAGAGTATGTATGAATGTATACATCAAAAGCTGACAGATCTGATACTTGGTACGGATTTAAGTCAACTACTCTACTCTTATTCTGTCACCAAATACTCTACATGGCTCGGCATCACTCCTCACCCACACCACCTGCTCATTTCAAATTAAACATAATATGACGTGAAAGTTTATTAGGTAGTCAAAATTTACGTAAACGCAGTAAAAGTTATCTACATAAATTAATATTTAGGTTTCTTACTCTGTCTCAAGTGTGTTGCGTTATGTGGTTGTAAATGAACTTTAAGATTTGTGACAGTTACGATGTTTATTTTGACTTTGGTCATGGTATTTTCCAGATGATTCAATCTGCTTTTGTTATTTTGCTAATACATGCAACACGTAAATAAAGTTCGTATGTATTATCAAATGGCGTGGTATTTTAGCGAGTGTATTATGGTGTCACTACTTTATTTGTGATCGGTATTTACGTTTATTTGAGGCAGGTACTTGTATATATCTAATTACGATCTTCTAGTAATTATTCTGTATTGTTTGTTGGTGTGAGTATTTGATTCATTATCAGTACATCATAACAGTTCTACTGAGGAATTAGGTTTTACTGGCGTCTTTTTATATGTGGTTTTCGTAACTGCATCATATGTATTGTGTAATGTTTTTATGTAGCATGTACATGAACTGTCAAGTTATAATTTAGATATTTGGTTGCAATTTGTTAAAAGTCAAAGTTGCGATTAAGTATGAAGTGGGCCGCCCTCGTGAAAGTTTCAGTATAGGAACCTAAGCTAACACAGGTTTGTCAGAAATATTCCCATGTGGTTTAATAAATGTGGAATGTTACAACCTCTCTGCCACCCGAGCACGCTACCTGACCCATACTTCCATGTTACATTAGCGTCTTTCCCCCAACTGCTCGCATATGTTATATAGTTAGTAACCTAAGCCTCTCAGGAAACAGATATTTGTTGTCGATGTAAAGAAAGGAGTTTCGACACGATATTTGGACGTACCCCATAACTTTTATTAACTCAGTGTAGTGATTCATCTTTAATCAACTTTGTTCTTTGAGATGGTAAACACTAAGTGTTTATACGTATTGTCTCAATAACAACTGTGAATAATTGGGGAACAACTGCACTTCACAATATAGCATACAAGAGTTCAAACATCAATTATAAGGAAATACACAATTTTAAAATTTTGATCCTTGTGTACTCCGTGTTTCGTTGTTACGATATTAAGCGGAGTGAAATCGGTTTATTTGTTCACTAGACGATGAGCAATATTCTCACGTTAAAAGTAAGTAATAACTACATCCAACATATGCGTGCTATAACTGGTTGTAAATTGTATGGTAATATTATCTGGAACTGCATATGGATGCTAATCGTCTCATAAACGCTGTAGATATCAACGATTTTGCTTAAGCACTTTTTATTTACCGGCATCCAACTACCCGGCTAGAAAAGGTGAAATGGCAACGACCGTGCGAGTGGCAGAATAAACAGCAGGAAAGCAGCTTTTAGTCCCTGCCCCTGGGAGTTTACTTATTTACTCCACTACATATTTCATACTGGCAGCGTCCATTACAGGTGGGATAAGGTAAATAATTCGACCATTTCCACAAATATTTAACAAGAGTAGGTTAAAAAAGACAATAATTTGTTCGAGAAAGATGATTAATTCAACTATTGCCATAAATTGGTAACCAATGTTATTGATGACGCTCTTCCTTAGTTACACATTAATGCGAATAGTTTACTTATTCATTTTGCCTTATTTTGTAGTCTTAGTTAGCCTCCTGAAATAATGTGCCATATTCAAATCCACACGGAATAGCATAGGATTAAGACGTTTTATTGAATTTTTAAATTATAACTACAATTTCTTACATAAAAATGTATGAAACTCACAGTTACGACTTCCGGCAATCTACTACTCTCTCCCTACGCTCTTGGTTCAAGTTAAAATCTGCGAATTTTCGCACTGAAAAGATGACATAACTAGTCTCAGAGGAACATAGCGTCTCTGACGAGCCTGGGCGCACACTCTAAGATACACAAAAGCAATAGCGTACCTCTACACATGTATGCATAGACCTTCCAACGTTCTACACGATATCTGCTTAATGTTTTGTGAGGATGCAACAGAGGGTCTGTGAAAAAGTCCGAATTCATGTTTTTCATGAAATTTTACGAAAAGTAAACTAAACAGAAGAAGAAATATACAAAAAAATATTTGCTTCGACCAGTTGTTAACAAAGAAAATTAAGTAGGTAATTTTTTAAGATGGAGACATTTAGACAATTCACTCACATGCCAGAGTCGCTATTTTACTTCCATCTTTTGTCATGTATTATGTAGTTTCGGTGAAACTGTGTCAACATTCCGAAGACTTATGAATCAAGTAAAAATAAATAAAATAACAGTTATAATAAAACAATGAATATCCATCTTAAAAATACTAGCATTTGCACTCCTTATAGACAATAAGTCTGATTTTACAATTAAGTAGGTAATTGACATTACTTGCTTACGTGTTAACATTTGTCAGAAATAAGTTGCATTATATTATAAAAAGGGGACGAAACATATAAGAAGCTTAATTCCTTCCACAATCAATGTGATGGGACTACATCTGTTAAATTTGAGGGTGGAACGAAGTACCAGCAGCTGTATTGAGATAATGTATTCAATTACGTGACCGGTTTCGGTGTTATAATCACACCATCGTCAGGCCCATAACCAAACAAGACAAGTTCAACAGTTACGATGCTATTAAAAAACAAATGCATAATGAAGTAGATGAAAAAAAAACGTCGAGCAATAAACATGCCATATATAAGAAACTATTGTCAAACAATAAACATGTTACAATATCATTGAGTAAACATATTGGAGTTAATTACATCCTAAAATGTTTTTTTAAAGTGATCATTAAGAAAAAACAAATTGAAATAATTATTAGCAATTTCATTACCATCTGTTTTTTCTTAACGATCACGTATTGTGAAAAAATCCAATTTTAGGATGTAATTAATTCGAATCTGTTTACTTAATGACTATGTAACTTGTTCATTGTTTGACAATAGTTTTTTTATATATGGCATGTTTATTGCTTGACTTTTTTATACATCGACTTTTAGTATGCATTAATTTGTTAATAGTATCGTAACTGTTGAACTTGTCTTGCTTGGTTAGGGGCCTGAAGATGGTGTGATTACAACACCGAAACCGGTCGCATAATTAAATAAATTATCTTAATACAGCTGCTGGTGCTTTGTTCCACTCTCCAATGTTATCTGTCTATACTGGTTTGCTGACAAGGTCAAATTATAATTTTGAATGATTTCAAATCGCTGCGTAATATTATATATTTATTCAACAATGGCCATTTCGGCTACAAAGCCGGCATCAGGTTAACTATAATCGTGTAATACAAAAGTAATAAGATAATATAAAAGTCACATGATACGATATTTACATAAATTTTGATTATTCATACTTCCTGTAATGTGGTTTTCCATAAAAGATTGTTGTCATGCCACCAATTTTACGCTTATAATAAATTGCTGTAGCTATTTATAATAAATTGCTGTAGCTGTCATTAGCTGATGTGTGTCGACGATATTTTATGGTTACAATAGCTTGTTTAAATTTATATCGACAATATATTAAACAGATTTAAGTGTGTATTAAATTTTGTCTCTGCTATATGATAGTCAACGATATTGCATGCCTCCAATGGTTTGTTTATCAACGATATACGAAAATAAACCATCGGACGCATGCAATATCGTTGCCTATCATAACCAGAGACAAATTTTAACCCAGTGATTAACATGGTTCCGCTTTGAATATTTCAATAACAACACATCCAGTGGTAAATTTTAACGCATGTTACACCAAAGAGCACCTTCTAAATTATTTTCGTATATCGTTGGTAAACATACCATTGGAGGCATGCAATATCGTTGCCTATCACAAGCAGACACAAAATTTAATACACACTTTAACCTGTTTAATATATCGTCGGTATAAATATAAACAAGCTATTGTAACCATAAAATATCGTTGACATACACCAGCAAATGACAGCTACAGCAATTTATTATAAATAGCTACAGCAATTTATTATAACCGTACCATATTGGTGGCATGACAACGATCTTATATGGAAAACCACATTACAGGAAATATGTATAATCAACATTTATGTAAATATCGTACCAATTGCTACGCCTTTATACCTGTTCTCCGGAGAAACCCATACGTCACGAACTTCCCCATTGCCACCCCTCGCCAACGTACAACGCATTGCCAAGTACACCGTACATTCATACATATACATCTTTAAACACTTACACTAAACACAAATAAACATGAAACTGATTATTGAATTCACGATTCATTTCATTTCTCCTACGGAGCAATCAAATACAAATTAATTATTTAAAGAAATAAAACATGCGTAAGTAAATTGGAACAATGTGATTTTATGGTATAATCATTATCTAATATGGCACCTGTGAATAAACACTGCCATGCTGGTTGTATATCTGTCTTGTACTTTATGTTATTAACAAATATATTATTTATTATATTTTCTCACGACTTTTGTATTAAACAATTGCAGTTAACCTGATGATGGCTTTGTAGCCGAAATGGCCATTGTTAAATAAATATTCAATATTACGCAGCGATTTGTAATCATTGAAAATTATGTCTTTAAGTGACATATTTACCGCTGCAGGACCCAAATATTACAAAAAGGTCAGAATGATCAACGGATAAGACTCCCGAGCAGCCACAAACCTTACCTTTGGAATAGTATTTCGTTTATCCGTCCGTTGTTGTTGGTGTCTCAGGCTGTGACGAGAAAGCCGGTATTTTCCTTGGAACTCCGCAGAGGCATTACGGCATTCGACCGGGTTTCTGCAGACAGCGCGCGAGCGGTGGCCGATATGATTTCTCAGGGGAACACTTGCTCTCTCTGGTGCGTTCAGACCAAAGTACAGTCGCGGGAAGCAGGCAGCGCGCAGGAACGCAACAGCGCACAATATTGTGCGAGAACAACTGTTCACGCAGCGACGAGCTTTGCCCTGTAACACCATTAACGCATCCCCTCGTGTATTACCGGTAGACGCTGAGGTAGTTAACAAAACGTACTTGTAATGGTCATTCAAGTAGGTAGCTTATTAAGATTACCTGACACAGTCGGGTCTGAAGGCGATCTAATCGTTTTATAGTTTTCAAAATGACAAGCCAAGATCGCTCACTAACAATTTATTAAATGACGACCGGTTTTGGTGCACTGTGTCACCATCATCTGGTCACATATAAGTTATTATCTGGTCATCTTGTTAAAAAAATTGGGTATAAAATAACAAGTGCAACATTGCACTTAGTCACTATCTAAAAAATACATAAGTATTTGCAAAGTTGCACTTGTTATTTTATACCCAATTTTTATAACAAGATGACCAGATTATAGCATATATGTGACCAGATGATGGTGACACAGTGCACCATAACCGGTCGTCATTTAATAATTTGTTAGTGTGCGATCTTGGCTTGTCATTTTGAAAACTACAGGTAGCTTATCCTGTATCAAACAGCGAACCAGAGGTTAATTTACCATTTAATTTCTTTCTTTCTTGTCCTTTTTCCATCATCGCCTATTGACACACTTTGCCGACATAGTTACTACGGATTTTGCGTGGTTAATTTAAGGCTCGACCCGATTCCCCACCTGTCGCCACTCCAATTATGCCCCGACAGGAAAGTTGCGACCCCGAATGGGTTATACACGTGAAAGTATGCGAAAGTTTAAAATGTTTGCGAGTCGTGTAACTGAGGCGGAATTTGGGTACCAGTCCGCTATTCAGATAGTGGGATGTGGAAAACCGCAATCGGCTCACGTCATTAACCTGCCGGGAAGATTCGAGCCATGGCTGGAACACCTTACCATCCCGAAAAGCGGCGTCTTAAATAGCGCGGGGAACTGATGACCTAGCTGTTTAGTCTCCTCAAAGTAAAAGCAACAATAACAACAAACAGCGCAGCTGTCAGGAAGCGTTGATTTCGTATTTAACTGGTAGGATTCAAATCATCGTGTTTGATAGCTTATGCAGTTCTCGTGATGGATCTACCTTTAATTGAGCACAAACTATTGCGGACGCGCCACATGGCTCCTCTCTGATACCACTCTGGTTCTCAGTGTATGTATTAAAGACCTTTCATCTTACATTGATAAAGCAAAAGTAGTACTCTTATCATGTATATGTTAGAGGCCAAACCCGATTTTAGGATGAACTAGTTTCGCCTAGGCCAAACCAGTTCTCCCTACATGCGGTAGGACAAACCAGTGTAGCGTAGGCCGAACTAGTTCATCCTGTTAACGATAGGAGAAATCAGTTTAGCGTAAGTCGAATCGGTTTATTCTAGTTAGAATTTACATGCTTTAGGACAAACAGGTACGTCCTAGTCTGAACTAATTTCGCCTACTTTGTATCTTCTATAAACTTTTCAAAGCAAACTGTATAAAGGAATATAAATAGAATAGTCAATGTGATCTATAAAAGTTATTTATTAACGAATCAGTAATTTCACATCTGTATCAACTTACAGTATATTCATCCACAGGTATCACTTTATCTGAAATTTGCTTATTTACTTAATTTTGCATGGTTTACTCTGGTGGCACTTAGAATTGCGCAGTACTTTGTTTTTCTTAGAAATGCATTTGTTTGTTGTACAGTCTTCCATGCAGCTGCATTTCACGAAGCCTTGCTCTGATCCAACAGAATGTTTTCTGGCTGCAGTCTTTAAAGATATTTCAATATCTTGGTTAATATCTCCCACATCTAAAAACTTCTGAATGCAGACGTCGAAATCAGTGCTAAAACAAAATTAAAACAAATGTTTTTTTTTTGTTTTTTTTACAGAAAAGTATGGGAAATCATAATAAAATTATACCTGCAATAATGTTTTTAAAGTACACCATGTTTGGTACCAACTTTGTAAAGACACTCATCAGTCTTTTGAAGTATTACTCCAAGTACGTTTCGAAGGTCACCTCTGCCTTTGTCTACATCTGGAATAGGTATGGTTACGTTGTCTCCAATGTTGGCTGGTGGATGGGGTTTGTCAGTTGAAGCTTTCATTCTTTTTGCTTGTTTTTGTAAATTTTCTGTCGCCTTTCTTCTAGCATTTTCAATGTCGTTTGTGTCAATTTTCACAATGTCAACATCGTCACTGTATTCGTATTGTTCAGTTTTGCTGCCATCTTCGACTGCCTTCTTTAGGTCATCTTCATTCTGAATGTCATTAATGATATTATGATGTATTGACTCCCACTTACATAGGTAGAAATGATGATCAGAATAAAATACCAGAAATCAGAACCCGAATGGAGAGATTCAGGTATTATTTATTCCCGCGCGCTATTCGATAATGGAATGGGAGATAAATAGTATAAAGGTGGTTCGATGAACCCTCTCCAAGGCACTTAAATATGATTTGTAGAGATACGATATAGATGTAGATGTTGATCGCATCGCCGTGTTGTCAGCTACATACGTGATGCATTCCGAGCAGCAAGGGTGAACCACTATTAATCATGGCGAAATCAATTAATCATAACACAGTCCACCATTCAGGTTAATATTGTATCCGTGCTCATGCCTTCTCCATATCGTTGCGTAAGAGAACACTGAATTGTAATTGATATAAAGTGTACCGCTATTTACGTCTAATGGGCGATTTTGTGTCGGAGTGTCCCTGACCGATATCCTTAACTGAATTCTTGCAAACTTCTATATTTCGATTCCAATCGCTAAAACAGACTTCTTGAAACAATACCTACTTATAAACGAAGAGAGAAACTGATGTTTAATTCCATGTATTACATTCTTTCGTTAACAAAGTAGCCATACGTATTATAAACATGGATGTGAGTCTGTGTTCGTATGTTTGTACAATCCCCGTTCCACATATCTTCCTATACTACTAGATCTATTTGAACCAGACTTGGTAATCGTATTCCTTACTGTTAGATAACAATCGCTATAAGAGTAAGAACGATCTTTGAGACACAGTTCAGCAGATATGACGTCAAATTCATTCAAATGCACGAAAAAATGCCGCAGCATGCGACATTGTTCAACATTTTTTCTAAAACTACTAGATCGATTTTAAGCAAAGTCGGTACTCTTATTTGTTACTTTCGGGCTACAATCGCTGTGGGGTAAATCAGGTGGGGTGGAGGGAAAAGAAAAAGAAAGTTTACCCGCGATGAGTTAGTCTATTTGACAATGACAGTACTTAGCGGTTTGCAAAGAAAATTGGCAGATATTAGCAAACCTTTATGAGAGGTTTTATGCCTGACAACCCCTAAAAATGATGAACTTAGTGCTTTTTATTCGTATAACTACAGCGCATTCGACCAGACATAACAATTTATTAAATGTATATTGCTAACTGTATTTGTGTGACATTCTATGATCAGTATCGATATGTAGGCTACCACTAAATGTGCGCCCTGTTTTCGATACCCAGTCCGGTCGTGGATTTTTCCCGCTCAGGGACTGGATGTTGTGTTGTCGTCACCATCATTTTATCATCGACATGCAAGTCGCCGAAGTGGCGACTCCTAAAATGACTTTCACCAGGCAGGCCAAACGGATTCCCGCGTGGGATCTTCCGGCCAGCCATAAGAACATCACCATTACACTGCATGTGGATTCACAATTATATGGTGGTAAGACGCATAGTTAAGGAGAATTCATCTCATAAACAATGAAACGCATGAATAGTCACTGGATCACGCATGCGGTTTTAATTAAGAGTATTATGTTTTTACCGCCAACTCTAATAGAGACATTTCGTAGTTATTACAGAAAATAAATTTTATATATATTGCACCAAATCTGCTTTTTATTGATATGCTGACTAGTTTCGGCCTTTTTTATCATTTTCTTAAGTCACCAATTACAGGGAACAATGTTAATTTTTAGTGGAGAATGCATGGATACAATAGTTTTACGTGGTATGTTAACGCCTTAATTGCTTATATTCGGCTACATTTGAACACTGTGTATCTCACTCTGTTTATTTCAAATATTTTGGTGTAGTTTAGAAGCTTTTGATCCAAAGAAGTTTACCGTAAGATCTTAAATATTCTTTGCAGTATTTTGTTTGCTTAATTTAGTGATAATATCAATTTTATATACAGCGTGACATACTCAGTTCCATTATATTGCTGTTGTACAATGAATTTTTAATTTTCATTCGTAACAGTTTGCCTTTATTATATTGTAGTGTAATTAATAGACGATAATTATTGTTGTTATGCTACTATAATTTATCGCTTGTGGTGTTATGTATAGAGGGTAGGATAGATTGTATTTTATAGCCTCGCGGGAGAATCCGAGCGGTCTGGAGCGCCACGTTGCGGATCACATGACCTACGGCGTCGAAGGTTCGAATCCTCCCTCGGGTATGGATGTTTGTGTTGTCTTTAGCATAAGTTACTTCACAAGTAGTTTGTAAGTTTAGGGACTGATGACACCGCAGTTAAGACCCATAAGATCTACAAACATTTGAACGTTTGTATTTTATATGGTCGTCAAGGTGCTATGGAAATTTTCTATGAATGTTTTGCTGAGCACTTCCGTTTGTTCGTTTAACATTTGTTTTGGGTGTTAATTGTGTGAATATAGATATACATTTCTTCTAAAACGTTTAGTAGTTGTTCTTTGGAGACAATATACTTTCAGTCGAATATTTACTTCCTTTGAGGTATGTGCGGAATGCTGAAATATTATCTTAGCTTGCATTTATGTATTCTATATATTTAGTTTTAAAAGGTGTGCCTGTCTGTCTAACGTAGGTTTTGTCACATTTACTGCATTCGATTTTGTTAACTCCAGACTGACTGTTAAAGTTCTCCTCTTTCTTTTGTTTTGTATACGATATTGGCTCCATTCGTGAAACCACAAGCGATAAATCATAGTAGAATAACAACAATATCGTCTATAAATTACACTACTACAAGCAATACAGAGCGTTTGAAATAGTTCTGAATGTAAAATAAAAATTTATTGTACAACTGCAGAGTAACGGAAATAAGTATGTTACGCTGCATATAATCAGTGATATTACCATCAACCAGGTAGGTTAATCCTCTTTGCCACAAATGTTGAGTAAACGAAATTTTGCAAATAATATTTAATATCCTACAATAAACTTCTTTGGATCAACAGCTACTAAAATTACACCAAAATATTTGAAGTAAACAGCGTGACATATACAGTGTGCAAATATACACGAATGTAAGTAATTACAACATAAACATACAAAGTAAAATTATTGTATCCATGTATCATCCACTAAAATGACTATTGTTTTCTGTAATAGGTAACTTAAGAAAATGTGAAAAACCCTAAACTAGTCAGCATATCAATAAAAAGCAGCTGCAGTATATAAAAAATTGTCTTTTCTGGAATATTTGAGAGCTGCAAAATGCGACGATGAAAAGCTTCTGAATTTCGCAGATAGTTCCGTAATATTCCACTAAACATACCTCAGAAACTTTAGTATTGTAGGGCACATAGTGCAGGAGATATGACGCCATAAGAATTAATCTGCGTGGAAATGAAGCTACAGGCTAAAAATCTTTAAAGACACTGGTGAAAAGTATAGGGATGGTGTATAAGCTATGGGTGAAAGGGGAAGGAGGTGCTGGAATAACGTAATAATTCAATAAATGCATGCATGGGCACTGTAGAATTTCTCAGCTACATTCTTCTAATTCACGTGACGTAAGAAAGATAAATGATATTACTAACAGTTTCGCAGATCAACCTTAACGGCAAGGAATTCCGTGAAAATAATTCCCCGTGTCCAAGTAGTAAGAGAAGAGACCGTAATTAAACGCCCAGTGAAAAGTTTCCTACATCGATCCGTTCTGTGTAATTACGCCAATTCCGCACTGTACTATCATGACGCGAACGAAAGTTTGAAGTGAAATAATAACCACCCGTTTATCTCTGACCCAGTACCACTAAAATGGTACTGGAAACTTCCAACCAACTGAATGCTGCTGTCTAAAAAAAGTTGAAAGTTGCCTGAGGTTTCCGACAATAAGAGAAACAGATAGACAGAAATATGAAGAACGCGCAGGAAATGAGTCGAATGGTACACTTTCTTCGTGCACTGGCGGTTAGCGAAATCTATAAAAACATCTGAGGCCAACACCGGTACTCATTTACCTCATCGTGTTACAGCTGTGGGTATGTATAGATGTAAAACAGGGTTCACATAAAATTCTTGGGCAATGTCAAGATTAGGAGAAATTTGTCAATAATCTCGAGTCACCGGCCAAATGCGAAGGGGCTCAGATTTTTTTCTAAGCATATACGTAGAAACTGCTCTTTCAGCAGTTGGTAGGCACTGCGTCTACAATTTAACTATATACTAAATTGCCCATTAAATTTCAGGAGGTAATTTGATCGCAGCGTTGGACTGCCGCGTTGTCTAAGGCTTCATTCTACGGACTGAGCGTGTGTTCACCTTAGTGCCAGTTTAAGTAGTTCTTAAATCTAGAGACTGATGACCATAGCAGCTTAGTCCAATAGATGTATAAAATTAAAATTCAAAAAAATTTGATCAATTTATTTAAAATTGATTAAAATAGCCTAGACCGCAAAGTGAACATTTTTAATTGAAAGTAAAAGTTTTTAATTGATGGAACTAACATTTTTGACTGCTTAGGTACACTCCTGGTTTACATATTCAATAAAAAAACAGTGGTTCGTAAATGACTGACAAATCAAAACTAGTCACCTCTTTATAAATAAAGAATTCCACCTTCGGTCTAGGCTTTTTTTATCAATTTAAAAAAACTGTAAAATTTCATGAATTTTAACTAATTGTACGACAGCCCAATCTCCATACTGACAATGTCAGATTTTGCAGGTTTACAAAATGTTCAAATGTTTGTAAATCTATCGGACCAAACTGCGTGGTCATCAGTCCGTAGCTTAAAAACTACTTAAACCTAGGTAAACTAACCTACGCACAACACACACACCCATGCCCCAGGGAGGACTCGAACCTTCACAGCGAGCAACCGCGCGCTCCGCAGCGAGACGCTTTAGGCCGCTCGGCTACTCCACCGCGGCAGTAGCAGGTTTACAAAGATCTGAACATTTGATTTGATAATTAGATCAATCATTACTTTCTCTCCTTTCCATCGTCAACAACGAAATTGACTATTAGAATCTGTCATACCTTTTTTTTTTGTGGGACGTACGTGGACAAGTTATGACATATGTGAAACACTGAGGATTGCATTAACCAACCTCTTTTCTGGAGTCGTACTACCGTCCTTTTCTCTCTTTTCCTTTCGCTGAACCTGTGATGCTAGAGTAGTCACTTATTGTACAAAATACCAAGCTGCTCCCTGATCGACTGTCAAAGTAGCCTACCACCCTGGAGACTAGTCTCCCATAAAGGGATATCCGATTGGCGTTGAACTGCAAGGTCCGTGCGATCTGGAGTTCTGAATTATTTTGATCGAACGCACCGAAAAAGCTGCGTACGGGCAAGGTCTCTACGGCCGAATGGAAGTCATCAATAAGGCCCTCTCGAAGAGACTCATTTCTACTCTGTCGCCTACGTATTGGCCATGCGTTGGTAACACACGGTCATCTTCTTCGACGAGAGGACCCACCCAAGTGTAGGTGTTGCACTCTATTGACAATGGTTGACATGACCGACTGTTTTTTACGTTTGGCGGTTTTTTAACACTCCATTTAGTGATGGTTACGTCAGCCTGATCTGTCAGATTCTGATCCGTGCAGCAATCTTAATATGTTCCCCACTTTTGTGTTGTCTGCCTTGCGTCTGGCTAGAGGATTTTTCGTTTCTACAAGACGTCTGGCTCATCCTTTACTATCTTTGTGATCAGCTAGCCGTAATATTCTGATGTAATGTTTTAGTTCAGTTAACCTCTTTGTTTTCTGTATTTTCCTTCTTATACGAGCGTTGGAACTTAAATAGAGGACACTATTTATTAACAATCGCCACGGTGGATTAGCCGAGCGGTCTAAAGCGTCTCGCTGCGGACCGCGCGGTTGCTCGCCGTCGGAGGTTCGAGTCATCCCTAGGGCATGGGTGTGTGTGTTGTCCTTAGGTTAGTTTACCTTAGTTTAAGTAGTTTGTAAGCTATTTACTGATGACCACGCAGTTTGGTCTGCTAGATTTACAAACATTTGAATTTTATTCACAATCGATACAAAAGCATCAAATATTTGCATCTGTTACTGTCCTTCAAAGTAGTCACCAGCGTTGTGTAGAAGCCGTTGCCATCGATGTGGAAGGCGTAGTATACCGTTAGCAGAGCCTGTTCTGTTGGTGGCGCGAATGTAGCGGTCTGATGCCTGAAGAATCTCTGTTTTGAAGCATATACTACGATTTGGTTCTTTTGAGTCCCAGCCTCGTCGCCGCTTTTGTGTCTCGTTTCCGTCGTAGGTGTCGGTGGCCGAGTAGACAGACCGACACAGGAATAAAGGACGCACGCTTGTGCAGGTACGAAGGTGAGCAGCCAGTGGGACAGCAGAAACTAGAAACACTAGAGTAAATTAGAACGAGATATATATTGCACAGAATTTATACAATACTTAACTTTTACATAGTTCAGTACGGCAGAATGCTGATACATAGTTGAGCTAGAGGCCTGCCTAGCCTGTCCGATAGGCAAATCTTCACTGGTGCCTATCTGATTCCGAAGTGTTAACTGCTTCCTATCTCAGTCCCAAGTGAACGATGTCGTTCAGTGGTGGCCACGAGCGGAGTTGTAACAGAGGGCGCTCGTGGCTGACGTCTTAAGAACGTCGCGCCGTGCGTGCATGGCGGCGCGCGGCGAAAGTAGGTGGCGCGCACTTTGGACTTTTGCGACACCACAGGTTCCTTCATCTTCGAATCAAATCAGAGTCAGAAGGACTTAAATCCGGGGAGTATGGTGAATGGTACAAAAACTTACTTCCCAGTCCCATCGACGGAACAGAGCAGACACAGCTTGCACTATATGTGCCCGCGTATTGACGTAAAAAATGATGGGTGCGTTGTGCAGAAAGTGTTGCCGCTCCTTTCGCACACCAAATCGCAGGTGATGTTCCAAAAACGTACAGAAATACTGTGCATTAACTGCAACAGTTTACCGATCTTCTTTGAAGGCTTCTACTCAACGTACGGAAATACCGATTCCCCGCACGCCTCTAGAAGACCTTGATGACACTATCGTGCTTTACGACCACTGGCATATTTGATCTTGATCCAACTCCGCTGTTCCTGTTTCGAAAACAGTGAGACCGTTACGTTATATCGCTCGCTTACAAGTGTTAACGACCTCCGTTCGCAGCTGCACAGCCTAGTTCTTGGGTTGTGGAATGCAGAATGGCGTTCCCTCCAAACACCTAACAAGTTACGGGCGATAAAGGAGACAACGCACGTGTGGAGGTCGTCTATGCGGACTCCTCTCAGGGACTCTGTTGTCCTCTGCCGACTCCGTATCAGCCATACTTGGCTGACGTACAGTTATCGTCTGCGTCGCGAGGACCCTCCTCGTCATCGATGTGAAGAGCATTTGACAGTCGCCCATATCTTGAAGGAATGCCCTTATTTCGCCACTCAAAGGCAGCGTTTTAATCTCCTTGATTCCTTAAACCTTATTTTAGGTGACAATGCCTCTGTGGCTGATGCTGTTTTAAATTTGATTCGTAGCAGTGGGCTATATAAGTCCATCTGATGTTTATTGACTGTGTTTTACCTATTTGCTCTGCACCTGCTTAATTTTTGGTTAGGCAGGCGATTTCAGTGTGTTAGTGTATGGACGTTCTTTTATCTCTGCCACCTCGCAGCCTAGACACATTTGTTTTCTCTTTTAAATCTCTTCTGTCTCCCCCTTTTATTTGCTTCTTTTATTTAAGATTATTCCATCTATGGTTTGCCGTATTTTAACACTTTCTGTCAAATTTTAACGATATTTCATGTCGTCTCTGATTGGAACAAGGGACTGAAAATGTTCAAATGTCTGTAAATCTATCGGACCAAACTGCGCGGTCATCAGTCCGTAACTTACAAACTATTTAAACCTAGGTAAACAAACCTACGGACAAACACACACACCCATGCTCCAGGGAGGACTCGAACCTCCACGGCGAGCAACCGCGCGCTCCGCAGCGAGGTGCTTTAGACCGCTCGGCTACTCCACCGCGGCCAAGGGACTGTTGGCCATAGTAGTTTGGTCCCTTTTTATCCTCAACCACCCAACCAACAAGTGTGTGTGTTTCCCTCTATGGTGCGCTCGACGGTAACGTCGGACGAGCGAGTACCGATAAGGTAGTTATGTCAACAACGTGTGCTATCAGCAACAATAGTAGATTCCATTGCATACTGTCTCCCTAGCAGTGTTGCCACTATTTAAGTTCCAACCCCAGTATCTTGTCAACGCAGCGTTCATTTCGCTCTGTTCATATTGTGGGATTCGTCTCTGGGTACATTATTGCTGTGTTTCCCTTCTGTTGTGATGTCTTAGCTGGGAATAGGTGACAGATGTTCCTGCTGTTTAGATTCCTTCCAAATTCACAACATTCCGTCCCGCCTTCCTCGCCTAAGAAATCTCGTTCAGGAGAAAAGAGGTCACATGAAGATTGGCACACACTGATCTAAGCCGAAACTTACAAGTTGCCCACGTTGAAAATTTGCAAATTTCGAAACGACAGTAAGTTAGCTAAAAAGCAAAGCGACCTATGACTCGCATGGTGTACTATTTTGCTTCCGTCGTTTGCCGATAGTTGGCGACAACGGTAAGTAGCGGTCGAAAGAAACAGATCGCAGACGTCAGGACCTCAGTCAACATAACCTCATTCAGACATTAGTCGATTTGTGTCTGCATCATAAATTTGTTCTTTATTGAAAGCCGGCCGCGGTGTCCGAGGGGACTGCGGCGCGTCAGTCACGGTCTGCACGACTACTACGGTCGGGGGTTCGAATCCCCCCTCGGGCATGGATATTTGTGCCGTTCTTAGTGTTAGCTAGTTCATAAGTGGTTTGTAAGTTTAGGGACTGATGACCCCGTAGTTAAGTCCCATAAGCTATACTAACATTTGAACTTTATAGAAAGTGTCAGTTTACGAGCCTAATTCTAGTCATTTGCAGGAGCTGTTACTGTTTTGTTTCAATATGAACCAAACAGAGGCTGTGTCTCACCGAATACTCACAAGTACGTATAGGAAGGGAGCTATTAGTGATAAAATGTGAGCCATGCACTCACGTCAATGGCCGAACCGAATATTCACGGCCCCAAGGACATGCATTGTATTTTGTGGGACCGACTCGGCATTGTGCTCAATGAGGTGTTTAAGCAAAGTGAAAGAAACACAGGTGCTCGTTATCGAACCCAATTAATTCGTTTGAGCAGAGCATTAAAAAGACAAACGGCCGCAGTAAAGCGAGAGACACGATAAAGTGATTTTACAGCACTACAACGCTCGACCCCACGTTGCAAAAGAGATCAAAACATACTTGGAAACGTTATTATTTATTTATTTATCGTATGGGTTTTACAAGTATACAAGAATATATACATACAATTAAATGGAAATGTCCAAATTTAACAGCCAGTCCAGAGCACTTTCTGTCACTTGATGTAGACTCTCCAAGTCACCATTAAATGCTCGCAGTGGACACTGCTTGACGATGTGCCCTACGGTTTGCTCCTCTGCCACGCAGTCACAGTCAGAAGATGGAAGGAAACCCCTCTTCTTCACGTTGTAAGCACACCTCCCTTGACCAGTCCTGATGCGGTTCAGTCTCGACCAGGTGTGGCGTGGTAGATGGAATCCCTCAACCTTCTTGGATGGATCTTGCACGAGGTGGCCGTTGTGCGGTGGATTTTCGTTCCAGCGTTCTTGCCACTAGGTCTCGTCGAAGGAAGTGGTGCTTTCTGTGTCACACCAGGGAGGTTTTCGTGATTTCAGACGACATGCTGGGGGATCCCTTAGAGCATCATACAATGGAGAATTCTTGTGCGCCTCTACATTCTTTATCAATTTCACCTTAGCTGCTTTCCTCCTCAGATCTTCCGGAGCAATGTTAGCCAGGACAGGTAACCACTGAATGGGCGTAGATCTGACAGTGCCAGTGATAATCCTCATGGCTTCATTAAGTTGGACGTCAATCTTTGTTGTGTGAGCGCTGTTTTCCCACACTGGCGCGCAGTATTCCCCAGCAGAATACACAAGAGCAAGCGCAGCAGAGCGTAGGGTATTGGCGACCTTGGAAACGTTAAAATGGGAGGTCGTACCCCACCCGACGTATTCTCCAGATATTGCTCCCTCTGACTATCACCTGTTTAGATCAATGGCACATGGCCTGGCTGAGCAACACTTTCGATTTCACGAAGATGGCACAAATTGGATCGATTCGTGGTTCGCTTCAAAAGATGTACACGTTTCTCGACGCGAGTTTCGTACACTGCCAGAAAGATGGGAGAAAGTAGTGGCCAGCGATGGAAAATACAATGCTGGCCATTAAAATTGCTACACCAAAAAATGCAGATGATAAACGGGAATTCATTGGACAAGTATATTATCCTAGAACTGACGTGATTACATTTTGACGCAGTTTTGGTGCATAGATCCTGAGAAATCAGTATCCAGAACAACCACCTCTGGCCGTAACAACGGTCTTGATACGCCAGGGGCATTGAGTCAAACAGAGCTTGGATGGCATGTACGGGTACAGATGCCCATGCAGTTTCAACACGATACCACAGTTCATCAAGAGTAGTGACTGGCGTATTATGACGAACCAGTTGCTCGGTCACCATTGACCAGACGTTTTCAGTTGGTGAGAGATCTGGAGAGTGTGCTGACCAGGGCAGCAGCCGAACTTTTCCGTATCCAGAAAGGCCCGTAGAGGACCTGCAACATGCGGTCATGCATTATACTGCTGAAATGTAGGGTTTCGCAGGGATCGAATGAAGGGTAGAGCCACGAGTCGTAACACATCTGAAATGTGACGGCCACTGTTCAGAATACCGTCGATGCGAACTAAAGGTAACCGAAGGCGTCTAATCAATGGCACCTCATACCATCACGCCGGGTGAGACGCCAGTATGGCGATGACGAATACACGCTTCCAATGTTCGTTCACCGCGATGTCGCCAAACACGGATGCGACCATTATGATGCTGTAAACATAACCTGAATTCATCCGAAAAATTGACGTTTTGCCATTCGTGCATCCAGGTTCGTCGTTTCGTTCACCATCGCAGGTGCTCCTGTCTGCGATGCAGCGTCAAGAGTATCCGCAGCCATGGTCTCCGAGCAAACGTCGTGGAACTGTTCGTTCAGATGGTTGTTGTCTTGCAAAGGTCCCCATCTGTTGACTCAGGGATCGAGACGTGGCTGCACGATCCGTTACAGCCATGCGGATAAGATGCCAGTGATCTCGACTGCTAGTGATACGAGGCCGTCGGGATCCAGCACGGCGTTCCGTATTGCCGTCCTGAACCCACCGATTCCATATTCTGCTAACAGGCATTGGCTCGCGACCAACCCGAGCAGCAATGACGCGATACGATAAACCTGAATCGTCATAGGCTGCAGTCCGATCTTTATCAAAGTCGGAAACGTGATGGTACGCATTTATCCTCCTTACACGAGGCGTCACAACAACGTCTCACCAGGCAAAGCCGGTCGAGTGCTGTTTGTGTTTGAGAAATCGGTTGGAAATTTTCCTCGTGTCAGCATCTAATAGGTGTCGCCACCAGCGCCAACCTTATGTGAATGCTCCGAAAAGGTAATCTTTTGCCTATCATAGCCTATTCTACCTGTCTGTTAAATTTCGCGTCTGTAGCACGTCATCTTCGTGGTGCAGCAATTTTAATGGTCGGGAGTGTACTTTGAATGATACATGTGTAACCGATTTGTTTCATTAAAGCCTCAAATGTCGGGGTGGAAAACGGCGGAAGCGAAGTCGTACTCCTATTTTGTTGCCTTACTTGAGGACGCGTTGTAGGGCAGGGGGGAAAAGGATGGTCGGAGAGCAGCTCCGAGAATGGTGCCTAGGAAGCAGGTGTTGGCAGGCCTGCTGCTACCTGTCGCGGCCGTATAAGCGGCGTGGCGCGGCGCTTTCGCGGTCGCCGGCCAGCAGCAGTGGCAGCCATTGTCGCCGTGTGGAGCCGGCAGCGCAGCGCAGCTCCCGTTCCGCGCTCTCAGAGTCGCCGGCGGCCGCGAAAGCCGGCGTCCAGCGCGCGGCACCTCAAAGGCGACCCACATCCCACAGCAGCCCGCAGCCCACATGCCGGCGCGCCGGAGAAACTCGCCGCCGCTGACAGGAGCCCCAACGCCCGGAGGAACCCACCGGCAGCCGCGGGGCCCGGGGAGTCATTGACGAGCACGAGGTTATTCTATAAAAGGTTGGGCCCGAAGCGAAACGACCTGCTATTCGCCCTACAAATGATGCCAGTGGCGAAGCAGTGCTGCCAGCGAGGGGCGCGAAGCGGCGCTGTGTCGTTTAGGTTAGATTAGTTGGTTTGTTCCATAGAACGTTATCTTGGTGTCCAAATTGACGAAAAACTGACCTTTAACGAGCATATAAAAATGACGACTGACAGGGCTACCAAGGTGACGCAGACACTTGCCAGGCTAAACACAACAAAGTACAGACTACCAACACAAACACTTTGAGCATACCATACAGCAATTTTTGATTCAGAGCCACCAAGGTGACGCTAAACACAACAAAGTACAGACTACCAACTCAAACACTTTGAGCATACCATATAGCAATTTTTGAGTCAGTGATATGCTTCGCAGTCAGTTCATGGGCCCAACGATTGGCACTACAAACACACGTCAATACAGTCAGGAGAGGACAAAGGAGTGCCTTACTCGGGTTATCCGGAGCCGTTAACACAACATCGGGTGAAGCACTGTGCGTTAGGGATGGGCAAAAAATATCGATATTTTTTGGGAATTTATCGATATTTATGGACGATATTTTATTTTCCGATGTAGCGATATATCGATATTAAGTTTTGAATATCGAAAGCGATATTTTTAAAAGCCACCCTTTTTCTTTAAATTAGATTCTTTAATGGCCGTAGGGCACTGATAGGTATCAAGGGGGCATAGAATACGTGGAGAAGAGACGGTTCAGTGCTGGCAACCTCTTTACTCCTGATTCCTTTGACTGATTTAGGAGCGTCTCTAAAAAATCTCTATTCAAAGGAATTCTGGAAAGATTAGTTCCCTTGGAAAAAATATTTTTTCTCTGTGGCAACAATTTTGGACCCCCGGTTTAAGAGAATTCATTTTGAATCCCTACTTGCAGTGTCAGCTGCAGTAGCTCATATTAGCAAAGAAATTCGTTCCGAACATAGGCGAAAAGGATAAATCTCTCTTGAGCATTGCGCTTTAGATATTGTACAAGAAAGGCCGAGGAAGACTTCCATTTGGTCGCGGCATGAAAAACTGTTGATCCAAAGTTCAGTTTCACAGCAAATTTCAAGCTGAAATTCTGTACCAAATGAGCTGAAGCAGTACCTTGATCAACCATATTTAGAGCGTGCCAGTGACCCTCTGAAGTGCTGGGCTGACACTCGACACTTTGCGCCCATTTTATCAGACATTGCGCAGAAGTACCTGATATGCCAAGCATCTTCTGTTTCGTCAGAATGAGTGGCTTCATTGATCAATTTAGTGGTGCAAGACAAAAGAAGTAGTATAAGTGGTGAACATATAAAGCAAAGAGCTCTCCTAATGTCTGTTACTGATCACTACTGGTTCAATTAATTTTTCAAATAAATATCTTACTCTACATTGTGTTTCTTTTACTGATTATACATTGTGCTTTTTTATTGATTAATGTTTAAAATTATAAAATACTTGTCAATTTTTTATTGTATGTTGATCATTTCTGTGGTTTTGATTAAGATTATTAATTTAGCAAACGATGTAAAGATTTCACCGATATATCGAAATATCGATATTCTCATTTTAATAAAATCGATATTTTGTATAAATATCGAGCCGTAGAAACGTACCAATAAATTTGTATATATATGTGCGTTCCATAGATCCGTGTTGAGATGATCCTCGTGGATGTGGAAAAAGTTTTCTTTTTCCAAGTTGAAAATATAATATTACTAATACGGGTACATACACTTTTTACATGCTGATAATATAATAACGCTAGTAGTATGAATACAGATACATGCATCATTTGGTTCTATTTAAGAATTCGTCAGTGAAGTAAAAGGAGTTGGCCACTAGAAAGTCTTTTAGGCTCCTCTGAAAGTGATCCTTTATTTGTAGCTAAATTTTTTATGGTTGTTGGTACATTAATGAAAATATATGTTCCTGAGTAGTGGACCCCTTTTTGAACTAAAGTAAGTGATTTTGTGTAGATAATATTTGTTCCTAGTATGGTAGGTCTACATCTACATAGATACTCTGCAAATCACATTTAAGTGCCTGGCAGAGGGTTCATTAACCACTTTCATAACTTTTCTCTACCGTTCCATTCTCTAATAGCGCGCGGGAAGAAAGAACACCTAAATCGTTCCGTTTTCGATCTGATTTCTCTTATTTTATTGGGATGGTCATGTCTCCCTAAGTAGGTGGGTGCTAGCAAAATATTTTCACACTCAGAACTAAAAGTCGGTGATTGAAACTTCGCAAGCAGATCACGCCGCAATGAATAACGTCCTTCTTTTAATGATTTCCATCCCAATTCGTGCAACATTTCCGTGACGTTCCCCCCCCCCCCCCCGTAACGTGATAAAACAAAACGAGCTGCCCTTCTCTGAACCTTCTCAATATCTTCCGTCAGTCCCACCTGGTGAGGGTCCCACAAGGGGCAACAAGGGGCAACAGTATGAACTGAGCTGTTTGTTGGGAAAAGGGATATGTTATTTATGACAAATTTCATTAAGGAATAAATATACTGGGAGGTAGTAGTTAATATACCCAGTTTTTTTAAGACGTTTCTGCAGGATGTCCATGAATTTACACCACAAATAATACGGATTACACGCTTTTGGACTCAACTTTTGCCTGACTTGAAGAGTTACCCCAAAATATTATATCATATGATATCATCGAATAAAAGTAAGAAAAATATGCTAGCTTTTTTTATTTTTATGTCACCTATGTCTGATACCACTTGTATTGCAAATACGGATTTGTTGAGTCATTTCTGCAGTTCTGTGGTGTGCTCCTCCCAACTGAATTTATTATCAAGCTGTAATCCAAGGAATTTAATACTGTCAACCTCTTCTATCTGCTCTTCTTCGTACTTTATGCATATACTGGATGGGAATCTCTTACATGTTCTGAACTGTATGTAGTGAGTCTTTTCAAGGTTTAATGTCAATGAGTTGGCTTTAAACCATTTATTAATGTTAATGAAAATATCATTGGCAGACCTTTCCAAAACTAAGCTCAATATACTATTTATTGCAATACTTGTGTCATCAGCAAACAAAACGAACTCTGCTTCTGGCAGTGTACACAAGAAAAAGCAATGGCCCTAAGATGGATCCTTGTGGAACGCCACATGTAAATTTCTTTCCAATCTGATGCCTCCGTGCAGGCATGCAGCCCATAGTGACTAGAATTTTCTCAAAATTTCTTTTTAAACGCAATGCAAATTACAACGCGACGTCACAACTTGAACATCAACGCTCTACTGGTGTCCAAATGTTCAAATGTGCCGGCCGCGGTGGCCGAGGGAACTGAGGCGCTCCAGTCACGGTCTGCACGGCCACTACGGTCGGGGGTTCGAATCCCCCTTGGGCATGGATATTTGTGCCGTCCTTAGTGTTAGCTAGTTCATAAGTAGTTTGTAAGTTTAGGGACTGATGACCGCGTAGTTAAGTCCCATAAGCTATACAAACATTTGAAAGTTTTTTTTGTTCAAATGTCTGTAAATCTATCGGACCAAACTGCGTCGTCATCAGTCCGTAGCTTACAAACTACTTAAACCTAGGTAAACTAAACTACGGACACACACACACACACACCCACCCATGCCCCAGGGAGGACTCGAACCTCCACGGCGAGCAACCGCGCTTTACTGGTGTCATTCGATAAATATACCTATAGCAACCCATGGAATCCTATAGCAACCGGTGCACCGACACTCCAAAAGAAGATGCATTGAACTCACCTGTGCCTGTGTACTCAGTAAAATTTGGACACATGGTATACGTCTATTTTTTTACTGCAATCTGCCTGTAACACTCTAACCGAAAACATTTACATTATCTGCTGAAACTCCCTGTATAGACAATCGTTCTTTCCTCGCACTACCTGGGGACGGAGCAGAAAGGGAAATGGCTCGCACTGTTACGAGGTGCGGTCCGCCAGCGCACCGTGCGATAGCTCGCTAGAGATGTCTGCAGACGCATAGGTTTGCGAGTCGCGGCGCGTGTGCCGAGGTCGGTGACCTGCGGCGAGTCGCTGCAGACAGCCAGTGGAGTCCGTCCCGTCCGGCGGGCTTCCGGTGTCGCGCCGCTGTTCCGGCGAGCGGCACACTGGCACACTTTGCCAGCGACAGCCGCGGCCGCCTCTGACGCTGCAGCCACGTAACTCTTTAACTGCCGGGAACTAGCCGCTTCGCTGGCGTCATTTCCGTCTCCAGCGGGAGTCGTCGACGACACATAATTCAGGGGGCCAGGAGCAAAGGGGTAAGACTACGTTTCTTGTGTGAAAACTGCAGTCATCAGCCCAAACGACCATAATCTATATCTATAAATGTGAATGACTGTTCGGTGTACGTTTATCACGTCTGAACCACAAGACATAAATGTTCAAATGTTTGTATAGTTTATGGGACTTAACTATGGAGTCATCAGTCCCTAAACTTACAAACTACTTATGAACTACTTACGATCAAGGACGGCACAAATATCCATGCCCGAGGGAGGATTCGAACCCCCGACCATAGTGTCCGTGCAGACCGTGACTGAAGCGCCTCAGTCCCCTCGGCCACCGCGACCGGCCCACAAGACATAAACAGCTAAAAATTATATATTAATGTGAATTTTTGTTCGGTGCACGCTTATCACGTTCTAACGACAAGATGCAGAGACTTAAATATTTGCACAGTTACTAATTTATGTAGGTTACCGAACGTATTCTGAGATCAAGAGACTTGCACAGGGCAGGGTAGCGTGAAGAGCTGCATCAAAATAGTCTGCGGACTGAAGACCACAACAACAACATAGTAATTTATACCTGAGAAAGATTTTAGGCATGGATTTATAGCGATATGATAGATATTTAGTAATTTGAATAATATAACGCGAAATACGGAACAATAATTACTCTTTGAATATTATATTTTCTCTTTGAAAATGGTTTTATTGGTTTCATTGTTGGTGAGGGTTGATAATGATAAAAGGGTGGAGTATATTGGAATGGAAAGTTATCGGTGTATATAAAATTCTACGTGTGTGTGTGTGTTAATATTTAGCTCTGCAGCGAAAACTACAGGAAGCAAACGAATGATGTGGGTGTAATTGTTTTCCGAAGTCTCCCGTCGTACACCGTAGCAGTTCCATGCCGACAGCTATAAGGGGGTGGAAGATACGGTGGTTGAAAGTCGTCATATTAAAAAAAAATTCGGACTGAAGACCAGCGATGACGTTTGCGACTCTATAGCAAGGAGATTACATACAGTAAAACGTGATGCCACAGACCATATCTTTGGTCTATGCGTGCTACAATGTCTTCAGCTCTTTCTCTGTAAGGATAAGCATACGAATAAGGAAATATAAAAATAAATAAATAAATTAGTAAAAAAGAAATTTGTTTTAATACTTACCTTTAAAAATATCGATTTGACGATTCGCGTATTATCTATCATAATCAACCAACACGCGAGCGGAGCCGCGGGTTTAAGCTACTCTTAGCTATAAAATTAGATGTGAGTACGAAAAGAAATCCGTTAAACTTTGTTTACAAGATAAATCAATCAAAAATGAAGGCCGTAAACTATAACTTCAGACTTAATCTGGAAAGACCACGTAGATAATGTCGTATGAAAGGCGAACCAGAGACTGCGTTTTATTGGCAGAAGCCTCTCAATACGCAACAGAACTACAAAAGAAACTGCATACACTGCGCTTGTCCGTCCTTTTTTGGAGTATTGCTCCCCAGTGTGGGATCCTTATCAGGAGGGTTTGATGGAGGACATCGAAAGAGTCCAAAGAAGAGCAGCTCGTTTCCTATTGTCACGATACAGGGGACAGCGTTACGGAAATGATACCGGATCTGCGATGGGAATCATTACAACAATGGCGCTTATCGCTGCGGCGTGGGCTACTTAGGAAACTACAATCACCAACATTCTTCTCCGAATGCGAAAATATATTGTTGATTCCCACCTACATAGGTGGAAATGATCATCAGAATAAAATACGGGAAATCAGAGCTCGAACGGAGAGATTGAGACGTTCTTTCTTCCCGCGCGCTATTCGAGAATGGAATGGGAGATAAATATTGTAACGTTGGTTCGATGAACCCTCTGACAGGCACTTAAATGTGATTTTTTTGTAATCTTTATTATTATATGATACTTAAAACCCAATATCTTAAAACTGCAATGGGTCATATTAATCTACTTTACAATGATACAGCTAATTTCATGAGTTATTTCTATCCACTAGCCAATTATTAATAATTACTGATTCTTTAATTACAAACAGTTACTAGTTCCTGCAGCATTACAGGTGTGCGAGTGTTCACAAAGCTTAATGTTTTGATGGCCTGTTCACCGAGCTAATCCCAGTGAGTGTGCCCCTGGCTCTGGGCGGCCCAAAGACATTTGCGTTGCGCTGCAGTCCCCCAAAACTAATCCGCAAGAATGTTTTTAAGAAAGGAAACTAACTTAAAATCTACTCTTTAAAAACTACGCCTAGTCAAAGTCGGTGAAGCCAAGTTGTCCCCCAGATCCAGAGGATGGCGGATATCTGCCAGTGACGGCGACGAATCCATCCTCCGGCGACATGGCTAGACTTAGCTGTCGCAGTCGGTGGTTATCACAGTCGGTGTAATGAAGTCACAGTCGGGATAAGATGTCTCAGTTGGTTATTTCTGTCAATTTCCAGGTTGCACATAGTCGTGTCTGATCTTGTTTGATGTTGTCTCGGTCAGACGGTTGAGGATGTCGAAAGTTTCCTCGGATCTTAATAAGTCGTAGGTGACGTCGCTGGGTAATTGTTCTCGTAGCTACCGCGCTACGCCATCAAAGATGGGGTACTCAAAGACTCATAGAGCGGATCCCTGAAGAGAGTTTAACTTCTGATCTAACGTTGGATTTGATCTCCAGCCAGCGATGTTGATACAATCAACATAACAATTAATTATGCGTTACTCCATGAATTAGTATATACACATATATTTTTTGTGCATTCTCCAGATTTAAGCTGAAAATTCTTCTTTTCATAACAAAGAGCTCAAGATACTTTTTAGGTACATTAAAAATTTTCTTCAGCGACTGACTCACCGCCGACCGCGGTGGCCGAGGGGACTGATGACCCCGTAGTTAAGTCCCATAAGCTGTACAAACATTTGAACATTTTTGACTGACTCACCAGCATTAGTTGCGATAAAGTCCGTAGTGTTATTGTCCAGTAAAAAGTATACGCTGAATCGATGAAAAATAAACTACAGCTTAGTTCGTGAGAGCATAATGTTGTGTCTTCCGCAGATATGAAGCAGTTCTTTTGAAAAAATGGGTAAATAAAGAAGAAAGCCACGGGTAGTAATAAATAACGTCGTGTCCCTCTGTCATTACTTTCATGTCTATCTTGTCACGTTAATTTTTATATATAATTGAAAATAATGTGGAATATTATATTTATATCTTTGTTTCTGTATAAATGCAAAGACTTGGTCTCCATGGTGGTTTTGAACATGACGTTGTTTGACAGAGTTCCACATAAGTTTCAATACTCGGTCCACTTACGTGATCTGTTCTAGAGAACCTGTTTCTTTTCGCGTAACTGTGCACAATTCATAATAATGCAGCCTGCAACAGTTTTTGAAAGCGACAGTTGTTCATGCGAAAGATCTGCAGCTTGCGACGCTTTTCATTAATGTAGAACGCAAGATCCTGTTGATTCAGAGATTTATGAATTATGACAGAGTTCACAAAATGTCCCATTAGCCAACTGTAGATTTCCTTTTTTTGCACTTGGGTGAAAGTTCCAGGCGGAATAAATATCATCATTCTCTGTCATGGTGCTTGTAACGGTACTTTCCATGAAGGCCGGTTTTTCTCCGGCTATGTTCCAATTTCGTATTTTGTGCCCAAGAACAAGGAGGTGCACTACATATTCGATGTAGTAACAGGGCGATAGTAGTGAATAGTAATACTGCTCACGGAATCTTAAAGCTACCGGTAGCCTTTCCGATTCGTTAATTTTCTCAAAAATCTAAAACCTGCTAAGATTTGTAAATCTCCATTATAATTGACATGACAACCATTTTATCTCATTTGCATTAGCATACTATAAGCCACGTGCTAATCCAGTTAATTTTTATTCATCTGAGAGGTACTCTTTTCTATTATTATTGTTAGTTTACGCAATGTATTTCAACAGTATTTCTTATTCAGCATATTTTTACAATTGAGATATGTAATATTTTATCCACAGCTTCCCTCAACCTTCTCACCATCTTTTTATCCAAATATTCCATTTGTTGGCATCGTTATAATTATATTCAACGTGCATTCTGCCAATAGCTATTTAAGCCACCGAAAGTTCCACGGCGCCTGCGGAACCGGTCGTGGTTATGCACGCTCCTCGCTTCAAATCAGTAAGCGTGAATGACTGCATATGCACTGACGCATCTTTCAGTCTAAATCACATTCCATAGATCATAGGGATGTCCAATTCCTGTGATAGGCAAGTATAGTAAGTAACAGTTTTATTCTGATTTGTATTTCACACTGCTTTAGACAATAGGCTTGGTGTGACGCATATTTCTGGCATAACGATTATGCATTTATAATTTATGGTGTCACATTGTCCATAGGTAAACATGTATCTTTGAAGAAGACGGGTTTATATCCGTCGAAACCGAGGTCAAGTTTATTAAGCAACTATTATTGCAACTGGTTGGCTGATTATTAATTTGCTAATAATAATAATAATACCTGTCGTAGCTGTGAATACAGTTTTGCTAATTTGCCTTTCTTTGACGCTCATCTTATACCGAAAAATGCGTGGGACGAAGGTTTTGTTGTTCTTTGCTGTCGACAAAGCAAAGAAACGAACAGCGGCATCCGAGAGCACGATTTCCAGTTCGCCCTGTGTAATTACTGTACGGTATTTAATTTCAGTAACTGCCAGATGCACCAAAGCCGGAAAGCTCCCGTCGCGAGCACGGCCGCCACCTTTTCATTTTCACGACTCGCAGAATCTGTTATTCATCACCCAAAGGAGCAGACACCTTCCCCGACGTTCGCGCCTCAAACGCCGCCGCGTCCTTCTCTGTTCTGTTCTGTGACGTGATGGGTCTCATTTCGACTGCAGACGACAGCACGCTAATGAGGCACTCACTCACAGACTGGCCTGGCTTCTGACGCCTCCGTTCCAGGTTAATAACGCCCCCACTGTGCGCTCCTTAGAGGCGGAGACATTGCTCTGGTAACACAGTTGGAAAGGTGATCAGTCAAAGCGTTGCTCGAGGAAAAGCGGCCAGGAATCTTGCTAGCTTTCCAAGGAATATGTAGATCAGAAGTGCCACTGTAGTCAGCCAGCGGACTTGCATGAAAAAGAAAGAAAGAAAAAAAAGTGATAGATGGGAATTTTTGACTACAAGGTTGGTTTCAGCAGTGCTGGGACAATTGAATGCCGGTTGTGCGAAGACATAGACCAATGCTTTCCAAACTTTCCCTCATGGCGACGCCCTTTTATAACCTATAGTTTTTCGCGACACCCTTTCGCTAATATAAATACATATGGTAGAATTTAGATAGTTCTAGCGGGGGGGGGGGGGCGGAAAAAAATATCGCTTAAATGTAGTTTGTAAACGAAACTGAAATCCTCGTACACATCGACATGTTTAATGTTAATCCTGACTGCAGCAATTACGTACACTCATCGCAAGAAAAGGAAACATTAGGAACTACAGAGATGTACAACAGAGTAACACCGCAGACGACAATGCCTAAGTAACACAATAATACTTGTTTCTTTTACATGCGACCCAACTGCCGAAACAAGAAAACTGAATTTCGGAAACCGTTTTTCACTGTCGTTTGTACATGTCAGGGCCACATACGATTTTGCTTGATCGATTGAAAACGGCATCTGGAAATTAGCTGCTCGGATTTCTGATTTAGACAGCACAGTTGCTGTCACCTTTCAGTTCAATATTATCACTTTTTTTTCAGAAATAAAGACGATATATTTATGACAAGTGATGAATTATTATTTAAGTACTATTGTTAGGTTCTTGCCTCACCACGGCTATTCGGAAAAAAAAGTATAAATATTTGTTACAAGTAACAATATGAATGTCATTTCTGGTCCCAGAATCTGTTACATAAAGGAAACTGAGAGAAAAAAATATTAACTCATACCAGGGTTCGAACCAACGATCACTGAATTTAAAATACTACTCTCTGTTAATCACCCGGCCATACTCCGTACTAAACATCGCTTCTGAATAGCTTTAGTCAGTGGACAATTGTGACTGCTTTTACAATGTGTGACAGCTTTCACAGCCACTGTGTCATTGATTGACATTTAATTGTAAGAAAAGCTACCGAGGGTGACGTGGCTTTGATAAATTCATTAAAAAACGCTCAGGTGTAGCTTTTTGAGGAGGAAAGCAGACTATAGTGAACGTTCGTTCAAGCAGCTGCCAGTTCCAGCAAACTGCGCATGGGAAGAGCTGTTATCGAGTATCAGCAGCAGCTCTGCGCATGCGCAGTTTGCTGGAATCTGGTAACTGGCAGCTGCTTCAACGGATCCTGAGTGTCTACTGCTGCTGAAGCATAGCTGCCGCCTAGCGGCTGAGCACGCAATTAATGTGCACCGATCATTCCTTTAATACGTGATCTGTGATGCACTGAATTAAGAAGATGATTAGCTGCAGGCGAGTCTTCAGGGTAGTATGAACAGAAGGATATTTTATGTTATTTTATGACAATTTTTTTTGTTTAGGGTCTAAATTTGTTAGTCTCGCGACACCCTTGATACTACTATGCGACACCCCAGGATGTCGCGACACCTAGTTTGGAAAGCTCTAATAGATAATATAGACTGCACGTGACGTCATGACACTGAAAATCTGAGTCACGTGACTCGGGACAACAAGCCGTTTTTCGACATAATGAGGAATGTGAAGTGGAGCTGACAGACGGAGAGATTCAGGTGTTCTTCCTTCCCCGCGGTATTCGAGAATGGAATGGGAGATAAATAGTATAATAGTGGTTCGATGAACCCTCTGCCATGCACTTAAATGTTACTTTCAGAGTATCCCATGTAGATGTAGATGGAATGTCGTTATCCTTGCACTCCATACAAGAAAAAATTCAAAGCAACTACTTCCGCCGGTAGGGTATGATCAGTCTGTTTCGAACTGTGAGTGTGTGTTTCTCCTAGACGTGATGCGAAGAGGCGGTAACATTAATTCGGAAGCGTTAACAAAATTATAGAAGCACTTACAGCGACTTCGCCGACACCGAAGCAACTCAGGAGATGTTTAGATTCAATACGATAATGCTCGGTCGCAGGCAAGTGTGCAAAACGACATTGGACAGTGTTACCCCATCCACCCTGTAGCCCTGACTTAGCCCTGTAGGATTTCCACTTGTTTCGGCCATTAAAAGATACCATTTGCGAGAAGCAGTTTGAGAACGACGAGGAGGTGATTCACACACCAAAGAAATGGCTCTGGGACCAGAACGATTGGTCCGACTTAACACACACGCTTTTGTTTCGCGCTGGAGGGAGGCCATAAAACAGGACGGAGATTACTTCGAAGAAGATATCTCGATGGAATATCACTTTTTCTTGTTTGTGACTCTCATTATGTGCAGTAAATAATTGTTGAAGGAAAAATGTGGCGCATTATCTTCTGAGCTAACCTCGTACGTGTTACGATTTTCATGCACAGTGTTTATGATATCTAGAATGCTCTTCACAGTTTTCATACAATTGTTTTATAACTGGTTGCAAAGAATCTGTTTCTTTGTACTAAGGTAATTTTATGAATTTCTCATCTTGCACATATAGGTCCTAATTTAATTTTCTTTTCCATTTTTACAGGTAAGCGGTGTTCTTCAAGCTGCCTAAGTGCGGTGAGTCTGCGTTTCGGCACTTTATGTTAACATATGACTTCTAATACATTTCTACGTAACGCCTGTAACATGAGTAACATTATCAACAATATCTGTCGATCGATAGCACTGCATCTACAATGGAGTGTAGCTGACGGTATGTGAACTTTGATTTACATTGTAGTTTCCATACAAAGTAATGTCAGATACTGTTCGAAGTGTCGAAATCGTCATGTACAACATTTCGAGCACGTTGCCACATAAGTAAAATCTGAGGCAGAATGTATTCTGACACCCAATGTAAAGCAGGCCAAACGCGTGTGAGTGTTAAGTAAATCTAAATACTTCATCTGAAGCATGCATTAAGGCTTTCTTCTTCCGAAACTACTACAGTGTACTTACCTTTTATTCCATCTAGCCCTTCTACCTCATCCTGTTGGAAGAACACGCAGTTGTCTAATAATGGGCGTCCTGAACTTTAAGACCAACTTGCAAAAATAAGGCATCCTCGAAGCTGATGGTGACCTTCTCACGAGTGTGAAACAACGCAAGATCCGGCCACATGCTCATATGCCCTCTATTAAGACAACCTTGCACAACACAGGACTTGTTCGAGGCAAATAACAAGGCCATTTGAGTCGCTACGCTCCGGAATTAATGAATTGTGGTTAACTCATTGAAAGGTACAATCATATTAATATTTAACACATTAAGTCAAGTATTAGTGTATCGCTAGAAACTGTGTATATGTTTGAGGCAGCGCATCTTACTACGGAATAAATTTCCCGTACAATATTCATCTCGTATCTGAGAATACAAATTTAGACGAACTTTCCATAAAATTTCAAAGTTTTCAAAACTCATTCTTGCTTACTTTCTCGACAAAATGATGACTAGAAAAAAGTTAAACAGTTGTTACATTTTCATTCTTCTGGTAACTGCAGCAGGAAGTATGACTTTTTAATATATTTATTCTTTATGATGAAGTATTCGCAACACAATTTTAAGACAGTAGCCACATGCGCCTCTGAATTTACAAATTTACAAAAAATTACATTTTTGGCAACACTATTGAATGTCATGAAAGATGCATGGTACTTCTAACTTTTCTTAAAACGGGGTATTTTGGGAGAAAAGAGTTCAGGAAAAAAATATTTGTCAGGGTAAGAAGGGTGATGGGTTACTGGTACCTTCAGAAAAAAATTATAAACGTTTAAATTTATATTAGTTATTAAAAAAATTCTGATTTTTTTTCTTTCTCTTAGCTGTGTTTCTGTTGTACATGTTGTTACAAACGAGAGACAAGTAACAACAGGTGACTCAGAGTACGATTACAAGAAGAACGTCGAAAAATAGAGGAAGAAATACAGTTAAATTTAGGTCATATATTTTACTGTGGAGAGAAAGCTTTGACAAGTGTGTTTTGTTATTAACTGAGTTAAAAGAATGTAACATATTGACTGTTTAAGAGAGAATCACAGGAGTTGTCTTAGTTATGAGAAATTTATCAATTCATGATATTACATGAAAATCATGCAAATGTATGAGCCGAAATGCTCGCGTTGTTTGCTTGCAAGTTGTTCGATTTTTCATATAGTATAACGAGGTTAATTTTCCCTAGACGTGTGCCTTGAGTATATGCTGTCGAGATTCTTAGATACTTACTGCTCCAGGCGGAATATGTGGTAGAGACAGTCTCCAGCCCAAGTGCAGAACACGGCCTGTAAGACCAGTAGAGTTAATCACAGAACCTGTTAGGTTTCCTGGCCTCAGAACTAGCCTGCGAAGAAGCTCTGTTATAGTGTCGGCAACGACATGGTCCTCATTATAGCTTCTCAGAAAGTTAATGAAGAGAATTTCCTGTCACCCTTTTTAACGGGACATCATTTTCGTTTATTACTGCCATATGCCGTTTATTGCAGTATGCAGTTAGGCGTAGTGACACTGTAACAGTTGTCCCACTTGGTACCCAAGTCACCTTAAATACTCAAGAGCCGCGGAGGATTAGCCGTACGTACTGGGGCGCCGTGCTGCGGTGAGCGTGGCCGTTCGTTCAAATGTTCAAATGTTTGTTAAGCTTAAGGGACTTAACTACGGGGTCATCAGTCCCTAAACTTACAAACTACTTATGAACTACCTACAACTAAGGACGGCACAAATATCCATGCCCGAAGGGGGATTCGAACCCCCGACCGTAGTGGCCGTGCAGACCGTGACTGAAGCGCCTCAGTCCCCTCGGCCACCGCGGCCGGCGGCCGTTCGTCGTTGGGCGGTTGAGTCCCCCCCTCGGGCATGGGTGTTTGTGTTGTCCTTGGGTTAGTTTGCCTTGGTTTAAGAAGTTTGTACGCAACGACTAATAACCACGCAGCTGAGTTCGATAGATTTACAAACATTTGAACATTTGAAATTCTTAAGACTTGATACACTGAAAGAGGTGAATTATGGGAGTTTCCGGAAGTAAATCATGTATCAAAATCGAAGTTACTTTTTAAATTACTGTGGTTGCTGTAATCTCGAGTGGACAGCAGTATTTACCTCGTAATAAAAAAATGTTCAAATGTTTGTATAGCTTATGGGACTTAACTACGAGGTCATCAGTCCCTAAACCTACAAACTACTTATCAAATAACTAATACTAAGGACGGCATAAATATCCATACCCGAGGGGGGATTCAAACCCCCGACCGTAGTGGCCGTGCAGATCGTGACTGGAGCGCCTCAGTCCGCTCGGCCACCGCGGGCGGCTTACCTCGTAAGAAAGAAGTAACTAGATGCTAAGTGCTTCAGTAACGGTTCAAATGTTTTGGCTTGCTATCTGGCTGCTGACACTAACCTTCACAGAAAGGTACAAATGACTGAGTAGGGAGAATAAAACACTTTTCTCAAGGGAGAAAGTATTAGGAAATACGTGCTTACATATAATCGAATACACCTTTCGTTATTTAAGAGATAGTTGAACCAAAATTTGGTCGTTAGGTGCTATAACCTGGAATATTTAAATTTTTTGGTCCAATAATTTGATCATCAATTAGCTGGATATTTTAGAGCACTTACGATTATATAATAAGATTTTGGTAGGCTATCTCATATTTTTAAACGAACAATTCATGTATATATATAATTAGCTCTCTCGGAAACGGCTCTAACGTTTTCGATGAAATTTTGTATTTACACTGTTTTTTCTCTTGAATTCACCTACACACACACACACACACACACACACACACACACACACACACACACACACACACACACATATATATATATATATATATATATATATATATATATATATATATATATATAATCATTTTGGAAAATCACGTTTTTACGGAAAATACTACTGTGTAGGTGAATTCAAGAGAAAAAACAGTGTAAATACAAAATTTCATCGAAAACGTTAGAGCCGTTTCCGAGAGAGCTAATTATATATATACATGAATTGTTCGTTTAAAATACAGTAGTATTTTCCGTAAAAACGTGATTTTCCAAAATGATCAAAAAATTAATTTCTTCTAGTCTGAACTTCATGTCTTGTCCTTTCAGCGCTAACAATACGCACATTATCTACATTTTCAATAGGTTTACAGTAAAGCAATTTGCATCAAATCATATAAGAGTCCTGAACAGCAAACAAGCGTCATGCGCAGCAGTTTTAACAACAGTATATGAGGAGATGGTTTTCTTTGGAAATATCTTTCAAATGACGGTATTAAGGTTTTAGTTCGGCTTTAGTGTTCCATCATTTATGCATCTTTTAATAAAACTGGATGAGCTAAAAACTGGAATGTTGGCTTGATGACTTTGAAGACTTCTTCAGAAAATCTGTGTTTATGTGAATAGGTTTTACTTTCTGTCTTTGCTTAGACGCGCGATCGGAGGCAGATTATAAGTTTAGGGACCGATGAACTGAGTAGTTCGGTACTCTAGATCTTACGCCAATTTAATTCAATTTCCACATTTGCTTGCTTAATTTGCATCATGATATACCACACAGTTCATGTACTGGCTTGTCATCAGTTGTCAGCTTGTGATAAAATAATGCCCACACTGCCTTTTTCATTGCCTTTAGATCTCCTGTGTTATACCTTATTCTTTTGCCACAATACATACCTAATTGTGGGCCGCTGCAAGTAAAAAAACGTTAGGCACTCGTGTTTTTCACAGTAATAAAAGAACAATAAATGTCTACATTTATCCTGTCAAAACAACAGCAGCACGAAAAGACAGCCAAGGGTGGACAAAGGTAATCCATCGTTTGAAAGGGCGAAACAGTACTAAACAACATCACCACACTTTTTAACTTGGAAAGATTTGTGTAATGCAGATACCTGCAAGCCATTTAAATATCTTACGTTATTAGTTGACGCTTAAGAAAGACGTGGAAAAATTTATTTAATAGGTGTTGTGTATGTCGTTAGATAACACGATATGATTTACCCCAAATTCTTCATGAGAGTCTGAAGTTCTTCTACACAACTTCTCACAATGGAAGACAGTACTGCGAAAAGGAAAAATATGCGTCATTGACAAATATTTCAAACCTATTGATACGGTTTGCTTTCTTGAGAGAACTTACTAATGTGCAACCAACGTCCGCAGTGGCCGAGCGGTCTGCGGCGCGCCAGTTACGTTCTGCACGGCCACTACGGTCGGGGATTTGAATCCCCCCTCGAACATGGATACTTGTGCCGTCCTTAGTATTAGCTAGTTCATAAGTAGTATGTAAGTTTAGGGACTGATGACCCCGTAGTTAAGTCCCATAAGCTCTACAAACATTTGAACATTTTGCAATCAAAGAGATAGAATATACATAGAGGGGCGGTGACACTATCTTTACCGCTTCCTGCGATGCCACGCTGTACTGTTAGTCGCCATAAAATCAGAAGTCAGGCGGTGGTTTTCTGAAATCGAGACAGTTCGTGTGCGAACAAGTAAGATAAGCAGTTCTTTTAGAAGTTATGCCAAATGTGTGTGTAACGTATATGCTGATATTTCTTTTTTCAAAAGAGTACTGTTTAAAATATCATATGTTAATTGTTTTTGCGTATTTCAGTTAAATGTTGACGAAATTAATCACATTTTATTCAAGTTTTCCGTTGAAAACAAGCTGCTGACGAAGAGATGAGTTACAGCAATGAGAAGAGAGAATTAGTTTCGGACATGAAGCACTCGTGTTTGTCCTTCAAATCTTGAAACAAAATTTATGTATGAAGTGAAGGAAGTAAGTCGAAATATATTTAACGCATTTTTCATCATAAAAGCTGAAACGGCAAGGTAAATTCCGAATAAGGGCATTCGCTAATGTCAGTGTACTTGTATTTTGATTCAGTGTACCGTAATGTGATTTATGAAAAAGACAAGCATAATATTGACTACTACTTCATTTAACCTACGACAAACTACAAACTTCATTGCATATTCTATTGACGAGTGGCTTATGTATAAAGCTCCATTGTGGGTTGTGTTTCCTTGGTCAATGCAATAGTTCCTGCTACTAACGTAAAATGAATGAAACTGAAGTAATCTTACTGTAAAAAGTTAGTATCTGAAACGTCTACCAATCCTCGAAAATTTTCTGTTGTAAACCGTGTTCAAAAGTATAAACTCCCAGGCCATATCGATTAGTTGAAAATGCAGTTGATCGTCGGGGGTACCGTATTTAAAATAAAGCTGCTGACGCGTTCGAGAAACGATGTATATAAAGCGTTTATGCACTATACACGGCTGAACCTGAAAGACGCAAACAGCTATATTTTAAAAATATTCTTACGATAACATGGCGGACGGTTGTTCAATTTGCTTCGCGGTGTTGCCTCTCTATGGCAGTCTATTTATTTGTGCGCAACAGTCTCTACCAATGGATAGGCAGCTACGTAAAGTAGAAACGTAAATAGAAGGAAAGAAACTGTACGGCAAGCGAATGCTGACTTAAGCAAATACTCTCAGCGTCATGAAAAAGAACTCAGGCCTTGACACGCACTGAACAGCAGATGTTACGCAACGATCGCTGGTCACGTACGTCCCCTGTGGCACCTATTGCTAGCTGCATCCCACAGGAATCGTGAGGAAATCTTACACTCGAACGACAATCGTGGCTTGTGGCTTTTTCAAGCTAATGCGGTACTGTGGTAATGTCAAACTGAATTGCAAAAAGGCGTAGCGGATGTGGGCTATTGCGTAGTAGTTTATAGCAGAGCGTCTCTTTCGATGCGAGATGTCATTTCACTAGTACTGACTGCGAAAGGATGCGCTGAGATCGTTCCCTTTATTAACTTGTAATCTGCAACCATTCGACGACATTTTAGTGCAACACTCCAGCCTGTGAAGAAAGACCATCTTCATTTTACTGGAGTATGTTTTATAATTGTCACTAAGGGTTTAATGGACGTTGTGGTAAGACACAAGTTCAGGATAGCGCTGTACGTACTGTTGCAGTTTACAGTAACTTTGACTATGGAAGAAACAATACGGTTTGGTTGGCTATAAAGGGATCGAAACCTGACTGATGAGGTTTAAGCAGCATTTTCCGAATCGGACAGGTGTCCCGACTCCCATTCATATTAGCCCAGCGAATTGTAGATCCTGCCTTCATCATAAAATATATATATATATATATATATATATATATATATATATATATATATATATATATATATATATATACATAACTAAAGATAAAAAATAAAAGAGATATTGCAACTGCTCTTGGCTACAGAACTTGTTGACATAAAGCAACAATGTTCAAATGTTTGAATTATATTGGACCTAACTACTACGGTCATCAGTCCCTAGACTTACAAACTACTTTAACTTATATATACATGTGGCGTCTGATCCGAAAGAACAGACGTCACTTGATCCTGCAGTTGTTATTGTTTCATATTCACAGAATATATGACATAAACAGCGAATGGGCAAAGCTGAAAATGTGTGCCCAGCCGGGATTCGGGTCTCCTGCTTTCTAGGCAGTTGCGCTGACCTCTACACCACTGGAGATACAGTGATACACCACTGGGGACACAGTAATCACCGCACCTGCAAGGACTACCTAAGTACGCCTCCCGTCAGATACAAATTCCCAGATTCACCCTGCCCACAGTACTCTAACTGGTAGTTACGAAACTAATTCCCGTAAGAGTAAGGGCCACAAACTTGCCCGAAAGAACAGACGTCAATTCTGATCCTGCAGTTGTTATTGTTTCATATTCACAGAATATATGACATAACTGCGCATGGGCAAAGCTGAAAATTTGTATCCAGACGGGATTCTAGCCCGGGTCTCCTGCTTTCTAGTTTCATAACTACGAGTTTGAGTACTGTGTGCTGAGAATTTGTATCTGACAGGAGGCATACTTAGGTAGTCCTTGCAGGTGCGGTGATTACTGTGTCCCCAGTGGTGTAGGGTTCAGCGGAACTGCCTAGAAAGCATGAGACCCGGGATCAAATCCCGGCTGGGTACATATTTTCAGCTTTTCCCATTCGCACTTGATGTCATGGACAATACTGCGAAAGGTCGTTGTAGAAGTAACATTCCTTTCAGGGAAGGGAGTATCATAGCTTTGCCGAGCTTCTTCAACATCTCTATGAGCCTATGGAGCAGGCGTTAGATCGTTTACTGCTGCTACAGTGGTAGATTATGACAATTAAAGTGAGTCTGAACGTGGTTCATAGTCGGCGCGCGAGAGGTGAGTGACAGCTCCTCCGAGTAGCGATTAGGTTTTGATGTTCCCGTACGACCATTTCAGTAGATAAAATACTGTGAATCCGGTAAAACCTCAAATATCCGACATTGCTCCGGCCGGAAAAAGGTCCTGTAGTAATTAGACCAACGACGATTGAAAAGAATAGTTCAACGTGACAGAAATGGACCCTTCCGTTAATTGCTGCGGATTTCAATGTTGGGCCAACATCAAGTGTCAACGTGCTCATCATTCAACGTTATAAAATTGATATGCTCTTTCGGAGCCGTTGGCCCAGTGTTGCGGCAGAGAGCTTCAAAAAATGTTCAAATGTTTGTAAATCTAACGGACTCAACTCCTTGCTCATTAGTCTGTAGCTTACAAACTACTTAAACTAAGGACAGCACAGACATTCATGCCCTAGGGGGCACTCGAATCCCCGACGGCGAACGGCCGCGTGCACCGCAGCACTGCGCCACAATGCCCACGGCTAGTCCGTCGTGGCGGCGGAATAGCCGTGCGCGCTAAGGCGCCATGCTGCAGTTGCGCGCTGCTGTTCGCCGTCGGAGATTTGAGTCCTCCCTCGGGCATGGGTGTGTGCGTTGTCCTTAGCTTAGTTTAGTGTAAGTAGTTCGTAAGCCTAGGGACTGATAACCACATCAGTTAAGTCCCATCGATTTACAAACAAACACACTTGAACTTGATAGCCCAGTCGTCCACCATTGCTGACTGCACGACACAGAGCTTTCGTCTCGCCTGGGTGCGTCAACACCGACACTGGACTCTGATGGCAGAAAACATGTCCCCTGCTCTGGCAAAACTCATTTACCCATGGATCCTGCAATTCAGACGAACAGACGCTTCGCTATTCTGACAGTCCTCTACATCAGCACGTTCCTTTAATTCAGATATTAAGGCTTCTCCTTCATATTTTCCACACTCATTTGCGTGGCACAGGGAATAATGACGTTGTAAATAACTTTTTTGTATACTTCGCACTTCTCCCTTACACACCAAACACTTTGCACCTTCACCGCACTGCACAAAAAGAAACACATTTTCCCATACAAAAAGAAAAACCGGTTGCTCCATTTTCCTCGTCGTCAAGAACGCTATTGCTGACTGATCCCTCCAGCTCAGTACCAAGGCCCCATTTACATAGGCAACATTGCGAACACAGCTCTCAAAAATGTTCAAATGTCTTTAAATCTATCGGACCAAATTGCGTGGTCATCAGTCCGTAGCTTACAAACTACTTAAACCTAGGTAAACTAACCTACGGACAAACACACACACCCATGCCCCAGGGAGCACTCGAACCTCCACGGCGAGCAGCCGCGCGCTCCGCAGCAAGGTGCTTTAGACCGCTTGGCTATTCTACCGCGGCCACAGCTCTCGTTTGACATCACACGGATTGAGAGTGAGGCCTCCGAGAAATACAGGCCCCATCGCAGTCGTCATGCCACGTAAGCAAGGTAGTTCCCAGACGGCGCGATCGCTAGCCGATTGGCCGACCGCTGGGGCACAGCCCATTGCGTCATAGCGGGCAGCCACTGAGCTAGCGATCGCGCCGGCTCGGAACTACCTTGCTTACGTGGCATGAAGACTGCGCTGGGGCCTGTCTTTCTCGTAGGCCACGGGTAGTTCCGAGCCGGCGCGATCGCTAGCTCAGTGTCTGCCCGCTATGACGCAGTGGTGTGTGCCCCAGCGGCCGGCCAATCGGCTAGCGATCGCGCCGGCTCGGAACTACATTGCTTGCGTGGCATGATGTGATTGCTGAGGCCTGTCTTTCTCGCCGGCCACGGATTGACAGGTTTGCTCTTCCTCCTCATACGTCACACCGCCTGAAGTTGGCTTCCTCTGAACTAGAGACAACACACAAAAAACATCGTTGGGATGCCGAACTAAAGGCAACGTTTCATTGGCTGAACACTAAGAAGATGCAACGGTGTTACTGGAGAAACTGCCTACAGTACGCTTGGCCATCCTATTTTGGAGTAATGCTGCGCATTGCGGGCTCCTCACCAGTTGGGAGTGACGGGCAGCTCGTTTCGTATTATCGTGATACATGGGAGTGAGTGTCACAGAAATGACTCACGAGTTGGTGTAGAAATCTTTAAAGAACGGCGTTATTTGTCGCCACGACATGCATTTGCGGAATTTTTCTCAGCAACTTTCTCCTCCGAACGCGAACATATTTTGTTAGCACCCACCTACATAGAGAGATATGATCATAGTAATAAATTAAGAGAAATCAGACCTAAAACAGATAGATTTAGCTGTTCCTTTTTCCTTCGTGCTATTAAAGAATGGAACGACAGAGAAATATTATGAAAGCGGTTTGATAAACCTTCTGACAGGGGCTTATATGTGAAACTTCCAGGCAGATTTAAAACTGTATGCTGGAACCGGGATTCTAATCGTGGACCTTTGTCGTTAGTGGGCAAATGTTCTAACGACTGGGCCACCCCGGCACTTTTCTCGGTTCGTACCTCACAATTTCAAACACAGCGAAAGGCAAAGGTCCCAGGTTCCAATCTCGGTTACGGTATACAGTTTTAATCTGTCAGGAAGATTCATATCAGAATAAAACTACCATTCTGGAAACATCTCCTAAGCTATGGTGTAGCAGTGTCTCCACCACATCCTGTCTTCCAGAAAAGCTAGGCATGCAAGTTTTGCAACAGAAGTTCTGCGACATTTGGAAAATAGGAGGCGAGGTACTAACGGAAGTAAAGCTATGAGGACGGGCCGTGAAACGTGCGTGTATATTTCAGGAGGCAGAGCACTTGCCCACGAAAGGCAAAGTTCCCAGGTTCAAATCCCTTTTCAGACCCACAGTTTTAATCTGGCAGGAAGTTTCCCATCAGCGCACACACCGCTGCAGAGTGAAAAATCATTCTCGGCTCTTAAATGCGATTTCCAAAGTACACATGTAGATATATAGATTTGATGTAGACTTCTGAGGAGTGTCCAGAGGCGTACACCAGGGATCAAACCGTACAGTAACCGTCTGGTTCAGTGCGGGCAGAACCACTACACTGCTTTGCGTTTGAGTACCCCTGCGGACTGCAGTGGGGCAAAGTCTCTCTGCTGTTTTTATGTTCGCTAGTCGAATTCATTTTGCGTCAAGGAATCAAAACCTACACCTGGATAGGTGTACGAGGAACTGAACCAATCTCTTCCAGAATACAGCCCCTTTTACACGATCCACGTTGTTGTCTCATTTGACTACTCGAGCCGAGTGTGTCTATTGCAGCGGCCCTGGTGTGTTCATATCAAATGTTCAAATATTTGTTAAGTTTATAAGCTTATGGGACTTAACTACGGGGTCATCAGTCCCTAAACTTACAAACTACTTATTTACTACCTTATACTAGGGACGGCACAAATATCCATGCCCGAGGGGGGATTCGAACCCCCGACCGTATTGGCCGTGCAGACCGTGACTGGAGCGCCTCAGTCCCCTCGGCCACCGCGGCCGGCCCTGGCGTGTTATTTGCGTACTTAGTCTCGTCTGTTTCGAGTGGTCGTTTTCATTTAGACGATACCACCAACATTGTAGGGCTGTCTGATGCGTAGTTTGGCATCTGAATGACGAAGTGCCGTTATAGGGCACTTTTAACATTGGAGAAGGAAATGACATTGAGTTCACTCATGAGTAAAGGTTATACATATTTTCTATTCTCGTCTAGTATTATGTGTCAAATTCTGTACTGCAGTTATGACCTCAAAATACATAAGCATGATCGAAAAATTTCAAAACTTATACATTTATTAGTTGAAGAAAATTTATATTTGCAGTACATAAAACAATTCCGAAAATGAAGAAATAACACCTGTTTGCTTTAGTTTTCCTATCTTTTTTTCTTGCTAACGGTCAAATTACGTTGAAAATTATTTTCTCTTCTAATAAATCTGAGTCTTTCATTGTTGAATTAATTTTCATTTAAACAGGTTTATATATTTACATTCGTAGGGCTATTTATGCATATTGCAGCTTTTTTTTTCATGTAAAACGTTAATATCTTCCTGTTTGCAAATATTTCTTCTGCTTTTGTAGGAGAACGCTAGTAGAAAAAATAATTTTAGGCTCTACTGCAACCTTTCGGTGTGATGAGAATACAAAGAAAACAATAGGGAATTGTTGAAGAAGATGCGAAAGCATTTCTATAAAATACATGAGCTCGACCAGAATGGGTTAATTTCCGATGTTAAAAGACGCCACTGCAGTTCCTTGCTTCTGCGCATGCGCATTCTGGAGCACACTCAGATATTTAGAACTCCGCAATCGGCACAATCTACTGATCATTGACGTCATTATTGACGTACTCGCGATGCGGTTGGCGGCTGATTTACACGCAGGCACGAAAGGTGCACGCACTTCGACTAGTCGATTTTCAGCAGGTAGTCGCTCGTGCTTACGAGTGCGCTGGATCACCTTTACCTCTCCGCCCCGCTCTACTCGGTCAGTACCGTTTCTGGAAACGAGACACTGGCAGACTCGACTGAAACGGGGTGCGAATAGTATGCACAGGCGAGTTCCGGCTTTTGTTGCTTGTTCCTGCCGCCCTGTGAGAACGGAACTGGTCTGTGAAGTCGTTTGTCAAGGCGGGCCGCCTGAGATATACCGAGAGATTTTTGCTCCGAGCCGTTAGAATGATTGCGGCGATAAATTTTACACGGTTTCAGTGTTACTCCTATCGCCTCTGTGGATCCTACTTGTCAACTGTACGTTAATCACAACAGTAAACAAAAATAGCCAGAAAAGAACATCCGTTTTCCCCTGTTTCTCGTGGTTGAGTGGACTTTTTCCTGTAACTAGGATACTTGAACCGGACGAGTAGTGTTACATCCACATCTATGCCTCCACCTACATCCTCGTACATCTACATGCATACTGCACATGCCACAAGCCTGTGAGTGGTAGACGGGACTTTCTGTAATACCACTCTTCTTTTGTAAACGTTGTTTTATAACGGAAATGAAGTTTTCTATTAACAGCAATACAAAGAGGGGTACGCAATTTTCTTACGTGTCTAGCACTCTTGTATGAACGAGATTTAGAAGAAATACGTTTTATTTTTTTCAGTTCAGACATTTACTTAATATTCGTTTCGAAACCTTTTTTAAATGACCAGTAGTTTGAGACAAAAATTACTAGTCCTGGTGATCAATCGCAAGTTTTACATCACATATTTTCCCACTGCAATATAACGCAATCCGCCTAGTCCAGTAATTTAAAATGAAATGTTGTGTTATTTATATTTATTAACATGAGAGTGAAATACGAAGATTATCCACACGGGACACCTTTCATGTCGAACGTTTGGAATCGCACGAAGCCATACTTAGAACAATTAAGTTGTCTGTATCATATCCATGCTAAATTCAGCACTTGTCTACTGTAGCCATCTGATGCCTATTGCTGTGTGATTCCTTTATGTATGTATCCAAACAAAGATATCGTTGTGCTGAAGATATTGCCACCGAAAACAACAAACAATTGCCAATCCCTTAGTTCGGCAATATATCAGAAAGATTGTTCATTTTCATATACTAAAATCTGCCAAAACTCAATTGAAGGTACGTGATCGTTATTGCTCCTTCGAAATTCACTCTGAGATTTAAAATCACTTTTCTGCACCAAAGTATAATCCTACGTTTCAGTATGTTTCCCAATTAGCACGTTATGACACTGACATACCCTTATAATCGTTTGAAAGTGTAATTAGTGTAGTTTTTGATATGGGACTGCTTGAATACGAAATTGTTTCGAACGTAAGAGCGTGGCTTTAGTCAGTAGTACATATTGTGCCTTTCTACATTGTTTTAACTCATTTATCGAAATCCTGCAACTGCATTTTGTAGATTCATTACAATACTATCATCCGTATAGAATATGTGTGTTTTTCGCTTTTAGAATTACTGCATACAGACTTTTGTGGCATTGTTGAGTGCAGATGTAATAATAGGATTACGTCATTGAATTACGGATAATACCCACCTATGCTACTGTTATATAGTTACTCCGCTTTTCTCTATTAAAATGCTACTTGTGTAGAATGCATCGTTTTGCATGGGAATGACACAGACCACTGTCGTTATTCTAAGCGTGGTTTCGTGTGGTTCTCGGCGTTCGCGGTCGAAAGTCTCCCGTCCCAGTATTCATGCCGTGACTGATGTCCTCAGCTGCATATCTACAGAAACATCAGAGAAGATGCGCCAGTTGTTCTTAGAAGAGGAAACCGTATGTTAACTGTAAACGTAATGAATCATTTTTTTAAAAGTCGGAGTACGTAAAAAAAATTCAAATGTTTGTAGAGCTTATGGGACTTAACTACGGGGTCATCAGTCCCTAAAGTTACAAAATACTTATTAACTAACAAATGCTAAGGACGGCACAAATATCCATGCCCGAGGGGGGATTCGAACCCCCCACCGTAGTGGCCGTGCAGACCGTGACTGGCGCGCCGCAGTCCCCTCGACCACCGCGGCCGGCAAGTACGTAAATAGCCAACCATAACATTGTAAGTAATACAGTACATTACAGGAAAACTGTCGATATATATAAGGTGGTTATAAGTTAGCTTGGAAAATCGCCGACAGATGTGCCAACGACCATAACTGTTGAACTTCGCAGCGATACAGGCAGAGAATGAATTAGCACTCTTCACTGAGTGTGCAAAGAGCTTTCCACAGGACACCACATACACACAGAAAAGGAAGTTTAGCATCACCTGTGTGCACCGTAATCATATCTCTCTTCTGACTTGAATGACGTGATTCCGAAAACTTGGTACTGTGTACTGCCATAAAATGTAAAATAATTACCTATCTATCCAAACCGCAATCATTTCGTCCAATGTAGATGAGGCAGTACATTGGAACCTTCATTCAAAAGTAGATGGCGTTTTTAGGCATGATTGAATATTTTCGTGCGGCAATAAGAATAATATCAGCGTTTGATTGTACACGGATTATTGCTTTATGTCAACAAGTACTGTAACCAAGAGAAATTGCAAGGCGAATACTCGTGAGTCAGAGTGATGTAGTTAGGACCTGAAAGCGTTACCAAACTACAAGTAGTGTTTATGTCTTGTCCCATACTGGTCTCTCTAGGACAGAAATAGACTCTACAACAACGCTCTGTATTCTAGATGTCAATGGAGAGGTCATATGTTTAAACTCTGAAGCCATTCTGCAATTACAGATGGACACAAAATCATGACGAATGGACTAAGGAAACTCTGTGCCAATTTCGCAAATGTTCAAATATTTGTATAGCTTATGGGCCTTAACTACGGGGTCATCAGTCCCTAAACTTACAAACTACTTATGAACTAGCTAACACTAAGGACGGCACAAATATCCATGCCCGAGGGCGCATTCGAACCCCCGACCGTAGTGGACGTGCGGACCGTGACTGGCGCACCGTAGTCCCCTCGGCCACCGCGGTCGGCGCCAATTTCGCGTACAAGTAAACGGCACATATTTCTTTTACCAGATGACCATCGACAATGTGTATGGAGGGAACCTGGTAATGATGTTCAGAGTAGGCATCACGTGCAGGTTTCGGACGTCATTGTTGCCCATCAAGGGCAAGCTATAGGCTCCGCAATACAGAGTTAACATCCTCCACCCCATAGTTGAATTATTTAATCAACGTTTCTGGGAAGGTGGCACGTTTATAGACGACAGTTCCAGAGGCCATTGTGCAGCATCGATTTCATCAATGGTGACAGTGTTGCACGACCTAAATGCCCTTTATGTTCCTCTCATATTATTTCAGCCGAATCCAGTTGAACGTGCTTGGGATTTTTTTGGAAAGAACCGTTCGAGAACGTACTGACCAACCACGAATCCTACGGCAGTTAAGCACGACTACCATAGAAGAATGCGATAAATTAGACCAGCAGTTGTTGGATGAACTTGTGGGCAGCACGACACGTAGTCTGCAGTCTAGCATTAGCCAAGAGAGCTAAGATTATTGTTATTGCGATGTCAAACTTTTGGATCAACCGGACGTGTCAAAAAAGGCAGTAAACAGTGTGAGGTACGAGCCGTTGCTAAGTCCCACGAAGTCTACATAACGAGAGAATCCAGGACTCCACAATTATGTTTTATATGTACTACAGGCGCTACTGACCATCCGCTAATCGAATATCCACCACGGACGCTGGACTTGTGGTTTTATTCCTTTGAGCTCACATCAAGGGTAGTGTTTATGTCCCACCTCTACCACAGCTACTCGGAAGACGCGCGAGACAGCACTACACGAACCTTACTTACCGTCATTGCTGTTAAGGCGGGTTGGGTGTCGGAAAAATTGGACTACTTATTAAATGTAGAAATCTTCCCATTCCATTTTTACGTGGTGTGGTACAGCAACCGTGTTCAGTTGAATTCTTGAATAAAAGAACGTCTTGATTGCAAATATTTTTTTATTACAATGATGCGTTTCGCCCGGTTAGAGCATCTTCAGATATCTGACAAAGAAGAAAAAATTGAAACAGAACTTACAATTTTTACATGACATTATTTCGAAAATCTTTAGCTACAAACCAATCTGAAACTGTTAATAAGAAATTGTAATAATGTACGGTACTAATGTTTTATCTACTGTGTGGTGGAAGGTGTTTAGATTAAAATGCGGTCACAGGATATCTTACAGAGACAATAATATGTAAACCATTGATGCCCGTTAACACTGACCGTTGAAAACAGATTGATACAATCTGTTTCATTTTCTTCTTCTTTGTCAGATATCTGAAGATGCCCTAACCGCGCGAAACGCTTCATTGTAATAAAAAATATTTGCAATCAAGACGTTCTTTTATTCACATTTTAAATGTGTGCCGCGAGACGAAGGGTGCACGAATAGACATTGCTCAACATTCTAAAAATAAGATAAAAAAAGTCATCCGGAGTTTATCTTTCACCTACTGTGATATTTGTTTCTTTCTTCTTGGTGATCTACCAGTATTGATGCTCTTTTTTAATGTTTTCTGGAGTTTGTGCTTATTCAGCATACGTACGCTGAGAGAGAATGGTAGCAAAGTGTATGAATATATCGATATTAATATACGCGAATGGTATTTCAAAAATTATATTTTAGTGTTTTCTTCCAGAAATGTAAAACTCACATATCGCTTCACCAGTAAGCATACAGTACTAACAGATATTCATCGGATAATATTTCCAAAGTTAGACATAGCGTAATTTAGCTGCCCTGTGATTCAATATATATTCCAACCTTTGTTGTCAGTACCAACACCGTTTGTCGGAATAAAAATACGATTCTTGTGAAAATGAATATAGAAAGAAATGTCACGTCGACGAAGAGGTCATTAGGGATATAGTACAAGGCCACTTGACAGGGTTACTTTGTAAATAGAAAGTGTTCTACGCAAAGCTACCATTCTGGAATCCATCCTAAGTAAAGGCTGGAACCACAGAGTACCTAAACATGGATGTCCGGGTTTTACATAAATTCCGTCTTTCCTGAAGGCGCGTCGAAATATTATAAACAAATATTTCAGTTATTAATTCCTAACAGTTACTCTGTTACTAGTCTCCTTTGTTATCTTAACTGGTAATTGTTTGAGAGGATACAGGTAAAACGCATACATCTGATCATTATTAGTGCACCAATATAGAACGTTTCCAACCATTTATCCGCCTCCGGCCATCCCGAATTAGGATTTATGTGGGTTTCCAAAATAGCTCCAGACAAATGTAGGGAAGGAAGGAAGGTTAGGGTTCAACGTCGCATTATCATAAGAGACGGAGTATACAAAAAATGTTACAAACGATTCTAAATCTAAGGGGCTTAACTTCTGTGGTTATTTTTAATTGAATGCATCATTACTGGTGGAACCGGGACTGCAGCTGGTCAAGTTTACGTAGGAAGCAGTATGTGTAACAGAAACATTTATTACGTAACTACCAGTTTCGGCGTTCCATTATGCCTCCTTCAGGCCCCTATATCGGAGTATTATATCCATTAAATAGGGATCAAAACTAGTTGCGTCGATTTTTAGCTCTCAGTTGTTGGTTTTTACTGAGAGCTAGAAATCCACGCACTTTTTTTATCATTGACGCCATGAAACAGGTATCTTATACTACAAGCTTTCCATAGTTGTAAGAGGGTTATATGAACAAAAAAGGGCTTTAAATTGACTATCTTAGTAGCTATGATCACTTATTCATTTTATACATTACGAACACAAGTACTGGTCAAGTAGTTGTAGAAGTTAGGCATGTATTTTAGAGTCCTTGTTTTTTATTTTTATTATCATTATTTTATTTTGATCCATAATGCCTCACCGAACATCACGTGAAGTACAGAGATTACAGTAGAAGCGATTTGTTTCAAATTGTCGGAAATTATAATAATGTGCTCTTCGGAACAAAACTTTATACTAAAATGAATACTTTTTTATTTCAACTCATCCTAAATTTAAACAGATAACTGTAACGCAAGAACTTGCAACGTGAAGGCACACATATACGAACTAGTGTGGCATGAGAAGAGGCATTGTTTAATTGTACTCGTAGTGAGTGGTCATACAATGTAAGCTTTCGTGCCTAGCGTTAACTTAAATTAAATTTGAGTGTCGACGTTGCACCAGCGGACTGAAAATCGATTACTCCTATCAATAATGTGGGCAATACCAGAGAAATCTCGTAGCTGACGTCACATGATTAATTATGCAGCTCTCTAAACCGCCTGGATATTTGACATTCTCTCGAGAGTTCGCCACTTTACCTCCGATGATGTCTTCCACAGACGAAGATAAAACGTTAGGAGAAAGTTTTACTATTCGACCAGGACCTGTCAGCCCAGAAATTTTAAGTAAAGTTTGTGGAGTGGTTTGCATGGAACTACACCGATCAGTGGCGTTCAATCACCAGTATACAGTTTTAAGAGCTTAAGAATGCATTTATTCCAGTTGCAATTGCCGCGACAGCCAGAAAGAAAGAAAAAAATTGAAAGAAAAACTGTCGTAAACTGAAATTTTTCCCACATACATTAGTATTAAATGAAATAAAGTACAATCTGCATCGGACATAAATGTTGTTGTACGTTTGTGTGTTTTGTCTCGTGAGGTGGTTGGCTTTCGTACTACGACCACCCTGAAAGATTATGCACATGCTCGAATTTGGAAATTGTCATGCTTGCGAAAGGGTAATGTAGATGGAAAGAAATTTTAAGGCTATTAATAACATGTAGGTTGCACGCTGACCCATTTGAGATAAAATATGGCGTACAGGAAGAAGATGGACTCTCCCCACTACTGGTTAATTGAGGTCTAGAGAAAGTGGCCAAAAAATGGAACACGAACATCCACCGTAGAATCCGCCTGGCAAATAATAAAATAAAATAATAATAATAATAAAATAAAAAAAAGATCAAAGTGAATTGTTAGACTTTTTAGATGATGTGCCCTTCTACCTGAGACCTGGGAAGAGACACAAGAAAAAACACTAACTACATAAACAAGCCGAAGAAATATGTCTAAAAATCTCCTTGGAATAGACAAAGATGATAAGCATAAATCCACTGAGACATCTCAGAGAGGGAGAACAAAAAAAAAAAAAAAAAAAAAAATAACGATCGTGAAATACAAATATCTTGGAGAATGAATCATCTGGAGAAAGGCAATGGAATCTACAAGATGTAAAACTAACCTGGGATTCCAACTCAAAAAAAAAAAAAAAAAAAAAAAAAAAAAAAAAAAAAAAAAAAAAAAAAAAAACACACACACACACACATAAGAAAGATTCTAAAACTAAGGCATTATAACCCAGTAATCAAACCTGAAAACCTGCATGCACCTTACACTACCCATTACCACTTACGCCGCAGTTGAAAGGACGGAAATCAAAGATAGGAAGACATTAAGTAAAATACTTGGCCCCAAGTTCCGAAACAATAAACTAATGTGCATTGGAAATGAAACCAAAGGAGTAAAAATATGTTAACTCAATGAGGAAATGAAAAATTGATTTTTATTGACACACCCTCAGAATGAATACAACTAGATTAACCCAAAAATATTTCGACTACTTTCGCAACAACAACGACAACAAAACATACGGAAACGGAGCTGTTAAAGAAACTCCAAATCACAGCAATTATGCTAACTGATAACAATTGATCAAAGGCAAGAAAGAGAGGTTCCAAGCCAAAGTAAAAGCCAAACGAACCATTCAAATCTAAGAAGAAGAAAGGAAAGGAAGATCAGAAAGAATGAAACAAGACTTGGCTAATAGAAAGTCACACAACATTATGAAATGATTGATTTAAGGTATTGCAATATTTGGTGAAACGAAAGAAGAAGAAGAAGATCTATCTTCGCAAATATTATTATTGAAGTGGTTTAGTCCGCATTAATTGTTGTTGTGGTCTTCAGTCCGCAGACTGGTTTGATGCAGCTCTCCACGCTACCCTGTCCTGTGGAAGCCTCTTCATCTGAGAATAAGTTCGACAACCTACATCCTTTTGAATCTGCTTACTGTATTCATCCCTCGGTCTCCCTCTACGATTTTTACCCCACACACTTCCTTCTAATGCTAAGTTGAAAATTCCTTGATGTCTCAGAATGTGTCCAATCAGTCTGTCTCTTCTCTTTTCTCCCCAATTCGGTTAAGCACCCCCTCATTAGTTACGTGATCTACCAATCTAATTTTCATCATTCGTCTGTAGCACCACATTTCAAAAGCTTCTGTCATCTTTTTATCTGAACTCCTTATCGTCCACGTTTCATTCCCATACAATGCTACACTACAGACAAATTCTTTCAAAAAGGACTTCTTAACATTTAAATTAATATTGGTTGTTAACAAGTTTCGCTTCTTAAGAAACGCCTTTCTTCCCATAGCTATTCCGCATTTTATATCTTATTTACTTCGGTCATCAGAAGTTATCTTGCTACCCAAATAACAAAACTCATCTACTACTTTTATTGTCTCATTACCTAATCTAATTCCTGCAGCATCGCCTGATTTTCTGACATTACATTCCATTACCCTCGTTTTACTCTTGTTAATGTTCATCTTATATCTTCCTTTCAAGACACTGTCCATTCCATTCAGTTGCTCTTCCAGATCTTTTGCAGTCTCTGACAGAATTACTACGTCATCGGCTAACCGCAAAGTTTTTATTTCTTCTCCCTGAACTGCAATTCCCTCTCCAAATTTCTCCTTGAATTCCTTCACTGCTTGCTCAATATATAGTTTAATACGCATTAATACCTAGATAATATACAATTTTGGCTACGTTTTAAACCAAATATGGAAGACATTACTAGATATGTGCAACTTCATTAGAAACCAACATTCAAATTGTAACTCTGTACCTAACAGCAGACGGTCGTTGGCGAACTGGAGGTAAAACAATGAAAGTCAGTAACGAGGTGTACGAGCGTGATGCGAACGCTGTAAGCCGGCCATTAAGCCAGCAGGGCATAAAATGGGGCACGCGCGCCCTGTGTGGGCATTAGCCAGGCGTCAGCACACTTAACGCGATTTGGACGCTCACCACGCAGTGGCGCCCGGCGTCTGCTGGCAAAACACGCTGTAGCCAGTTTTATCATCTACCCATTTTTCTCCTGCCTTCTGCGTTACCGGTAATTGTAAAAAATAAATTGCAAGCAGTTCCTGAAATTTTCTCATAGGAGATCAGAAAAAGCATGACATGGGAACTTAGGTTTTTTTCTACTCTGTTTTGGTCTTTGGTGGCTAACAGCCATTAACCAGCTGAAATATAAGTAAGTGAAATACACATTAAAAATTAATTGATGGTATAATGGCATAATAAGAGATCATAAAGATAGAAAAAGCTTTAGAAGCATGCTGTTGACTGACTTGGATGTAAGATATTTTAAAAAAGCTTTTTGTGTAACAGAGAAAGAACTGGAAGAACAATACAACAACGTTAACTTCTAACGATTAGATTAGATTAGAGTAATATTTGTACCACAGATCATATATACATGTCGTAATGATGTGGAACATGTCAGTTTAGTAAATGTTGTCTACACTTGACAGTCAATATTTTAAGGATTTTTTATTACATTTTTTGTTGTTTTTTATTTTTATTTTTTTATTTTTTAAAGTTTTATCTAAAAATTCATCTACATTGTAGAGGCAGTTGCCATTTAGAAATTCCTTTAATTTCTTTTAAAATACTAATTGGCTCTCTGTCAGGCTTTTAATGCTACTTGGTAAGTGACCAAAGACTTTTGTGGCAGCATATTCACCCCTTTCTGAGCCAAAGTTAGATTTAACCTTGAATAGTGAATATTAGCCTTTCTCCTAGTGTTGTAGCTATGCACACTGCTGTTACTTTTGAATTGGGTCGGATTGTTAATAACAAATTTCATGAGTCAATATATATATATATATATATATATATATATATATATATATATATATTGTGAAGCTACAGTGAAGATTCCTAGATCCCTGAATAAATGTCTGCAGGATGCTCTTGGGTGGGCTCCAGCAATTATTCTGATTACACGCTTTTGTGCAATGAATACTTTTTTACTCGATGTTGAATTGCCCCAAAATATGATCCCATATGAAAGTAATGAATGAAAATAGGCGTAGTAAGCTAATTTTCGGAGATTATATATATTATATCACCAAATTTTGCAATAACTCTGATAGCGATGGAGCCGCTGCACAAACAGCAACGAAGGTACATGAGAACTTGCTTAACATTTATATAAATTTTTAAACAATAATCTAACAGAGGTAACAAACGAAAAGAACAACAGCAATGGAAACAAGGTTGTGTAGTGGCGAAAGTGACATTATACACCTGTACGCATGGTGTAACTGAATATGTGGGAAAGCTCGGACTATTCGATAGAGGACCGAAGATCAAGCTGAACGTCTCCTGTAGACATATGGTTTGTTTGCATTCGTTACAGTGTTACTGCAATTTGTTGTGTTGTACATGACACAGTCTGTAGCGTAGGGCATTTTGGGTGAAGCTATAGCTGTGGCTGAATGAATGGTAATTTTCCCATCTTTTCTTTAAAGAATCTCCGGCTATCACTGTTCCCTTACAAGGAACTCACCGGCAGATCTTCTGTCCCAGACGGTCGGATTCCGTCTCTTACAGCAGGGGTCTCAGCGCCTGTTAAAAGTTTTACGAAAAGGGACAGTAGTGGAAGCTACAGACAATGAAAGTCGGGATAGCCAGTCGAAACATATATTAAAATAAAAGCACATAGAGGCGAGGTAAACCTGTCACAAATTTCCATATACCCTCACACACTGAATGCAGCCACCTGGCGTGGAACAGACGTGCATTAAGTCTTCTTGAATCCATCATTACTGGCTGAACCCGGACTGCGGCTGGTCACGATTACGTAGGAAGTAGGATACCAACAGCCGTATGTTTAACAGAAACATTTATTCCTTAACTACCAGTTTCGACAATCCATTATGCTATCTTCAGGTCCTATATCGGAGTATTATATCCATTAAATAGGGCTCGAAACTGGTTGCATGGATTTCTCTCAGTAACTAGTTGTTGTAGGTTCTTACTGAGAGAAATCCACGCAACCAGTTACGATCCCTATTTAATGAATATAATACTCCGATATAGGGGCCTGAAGATGGCATAATGGAATGCTGAAACTGGTAGTTAAGGAATAAATGTTTCTGTTAAACATACGGCTGTTGGTATCCTACTTCTTACGTAGACTTGCATTAGGCCAACTCGCAAAATACATACAAGAGCAAGAATATTAATAAGAACCAGTCGTCAGAGAGAGTTAAAGAGGAAGGGTGAGAAACTAGACATGAGTTCGCGCACGATCACATGAACAGGGGTCGGACCTAGGCATTGAACATGCTATATACCGGAGTAGGTAAAGGTAGCCGGCCGCGGTGACTGAGGCGCTCCAGTCACGGTCTGCACGGCCACTATGTTCAGGGGTTCGAATCCTCCCTCGGGCATGGATATTTGTGCCGTCCTTAGTATAAAGTGGTTGATAAGTAGTTTGTAAGTTTAGGGACTGATGACCCCGTAGTTAAGTCCGATAAGCTATACAAACATTTGAGGTAAAGCAGTCAACAATCCGAAGATTGGTTTGAACACCACAGTGCTTTACTAGACTTGGTCCTGTTTGGAGGTGGTATGCCGTTGCTCTCCTCCGACCTTCGAACTGACTTACCAAACCAGTAATACGGGGACCTGCAGTTTAACGTGGTTTCCGAACCACGATGCTACTCAGTATTTTTCTCATCAGCAACACTGCCAGAAGTGAAAGAAGTGGAAAGTGACAGATAAAAATCCTAGGACCTGGCGGGGATCGAACCCGGGACCTTTGGATTCATAATCTGGCACTCACCACTGTGCTACGGGGCCGTACTATGTGAGTAGAAGCACCCGAATAGACGGCGCAAATGCAGAAGTAAGGCGATCGCGACCGCGGGAGAAGTATGTTGTATCGGTGATCATGTCACTCCGGCGCGGAAGTAACGGGAAGCACGTGTCACTAAACGACGGTAGCTGCAGCACGCTCATCTCCCGATGTCGATACCTCCAGCAACTGCAACGGAATGGACTCGGGAGCTCCTCTCCAGGCGATTTAAATAAGTAATTAATGCAGTCAGGTGCACCTCCGCGGTTGGCGAAATACGGCGAAAAAGTCCCTGTAGCCAGCCTAACAGAGGATGGAGGAATCACTGTTACCTATCGTGTGGCCACCGGCAGCGGCGCAGTTCCAACGGTGATGTTGGGTGGCCTAAATGGTGCGGATCGTTTCAAATGTTCGTTAGGCTTATGGGACATAACTACGGGGTCATCAGTCCCTAAACTTACAAACTACTTACGAACTAGGACGGCACAAATTCCATGCCCGAAGGGGATTCGAACCCCCGACCGTAGTGGCCGTGCAGACCGTGACTGGAGCGCCTCAGTCCCCTCGGCCACCGCGGCCGGCTGGTGCGGATTCGCAGAACGCGAAAACTCATCTCCATACGTCACCGCGTGCTACAGCGACGGTTTGAAATAACAGCTGAATGGAAACTAAACAAGATTTCGCCATGTTTTCTGTAATAAATGAGCAGTGCCAAAATTATGCTGCTCCCTCCAATCGATGTTCCTCTATGCAGACAGTACATCGGTAGTGTCTGTGGGCCTGGGAAAATTGGTTGTATGCCTATAATCGTGCGATGAAATTTTAATGATTATTAATGAACTAATTAACTAGTCTGAGTGTGTAACCAATAATCTTGGGCTTTCATCTTCATTCCGAATTTGTAATTTGACATATTATTTTTTATAAATCACTCTTCCTTTGCGTGAGGACAGGCCTGATAGATTCTGTAGCTTTGTCACGTGACTATTAGCGTTGCCAGAATTCAGTGCGTTATAAGTCCTCGTTTTGCAGGTTAGTCACTTGTGTTGATACACAGTAATTTACTACAGAAGGTGCTCAAAATGGCTACAGCGTGCTGTAATGCTGGCGTCATTGACTGTCTCAATTGTTCCCATATTCCAGCCGCCTGTCACATCTGCTGACACCCTTGCTCTATGCGCTGGTGCAATAGTTCCACGTTATGAGTAGGTGTGGCACACACAATGGTCTTTGAATTAAACCATAAGTAGAAGTCTAGTGGATTGGAGAAATCAGAACGAGCAGGCCGCGGTGTCGCTCCCTGACGCCTTATCCATTTATTTGTGAATCTCTGGTGTAAGAATGTTCTGGCAGCACGAGCAAAATGAGGCGGTCCTGCATCATGCATGACCCACGCGCGCTGGATTAAATCCAGTGGAACGTATCGCTCCAGTTGTACTGTACGTGCGCTCAATAAGAACTGACAACGCGCATCACTCCATTCTACCTTATAACCTGCGTGGACGGGTTTCATTTGCTACACAAGGGACAGCACGTGGGTTTGAATGCAAAAGAAATACACACAGACATCAATAGGGACGAAACGCAGATGAGGCTCGTTCGCCCTACAGAAATGTCCAACCTCCATAGTGAATATGTTGTTGTTGTGGCCTTCCGTCCGAAGACTGGTTTGGTGCAGCTCTCCACCCTTCTCTATCCTGAGCAAGCCTCTTCATCTCCTCATCAGAACTGCAACGCACATTCATTTGAATCTGCTTACCATATTCGTCTCTTGATGTCCCTCACCGCGCGGGAGTATCCGAGCGGTCTGGAGCGGCATGTTTCGGATTGTGAGGCCTGCCCCGTCGGAGGTTGCAATCCTCCCTCGGGCATGGGTGTGTGTGTTGTCTTTCGGCTAGTTCAAATTAGTTTACGTAGTTTGTAAGCTAGGGACTAATAACCAAGCAGTTGAGTCCCACAGATTTACAAATATTTCAACATTTTTTTCTTGGTGTCCCTCAGCTATTTTTATCCCACAAACTTCCCTCCAATGCTAAATTCACGATTCCTTGATATCGAAGACTGTGTCCTACGAATCGATCCCTTCTTGTAGGTACGGTATGCCAAAAATTCCGTTTCTTCCCAATTCTATTCAGTAGCTCCTGATTATTTACGCGATCTACCCACCTAATCTGCAGCATTCATCCGTATCACCATATTTCAAAAGTTTCTATCCCTTTCCTGTCTGAACTATTTATCACCCATGTTTCACTCCCGTAAAAGGCAACATTCCATGCAAATGATTTCAAAAAGACTTCCTTACACTTAAATTAACATTCGATGTTAGCAAATTTCTCTTTTTAGAAACGCTTTTCTTCCCATTTCCAAAAAAAAAAAAAAAAAAAATGTTCAAATGTTTGTAAAGCTTATGGGACTTAACTACGGGGTCATCAGTCCCTAAACTTACAAACTACTTATGAACTACTTACGAACTAGGACGGCACAAATATCCATGCCTGAGGGGGGATTCGAACCCCCGACCGTAGTGGCTGTGCTGACCGTGACTGGAGCGCCTCAGTCACCTCGGCCACCGCGGCCGGCTTCCCATTTCCATTCCGCATTTTATACCCTCTTTACTGCGACGATATTATGTTATTTTACTATACAAGTAACAAAACTCATCTACCACCTTTATTGTTTCGCTATAGCTACCTAATTAATTTCTTCAGCATCGCCTGATTTTCATACACTGCATTCCATTATCCTAGTTCTGCTCTTCATAATGTTCGTCTTAAATGATCCTTTGAACACACTGCTCAATCCGTTCAATTGTTCTTCCAGCTGTTTTTCTGTCTCTGACAGAATTACGTCATCACCAAAACACAATGAACATTAATTCCCTTTCCAAATTTATCCTTGCTTTCCTTCACAGCTCACTCAGTGTACAAATTGAACAACATTGGAGAAAGGCTACAAACCTGTCTTACTCCCTTCCAAACTAATACTCCCCAATCATGCCCTTTGACTTTTACAAATGCTGCCTGGTTTTTGTACAAGTTATAATTACCTTCCTTTCCATATATTTTACCCCTGCTGGCTTCAGTATTTGAAAGAGAGTACTCCAATCAACACTGACAAAATCTAGTACAGATGCATGCAAGTATTCGGTTTTTGCTTGTTCTGTATGGGAGTGGAACAGAAAAGTAAGTAATTAGTACTGGTACTAGGTACCCTCTGCCACGCACCTTTGGTTGGATTGCGGAGTAGGTATGCATATGTAGATGTAGCCGTAGAGCTGGATAGAGGAGATGGACAATCGGAAAATTGGAATAAATAATTTCGCTGGAAACGACAGGTCTTCGACTAGTAAAATATCTAAAATAGATATTACTAAGAAACTACATTTCATATAGTTCCCACTGTTCTGGAATTACTACAAAGAGATTTTTACAGTTTGCAAGAATGTAAAAGTCTTTATAGTTGATGAAGGATTATTCAAAGTATGTAGAGTGTCACAACTCGTAGGGAACTGTCGTTTTAGACGCCGCATTTACTGCAAAAACAACTGCTGGTGCTTTTCCAGTATTGCACAGGCAAACAGGATGAGGACGTGTCACCTTCTGTAGAGTTAGTATAAGCACAACACATTTAAGGTACGTCGGAAAACCTCCGCGTTTAAATGTCATATGGCAGACAGCGGTATCAGCCGTAACCTCGAGAAACCGACTCCTGCTTTCAACAAGAAGTTGAGCACATGCTTCTCTTCAAAGACTGAGACACGTTTCACGAATCTTGGCACTACTCATAGACAATATCTGTGACCGGACGGAACAATCCAGAACGCGACCGTACCGTTTGCATAAGTCAGTCTTCAGAAATCGTAGCCGGTCGCGGTGGCCGAGGAGACTGAGGCGCTCCAGTCACGGTCTGCACGGCCACTACGGTCGGGGATTCGAATCCCCCCTCGGGCGTGGATATTTGTGCCATCCTAGTTCGTAAGTAGTTCATAAGTAGTTTGTAAGTTTAGGGACTGCTGACCCCGCAGTTAAGTCCCATAAACTATACAAACATTTGAATATTTTGAACAGAAATCGTAGCTCGTACGCAATGAGTATTTTACACCGAAGTTCATAATACAGGGTGAACTGGAATGGCACTGACGGAATGTCAGAAGTGGTCCAGGAGCATTGAGTATTGTTGATATAAGAAACCCGTAGTCTGCGGTATTTCGTAGTAATAACGCAATGTTGACTTATTTGGTTTGTTTATGCAGTTGCCTTTATTTCTTTGCATTAGTCAAGAAGTGAGCAACAAGCAATCATCGAAATTTCTGCTGCGAGAAACCTCAGATGGAAAGCACTGCATTTAGTTTCCGTTGCTGCTAGAACAGCTCAGTACACAGAGCAATATTAAGGGGGGACAGAAGGGTAGGGGACTTAGGACGAGGTTTGGGGAAGGGGGGAAAGCTGTGGAACCGGACGAGTTTGTGACACTTGCGAGGAGTGACACTTGCGCGGAAAGGGAATGTGTAGACACTTGCGCGGAGACCCGGACGCTGCAGGTAGTGAACAGGGTGTTCCAGAAGTAGCGATACACCACCTCTACTCCACGCCCTCCAGCCGCTACCTGTGCCGTATTCAGGGAAAGGCCCACCGAGCGAGGTGGAGCAGTAGTAACGGGACGTTCGCTAAAAATAAGGTATATTACAAGATTCACGTCTCTCGCATTCCGGCCCAAAATTAGCATGGGCCTATATTTCGCATTCATTGAAAAATGCGAATTTTTCCGGTACCTACTGTTTACTTTCTACATATTTAAGGGCATAAAATAAAGTTATCTCCCAATATTTCTGATTAAATAGTGTTTCACTCCAAAATACCATTTATGACAATTTCGGATTTACTGCATTTTGAGTCAGAATTCGCATCTATATTCGAATTTATCGCAAATACGAATTTTTCCTGTCCCTAGAATTACCTCTAAAAATAAACAGCTGATCAAGGCACTAAAAGCAAGGGCAGATCTTTAGGTGTATTTCTACAAATAACTGAAACACAATTTGATCGTGGAATTATATACAATCTCATTATAAAGGTTTTTTGTAGGTGGTTTTGAGCAGCTTTTAAATATATTAGAAATTGCATTATGAAATATAGACAGCTACACCTTATGTTTATTATGAGATATCGATTTCGGCTAATTTGAGGTCATCTTCAAGTCTCAAACAACAGGTGTTACTTATGCATTTTTCCAGTGGCACTCATAACCTTTAACTGTTTACACACAAGGTCTAACGTTGTTAATCGCGTTAGCGATGAAAAGAGAACCCAGAATCTTTGCGTCTAAATGATACATATATTGGTGTGATGTCTTATTTCGAAAGAACAGACATCACACCAATACATATATAGCTCTCGGTGAAATGGAGCGGTATGATGTCGTTACGTACCACAGCACGGCCGACTAGAAACGCAGGAGAAGTGCAAACAACGTTCTCTCCTCAGAGGTATGATTAGGTTCGACGTAGACTTCTACAACATACAGTTTACACGGCGAAGATTACACCAAAAAATTTAACGTTTCGTCTACTTTGGCGATAGCAACCAAATTTTAGAATCGTGTCTACTATGTAAAGATTTAGCAACACAAAACGCTTCAAGACCATAACTTCACTGGTTTTCGAGTTCTGAATTTTTAATATGTTTTTAATGTTATTATAGAAAAAACAAATTTGGGACTCTCACTAAAATTTTCATATGGCAGATTTTGTAGGTACATTCACAAGACATAATTCAACGGTTGTGTGCATTCATCTTATGAGAAATATCAATCATTTGTTTTCAGTGTTTATTTCAAATTTCTACATTTAAGTTTCTTTAATTATTAGTACTTAAATGTGGTTATGAAATAAATAAATTACGTGTATATGTGTAGTCTTATGCGGCCAAACTGCTTAGGTCATTGGTCGCTAGTTACACAGTACTTAATCTTACTTAAAATGACTTAGGCAAAGTACAAACAAACATACCCACGTCCGAGGAAGGACTCGAACCTCCGACAGGACCGGCCGCGCAATTTGTGACACAAATTACATGTTTGATAATATTAATGCATAGAAGTATGAAATCACGTCAAGACTACTTCCTGCAAAGATTTTGACAAAAAAAGTTGGCACTGAGTTTAGAAAAACAAAATTCTAGTATATTGGATTTCAACATTTTATCAAAAAATGAATGTTACTTTTTTTTTACTACAAGAGATACAGTCATTCAAATTTACGGCCACCAGAACGTTTTCCCTTCCTGAGTAAATGAACTGCTTCTTGTAGTTTCAACACCTTTTTCTTGAATGTTCTGAATATAAATCTTCACACAGACTTCTTGAGGAGGAGAGTGGTACGGATATCTGATTGTAAACCACTGCCTATTACCTTAGACCATTTTGACTGTACTGAACAGTAATTCCGCGTATTCCGTAATTTATATTTATACAGTTAACAGGCAATGTAATTTATAACCAACTATTGGCTGCCAATTTCGCTTCATTTTTCCTGGCAGTCTTGCAACTTGTTTGTCCCTGTTGGTTTATGCCGAGTTCGGAGTAAAAATGGTTCTATATGACGGTGATGGAAAATAGAATTTATCTTCAGCATTTTTGGGGTCTACGAATAAACGCTTCAAGTACCGTATGTAAAATACTCATTGACTTATTATTAACGTTTTTTAATTGAAGGTTTAAGGTTGCGTCTCCTATTAAAAAGCATAGTAGCTATTTTTAAAGAGATGGAAGCTGCGTGATAGTGGGGTTAACTACATAGCGGTCAATTACATCAACGTATCTGTGCAGGATGCCTAATATATTTATTGCTTGCGCAGGTGTCTTGATATGCTTAGTGTTCTGAATAATATGCTTTTAGGAGGTATGACTGTGAAAAGTCATCGTCTTGTAGTAGCAGAGACTGTCTTAATAACTCTCCAAACATTATCACTATTAAAATACATTTTTATTTACAGGAGGAACACTCAACGGATTAATATGTAGTTAGAACAAGTTACTATATTGCTCTTCAGCTTTGAAAGGGTTGTGCAATTTCACTGATTTTCGTGTTATGTTGACAGTGTGGAAACTTGACCACAGCAGTGCTAGACTTATATATATACATGTGGCGTCTGTTCCGAAAGGACAGACGTCACTTGTGATCCTGCAGCTGTTATTATTAATATTCATAGAATATATGACTTCACCTGCGATTGGGCAAAGCTGAAAATGTGTACCCAGCCGGGATTCGAACCCGGGTCTCCTGCTTTCTAGGCAGTTGCGCTGACCCCTACACCACTGGGGACACAGTGATCACCGCACCTGCAAGGACTACCCATGCTCGCCTCCCGTCAGATACAAATTCCCAGCTTCGCCCTGCCCGTCACCGGCATATTATATATATACATGTGGCGTCTGTTCCGAAAGGACAGACGTCACTTGTGATCCTGCAGCTGTTATTATTAATATTCATAGAATATATGACTTCAACTGCGATTGGGCAAAGCTGAAAATGTGTACCCAGCCGGGATTCGAAACCCGGGTCTCCTGCTTTCTAGGCAGTTGCGCTGACCCCTACACCACTGGGGACACAGTGATCACCGCACCTGCAAGGACTACCCATGCTCGCCTCCCGTCAGATACAAATTCCCAGCTTCGCCCTGCCCATAGTACTCAAACTCGTAGTTTAACTAATTCCCGTAAGAGTAAGGGCTTCAAACTTGCCCACCCCTCCCCACTAACGATAGGATATTTTCAGCTTTGCCCAATCGCAGTTGAAGTCATATATTCTATGAATATTAATAATAACAGCTGCAGGATCACAAGTGACGTCTGTCCTTTCGGAACAGACGCCACATGTATATATATAATATGCCGGTGACGGGCAATGATCCTATCGTTAGTGGGGAGGGGTGGGCAAGTTTGAAGCCCTTACTCTTACGGGAATTAGTTAAACTACGAGTTTGAGTACTATGGGCAGGGCGAAGCTGGGAATTTGTATCTGACGGGAGGCGAGCATGGGTAGTCCTTGCAGGTGCGGTGATCACTGTGTCCCCAGTGGTGTAGGGGTCAGCGCAACTGCCTAGAAAGCAGGAGACCCGGGTTCGAATCCCGGCTGGGTACACATTTTCAGCTTTGCCCAATCGCAGTTGAAGTCATATATTCTATGAATATTAGTGCTAGACTTCTTGGTGTGTCCAGGAAAAGCCATAAGCCGCCCCAAGGGCCGCGGGTTCCGCGCAAGTGTCACTCCGCACAAGTGTCACTCCGCGCAAGTGTTCCAACCCCGAACCGGACCTCCAGTTTCATCACAATTTCAACTGTCTGTCTAAAAAGGAATTGTAGCCTATAAGATACAGTGATCATCGCAAAATAAAATATAGTGCATGGGGAATGGACATTACAACTTTTTGTACCTCTTTTGCAGTTGAATAACACAGTACCAGCAGACCATAAAAAAATAAAAAAACAAGAGGAGATACATTTTAAAGTGGACGATCTTTTCCATCCTTTAGCAAACAATATAGTGAATGAAGATAAAAACTTTTTGACAGGTGCCGGAGTTTTCTTGATGAAGCCTTTCGCTTGAATGTTCTTCGGTGTATCGAATAACCGAAGTGTTCACTCAAAGAAAAGACTCCTGTAATTTCACCAATAGAATTATTTGAATGAATGCTTGAATAAAGATAGTGGTGACTTTCACCAGGCCAATGATCCACAAGAACTTATTATTACATTCGATTTTAAACGCTTCCTTGATGCTACAATTTATTTCGCTTTACACGTGTTTTCCAAATTTACAAATGACATAACCATGGTTTTAAAATATCTCGTGTATTGCATTTTATTTAAGTTCTGCTGTGCATTATTTTCAACAAAATGGCGCGAAGATAAATAAGAAGAATGTACGTTTGTAATTCATACAAATCTAAAATTTTCTTCCTATTTTGATGAATTTTTGCACACTTCGCCTTCAGAACAAGAGGACAGTCACTGCCCACATAAAATTCCATATGGTGAATGGGCAGGGTAACTTATTTATAGAATTGTACTCCAGTCAACAGTATTATTCCGATCTTGCTCAGTTTGCTTTCAAAACAAGAGCATGGCCGCTGTGTACGTAATATTTCGTACGGTGCTTGACAGGAGCCATCGTCAGCGTTAGACGCTTACCGTGAAAGTGCCAGATGCATGTAAAAGAGTTTCATATTCCGCAAGACAGCGTACGGTGCTTGGTGGGGGTACATTGAAATCAACATCGATATCGTTTCAGCAGTCAGATACATCTTAATTTTCATCGACGTGGGGAGGACGAGTTGAACAGAGTGAGAGAATATGTGGAGGCTGACAGAAAGTGGGGAGAGATGGTGATGGATAGGTGACAGGAACAGGTGAACAGAGAGAGGGCCGATCAGATGTAAAAACAGAGGGGAAAGGACGAGATGAACCAGTGGAAAACTGTAATATATACATGACTTAGAAAATTTTATTTATTTGTTACATATAACATCACATACAACAGGAGTATGACACGAGAGATGCACAGAGGCAGGAGGATATATAGAGTGAGGGAAGGAGGAGAATGTGGTGATCGAGGAGCAGAAGGACGTGGGGGTAGACGGAGGTGAGGAGGATATGGATAAAGCGATGAGGTAAATCATATCAGGAGATAGATTGAGAAAAGATGTAATGGGCAGAAAGAGGAGAGAGAGGGGAGAAAGGTCATGGGTCGAGAGGTGGGAAGGAGGAGATAAAATGTGAGAGAATTAATGAACAGAAGAACAGAAAAATTAAATGATTTGACAGAAGATTGATATATATAAATTTTGCCAGCTATGGGCCGCATGCACCGTAAAATAATGGTGTTTCTTTTTCTTGCTTTCTTTCCAGTACTTCATTTTCTCTCCAACTGGTCGTCTACGCTCGTATATCAACACTCTCTTTGGTCGAGGTTTTGGTTTATCTCCTTCATAGTTTGCGTTTTCTATCAGTTGCTTGAAGCTCTTCCTGTCATATTTCATTTCTTTTGCAACACCTATTTTGTTTGCATCTTTCTTCACTACTTCAATCCATCCTACAGTTTTCTTCAGTTTATTGACATAATTATAAATTTTCTTTGAAATACGTGTGTCTTCCATTCTTTTTAAATGTCTATTAAATTTTAACGGCCTCTTCCTCATTGTATCTGTGATTTTTCTGTATTTTTGTATAAATCCTCATTTCTCTGTTTCATCCATATATTTTCATAGTTATTCTCGGGACCCAAAATTTTTCTTAGTACTTTCCTCTTTATGTTTTCAAGTTCTCTTAGTTCGTCTTCCTTATTCAATATCACGCACTCTGGCCCATATATTTCTTGTGTCCAAATAACTGGATCATACTGCGTAAGCTTCGCTTAGATGGATACTGATTTCTTATTGTGGTAGGTTTGTGTTAATTTGTATGCAAATTTTAACTTCTTTACCGTCTCTTTATTTGTGTTATCTAGTCCGTTGGCTTGGATACATTCCCTGAGGTATTTATATTCATCAACTCTTCAAATTTTTCCATACTTCGTTTTCATAATTTTTCCTCCATTATGTTTGTGTGCTATAAACTCGGTTTTTTTCACAAGACAATTTTAGCCTAGTCTTTTCAGCAGTCCCATGTAATAGATGAAGCATAACAGTTGCATCTGTCGGGTTTTCAGTTATAAACGCTGTATCGTTTGCAAAGGCTAAGCATTTTACTTCAAATTTATTCTTTCCTTGTCCCATATTTATTTCTGTCGTGTCTCTCTTTATTCGTCTGTTTTCCCAGGTTTTAATTATTTTATGTAGCATCGAGTAAGACAAGGCTGTAACCTGTCACCACTGTTGTTCATAATATTCATGGATCATATGTTGAAAACAGTAGACTGGCAGGGCGGGATTAAAATAGATGAAAACAAAATAAGTAGTCTCGCAAATGTGGATGACTTAGTTGTGACGGCCGATTTGATTGAAAGGTTGCAAACTAATGTTTCAGAGCTCGATCAGAGGTGCAACGATTATGATATGAAGAGCAGCATCTCCAAAACGAAAGTAATGTCTGTGGGAAAGAGATTTCAACAGTCTGAGTGCCAAATAGGAGGAACAAAGTTAGAGCAGGTGGACAGTTTCAAGTACCTGGGTTGTATTTTCTCACAGGATGGCAACATAGTGAAAGAACTGGAATCGAGTTGCAGCAAAGCTAATGCAGTAAGCGCTCAGCTAAGATCTATTCTCTTCTGAAAGAAGGAAGGAAGTACCAAGACTAAGTTAGCAGTGCACCGCTGTATCTTTCGACTAACTTTGTTGTATGGGAGTGAAAGTTGGGTGGATACAGATTACCTTATTCATAAGGTAGAGGTTACAGATATGAAAGTAGCTAGAATGATTGCAGGTACTAATAAATGGGAACAATGGCTGGAGGGTGTCCATAGTGAGGAAATCAAAGAAAAACTGGGAATGAACACCATAGACGAAGCAGTTAGAGCGAACAGACTGAGATGGTGGGGTCATGTTACACGCATGGGAGAAGCAAGGTTACCTAAGAGACTTATGGCAGTAGCAATGGAGAAATGCAATACTTGGTTTGAAGCCAATGTCCTGCAGAAAAATGACAGTAAAACTGAAGAAATTGTATTCAATCTCACTGCTCGTAATCAAGACAACAAAACTGTCAAACTATTAGGATTTTAAACATAGATCAAAAGCTTAACTGGGATACCCACTTAGATAAACTTTGGAGTAGACTAGCCCGTGTCCTCCATCTGCTATACAAACTAAGAAGTAGTGTCAGCAAAGAACTTCTATTATATGAATACTCTGCATTATTCCATTCTCATCTGGACTACAGAATAATTTTATGGGGTAATTCTGTAGGCTCAAAAACAGTTTTCAAATGGCAGAAGAAAGCTATTAGGTGTATTGCAGGACTTAGCCCACGTGACTCATGTAGAGGCTACTACAAAGAATTAAACATCATGACAGTACCCAGCCTGTACATATACAAATGCCTAGTATAAGTCAAAGAAAATTTAAATAACTATGATCGAAGAATAACAATTCATGACTACAGCACAAGAAGTGGACATACAATTGATATGCCATATGCTAGACTGACAAAGACGCACAACTGTTACAAATACTTAGGACTCCTCTACTTCAATAAATTACCAAAAGAAGTATACACAGTGCAAGTAGATTAATTTAAGAATACTATTGTGAAATGGTTTAAAAGAAAGGTATTTTATTCTGCACAAGAGTTTCTGGAATGTGGGACAAAAGACTTAAATTTCTTATTATAAAAAATTACAAATAAAAAGTGTTGTTTATTATATAACTATGTATGCAGTATGGTACTATAACTTTGTTACTGTGTTGAACACTTTGTAATACATCTGTATGTTTATTGTCTGATATCAATTTATGGTAGTGTACATATCTGGTAACTATGATGTAATTGTTTATTATTCTGGACATTCATTTTATATTATTTTATCATATCTTATTGGATTTTCTAAGTCATTTATTGTTGCTATTTTGTTTTATCATTATTACTATTTTATCTAACCTTGACGACGCCGATTGCATGTAAAAATGCTCAAAGGTGAATAAAGCATCTTATCATAAGCTCGGCAGCGGAGGTTAAGAGGAGTCGAGGTAGTACTTAGATTCGGTGCACAATGATTTTGAAGTAAAAGGCATAACATCAGACGAGGCATCAATGTTAACATTGAATAGGGGATCATGGAGGAATTTTATTAGAGGTACTGTGCTCCAGACTGAACGCTGAAAGGCATAATCAGTCTCTAATGATGATGATGATGGTAAGGTAAATCAGTCAACAATCCGAAGATTGGTTTGAACACCACAATGCTTTACTAGGCATGGTCCTGTTTGGAGGTGGTATGCCGTTGCCTTCCTCCGTAATGATGATCGAGTTAAAAAGGTTTGGGGACAGTCAAATCAAATGTTTGTTAAGCTTATGGGACTTAACTACAGGGTCATCAGTCCCTAAACTTACAAACTACTTATGAACTACTTACGAACTAGGACGGCACAAATATCCATGCCCGAGGGGGGATTCGAACCCCCGACCGTAGTGGCCGTGCTGACCATGACTGGAGCGCCTCAGTCACCTCGGCCACCGCGGCCGGCTTGGGGACAGTCCGTCTCCTTGTAGAAACCTCTGTTTGGGTTCTGACAGACTGCCACAGATTCAACGTAGTGAAAAGATCAGGGATCAGGAATAATATAGCTTTGCACTAGGTTGAATCTGTGGTAATCTGTCTGAACGGAAGCTTAAGATGCGGCTGAGTACGCGACGAACAGTCACTTTAGTGGCGCGTGTGCACGCGGCGTGGCGCCAGCCGTGCCGTCAAGAGCGCTCAGGCTCTGCACAGGCACGGCGGGCCAGAGTGGCAGCGCGGCTAGGATCCTGTTTGCCGCATTCCTGGCGAGTGAAGGGGCGGCCGAAGGACTCCGACAGCGAAAGTGAGCCGCCGCTAGCGCCTGGCACCAGCCGCTCTGCGCCGAGGCAGGCGGCGCGCGGGCCGGGAAACGGCGCCTGCTGGCGCTGCCCTAAGCCGCCGGCACACCCACCCCGCATCTGCGTCTACAGGGTGATTATCAACGATCTCAAATTTCAAAAAGTGGTGACACCAAGCCCGCAAAATCCCGTAAGCGGCCGACTGCGAACAGCGGACAAATTGAAGAGCGACTCGGCCGCTATTTTGGTGGCAAACTTCCGCGCGAACTTTAATTGTGCGTAAGAGAGAGAGTATTATTTTGAGTTAAGTCGCGAAAACTATGTCTAATTGAAATATATAACTACCAAACAGCTTCAGACTCCTTGAATCTATCGGTTGTGTGTAAATTTATTACACATGCCGTGTAGCAATTGGCCAACCCCCTTCCTAACGAAACCGAACTATAACATGTAGTGTTTTAGCGTTCTAAGTGCAGCATACGAACGATTTTTTTGGCGCTTTCTCAGTATATTCTACGATGGTGAAACATTTGTAGAATCATTAATTTCGGAATAGTTTCACACTTTACGTCTTTGCTTTAGTGCTTTATTCTCCAATATTTAAATACTTCATAGCATGAAAAAATGAAACAGGGCTGCCTGAAACAGTTAATTTTTAAAATCTATTGTGAAAGTGAAATATGCCATCAGATACATAACTGTAAAATAGCTTCTTACCTTGTCAATACAGCAACCAGCCACTACCAAATTCTTTTAAGAACACGAAGTATGCCATAACTTTTTCTTAACTAATGCATTAGGGTATGTAGCAAGAATATTAGCACGTTTAATGCTAGAAACCAGATGCCGTACAGTAGCGTGAACTGCTCAAAAGTCAACAACTATTGTCATAGAGTTCAACTTCACAAAGTGCATCCAGTGTGGCTATGTGTCATTCATATATGGAACTATACACAGTTCTGCATACCCCTTTCAGTTGTTATGCCTATTTGTAAAGCAGATTACTTTTAAATTCTGTGTTACAAGTTGCTAATATTAATTTCATAAACAAAAATTCGAACTGCAGTGAGGGAACTAATCTCGTGACCCCAGTAGTTATTTTATACAATCATAAAATGAAACTTTTTCAACTTCCTGTCCGCCAGTACTACCTAAAGTAACTCCTTTTTCAGAGCTACCAGTATTGTAAAAGCCTGTTATTTATTTCATTCAATCCTATATTGTCTTGACCAACAATCTGTTAAGCAAGAGTAACTATCTCTGAACACAATTAGTAGGACTACATGTATACCTGGCAAATATAAATGGAAATACAGTATTCGATCTTTTCATTCCTTTCGTAAATTGATTTATGTATTTCAACGCTGAGCAGCTCTTCACCATCGTGCTTCATGTACACTGCAATAGTAAAACAGTACAGACATGACTATCAATTGTGTATATATACCGCAGTAGCTATTTAATACACGATTTACCTGCTAACAACACACTCATTCATCTAACGCTTGCCACTACCATGGCGGCTGGGCGAAGGTTCAAATTATTCCGCGACAGCAGCGCCGTCAGGGAGTCTAGTTATTTTTACAAGGTCTTTGGCTGACACAGTAGTTACAGCGCTCTTTGCGGCGCCTTCAGTAAACTCGGCCGCCATATATTTTTGGTGGTCAGTACACTTGAGAGAAGTATGTCTATCGTATGTTGTTGTTGAGCTTGAAGTGTTGTTTATAGTTTATATTGTATATAGTGTATATTGCCTACACAATTTTTGCTCATTAAATATGCCTTAATTGTGTTCAGAATTTAAATGCACAAATGTAAGTGATAAAACGACAAGTAATTCGTCCAATAATACCAAATGTTTTGCTGTGTTTGCTCTCAGTCTGACTACACTCAAAGAAAATTCCTGACTGATGGCACTTAGTTGCTCCAAGAGTGAAGCAGCAATTCCCTTGAAGTACACATAAAAATATGCTCAGGTTTCTACCTAGTGTGGTTTGAGATATTTATTCTTCTGTCGCTCTTGTGTTTGACGAAACCACACTTTTGAGTGTCTACACTTCAGATCATGTACTTGCATTAAAATCTACACAAATATTTTCACAGCGGCATTTTCGTTGTTATTCATACAATTTTTGTAAGACTTATGGGGCTTAAATGGGGGGTCATCAATCCATAAACTTACAAACCACTTATTAGCTAGCTTATCCTAAAGACAGCACAAACGTTTATGCCCGAGAGCGATTCGAAACCCCGACGAGGAACGGCCTCGCGCATCGTAGCATAGCTCCTCAATGCGCTCAGCCGATCCACCGCGGCTTCGTTGTTATTATTGCAAAGCTCATCTAACAATTATACTACGAATTTTCATTTGTTGTTGACAATACTTGATTGAGCATGGGTGACATGTAACCAATGAAAAGGGTGCAAGCAATAGTGACGGCCTGAATTTTTTCCACTTGTATATGTCTCTGTTCTGTGCAACAAATATGTACTTATTTCAGGGTGGCAACAACGAAAATTGTTAATGATACGATATTGCGGTGTGGAATGCTTTTGTGGCAGCTGACCCAGGAGCATTTTATTGCAATATTCTATTGTCACTTTCGTCTTTGTACTCGAATTTCACGAACCAAACGTTACTTGTTTCAGCATAACAACAAGGCAACTTATTGATGATGTCTTATTTCGACGTGGAATGCTTTTGTGGCAGATGACCGAGGCGCAGTTTTAAACGGCAGTTTTTTTGTCACTTTCGTCGTACGCAAATTTCACATCTAAGCCATTTAACAGCAATTTTACAAGTTTGTAGACTTAATAGGTTTAGTAAACACAAGATAACTGTATACTAGACTTTATGAAAGCAGTTGTTACAACACTTTAACAACGGATGTAAATCCATGGTCATAACAAGTACTACTCACTATATGTTTCGCAACTCGTTTAGACCATGTACTTGCATTAAAGACTACACAAATATTTTCACAGCGCCACTTTCGTTGTTATTGCAAACCTCATTCAACAGTTTTACTTCGAACTGGAACTGTAATACTGATAAATTCGTGATATTTCATTACCGTACTTTTAGAAAATATACTACCAGGCTCGTCAATTCGCAGCTTCAAAAAAGTCTGACGGAACTTAATGCACATCCGTATTCAATAGCCAATCTTTATTTATAACGTGGAGCTGTACATAGGTACAAAACTCGAGTGGGTGTGGCACACGAGCTGTCAGTTGATTCGTGGATGAATAGCACGAACCGGGTTTTACATTATCGTTGTTTTAAGAAAACATGTTGATTCTTACAAAACGTATTTCCGGTCAACGTAAACGTTAAGAGAACCGAGTTTATGACGTCACAACGCGAAAAATGAACGTTGGACAGCCTTTCAAATGTTTGTAACCTAAGGTACCGAAGTGCTTTGGTCATTTGTCCCTAGGCTTACAAAATACTTCAACTAACTTATGGGAAGGACGACAAACACACCTATGACCGAGAAAGGTCTCGAACCTCTGGCGACAGCGGCCGCGCGATTCGTCACATGACTCCTTCGACAGCATGGCCTTTGCGTTCGTTTGCCGGCCGCGGTGGCCGAGACGACTGAGGCGCTCCAGTCACGGTCTGCACGGCCACTACGGTCGGGGGTTCGAATCCCCCCTCGGGCATGGATATTTGTGCCGTCCTTAGGATTAGCTAGTTCATAAGTAGTTTGTAAGTTTAGGGACTGATGAACCCGTAGTTAAGTCCCATAAGCTTAACAAACATTTGAACATTTTTTTTTCCGTTCGTTCAGGATATTATAGCAAGCTTGTCATATATTCTGAACGGGCGTTTGAACATTCAGCAATGAGATGCAAGATCACCATCTACTTCACACACACAGAGATGTAGATTCGGTTAAGTATTTAATCGGTTTTATATTCATAACTTACGTCTTATGAATAAACGCCACTTCATAGAAAGATATAGGACCTGAGAAAACCGAGGATCTCTCGAAAATCCGTCTTTACACATACTGCATGTTGTCATAAAATCACTGAAGACCTGCAAAGAGTTGTACTAGTTTTAAAAGGCTCAAAGCCCCGTCGACAACGTGACGGGAGCACAAGCAATACAGTTTAGATTGTGCAGCACAAAGCAAAACCACACCACGAAATCTTACAAGAAAAATATTTGATATGTTTTTGAAGAATCCGAAACAATGTGAAAAGACCTCAGGTACCCTACGTTTTCCCTATACGAATTCGATATATTCAAATATCTTGACACTTTCAGGGCATTGAAATAAATTCAATGCCGAAGTGGAAAATTTGTGCTGAACCAGGATTCAAAGCCGGATTTACCGCTTCAATTTTTTGTTTCATTGCTTTTTTTTTCTTTTCTTAGTGCTGAACCGGGATTTGAAGTCGGATTTACCGCTTCATTTTTTTGTTTCGTTGTGTGGTTTTTTACTTTTTCTTTTTTTTTTTTTTTTTTTTCGTTTTTTAGTGCTGGATCAGATCCGAAGCCGGATATCCCGCTTCGGGCCAGTAGTCTCTTTAAGCCTTCCTACCTAAATTGACAACAAATCGCACACTACGATGTCCAAAAGAACAGAAACCATATCGATAATTTGTTTCTCATTTAGTTTTATTTTTTCCTTCTTTCCCGACGAAATATTGTCGCGTACGTTAGCTTAAAAATTTTCTGCTATTTCAACTAAATATTGTTCTGATTAATAAGAATGGAAGCAATCAAAGTCCTTTTATATAGCCTTTTTACTTCTAAATCACTTTATCATGCAACCACGGACCGGCCCTTTTTATCCTTGCTGTGTGAGTCATAGAGTCCCACTCCAGCTTCAGAGATCTAAAGCAGTCAGTAAAACAGGCATATTAACGGTACTGTATTCGCAAGAAGTGGCTCATTTACATCGTTTGTAACAGACTTGGTCGAAGCTTATACTATTCAGTATACTAACAAACCGGGTACTTAGTCCCGTCTGTTACTGGGAATCTAAATCTGGCGCAGAAAGTAAATTAGACTATCTGCGTCAACATGACGTAACTGCGGGGGACAGTAAGAGAAACGAACCGAGTTAGTGAGATTTCAAGCGGTGCGATAACAAGTGGACAGGAATAGCGCTAGTGTAGTGTTGAAAAAAGACAGATCTAAGGCTGAAAGAGTAAGAGATTACCAGGGATGTATGTCTCACACGCAGAAAAATGGTGGCTCTCGATTCTACTTATTTATAGTGTAAAGAAAGACGCGCGCGGGGAGAGAGTGTCTCAGAGATGGAGCGATTATAAAGTCCCGGGACCAAAGTAGCCATAAACTAAAAGAATTGCGGCTTTCTGCCTCGCTTGTAGCCCCTTGCGTTTAAGTACGTCGTAACAGACTCCCGTGGAACGGAGATCGTCGTCTGTGCTGCGCTCTGGCGGAAGTCCTGCAGTAGCCTTGGACTTCAGTCAGCGATTCTGTCTAACGTCATCCATTAGACTTATCTTTGGATCTCTCTGTAGGAAATTTTCACCATGCGTATTAAGACGATGACGTTCGCTGCGCGGGATTTTTGTGACTGTTGTTAGGTCAGGAGTTTTCTGTTTTATTCGTCAAGTAGAATTCTGTATAAGTACTGCATTTTCGTCGCTGTAGACCATAAATTTATCCTTTCGTACTCACAGTAATAGCGAGAGTTTTTACGGCTGTTTTACTTTATGGCAACAGGAATGTACATTGTAAACATCACGTTCACGTCGCAGCAGGGTTATGCTAGTCGTTGTTATTGTTTCTGATTCTACATCAACATAACTACTCTGCAAGTCACACTGAAGTGCATGGCAGAGGATTCATTGAACTGCTTGTATGCTATTTATTTACAGTTCCTTTCCGTTTTCGATAAGATTTTTCTTTAAAAAAAATGTTCAAATGTTTGTATAGCTTATGGGACATAACTACGGGGTCATCACTCCCTAAACTTACAAACTACTTGCAAACTAGCTAATTCTAAGGACGGCACAAATATCCATGCTCGAGGGGGGATTCGAACCCCTGACCGTAGTGGTCGTGCAAACTGTGACTGGAGCGCCTTAGTCCCCTCGGCCACCGCGGCCGGCAAGATTTTTCTTATTTTATGATGATGATCATGTATCCCTATAGGTGGATGCTAACAAAATGTATTTGAATTCGGAAGAGAAGGTTAGTGAAAGAATTTTCGCATTTAGATCTCACTGCAATGAGTAGCGATTTCCACCCCAACTCGCATACAACTTCTGCGATTATTTCTCCCCTATATTGTGATAATACAAAACGAGCTGCCCTTCTCTGAACTGTCTCTAAACCGTGCGTCAGTCGCTCTTCATTGGAATGCCACAGTGCGCAGCAATACTCCAAAATAGGACGCACAAGTGTGGTGTAGGCGGTGTCTTTTGTAGAACTGTTACATTTTCATAGAGTTCTCCCAATGAAACGCAGCCTTTGGTTCGCCTTCCGTACAATATTTTGTATTAGTTCTTTCCAATGAAAGTTGTTTGTGATAATTATTCCTAGGTATTTAGTTGAATTTACGACCTGTAAAATTGACTGATTTATAGTGTAAATAAAGTTTAACGGGTTTATTTTACTCCTCATATGAATGACTTCACACCTATCGTTATTAAGCGTCCATTACCATTTTTGCATCATGCAGATATCTAAATTATTTTGGAGTTGCTTTTTATCTGGTGACTTTACCAACCGTTAATAACAGCTTCATCCTCGAACAGTCTAAGAAAGCTGCTTGAATTGTCTCCTAATTCGTCTGTAAAGATGAGAAACAGTATGCGCCCTATAACACTTCCCTGGGGAACACCAGATATCAATTCTCTTTTACTGGATCACATTCCGTTAATTACAGAGTACTGTGCTTTTCTGACAGGAAACCGCAGATCCAGTCGCGCAACTGGTTGATATTCCACAAGCACGCAAATTGATTATAAGACGCTTGTTAGGTTCAGCGTGAAAAGCCTTCCGAAAATCTAGAATTGCGGAATCAATTTGAGATCCCTCGTCGATAACATTCATCACAGTCGAGGTACTGGACCCGCACTGACTTTATTCTTCGTCAAAATTTTCTGGGAAGTTTCTAAGTCTTTGTATACTGACGTTGTTCCATTATGTTTTGCGATGTAACAATGATGACGCATAATAACCCACGAGTCCGCTAGTTATCATTACCTGCACATAAATGCATTTTCATCTTTACCCAGAGTAAGGAGCATTCTATTAACTTTCGGAAGTGCAGCCCGAAATATCAATTATCCCTAATATTTCGTCTAAACATCTTGCCACTCACAAGACTGACAGACGCGACCTTATATGCCCCACCGTGGTGACATTGCGCAGACGGGTTGCAGAACCTGGTCGTAAAATTGATGGCACATTAGGAGTTACAGTATATAAGAAACCTAAGCATAAATCTATATTTACAAGCCAACAGATGCCACCACCCATTACAAACCGTAAGTGTCTTTAACACTTTGGAGCAGAGCTTGTATATGATAATGAGAACTTGCAGCAAACATCCACAGATTGTTTCAGTCACCTGTGGGATAATACGAAGATATCCTTCCCCACGCACTACAATTGGTCACTGGATGACATTTGCAGATGTGATTTCCTTATCAAAATATTATGTAGGGCTATTCACTTCCCTCTACAAGTCGTCGAAGCGATCGTTTATAAACGGAATGTTCCAACACTTGGTATTGTAACTTGCTTGACTGTAAGGCATAATTACTGTTCAGCTGACAAGAAGAATTTCGGGAACACTTTACGCCCTGGTTACGACATGTCCTCTCGCTATCAACGCGATAAAAACTTTACATCAGACATTGAACCATCTGTCGCTAAAATTTACATTGTTACATTTCCGGTGATAGCCGTATTAATATAAATTTGATACCAATTTTTTTTTCTTCGAGGTCCATTGGTTTTATATTTTCTGAATGAGAGTGTATTAGTGATTACAAGTTTTAAAAATAACTTAAAATATATTACGACAGTGATTCGCAAAACGTTTTGCAATAAGGCGCACAGACCTGCGGTGGTCTAGCGGTAAGACTTCTGCCTAGTAAGCATGGAGGTCCGGGTTCGATTCCCGGTCGCATCACAAATTTTAATTCAATGCTTCAGATTTATCAGTAATGTATTTATCAAAATGGTAACATTTCAAATGAATAAGTAGTTCAACTTAATAGGAATCTAACTAATCTTCTAAAAAAATCTTTTTGCCCGTAAAATATTTTATTTGGATATTTTAAAGTCGGCTGATGACCCACCTGATTGGATAACCCAACCGCCACCGTGGAGTAGCCGAGCGTTCCAAGGCGCCTTGCTGCGGATTACTCGGTTGCTCACCGTGGAAAGTTGGAGTCCTCCCTGGAGCATATGTGTGTCTTTGTGTGTATGTGTGTGTGTGTGTGTGTGTGTTGTCCTTAGGTTTGTTTAACTTACTTTAAGTAGTTTGTAAGCTAAGGATTAAGGAATTTAACTCCCACAGATTTACAAACATTTGATTTTGGCCCACTTTAGGTTACGGTAGTAACACTAAAAGTGGGCCTTTGCGATCGTCTTTTGACAGCTCGAAATTTAAATGAAAGTAACGGCTTAACTGTTCATCTGACACGTAAATTGAATAACTTAATTTGTAGAGGAGAAAATTCTCTACAACTTTGGTCTTTTATGATTTTTCATATCTCATATCGTTTCATAGACATTTGCAAAAATATCGGCGATTTTGAGATGTGTGTCTGTCTGTCGGTAACGTGATTCCTGTTTTTAAAATCAACCGATTAGCACCGAATTTTACAGACATAGCCGGCCGCGGTGGCCGAGGGGACTGAGGCGCTCCACTCACGGTCTACACGGCCACTACGGTCGGGGGTTCGAATCCCCCCTCGGGCATGGATATTTGTGCCGTCCTTAGTATAAGGTAGTTGATTAGTAGTTTGTAAGTTTAGGGACTGATGACCCCGTAGTTAAGTCCCATAAGCTTAACAAACATTTGAACATTTTTTACAGACATAATTGTAGGCCGCCAGAGACCAGAACCTCCTATTTTCAAATTTTTCGAACAAAAAATACGGTAGTAATACAAAAAAGCCGTTTGTAATATAATTGTAATTGCAAACGAACCGTTCATCTGACGCGAAAACTGAATAACTGAATTGGTAGAGGAGGATATTCTCTACAACTTTCCTCTCTTACGTTTTTTTCATAACTCACACAGTTACAGATATACTTGAAAAAATAACGGCGATTTGACACCGCCTCTTGATTTTATGTAAACCAGACGTCGCCCAGAACTCTCTCTGGCATACGCCATGTTGCTTCCTGTAATAGCCTAATTGGTAGAGGGGAAAATTCTCTACAACATCACTCTGTTATGTTTTTTTTCATATCTTGCATCGTTGCAGATATATTTGCAAAAATAACGGCGATTTGACGATGTCTGTCTGGCTGTAACGTGTTCGAACTTTTTAGGTCGAACCGTTCAATCGATCGGCACCAAATTTTACAGACATAATTGTTGGCTACCACACACCGGAACCTCGCTTTTTGAAATATTTCGGACAAGAAATACGTTAGTAATACCAAAGAAAGCCGCTTTTAATATAATTTTAATTGCAAATAATCCTTTGATCTGACGCGAAAATTGAATAAACGTGTTTGTAGAGGAGAAAATTCTCTACAACTTTGTTACAATATTTTTTTTTTTTTCATATCTCGTATCGTTTGACAGATATTTGCAAAAATAACGGAGTTTAGACACCCTCCACTGAATTAACGAAAACGAGCCGTTAGCAGATGTCACGTGACATTCATCGCCCAGAACTCTCTGCATACGCCATCTTGCGTTGCGTATTTGATGATTTTCTTATTGTAACGTACACGTTGTCATTTCAAAGCAATGGCGCACTGAAGAATTAACAAAAACACGTCGTTCTTCGTAAGATAAATGATAATCTAGTGTCTACAAATGCCATGTTAGCATCAGTTAACAACGGCCATCCATGGTATGAGATTAAAGAACACAACTCGTAACTGTTGGCCGTAGTTTAGTGGGCAATGCGTTGTACTGTGTCGCTGAAGGTCAGTGGTTCGGAACCCGCCACGAACTAAACTTCGTTTTTCCTAAAAGGGTTTCAGACACACTTATTAACCCTTTCACTCCGGCGCCGTGATGGTTGCGCCGTGCGCTGTGGACGAGCGCCAGTCGCGCCCGGCCGTGCCCGCTGTACGGCGCATTTTCCGCACTCCCCACGGCGCTACTCTGTCCTGCTTTCACACTCTCAGTGTTATCGCAATTATTGGACTTTATACTATATATTTATTAGGGAAAATTCATTTGGAATAGAAACAGTTTTCTTCCTTCTTTCAGATAATTCGCGTAATTTTTTCGTAAATTCTAAAAGATCCAAGTTTTGGATTCAGCTCTGGTGGGGTGTAGACGTTATTATTATAAACGCATATTTCGCTTGTTAAATAATATTTATATACAATTGTTTTACGTTACATTTCAGTAGCATTACATTACGATGTATGACGCGAGGCGGAACTGCTACAGCAGTCCACCGGCTGGGCGGCACAGGCAGCACTCGACTGCTGCAGCAGTCCAGCGGCTGTGGAGCACATTCACTCCCGACTTCTGCAAAAGTTCACCGTAGCGAAAGGGTTAATTAGTTTTTTTTATTATTTAGGTTATTATTTTGGTCCAAAATGTTTGTAAGAACTTATAAAACTACAAATCTGAATGGCCGAGGGGACTGAGGCGCTTCAGTCACGGTCTGCACGTTCACTACGGTCAGTGGCGGCGCTAGACGAAAACTGGGCGTCGGCGAACTCGTATTTGCGAGGCCCCTTTCATTTTTTCATAAACGAAGAAAATGTTAAATGAGCTGAATTATACATCAATAATCATTATACTAAAATTCTATTAGTATGATATACGTATATTATTGCAATGACAAAAATTACAATATACAAAACACAAATTAGAGGAACTTTTCACCTTTTCGTCTCACTGAATTTTTTAAGACCACATCTTAATACTAGCCGCTATTTCGGCTTCAGTTGGTAGTACTGACAACGCAAATAGTCTTTCTTGGATCATTTTGCTTTTCAAGTTAGTCTTAATCAATTTTTCACTTTTGTGAAGCTTCTCTCGACCGAAGCTGTACTGACTGTAACGGGGGATGATTCTGATTGTTATAAAAACATTTGGATATACTTCTTCCAAATCGTTTTCTAAAATGTACTGAAGAAATTATTATGTAAGTATTTAACTAAAAATTGCATCACTACTGCACTCATACGGAAATGGCCGAGCGCATTAAGGCATCATACCACGGTGAGCGAGATCGCTCTCGCCGGGGGTCGAATCACACACTTGGGTACGAATGTTGTTTTCGTCCATTGGTTAAGCTAGTGTAGATTAGATTTAGGTCGCCGCAGTATAACCTAGCAGTTGGAAAGCGCCGTTAAACATCAAATAAAAGAAAAGAAGAAACAAAATAAAATTTACAATGTTTTGCGAGGCCCCCACAGGCGCCAGGCCGTCTGCGGTTGCCGACGTCGCCGACGCCTAGCGCCGCCACTGACTACGGTCGGGGGTTCGAATCCCCCCTCGGGCATGGATATTTGTGCCGTCCTTGTGCCGTTGTAGGTACTTCATAAGTAGTTTGTAAGTTTAGGGACTGATGAACCCGTAGTTAAGTCCCATGGACTCTACAAACATTTGAACATTTTTGAACAAATCTGAAGTGGGCCGTAAAACGCGTCAGTGCGATTTTTTTTCATACTTTGATGACTACTGATTTAGGATATTCACAAAACCATTGGAGCCCTTTTTGTTTCACCCCTCAGAAAATTTCGCTTCACCACTCAGAGGGTGATTAGCCCGCCGGCTCTATGGGCTGGACGGCGTGACCGTGTCACGGCAGCCCTGAGTGGAGGTTTTGATCGGCCGTCATCGGCGCAGCGCGTTACAAAGGCCGCACTACAGCGCCGAGGAGCGAGGAGCAGTTATTAGTTAATTGCTCCGTAATGGCAGGTGGCTGGCCCAGTGTCGGGCATTAATTATGGGGCCGGCGAGTTTTAGCTAATGAAGTCTCCGCCGCCCGCCGCAGTGTCGATAATTCAGAGCGCGTGGTCTGGCTGCCGCGAGCCGACTACGGTAGGCCGTCGATGATCGGTCTCGGGGCGACAGGTACGTGAGTAATAGAGCACGGCGTCTACGTTGGAAGTAAAAGCACACCCGATGGCAAAAGTCCAGCAGACACGAAAAAGCAGAATAGCTAACATAGCCTTCGACAATAAACGTATGCTTCTTCATCTACGTCTGCATAGATACTCTACATACCACATTTAAGTGCCTGGCAGAGGGTTCATTAACCACTTTCATAACCTTTCTCTACCGTTCCATTCTCTAATAGCGCGCGGGAAGAAAGAACACCTAAATCGTACCGTTTTCGATCTGATTTCTCTTATTTTATTGGGATGGTCATGTCTCCCTATGTAGGTGGGTGCTAGCAAAATATTTTCACATTCAGAAGTAGAAGTCGGTGATTGAAACTTTGCAACCAGATCACGCCGCAATGAACTTATTTTAATGATTTCCACCAAAATTCGTGCAATTTTTCCGTGACGCTGTCCCCCGGTAATGTGATAAAACAAAACGATATGCCCTTCTCTGAACCTTCTCAATATCTTCCGTCAGTCCCACCTGGTGAGGGTCCCACAAGGGGCAACAGTACTCCAGGAGAGGACGCACAAGTGTGATGTAGGCAGTCTCTTTGGTGGAGCTGGTACATCTTCTAAGCGTTCTGCCAATGAAACGTAACCTTTGGTTCGCCTTCCCCACAATATTTTCTATGTGTTTTATCCAGTCCAACTTGTTCGTAATTGTAACTCCTAGGTATTTATTAGAATTTACGACCAATTCAAGTTCAGCGGATTTCTTGTAGTGGTCATGTGTATTACTTCTTACTTTTCTTTATTTAGTGCCAATTGCCAATTTTGGCACCATGTACAAATTTTGTCTAAATCGCTTTGCAGTTGCTTTTGATCCTCTATTGACTCCACTAACCGATAAAGGACAGTATCATCCGCGAACAGTCTAAGGGAGCTATTCAGATTGTCTCCTAAATCGTTTATAAACACAAAAAAGAATAGGGGACCTATAACGCTTTCCTGGGGAACGCCAGATATCACTTCTGTTTTCCTCGATGACTTACCGTCAGTTACAACGAACTGTGTCCTTTCTGACAGTAAATCGTGAATCCAATCGCACAATTGGGGAGATATTCCATAAGCACGCAATTTCATTAGAAGCCGCTTGTGGGATACAGTGTCAAAAGCCAGCCGGAAAACCAGAAATCCGGAAATCAAGAAATATAAAAAAGAGACAAAAAACATTTATAAAGTTCTATGTGTGGAGTGTAGCCTTGTATGGCTCCGAAAATTGGACACTCGGCGTTTGCAACAAGAGGCGACTAGAAGCATTTAAATTGTGCTGTTGGAGGAGGATGCAGAAAATCCCTTGGACGGCAAAGAAGTCCTTAGAAGATTCGGTGAAAAAATAGCACTTTTGAAAACGATAATTAAGGGAAGAGACAAGTTAATAGGTCAAGATTGCACTGTAGTTCCTTCTCTAGATTGCCGCATGGACCACAAAATGGAAGATATCGAAATAATTGAGAGAGGGATAGAAAAACAATTAAAATCGCTCAAACGAGGAAAGGCCTCAGGACCAGATGGGATACCAGTTCGTTTTTACACAGAGTACGCAATGGAACGTGCCTCTCCCTCTCCCCCCTTTCTTGCAGTGGTCTACCGTAGGTCTCTAGAAGAGTGTAGCGTTCCGAAAGATTGGAAAATGGCGCAGGTCATCGCCGTTATTAGGAAGGGACGTCGAACAGATGTGCAGAACTATAGGCCTATATCTCTAACGTCGGTCAGTTGAAGAATTTCGGAACATTATTATGTTCGAGTATAATGACATTTCTGGAGACTAGAAATCTGCTCTGTAGGAATCAGCATGGGTTTTGAATAAGGCGATCGTGTGAAACCCAGCTCGCGCTATTCGTCCACGAGACTCAGAGGGCAATAGACACGGGTTCTCACGTAAGTGCTGTGTTTCTTGACTTCCGCAAAGCGTTTTATACAGTGCCCCACATACGTTCAATGGAAAAAGTAAGAACATATGGTCTATCAGACCAATTGTGGGATTGGATTGAGGAGTTCCTAGATAACAGAAAGCAGCTTGTCATTCTCAATGGAGAGAAGTCTTCCGAAGTAAAAGTGATGTCAGGTGTGCCACAGGGGAGTGTCGTGGGTCCGTTGCTATTGTAGATAACATCGGAAGTTCAATGAGGCTTTTTGCGGATGATGTTGTCGTATATAGAGAGAGTGTAACAATGGAAAATTGTATTGAAATGCAGGAGGATCTGCATCGAATTGACGCATGGTGCAGGTAATGGCAATTGAATCTCAATGTAGACAAGTGTGATGTCCAGCGAATACACAGAAAGAAATATCCTGTATCTTTTAGCTACACTATAGCTAGTTAGCAACTGGAAGAAGTTAATTCCATAAATTATCTGGGAGTAGGCATTAGGAGTGATTTAAAATGGAACGAACATATAAAATGAGTCGGCGGTAAAGCAGATTCCAGACTTAGATTCACTGGAAGAATTCTAAGGATATGCAGTCCGAAAACAAAGGAAGAAGGTTATAGTACACTTGTTCGCCCACAGCTTGAATACTGCTCTCCGGTGTGGGATCCATACCAAGTGGGATTGATAGAGGAAGTAGAAAAGATCCAACGGAGAGCTGCGCGCTTCGTTACAGGATAATTTGGTAATCGAGAAAGCGTTACGGAGATGATCGATAAACTCCAGTGGAAGACTCTGCTTTTAAACATTTTGACAAATCTGCAATAGCCAATCAAATACTCCTCAATAATCACAAACTTAGTGACATCCACAAATACCCTAGCAGTATTCCACACAAAAGTAAATAGCAAAAATCTTGATCTATTCGAACAGTTGGACATAATATTATATAACGGAAAATATACTAACAAAATTTAAATGAAGAAACAGAATTTAGGAGCCACAATTTTTTCAGCATTTTCAAAAGTTTTTTTTCTGATGACACAATACTTATCATTAACAAATTACCAACCATACCCATAATTAATGTCTCTACAAACCTCTTATGGAGTAATACCAATTTAAAAATGTTTAATGTATTAATAAACTTTTTAACAACAGAACATTCCTATGTATATGAAATGTCACACCTTTGTATGTACGGAACATCTTTGTAATATATAAGGGGAACATCTTTATAGCTGTAAGTCCTTGAGATGTTATGATTCCACAACCCGCTGCAAGACGGGAAGTGTCTGTAATGGTGTTTATACCTGCGAGTGTGCTACAGGACTGAAACGGCATATATCTCATGCTGCACCAGACATGTGTGCACACCACTGTTAGTCAGCAAATTAACTGTTAAATCTGCTTAATTTATTGAACCTATATTTAAAATGTGCCGTGTTATTGCCATCTACATTTGGTCTTGACAGGCCCTGGTTTCTTTAAAAGTAGGTAAATCATAAATGAGGCAACTGAAGATGAGCACTCAGGGCTCGAAGTACATCGACACTAATAAATCACTGTTTAGGTGACTGAAAGGGAGTTCGTTTTATTTTACAGAATAAGTAATGAAGAGTGTGCAGCCGTCGGTATGTTGAGTCTGCGTGGAGCAGTTGGGATGTGGAATCTATCTGTGACAGGTATTCTGTAAGCAGCTTTTTGAAAGCGAGCTTTGTTATTAAGCTTTTAGGCAAGGAAGAACACCGACGTAACTACGCGGCAGCGAAGGACAGCATAAAAATTTTGTAATGGCAGGTTAGATATCAAGTAAAAGCGTACTTTGGACCCATTTTGTCATTGTTAGGGTAACGTTATTCCTAAATTTTGTATTGTTAATCTTCTTTGTAAATTTAATTTTTTTGTAAGTGTTAAATTTTGCTTAAAAGTCAATATGAGATCCTTTGTTAAAACTAAAATATGTGTCACTTTGCATCGTTTAATTCTCGTAGTTAGTTTCCCCTTACTTCTGTATACTTTTAAAAAAATTAAACCCGATTTTGAGTTAGCATCCTGTACTTGAGGCCACACTGCACTTTCCATACATGAATTATCTGTTTATTTATGATTTTGCCTGCTGCCACTGCCTTTGCTGCTGCTGTTTCTGTGTTGCTGTAATTCGTGCGAGAGATTTGAATGCGTTATCCAACTTGGAGGTAAGTGCGAGAGCAGGGCCATGAATTTGTGAATACAGAGAAATTACTTTGACGTTCTGCTACTTTTGCACGTAAAAGCCTTACCTCATTCTCCACTAATTAAATGCAGTTGTCATACATTTCAAAAGGTCATACATTTGTCAGATTAGAATGTAACTTTTATTCAGCCATCTTAAAACTGATACCTTTCAGTACTTCCTAAGTCGTAATCCCTTCCCTTCGTGTCGTCAGGAAGAAGGACTGAAGGAATGTTAGGGTATAACTTCCCGTCAACGTCGCCGTCCGCCGTCATTAAATTTGGAGTACATGCTCAGTTATTTTGTTTTTCCAGGGTCTTGCCCTTCTGAAGGACCTTCTGGAGTGAAGGAGAGAAATCACGGAATGGTATACAAAGAACGACTTCTTTACATACAAATTTTGAATGAAATTTCCGCAGACATTAGTGACTTAAAGCTTTTATGACGACCCCTCTTTTATCCCTATCGTACGGAAGAACGAAGTATTCAGTTTTCTGTATTAGAATAAGGGCATTGACGCACATGACGCACATATCGTTTCATAAGTCTTATGACGGAACTCTTCCACACGGATACGTTGAACACTCTGTCTCGCTGCGGAGCGCGGGTTGCTCGCCGTGGAGGTTCGAGTCCTCCCTGGGGCATGGGTGTGTGTGTTGTCCGTAGGTTAGTTAACCTAGGTTTAAGTAGTTTGTAAGCTACGGACTGATGACCACGCAGTTTGGTCCGAGAGATTTACACACATTTGAACATTTTTGAACACTCTGTCTATCATGACGAATAAGCGTGAAATTTCGGAGGTGGTTGTATTATTCGGAAAATTTGCCTTTCAGAAAACAATGTAAGTGATGAAACTTCCTGGCAGATCATAATTGTGTGCCGGAACCGGGACTCAAACCTGGGACCTTTGCCTTTCGCGAGCAAGTGCTCTACCACTGAGCTACCCCGACATGACTCACGATGACGCCTCACAAATTTACTTCCGCCAGTACCTCGCTTCCTTGCCCGCGAAAGGCAAAGGTCCCAGGTTCGAGTTCCGGTTCCGGCACACAATTTTGATCTGCCAGGAAGTTTCAAAAAATGTTCAAATGTTTGTTAAGCTTAAGTGACTTAACTACGGGGTCATCAGTCCCTAAACTTACAAACTACTTATCAACTACCTTATACTAAGGACGGCACAAATATCCATGCCCGAGGGGGGATTCGAACCCCCGATGGTAGTGGCCGTGCAGACCGTGATTCGAGCGCCTCAGTCTCCTCGGCCACCGCGGCCGGCCAGGAGGTTTCAGCGCATACTGCGCTGCATAACGAAAGTTTCATTCTGGAAACATCCCTTAGGCTGTGGCTAAGCCATGTCTCCACCATATCCTTTCTTCCAGGAGTGCTAGTCTTGCAAGTTTCGCAGGAGAGCTTCTGTTAAGTTTGGAAAGTAGGAGGCTAGGTATTGGCGGAAGTAAAGTTGTGGGGCGGCTTCGTGAGTCGTGTCGGGATAGCGCAGTCGGTAGTGCGCTTGCCCGCGAAAGGCAAAGGTCCCAGGTTCGAGTCCCGGTTTCGGCACACAATTTTGATCTGCCAGGAAGTTTCATATCAGCGCACACTCCGATGCATAACGAAAGTTTCATTCTGAAAACATACCTTAGGCTGTGGCTAAGCCATGTATCCACCATATACTTTCTTCCAGGAGTGCTAGTCTTGCGAGTTTCGCAGGAGAACTTCTGTGAAGTTTGGAACGTAGGAGGCGAAGTACTGGCGGAAGCAAAGTTGTGGGGCGGCATCGTGAGTCGTGTCGGGATAGCACAGTCGGTAGTGCGCTTGCCCGCGAAAGGCAAAGGTCCCAGGTTCGAGTCCCGGTTCCGGCACACAGTTTTGACCTGCCAGGAAGTTTCATATTGGCGCAAACTCCGCTGCAGAGTGAAAGTTTCATTCTAGAATGTAAGTGATTTCCGATGCGGGCAACCATGTTCGGACATCAGTTCCGCAGACTGCCGATTCCGCAGCATAACGCACCGCATTCCACCGGCACACCTCATTGCAGTGCGAAGGCACTGCCCTGCCAGCGGAGCAGGTAGAGGGAATTAATAGGTAGGAATTTGGCGCCGCCGACAGAATTGGGGGGAGGGGGGGGGGGAGCGGAGGGTCGGCGTGCTCCAGAAGAATGCTGTGCCGGGGACCCATCAATCATGGCGGCGCATTCTGCAGTGCCCCGGCACGCCCCCCCCCCCCCTCGCATAGTGAGGTAATTAATCGCGCGGTGCCGACACGACGTGCCGCAGCCCTGTTGTTCGCCAGTGGTGCTTTTCCCTCTGATGTCCGGTGCAGAAACAAGGGCCAGGCACAGGGGCGTAATAACCAGGTCTTGTTCCTCCCGTGTTGTGGTCGTCGTTACACCTACTACCGAGGCCGGGAGCCATCTGGGCTCCAGCAAGTAAAATAGAAATACCGATTTTTAACTGTGGTTTTGTGCCCAAAAGAACAGACGTCCCACTTCCAGCCACCACCTTGTCGAGAACGGATGCTTATTTCAGTGCGGATGGGCCCGAGGACCGAACCACTCGCAGCAATACAGGCCTGCCGCGAGGCGTGTAATACTGTAGTCCGAGTATATGTGAGAGTTTGGGTTGGACGGGGCACGTGCTTAGGTAGTCATTGCGGGCGCAGGACGCATTCCTTCCGAAAAAATGTTCAAATGTTTGTAGAGCTTATGGGACTTAACTACGGGGTCATCAGTCCTTAAACTTACAAACTACTTATGAAATAGCTAATACTAAGGACGGCACAAATATAAATGCCCGAGGGGGGATTCGAACCCCCGACCGTAGTGGTCGTGCAGACTGCGACTGCCATGTCGCAGACCGCTCGGCCACCGCGGCCGGCTGGGGGTAGTAACCCAGACGTTAAAAACAGTGATATAGATTACAAACTCTATAGTCTTTCTTTTGATTCATATTTCTTTTAAATTGTTGGACGAAGTTTTTTCGAATATTTCTCGGAATTGTACACATTTCCTATTTTTTCGTGATTACCCACAGAAAATACATGTATTTTGTTAACCAGTATTTCGCATTTCAAGCAAGACTCAGAAGCAAATAAAACTCATTGAGACAATTTGTAAAGTAGCCCCTTTTTCGAATTTTTCAGAATTACTCTTTGTATCAAATTCTTTTCCTGAAATAGTTTTCAGACTTTGTTCTTATTCATCATTAACACAATGCGTTATAAAACAGTCTACGGTCTATTCAAATCATAATGAATATTACACAAAGAACTCCGTAATTTTAACATCAAATAAATTCAATTAGGCATACGTTTTTCTATTACTGAACCCTGAGTTATTTTATGGCGCAAGTACTTCCAACTGTGACGGCGACCCCCCAAACAAGACTTCACGACCCCCCCTGGGGATAGCGAAAAATGTTCAAATGTTTGTAGAGCTTATGGGACTTAACTACGGGCTCATCAGTCCCTAAACTTACAAACTACTTATGAGCTAGCTTATACTAAAGACAAAATAAACATCCCTGCCCGAGTGGGGATTCGAACCCCCGACCTCAGCGGCCGTGGGGACCGTGACTGGCACGCCGCAGACCGCTCGGCCACCGCGGCCGGTTGGGGATAGTGACCCAGAGGTTAAAAACATTTATATAGATTATAAAATGCAGTCAACAATCCGAAGATTGGTTTGAACACCACAGTGCTTTACTAGGCATGGTCCTGTTTGGAGGTGGTATGCCGTTGCCTTCCTCTGACCTTCAGAACTGATTTACCCAACCAGTTATAGGTGGACCTACATTTAACGTGGGTACCGAACCACGGTGCTACTCGGTATTTTTCACGTCAGCAACTCTGCCAGAGGTGAAAGAAGTGGAAAGTGACAGATAGAAATCCCAGGACCTGGCGGGGGTGGAAGCCGCGACCTTTGAATTTGTAGTCTGGCACTCTACCACAGTGCTACGGAGCCGGTATGAAACGAAACTATACGGAGGGGCTAAGAAATGTTGGAACAGACTTCGAGTGATTGTAAAGGGAGCCCTGAGCAACAAGTAGCTGACAGATTCCCATGTGTAGAAACATCATCCAACGACGCTACAGAGCGTACGAGTTGTAGGCTCTGACGCCTGGAACCAGGCCACCGTTACGGCAGCAAACGGGCCTTTAATACACTGGTGGGATGCAGGCGGGACATCTCGTAACGCGCCTCTCAGGATTCTGCAGGCGCTCGCGACCCTCTGACGTCCAGCCTGCCGCGTCTGTTGCCTCAGCTGTCAGCGTGAGGACACACAAGACGAATGCTCCAGCAGGTGTCCTCAGATGGAGGCGTCACTCAGTATTCCGGCAGGCACCTGGCTGCCGCTCTCCGTCTGTGTGTGGCCATCCTGGCGCAGAAACGAGCGTTTGAACAATGGTGCCCGGACGGGACGGCTCCAAGTCGCTGGTCACTCCGTGCCCTGTTTGGTCAGGACTCATTCCCATCTGGAACGCTGTGGCAACTGGCATCGATCACTAGAAATTAAGAACCACTACCTAATATCGAGAACATCCACCTTTCCTACACATACTGACGGCAGTGGCAATTTGCATTGATCAGTAGAATTTAATGATGTCTACCTAATATCGGGTAAGTTCACCTTTGATACACTTACCAACGATGGTGGCAACTTGCATCAATCACTAGAATTTAATGACCACTACCTAACATCGGGTATGTCCACCTTTGGTACACATACCGACGGCGGTGGCCACTTGCATCGATCACTAGAATTTAATGACCACTACCTAATATAGGTTAAGTTCACCTTTGCTACACATACCAACGGTGGTGGCAACTTGCATCGATCACTAGAATTTAATGACCACTACCTAATATCGGGTAAGTTCACTTTTCGTACACATACCAACAGCGGTGGCAACTTGCATCGATCACTAGTATTTAGTGACCACAACCTAACATCGGGTATGTCCATCTTTGATACACATAACAACGGCGGTGGCAACTTGCATTGATCACTAGAATTTAATGACCTCTACCTAATTTCGGGTACATCCACCTTTGCTACACATACCACCGCCGATGCCAACTTGCATCGATCATTAGAATGTAATGACCACTACCTAATATCAGGTAAGTTCACCTTTGGAACACGTACCAAAGGCGGTGGCAACTTGCATCATCTCTAGAATTTAATGACAACTACCTAATATCGGGTATGTCCACCTTTCATACACACACCAACGGCGGTGGCAACTTGCATCAATCACTAGTATTTAGTGACCGCTATGTAACATCGGGTATGTCCACTTTGATACACATAACAACGGCAGTGGCAACTTGCATCGATCACTAGAATGTAATATCGGGCACATTCAACTTTGGCACACATACCAACGGTGGTGGCAACTTGCATCGATCACTAGAATTTAATGACCACTACCTAACATCGGGTATGTCCACCTTTCGTACACCTACCAACGGCGGTGGCAACTGTGAGAAAATAATCCCAGGTACTTGAAACTGTCTAACTGTTCTGTGTTCCTCTTCTTTGGCACTCAATCTGTTTAAATCTCTTTCCCACAGACATTACTTTCGTTTTGGAGATGCTGATCCTTATATCATAATCCTTACACCTCTGATCGAGCTCTGAAATATTATTTTGCAACCTTTCAATCGAATCTGCCAATACAAATAAGTCATTCACATATGCGAGACTGCTTATCTAGTTTTCACCTATTTTAAACCCGCCCTGCCAGTCTACTGTTTTCAACATATGATCCAGGAATAGTATGAACAACAGTGGTGACAGGTTACAGCCTTGTCTTACCCCAAATAAAAATTAATGCATTAAACGGTTAAATTTAATGATATCATCTTTTCCACGCGCTCTGTTTACGCAATAAATTTTAAGTAAATTGTAAAACTGCAAGAAAATGTACCAATTTTCAGTCCAGACAGTGTGTAAGTAACAGGATAAGCGGACGTTGTTTCAGTCTGGGAATATATCGAGCGTGTATTAAGGGATTTTCCCGCGCGACTAGTTTTGCAGGTACCCCTGGCTGCACAGTGAGGCAAGCGCAGGTTTCCCGCAGCAGAACAGCGTTCCACGTTCGCCTGTCCCGCCGGCGCCAAAACTCATAACGCGCAACCCAGCTTTCGCCACACGAGGCCTGTGCGCCCCGTTTACAAACGAGTCTCGTTTCTAATGAAAACGTAACTAATACCGAGCTCCCTGCGCTGCGCTGCGCTGTGCGTTTCCACCAGCTGGGGAAGGTATTCTTTCCCTCTCTTTCTCTTTCTCTCTCCCTCCCTCTGTCTCTCTCTCTCTCTCTTTCTCTCTCTCTCTCTCTCTCTCTCTCTCTCTCTCCGTGCGCCTGGCTGTAGTTGAGTCGCTGCAAGTTGATCCCTGACAGTTGTGGTGTTTCGGTCATGATGGCTTCATGCGTCTGCCGTCACCTGCTGTATTGTGCTATTTTCTGAATATCCCCATGGGAACACGACACAATAGATTTCGTAGGAAGTTGCTTGCATATCGTTGTCGAAAACTTCCAACAGCAAAACAAGCTGTCTGGGATAAACAGCTGAGTGACGAATTTACGCCGACCCAACTAGGGGCAATATTTGCACGTTTAGGACTCTCGTACTTCGTTGTCGACTGGAGTGTTCACTGTTATTTATATCTCTCACTCGTCACAGCTCCGCTGTTCATCTTTATTTTAATACTAGCTTAAACCCGCGTGTTGGTTGATTATGATAGATAAGCTATCTTTCAGTAGTGTGCTATGAGACTGATTTTGAAGGATGAAATGAAATACAATACCTTCTTCAGTAAAAAAAGCAACACATTTTAATCAACATTCAAATAAAAAATAAAATTATGTGAAGTGCTTAATGATTTACAATAAATAATACATACAATACTCCTTATAGACTGTGTTGCAATATCTCTACACGTATGTTGAGAGTAATGTCCAAATTTCATTTTAGGGTATTCTGGTAAACTACGTTATTTGTAGTATTGTTTGGAGCGTAAAAGTAGAGATTTTTTGGGTTGCCCACCCTTGAGCAAGTGACGTATAATTGACCATGTGAAAAACGTGGGGGCTGTAAATGGATTCCTGCGACGTTTAATGATTGTAATAATATCACAGATCGATCACTTGATGTAATTCGCGAAACGTCAAATCGATTTTCTGAAAGAGATGTATTAAAAGATATTTCTTTTTACTGCATTATTTATTTATTCTTATATTTCCTTATTCGTATGCTTATCCTTACAGAGAAAGAGCTGTAGACATTGTAGCACGCAAAGACCAAAGATATGGTCTATGCCATCACGTTTCGCTGTATGTAATCTCTTTGCTATAGAATCGCAAACGTCATCGCTGGCCTTCAGTCCGGATTTTTTTATAATTTGACCACCATATCTTCAACCTCCTTATAGCTATCGGCATGGAACTGCTATGGTGTACAACGGGAGACTTCAGACAATTACCCACACAGACCATTCGTTTGCGTTCTGTAGTTTTCGCCGCAGAGCAAAATATTAACACACACACACGTAGAATTTTATATACACCGATAACTTTCCATTCCAATATACTCCATCCTTTTATCGTTATCAATCCCCAAGTAACACTGCAAACAATAAAACCATTTTCAAAGAGTAAATATAATTTTCAAATAGTAATTATTGTTCCGCATTCCGCGTTATATTCTTCAGATTATTAAATATCTATCAGATCTCTATAAAACCGCGCCTAAAACCTTCCTCAGGTATAAATTAGTAACTTTACAAATATTTAAGTCTTTGCGTCTTGTAGTTCGGACGTGATAAGCGTACACCGAACAGACATTCACATTAATATATATATATATATATATATATATATATATATATATATATATATATATATAGATAAATAGCTATCCGATCGCCATAAAACCGTCCCTAAAGCCTTCCCCGGGTAGACATTAGTAACTGTCCAAATTTTTAGCTGTTTATGTCTTGTGGCTCAGACGTGATAAACGTACACCGAACAGACATTCACATTTATAGACACAGCAGAGTGTCAGTTTGTTTGTGTGTACGTATTGCATACAAATCTACAGCTCTTTTTTCCAAAGTCTATGAAATTTTGCGCACGTAAGCTTCAATCCACGAGGACGGTCGCCGTCAACACATAGTTCAGCAGATATGACGTCATAAACTATGTGATGCGAGAAAAACTACTTTATTACGCGGCAGCACATTCCCTCCTAAACCACTGGACCGATTTCAACCAAATGTGTTATACATCTTCCTTACCGCGAGATACCAGTTCTGTAACGGTAAGAGCCACATACGACACATGGCTCCGGAGATATAACCTTATAAACAATAGTTGCAAGAAACTGCCGCATAATGCCACGAGACTTTATGAATGAAGTATATGAGAACGAGATTTTACTTAGCGACTTGCAACAAACTTTAAACACAATTTCAAACCATTATTGAACTATTTATCGCTGACAACCACAGCAAAATTATGAAAGGAAAAAAAAGTTTCTCGTTTACAAATTTTCCGCTGTCCGTGGAGCAAAACTACGGCATTCGGTATGACGTTACAATTTATAATTTCTACAGTACAAATTCTAGCCACAGGAAATTTTACATACAGTATACACACATACAATTGAATGTACCTTCTAAATTGTATCACAGTACGTCATATAGTTCATGAGGTATGAGCACATAAACAGTAACGTTCATGGGAAATCGCACTATCACGCATCAAGATTTAATCTAATACTTCTTTACTAGCCGCGGTGGAGTGGCCGAGCGGTCTAAAGCGTCTCGCGAGGTTCGAGTCCTCCCTGGGGCATGGGTGTGTGTCTTGTCCCTAGGTTAGTTTACCTAGGTTTAAGTAGTTTGTAAGCTACGGACTGATGACCACGCAGTTTGGTCCGATAGATTTACAAAACATTTGAACATTTGAACTTCTTTACTACTAATTGCATTCCCAACACATTTTACATACATACAGCACTTATACAAATGAATATACGTCTGATAAATTTTGCAACTGTACAACATATAATTCAATAAATATAAGATCGTACAAATTTTACAAATCATTTGTACTTTGACTAATATCTTTCTTTGTTTGGACACAGCACTTACAAATTTGTGTAGGAAAAAGGAGTTGGACAGAGAGAGAAGGGATTGGAGAAGTACTAACTCAAGGCAGGAATAAATAAATAAATGCCCGGGAAACGCCGTGTTTTCAGCTAATCAAGGTATAAAAGCATACTGGTGCCTGCCCTGGCATTATAACACGTAACTGTTTATTCGAAACAGGTGAGCGAGGTGACTGTAATGTTCCGTAACAGCGACGTCTACATCTACACCTGAATCTATACTCTGCACATTGTTTATCAGTTTCACTTTATCCGTCTCCTGTTCCAGTCGCGTGACGTTCGCTGCGAAAGGGGAGCCTCCGCATGGGCTCTTAAATGAACTTTCTTTCCATGTATTTACAACACGATACATTTGTTTAAGTCGAGAGTCAGTTTCCATTCCTTACTCCAACTTCAATACGCTGCAGATAATCCTGCATTTCGCTACATTTTTCCAGCGTTGCGACTTCTCCATCTACTGCAGCTTCATCCGCGAAAAGCTTCGCGCAACATCCACAGTTATCTACTAGGACGTTTATTTATACTGTGAGAAACAACTATCCAATGACTCTCTCGCGGTGTAGCTCACACAATAGAAGACCTCTGTTAATTGAAAATGACATGTTTGATTCAGGTCGCTAGAAACACATTGTTCCAGTCTGTAGCGAATATAGCTTATATTTTTGGGAGAGACCAAGGATGATGTAAAGATAATTTAACTAATTTTAAGTAGACACCCCATGATTTTTGTATCAATTTTGCTATCCATATTCTGAGGCTAATTTGCGCTCAGGTCATTTCACCCTACCGAGATAAAGCTTTTTTATTGTTGACATTAAATAATAAAAATATAGCTTTTCCTTGTATTCATTATTTCGGGAGGGGCCCAGGCCCCCTGGGCCTCTCACTTATATACCCCCCCCCCCCCCCACCGATTCCAGTGACTCAGTTAGTATGATATAACGTGTGCTCGTATTTCGTTAATTAGGTGACAGTGTGGAGCCATATCGAACGCCTCGCTTGCTCAAGTGAAGAAAGACGGCGTCTAGCTGCGAGTCCGTGTGTACTGAACACTAGGTCTCGTGGGTGAATCCCGCGAATGGCATTTTGCTTGATCATTGCTGACAAAATCCGTAGAGATTCCTCCTGAGAACATTTTCGTCTCTAGAAATCTCCTAAGAGTCGAGCATAAGTCATGTTTGCAAATTTTAAAACAGACCGACGTCAAAAATATAGGCCTATACTTTTGCGGATCTTTTCGATGATCCCTCTTGAAAACGAGAATGACCTGCCCTTTTTTCCCAATCATTAGGAACGCATGTTTCCTCTACAGATCTAGGGTACACTGCTGCTAGGGATCGAACACAAGCGAGGAATGCGAAAGTTCAGGAAACAATCAGCCAGATACTTTCAGAGGAAACATTTCGGCATTCACCTTAATACTTCACCAACCTCATTTATCCTTTTCAGTCTTTTCTCTCATTGGTTTGTGTTTTTTCCAATGTTATTTAATTTGTACATTGAGTAAGCCGTGAAGAAAAACAGGTCGAAATTTACAGAAGGAATTAAAGTTCAGGGGGAAGAAATAAAAAACATTGCGTTTCGCCGATGACACTGTAATTCGTCAGAGACAGCAAAGGACCTGGAAGATCAGTTGAACGGAGTGGACAGGATGCCGAAAGCTGTGTATAAGATGAACGTGAACAAGAGTAAAACAAGGGTAATGGAGTGCCGCGGTGGAGTAGCCGAGCGGTCTAAAGCACCTCGCTGCGGAGCGCGCGGTTGCTCGCCGTGGAGGTTCGAGTCCTCCCTGGGGCATGTGTGTGTGTGTGTGTGTGTGTGTGTGTGTGTGTGTGTGTGTGAGTTTGTCCGTAGGTTAGTTTACCTAGGTTTAAGTAGTTAGTAAGCTACGGACTGCTGACACGTAGTTTGGTCCGATAGATTTACAGACATTTGAACATTTGGTAATGGAGTGCAGTCGAAGAAAATCAGGCGCTGCTGAAGGAATGAGATTAGGTAACGATACAGTAAAGGAGGTAGATGAGTTTTGTTACTTGGGCGGTAAAATAACATACGATGGTCGCAATACAGAGGAAAAGAATTCAGAATGGCAATGGAAAGAAAAGCGTTTTGAAAAAGAAAAATTTGTTAACATCGGATATTAATTTAAACTTAACGAAGTCCTATCTGAAGGTATTTGTGTGAAGTGTTGACTAGTATGGGAGTGAAACGTGGACGATAAACACTGCGGAGAGGAAGAGCATACAATAACGCTGAAGATTAGGTGGGTAGATTGCGTAACTAATGAGGAGGTACTGAACCGAACTGGAGAGAAACGGAATTCCTGAAATATCTTGACTAAAAGAAGGGATCGATTGATAGGACACATTCTTAGACATCAAGGAATAGTGAATTTAATGCTGGAGGGAAGTCTGTGGGGTAAATATCGCAAAGGGAGACAAAGAAATGAATACAGTACGCAGATTCAAATGGATGTAGTTTGCCATTCTTACGACGAAATGAAGAGGCTTGCTCAGGATAGAGTAGGGTGGAGAACTGCATCAAACCAGTCTCCGGACTGAAGACCACCGCGGTGGAGCGGCCGAGCGCATTGAGGCGCTATGATGTGATGTTCAAAAGCGTTTGTTAAGCTTATGGGACTTAACTACGGAGTCATCAGTCCCTAAACTTACAAACTATTTATCAACTACCTTATACTAAGGACGGCACAAATATCCAAGCCCGAGGGGGGATTCGAACCCCCGACCGTAGTGGCCGTGCAGACCGTGACTGGAGAGCCTCAGTCCCCTCGGCCACCGCGGCCGGCTCATGCGATGTGCGAGTCCGTTCCTTGTCGGGAACTCGCATCCCCCCTCGGGCATGGATGTTTGTGTCGTCTTTAGTATAAAATAGTTCATAAGTAGTTTGTAAGTTTAGGTACTGATGACCCCGCAGTTAAGTCCCAAAAGCTTCACAACAATAACATTAGTGGGAAATACAATAATGTATGGTTATTTCAGTTAATGTCGTAGCCCAAATTAAGAATTAGGAAAAACAAAACCCTTCTTTCCGTTCAATTGTCCAACACAAAGAGGGGTTGCAACATGCAGACTTAGTTATAAGTAACTTTGGAGTACCAAAAATGTTCAAATGTATGTATAGTCTACGGGACTTAACTACGGGGTCATCAGTCCCTAAACTTACAAACTACTTATCAACTACCTTATACTAAGGACGGCACAAATATCCTTGCCCGAGGGGGGATTCGAACACCCGACCGTAGTGGCCGTGCAGACCGTGACTGGATCGCCTCAGTCCCCCTTTTTTTTTTCTTTCCGACGCGGCGGCCGCACTACCCGCAACTTGGTACTCCACACCGCTTTTTTTTTTTTTTTTTTTTTTTTTTTTTTTTTTTTTTTTTTTTTTTTTTCCCACGTCTATCCCTGCCACTTCAGGCGTTGGCTCCTAACACCCATCACGCCGTTAATAATTATGTACAAACCTAAAAAAAAAAAAAAAGCTAGTGCCACCGCCACTTTTACCCTAACCTCAAGTATAGAACGTACGCAAACGCTCCAGTCGTGCTCGACGAAAAAAAAAAAAAAAATTAAATAAGTAAAAAATTAAAATAAATAAATAAAATGAAATAAAAATCTTCCTCCGCATCGGCCCATAAAGATATATGTAGATTTGTAATGGGGAAAAGGGAGAAATAAATAGTTGCTTCATGTATATTCTTTATTAGTATGTATAGTTCTGCATTTTTATGTAGAAAATACTGCCGTTCCACATCCGGCGTAAAAACAAAATAAAGAGGTCGTCGCATTACGACATGGTGCGTTCCAAGGAAGGTCTAGCTGCGGATTATCAATGAACGTCTTCTCGATTTCTTTCGTTGCCGGTTGTAGTTCAATCAGTGCTTCTGTCGTTCTGGGGTCAACTTCTCCTTTCATCGATATTCCAGCTGCGAGGCGGGTTATGGAACGCACTTCAAAGAAAATTGGAAAAATATTCGCGGTACTTGGGGTTCCTAACTATTGCACAATGTCGCTCGTTCATATAGTTCCAAAAATCAAGTACAGTCTTCTCTCCATCGCCGAACAAATAGTGTACAGCGTGGCCACATATCCATTTAACAGAGTTAGTTTTCGCTCTCGGGTAATACGAGTCTTCTGGAAAGAGAAGCGATTTGGTAGTTATCATTTCGGGGGTTGTGCGTGTGAAGAAAGCCAGTACCTGGCGCACCAAATACCAAACATCCTTCGCCGATCCACAGTCAAGGCGATGCTCATCTGTATCCACGACTCCGCATTTGGTACACAAAGGAGAGTCCGCAAGATGAATTCGGTGGAGGCGATACTGGCACACCTGCTTCCCGTTGACTGTGATGTACCACGCAGACTGTACGTCTGTGTTGAGAGTGGGCGCGCTCACCGCTCGCCACACAACACGCCAGTTAATATGGGGGTGTTTTGATTCTATCACGTTCGGGGCTCTGCTCTGTTCCATGGTGTTGTATATTGCCCTCGCCGATATCAATTGTGTGGGCGGAAGTGCGGTACGCATGTAGCTGAGGTCGAGGAAGAATTGCCCGAAATAAAAGAAAGGGGCTGGAATGTCGGATAGTGGTATTGGAGGGGTGAGGGAGATCGGCCTTAAGGCCTCTAGCAGCAGGCTTGTAAGACTCGTCGGACTCTGTCACCATATCTTCATGTGAGAGCTTACAAATAAGGCCCGTGCTCTGTCCGGAACGTGAAAAAGTCCTAAACCACCTCTGTTCCTCGGGAGTGTGAGGGAGTCGTAACGAATCTTGAAGAGCATACCGGTACTTACAAAAGACCCCATAGCTGCCAGCATGCTGCGGGCCAGATATGGCGGGATCGGCAGTGTCTGCGCAACATGGGGGATGCGCGACGCCAAATAGACGTTAGCATATCGCACCCGTTGCAGAATGTCTAGTGTTCTAAGACGGTGGTCGCCTATCCCTGCCCTAATCTGTTGCAATAGGCGCCTACTGTTCAGGGCAATCGTCCGCCGCAGGTCAGTTGTAAAATCAATGCCCAAACAGCGCATTGTGTCTGTTATTCTCAATGGGGCCACGCACCTATCGGGCAGCCCGTCACCTATAGATAGAGCGTGCGATTTGTGTACATTCAGTTCACTGCCCGATGCTGCGCCGTAGGTCGCCACCCACGCCAAAGCTGCGCGGACGTCGTCTTCACCACGAAGAAAGAGAACCAGATCGTCGGCATAGGCAGTGCAGCAAAAAGTATGTCCACCGAGTGTGATCCCTGTCAAGCGTTGTCGAAAGCCACAGAGCAGCGGTTCCAAACCGAGGGCGTACAATATCGTTGATAGGGGACACCCCTGTCGCACCGATCTCTGGATGAGGATCGGCGGTGTGAGGCGTCCGTTGTACAGTACTCTTGATGTCGCACCGTGAAGGAGACGTACCAATAAGTCTACGATGGTCTCGGGATAACCCATCTGTTGCATTACGGCCTTTAAAAATGTGTGGTCGACTCTGTCAAAAGCTTGGCTGAAATCGAGGCAAGCCAAAACTCCAGGCATTTTATTTGTCTTGGCAAGTGCGATCATATCGCGATAGCGGCAGAGGGCAGTGCGAATGTTATGACTGCCACCTAAAGATGCCTGATCCTGTGAAACAACGTATCGGACCGTGTGCTTGAGTCGTGCTGCCAACAGTCGAGTGAAGATCTTCATGTCGCTATTCAGTAGGGTCAAGGGGCGGTAGTCGCTGATGTTGGTCCCACCTTGTGGTTTGTGTATAGGTATGATAAGCCCTTCGCAAAACGTCTCAGGGATCTGCACCGTGGGGGACATGAGATCGCGGCAGATTTCCGTCCAGACTGGTACTAGCAGTTGCTGAAAGGCCCTGTAGAACTCCAGAGGGAGGCCGTCAGGGCCTGGCGGGTCCCATCTGTATCGCTTCAGTGACTTCCTCCTCTGTTATATCGGCTGTCAGTTCAGTAGCCGCAGCTTGTGGAATTTTGCCGTATGTGAGCTGGGATACCGCTTCGATTACTTCTGGGGGGTGGCGGAGCTCTGAGTACAGCTGCGTATAGTGAGCGTGAAGGACATGTCCTATATCTCTCTGGGTGTCGTATCGTCCTCTATCTGTAGTCAGCACATGTATCAAGGCCCTTCGTCGACGCCGTCGTTCTCTGATGATATGGTACATGGAGGGACTCTCTTGAGCTACTCTGTCTTCAGTACGGGCTCTGACTATCGTTCCTTCAAGATGCTGGCGTGTAAGTCTGATGATTTGGGCTTTGGCGTGATTCACCGTAGTCTGCCTCGCAGGTGAATATGGCATTCTGGTACATTCCCTTAAAATATTGAAGTAAAAGTCCTTTGTTTGTCGCCTCCATGCCGCTACGTCTCTCCCATACCCTATCAAAGTCTTCCGCAGGGCAGGCTTAGCACAGAATAACCACCAAGCAAGGGCAGACTGGTAGGCGCCGCGTCGGCGTTTGCAGTTGTTCCATGTGTTCTCTACGAGCTGCCGACATTCTGGAGAGGCGAGATGGGACACATTCAGCTTCCATGGACCACGGCTGTGCTATACTTTCTGACGTCTGAGGGTAAGGTCGCAAATATAGGCTTTGTGGTCAGAAAACGCTACAGGCCATACTTCGGCTGCTCTCGTCCCTCTGACAATGGAACACGAGATGTAAATCCTATCAATGCGGCTAGACGAATGGCTGGTAAAATGCGTAAAGCCAGGCCGGTCGCCATGAACATGTTCCCATGAGTCCACCAACCGAAGATTGTGGACGAGTGCTCCGAGTTCCATGCACGGAGAGTGACGAGGTAATTGATCCTTCGGAGCTTGAGTACAGTTGAAATCCCCTCCTACTATCAAGGCGTCTTGTTGTCCCACAAAGAGGGGTGTGATCGCTTCTGCGAAGAAGGTGGATCGTTCACGTCGGCGTCCCGATCCCGACGGCGCATAGACGTTAATTATTCGAACTCCTTGGACAGTGATAGCCATCCCTCTGGCGTCAGGAAGATACTCGACATCTTCAGCAAGAAGACCTTCACGGAGGATGATCGCCACTCCACTGCCAGTGGCAGACGCATGGGAGATGCAGGTCGTGTAACCGTAGGGTTCTGTGAAGTCTTCTACATGCACCTCTTGAAGGAGGGCAATGTCGATGTCCGCTGCATTGAGCATATCCTGTAGCATGGCCAATTTATGGCGTGCACGTATGTTATTGATGTTAACGGTAGCGAGCCGGTATGTCTGTGTGCCTAGACCTTCTATTGAGTTGTTCAGTACATCGTCAGTAGGCGGATCCGGCGGCGCCATGGAAGCTGTTGGTGCAGCCTCAGTCATTGTGATAGGGGAGTGCTGGATGCAGCCGAGGGAGCACTTCTACCCTCGACTCCCTCAAGATCTTCCGCTTCATTCTCGATATCGTCTGCCCAAGCGTCAGACGTGAAACTTCGTAGTTGTGGAGGGGATGTTTCATCCTGAGTCTCATGTTGGTGTTCAGTAGCAGGTGGAGGTGAATCTGAGACAGGAGCAGGTGTTGTCGCTGCTGTATCGTGACGTGCCAGACGGGGAGTGATGACACCGGACACCTGAGAGGCAGAGTCAGTTGCTTCATCCGACGTCGGTTCCTCGTCCTTATCTTGCATCTGATCATCAGAAGGCGAATGGCGCCTCTTCTTGCGTTTCCGCGGGGTGCGCTGTTTGCGGACGTGGTGTTCTGTATCGGAGGTCGGTCGGCAGTCATCTGACGCCGTCTCCGTAGTGATGAAGGCAGACGTCGGTACTACTTCAGTTTCGACATCCATCTTCTCAATAGTGTCAGTCTGGTGGTGTGGTAGGTCGGTGCCTTCAGGATTTTCGGCCGGGTGTAAGAGCGACGACTGTACGTTGGCCGTCGTCTTGTCGTCTGTTGTCGATTGGTGCACTGCTGTTTGGTCTTTTGCAAGAACGTCATTAGGCACTACCGGTGATGTGGCGTCCATCTCCTCGACCTGAGACACCTCATTATTCGTTGGTGGTATACGATCGGTCGTGGACGTAGTTTCCAGTTTGTCCTCGTTTCCTTCGTGCGCTACAGCGTTCAGTGAGGGTTCCTTAACGTACGTCGGCACAGGATGCTGGAGAGCCTGAACATACGTCACCGGAAGAGTCGTCGGTGCAGGCGGGAGCTGTTCATCCCCAGGTGGCAACTGTGTGATCCTGCGCTGCATGCACTGGGAACGTAGGTGTCCTTCTTGTCCACAGCCTGAACACGTCTTCGGCTGGCCGTCATAAATTATTATTGCACGGCATCCACCGATGGTCAGATAAGATGGAACATGTTTTTTCAGTTCAATACGTATTTGCCGCACCCCATTGAGCACGGGGAATGTGGTAAACTGTGCCCATTTTTCAGCTTCGTGACTGATCACATGCCCATAAGGGCGAAGCGCGGAAATCACTGTTTCTTCTGGCACCTCAAATGGAAGTTCAAATACCTTTATCGTGCAGAGACCCGTGTGTTCAATTGTCACTTCATCAATATGTCCGTCCGAGTGACGGAACTTCAGTCCACTTCTGGTCGCGTTCAGAATTCTCTCACAGACCGCGTCGTTGATGAGCTTTAAGTACACGACACTGCTCACTATCGAAAAGTGAATACCTACAACTTCGCTGCAGGCAACTTTCACTTCGTCTCTAATAAACTGTTCGATGTCCAGTGCCTTCGGTCGTGGATATGCTTTCGAAAAACTGATCTTCAAGGTCGAATGTCTCCAGGATTGAGCCATGCTTGCTCTATCAAGTAAGTCACGTAGAGGCGGCTGAGTTACGTAAACAACCTCAGGCTCGAGACACTGCGGCGGGACGTAAACACGCCAACCGCACCGCTGCGCTGCCTGACGCGGACTGCGCCTCAGTCCCCTCGGCCACCGCGGCCGGCTCATGCGATGTGCGAGTCCGTTCCTTGTCGGGAACTCGCATCCCCCCTCGGGCATGGATGTTTGTGTCGTCTTTAGTATAAAATAGTTCATAAGTAGTTTGTAAGTTTAGGTACTGATGACCCCGCAGTTAAGTCCCAAAAGCTTCACAACAATAACATTAGTGGGAAATACAATAATGTATGGTTATTTCAGTTAATGTCGTAGCCCAAATTAAGAATTAGGAAAAACAAAACCCTTCTTTCCGTTCAATTGTCCAACACAAAGAGGGGTTGCAACATGCAGACTTAGTTATAAGTAACTTTGGAGTACCAAAAATGTTCAAATGTATGTATAGTCTACGGGACTTAACTACGGGGTCATCAGTCCCTAAACTTACAAACTACTTATCAACTACCTTATACTAAGGACGGCACAAATATCCTTGCCCGAGGGGGGATTCGAACACCCGACCGTAGTGGCCGTGCAGACCGTGACTGGATCGCCTCAGTCACCTCGGCCACCGCGGCCGGCTTTGGAGTACCAGAACACTGGGTAAACACTACAGGATATACATTAAACTGACGCATGTCAGCACCGCTCGACGTTTTCAGCTCACATTACAGGTGCCCAATATGTGCACCGTTTGTGACGTGACAAATGTCAATACGTGCTCGAAATACATTGAACAAATATTCTGCGAGAGCACAACAGCATTCCGCTTCGCAAATATAATCATTCAGCTGTCTACCTGTATAATCGAACTAATTCTATGCGACAATATACAGGGGATGATTCGTCTATTGGCTTTGACACACCTGCCGCCTAGCGCAAATATTCCACATTGCGCATTATGAAGCGACAGTTGCACACATCCACTAGACACCCGTATTTTCCGCTTTCTTGTACGTCGCAGTTTTTGCACAATGATATCGATATCTTCTTACTTTGTTTCCGGGTATTAAAATGTCACTTGTAGTAGAATGAAAAGTTTTGCATGGAAGTGACGCAAATCTTTTTTTTTTTTTTTTTTTTTTTTTTTTTTTTTTTTTTTTTTTTTTTTTTTTCTTTTACTAAGCTTGATTTCAAGATTTTAATTTTAGATTATGTATTTCTTAAACACTCAGACAACTGGTTCACAACAATGATTGAACTTCCACGGCAATATAATTCACACATGCCCACTACGACTGCACAACTACGTGTGACTTTCCGTCACCACCAACAAAAATTTCAACTGTACTGAAAGAAACTAATGATTTACATTGCTGTGAAGTATTTTAATTTGTATTACATTTATTTTTACGTAAATTGGCCCACAACAGAATTTTATGAAATGTAATTGAGTAATTCTTTAAAATAAACGCATGAAATTCACAAACTATACTTGTGTACGTACAATGATCAGATAAAACTATCATACAATGTGTCCCGTACAAAACAGATGCGCCACCACAATCAAGTATCATTTGAAGGTAATAGTGAATTAACTAAAAAATTATTGATAACAGTAACATTAAAAGACATATAATTACCTCTTTCTAAGACATGCTGGAAGTGGTTGCATTGTAGTAGCTTTAGATGCAGTATTGTCAGTCGGAAAATGCAGAATGGCTATGGGAAGAAAAGCGTTTCTAAAGAAGCAAAACTTGTTAACAGCCAATATTAATTTAAATGTTAGGAAGTCCTTTCTGAAAGCGTTTGTCTAGAGTGTAGCATTGTGTGGGAGTGAAACGTGGACGATAAGAAGTACAGATAACAAGTAGATAGAAGCGTTCGAAATGTGGTACTACAGAGGAGTGATGAAAATTAGATGGGTAGATCACGTAACTATTGAGGAGGTGCTTAACCGAATCGGAGAGAAAAGGAGTTTCTGGCATATCCTGACTAAGAGAAGGGATAGATTGGTAGGACACATTCTGAGACATTAAGGAATTGTCAACTTAGCATTAGAAGGAAGCGTGTGGTGTAAAAATCGTAGAGGAAGACCGAGGGACGAATAGAGTAAACAGATTCAAAAAGATGTAGGTTGCCGAACGTATTCTCAGATGAAGAGACTTGCACAGGACAGGGTAGCGTGGAGAGCTGCATCAAACCAGTCTGCGGACAACAACAGCAGGTAGTTAACAGTATGTCCTGTTCGTCAAAGGTTATTCCGGCTTCTGTCTTTATTCACAGTGAAATTACGGGGAGGCGTGCCGTGAGTGGTCTCGATTTGACCGGGCCACTGCCTCGCTCTCATACAACTTTGAGGGACGGGGTATCGCAGCATACTGTGTTGGAGCCCTGGTACGAGGTTCAGGAGGGCGACTGCAGCGCAGCCGTGGCCTGGCGACGTGCGCCGCGCACCGCGCACCGTTTCGCGTGACTGTTCCGTCTCGCAGCGCGGCGTTTGTCCACGGTAAGACGGGCGCCGCTAGCGGCACGGCACATACCGCTGCAGGCCGCCCCCGCCCCCTCCCGCCCCCGCATTCCGGGCCTGGCCTGGCCTGCCATTAGGACGGGGTCGCCGCCGTCACGGAGTAGCAGTCGCGAGTAGCGAGTAGCGGGGTCACTGGAGCGGAGGGCACCGGTCCTTCCTACAGTGGCACAACTTGCTGTCAACAGCACCGACCTGCCACCAAACTCCGTATTCAGTCCGAGATGCTGAGCAGTATTGTTCTAACAAATTTGGAGTGGGCAGATAAATTTTCTAATCCGGTACTTCCTGTAATATATTTTCGAAACAACGCCATAGCACATCGATACCTCTGCGTACTCCATTGCCGCCAAATAACATCTTTGGCGCCTGTGTATCTGTGGCCGCATTCGCAGTAGCGCGCTCCCCGGGCTTATAAAGACGATGCGCGTGCTACAGCAGCTACGGTGGAGTAGCCGAGCAGTCTAAAGCGCCTCGCTGCGGAGCGCGCGGTTGCTCCCCGTGGTGGTTCGAGTCCTCCCTGGGGCATGGATGTGTGTGTTGTCCATAGGATAGTTTACCTTAGTTTAAGTAGTTTGTAAGCTACGGACTGATGACCCCGAATGATTTACAAACATTATAACATTAGTGCTACAGCATCTGACGTGCGGCCTCAACCCCTACACCAGAGGTCGGCAAGTAATCGTAGATGGGGTCCGGATACTTTTGAAAATTTTTGTCGAGGTCCAGATGTAAAACAGCATGATCCGTATTAATTTATTAATTTTTGACTCACAAAATAATATGAAATACAATAGCTGTAAAATAATAATGCATAAACAATCCAGAAACAGTTATATTATTTGTTATTTACTTTTATTTTCACTCACAAAAAGTTTGAAATAAAATGGGCCGGCCGCGGTGGCCGAGGGGACTGAGGCGCTCCAGTCACGGTCTGTACGACCACTACGGTCGGGGGTTCGAATCCCACCTCGGGCAAGGCTATTTGTGCTGTCCTTAGTCTTAGCTAGTTCATAAGTAGTTTGTAAGCTTAGGGACTAATGACCCCGTAGTTAAGTCCCATATGTCCTACAAACATTTGAACATTTGAAATAAAATAGATAGTGAAACTTTTCATTAGAAGTCCAGAAATAGGTCATGTATTATAATACTATTTTTTATTTTAATTTTCACTAAGAAAGCATGAAATAAAATGAAATTTGTGTATATCTGTTATGTTCACGTGCGGAGCAGCTTATGTGAATAATGTCTTCAAAGTGGGTGGCCGTTAGTCTTGAGCGAAAATTATTTTCCAAGAATTTTTTTGAAAATAAATTTCATAAATATATCTTCAACTAAATATAGCGGCCAGGTAGATCGAAATTTTATTTTGTAATATTCATATTTTTTCGGGACATGTTGACTTCAAAATTATTCACTGGATACAGTTTCATACGTTTGCGTGAAAATGTCTTCCTCAATTTGTATTATCTCCATTTGTGAGTAAAGCCTTTGAAAGGTGGAACCACTTTGCAGCCACATCTGTCCATTCTGCTGTAGGAGAAACCTCAAAAGATGATTCTAAAAATCATGTGAACTTGTCTATTTCTGAAAAGTCTTTGAATCTTCCAAATTCCTTCTTAAGGTCTAACAACAAATTTTATAATATGGAATTGTCTATAAAAGTAATTATTAATTGTTGCGAAATAAATAAATTCTTGAAACGTCTATTTCAAAGAACCAGCTTGTGGCGGAATGATGATACACTTTGAAGCAAGTCACACTTTAATTTCCCATTTCCTTGTAGCTCGGTGTTGTTATCTACAGAAAAAAATGGTTGTTTTAATAATTAGAGTATGTAACTCTCAAAATACTTTTGGCGGTCCAGTTTTTGGCCTTCCGCGGTCCAGACTTGCCAGTTGCCGACAGCTGCCCTACACCATCCTCTGCACCTACAGATGCATCATGTGTCCCGTCGTTTGCAGCTTCCATCCAGCCTGGGTAACCGCTCCTCTTACCTACTACTAAACCCTTCAAATCCTTGAACGCCACGACCTCCCCCTCCCCTACCGCATCCGTTGCCCTTCCACCCATGCAGATCCTGTACGATCTCAATCCCTTCACCCACTTCCTACAACTTCTCGAACACATCCAGTTCCTCTAAATCTCCCCCAAAATAGATCCCCACAATACACTGGTGGGCCCCATCCTCACCAATCTCGGGCCTCTGTCACGCCTTCACCATTGCACACCTTTCTCCCTCCACCTGCACACTGTCCACGATGTGAATGATTTGGTCTCTGGCTAGATTGAGCCGAAATGGATAGTAGACTTTGTAACAATACTATAATAGTTATGTCGTATTACCCAAGCAGTTTATCTGGCCAATTTTACCTGCAGGCAAGAAACATTTGAAAAAAAAAATATATATGGTGAATCACCTAACACGTGCGCCACAAATATTGCAGAAACGCAAAGTGCGATTGATGTACGGTTTTCACAGAATGGATTGGTAGTCAGGAGCTCGTAGTTTTAGCCAACAAACAGATTGTAATATTACTTAGAAACTTTATTTTTTATGCAAACATACAGTTTTTCAAATGGAACAATGGTTGTTTCTATCATGCATTGGAATTTTTGACACCAGCTGTGTACAAAAAAAATTAATGACATTTTTATCACGTTTAGTTTGGCATCTACAACCGATCAAAATTTCGGGGGCGGATTCTGCGATAGCGTAGCAGACTAGCCCAGTGGCTAGCACCTGGAGCACGGCCCACTGTCTCATGACCACCAGCCAGTTAGCTACGCTGTCGTAACCTCCGCCCCCAAAGCTTTTAATGGTTGTTGCTGCCAAACTAAACATAATAAAAATGTCATTCAAAATTCTTTGTACAAAGCTGGTGCCAAAAATTCCAGTGCATGATGGAAACAACCATTGTTCCTTTTCTAAAATTGTATGTTTGCATAAAAAATACACTTTCTTGTTATTTTTACAATCTGTTTATTGGCTAGCAATACGAGTCCTTGACTACTAATCTATTCTGTGAAAACCCCACATCAATCGCAATTTCCGTTTCCGCAATATTTGCGGTACAAGTATTAGGTGATTCACTCTAAGAATGTTAATATGTTTCTAAATAATGGGTTAATACAGGGTGAGTCAACAGAATACATTTCTGTTTCAAAAACTCATCATGAAGGGACAACCTCAATATTTAAAAACTGTATGGGTAAGGTCTATCTACGAAACTAACAGCGCCTGTACTGGTTCCTTTCTGTACTATGCACTACTTATAAGAATAGAATTCACCTAAAACTTCAAATTAGGATATCTTTTCATCACTGATTCGATTTGGCTGTGTCCCCAAGCTACGCTGAATTTACCTGTGAAAATCCATGAAATTTCATGTACTACTTTCAGAAATTATTCTGTACAAGTAGATACACACGATTGCTTGTAGACAAATGTTTGTATTATGATATATTTACGTTACCTGATCAGAGTTTGATTAAATGAAGGCGATATCTAGCCGCTCATGTTACCTATGAAAGTCCCATGCCAATTCATCTTGGAGATTAACGTGTTGAAACAGACAGACAGATATGACACTAGAAGATAAAAACTTTAAATTGCAGTAATTTTTTTCTTCTTTTAATCTCCGTCATCAGATATTGGATTTTGACCAAATAATGCCTGTATGTTGACCCAAACTTCCCTGTTGAATTGGTCTAGTGATTGAAGATTATAACGAAAGCCCTACATATGCAGTTTTATTATTAGTATAGCACAGATAGGCACATACGACATTGCCGAGTGCACCACACAGTGGCGATTCACTGTGAATTCCTTACTATAACACAGACAGTTGCGAAACACCCATAGGTGGAAAATTACAGCTGAAGCAATGCTGGTGCTCCAAGCGGCCAGCAGATAGAAACAGAAGAACGGTATGTTCCTAACTGAGAAGTTGCATTATTTAATACTATTATTTTCATATTTACCAGTCAACAAAAGTGTTGGTGAATTTTCTAATACAAACATGAAAATTTCGTAAAAGTAATATTACTACATTTGTTAACGAAAACCGCACAGGAGTAGCCTCGTGGTCTAAAGCATCATGTTATGGACTGGGTGGCCGCTCCCGACGTACGTTCGAGTTATGTCTGTTAAGCTTAAGGAACTTAACTGTGGGATCATCAGTCCCTAAACTTACAAACTACTTATAAACTAACATATACTAAAGACGACACAAACATCCATGCCCGAGGTCACGTGTGTGTGAGCGTGTGTGTATAATGTGTGTGTTTTCGTTAATGTACCAGGTGATCAAAAAGTCAGTATAAATTTGAAAACTTAATATATCACGAAGTAATGTAGGTAGAGAGGTAAAAGTTGACACACATGTTTGGAATGACATGAGGTTTTATTAGAACAAAAACAAAAAGTTAAAAAATGACGGAGTAAAAACATTAATGAGAGTCGCAACAGATGACACGCTCTCACTACTAAAATCCTTCAAGGTCATAGGTTTTACCCTCGATTAATCTGGTGTTGAATGTTTCGGTAACAGTATATGCACCGGTTCTGTAATATACAAGATTGGCATTCAAGTGAATCTTCCGATCGGAACTGATAGTGCCTGCCGTCCGAGGGGACTGAGGCGCTCCAGTCACGGTCTGCACGGCCACTACGGTCGGGGGTTCGAATCCCCCCTCGGGCATCGATATTTGTGCCGTCCTTAGTGTTAGCTAGTTTATAAGTAGTTTGTAAGTTTAGGGCCTGATGACCCCGTTGTTAAGTCCCATAAGCTCTAGAAACATTTGAACATTTTTATAGTGCCTCACCATAACTCCCGACATGCTTTACAGTGCTGTTCACAACATTGTTCCTCGACTACAGCTATTGTTGGCGAATGCTGGTCAACATATTGAGCATTTCCTGTAAAAAACATCATCTTTGCTTTGTCTTAATTTGTTATGCTAATTATTGCTTTTCTGATCACATAAAGCGTCATCTGCCTGACATTTTTTGAACTTTTGGTTTTTTTCGGTTCTAATAAAACCCCATGTCATTCCAAGCATGTGTGTCAGTTTTTACCTCTCTATCTACATTATTCCGTGATTTATTAAGTTTTCAAATTTATACTGACTTTATGATCATCCGGTATAATACTTTAAATAGTTTGTAAGTCTAGGAAGCGATGACCATAACAGTCTGGTCCAGTAGGTTTACACACATTTGAGTACTCGACACGATTTTTAAGTTCTTCAAGAGTAAGTGCTGCATCCCCTTGCAAACACACTTTTAGCTTTATGATTGCTTCTATGCCTTGCTTACATAATGATTATTTTAGCTACTTGTCAGGATTCTAGCTATATATCTTCGAAAATGTGTTATACTATTAATTACAGTTCACTAACAGTTTATACACGGAAATGTTATTTGTATATAGCTAAGAATTCACTTTTTAAAACTAGTAGTTAATCACCCAAATTATGTAAATCTGCAGTACGAAACTAAGCACGCTTTACTGAAATAGTTGATTAACCACAATCGGAGCTTCAAACAATGCTTCTATACATCAGATATATGACGAAGTAGTGAAAAATCGTTTTCGATTGTCATTAACAGCCTAAGTTTCGAAGTGGATAAATTGTTAAAGTATAACTAGCCACAGTGAATAAACACTTGTTATTCGCAACGTTTTTCTCTTACTTCTTCTTAGCAGGCTTTCCAAATCGAAATTACAGGTTTCCAGACCACATTTTTGACCGCTGCTACAGTTTACAACGCCCAAAAGCTCCGAAATAGGTCGAGTTCTGAATGTGCTGCTCCACTCCAAACACACATTCAGTACCCAGTCGTATCGCGGTATGTACATCTACATCTACTTGGGATACTCTACAAAACACATTTAAGTGCCTGGCAGAGGGTTCATCGAACCACCGTTATACTATTTTATCTCCCATTCCATTCTCGAATAGCGCGCGGGAAGAATGAACACCTAAATCACTCCGTTCGGGCTCTGATTTCTCGTATTTTATTCTGATGATCATTTCTACCTATGTACGTGAGAGTCAACAATATATTTTCACATTCGGAGGAGAATGTTGGCGATTGGAGTTTCGTAAGTAGCCCACGCCGCATCGATAAGCGCCGTTGTTGTAATGATTCCCATCCCACATCCTGCATCATTTCCGTAACGCTGTGTCCCATGTATCGTGATAATAGGAAACGACCTGCCCTTCTTTGGACTCTTTCGATGTCCTCCGTCAAACCCACCTGATAAGGATCCCACACTGGGCAGCAATACTCCATAAAAGGACGGACAAGCGTAGTATATGCAGTTTCTTTAGTTCAAATGTTTGTTAAGCTTATGGGACTTAACTACGGGGTCATCAGTCCCTAAACTTACAAACTACTTATCAACTACCTTATATTAAGGACGGCACAAATATCCATGCCCGAGGGGGGATTCGAACCCCCGACCGTAATGGCCGTGCAGACCGTAACTAGAGCGCCTCAATCCCCTCGGCCACCGCGGCCGGCAGTTTCTTTAGTAGTTCTGTTGCATCTTTTAAGGGATCTGCCAATAAAACGCAGCATCTGGTTCGCCTTTCCCACGACATTATCTACGTGTTCTTTCCAGTTTAAGTCAGAAGTAATTGTAATTCCTAGGTATTTTGTCTTGTTTACGGCGTTCACATTTTATTGATTTATCATGTAAAAAAAGTTTAACGGATTTCTTTTCGTACTCATTGCGACGCCTTCACACTTCTCATTGTTTAGAGTTAACTGCCAATTTTTACACCATACTGATATCTTATTCAAATCGTTCTGCAGTGGGTTTTGATCTTCAGATGATTTTACTAGACGGTAAATGACGGCGTCATCTGCAAACAATCTAAGAGAGCTACTTAGATTTTCCCCTAAATCGTTTATGTAAATAAGGTACAGCAGAGGACTAATAACACTACCCTGTGGAACGCCCGATATCACCTCTGTTTTAGTCGATGCCTTACCATCGATTACTACGAACTGTGACCTCTCTGAGAGGAAATCCCCTATCTAGTCGCAAATTTGGGGCGATACACCGTAACCACGCAATTTGATTAAAAGCCGTTTGTGAGGTACGGTGTCAAAAGCCTTCTGGAAATCAAGAAATACGGAATCAATTTGCAAACCCTTGTCGATAGCACACATCGCTTCGTGTGTGTAAAGAGCTAGTTGTGTTTCGCATGAACGATATTTTCTAAATCCATGTGACCTTGGGTCAATAGATCATTCTTTTCGAGATGATTCATAATATTTGAATATAGGATGTGTTCCAAACCCCTGCTGCAAATTGAAGTATATCTGTACGACTCAGAGGCTTGGCGGCGCGGCAGTTGTGAAGTTTCACAAGTGACCCGGCAGTTTGGCTACTGTTTACGGTGGACCCTGGTGAACGCCCTCGGCCGGCAGCAGCACAGAGAGTCGCAGCGCTGGACGCCCACGGCCGCGGGGCGCGGGTTCGTTGCCTGGCGGCGCTGTTGCCAAATCGCCAGCGGCTCATCACGGCTCACCGGCCATCCGTCTCCAGCTGTCCCCACTTTCCTTGCCACTGTGTTCTTCCGTAGCGGTCTTCAGTCCGCTTGTTTCACTAATGAGCCTTAACGCTGGAGAGCACATCGATGCTAGATCGACTGGGACCGAACGATTAAAAGCTGGAAAAACTGCCATGCCAGTTCAATGTACTCGCTGGATATCGATGACGTTTTCGCTTTCGTTAGGCTACTGAAGGCGCCCTTCATCGGAAATGAAGAGTTAGTTTGCAGCTCCAGCAATCAGTTTAATGAAATTTACATTAACTGCCAGAGGACACTGAATAAAATCACTGTGGAAAGTTCGAAATTTGTGACGAGCTGGATGCGAACCCGGGTTCTCCTGCACACAGGACATTCGCGCTGACCACTACGCCACTTGTGCATTGCGATGACGGAGAGTACGCGGTCTGCCCTCGCACGCCTGCCGACAGACTCAAACTTCCAGCCTGTGCACACACTACTAACACAATTCCTGTGCTCCCTTTAAACTCGTTTTGGCGAAGTCTTAACAACTGCCGTAAGAGTATGGGCCTGGTATGCATCCGCTCTGAAGGAAGAATTACTGACCGCCTTTGCGTAACGTGCTTTTTTCTTTTTCTGTAACTGAATGACTTCAGTGTCTAAACAAAACAAAAGTGAAGTGCAATTCACGTCTTTGGCCTCGTCCGAAATTAGAAACGTGCCTTCTGTGCACGAATGTTCATCAAGGCTGGAAAGAGTAAACTGTAAAACGTTTCGTTTCACGAAACTGTTATTTGCCCATCGCTGGAGTAAGTGACTCTTCTCACGTTGATCGTAGCAGGCTAATAACAAAGCATCGATAACGTGATAAATGAGAGATCCTAAATCATAAAGTAGCAACGAAATACACTCTTCTTGATATGCAAGAAAAGTATTTTCCAATTAGGAAAGTAGAAACAAGGCAGAGGTAACACGTTAACTAACCGAAAATTCGTTAAAAGTGGATATTCATTGTGAGCCAGCCCACTACAAAATTGGGCACACACAATGGTACACCTGCACATCTTCATTCTCCACATATAGCCCAGGCTCTTGAAACGAGTAGTAATATATTTCAAAAGCAACGAAAAGAAGGTCACAAGTTAATGAGTGAAAGAAAAAAGTACATAGTTCGAAGAGTCAGCGACCCTTCGAGCCAGACTACAGTGGCCTGAGGATGGCCTATTAACAGGCCGAAACCGATAAGCATTTCAATAAACGATTTACATTATTTTAGCTGATTTAATAATTAATCAGATTTGCTGCTGAATTTCAGAGCATACACTGCATTCGAACATTATGAATCATCTTCAAGAAAACACGTTGATACATAACCACAACGGATTTAGAAAATTGCGTTCTGGTGCATCACAACTAGCTCTTTATTCTCATAAAGTAATGAGTGTCATGGAAAGGAGATTTTTCATTAATTCCATATTTATATATTTTCAGAAGGCTTTTGACAAGTCACAAGCGACTTTTAATCAAATAAGAGTATCAACTCAGTTATGCGAGTGGCTCTACGATCTTCTGTCAGAAAGCCTACAGTCCGTAATAATATGTCGAAAATCATAGAGTAAAACGGAAAGTCATAGACTAAAATGGAAGTGATATCTGGTATTTTCCAAGGAAATATCGTACGTACCATACCGCAAAAACCTCAAGGCAATCAATTCAATTAAACAACTAGGGATTACAATTAAGAACAACTACAAATAGAAATAACACATGGATAATGCTGCAGGGAAGATGAACCAAACACAGTTTGTTGACAGATCACTTACAAGATGTGACAGATTCACTGAAGAGACAGCCTACACAGCTAATATTCCACCTGTAGAGGAACATTGCTTCATGTATACCACATATCATTGACATAGGACATCGAGGATGTACAAAGAAGGGAAGCTCGTTTTATATTATCACGCAGTACAGGAAAGACTGTTCAAAAACTTTGTTGGTACCGGACGAAACTGTAGGTTCATCGGTCCATAGACTAATACGGTACTTGATTTAACTTATGGTAAGAACAACATACATTTCCATGCAGGAGAAAGGACTCTAACCTTAGGTGGGGGAGGTCGCGCATTCCGCGACATGATGCCTCAGACTGCGCGGTCATCCCGGCGGGGCGTTAAGACTAAGACGTGTGTCGTTGCAGCGCGATCTACGAGTATTTACGATATTCGAACCACCATCTTTCTTCTTCGAATACTAAAATATTTGGCTTCCCCTCCCCCCCTATATACATGCAATTAGTGTTTTTTTCTTCTTCTATGACTAGTTATCAAGCCACTATAGGGTCATAATAATTTCGTATGGCTCATTGGCCTGGTGCACGTCTTTCAATTGAACGCCATTTCGGCGACTTGCGTATCCCTAGCCTACCCCAGTTATCTAACCGAGGAAATGGGACCTACAGCTTAACGTGGAATCGAAACCACGTGTCGTTTCTGGGGACTCACATCGTTGAGAGGTAAAGTATGGGTCAAAACCCAGACTGAAAAAATCCTAGCTTTGACCGGGTTTCGAACTCGCGACTCTTCGGTTTCCAGTCGAGTGCTTTACCCCAAGACCACCGGGCCTTGTAGGGTCATAATCACTGGAGATATTACAGGCACATTTCTGTCTATTGTATCAAGTGCGTTTAGCCGCTAAGATGGTGGACGTGGCAAAATTACTGAACTTTTGTTATCGGGCCGGGAACAGTGCTTTAATGGAAAGATTTTCAGGTTTGTTGCCAGTTTCCACGCCAGTTATTCAGGGAGAAATAATTTGAAGATGGGAACTTTACTGTAAATTAAAATATAATCATTTAAATGCAGATGTAGGATGAAGACATACATCTTGAAACTATGAGCGTAAAGAGTGCAACTGGGAGGAAATTTATTTGTAGTGGAAGTCGCCAACAGGTGGCAACGTCTTACGAGTTACTCCTTCCGTAGTTCAAGATAGTCTACCGTCTTACTTCGATGTATACACGTAAACAGGGAAGCAGTTTGCGAGCTCTTTGCGAGTGCAGGGGTCTTGCGGTCAGCGAGTTTAGTACCGCTACCGCGTCGCGTGTAAGCAGATCTCGTTCGCCGCGGGCGGGCGGTTTGCGCGTTACAGCAACTGGGTTAAGCCGCTGTCAAACGCGGCAGCCGCGTACCGTTGCAGGTTGCAGGTTGCAGGCGCCTTCCAGGATCTCACGAGGGGCAGGCCGGCAGGCGAGGGCTGAACAAGGCCGTCGTCAGCGGCTGTGCGATCTGCCAGCTGCCACCTGACTCCAATCCCAACCATGCAACCGCGGTCGTTGGCTTCTTCTCTTCTTTTTTCCCATTGCTAATTTCTCCAGAATTAATTTCAATATAGCGTGGAGAAGGAATTAAAGTTCAGGGTGAAGAATGAAAAAACATTGCGTTTTGCATAGTAATTCTCTCAGAGACAGCAAAGGACCTGGAAGAGCAGTTGAACGAAATGGACAATGTGCTGAAAGGTGCTGAAAGATAAACATTAGCAAGAGCAAAACTAGGGTAATGGAGTGCAGTGTAAGAAAATCAGGTGATGCTGAAGGAATTAGATTAGGTAATGAAACAATAAAGGAGGTCTATGAGTTTTGTTACTTGGGCAGTAAAATAACAAATGATGGTCGCAGTACAGACGATATGAAATGCAGAATGTCAATGAGAAGAAAAGCGTTCTTGAAAAAGAAAATTTTTTAAACATGGAATATTGATTTAAGCCTAAGGAAGTCCTTTCTGAAGGCATTTGTATGGAGTGTTGCCTTGTATGGGAGTGAAACATGGACGATAAACAGTGTGGACAGAAAGAGGATAGAGGCTTTTGAAATGTGGTACTACAGAAGAATGTTGAAGATTAGGTGGGTGGATCGCATAACTAATGATGAGGTACTGAATAGAATTGGGGAGAAAAGGAATTTCTGGCATACCCTGAATAAAAGAAGGGATAGATTGGTAGGACAAATTCTTAGACATCAAGGAATTGTGAATTTAGCGTTGGAGGAAAGTGTATGGGGTAAAAACCGCAGAGGAAGACCAAGAGGTGGATACAGTATGCAGATTCAGACAGATGCATATTATCTTTCTTATGTGGAGTTGAAGAGGCTTGCTCAGGATAGGGTACTGTGGAGAGCTCCATCAAACCAGTCTCCGGACTGAAGACCTCGACAACAATATAGCGTATAGAATTTGAATACAGTAGTGCGTCATTTAAGGGTTAATTTCTAAATCACCGTGTATGATGACTGTCCTATGAGCATATATGGACTATATAAAAACTGTAGATGCATCATCCGCAACATACCAATGGTTATGAATGTGTTTCTTCAGGGCTGCAGAAATAAGGGCCGGCCGCGGTGGCCGAGGGGACTGAGGCGCTCCAGTCACGGTCTTCACGACCACTACGGTCGGGGGTTCGAATCCCCCCTCGGGCATGGATATTTGTGCCGTCCTTAGTATAAGGTAATTGATAAATAGTTTGTAAGTTTAGGGACTGATGACGCCGTAGTTAAGTCCCATAAGCTTAACAAACATTTGAACATTTGAACAAAAATAAGGGAATCGCATGGGGAGAAAGCGGGATTATATGGATCATGTGTAACGGCTTCCAAGCAAAACGTAAGCGTGCTTTATCCCGATACAGGATGCCAATTTTTTGTTACCTTTGTCAACATTTTGGGAGGGGATTGAACTCTAGAAACCACTCCTCTGGCTACGCCTATGCATGATCTGTTCTGCCTTTAGCCTCTGGGGTCTTCCCCAGTATGGTGGGCAACATTTTGATGATTGTTGTTGTTGTTGTAGTAGTCTTCAGTCCGGAGACTGGTTTGATGCAGCTCTCCACAGTACCCTATCCTGAGCAAGCCTCTTTAACTCCACATAAGAACGGCAACCTACATCTGTCTGAATTTGCTTACTGCGGTTTTAACCCCACACATCCCTCCAATGCTAAATTCACGATTCCTTGATGTCTCAGAATGTGTCCTACCAATCTATCCCTTCTTTTAGTCAAGATATGCCAGAAATTCCTTTCCTGTCCAATTCTGTTCAGTAACTCCTCATTAGTTACGCGATCCAGCCACCTAATCTTCAGCATTCTTCTGTAGCACCACATTTCAAAAGCCTCAATCCTCTTTCTGTCCACACTGTTTATCGTCCATGTTTCACTCCCATACAAGGCAACACTCCATACAAATGCCTTCAGAAAGGTCTTCCTTAGGCTTAAATCAATATTCGAGGTTAACAAATTTCTCTTTTTCAAGAACGTTTTTCTACCCATTGCCATTCTGCATTTTATATCCTCTGTACTGCGACCATCATTTGTTATTTTACTGCCCAAATAACAAAACTCATATACGTCCTTTATTGTTTCGTTACCCAATCTAATTCCTTCAGCATCACCTGATTTTCTTAGACTGCAATCCATTACCCTAGTTTTGCTCTTGTTAATGTTCATCTTATATGCACCTTTCAGCACACTGTCCATTCCGTTCAACTGCTCTTCCAGGTCCTTTGCTGTCTCTGACAAAATTACTATGTCGTCGACAAAACACAATGTTTTTAATTCTTCACCCTGAACTTCCTTCTCCAAATTTCTCCTTGCTTTCCTTTATAGCTTGCTCAATTTACAAATTGAATAACATTGGATAAAGGCTACAACCCTGTCTTACTCCCTTCCCAATCAGTGCATCCCTTTCATACCCTTCAACTCTAACAACTGCTGTCTGGTTTTTGTACAAGTTGTAAATGACCTTACGCACCCTATATTTTACTCCTGCTTGCTTCGATGATAATTATGATGTTGGTGGGGATGTCTCTCAATCCGCAGTGAGGGGGCACTTCATATTTCACCTAAATTTAGTGTCCAGCGGTTCGTTTACTGGGAGCCGTATCATGACTCAATGTACACGTGAAATGGTCTTACTCTCTGGCTGCTCAGCTATGGAGATGGGTGACCTTGCCTTGAAATGAAAGTTCTTATCAGTGGCCAGATAGAGGCCCTCTCACGGACCCAGCACACATCTCTCTCCCTCCCTCTCTCTCTCTCTCTCTCTCTGTCCGTGTTTGTGTTACGCTGCTGAGCGGCGATGACAGATAGCGGGCTGTTACCAGAGCGGCGCGGGGCCGCCTTACGGCAGCGCGGTCGTGCTCGGGTGGCCACACTTTCCGTGTCGTCATGCGGCGTGGCCCCGCTGCGTCACGCGAGTGGCGGCTACTTAACTGTACGCGGTTACACAACGGACCCTCTGGCAGACAACTGCACCCTGGGTAACCGCTCATGTCAAGCAGCAGCCACAAGTGCTGAGCCGACAGCGGTACCAAACCAGCCGAAGCACAAAGCAGGCCCTCACCGGTGTCAGCTTTGACACTTAACCTTGCGACATTCTAGAATAATTACTGTAGGGCGACGCACGTAAATAACTGGAACACGTGGGTAGCTCACAATCGGTTCACATCTTACTGTAATATTAGACAGCCGAAGGTAAATATCTGCACTGTTGAAAACAGCTTTGTGGGAAACAGTTACGTAAAGGGTTCCCCAGGGACTGCTGTTGTTTCTAATGTATATGTTACTGAAAACTGTATACGGCATTGCCAGTCTTGTAATATATGTCTGTGGGGAGAGGCATTGAATTAAAATTTGTGGCTAACGTTCTACATCTACATACATACTCCGCAATCCACCGTAAGTTGCGTGGCGGAAGGTACACTGTACCACTACTAGGCATTTCCTTTCCTATTCCACTCCCAAATAGAACGAGGGAAGAAAGAATGCCGATATGCCTCCGTGCGAGCCCTAATTTCTCTTATCTTGTCTTTGTGATCACTACGCGAAATGTAAGTAGGCGGCAGCAAAATCGTATTACACTCAGCTTCAAATTCCGGCCCTCTAAATTTCCTCAACAGAATTTTATGAAAAGAAAGTCGTCTTTCCTCCAGCGATCCCCATTTGAGTTCCCGGATCATTTCCGTGACACTCGCGCATTGGTCGAACCTACCTGTAACAAACTAGCTTCTCGCCTCTGAACTGCTTCTATGTCTTCCTTTAAACTGATCCGCTACGGGTCCCAAACACTTGAGCAATATATATATATATACATGTGGCGTCTGTTTCGAGAGAACAGACGTCACTTCTGATCCTGCAGTTGTTATTATTCAACATTCATAGAATATATGACAATACTCAAGACGTGGTCGTACAAGCGTTTTATACGCGGTCTTCTTTACAGATGAAGTACATCGTCCCAAAATTCTCCCAATAAACCGAAGTTGGCTGTCCGCCTTACTCACAACCGTCCTTACATATTCGTTCCATTTCATATCGCTCTGCAATGTTACGCCTAGATATTTGAACGACGCGACAACATCAAGAAGCTCACTACTAATGCTGTATTCGAAAATTATGGGATTGTTTTCCCTACTCATGCGCATCACCTTACCTTTTTCTACATTGACAGCTAGCTGCCATTCTTCGCACCAACTAGAAATTTTGTCTAAGTCATCTTGTACGCTATTACAGTCAGTTAAAGACGAAACCCTCCCATACACCACAGCAACATCAGCAAACAGTCGTAAATTATAACTTACTCTGGCCATCAGATCATTTATATAGATAGAAAATAATTGCAGTCCCATCACACTCCACTGGGGCACGCCTGATGATACACTCGTCTCTGATGAACACTCGCCGTCGAGAACAACGTACTGCGTTCTATTATCCGTTTCCCAGGGGTCTGTTCTGGGACCGCTGTTGTTTCTAATGTATATGTTACTTAAAACGTAAGATAACTGGTAAACCCTAGAATTAACCGGTTAAACCTAAGATTTACTTTTGTAGTTGATTCCGCCTTATGCAAGACACTTTCTTGTTTAAATACCCAAACTAGTTTTGGCACTTATTATGCCATCTTCAGTGGGTTTCTAGTGTTTATTTTCTAGATAACATGTTACATATTTTGGTTATACAATCGTTTGGACAAGTTGTTTGGTTTGACAATTTTGTTAAATGTTTCAGGCCTAATTTATTCAAGGTACTTGCACTGTGTCATTCGCAGGATTTGCATGTGCATTAACTGTGGAATGACAAGTTTTCACAGCCTGTCATCTGCAAACGACAAGAAGTTTTTATTTACGAAAACTGACTTATTTAAATGGCGATAAAAACAGTGCTGTTTCACAGCAAAAATCACACTGTAGATCATAAAACATAGGAACACGCCACAAAAAAGCAAGCAGCAACACCACAGCACAAATTTAAGTAATCCAAAACAGCCACATAGAAATAATTATCAATATAATTTCCAGGTTAATGTAGACCTACAATAAATATATGCAAATCCTGCGAATGACACAACGTAAGTACCTTGAATAATTTAAGCCTAAAACATCTAACAAAATTGCCAAACCAAACAACTTGTTCAAACGATTGTATAACCCAAATATGTGACATATTACCTAGAAAATAAACACCAGAAACCCACGGAAGATGGCACAACAAGTGCCGAAATTAATTTTGGTATTAAAACGGTTCAGTTATGTTGAGACACGGCCATTTTGCTGTCCTGGAAAAAGTTTGATAATTTTATGATGTTGTATAAAACACGCCTGAACCTATTTCGTTGTTTCGCTGTGTGTGTGTGTGTGTGTGTGTGTGTGTGTGTGTGTGTGTGTGTAGGTCCAAAATAAATTGCATTATGGCAGTGATTGTTACCAACATGTCAGCCATAGTAAGAAGTTTACTGTCGAGGATGGTGAGATATTCATTTATAGTTATGCTGCCTGTGAGGATACTCATAGAAATAGTTGAATACCGCGATATAGCAGTAGATACCCGAACCAAACCAAACTTCACTGTAGGAAGCAAGTATGCCGTAGAGTAAGACTCTTTTGAGTTTTTGATAGACTACATAAACACGGTTGTTTGTAGGAAGCAACTTTATCGATGATTCATCCGACCAAACTACGTACTTCCGGCCAGAAAGTGTCTAGGTTTAATGGTCGTGCCATTACGTCCTTCGCAGTTTTGCGTTGGCTTCCGGTCATTTAGCAACTGCAGCCCTTCCATGAATTTTAAACTCTAACTGTACTGTTTTTTTATCGAGACAATATTACTCACGTTTTACAGTCGCTTCTTAAATGATAGTTTTCTGACCACAATCGTTCTTAAGTGGTAGTTTTACGTTTTCTGACCACAGTCGTTCTTAATTCCGGTGATTGTCAGCTGACCTCGAGTTTAGTCCACTATTTCTCTTCGCCAGTAATGTTTTGCTTCGTTTAGTGTACGTTACCAAGGATACGGTCGCTAGTGAAACTGTAAATAATGCAGCCGTTTCCGTAACAGATACCCGCACTAACTTCGCAAAGAAAGTAGGTTAGTCCTGGAAAAGTTTCCTTCGCCGTTTTTATACGTCTCAGAAATTTGTATCCGTATTATTTATTACTATCAGTGTCGAAAGATAATGTGTTTTTGACTGTAACCACAAATATTATATCGTTGCTCATATTGCTGACATTAGATACTTGGAATTTCTTGTTACAGCATGTGTATCCATACAGATATATAGACAATTACACTTCGTTACGGAAGATTTTCGATCAGAAACAAATGATTTCCACTAACAAACGCAATATTTCAGTATTTATAAGTGATTTAAAATCTGTTTCTTACTACACGGAACCATTATTGATATCAATTTTACATCCTTTTTGTTACAGGTAAGGGATCAGACGAGTCTTGCCACTGAGTCATGAGTCTTATCACTATGTCAAGGTAAATGAAAATAATATCATGTTCTCATATACTACATCACTTATTAACCGAATATAACTGCTTTGTAGGACAGTGTAGCTACATAAATTTTGGTACTGAAAGACCTGCTGCTTTACAAAACAACTTACTTCTGCCGTTCCCTGTATGATAAAATATTGTAGCGTATTGTTTCTTTTCATAAATTGAAACAGTAAAATACAATAATAGATTAAACGGAGATCTTATCTTTTGGTAACTGCGTTTTATTACCCCAATGTCCCCTTAACGTAGTAATGAATTAATGTGTTATCTAATTTCATTAACGGAATATATCACCCCCTTAGGGCTCGCAGCTGTTCCAGTGTAGTAACTTCCTAGGGAAAAAATAACTTACGGACTGTTAATGCTGGAAACAGTGTTTACATACTACCCGTTTATGAATTAAACTACATTGTATAACACTAAAGATTAGATGGAAATAGATTCTCGATAAAGCAGCCCTATCACTACGTCAGAGTAGCATGCGAGTATATTCATGTCATTGATGAAATAAGTTAATGAGTTTAGTGCACAAATATTAGAAGCTTATGCAGTACTATCAGCCACTATAGCGCAGTCTCAGACTTCCTACAACTTAACGCTAACAAAAGTAGCAAGAAACCTCTTCGCTTTTAATGAAAGGTATGAAACTAGTAAGCCTAAAACATTGAGTGTCTCTGTCGACATGCAGACTTGACGCACCTCATGTAATGGACACTGATGTCCTAAGGACGACAAATTGTTATACGACAAATACATCTGAAAGTATTCATTCGACTTTAAGCAGAACACCATAACTTACTGCTATGACAGCCTTGCAGGTTCATAAATTTTGTTACATAGTATTTCCTTCTCGGTGTACGACTTCTTTTTAGTGGAAACTATCTTAAATGTATGAAGTTCTTGTTTGCTGTTACAGACACGTTGGACAAATGAGTCGCACAAATAATCTTCAATTAGGATATCTTCAGCATAATGTAAAAAATAAAAGAAAAAATATTATTGAGTGAAAATAAATTGCAGCATCTATTTTGGCCCACTTTAGGTTACGGTAGTAACACTAAAAGTGGGTCTTTGCGATCTTTTGACAGCTCGAAATGTAAATGAAAATAACGGCTTAACCATACATTTGACACGAAAATTGAATAACCGAATTTGTAGAGGGGAAAGTTCTTTACAACTATTACGTTTTTTTCATATCTTGCATCGTTGCCGAGATATTTGCAAAAATAGCGGCGATTTGACGATGTCTGACTGGTTGTAACGTGTTCCCACAATTTTATGGAGAAGCGTTCAACCGATCGGCATCAAATTTTAAAGACATAATTGTTGTAATTGTTGGCTACCAGAGACCAGAACCTCGCTTTTTGAAATATTTCGGCTAAGAAATACGTTAGTAATACCAAAAAAGCCGTTTGTAATGTAATTTTCGTGTCTCTGAAGTGAAAATTGAATAAACGGATTTGTAGTGGAGAAAATTCTCTACAACGTAGTTCCCTTATGTTTTTTTTTTTTTTTTTTTTTTTTTTTTTTTCAGATCTCGTATCGTTTCAGAGATATTTGCAAAAAGAACGGAGTTTTGACACCCTCCATTGAATTAACGAAAACCAGCCGTTCGCAGATGTCACTTGACATTCCTCGCCCAGAACTGTCTGTGGCATACGCCAACTTGCGTTGCATATTTGATGATTTCCTTATTGTAACTTACACGTTGTCATTCCAAAGCAATAGCGCACTGCACTGAACAATTAACAAAAAGACGTCGTTCTTCGTACGATAAATGATAATCTAGTGTCTACAAATGCTATATTAGCATCAGTTAAAGAATTAACAAAAAGATGTCGTTCTTCGTACGATAAATGATAATCTAGTGTCTACAAATGCTATATTAGCATCAGTTAACAACGGCCATCAATAGTATGACATTAAAGAACGCAATTCCTAAGTGTTAGCTGTAGCGTAGTGGGCAATGTGTTGGACTGTGACGTTGAAGGTCAGTGGTTCGGGGATTTCAGACACTCTTATTAATTAATTTTTTATTATTTAGATTATTATTTTGGCCCAAAAAGTTTGCAAAAACTTATAAAACTAGAAATCTAAAGTGGGCTGTAAAACAAATCAGTGTGCGATTTTTTTTTATTTTGACAAACACTAATGCAATATTAGTAGGTATTGTCAAACTCTGTTGTTATTGTTAGGGGAGGGGGGTAGCAAAATGAGAGCCGGCACCGCGTGGCAGAAATCCACGCTACACCACTGTACGGCGCTCTGGCAGATGTGTGACTACGCTATCTGTTGGATGAGGTTGAAACCATAACCAGAACATCTGCTGCCCCCAGGTGGCATCTGCCGCCACTTGAACTAAATCGACGAGGTCCTCCTTGCTGCATTATTTTTTCCGGTGGTGTGTTTAGAGGTATCTCTTTAATTAGCGTTGTAGACAAAATATTCTCAGGCATTGTTGAAAGGAGAGTGCGAGTATTAATTGAGGACAAGTTAGATGAAAATCAGTGTGGGTTTAGACCCCTTGGAGGCTGTCAGGACCAGATCTTTAGCATACGGCAGGTAATGGAAAAGTGCTATGAGTGGAACAGGGAATTGTATCTATGTTTCATAGATATGGAAAATGCTTATGGCGTGGTCCTAGGAGGAAGCTACTGTCAGTTCTTCAGGATTATGGTATAGGAGGCAAACTTCTGCAGGCAATTAAAGGGCTTTACGTAGACTGTCAGGTATCAGTTAGAGTAGACGGGAAATTAAGCTCATGGTTCAGGGTAGTTTCAGGGGTAAGACAAGGCTGTAAACTGTCACCTCTGTTGTTCATACTATTCATGGATCATATGTTGAAAACAGTAGACTGGCAGGGCGGGATTAAAGTAAGTGAAAACAAAATAAGCAGTCTCGCATATGCGGATGACTTAATTGTAATGGCCGATTCGATTGAAAAGTTGCAAACTAATATTTCAGAGCTCGATCAGAGGTACAAGGGTTATGATATAAATATCAGCATCTCCAAAACGAAAATAATGTCTGTGGGAAAGAGATTCAAACAGATTGAGTGCCAAATAGGAGAACAAAGTTAGAACAGGTAGACAGTTTCAAGTATCTGGGTTGTATTTTCTCACAGAATGGCGACATAGCGAAAGAACTGGAATCGAGGTGCAGCAAAGCTAATGCAATGAGTGCTCAGCTAAGATCTAGTCTCTTCTGCAAGAAGGAAGTAAGTACCAAGACTAAGTTAGCAGTGCACCGCTCTATCTTTCGACCAACTTTGTTGTATGGGAGTGAAAGTTGGGTGGATACAGGTTACCTTATTCATAAGATAGAGGTAACAGATATGGAAATAGCACGAATAATTGCAGGTACTAAAAGATGGGAACAATGGCAGGACGGTGTTCATAATGAGGAAATCAAAGAAAAGCTGGGAATGAACACCATAGATGAAGCAGTTAGAGCGAACAGACTGAGATGGTGGGGTCATGTTACACGCATGGGAGAAGCAAGGTTACCTAAGAGACGCATGAGCTCGTCAGTGGAGGGTAAGAGGAGTCGACTAGACCAAGAAGAAAGTCCCTAGATTCAGTGCAGAATGATTTTAAAGTTAAAGGCATAACATCAGACGAGGCATCAATGTTAGCATTGAACAGGGGATGATGGAGGAATTTTATTGAAGGTACTATGCTCCAGAATGAACGCTGAAAGGCATAATCAGTCTCTAATGATGATGATGGTGTATTTAGACCTTAGGATATTGACAGCCCTGGAACTGGTCTGTTGCTGGAGAAGTTTCTCCAGAGTACAGCGATGGTGGCGCCTCTGGGCCGCAGTTGTGGTGCAGACGTCGTCCGCGAGAGACGGAAGCGAGTCGAGTCGAGACGAGGCCCGCCGGTGGCGATCGTCTTTTTGCGCCGATTCCAGTGAAAGTGGCCCTGCGGGCAGCGTTTTCATAGCCCCGGGATGGAACCGTTTCTCTCCGGCCGCAGGAGGCGCTGCACACTTTCTCGACAGGCAGATGTCTCCACAGTTCCTAATGAACGCCAGTTTCACTCACTGTTTATTCTCTATTCTTAAATGTGACCTGCATTTACGTAGCAATTTATTTTAAATTTATTTGAACAGTCATTGCGACGCGAAAACACGAAGACGCACAACAAACTACGATTGCAAACAATTTTCTTAAAAGGGCAACCACAGCTTAAATACATATTTATGGAATTCTCTACACAATCACCACAAAAATAAAGATTGAAAATTAAAATTGACTTCGATGATGTCTTAGGTGGAGGTGTGTAAAGAATGAAATCGCAACAGCTGTCAAGATGTGTTTATTCCGACACTACCGGTTTTTCAATGTTCAATTGTTTGTAAAGCTTATGGGACTTAAGTACAGGGTCATCAGTCCCTAAACTTACAAACTACTTACTAACTAGGACGGCACAAATATCCATGCCCGAGGGGGGATTCGAACCCTCGACCGTAGTGGCCGTGCAGACCGTGACTGAAGCGCCTCAGTCTCCTCGGCCACCGCGGCCGGCACCGGTTTGTCATCAGTAAAGATGCATCTTCAGGTGGATGACATCTGTGAATAGGAAACATCTGAACTAATAACTGTAGTCTATAAAAGGGCCAATAAATAATTTTTTTTAGAAATACTTGACAAACATTCTTTGCAAAACGAAAAAATTCTTAATTTTTTTTAAAAAGGAGAATATCGAAAGTACTTACAAGAAAATGATTACATAATAATTGGAACAGCATCCAGCTTTCAGGGTACCTTGGTAAAATATTCCCACAACAGGGTGTGGTCGACCTTAGGTAAATAATATTTCCGCTTTATCCTGCTAATACCGAAATCGGCATACTGCGAAAGCAGCTCTCAGATGAATAGCTTGGTAATAAACAGTGTCAGTCGTAGTTGACACTATGTTAAAGAAATGCCAAAATCATTTTCGAAATAAACAAGACGTAAACAAAAATGCTTTAGTTCGCTGATTTTTATGAGTTTAAGAGCCAAGAAGAACCCCATTTCAATAACCCTAAACTGGAAGTTCATCGTTTGGTCAAACCATGCTTAGAATATCAAGCAACCATAAACAAAACAATGCTATGCGTCATTTCCATGCGAAACGCTGCACTTGTCTGCTAGCGCCACTAGATGGTGGCGTAGTGTAGCTGCACTAACCAGTGCTCCAGGTGCCTGAGTGGTGTAGCTGCGGTACGTATTTGTCCCTTGCAGTCTTTGCTAGCGATTTACTTTGTAAAATGTGTACAGTGGAGTGATATCATGAAGAGAATTAGTCGTGCGCATGTGGTCCAAATATTGGGAACCAACTTGCGATGTGCTGAACGTACACTCCTGGCCAATAAAATTGCTACACCACGAAGATGACGTGCTACAGACAAGAAATTTAACCGACGGGAAGAAGATGCTGTGATATGGAAATGATTAGCTTTCCAGAGTATTCAAACAAGGTTGGCACCGGTGGCGACGCCTACAACGTTCTGACATGAGGAAAGTTTCCAACCGATTTCTCATACACAAACAGTAGTTGACCGGCGTTTCCTGGTGAAACGTTGTTGTTATGCCTCGTGTAAGAAGGAGAAATGCGTACCATCACGTTCCCGACTTTGATAAAGGTCGGATCGTAGCCTATCGCGATTGTGGTTTATCGTATCGCGACATTGCTCCTCGTGTTTGTCGCGATCCAATGACTGTTAGCAGAATATGGAATCGGCGGATTCAGGAGGGCTGCATCCCAACGGCCTCGTATCACTAGCATTCGGGATGACCGGCATGTTATCCGCATCGCTGTAACGGATCGTACAACCACGTCTCGATCCCTGAGTCAACAGATGGTGACGTTTGCAAGACAACGACCATCTGCACGAACAGTTCGCATCCGTGTTTGGCGACATCGAGATGAACGCACTTTGGAAGCGTGTATTCGTCATCGCCGTACTGGCGTATCACCCGGCGTGATGGTATGGGGTGCCATAGGTTACACGTCTCCGTCACCTCTTTTTCGCATTTGACGGCACTTTGAAAAGTGCCTGTTGCATTTCAGATGTGTCACGACCCGTGGCTGTACCCTTCATTCGATCCCTGCGGAACCCTACATTTCAGCAGGATAATGCTCGATCGCATGTTGCATATCTTGTACGGGCCTTTAGGATATGGAAAATATTTGACTGCTGCCCTGGCCAGCACATTCTCCAGATCCCTCACCAATTGAAAACGTCTGGTCAATGGTGGCCGAGCAACTGGCTCGTCACAATACGCCAGTCACTACTCTTGTTGAAGCTGCATGGGCATCTGTACCTGTACACGCCATCCAAGCTCTGTTTGACTCAATGCCTAGGCGTATCAAGGCCGTTACTACGGCCAGAGGTGGTTGTTCTGGATGCCGATTTCTCAGGATCTATGCACCCAAATTGCGGGAAAATGTAATCACATGCCAGTTCTAGTATAATATATTTGTCCAATGAATACCTGTTTATCATCTGCATTTCTTTTTGATGTAGCAATTTTAATGGCCACTAGTGTAATTTTCCTATGGCATTGATATCTTGGATTTTTTTTTTTTTTTTTTTTTTTTTTTTTTTTTTTTTTTAATAGTTACTTGAGATACAACGAAACGTTTTGCATGGAAATGACGCACAGCATTGCCCTCTTTTTGATTGTTAATCCAAGCACGGTTTCTTGCGGTTCCGAGCGTTCGACGTCAAACGTGTACCTTGCGCAAGAGACCGGCTGCCCTGTTACCTGGCAACAGAGTAGCGGAATTCGAGTGAGGGATTAACTGGCCGTTTCCAGTCCCTACTTAATAAACTAATCAGATATTGAACGTTTCATTTGGCATCAAGGTTATTTACGGTTGTATAAACTAATATTTTTCCTTTTATTATTTGAAATTACCGAGTTCGAATGTGTTCATCTATAATTCTGTAAACTAATCTGATACTAAACGTCTCATTTGACTTCATTGTAATTTACTGTTGTATAAACTAACCTTTTTTCTTTTATTGTTTGAATTTTTGTGCTAATTTGTCTTCTGTATTTTTACACATATTCGATTTGTAAATGAACATTTGTGAAGAAAGTAAAATAAATTACATTTCAGGGCTAGATAAAAACGGTATCGTTTTGGACCGCACAATACGATTTATGAAAGAAAGAGGCCACAATAACATTTGAGGGGTATCTGAATAAGATATCAGTATGGTGTAAAATCGGCAATTGACTGTAAATATTGAGAAGTGTGAAGTCGTCCACATGAGTACGAAACGAAATCCGTTAAACTTTGTTTACAGGATAAATCAATCAAAAGTGTAGGCCGGAAACTCCACAAAATACCTTGGAATTACTATTACTTCAGACTTAAACTGGGCCGGCCGCGGTGGCCGAGGGGACTGCGGCGCGCCAGTCACGGTCTGCACGGCCACTGCGGTCGGGTGTTCGAATACCCTCTCGGGCATGGATATTTGTGCCGTTTTTAGTATAAGCTGGTTTATAAGTAGTTTGTAGGTTTATGGACTGATGACCTCGTAGTTAAGTCCGATAAGCTCTACAAACATTTGAACTTAAACTTGACAGAACACGTAGATAATTTCTTGGAAAAGGCGAACCAGAGACTGCGTTTCATTGATAGAACCCTTAGAAAATGCAACAGAACTACTAAAGAAACTGCATATACTACGCTTGTCCGTCCTTTTTTGGACTATTGCTGCCCAGTATGGGATCCTTATCAGATGGGTTTGACGAAGGACATCGAAAGAGTACAAAGAAGGACAGCTCGTTTTGTATTGTCACGATACAGGGGAAACAGCGTTACGGAAATGATACAGGATGTGGGATGGGAATCATTACAACACCGGCGCTTATCGCTGCGGCGTGGGCTACTTGCGAAACTCCAATCGCCAACTTTCTCCTCCGAATGCGAAAATATATTGTTGACTCCCACTTACATAGGTAGAAATGATCATCAGAATAAAATACGAGAAATCAGAGCTCGAACGGTGAGATTCAGGTGTTATTTTTTCGCGCGCGCTATTCGAGAATGGAATTGTAGATAAATAGTATAAAGGTGAAACTTCCTGGCAGATTAAAATTGTGTGCCGGAACCGGGACTCGAACCTGGGACCTTTGCCTTTCGCGGGCAAGCGCTCTACCGACTGAGCTATCCCGACACGACTCACGATGCCGCCTCACAACTTTACTTCCGCCAGTACCTGGCCTCCTACTTTCCAAACTTCACAGAAGCTCTCCTGCGAAACATGCAGGACAAGCACTCCTGGAATAAAGGATATGGTGGAGACATGGTTTAGCCACAGCCTAAGGGATGTTTCCAGAATGAAACTTTTCACTCTGCAGCGCTTTCCCACGAAAGGCAAAGGTCCCAGGTTCTAGTCCCGGTTCCGGCACGCAATTTTAATCTGGCAGGAAGTTTCATATCAGCGCACGCTCCGCTGCAGAGTGAAAAGTATCATTCTGGGGAGTATAAAGGTGGTTCGATGAACCCTCTGCCAGAAATTTAAATGTGTTTTGCAGAGTATCCCATGTCAAGGGTTAAATTTAGGACATGACTTGATGGCTCGAAAGCCAGGAAGTGTCACTGACACAGACGTACAGTTGCGACGCCTGGCACAGCGCCGGCCAGCTGCCTGGCTGCTTGGTAACTCCCCGGAGACAGCCGGCGGCAGTCTGCGCATGCGCAGACGCAGTGAAAGCCCCGCCAGCTAGCCGCCGAGCTCGTTTCGCGCGATTATCCACTCGCGCCGCCCACCAGCCACGAAGAAAGCGACCGCACTCAGCCGCGCCGACAAAGCCCCACTCACCCACCCTCTGGTTTAGAGGCAGCCGCAGCCGCAACTAGTGACACCACAGGAGATCCCCGTGGCTTCATCTGCTTACGACACACATTACTATTAGTAATCTCAGAGAGGCGACAGGCCGTCCGCTCTGGCCTTCGTAATGGCTTCAGTTTGGCGAGGAAGGGCGTCTACAAGCTTCCGCAAGCATGTTATATCCACCTGAAGCTTCGACCATAGATACTAGCAAACCGACCAACAGTAGAGCGGCTATACACATGCCGTTGTAGCAGCATGGGAAAACGTAACTGTTGACGAACATTAGCAGTTATAAACAACACATTATCAGTTATCAAGAGCCGCGGGTGAAGTAGCCAAGCGGTCTAAAGCGCCTCGCTGCGGAGCGCGCGGTTGTCGCCGTCGGATGTTCGAGTCCTCCCTGGGGCATGGCTCTGTGTGTGTGTGTGTGTGTTGTCCTTCGGTTAGTTTACCTTAATACAATTAGTTTGTAAGCTACGGACTGATGACCACAGCCGGACGCAGTGGCGAGCGGTCTGCGGCACGCCAGTCACAGTCTGCGCGGCCGTTACGGTCGGGGATTCGAATCCCCCCTCGGGCATGGATGTTTGTGCCGTCTTTAGTATAAGCTATTTCATAAGTAGTTTGTAAGTTTAGGGACTGATGACCTCGCAGTGAAATCCCTTAAGCTTAACAAACTTTGATTTTTCTTTTTCTTTTATGACCACGCAGTTCGGTTCGATATATTTACAAACAGTTGCACAGTTCTCAAGAGATGATAATATTTTCAGCTAATAATACTTACACGCAAAATGTAGTTTAGCTCGCCTTGACAGCAGCTCCGTATAATCACAAACAAAGATGGACTCAACAACTGGCCTGCCAACAGTCACGTGGTACATGTGTACAGATGAAAGCGATGTTATGTTCAGTCTACCACTATCCATGATCAAAGGTCTGAAGCCCCTCCTTCATTTGGGACCAACGAACAATGTAGTTTGGTCTATTGACCTACTTAGCAACCAACCAATCAACCAACCCTGCTCCATTTATTTAGCCGCGGTGGAGTAACCGAGTGGTCTAAAGCGTCTCGTTGCGGAGCGCGCGGTTGCTCGCCGTGGAGGTTCGAGTCCTCCCTGGGGCATGGGTGTATGTGTTGTCCTTAGGTTAGTTTACCAAGGTTTAAGTAGTTTGTAAGCTACGGACTGATGACCACGCAGTTTGGTCCGATAGACTTACAGACATTTTACTTTACTTCCATTTATTTATTTACTAGCACGAATATTTGGCGTTGTCCAGGTGTTCATTTATTGCAATCTTTCCTCTAGGTTTATCACGTCCCCCTCCTATCTCTGTACATCGCCTCCTCCCTCCTACCTCTGTTCATCACATCCTCCCTTTTCTCTCTGTCCATCTCCTTCTTCCCGCATGCTAAACGTCCAGCTCCGCCTTCCATGTCTCTGCCCGCTCTTCACTTCCCCTCTGTATGTGTACCCCTCTCTCTACTCGTCCCCTATCTCTCACAAACTACTACTTCGCATCTCTGTCATCATCCCTTCATCTTACCACTCTTTCCTCACCTTCTGTTCCCTATTCTAACACTCTGTCTCCTCTCCCTTCTCTGTATGCCAATCCCCTTCTTTTCTCTTTCATGCTCCCCAACCTCAGTATCCACCTCATCCTCCCCTTCTCTTTATCCATTCTTACCTTACCAATCTGAAACTCGTCTCAACCTCCTCTATTTATCCTCTTTCCGCCTCCACAGTTCCTCTTTGTCAATTCGTCTTCCCCGTATATCATTTCATCTCATCTTCCAACTCTCACTCATCATCTCCTCCTCTCCTTCTAACAACCACTCCTCGCTCTCCTTCTGCGTCGTTGTCCTCCTTCCCTTTCTATCAGTCCATCTCCTCCTCACTCTCGCTATCTCCTCCATTCCCTCAACATGACTGTCCCCTCCTCCATTCTTTCTCTTGTACTCTTGTACTATATACTTTTCCTCTCAGTCCATATCCTCCTCTCCCCATACCTCTCTGTATCGATCTCCTCCTCCACACCCTCTCTTGATCAGTCTTCTCTTCCTCTATGACTCCTTTACCTTCTATATAGCCCCATCTAGTCCTCACACCATCTGTGATTTGTCATCCTCTTCACTCTCTGCATCCATTCTCTCCTCCTCCCTATGTGCTCACCCATATTCTTTGTAAACCTATTGAACCAAACTGCTACGGTCATCAGTACCTAAACTAACAAACTACTTAAACTACGGACAACACACACACCCACCCACGCTTGAGGGAGGACTCTAACATCCTCTGAGAGCGACTGCCCAGTCTGTAGCATGATCCCTTAGACGACGCGGTCACTCGCGCACGACCGCACAAGTTTCCTTTACAGAATGAGAACATCGCCATTCTACGTTCTTTGTTGTACTAATACACTGCAGGTACAACATTCCGGTGTCTTTTGTGCAACGTTTATGCAATTGGGTGGCAAACAACGTCATGCACCAAACATGTAGGCTACCATGCATGGGTAACGGACCAGCAAGACACGTCGGTACTATTACCACACAACCCACTAGTCACACAGCGCAGCATACATCCCTCATAGTGAAAAAAACAACAACAGTATATCTGTTGCTTGTAGTCAGAGCATATTGATGATACTGGAGAAACTTGATGTTTCTGTCCGAAATGGTTGAAACCGATTTAGGAATGTTGGAGGAGATCTTGAATATACATACATTATTAATAACCTGTTTTACACTGTAATTCAGTTTATATTTTCGGTGCCTCAACAATTATACACCGAATTTGATTTTCATTCTCCAATTTTTCATATATGTCCATAAATTTTCTTCAATATTTCTTCTGTTGATAGATGTCTGAATTCCTTGAATCCGTGTGGTCTTCTTTTTTCTCTTCCTAGTGGCTTCGATTCCATAATTCTCTGTGCCAATGTCACCTTCGACATACTTCTTGTATGTACATATCGAAATCAATATTTTCTTCTATAAGATCTGTAATCAAATTTGTAAGAATCATTTTCTTTTTCATGCCATCATTTCTAATTCTTTCCTGTGTTGGTATCTCTGCAGACCGTCAAAAAAGTCCATCTCAGCTGCCATCAATGTTTTTACTACTTGCCATTTAATGTACTTCTCACCCATTTGTCATATTGCGCACAAAACTGTATTGAAGATTTTTCTTTTTTCTATCCTTTCTGATATTCCTGTTCCATAGAATACCATTTACTGTTCCCAGAATTTATTCTCGAATTAATTTTCTTGTCTTGATTGGCATCTTGTGTTATATTGACTGCTACATATTTCTACTCTTCAGAGTGTTTAACACTCCCCAATCCTTTCTCCACTGCCAAATCTTGATTTGTGTTTCCTATTACCATACATTTTGTTTTATCCCGCTTGATCCAAGTCCCGAATTTTCAGACTCCTCTATTAAATTCCTAGTCAAGTGCTGTATGTCTTATCTTGTGACAAAATTAGCTGGTCATCAGAAATTGGAATGAACATTAAAACAGCATCATTTACTGGGATCCCCATGTTTTTATATTTTCTTCAAAAATGTTCAAATGTTTGTAGAGTCTATGGGACTTAACTACGGGGTCATCAGTCACTAAACTTACAAACTACTTATGAACTAGCTACAACTAAGGACGGCACAAATATCCATGCCCGAGGGGGGATTCGAACCCCCCGACCGTAGTGGCCGTGCAGACCGTGACTGAAGCGCCTCAGTCCCCTCGGCCACCGCGGCCGGCATATTTTCTTCTATAATTTTCCAATGCGTTTTATAATCAACAGGACAAAATGGTCATTTGCATACCGTATCTTTTAACGGCCCCGTACCTCATTCGCTAGAAGCGGGGCCGCTATGGGATCACTTGTCAATACGAGTACATTCGTAGTTCCACCCATCAAGTAAAATATTATAAAAGACGTATCCAAAGAAGCATAGAAGTATATTGTATCAGAAGTTTTTTTTATTTTTTTTTATTTTATTACTTTTCTTAAGAAATGTCAATTTTTCTGGTAAGCTTGTGAAACCGCGGTGGAATGGCCGAGCGCTTGAAGGTGCCTTGCTGCGGAGAGAGTGGTTGCTCCCCGTCGGAGGTTCGAGTCCTCCCTCGGCCGTGTGTTTTTGTGTGTGTGTGTGTGTGTATGTGTGTGTGTGTGTGTGTGTGTGTGTTGGAGTTTGTGACACTTGCACAGAGTGACACTTGCCTGGATCCCAAGACAGTGTAGGTAATGAACAGGCCTATCCGTCGCAGGTACCCATGGGCTCGCTCGCTATCTGGGTTGTGAGAGCTCGCAGTAAAATGAAACGGTCAGTTATGGTTACGTAACACAGCACGGGTAACTGGACACGCAGAAGAAGTGCAAACAATTTGCCGTCTTGGGAGAAATAATCGTGTTCGGCGTAGACTAATTAACTAACGTACAGTATATACCACAAAATATTTAAAGGGAGACTCCACTCAAAAATTTAACTTTTCTTCTACTTCGGCGACAGCAAGAAAAATTTTAAAATTGTGTCTACTATGTAAGGATGTAGCAACACCCAAGGGTTTACGTTGAAATAAACAAGATCAAAAGCTTGGTATTTTTTTTTTTATTGTACTTATGCGTGTCGGGCTAAGCCTACCATCGAGTACCTGGTAAGAAAATACAATTTAATTAATACAAGTAATACTTTATTACAATGAAAACCCTCTTATGTATATTGAAAATAATAATACCTAACAGCATAATAGTATATTGATTGAAGTCTATAAACAAGAATTGAGATAGGGAGGAAACGCCTTGTACCACAGGGCAGCACCTTTCTATTGAAGACAAAATGAAAATATATGTTAATCAGTAATAAATTATGTAGTTTTATGAAATGTCTGAATAGGAAACATATTTTTAACAATTTGGTTGTGCATAATAGATATTTTGGTACGATAAATACGTCTTTTATGAGTCACTAGGGTGCTTTAGCTCATGATCTGTGAAACACGATTTACGTTATGTAATCTGTGTCACTTTTTAACTGAAATTTTGTATTCACATTTAGGTACGAGATATAAATTGTTGTCTTAAAAAATATTTCAGGTAAATCGTAGTTTTTCTCAAAAGAGATGTAGTTATTGGTATCGTAGTTTGTGTTAAGGGTAATATAAGAAAGGTCCTGCAACTGATTGTCTGTGTATTTATTTGGAGATTTCTCATAGTTACTGCAAAGGCCGTGTTTCCGACTGTGAAAGTCACGAATACTGTCCTGTCGACTATGATCGGTTGATATAGCTGGTTACAGATTGGGGGGAGGGGGGCTACGGTGCTCAATGTCTGTCGCACCAAGAAAATATGTTTGCATCACTGAGAGCGCGGCTGTTGTCGCCTTGGAGGACGAGTATGTCCACACCCGCTATCACCTGGATCCAGTAAAGAGGACAACACTGGCTCTCCAGGAATTTTTAAGTAAACATTCTTGTTCGTGTTCAGTGTACCGTGAATAGTAGGCCCCAAGTCATGGCCTGAAGTGCGATGTACGTTTTTTTTATGGGCATTAAGTACCTAATACAATGCTGCCAAACCTACTGTAATACTCCTAAAAAATGAGATGTCGTGAACATTAATGATAGGATATTGGTGCGCCCTATGTTGTCAAATGTTTGTTAAGCTTAAAGGACTTAACTGCGAGGTCATCATTCCCTAAACGTAGAAACTTACCTTTACCTTGGTAAAACGTTTTTAAAGTTTTGTTGCATGCACTTCAACGTAGACAGAAAGCAATAATACATATTTTGTCAATGCGTTGTAGCCTAATGCTCTTTGTTTCTCCGAAGGAATGGTAGCCAACCTAACCACAATGAATTTTGGAAACTGCTGCAGCTATGGTGGAGTGGCTGAGCGCATTGAGGCGCTACACTGCGATGCGCGAGGCCGTTCCCCGTCGAGGGTTCGAATCCCCCCTCGGACATGGATGTTTGTTCTGTCTTTAGTGTAAGGTAGTTCACAAGCAAGATAATTTATGATGGCCGAAGTGAAGAAAATATAAAATGCAGAATGGCTATGGGAGAAAAGCGTTTCTAAAGAAGCGAAACTTGTTAAAATCCAATATTAATTTAAATGTTAGGAAGTCCTTTCTGAAAGCATTTGTCTGGAGTGTTGCATTGTATGGGAGTGAAACGATGACAATTAGAGTTCAGGTAAAAAGATGACAGAAGCTCTTGAAATGTCATGCTACAGACGAATGATCAAAATGAGATGGGTAGATCACGTAACTAATGAGGAGGTGCCTGACCGAATCGGGGAAAAATGAGTTTCTGGCTTATCCTGACTAAGAGAAGGGACAGATTGGTTGGACACATTCTGAGACATCAAGGAATTGTCAACATCGCATTAGAAGGAAGTGTGTTGGGTAAAAATCGTAGAGGGAGACCGAGGGACGAATATAGTAAGCAGATTCAAATCAAATGTTTCAAATGTTTGTATAGTCTATGGGACTTAACTACGGGGTCATCAGTCCCTAAACTTACAAACTACTTATGAACTACTTACGAACTAGGACGGCACAAATATCCATGCCCGAGAAGGGATTCGAACCCCCGACCGTTGTGGCCGTGCAGACCGTGACTGGATCGCCTTAGTCCCCTCGGCCACTGCGGCCGGCAGATTCAAAAGGATGTAGGTTGCCGAACGTTTTCTCAGATGAAGAGACTTGCACAGGACAGGGTAGCGTGGAGAGCTGCATCAAACCATTCTGCGGACCGAAGACCACAACAACAACAACAACAACAAAAGTTCATAAGTAGTTTGTTAGTTTAGGGACTAATGATCCCACAGTTAACTGCCATACGCTTCACAAACATTTGAACATTTTTGAAACTCAAATGTTCAAATGTTTGTAAATCTATCGGACCAAACTGCGTGGTCATCAGTCCGTAGCTTACAAACTACTTAAACCTAGGTAAACTAACCTAAGGACAAACACACACACCCATGCCCCAGGGAGGACTCGAACCTCCACGGCGAGCAACCGCGCGCTCCGCAGCGAGACGCTTTAGACCGCTCGGCTACTCCACCGCGGCATTTTTGAAACTCCTCCAGTCTTGTTTATAACATTTCGACAAATGGTCTGGCCTAGAGAAACTGATAAAGATGACGATGCTATTTGACATCACCGAGCTGGAAAAAGCTTAAAATTTGTACCGAGGCCTGGGTTGGAATCCGGAAGTCATAATCGCTTCTGCCCAGGAAGCAGGTGGACCCGAGTTCGAATCTCGACTCTGATACAGATTCCATTTGTATGCTTGAGCCTGTATCCAGTTGCCAGGTGCGTGTTCTCCTCGGTCCGTTGGATTTCGGCAGGCGGTAGTGCGGCACGGCACGGTGATCTGCAGCTGTAGCACGGCTGCGCTATCCCGCTGTAGCAGGCAGGCTGCAGCCGCCGGCTGCTTGCTTGCTTTCTCTCGGGTTACATAAAACGCGCTGCCCGGCCTTGCCACTCCACCCGCGGTGCAGCGCCTGCGGAGGCTGGCGAAACAGCGGAAAAACAGGCGCCGGCGTAGCGCTGACACACTCCGCAAGGCGCGGTAAAGGCTCAGAGGCACGCGGCGTGTCGCCTGCAGCAGGTCAGCTCTCTTTCCATACGTCACAAAGAGGCGGGGAGACTACCGAGCGAGCGATATGAAGCGATGCACGTGCCGGCAGAACCGCTTACACAAGGTACAAAAGGACAGGGCTTTGGCACAACCGTCACTTGTACTCTGGTGACTGGTGTGGAAAGGTCGCTGACGTGCCTACTGGCACGCGACGGATAGCAACAGACTTTCAACGCGGAATGGCAGCTGCAGCTACTCATATTGCATTTTACGTTTCGGACATGTCCGAAAGAACAGCCACACAAACACACACACATACACACACACACACACACACACACACACACACTCATATATATATATATATATATATATATATATATATATGTGTGTGTGTGTGTGTGTGTGTGTGTGTGTGTGAATGTCTGTACAGTTACTAATTTTTACCCGGGGAAGGCTTTAGGCACGGTTTTATGGCTATCGGATTGCTATTTATATATAAATTACTGTGAATGTCTGTTCGGTGTACGCTTATCACGTCCGAACGACAAGACGCAGACACTTAAATATTTGTACAGTAACTAATTTATACCTGAGGAAGGTTTTAGGCACGGTTTTATACCGATCTGATAGATATTTAGTAATTTGAAGAATATAACGCGAAATGCGGAGCAATAATTACTCTTTGAAAATTGTATTTACTCTTAGAAAATGGTTTTATTGGTTGCATTGTTGCTTGAGGGTTGATAATGATAAAAGGGTGCAGTATAATGGGATTGAAAGTTATCGGTGTATATAAAATTCTACGCGCGCGCGCGCGCGCGCGCGCGCGCGTGTGTGTGTGTGTGTGTGTGTGTGTGTGTGTGTGTGTGTGTGTGTGTATGTGTGTGTTAATATTTCACTCTGCAGTGAAAACTGCGGAACGCAAACGAATGGTCTGTGTGTAATTATTGTCCAAAGTCTCCCGTTGTACACCATAGCAGTTCCATGCCTATAGCTATAAGGGGGTAGAAGATATGGTGGTTGAAAGTCATCAAATTATAAAAAAATTCGGACTGAAGGGCAGCGATGACGTTTGCGACTCTACAGTAAGGAGGTTACATACAGCGAAACGTGATGCCACATACCATATCTTTGGTCTATGCGTGCTACAATGTCTTCTGCTCTTTCTCTGTAAGGATAAGCATACGAATAAGGAAATATAAGAAGAAATCAATAATGCAGTAAAAAGAAATATCTTTTAATACATCTCTTTAAAAAATCGATTTGACGTTTCGCAAATTACATCAAGTGATCGATCAGTGATATTATTACAATCATTATTTTTTTTATTTGAATGTTGATTAAAATGTTTGTTTCTAAAGAAGGTATTGTATTTCATTTCATCCTTCAAAACCAGTCTCATAGCACACTACTGAAAGATAGCTTATCTATCATAATCAACCAACACGCGAGCGGAGCCGCAGGTTTAAACTATAAACATTTTACTTCACTTTTACGTCATCTCATTACTTTTGTCCGTCATTTCTAAATTAAAAGATAATCGGAAACGGATAATTTCAATATTTTGTCAGCACTAAACAAGATGACAGACTTTTTTTTTACCTCGGGCGCCAAGACAAACTCCTAAATAGTTATAATGTTATACGCTCGATAAAAAAATACAATTCTTTACTCTCTCACGCTAGCTTTCAGATTAGTTGGAATGTCTGCAGCTTTAGAATATAAGAAAGGCTACTACATTATTCTAATTTTTAAACACAAACTATACTGTGTGTTTGTGTTCAACCTTCTCTTAACTTTTTTTTTTCTACATAAATACTGTTCAGCTTTCTCTAAACTTTTCAAATATTACACACAACAACTAGCTTGTCACAGAGATCCCAGGTATTACACACTAGATTCTCGCCAAACTGACCCTAATTTGCACCACTAAACAATACTTTTCGCACGAAACAAGAATACGTCTCCTCACAGTTTTCTAAAAGTACTCTATATTTATACGGTCGTTTCCCCCTCCCCAATGAATCAATACTTAGTGACACCTACGATATTGCAGGTCGGACGTACCCCCGTGGAAACAATCCTGGCAGCGTCCATGGTTTGAATAGGAAAGAAGTGACGTATTGGATTGTGTTTGTCACAAAATCACAAGATGTATTACTTGTTAAATACCAATTTACCGCAGAGCTTTTGTTTTATGGCGGATGCAAAACGTTTTAAAATCATGTATATAGAGTGTTTCATGATGTTCATTGTCTTATGTGATTATTTCTGTCCAACAAGGTCTCTGTTTCTTAAGAATTCTCAAACAGTGTGTGGTAGTTATTGCGTGTAACAATGACTTGCACGGATGAGAATAAGTAATTGATGCCGTAGGCTCGTCACAAGTGTGCAGGATAGAAGACAGGCAAATAGCGAAACGCTTTCGTCAATATGATTCCGCTGAGGGTAACGAACTGCGCACTTAGAAAACTAGAGATTCGGTGCAGGTGGACAAACTGCGTGAGAGAAAAAAAAAAAAAAAAAAAAACCACGAGAGTCAGTAAACGTTTCAAACAGTAACGGGATGGCACTCTGAGTCTCGTGGATTACGCGTTACTCTGTAAAGAAAACATACGACTTGCAACAGCGCTACTGCTTTATTTTATCGACGGTGGCGGCGATAGTTCATGATACCGCTTCGTATTTATGTGACTCGCATGTAAACATTTCATTGTCGATGCAGACAGTACTCTCTACATGCTCGATAAAACAGACGAACGCTCAAAAATACAGTGCTGAATCCCTAACAAGTGACGCTGCAGCAGAATTTCTGTGAAGGCAACTTGTGCGAAACCATATAAAAGTAGAGGGTTGCGTAGGACAAACAATAGCAGCAAGAGGTTACAGAATAAAACGCGAAGGGTGAATATGTACTGAGGCACTCATCGAGTATAACCTATCCTAACAACAAGAAAAAAATATATTGTTTTCAAAGCAGGTAAATGGGGCGAATAAACGCGTAAGCAATGTGTACACTATATTCATAAGTGTACCATAATTTGATGTTGTGTCTGCAAGTACACCAGCCCACTACAGGTATCTGAAAAAAATTACTTTCTATGTGTCTTCTTCATTTTTTCTTTTACCTTTATACTACATCTAAACCGTGTCGGCATGTTAAGTATCGAACGTGACATTGTTAGTATTAGGCGGTGGCCTGATTCTCTTCCATCGACGTATCTTGCAAGCTAAGCTCGTGGGGCAAAAGCAGTTATCCATCTGTAGATAAATCGCTTCAAACATAAGCGTGTCAGTTCACATCTCGTCTTGATAACCGCTTGGATTCGATTAGAAGTGAGTCGACAAGGTTTTGCGGGTACATCGCACGCAGGTTCAGTCGACCGCCGAAGACTTGACTGCGCAGTTCCACGAAAGTGTGGGGCTACCTCAATGGATTGACCGAGCGCTCTAAGGCACCATGCTGCGAAACGCGCGGTTGCTCACCGTCGGAGGTTCGAGTCCTCCTTGGGGCATGGGTGTGTGTGTGTGTGTCTGTCCTTAGCTTAGCTTACGTTAGGTCTGTAAGCCTATGGACTGATAACCAGAATATTAAGTCCTCCAATCCTCCCCTCCCTACAAACAACACACACAAAAAAAAGTGAATTCGTGACCTGGTATCGGTATTTTACTCGGTGTTCTAATATGTCAGACAGATTTTCTTACGAAGTTTTATTTAGATGATTTTTACAAGTTAATCGCGATGTGATTGGATGTGAAGTGTTCAGAAACTCTTGCACCCCTTAAACTTTGTTTCTGTCATTTCGAAAAAATAGCGTTATGAATTGCAAACTCATCATGTATTTCTTGAAAAAATTTCAGAACTGATGTTTTAAAATATACAAATATTACAAAAATGTGTGTTAACGTGTGTGCGTGCACATGTTTGTGTGTGTGTTCCAGATCTCCTCTTAAACTATTAAACCGATTTCAATTAAACTTGATCCACATATTTTTAGCGTCAGAAAATAACTGGTGTGAATGTAAACATTACTTATGGAAATATGACGCCATAAACATCGAAATTCATGAAAACTCCCACATCATGCAACATGTTACGTGTCCTCTCCTAAACTCATGGACTGATATGATCCAAACTTGGTAGACTGTTTCTTTACCATAAGGTAAAAACAGCTGTAGGCGGAACAACTACCTTTGACATGTAATTCATAATATATGACGTCGTACAGAAATGAGAGTCGCAAAAAGCTACCGCTTCAAACGACGCATGAATATCGCCTAAAAACCACACCCAGGCTGGGCGGACCATCGATGTACGTCTTAAATATGTCGGACGTCACACCTCCCCGTTCCGGGAAGTGGCGCCTTAAGCCACGTGACTAATCCTCCTGGTAGTCAGAAAAAATAATTTTCCTCAAACTAGTCACCGGATTAAGCAAGTCGCTGTTCATTCCGAGCCAAGAGCGCCCCTGTGTTAGTTTGTAGAGGAGGCAGCAGGTGTGGTAAGACCAGAGAGTATGGGGTATTTTCGTCGTTTTCGAAGACAACTGGCGATTTGTAAGTAGCCATTAACAAGCTACAGTTAAGATCCCGGAGCGCGCGCCTGCTCCCCGTCGGATGTTCGTTCCTCCGTCGGGCATGTGTGTGTGTGTGTGTGTGTCGTTTTTAGCATAAGTCGGTATAAGTAGTTTGTAAACCTAGGGACTGAGAAACACTGCAGTTTGGTCCCATAACATTACAAAAGTTTGATCAAAAATGTTCAAATGTTTGTTAAGCTTATGGGACTTAACTACGGGGTCATCAGTCCCTAAACTTACAAACTACTTATGAACTAGCTAAGACTAAGGACAGCACAAATATCCAAGCCCGAGGGGGGATTAGAACCCCCGACCGTAGTGGCCGTGCAGACCGTGACTGGCGCGTCTCAGTCCCCTCGGCCACCGCAGCCGGCAAAGTTTGATCTGATTTGAGTTATGACCCTGTTAGAAACTTTGTCCTGCTACTAAAATAGGACTCCTGAAGCGTTTTGTTGCAGGAAAAACATCTGGCAATATATCTTTTTCCGTTTTCCTCAGAGGATCTACATCTACATATCTACATACATACTCCGCAATTCACCGTAAGGTGCGTGGCGGAGGGTACACTGTACCACTACTAGGCATTTCCTTTCCTATTCCACTCCCAAATTGAACGAGGAAAAAAAGAATGCCTATATGCCTCCGTACGAGCCCTAATTTCTCTTATCTTGTCTTTGTGATCTTTACGCGAAATGTAAGTAGGCGGCAGCAAGATCGTACTACACTCAGCTTCAAATTCCGGCCCTCTAAATTTACTTAACAGAAATTCACGAAAAGAACGTCGTCTTTCTTCCAGCGATCCCCAATTGAGTTGCCGGAGCATTTCCGTGACACTCGCGCATTGATCGAACCTACCGGTAACAAATCTAGCTGCTCGCCTCTGAACCGCCTCTATGTCTTCCTTAAAACCGATCTGCTGCGGGTCCCAAATACTTGAGCAATACTCAAGACGTGGTCGTACAAGCGTTTTATACGCGATCTCCTTTACAGGTGAAGTACATCTTCCCAAAATTCTCCCAATAAACCGAAGTCGGCTGTCTGCCTTACTCACAACTGTCCTTACATGCTCGTTCCATTTCATATCGCTCTGCAATGTTACGCCTAGATATTTGAACGACGCGACCGCATCAAGAAGCTCACTACTGATGCTGTATTCGAACATTATAGGACTGTTTTTTCTACTCATGCGCATCACCTTACATTTTTCTACATTGAGAGCTAGCTGCCATTCTTCGCACCAACTAGAAATTTTGTCTAAGTCAACCTGTATGCTATTACAGTCAGTTACAGACGACACCCTCCCATACACCACAGCATCATCAGCAAACAGCCGCAAATTACAACTTACTCTGTCCATCAGATCATTTATATAGATAGAAAATAATAGCGGTCCTATCACACTCCCCTGGGGCACGCCTGACGATACACTCGTCTCTGATGAACACTCGCCGTCCAGAACAACGTACTGCGTTCTATTACTTAGGAAGTCTTCCAGCCAGTCACAAATCTGTGAACCTATTCCATAAGCTCGTATCTTCGTTAGCAGTCTGCAGTGTGGCACCGTGTCGAACGCCTTTTTGAAGTCGAGAAAAACACAATCCGCCTGTTGCCCTTCGTCCATGGCTCGCAAGATGTCATGTGAGAAAAGGGCAAGCTGAGTTTCACATGAACGATGTTTCCTAAACCCGTGCTGATTCATGGAAAGAAGCTTTTCCGTTTCAAGGAAATTTACTATATTCGAACTGAGAATATGCTCCAAAATTCTACATGAAACCGATGTCAACGATATTGGCCTGTAATTGTATGGGTCAGTTCTCTTTCCTTTCTTATACACGGGAGTCACCTGCGCTTTTTTCCAATCACTAGGAACTTTGCGCTGAATTAAAGATTCGCTATAAATGCAAGCTAAGTAGGGGGCCAATGCCGCAGAATAGTCTTTGTAAAACCGAACTGGTATTCCATCCGGACCAGCAGACTTTTTCGTATTTAGCTGTCTCAGCTGCTTCTCTACACCGGAAATACCTATTGCTATGTCCCCCATTTCGGAATTAGTACGTTGATCAAATGATGGTATATTTGTGCGGTCCTCCTGCGTGAAAGATTTCTTAAAGGTTAAATTTAGAACTTCAGCTTTCCGTTTGCTTTCTTCTATTACTGCCCCGGAATGATCAACTAGTGACTGGACAGTGGGCTTTGACCCGCTTATCGATTTTACATAGGACCAGAATTTTTTCGGGTTCTCGGAAAGATCTTTTGCTAAGGTATGGCTGTGATAATTATTGTATGCTTCACGCATCGATCTTTTTATAGACGCACGAATCTCTACTAACTTTTGCCTGTCATCATTTGCGTGTTCTTTTTTGAATCGAGAGTGCAACAGCCTTTGCTTTCTCAGCAGCTTTCTAACATTATTATTATACCACGGTGGATGTTTTCCATCCTTAATTGTCTTTACTGGCACATATTTCTCTAACCCTTCATTAACAATGCATTTAAATTTAGTCCACAAGGGTGAGGGTGGGAGGCTCCTACCCATCCTCCTCTCCTCTTGCCACCTCAAGGTTATAGGCGCCTCGCTTAGGACCAAAGAGGCATTGCTTTTGCTACACTGTCATAAACAAAGAATATGTGATATTACACCATACTAAGCCCTCAAGAACTAAAAACGTATGCTAAGTTTAGGTTTAGTACAAAGTTATTCGCACATAGAGAATCCTTCTATGATGGTTGGAACTTAAATAATGGTGGGTAGTACAGTACTTCCCCCGAAAAGAGCAGGAATTGGTCTCGTTCGATTTGTCTTGCGATCTTAAACTTCAGCGTAAAATGTACGGAAGCGTTATTAACGAATCGATCGCTGATAAATAGGAGGTATGTCAACAAAGGAAGTTCCGTTTGGTTATATAAACCAAACGCGAACAGATGCAGAAAATTATTTATTGTATAAAAATCTGCAACTGTTCAACTACTTTTCTACATAACTTCCGAAATTTTGTAGGCACTTGTTATTGCTTGGGACACGTTTTTGTGGGCCTTCATCATAGAAGGTTGCCGCCTGTGTATTCAACCATGTGGGAAACATGTTCTTTCAGCTCATCATCGTTGAAGTGGTGACCACCAAGGACAGATTTTAGGTGTAAGAAGAGATGAAAGGAGTCTTTTTCTTCCTTTCACGTTGCCGCCCGACCTCACAAGGCGAATGTGACCAAACAACTCCTACGGGAATTTCACTGGGACGTGTTTGATCATCCTCCGTACAGTCTCGCTCCTAGCGACTTTCTTCTTACACCTAAAACCTGTCCATGGTGGTCAACACTTCAGCGATGATGACGAACTGAAAGAACATGTTACCACATGGTTGAATACACAGGCGGCAACCTTCTACGAAGAAGGCATAAAATTTCAAATGTTTGTAGAACTTATGGGACTTAACTACGGGGTCATCAGTCCCTAAGCTTACAAACTACTTATCAACTAGCTAAGACTAAGGACGGCACGGGGGATTCGAACCCCCGAACGTAGTGGCCGTGCAGACCGTGACTGGAGCGCTTCAGTCTCCTCGGCCACCGCGGCCGACGAAGAAGGTATACAAAGACTTCTGCCACGCTACGACAAATGCCTACAAAATTTCGGAAGCTATGTAGAAAAGTAGTTTAACAGTTGCATATTTTTGCACAATAAATATTTTTTCTGCATCTGTACACGTTTGAGTTTTATAACCAAACGGAACTTACTTTGTGGACATACCTCGTATTTCTGACCAGGAAGACTACAAATGTCATTACCACCCTTCCATTCGCAGCAAATGAAGGAGTACTGTTAGTTTCCTGCCTAATGCCAGCGCGACATATTAGTAAATTAATAAATTAGTAAATTAACAGCCAAATAAGTTTTACATGCAAGAATAGAAATGCCGTTGCTGCTGGTTTCATTCGCAGCAGTTGATGTGCTCTTACGCTGCTGCGTAACGAATTCCTAAGCAGTAAAGCTTTATATACAAGGGTCGGAATTCAAATAGTGGCAACACTACTGTGGGGACGCTGTGCAATGGACTCTAATATTGTCGCTGATAGCACTCGTTGTTGACATACCTACCTTACCGCCGAGCAAATGAACTCGCCCGTCCCACGTCACCGGCGTGCGCACAATCGAGGGAAACAGTCACTTGTGAGCGAGCGGTCTAACGTAACGGTGTCACGTTCCTCCACGACAGACCGTCAATGCACAGTATTACTGTTCGCTTTTGGAACATTACCAGCGACCAGCAACACTTTCTGCGCAACCCACCCATCATTTTGCACGACAATGCGTGGGCGCACACAGCGCATGGTATGGCTCCTCTGTTCGATCGCTGGGACTGGGAAGTACTGTACCATCCACCATACTCCCAGAATGTAAGTTCAAATGTTCAAATGTTTGTTAAGCTTAAGGGACTTAACTACGGGGTCATCAGTCCCTAAACTTACAAACTACTTATGAACTAGCTAATCCTAAGGACGGCACAAATATCCATGCCCGAGGGGGGATTCGAACCCCCCGACCGTAGTGGACGTGCAGACCGTGACTGGAGCGCCTCAGTCCCCTCGGCCACCGCGGCCGGCAGAGAACGTAAGTCCTTGTAACTTTGATTCGATTCCGAAGATGAAGGAACCACTTCGTGGCATTCGTTTCAGAACTGTTCCAGAGATTCGACAGGCAGTAGGACGCTCCATTCGCACCATCAACAGAATAGGCTCTGAAAACGGTGTACTATGCCTTCCACGTCGCTGGCAACGGGTTCTACACAACGCTGGTGACTACTTTGAATGTCAATAACAGGTGCAAACAAGTAACTCTTTCGTATCGGTTGGGAATAAATATTTGCCACTATTTAAGTTCCAACCCTCGTAGTACAGAGGGGCATTCACTTTGCCACCTGCAGTAATCGAGCAGTCTGCGACGTACCAGTCACGGTTTGCATGGCAGCAGCGGTCGGGGGTTCGAATCCCCCTGGGGCATGGATGTTTGTGCCGTCTTTAGTACAAGCTAGTTCTTAAGTAGTTTGTATGTTTAGGGACTAATGACCCAGTAGTTAAGCCCCATAAGCACTAAAAAAATTTGATTTCATTTCGCTTTCACTTTCCAGAGCCAACTCGGCCTGATAAACACGCGAAGTGGAAAGTTGGCTACCATTTCACATTCAGAGGAATCACGAAAGCAGAGATCTGAGACGTCGAGCCGAGTATTCAAAATTGTTAAGCCCGGTTACAAAACAGCAGTAGCCCGAGAGCAGGAAATTAAGTTTGCGCCAGTATTCCCATTAAGTGGCGGGCGAGGGCTGCGTTTGTGTAATTAGTTGCGCAGTCTCTCGTTTCGGAAGGCGCGTAGACAATTGCCGGGAGATCTGCAATACGAGTGGCGCCCCTGCCCTAAGAGGAGTTCTGAGCTCCCGGAGAAGGCGCAACGCACCCGCGACCGCCGACCGCGGTGGAGACTATTGCGCACAGAAATGCGCCACTTTCCGAGGGGGCGTGAAATAACGGCCACAGAGCGAACTCTTCTTGTCGACCTTTCCGAGCGCCGCGCAGATGTAGAAAGCCACGAGGAAATACTTGGCGAAGCGCCATCCGTTATTGCTCTGGGTAGTGGCCTTTAAGTATCTGTAAACCTAGCTCGTACTCTGTTGCCGCTGCCCACGAGAATAGAACTCCTAGAGCGCTGTATAGTACAAGCACAACCATCCGCCCTTTTGAATCCCACGTTGAAGGCGCGTGTTGAAACACTACGGATCACTTGCGCTTTTTAATATGCTCTTGATGCCATCTTCCAACAATGGAAAATCCGATAGGAATATCAATAATGGAGGATATGTAACAACTCACCGTAAAGAGGCTCGCTGAGTTGCTGACAGAAACGAAAATGGGTAATCACTTTCACACAACTTAAATTTTCGGCCATGGCCTTCGTTAGAAAAAGAAACACATACATTCACGCAATCATTCAGACGACTATAAACACACAACTATTATGTCCGCCCACTCCAGCAACACAAGCTAGGCTGGAGTGGCCGGAAATGACAGTTGTATATAGTTGTCTGAGTGATTACTTGAATGTATGTGTTTCTTTTTCTAACGAAGGCCATGGCCGAAAATTTGAGTTGTGTGAATGTGATTATCTATTTTCGTGGCTGTCAGCAACTCCGCGAGCCTCTTTACGATGTTTTTACCTATACTTAACGCCTTCTGCTTATTCATAAGCGGATTAAATGTGTGTCAGTCTGTCACCGATAGAACTGTGCATGCGCAGAGCTGATGTAGAGTTCCATAAGCGGCTGTGCGCATGCGCAATAGCGTAATATGTATATATATATATATATATATATATAAAAAAAAAAAAAAAAAAAAAAAAAAAAAAAAAAAAAAAAAACCTTATGGAGCGGGCTGTTTGAGATCCGGCCCATAAAGAGTCGCGGTTTTATTCAGCCAATATCAGACAAGCTGATAGTGGGGCAAAGGGGGATCCCAATTGGGAATAAGTGGGAGGGGCTTACCAGCTCCGGCATAAGCCTTACAACCAAGGAAAACGTCCAATAACTATAATAAACGTTTTTCCGTGAAGTGACTGCGAAAGAGTAATTCTCTGTGCTAGGGTTGACGGATATTCATGACTGTTAAATAGTTATTGGTGTTAGAATCAATTCTTAAAAATATTTTTAGATTGATGCTATTACCAAGAGTGACGTAAATATATTATCACTGGAAAAAGACAAAGTTAAGTACAGAATACAGATTTATGTATACCTATTACGATTGTGGCTTGGTATCCGGGACCATAACAAAAATTTTAATATAGAATCCAGTTAAATCTTCAGGATGGAGATTCTTAATCACAATTCATAATATCTAGAAGACCAGTCACTTCTGTTGACTGCCGGGCACTTACTAATTAAATATACTTTCCTAAGGCAGAAAATATTACAGCGCTGTAAATTTATTGGCTTGTATTTGACTGTAAGAGGCAAGCAACTTGAAGTTAATGATTAGAGAGATATTTAGATATATGATACATTCACTTACATTCTACATTAAGGCATATGATGCCATTCTAAAATATTTACCAAATACAGTTCAAATACTTTTCAATTAACCTATTTTCTGGTTTGTAAAATGTACGTCCACATACTTTTACGGTAACTAAGAGTTGCATTCGAAAATAGTTACGGAATATTGTTAAATTCCGATACTGTCCTTCCTGTGTTGCCACATCTAATGTCTCGCATATTTTACATACAACACATTTCAGAGATTTTACGTCAAAAATGTGGTTAGTAACTTTGACGTCTGATTTCGTTAAATAACGGCTAAATAAAGTCTCACTGGTTGAATGCACTTTGAAATAAAGTGAATATTGCATATTAAGTTTTGAATTTAATTCCTTTTATGTACGACTTCTTTCCTGTTCCCATTCTGTGCAAAGTTTCATTTTTTTTTCTAACATCCTGTTCACAGTTTGGCTTAAGCCTACATACCATACTCCCGTGCTGAGACTCACATTTAAATTAAACACTGAACTAATGCGAAATAATATAATTTAAAAACCACTTGCTAGGTAAAGCTAGCTGCTCTCAAGCATCACTTGAAATATAAATTACAGCCCTTATAATAACTCCTTAGTTGGTGGAAATAAAATCAAAAAGAATAACTCGTGTTATGTTAACAATCCTTCGCAAAATTAAACCATTGCTTACATGTATAGTCCTATATTTTCATTACTACCTCTCGGTGAGTATAACTGTTTCTAATATAAATTAAAAAAAAGTTTTAATCTTAGCTTTACACAGATAGTTGCTCGATTTTGGCATCCATACTCGGCGTCCGGAATTTAAAAGCCACGTTTTACGCCATTAGGTGTTTGAAAGAAATCGAGAAAACTTATAGCGACCATGTCTGTTATTATTTAAGCAATTTGGAGCTGCACAGCCAACCATTTCACATCGTGTAACAATAAAATCGCAAAATATTCGCTGCACCAAACGAACCATACAACAATATCGTCGGATTGGGATTCGAAATGGCGGATTGTTCAGCTCGGTATGCTTTACAAGCCCCCGTAGAGAATTTATGATGTCACACTTGTGGTCTTGCGAGAGCCATACATCGTGAACGCCCGGTTCCCTCCGGGCTCTACTGAAACGTGTGTGTTGGACATTAGATAGAAATTTATTCGCTATTGAATGTCTGTGATCGCGATGGGAACAGTTTGATTTGCATCTGGCAGAGATGGCCTGCGACAATCTTTGCTCAGGGTCGGAGTCGGTTCAATATAATTTTTGGCTCTGAACAGCAAGCAGTGTGTCCGTGTGCAAGAACGTTACGGGAGATAATTTTTTATCCAATTTGATGATGGAATCTGACGAAAAGGAGTGAACTGATCAGGTTGTTTGAAAGATTTTGCATACTGATTTTCACAAAACAAAACAATATAATATTTTCAATTTTTCCATGGAGAAGCTGGGGTAAGGCTTCTCTTTGTTGCCCGCTTTGCGAAGTTTATTAATTTTATCCATCTCTTATCAGACATTCAACAGATGGGATTGATTTTGTTTCACATTATGTAATTGTTATTGATCGTACTGCCTTGTTTATCAGTTTATCAATTTTAAAGCATTGTAATTTAAACCACTTCTTTTTAATGAAAATATAGAAGAAAAACAGCTATTAATGCGCAATTCTTATAGGCAAATATTCTTCCTCGGACTAACTCCGAAAGGTGTTTGAAGGACGCTCGCTATCATGTACTGAAAACAAACACAAGGATGACAATACTTTACGTCCACACGGCTGTCCGTTTCCTAATTATATATATACGCTTGAATGTTTAACTCATGGTGCCCGTGTTGCGTTCTGGGATATAAAAAAAAAAAAAAAAAATAAAAAAAATAAAATAATAATAATAATAATAATAATTAAAAAAAAAACTTCTGGACGCCAAAAAATCAGCTGATTAGGTTGCTCTCTTTAACATGTTGCGTTTTAGTTAGCCATCAGTGTATGCGTGAGGCTTCATTATTATTTTTTTTCTGGAAACAATCCATTATGTAAACCACACTCTGAAATTTTTATTGCATGATCAGCCCAATTCAGAGTTCACTTACCTAATCTCCTCAATTCATTGTTGCTTTCGTACCAGTTAAAAATAATTGTTAATTTTTTGTGTAATTCTGATTTGTATGGTGTGTATCACAGGTTCTAACCCATCGAATATTTTTTGTTTTGAATATTACTGTCTTATCCTCCCTAAATGATGAAATTTTAAATTGGTGTACTTAATTAATTTATATTGTAACATGTAAGTATGTAGTCGTGTAGAGAACTGTCCATGCAAAATTAAGAAAATAATATTGATGTTCTATGGACACCTATAAATGATTTGTCCTAGCACATCAACAACACTTATAACTAAACGGCATGGTTAAAAATTAAAAAGGTTTGGGATTTCACGTAAATAAGGAAGAAATTTTAAGACGGAACAAATACAGAACTATAATCCTGAGGTGAAAAATTTTTCAAGGAAAAAAATATTTCATAAGACAGGTAACAAAATAGTAGTCGAAAGAAATGAAAGAAAAAAGTGAACAGTACAGTGAGTATTGGAAGAAGCGTGTAATTAACATTAGTTGATTAACCTGAAGCATAATACTGGATTATAACACTGAACACTCTGATTAATGTCACCACCAATCTTCGCAACGCAGACCGCTGCGACACGTGCAGGAATAGAATCAATGACGCTCTTTAATGTAGTGACAAGGCTTGAAAGTTGCCAATTAAATCAAGCAAGTGAGACTGAATCTAAAACTGGTGAAAGTTTCTCGTTTAAAGTTGCTATTTAAAAGTTCTAATTAAATCTACCTGAATGAATATGGTGAGAGACTGTCATAAACTGAAGTTATAAAAATCTAGCACAGAGCGGGAACAGCATTATTTCTTTGCTTCCCGTTTCCCAACAAATATTAAACACATATAGCCCTGTAAACTCTCTATAAAATCACAAGTTTTTCTAAACATATAGGCACAACGCACTAAGGTAAATAGGCCCTATAATACTTCTTTATTCACATAAAAAATGAAACAATGGGAGCTGCAACTCTGCGTCAGTCCACCTGTAATTTTATACTTGTAAAATAATGTGTTTCTGTGAGCCCTATATCTGGAAATCAGATTTCAGTGGCAATAACGGCTTACTTTACTGCCACGTGAACATTTACATTTAAAGAAAATCTCAAACTCGATACGTATCATGCAACAAAAATAGAAAAATGTGAAAATCAGGAAAATGAGGGACTTGGTTGAGCTGAAATAAGAAAATTAGTAATCATTAAGTTATTTATTTTGCTAAAGAAATATGCCTTTGTTGAGTCTTCAATAATAGTGACTACAATGGGTTTATACAATTCCGTTCCATACAAATATTCTCGTCCTCTTGATGGAAAATTCGTCTTCCAATATAATATATCAAATATAGTTTCATCACCCTTTGAAGGGATACATTCATAGGTACATAATCCAATGAACCAAACTCGGCACGTGAATCGTAGCCGGCCAGCCGAACTACATGGTGGCTACCATACGACTACACCTCGACCTCCACTCGACTGTTCAACTAGCCTACTGTCCACTGCCCGCCTCGGCGGTCAAAGATGCTGCTGTAGCGCAGATGCTACATCGCAGTTACAAAGATATTGTATCGCCGTAGGTCGACGGTTCTAAAACATAGTTAGAGGAAGATAGGATCGTTCGGACCATCCCTCTATGTTTAGCCCACCGTCTTTTCAGCCTTGTCGCCCATTTGTCCGTTTTGTCTAGTTTCTTATTAGTGCCACTGAACCTTTCATTATTATACATATGATGTAGGGGGAAGAGCGGACGTCCTTTCGTTTTCTCTCTTCCCTTGCCTGTCTGCTGTGCCATTTAGCAGTATTGGATTCATCTCTTCCTACGTCCTAGTATGGGCGCTGACGACCACGATGTTGAGCGCCCTAAAGCTCCAACAACAACAACAAAGATATTGTGGTGTACAGTGGTTACAAACATCAACTGATGTTCAAAAAATGTTCAAATGATTGTATAGTCTATGGGACTTAACTACGGGGTTATCAGTCCCTAAACTTACAAACTACTTATGAACTACTTACGAACTAGGACGTCACAAATATCCATGCCCGAGGGGGGATTCGAATCCCCGACCGTAGTGGCCGTGCAGGCCGTGACTGGAGCGCCTCAGTCTCCTCGACCACAGCGGCCGGCCAACTGAGGTTATCGACGCATATAATAGATGAATTTTACATACAAAATAAAGCCGTAAGGTAAATACACGTCCAGATTCACAAAAATAACACAGAAAAATCGATAGATAATGTTCTTCAGCCTATAGCTGCCTAGTGTCAAGGTGACTAGTGCTCTTGACCAGCTGTACTAGGTTTCTCGGCTGAGGATCAGCAGTACGAGTAGCCCAATCGAGGTAGTTCCACAGATTCTTTATTGGGTTTGAATCTGGGGAGGTTCTTGGCCAAGGAATGTCGGTAAACTCATCCTCGTACTCATCGAACCATGCACGTACACTGAGACCTGCGTAGGCCGTTACATAGTCCTGCTGGTAAGTGCCATTGTGCTCGGGGGAAACTAACTGCAGGTAATAATGCTAATGTCCCACAACAATAGAAGCGAACATTTATTGATCCAATGTGCCTTCCACCATGACGAGCTCACCGATAACATACCGCCAGCGCTGGATCTAGGGCAAGTGGCAAATCGGGTGTCTGCCGGTCGACGCTGGCATAGAGGCGTTAACGCTTTGAGGCACAAAATATAAAACCACAGAATTTCATGTGGAAACTAACTGAAATAGTTCATATACACTATAAGGAAATGATAATAATGGTTTATTAATTCTTTTGTACATTTGCTTGCAAATTAGGAGGTGGCTTCAACTGAAGCCACTGTGACGAATAATGACAATGTTCACATTACATATGAAAACACACAACATAAATGTTCAAATGTTTGTTAAGCTTATGGGACTTAACTACGGGTGTGGCCGTGCTGACCGTGACTGGAGCGCCTCAGTCACCTCGGCCACCGCGGCCGGCCACACAACATACTATGAATAGCTTCAGCGTCGGCGGATTAGCCGTGCGTACTGGAGCGCCGTGTTGCGGTGCGCATGGCCGTCCGCCGTCGGCGGTTCGAATCCCCCGTCGGGCATGGATGTTTGTGTCGTCCTTTAGTATAAGGTAGTTCATAAGTACTTTGTAAGTTTAGGGTCTGATGACCCCGTAGTTAAGGCTCTTAAGCTTTACAAAAATTTGAATTTTGAATAGCTTCAAAATAACTACTGAAGGATAAGAATGAAACAATTCCTGTCAGATGACAAACATAAGCCTACACCACATGTTTTACAATGCCACTTGGGTATATCAGGCGTCTTTTTCGTACTACAGTATGCACGACGTTTTGGAGTCCCGTGCTGCGGCATGTGTTTTGCTTCAGACATTCTCATCTCCATAGACACCTGCTGGGTGGGGAGGGAGGGTTTGTACTACATGATGGACCAGGTAAACCTGAATATTTCTAGTCCTAGTACACCAGTTACAATATTACTTCTAAATTCTTTGAATGTTACACTTTCATCGGTGTTGCACAGTGTGTACAACGCATCCCATATTCGCATCATATGCCTTAGCCAGGGAGAGACAAACAATTTGCTCTATACTGCCATCAGCCTCCTTTCTGTTTACAATAGAAACATCATCTGGAGAATTGGTGTTTGATAAAGCAGCGCGTTTGTCTTTCGCTTTTATACAGGCTGTTTCATCATTCCTTACTGACCAGTCAGAATCCCCTACACAGAATTCTTTATCATGCTTCAATTCTGGTAAGCCTTTGCAATTTCCTAGACATTGCGTTCTGGGGAGAAAAAACGATAGGGTACGTTTGAAGACGCACATTGAAGCACAGTGACCCCATATGAAGCCACCATGGAAATGCGGATATTGTGCAAACTATATATATTATTGTGTGTAGTTGTATAGTTCAGAGTATATTTACAACATTTTCATAAATAAATACCTAGGAACATACCTTTACATGCTCAAGAAATATTTACTGGAGTAAATTGAACAGCAGCCACTATCACTGATGCAAACACAAGAATCGGCAACTTTCTGACAACAAAACAGGCTCTGGACGTAAGTACAATTATTATTTTTTTTTTTTTTTTTTTTTTTTTTTTTTTTGAGATGGCAGTACTAAGCAGGGACAGGAGGTGGCTCCAGTTGAAACCAGTGTGTCAGTCGGCTGGAAAACAATAAAATCCAAGGTGGACTTAAGTGAAGCTACTATGCCTCAAAGGGTTAAGTGGTCTCCAGTACAAGGTGACGTCGTGCAGGGGCGGGCAGATCACTCTGGCAGTAGCAAGCTTATGACCCGGTTGGTAAACGTCGAAAATCTGGCACACAGTCACAATAACATTCCTCACACCATGAAACTCCAACGTCCGGCCTGGACCGTTGCTATGATTGTTGCAGGGTGTTGGCTTTCAAAGTTTTCGCGCTGTATCCGCCAACAGCCATGCGTTCCACTGTGTATAAAACGTGATTCATGTCAAAAGGCCACCTTTCCACACTAGTGGATGCCCAGTTGCTCGCGAATTCCAGCCTTCGTTCGTAGATGAACAGCAGTCAGCATGGCTACATGAAACGGGCGCCTGCTGTGTACTCACGTACGTACCAAGGCTCGCTGAACGGTTCTTGAAAACAAACAGTTCGTAGCTCCTTGGGGCATCTCGACGGTCAGTCAATCAGCAGTTGGACGGCTGGTTTTCCGCTCGTTTCTCTCGACCGTCGTTCACCCCTTTCATCTACAGCCGGCGGTCCACCAGAATTGCCTCGACGCTTGTTTTGGACAGGGTCATTTTAACATAAACGCTATACCTAAACCATTTTCAGCGCTAAAAGTTTACAAACTTATCCGTTACGGAAATGCTGTCACCCTTGGTCCGAAAGCCACTTTGGACATAACATAAATAACTCCGTTTCCGCATTCATAAGACTACACTGCGTTCCGCCTCTCCCCAACACAATCTATATGCCGCCAACTGTAGGGTTGCTACCTGATGCTCGTGAATGATTGTTGCACGATAACGTCGAGCACGAGTGAAGTTCACATTAATGTGATTGGACGACGTGTGATTATCATATAATACAGTGGGAGTTGAATGTAACTATGTGATGTAGATCATATGGCTATCTACTTCCTCTAAGACCTAGTCACCTTTTATCAAGTAAACGACATTTAACTATAAAAACTGATGCTTAAATGCACTTTGAAGATAGTAATAACTATCTTAGACTGTTCGCGGATGATGCAGTCATTTATCGGTTAGTAAAATCGCCAGAAGAGCAAAAGCAAATGTAACATGATTTACATAATGAATCATAGTGATGTACTGATAAGTTAGTACTGATAAGTGAGAGATCATCCATATGACCACTAAAGAAATCCGTTATATTTCAATTACACGATAAATCAGTGAAACCTACAGGTCGTCAATTGTACTACATACCTAAGAGTAACAATTACAAACAACTTAAATTGGAAAGAACACACAGAAAATATTGTAGGAAAGGCGAACCAAAGACTACGTTTCATTGGCAGAATACTTAGAAGTTGCAACAGTTCTACTAAAGAAACTGGGCATACTACAGTAGTGTCCCTGTTTTGGAATATTGCGGCGCATTGTGGGATCCACACCAGCCGGCCGCGGTGGCCGAGGGGACTGAGGCGCTCCAGTCACGGTCAGCACGGCCACTACGGTCGGGGGTTCGAATCCCACCCTCGGGCATGGATATTTGTGCCGTCCTAGTTCGTAAGTAGTTCATAAGTAGTTTGTAAGTTTAGGGACTGATGATCCCGTAGTTAAGTCCCATAAGCTTAACAAACATTTGAAAATTTGATCCACACCAGGTAGGAGTGTCTGACAATTTTGAGAAAATTTAGAGAAGGACAGCTCGTTTTGTATTATTGCAATATAGGGGAGAGAGTGTCACGGAAATAACGCATGAGTTGGGGTGAAAATCATTAAAAGAAATGTGTTATTTGTTGCGGCGAGATCTATCTGCGAAATTTTTTTCACCAGCTTTCTCTTCAGAATGCGAACGTATATTGTTAGCAGTCACCTACGCAGGGAGACATGATTATCATAATATAAGAGAAATCAGGACGAAAACAGATTTAGGTGTCTTTTTCCCGCGAGCTATTAGAGAATGGAAGTGGTTCGATGAAGCCTCTGCCATGCACTTCAATGTGACTTGCAGAGTATCCAAGTAGATGGTGGTAAATCTATACAATATTCGTTGAAGAGGACTTTAAAAAATGACTAGTTAGGTTATACATATTTATTTAAATAGATTTGTATTGTTTTGCTCGCTATAGTACGTGAGTGGTTTGGAAAAAGAAAAGAAAAACAGTGAAAACCCAAAGGAACTGCTGAAAACTGGAGAAAATCTAAATTGGCAGTATTCTATGGGCATCGCCAACTTCGGATTAGATAAGTATTTTATATGATGCCAAATCATTCATTCGATTGTGATGCAATTTTCCATACTTGACCTTCAAAACAATAGTAAGGTCACTGTCTGTATAAGATTTCGTACGGTGCAGGATGGAGGGTACTTTACAGTGGACTTCGACACCGTTCGAAGGATCACCATGAAAATTGTCAGATATATGTAAATTTTCAAATGTATGGGAGCGAGGAGATAAACGGAGATAGAGGACAATAGGAGATTGGCTGAGAGTTGTATTATTATAATTGTATATTTCATGACTAAATAAATGAGTTCCTCTAAACGCTGAACAAACAAATAAAAAACGCCTCGTGTGTTTTGTTAGAAATTAGCAAACGTAGATCTACTTCTGTAATATTCCTTGTTCTTTCTGGAGACACTCCCTAGCTACCTGAAACAGTTAACTCTCTTGTAGATGAATCCATGTACGTCGAATGTGCACGTTATTTTATTAATTGCCTCTTGATATTACTCTTCTATTCAATAACACGGAGTTTTTTTGTTTCTTTTTCAGAATTAGCGAAATAGTTTTCGAATGTACGAATTATTTCTAACCTGTAATAGTTTTTCGTTGCTGCTTCGTCAACGACGAAGAGTCTAGTAATAAAATGTTCAAATCATTAAGATTGGGACATACTGTTATTCTCTTCTTTGTTTTCTTTTTCGTATCCACTTTCTAAATACGAATTTGCACACGGGAAACCACTTTATATAGCCAAATTTGCAGTGCAATTAACCATAATTAAGTGTCGAGCACGAAGCATTTAATTTAGGTGATTAAATCCCGAACTTTGCGCGAAGAGTAGCGAGCGTCGTTACCATGTTTTAGAAGCTGTTACTGCGAAACTAGCGCCCACAGCGAACTGTTAACAGAATTACTCAGGCATTAGCAAATTACCCACCGACAGAATTACAAACCACATGTCTAACGAGCAGCACGTGGCAACTGCATAAACAGATTTCCCAGAAACTTCTCTCGGTGGGAGTCAAAATGTACGAAAACGTTTCTTGGCTTATACGTGCTTCCTCCACCGTTTCTGAGGATACGAACGCCAAAAGTTTTCGACTTGGTGCAGATGCATTTAGTGGACGACCGAAGGGGAGTTAACGCGGCTGGGCTCGCGGTTCGCGCACGGACGCCAGGTGTTTCAAACTCTTCTATTATTTATTTCACTTTATTTCTTTTCATTTGTCTTATTATGTCCGTAGAAGATTAGGTCCTACCATTCGCCTTTTTTTCCAATGTATGTTCAAACAACGTCCTCATTAGTCATCAAATTGTGTGTCTAATGAATGAGCTTAGCTGCATCAACGACAAAAACGTAACTAGTATATTAGCTCAAATTGTTTACGATGAAATTTCTCTAGTGTGTCTTCTGAATAATATTGCTGGTGACGTCACATTCTACCCCTATGTTACTTTTATATAACAATTGTGATACTAAATGACTTGGATTCTTTATGTGACTTTGTTCATAGGAATGAAAGTTATTGTCGTTACAAATCTGTTTATAATTTTCTGGGATATGCTTCATGTGTAATCATCATCATCATCAATTGTATTCTGCCTTGCGGCAGGTCTTGTCATGGGTTGATCCTCTTCTACTTTTCTCTGTCCAGAGAAAATCTTTTCATTTCTTTATATTTATTTCCTTGGATGTTGTCCAGTATTTGATATCTTGGCTTTCCTCTTTTTCCTTTCACCATTCCTTCTATTCCTTCCTTCAGTAAACAGTCCCTCCTCAAACAATGTCTAATCCAGTTTCGTTTTCTTTTCCTAATGACTTTCAGCATGTTTCTTTCTTCTCCAAATCTTCTTAATATTTTCTCATTCCTTATTCGGTCTTCCCATTTCACTTGTTCCATTCTCCTCCATATCCACATCTCTAGTGCCTCCAATATTTTTTTCATCTTCCTTCCTCATCGTCCATGTCTCCGCACCATACAGCACAACACTCCAGATATAACACTTGGCAATTCTTTTCCTCAGATCTTTCTTTAATGGTCTGCAAAGTAGTCTCTGTTTCCTTTTGAATCCTTCTTTTGCCATGGGAATTCTTTTCTTAATTTCTGCAGTGCAGTACATAAATAAGGGAAAAATAGATACTGCCTACAGAAAAATAAAAGAAACATTTAGGGACAAGAAAAGCAGCTGTATGAATATAAAGAACTCAGATGGAAAACCAGTTCTCAGCGAAGAAGGGAAAGCTGAAAGGTGGAAAGAGTATATAGAAGGGCTCTACAAAGGAAATGAACTTAGAGACAGTATTGTAGGAAGGGAAGAGGATGTAGATGAAGATGAAATAGGAGATACTATACTGAGAGAAAAATTTGACAGAGCGCTGAGAGAAACAAGGCTGCTGGAGTGGACGACATTCCCTCAGAACTACTGAAGTCTCAGGGAAAGCCAGCCATGACAAAACTATTTCACCTGGTGCGTAAGATTTCACTTTTCCCGCCATATTTTAATTTGGCAAACGAATTACCATAATTTGTTACGTGATAAAGATAGCTTGCTTACATTTTGATTTGAAACTTGTGTCACTATGCGACGTATGTGAGTGGAATCGAAACATATTTTTCCGTTTTCTTCTTCGACCATAGATATTGGTAGACTGGTCATGAGATCATTTTCATGGCCCAACATCTCTAAAGGGATACCACGTGACTGTTGACAAAACAATGTTTGTATCCAGCCTTGTTTATGAATATGCAAATCTTTTTAGGGAGGAGTGTAACATTAAATTTCACGCGTAAGCTTTAATAGTTTAAAATAGTAGCGTTTCTTGAAAATCGATAGACTGTTGTGTATACCCAGTTAATTTTTGCCAACAGTCACGTAGTTTTATGTTTCTAACACATCATGTGCATAGCTGCTCTGTTGTTTGTCTGGTCTAGTAATATCTAAGGTCGAGGGTTTTCTTGTAATACCACAGTCTAATATAATACTACATAGCAGACACATTTGAATTTGGCAAGAATGTATGATTGGTATGATCAGACAGCTGACGTTCAACATCCGGGTTGTATAGAGAACAATGGATTTTATTAATTCTGTTCACTGCTTGAAGTAGTATTTTTTTCTCACGATTTATTCATTCTAATGTTACTGGTGATATAATAAAGTTACAGTGATAGCCACAACACGAACGATACTGGATATAAATGTTTTAGATATGTCGTGTTTTGCAGCTCTTAAATGTTATATTTATATTTTGCACTAAAGCTCTTTTTATTATTGTTATTTATGATTGGACACATTATTGTCAGCCGACTTCGTCCATAGCTAGCCGAGCTAAGGTATGTCTGCGGAGGTAACTAATGTTTGACGTCTTTGATTTTCTAGAGTATTATCTTTGGTGTCAGAGACGTTATAGTAATGAGTGTTTACCGCGGATTAGAGTAGCGTATCATAAGAAAAGACATTCAGTTGAAGTTTTTGTTTTACCATTGCAGTAAATTTTTGTAAGTGCTGTACCATAAAAGTGCTATACACAATGACAATAATAAGTATAAACGGCTGTCGGTACCTGCTTGAGGAGGATTCATTTAGAACGACGATGGTTAGAACACGAGGACGTTGATTAACAACTAGAGCTAAACAAAGAAACAGCGATGAATTACCGCCCAGGCAGCAAGGCGGTATGTGGTGACCGCTTTCGCGCCTTGAGAAGATATGAAAGAAGCGATGACATCAGACGTTTGTCATTCCGCCGAGCCGCACAAACTCGGGACCGAAAGGTTAGCATGGCTATCATTTTTTTGTGATATTATAAAGATATACTTAATCAGTTTATTCAAAATATGTTGCCAGATACCTACTTTGATTTATTAATATCTATACTATTGTGACCATAATGTTATGTAGTGCAGCGTTGGTGTAGTGCAGTGTTACCACCAAGCAGATAAGATAAAAGCACTTCGTTACAATCCAGACCAGGTTAATCAATTGCCGCGGTGGAGTAGCCGAGCGGTCTAAGGCGCCTCGCTGCGGAGCGCGCGGTTGCTCGCCGTCGGAGGTTCGAGTCCTCCCTAGGGCATGGGTGTGTGTGTGTGTGTGTTTGACCTTAGGTTAGTTTACGTTAGTTTAAGTAGTTTGTAAGCTACGGACTGATGCCCACGCAGTTTGGTCCGATAGATTTACAAACATTTGAACATTTGTTAATCAATATGAATAGCGAAATAACAGGTAATTTGGCAGAATCCGTGTACATTGAAGGAAACGGCATTACCATCGATATATATCGAATGTTCGACATACCTAACCTAATTATGACTTTAAAAAAGTGATCTGTGGCGTAGCCTTAACAAGGTCAGGTATAGGTTAAACAAGATTTTTTTTTTTTTTTACGTGAGGGCACATAGCGTCCGAGCCTCCGGTTCAGAAACACTATATCGAACATTCGATATATATCGATTGTAATGCCGTTTCCTTCGGTGTATACGGATTCTACCAAATTGGAGAACTTACTTGTTCGTGTATTAGGACTTCGCCGCTGAGTCCTCACATAATACAGAAATTTCCCCTCCATATTTTCGTCCTGCGCCCATTTCTGGCAGTAAATGGACTTACGGTTGGCAACCCTGTAATCATATGTACGCCAGCTACTTATTTCAAGTTTGCCGTGATAGAGTTTTGGGTTAGCATGAAAGTGGTCGAGTGTTCGATTCTGGAACGAGGCGTACTTGTGTTTATTTGCTACATTTAGTCTGAGTGATACGTTACGATCGTCACACAGCGATTACAGCAACTCTTCTATAAAAAACACTTATATAAATGTTTTGACCACACTTAGTATTTAATTTATGTCTTACGAGTTTTGATTATCGTCAATTTCAAAAGCCACGAAAGGCACTGGTATCAGTATAAATTTTGTAACAATCAATAACAACCACAAACAACGTTACATTTACCAGTTAAATTTTGCTTTTTTGCTTACCGTCCCGACGTTCTAGCGTGATAATGTTGGCAATCATATGATGTTGGTATCAGCCAATCGTGTGACAGTGTAGATGTTTTGTCATGAAATCTTCGTTTCACGAGAGCAACTACTTTTACTGAGTGGTCAAGAATTCATTCTTAGTGTTCCGGATTTCTGAGAATATTATCAATTCGGCAAAGATTTTCCACCGTGTTGTTGATGTTGCCAACGTAATCACGCGAGACCGCCCGGACGGTAAGTAAAATTTTACCGTTACGACAACTTTGTTAAAAACTATCCCCCATTTAAAACACTTCGTTTTTTACCAAAAACTTAGTTAAAATTATTTTGCCTTTGAAAACACTTTGTGTTAGTGACTGATGTCATTACTTTCAAACAGTATGAATGCTTCTGCTGTTCATTCCACTCGCAGAAATTAAAACTGTGCTGTTATGAATCCGTATAACAACATATTCAAAAGTCATGACATATTCGTAGAAAATAGCTTATGTTAATGACGAGCTGTAGTGTATCGTTAGTTGGTAAAAGGATTCCCTATCGAAGGCACGCAATACAAAAAAAAAAAAAAAAAAAAAAAAAAAAAAAAAAAAAAAATAGAAAAAGACCGAAGACAAAAGACCAACATTTTAAATTGTAATCAGAAATATAAATTAAGTAGTGCAGTTACGTCTGGGAAGAAAAAACTGGTAAAAATTAAAAACACATCGAGAACTGGTCACTACATGGGGTGTAACAGGTTTTTTTAATCTAGTACATTTGACTTGATACAGTTTTTTAAACGATACGCAATAAAAATAATTGCTGAATAAAATGCGCTCAGTTTCCATCACAAAAACAATCTGTTAGACTCATGTAGTGACTGATTCTCGATATGCTTTTATAATCCCAATAAAATTCTACACACGTATCAGCAATATATTACTCGTAAAAAATATTAACGTCCGCAACTCCGAATTGTTTCAAAAGCGTAAACCGTTAGGAAATTTTTATTGACTGAAAGCCACTCCTAAATTGCTGCCTCCACTTCGCGCCATTCAGTGCACCGCTGCCAACATTTACACGCGAAGCAGTCGCCGCCAATAGCCAAGAGCATTAGCCTGTAACTTCTAATGATCGATTAATACTTACATGATGACATAGGCATTTTCTTGAATTAAATAGTTACGTGTACCTGATATGACAGAGACCTGTAAAAAGCACTTCTGCTCATTAAGTTGCTTCAAAATGAAGTCCACAGTTGTGTTGTATGTTGCTGTCGGCAATCTTTGTCGTCGTCAATTAGAATCGCTAGAAATCTAATCATATTTCTTTTCAAAACTATCACTATTTTCGTGGTTATAGCTTGGCTGGAACATAACATCACAGCTGTAAATATTTGGCAGTGAAATGCACAACAATGAAATTTACAGTCTTAGCTGTTACGAATATTTGGAATTTTTTCTTATGTTGTTATTCCCTTGGTTACGGCAAGGCTGAATCCAAACAGCACATCAGCGGTATTTATCATCTTGGTTCTAGCAAGTATTTCTCTTTCCTTAACATATCTTGAATTCGGTGGCGGTGGTTAGCATTAGACCTAATAGCTCAGCTTCAAGTGCTGCAAGTCAAATAAAATTCAAGCGCACTACATGTAATATTTAGCGGCAGTATCCCACAACGAAATGCCGTTCATACGTTAACTTTTAAAGAACATTGCTGCTCGACTTGCAACTAAAAGAAAATTTCTGTTCTAGGTGAAGTAATTTATAGAAGTAGAAGTGATGTAACAATTTATTTGTGTGAGATAAGAACCTGTGGGGACTTTGCATCTGAGTGCAATAACTTCACAGGGAACCCTAGAGATGAATACATTGTCTGCCTTACAGTTATTTTTGTTCTTGCTTTCTTGTTATGCAAATCACGTTTCAGTAGTAGTTTATTTCTTTCATCTTCATTAATTACTATTAGGGAGTAAATATTACGGAAATTAGCCTAAGTGTAGGAATCCGTAGAGATGTATCTACAAGTAGTACGGTAATTTATCCTACATAGAGACTATACTTACGTAAGATATATTGCCCCAGGAGGTAGCTCCAGTTCATTACTTAGTTAGAACACACGGGGAACGAGCGAACGGTAGAAGGATTTTGAGGGAGAGAGACAAAGAGAGAGAGAGAGAGAGAGAGAGAGAGAGAGAGAGAGAGAGAGAGAGAGAGAGAGAGAGAGAGACAGAGAGAGAGAGAGAGAGAGAGAGAGAGAGAGAGTTTCTCTGAAAATCTCTATTGATGCAACCTATTATGTTGTTACACCTTATGCAACCCTCTTATCTCTGCATATGTACCGCACATATATTAATTTCAAACAACTTACTCTTTTCACTCCCTGATCTTCCACTACAATTTTCACACCTCTCCCATCCCCTTCCTATATTAGCAAATATACGATTCGATACCTTCGGATTAACTGATCCTCGATAACGGTATATTGTATAGTAGCACCTGTACTAGATCACAACACGATAACTTATAATTAGGTCTGAATGTTTACTTAGGGAGAGGTGTCATAGCTATCTGGGTTAACAAGGATGAGGGCTCCTTCATGATATTAGTCATAACAGAAGCAAAAGGCAAGTGATAGTGGTGCATGTTCTGAGCTTGGCAATACGAAAGTGTTTCATAGTGTGTTTTAGAATGTTTTCAATTTTATTTATTTGATGATCAATTGAAAAATGTGATAGTCGTAGATATTTATGATTTATTTGTGAGCTGTCTTAAAGGCTTTGATTTCCGACCATTCATTGGTTGCTACGAAGATAAAATTTGAACTAAGTATCACAGAAATAAGATTAAAAATACTTTTAAACACACTGTACTACATTCACATATTTCGAAGCACAGTGCTACACAACACTAATCGTTTCGTTTTGTTAAGTTGCTGTTCGTAAATCTCGTTGCTGTTGGACGAGAGGCGTTAAATTACACCAAGAGAGGCTATGTTTCGAAGCTCAAGTTTTGAGAATCACTTAGTGACGAAGGTAGATAATCAATTTAAATTTAAAAAAAAATATGTAGCTATGTAACATAATATCAACATCCTCGCTGTTGTCAAGCACTTTTCCACCTATATCGAAGGCATATCCGGAACAATTTGCAATCGAATCGAAGCAGACAATTCCCTTAAATGAGGACAAATACAGCTTCTCGTGTATTTATTACCAATTTATGCTTTGGTTGCATGAGGATAATTCAGTGGAATTTTTTGCGTTGTCTTTTGTGTTTATGACAGACGCGTTTAGCTCATTCTTTTGCGTAATATGTAACCTGCTAACTAGAACACATTTTAAAACAACTATATTGGTAATTTTTAGGTTGTAAAGAGCTGATCTGGCGACTGTTTTTAAATAGCACGTGGCTGACTACTTCTGTTTCAAAATACCTGTTAATTCTATCATTTAATCATGCATCATTCCGTTATTACCTTCAATATACATCATACGGGAAGGTGAAAGGTCGAAGGGATACACATTTAGAGGAACTGCACAAGGCAAATGAACTTGATGGCACCAAATTTGATTGGGAATTGGTGCGTAGCCGAAGGATTGCGCGGCCACTCCTGTCGGAGGTTCGAGTCCCCCTTGGCATATGTATGTATGTATGTATGTGTGGGTGTGTGTGTGTGTGTGTTTGTGTGTTTGTGTGTATTATCCTTAGCGTAGGTTAGCTTAAGTAGTTTGTAAGTCTAGGGACTGATGACCATAGCAGTTTGGTCCCTTAGGTTTAACAAACATTTGAACTTTTTTGACTCGCGGTTGCAAAATACGAACACAAATTAATTACATAAGAATAGAGAACGGAAAACTGATGAAATCTAAGCTCGGGGAGATTCATTGCGGGCATAATAAAAATGTAGGAACACGCGAGTTAGTAGTAGACCCTACGACTTATCTAACAACGTAGATTAAGGATTTATAGCTTTCGTAAATTTGGAGAAAGATTTGACAATGTTGAAGGGAATACACTCTTTCTAATTCTAAAGGTTGTGGGGAGGAAATATAGCGAACGGAAAAGTATTATGGAACTTATACAGCAACCAAATTGCTATATTCAACGGACATGAAAGAGAGACAGCGGTTCGGGAGTAAGTCGGGGTTATTGTTTTTCCCGCGGTTATTCAATTTGTATAGTGAGGAAGTTGTGGAGGAAAGGAAGGAGAAATTGGGAAAGCCAATCTTGGAGAAGATATGAAAACATTGTGGTTTAACGATGACACTACAATTTTATTAGAAGCAGTAAAAGATCTTTACGAGCAAATGAATGAAACGACCAGTTTCTTGAAGGGATTGTTTAAAGTAAATATTAAATGCAGCAACAAGGGGTATTGGAATTTAGTTTCATTGAATTAGTTTAGATAACGAAACAGTAAAAGTAGTCAACGAGTTTTGTTGTCAGATGTAAAATGCAGAATGACTATTGGAAAAAATAGAGCTTATGGTACGGGGTCATCAGTCCCTAAACTTGCAAACTACTTATGAACTAGCTAATACTAAGGACGGCACAAATATCCAAGCCCGAGGGGGGATTCGAACCCCCGACCGTAAAGGCCGTGCAGAACGTGACTGGCGCGCCGCAGACCGCTCGGCCACCGCGGCCGGCTGACTATTGGAAAAAAAAGCATTGCTCAGTGAGTGAAATTTGTGGATTTCGAATATTGAGTTTTAGGAAGTCTTTTCTGAAGACGTTTTTGCGTAGTGTAACTTTTTAGAGTAGACCGGGAGAATGCCGCGACCTGAAGGAATTTCAATTTTTATCACTATCACAAAATGTATTGATAAACTAGACAGATATTTTGCAACATTGTGAGCAATCTTACGAATGTATACAAAATTTGTTATCAATGTATCTATCAGTGAAATAATCATAAAAATCAATTTATTAACATGTGGAGTGACCGAGAGTTCCAAGGCGCTTATCTGCGATGCGCGCCACTCATCGCCGTCTGAGGTTTGTGTCCTCCTTTGGGCACGGGTGTATTTATTGTCCTTAGTGAAAGTTAGTTTAAGTAGTTCGTAAGCCTAGGGACTGATGACCAGAGTCATTTACCAACAATTAAACATTACAATTAGGTTAACTCATCTGGTTTAAGGTTATTCATAGCAAATACAGGTATTGTAACACCTAAGGTACATACCTCTGCTGATTTGAAGTGTAAAAATAAGATGAAAATGCAGCAAAACAACGTTTCTCACTAGAGAAACAAAACGGCATGCGCAATCGCCACCATTCACTCGAGACACTAGTCGTAGTATCGTCAGTTGAGGAGCTGTCAGGCCGGCCAACATGTTTCCGTTAAGTCAAGAAGAGGACTGAAGCTTGTGAAATTTGATGGCACATAAGAACGGTGAAGTTCTGATGAGAGGTTAGGATAACTAATGTGGAGGTACTGAAGAGAATTGTAGAGAAAAAAAAAATGTGTGGGATGTCTTGACTAAAAAAGGGATCGATTGGTAGAACATATTCGGAGACATCAAAGAATGTTCAATTTAGTACTAGAAGACCTGTGCGAATACTTCGCACTGTTAGTGAAATAACAAAAAAGTTGTGAAAAAATGGAAATAAAGCGAATGTTCATACATAGCTTTCTTCAGAATCAATCGATGCAAGTGTTTAAAAGCGCAAATGAAAGAACTTGATTCACTGAGTGTTGTTAGGTCAAAAAGAACTGCGTACCTTAATTAGAACGGAAGATATCGTTAAACAAATCGAGATTTAAGTTAATTCTGGTACTTGATGACAAATGTGCGAATGAATACCTTTCGTTTAAACCAAAAAGGAAGGAAATCGGTCGGATAGAACGGACTGACCGACTGACTATAGTTTACAGCAACGACATCCCCATAAGAAATATACAGAAGGATACCGCGTTTTTAGTATAGAAAAAGAAAGGCGAGAATTATGTAAATTCTGATACTTGATGATAAATCTGTGGACGAATCCCTTTAAAGCAAAAATGAAGGAAATCGGCCGGGTAGTTTGATCTGGGCAACTGACTTTAGTTTTCGTAGATTCTTGGAGGGAGCGTGGGGCGTAAAAATCGCAAAGATGAAAGGACTTGTACAGGATAGAATAGCGTCGAGTGTTGCTTTAGTGGGTATTGGGATTTATTTTACTTTATCGTATGGTAATTTTATACGGTATACAATTATACATAATAAGATAAAATCAATCTTTAAAGTCCATTTTTGTCAACCATTCAGTTAAACTGGGTATGAGAGCGAACAAATCATCAGAATGACACGGTATGGATGAAGAGGACAGCGTTGGAGCAGATGTTCGATCGTGTTTTCCTCCAGGTTACTTTCACACATTGGTGAACTGATCCAGCACCATTTGTGCCTGATGTAATTGCAGCAACCATGTCCTGTTCTCTACCGCGAGCCGCAAGAGGCGCTTTGGCCACTCCAGTGAGGATCTCGCCAATCGAGTATGTTGAAAACTGACTAATGTTACAGAGGCACATATGAAGAACATTGGTTGTTTTTGCACCACAGTAATTCTAAATGGCTATTTAAAGGAAGACAGTGAAAGGGAAAAATCTTCTACGCTCAGTTTGCATTTCGCGCTATGCAAAAGCGGTTGAAGTGTCTGTATTCAGATCGGTTCTCACAGTTTGGCGACGATTGCTAATTGCTAGAAAAAGGGTATTGTTGGTGTTGTAACGCAGGGTGGACACTGGAGAAGGTGTACACGACACATGGTAGTCAAGGGAGCCAGTTTCAGTGTGTTTATTGGACAGAGTTAAGGGGTTGGAAGAACCGCGTGACCGACGAAAATATCTATACGATTTGTGAGCTACTTGTGCCTTTCAACTAGCTATGACCGAACAGGTATTTCTGATATTAACTTAGTAAGCTCTATGACTTTGTTAAAGAGTGTTCGTTTCATATTTTAGGTGCTGCAAGTAGATAAATGCTCACATTATTTTTAACCCCGTGGCGCACAGCGTCCACTGTAGTAGACCCCTGCTCCTATACGTATTTATTTGCATCTGCGGCTCTTTTTGAACTCACAATGCATGAAATCCACTCCAGGGGGCACTTCGGCTACGCGATGCATTGTAGGTGTCGCCAGATGAATTGACAATCGTCAAGTTTTCACCGGATGACAGTAGCGTTTCAAAACGTCGAGCGCGAGGTGGTAGTGAGCAATTTGAAAATGTGTTTCAGCAGTTTCACAAAGAAGAGGCAAAGGAATTTTGCACTAAACTTAACGATCCTGGTACGTCCATATATCTTTCGAAAGTACCCATAGAAAAAGGAAAAACTCACAGAAAGGACTCTGGAGGTATCAAATGTTCAGCGTCCACTTCAGTTGACATCACTGTATTTTCCCGTGTAGACAGTACACTACAATAAATTTTTGTATTTTATGACAGTAGACATTATTATTTACTATATAAACACCATTTCTGAATTTTTCCTCATTTGTTAGTATTTTATGTATCACAGCGTTAATGTGAATTACCCGCAGGACCAAACCTATTTCATCTTTCTTTTTAACTATTGCTGTAGTAAAGATTTCTGTTATCCGAAGTAGTTACAAAATTTACTTTTGTTCATCGACAGACCTGTGATCATTTCCCGGCTCATTAGGATACATTGAAATCATTTAATAGTTTCAATTGAGGGACGACATCTTAGAAGTTGCGAAAAACTAGCTTTCTTTCTAGATATTACAATGTACATAGCGTAACGCCCTGCCGGCCGCGGTGGCCGAGGTGAATGAGGCGCTCCAGTCACGGTCAGCACGGCCACTACGGTCGGGGGTTCGAATCCCCCCTCGGGCATGGATATTTGTGCCGTCCTAGTTCGTAAGTAGTTCGTAAGTAGTTCATAAGTAGTTTGTAAGTTTAGGGACTGATGACCCCGTAGTTAAGTCCCATAAGCTTAACAAACATTTGAACGTAACGCCCTCAGATTTAAACAATTACATACAAAGGGGACCTACAAAAACTTCAAAAACAAATGCAATGCCACTGTTGGCATTAAATGTGCATTGTCGTATATAGTTTACACCAATAAAAAGGGGGTATCATTGATCACAATCTCTGTATTTGTTTCCCATTAGTTCTACGAACGAATTTCTAAGAGCAGAATTTTAGAAAACAAGTGCGACTCTCAAATAAATAAATACAAAAATAAAATTAAAAAAAAAATCACTATACTACTGTAATTTGGCTTTGTTGACAAACGAGTTTGCCGACCACTGGGAAGGGCGATTGCTAAAAACAGTTAATAATTGTGAATACAGATGAGCATCGTTATTTGATTTGCACGTACCAGCTCATCAATATGACATTGAAGACTTTAGTACTACGAGGCGCAGCAGCCCTAATTTAGGCTCTAGCTTTAAGGCAGTATTAGGCGGGGAATTCTGTCCGAGCGGATAGCGGCACAAAAGGCGGCAAGTTGCGCCTCGGGAGAGGCTTCATTAGGGAGGAGGGAGGGGGAGAGGTGTTTGTTTACTCGCGGCGGCGCAAAACTGCGTGCCAACTCTGCCGTCGCCTCGGCTGCAGCGACGCGTTTCACTTACACAACAACGTAATTAATTGCGTGGGTATAATGCGCGCGCACCTAAGTTCCGCACGAACCTTTCCGCGCTGCAGAACTTACAACAAAGTGAACCTCGGCACGCCACGGAGAAATAATCGTCGAGTAATTAGTTCGTACTGTCTGAGGCCTTTGATGAACAGGTAACACTCTATTACTATTAAAGTTACTCGGTAGTTGTGGTCTTGTCAGTTACCGTTACAGTGGTAGCACGTAGTTTGCCGTTCGGTTGTAAGCGTCATACAAACACAGCTGTTACAGTGTTTGGTAAGGGTCTGCTAATTACCCAGACGTGTTTGACTGCAGCTGTAGCACCATCGGTGGGTCTTTTATTTCTTTAAATCAAACAGCCAAAAGTGTTTTAGTCTGTACATGCATAGTTCGTATTTATGTTAGGGGTATATTACAATAATAATAAGCCGTCTTCAGTCACAATAATTTTATTGTTTTTATTGTCCGACGCATTTCGGGGATATAAGTCCATTTTCGAGGACTTTATTACTGTATTTTTGTGTTACATCTGCTTCAGTTGAAAAACTAATATAACACGAAAATACAGTAATAAAGTCCTCGAAGATGGAGTTATAGCTCCGACACGCGTCGGACAATAAAAACAATAAAATTAATGTGCCTGTTATTACTACAATATACCCCTAAGCTAAACGGTACAGTCACGGGCAGCCCTCGGTGAAGTTTGTATTTGTCATTTAGAAAGATCAAACAGCCATATATGTATACTATGTGAAAACCTGGGTCTTATTTATTCCAGTCTTAATTTAGTCCATCTTTCCTCTTTTCTCTACTCTTCCTACCAAAGACGTTAGAATACAGGGAGACGCCCTTACGCTGAAAACGTGAAGCCTGCCTTCGCCATATTGCTAAGTTTTCGAGAAATGTTCGTATTGTAGAGCTAATGTTTTATGTCACTCAAAACATAAATAAAACGACCGACGGTTTTTCCGTAATGTACAACGTGTTAAAAGAGTGCAAATTAGCCATTAAAATTAAGTTTTCAAATATATGATGATGAGTATTTATTACTATTTCTTCAAAAACGCCTATTGTTTGAAAATACATACTTTTCAGTAGCTATCGGTTCAATGCATTGACAGTAAGAGAGTCAAGTTAACGCATAGTTTTAACGGAGATATAGCATTCCGAAACTGACCAAGATGGCGGACAGGCTTCAACTGACGTATGTGTTCGGCATAGATAATGCCAACTCCCTTTATTCTAACCACCTTGCTGCCTACTCTCTCTCTCTGTCTATGTCCTTCACTTCTCTCTCTCTGTCTCTGTTCATCTCCCCTCTCTCTGTCTCTGTTCATCTCCCCTCTCTCTGTCTATCGCGTCCTACCCCTCTCTCTGCCCATATCCACCGCCCCCTTTCTCTGCAAATCGCCTCCTCGTATTTTTGTGGCATTCTTCCTCCACCTCCTCACGCCATTGCCTCCTCCACTTGTGTTAACTCTGATGGGTCACTAATGTGGTGTCTACGTTTATTGCATGGTACACTCCGCCATCCACCGTGTGAAATTTTAGGTAGACGGTGATGTTCCTCTTGTTTTGGAGGTTAAGTGTGCAAACTGTCGTCAACATCGGATAAAACCGTGGATTTTCTCGAAGTTCGTAGGCAAAGTACCCTTCGCCACATACCATAAAATTTTTACGCAGCATTGACTTTCCGCTTGTTTTGAAGGTCAAACGTACAAAAATTCATCAAGGTCGGAATAAAACTATAGACTATATCGATGTCGACAGGTAATGTACCCTCCATCATATTAAATTTTATGTAAACAGTGAAATAAAATGTTTTGTGATTTAATTGATATTTTAGGTCAATAACTTCATTTAAAAGTTAACATTTCAAAATAATAATAAAAAAAGTTCCCCCGCTTGACAAGGAAATGAGGTAGAGGGTGGCTAGAGGCATATCCGTTTTTGGCAGAGGTTCCAAACTGACCAATATATAAGCTGCCGGTGAAACTTAAGTGCACGTTCTCTCGGAATCTTACCGCTACAACGCTTTAAACTTTTATGAGTTTCTACCTCGCAGTATACTGCTAATCTGTGTAGTGTTACCCCCGAACCGTATTTCCGTGACGTTAACGTCCCCTTTTCAGCGAAACTCTCTTGATTCTGATGCTGCTGTATGTGAACTACAGAGAGAACCGGAACCCGCGTGCACACACACACACACACACAGTGGGCCGGCTTTGTGGCAACAGGCTGCTGTTAGCTGACCACAGCGGCGCCTGCCCGCTGTGTACCCTGCCACGTCCGTGTCTGCAAATCGAGCTTCCCAATTAGCCTCGGCAGGGTAGCTGCTCATCTGTTTGCCAAAGCATCACCATCTGACAGGCGGCTACTCCAAGGCACGTTAACGACCGTTACACCACAATTTTTCTAACTTGATTACTACTAAGCTTGACTTTACTACAAGCCTTAATCTATATCTATAAATGTAAAAGTCTGTTCGGTGTGCGTTTATCACGTCTGAACCACAAGACATAAAGAGCTAAACATTCGTACAGTTACTAATATCTACCCGGGGAAGGCTTTAAGCACGGTTTTATGGCGATCGGATAGCTATTTATCTATACATATTAATGTGAATGTCTGTTCGGTGTACGCTTATCACGTCCGAACGACAAGACGCAGGGACTTAATATTTGTACAGTTACTATTTTATACCTCAAGAAGGTTTTAGGCACGGTTTTATAGCGATCTGATAGATATTTCGTAATTTGAAGACTCTAACACGAAATGCGGAACAACAATTACTCTTTGAAAATTATATTTACTTTTTGAAAATGGGTTTATTTGTTGCATTGTTGCTTGAGGGTTGATAATGATAAAAGGGTGGACTATATTGGGATGGAAAGTTACCGGTGTATATACAATTCTACGTGCCTGTGTGTGTGTTAGTATTTCGCTCTGCAGCGAAAAATATAGAACGCAAACGAATTGTCTGTGTGTAATTGTTGTCCAAAGTCTCCCGTTGTACACCATATCAGTTCCATGCCGATTGCTATAAGGGATTGGAAGATATGGTTGTTGAAAGTCGTCAAATTATAAAGAAATTTGGAGGCCAGCGATGACGTTTGCGACTCTATAGCAAGGAGGTTACATACACCGAAACGTGATGCCACAAACCGTATCTTTGGTCTATGCGTCTACAATGTCTTCAGCTCTTTCTCTGTAAGGATAAACATACGGATAAGGAAATATAAGAATAAATAAATAAAGCGGTAAAAAAGAAATTTCTTTTAATACATCTCTTTAAAAAATCGATTTGACGTTGCGCTCATTACATCAAGTACAATACTACAAATAACGTAGTTTACCAGAATGCCCTAAAATGTATTTAAAATGAGTTTGGACATTACTCTCACCATACGTGTTGAGATAATGCAACACAGTCTACAAGGAATAATGTATGTATTATTTATTGTAAATCATTAAGCACTTCGCATAATTTTATTCTTTTATTTGAATGTTGATTAAAAATGTTTGTTTCTAAAGAAGGTATTGTATTTCATTTCATCCTTCAAAACCAGTCTCATAGCACACTACTAAAAGATAGGTTACCTATCATAATCAACCAACACGCGAGCGGAGCCGCGGGTTTAAGCTAGTGTTCTATTTACATCAATAGTGGGCGATAGGCAACAAGTCACTGTAAAGAGGCTTGCTGAGTTGCTGACAGGCACAACAATTAGACAGACACATTCACACAACTTACAATTTTAGGCCTTGGCCTTCATCAGAAAAAGAAACACATACTTTTTCACAATCACTCGTACAACTATACACACGCAACCACCATGTCCGCCCACTCCAGCGCCACAAGCATTTGTTCTGTGATTGAGGTTGGAAGTGGTGGGGGAAGGATGCTGGGTAAGGGTGGGGATGGAAAGTTGCGCGTTGCATGATAGATTGTAACGGCTCTGATAGGCGGTGGGGAAGGATAAAAGGGAGGTGTAGATGAGTGTGGGAGGAGTGTGGTTGGGATTTTCAAATGTTCAAATGTTTGTATAGCTTAAGGGACTTAACTACGGGGTCATCAGTCCCTAAACTTACAAACTACTTACGAACTAGCTAATACTAAGGACGGCACAAATATCCATGCCTGAGGGGGGATTCGAACCCCCAACCGCAGTGGCCGTGCAGACCGTGACTGAAGCGCCGTAGTCCACCGCGGCCGGCGGTGGGGATTTGAAATGATAAAATAATAAGGAAAAATAAAAATAGGAAAAAATAGGGAAAAACAAGGAAAAGATGGGGAAAATAATAAACACTTTGCAAGAAAGACATGAATTTGAGAGATGCAGGATAATGAGTGGGGATGGAAGGTGGGGGTGGGAGGTGTTAGGCGTAGGGTGTAGGGATGGGAAGTTAGGTTGAACCCAGGATGGTTGCGTGTCCGTAGAATGTGATGAAGGGACAACTCCCATCTGCGCAGTTCAGAAGAGCTGGTGGTGGAGGGGAGGATCCAGATGGCTCTGGTAGTGAAGTAGCTATTAAAATCCAGAGTGCTGTGTTCATTTGCACATTGTGGGTCCATTTTGATTTTTGAGACAGTTTGGCGGTGACCATTCATCCTGATGGACAGCTGGTTGGTCGTCATACCAATATAAAACGCTGTGCAATGATTGCAGCAGAGTTGGTGAATCACATGGCGGTTTTCACAGCCTGTTACAGGACTTGAATAGGAAGTGCTGGACGGGTAGATTGGGCCGGTTCTGCATCGGTGTCTTTCACACGGATACGATCCCTGTGGTAAGGGGTTGGGATTGAGAGTGCCATAGGGATGGACTAGGATGTCGTGGAGCCGCGGTGGAGTGGCCATACACATTAAGGCGCAATGTTCCGATGGCCGAGGCCGCTCCCCGTCGGGGGTTCGAATCCTCCCTTGGGCATGGATGTTTGTGCTGTGTTTAGTATAAGTTATTTCATAAGTAGATTGTGAGTTTAGGGACTGATGACCCCGCAGTTAAGTCCCATAAGCTTAACAAACTTTTGAACATTTGAACATGTGGAGGTTGGGTGGGCGACGGAACACCATTTTAGGAGTGGTCGGAAGGATTTCGGGTAGGATGCCTTTCAATTCAGCGCATGATGACAGTTAATATTATCTCACAGGTTCTCTGCCTCAGATTGTTGAGGGGAGTATGCGCTATGCCCTGTATAATTTTTCACGCTCTTTTTGTAATTTAAGGCTAAGACGACCAATGTTTCCTTCTTCAGTGCTAGTGCACACACCAGGCCCGAAATCTTACGAAAAAGACTACGTTAATAGTGTGTATATAAGTTGAAAATTTGAGCATAACGTGAGGTTTTCTAGGGTCGTCCATGCAGTAGTGGCAACAACTGTGTCCAGAGTAAGAAGGAGAGCCCAGTTTGAATCCCGGCCTGCCACAAATTTTCAGCTTCCTCACTCATTTAATTCAGCGTCGGCTGGCAGCCATAGTACCTTCATTTTCTCATTTGTGTTAAACGAAAAGTTCTTGCTTGTAATTCGAATTACTGCTCTAATCCGAGCGAAAAGATGGCCGCATCACATTTTACAATCAGATGACTTTGGTTTCGAACTAGGAGGAGACGGTCCATTTAAATTATAAGGCAGTGAAATGAAAACCGAACATACGGCTCAACGAAAGTAATTACCACACGCACTACGGAATTCATTCCACTGGGTGACGAGACGGTGGATTCGTGTTTCGCAGAACGCAGTCGGCCGCTGACGCATCCATAACCAAAAAATGTTCAAATGTTTGTTAAGCTTAAGGGACTTAACTAAGGGGTCATCAGTCCCTAAACTTAAAAACTACTTATGAACTACCTACAACTAAGGACGGCACAAATATCCATGCCCGAGGGGGGATTCGAACCCCCGACCGTAGTGGCCGTGCAGACCGTGACTGAAGCGCCTCAGTCCCCTCGGCCACCGCGGCCGGCCATCCATAACCGCACTCACTCTTAACCTCTTTGTCAGACTGAATCTGATGTTCACGCATATCTTTAGCTGTACGGAGGATGTTGCAGTCTTTACAAACAAATTCGCTGATGCGCATCCTTCGTCCGGGCTCAACAAACTAGCAAACTATTTGGCTTGCTGCACAGAGCTCATGTCATTTCAGACCTTCAAAGTTTGTCAGATGAGACTGAAGGGTTATAGTGAAAGACAGGCAAACGAGCGTTGCGCTATCGACCAACTGTGCAACAGGTGAGAGATAGCACCGAGATGGCATCGAAGTTAATGACCTCTTTGCCCTACCCTGGAAGCTTCTGTAACAGTTTTGGCCGTTTGTTGCGGAAATATGACGTGGAATTTGTTTCTCGATTACCTTCAGAGATTAATGCACTGTTAGGGGCCGCAACGGATGATGCTGGTGACTATCGTATTATATGCCGTTGTGCAATGTCATGTACTGGTCAGAAAATCAGGACTGTGGAAGGACGGTGTACTGAACACTGGCGTCTCATACGTTTACAAAAACGTAGAAAATCTGTTCTGTAGAACATTACTTAGACACAGGTCACCTTATGGAATATAAAAGATCCTGGCATGCACTTACAACTATTGGAATTGTGTCATTAAGGAAGAAGTTGAAATGAAACTCACAAATAACCTTAATAGAGATGAAGGGTTTTGATTAAATTCTGTGTAAAATCCTGCTCTCTCTCTCTATCTCCTTTTTTAAATTTTTTTCTTTTTTTTAATATCTATCGGACCAAACTGCGTGGTCATCAAACTACTTACACCTAGGTAAACTAACCTAAGGACAAACACACACCCATGCCCCAGGGAGGACTCGAACCTCCACCGCGAGCAACCGCGCGCTCCGCAGCGAGACGCTTTAGACCACTCGGCTACTCCACCTCGGCTCTCTCTGTCGTAAAAAAAAAAAAAAAAAAAAAAAAAAAAAAATAGACAGTGGTTCAGATTCAATGTTGACTCACCCAATACTCACTGATATTTACTACTGATACTTCTGACATTTATCTTCTTTGGTTTACGGTGGCGTTGTTGCTTACTTTCTCCTTGTGTGGTAACTTTCCTATTTTCATCGAAAACCGAGATTTAATTTCATGCACAGTGTTCTCTTTCTTGCTGCAGTTGCCATGAAAATGGCTGGGCTTCCTCCAATCCAGATGTCGGCTGTCGTCGATACTCTTACCCGGCTACATTACCCAGACGTTTTTTTTAATAGTTCAAACGGCAGCAGAAGCTCAGGACACAATAAAATTTGCAGATGAACATTTTATTTGAGAAGGACCGATGTGACAAAGTAGCTATTAAGCTAGCAATAAAAGATGAGCAACAACTATCTAGTAAACAGAAGTTCTTTCTCCTAGGTCCCCCTATAACTGGCTGGGTAACTCAGTTCGAAGGTGGGAGGAAGGAAATGGCGTAACAACTCCAAACAGGTTTATCCCTTGTAAGGCATGTCAGTGTTCAATCTTTGGATTTTTGACTGCTTTACCTTCCTTTCAGCTTCCCACGTCTTACAAATTATTTCAAACAGTCAAAATAGGCTTTACAGAATGTAAGTGGACGATATTCGTATAATTTTATGAAATGGCACTCCAGAAACAAAAATAAATAGATAAAATTCTCCTCTGGTCTCTTTGCTGATTCACTTTTCCTCCATCGCCCCGTTTTTCTTTCCTTTTCTTTTTCTCCTCCCTTACTTACCTTATTCTTTCTTGCTTCCTACCTCTCTCCCTCTGTTTGCTTGCCGTCCCTCCTCTGCCCCCCCCCTCTCTCTCCCTTTCATACCTCCTTGCTCGCTTCATTCCCCCTTGCTTCTATCCTTTACTTCCTTGATTAATTCCTTCCATTCATCCGTCCTCCATCTCTTCTTCCTTCCGTCTTTCCTTTTCTTCCTTCCTCCCTTCACTTTTACCTCTCAATTTCCTTTTCTTCTACATCTACATACCGAGTGATCAAAAAGTCAGTATAAATTTGAAAACTTAATAATTCACGGAATAATATAGATAGAGAGATAAAAATTGACGAAAATGCTTAGAATGACATGGGGTTTTATTAGAACAAAAAAAGTTCAAAAATGTCTGACAATTGGCGCTTTATCTGATCAGAAAAGCAATAATTATCATAACATGTTTGTTTGTAAATCTATGGAACCAAACTGCGTGGTCATCAGTCCGTAGATTACAAACTACTTAAACTAAGGTAAACCAACATAACGACAACACACACATCCATGGCCCAGGGAGGACTCGAATCTCCGACGGCGAGCAACTGCGCGCTCCGCAGCGAGGAACCTTAGACCGCTTGGCTACTCCACCGCGGCAAGCATAATAAATTTAGACAAAGCAAAGATGACGTTCTTTACAGGAAATGCTCAATATGTTCATCATCATTCCTCAACAATAGCTGCAGTCGAGGAATAATGTTGTGAACGGCACTGTAAAGTATGTCCGGAGTTATGGTGCGGCATTGGCGTCGGATGTTGTCTTTCAGCATCCCTAGAGATGTCGGTCGATGACGATACACTTGCGACTTCAGGTAACGTCAAAGCCAATAATTGCACGGACTGAGGTCTGAGGACCTGGGAGGCCAAGCATGACGAAAGTGGCGGTTGAGCACACGATCATCCCCAAACAAGCGCGCAAGAGATCTTTCACGCGTCTAGCAATACTTCTGTTTCTTTTTTTTATTTATTTTTATTTTTGTTCTAATAAAACCCCATGTCATTCCAAGCAAATGTGTCAATTTTTACCTCTCCATCTACATTATTCCGTGATTTATTTAGTTTTCAAATTTATATTGACTTTTTGATCACCCGGTACATACTCTGCAATCCACCGTAAGGGACGTGGCGGAGTGTACCTAGTACCATCGCAAGTTACTTGCTTTCCTGTTCCAGTCCCATATAGAACGAACTCTAATCTCTCAGACCTTATCTTTGTGGTCGAAACAACAAATCTCGGTTGGCGCAGTAGAATATTTCTTCAGTCCGCTTCAAATTCCGGCCCTCTAAATTTCTTGATCTATGTTTTTCGGAAGGAACGTAGCCTTCCCGACTCCCATTTGAGTTCCTGAAGCATGTCAGTAACCTTCCTTCCTTCTGTCATTCCTTTTTCCGTATCTCTTTTTCCTCTGTTCCTCTCTCTGTCCTATTTTCTCTCTCTTCCTTTCCTTTTTGTTCCTTTCTTATCGTTTCCGTCCTACCCTCTCTTCTTTCCTTCGTGCTCTCTCTTGTATTCTTCGCATCTCCTATCCTGTCGGGCCCGGTGGTCTTGTGGTAAAGCGCACGACTGGAAACTGAAGTTTTGCGGGTTCGAAACACGGTCGGACCTCGGATTTTTTCACTCTGCACTTTGACCCATCCTTCACCTCTCAACGATATGAGGAGTCGCCAGAAACGACACGTGGTTCGGATTCCACGTTAAGCTGTAGGTCCCCTTTCCCCGGTTGGATAACTGGGGTAGGCTACGGACACGCAAGTCGCCGAAGTGGCGTCCAATTGAAAGACTTGCACCAGGTCAATGAGCCACACGAAATTATTATTATCTCCTATCCTTACTTTGGTCCCGATAACTTTGATCCGTTTGTTTATGTGTTCATGTTGACTCTATACTGCAATCTGTTTATACGTCGAGTCCTCGAGGAGAGCAGATTAGCGGGCCGTGCCTGCCCTGGCAGAGCGACTGTAGCGCACGCCTGGCAGCCACGGCCGCGTCCCTGCGGCCCGGACCCTTGGCCAGGAGTCCATCTGGAGGCTCGGCCATCAGCCCCACTCTTCCTTTTTCGCGGTGGCCGGCGCTGGTATCGATCCCCGTGGGCGGGGGTCAGCGGCGACCCGACGCTGCGGCCTTGACACGGGTCATGCACGTGCTGACGTCACCTGTCCAGCCGCGAGCACACCTTGGAAGCCACTCGCATATTTGCAGCTTTTCACCGCTGTTTACTCCCGTTGTAATCACAGCGGCGGGCAGCTGTCGATACGTCTGCCGGCCTTGTCTGTATCTGCATAAATACACCGCAAGCGACAGCGCACTGCGTGGGGGAGAATACCGTACAGATCTCTGCCACAATCCTGTCTCACTGTCCAATAAAGCTTGCACGTTTTGAAAACCTGTCTGTTTTTGTGCGATTTCCTCACGAGATACGTTGCGAAGGCAGTAGAATCACAATGCAGAATGTCTCAGCTGTTGATTCATCAAAAGAAAGCACAGAATTTCGCAAAAGTAATGCAGTATTCACCTTTTAAAACATCGTTCAAATGTTCAAATGGTTGTACAACTTATGGAACTTAACTACGGGGTCATCAGTCCCTAAGCTTACAAACTACTTATGAACTACCTAAGACTAAAGACGGCACAAATATCCATGCCCGAGGGGGGATTCGAACCCCCGACCGTAGTGGCCGTGCTGACCGTGACTGGAGCACCTCGGCCACCGCGGCCGGCTAAAACATCGTTAACTTGCTCTGCAGCATTCACGTACGAACTGAAACAGCATCATGTGTCACCAAGTTCCCCAAACTGTTCAACGGAAGGAACGAAGTATAAAAAAGGAAGGAAGATTTGCATTTAATGCCCCGTCGACAGCGTGATCATTAAAGGCAGAGCTCACGCTAGGATTGTCTGGGCGTGTCGTTTCAAAGAATCCATCCCATCATTTCCCTGGAGTGTTTAATGGAAATCATGAAAATCCTACATCTGGATGACCGGAAGTGGATTTGCACTATATTGTTCAAATGTTTGTAAATGTTATGGGACTTAACTGATGGGGTCATCAATCCCTAAACTTACGAACTACCCCTTATACTAAAGACGACACAAACAGCCATGCTCGAAGGGAGATTCGAACCCCCGACGGGGAACGCCCTCATCGTAGCATAGCGCCTCAATGTGCTTGGGCGCTCCGTCGCGCGCACTGTAGTTCCCTGAATGCAAAATGACGTAGGAAAGAAGAAAGGGTAGAAAGGAAATTATACGAAATGAAATGGTAGCATGAGCGATAGGAGTGAGAGTGGGAGAGAGGGAAACAGAGATGGAAAATGATAAATGTAATGTATTTGAAGGGACCCGTGTAGGAAAATCACATCAGGAGAGACGAAGGTTCAGAGAGTCAGTAGCAGAGAGGGATGGAGAGAGGAAAGGATATATGGAGAAAAGAATGACAACACGAAGGAAAAAAGGAAAGAAAGAGAAAGACTGATAGCAAAAGCGACATGTCGGAAGGTAGGGAAGGAGAGAATGAGTTTGAGCGGAAGAAATGAAGTAAGTAATGAAAGAATAAAAGGGAGGATGGAGATGGGTAGAAGGAAAAACGAACGAAAGAAAGAAGTAAGCAGAGGAAAGTGACACGGAGAGAGGAATGAAGGAAGCAGGGCAGCACGGAAAGAGAGAGAGAGAGAGAGAGAGAGAGAGAGAGAGAGAGAGAGAGAGAGAGAAATCAATGTTCATTTGTTTGTAAAGCTATTGGACCAAACTGCCATGGTCATCACTTCCTAGACTTTCCAACAATTTTAAGAAACGTAGACTAAGTACAGCTGACACGCACATGCCCAAGGGAGGACAAACCTCTGGCGGAAAAGAGCGCCAAACCCGCAGTTTCTTAGACCACGCGGCCGTACCGCTCGGCAGAGAGAGAGAGAGAGAGAGAGAGAGAGAGAGAGAGAGAGAGAGAGAAGGGAAAAAGGGGTAGACGAAGTGGGAGAGGAAGAAAGAAACGGCGGGAACGAGCGAGCGACAAAGAGAGGGAGAGCGTGGTTCTCTTTGAATCTGCATGCTGTTTTCTGTAACTCTACAGCTAGCTCGACCTCGTCCATTTGTATTTCGCAAAGTTCATTATCTGTGTTCTTCACGTGCTGTCGAAGACATAGCGCCTAAATATTTGATGTCAGTGAGACTTCGACAGATAAAAACGCCTTACACATCTTCAGCTTCGGACGAAACGTGACTCAAGTTGGCAGTTTGCTAGGATGTAGAAATTTAGAAACTAACGAAGTTCCTTCAAGGCGTTCTTAATGTACGAACTTTTTGACTTTCTGAAGATCTTGTTATCACAAGTTTGAATCATAATCTAGAAATAAAAAATCTAATATTATTTCTCTTGCGAAACTTCCAAGAAGAAGAGAGAGATTGTGTCAGTGTGTGTGTGTGTGTGTGTGTGTGTGTGTGTGTGTGAGAGAGAGAGAGAGAGAGAGAGAGAAAGAGAGGGAGGGGGCACAAATCAGAGAAGAATAAGTTCATAACGCTGAACATGAGAAAATAAGACATTCTATATTACCAAAATAATCATGCAATATAAAATCCGATTTTCAATGTCCCTGGACTTTGGTTAAAAGTGTCGTATGTGACAGCTTATAAACAACAATAATAGTTTTATTTTCAATATTTCCCGTAATTATTGGCGTAATATAAAGTTAAAAATGGTTTCATTATTAACTTTTTAAGGGGTGAAACATTACGTTAAATTTAGAGGCAATAAGGCAAGAGTTACAATTAAGCTCATACATTACTCAACAAATTTCACATTGATCTTAAAACCTTTACACAAGTTCATTTCCCAGATATCTTCCACAAAATTATTAAAGGAAAGATGTTTATGCAATATCACTGAATGTAGTAGCAGAATATTATACGACTGCACAGCGCGGATACGGATTTGGAGATATGACGTCATAGACACCTCGACTCAAAAACAACCTACTGGTTTCAGACCAGACCTATTACTTTATGACTTCTTCGCCTCTAATGTTGTTCCCAACACGTTTTGCATACTGCACCTGGAAGTGAATGCACTTGCAATATTATATCACTGAACGTCAAATAGTTCAGAAGACATGACGTCATACATAATGATATACGTTTAAAGTGAACTTTTACTTTACACTGAGCGCAAATGACGCATCCAATGATCACACAGTGTTTCATAATGAGAACATTAGCGACTTCCAACAAACTTGAAGTATAATTTCAATAACCTTCTAACCTTTTCTCACTTACATGATAATCGTCAAGAACAACGGAATGATGAGAGCATAATTATGATTATTGTATTCCATTGGGAAGAGCATGTGTCCAAGCCCGCGACTTTTTCTTTCCTTTTTTTCAGTTCTCTTGTTGATTGGGCACACCACGCGACCGGCATCAGACACGGATTTATACTGGTAGTTTTATAGTCATTACCATTATTACGGCACAAAATTTAGGCGGAAAACAACTCCTCTCCACCCATTTATTTCAGAAAATGTCGAGCACTGAAATCTGTACGTTGTTTGAAAACCTGCCATATTCTGGAGATGACGTTTTCTTTAACTAAATTTAACGTAATTCCACCAGATTTCTTATGTCTCTAACTATCCGTTTTAATGAGATTTACCATTTTCTCCCACTATGTGGCCATTCATTCAAACCTAGTGGCCGCCATTTTGGGGTTGTGAAAATAAATGTCCAAAGGGAAGACCACACTACACCCCTCAACAATATGCCACAGTGCGAGAATCGCGGGAATCAACTACATCACGAAACTTTACTGTTGGGGTGATGGCAACAAGTATCATACTAGATGAAAAAAGCTGCTGGCCTGCACATTATAAGAGAACTGTATTACCACAACGATCGTATGGAAAAAACTGAGATATCGGGATTTCATGGATCCAATTAAAGGAGTTTTAAGTGCTTTAAGCATCTCATTTCATTGGTGGTTTATGCAAATGTATGTTTGTTCTGTATAAAATGGTACCCTCAAAGTGTCTACACAATCTGTAAAGGAAGGCTATTTTGGAAAAGTTGCAAAACAAGGCGGGTGCAGCTATTATCATATAAAGAAAGCGGAATTTTGTAGTCACAAATCTGTTATCTGATGACTTTACAAGAAGCCTCACTTGACAGTTGAAATAATTAGGAGGGAAAAATACTTCAGTGGATTAGTCACAACATGTAATATAATGGAACCTCCTTAAGTCACATAAGTCCTTAAAATGTAGCATTTCTTATTAATTAAAAGAGGAACATAAACATTGGCCGTGCTCTCTAAGGCGCCTTGCTGCGGAGTACGCGGCTACTCATCTTCGGAGTTTCGAATCCACCCTAGGACATTGTTGTGTATGTGTTTGTCTGTTGGCCTTAGCATAAATTAGTTTAAGTAGTTTTTAAGTCTCGGTACTGATGACCACTGCAGTTTGGTTGCATGGGCTTACAAACATTTGAACATTTTGGAAGTTAAAAGATTACGAGATCTGAAATTTCCAAGAGGATAAATTCGAGAGCTTTTTGGATTAGAAATGATCATTATCAGAGAACTGTATGATCTTATAGCAACTTTTTGAATTAGACGATCATTTCTAGAAACATCTGACGTATAAAAATGATAGAAAGCGATCGCAGTGTCGCTGATCTATAAAAAGAAAATGTATATTCAAGGTGGCGCCAAGTTACTTTTAATGGCTCCATGGAAATCCCGAGTATTACGCTTCGAAATCCTATTTTCACTTTCGTCCACGGACTTCTCGGCGATATAATCTGTCATAATTAGCTAATGGTGTCCTAAGCGCATTCGAATAGCACCTCGGATGTGTGGTGCGTGCCGCTATGTTCCTGTTGAAAGCATTTCTGTGTTTCTACCCGTGACGCCACCAGTTACGTTGTTAGTTAGCTAACTCTGTGCACTAAGGCGCGTTCTTTAATTTTCTTTCGTGCCTTACTGTGCAGAATGATAATTAAAAGTTATCTGTCATGAGTGTCAGACACACCGGTACTTGCGCAACACCAACAGATTAAAGCTTTTCGAATGTTACTATATACTCGTATCATCAAATACGGCTGTTTATAAAATGACATGTGCTGAATATTGCTACCGCGGCGAACTAGCTGTGCGCGCTGAGGCGCCTTGATACGGTGTGTGCGGCCGTTGCCGTTCCACGGCGGAGGTTCTAGTCCTCCTTCGGGCTGTATCTAAAATGTCGATTTTTCAGAAGAAAAGTTCGGTGTGCTTTTAAGCGGAATAGGCCTATGTGCAAATACTTGCAGTATTCGACCACAAAGACAAATTGTGTAGCATAAGCACGACATTCATATCCTCTTGGTAGCACTGTAATGGATCAGAAGTAAATAATCGTCCTACCTGTCCAGTGTTACAAGTGCAACTTCTATCAAAATGGACGATTAGGCGATCATGTTCAGAATATTTACAATGACGCAGAACATTTTGAAATTTAGTTTCATAGAATTCTTAATATTTAAGAGATTGTTATTCCTTTAAAATTCGGCCAAGTAAGAGCGTAATAGTCAGAGTGGAACACTGTGTATTTATATGTTTTTTTCTGTGCACCCTTTTCAAAACGGTAGAATTTCTTTTTCAGTGGCTCCTTATTTGGCACAATGTGCAGTATACAATACACCCTTCACACAGGATCGAGAGAAAACATATCATTGTAGTAGGAAACATGTTTTTAGCTGAGGTCTTAAAAATACGGGAAAATGTATTTGACAACCTAATGAAAAATAATGTAATCTTTGTAATGTTCTTTGCTTAAAGTCATTTTTTCCCGTCAAATAGGCTTCTATTATTTTCACTGAAAAGAGTACAATTATTCATCATATCAAAAATTTCGCAAGAAAAACGTTGCAGTGAGACGTTTAATAATGAAATTGTCACGTCACTAGTAAAATAAAATATAGGAAAGACTTTCTCATTTATAGTGTTTTGGGCAGGGGGCAAGCATTAACTTTAGCGTTCAACTTGCATCATACACAGAAATTTTCAGCCTCAAATGTGATAAAATTTAGCAGCATTACTGACGATAAGGAAAAAATAAATTACGAATTTAGTACTATGATCAAGAAAAAAGGTAATGTAATTAATGTTTCGTAATTAGGTACTTTTATGCAACAGATTCGTTAGTTTTTAGACAAACCGATATGGAGAACAGAACGATATTTTCTTCCACGTATTTTCGGTGTGATAAATATGCACTAGAATTCACCACTGCTAGAAAGAAAAAAAGCTTGGAACACTACAGCAAAGTTAAATTAATTTTTTCCATCAGGTAATCGAGATGCGAGTTTTTATGACACTACGCACAGCTTTCTTCATCTACGGATTAAGTATCAAAGCGCTACTGCTCATAAAGACAGTCGTCGGCTCTGCATTAATTAAAATAATGAATGAGTATACAGGAACCTGACCATGCTTCAGAACGCTGGATATGCGTACAGTTCGTTGCGTTTAGCGATGTCCATTTAGATGAACACTATGCTGCGCAGAGGTTTCACGTGAGGTAGTGGGTTCGCGACGATATATAGCACGATTTGCGTGTTAGCAAAGCTTAAAGTTTTGAGCGGCTGCTATCTTTCTTCATTAGGTGAGGCGGCGTTAATCCTTCTGCGGCGTGCGGTGGTCGATCAGCGCGCGTTCACTATCTCCCTACCCCCACCTTGCGTTGACTCTCGTTACCACGCAGTGAAAAATGTTGCTAGTTTTAAACTACCTCCTGGGATATTAACGTTCGCTAATAAAGCTCTCGTTGGATACGTCGCTGTGCTGTTTTCACGGTGGTGTTACTGAACATTCTAATATTTCCAATCAAAGTTCAAAATGTTTCAAATGGTTGCATAGCTTATGGGACTTAACTACGGGGTCATCAGTCCCTAAACTTACAAACTACTTATGAACTAACTAATACTAAGGACGGCACAAATATCCATGCCCGAGGGGGGATTCGAACCCCCGACCGTAGTGGCTGCGCAGACCGTGACTGGAGCGCCACGGCCCCCGTTTTTTTTTTTTTTTTTTTTTTTTTTTTTTTTTTTTTTTTTTTTTTCTCTATGGGTAGTTCTTGTCCTTGAGGACGCTGATAGTGTTTGTTCGTTTTGGTTCTATGTGTTTTTTGGCTCAGCTTTTTTATTACAGAGAGCGTTCAGCCCTCTGAGCGGGCACGTTGAGCCACGGCGCCCGGTACCCTCGGCCACCGCGGCCGGCCAACAAAAGTTAATAAATGTAAACATCTGTCGCATATCATAGATGGCACAGGACAAAAATCACACCACACCGCTCAATACTAAATATACAGGATCCCCACTTGAACATTCCACCCAAAAAGTCTCTGGAACAACATCTCATATATTAAAGGCATCTACGAAAACTAAAGTCAGTCCAGTCGGTTAGAACAAATCACCCGGCCAATATCCTTCATCTTTGTTTTAAACGAAAGGTATTCACCCACAGATTTGTCATCAAGTATCAGAATTTACATAACCCTTGCATCCGTTTTTCTATTTTTTTTTATTTATTTCTGCATGGCGTGGTACCTTAGACCGCGCAGCCATTTCCGCGTGGCCACAAATTGAACTAACCGCGTTGATACACCAACAAACGGGGCAATTGAATTTTCAGTCTGGAAGTGGACACATGTAAGCACGACAGATACTATAACCAAACCCACGATTACAAACCTCAGTCTAGGGGGCTATGCCATGTCTCCACCATATCCTTTCTTCCATGAGTGTTACTCTTGCAAGGTTCGCAGGATAACTTCTGTGAAGTTTGGAAAGTAGGAGGCAAGGCAATGGCGGAAGAAAAGCTTTGAAACGGTCCGTGAAGTGTGCTGGGATAGCTCAGTCGGTAATCCTGCTACCTGTCAATATAAAGCAGGACGTACATTTGTAGTTTAACATATTATACATTAGTTCATTAATGTTGAGTATTTAAGATAAATAGAGATAAGAAGACAAAATAAAATAAAAGCAAAGACAAAATACATAAATACAAGTGCTTACAGTAGTTGCTACAATTATAATATAACAAATTACAATTCGTGCATTTTACAATAATTAGATGTATTGGAGAACATAGAAACATGATTGGTTACAGGATTGTTATACATATGTCGAAATTCAGTATATTCTGAAATTTGTTAATTTTAATTTTCGGGTAAAAAATGTAATAGGAAAGAAAGAAATTATATTCAAAAGAATATAGGGATTTTCTGTCCTTATGGTTAGCTGCATTGTACTGTGCTGGGCGTTTTTCTATACACAAACACGATTTCCTTCTATATATTTCTTATGGGGATGTCCTTGCTGTAAATTAAAGTCAGTCGGTCAGGCCGTTCTATGCGGCCAATTTCTTTCATTGTTGCTTTAAACGAAAGGTATTCATTCGCAGATTTGTCATCAAGTATCAGAATTAACTTAAGTCTCTCCATCCTTTATTTGTATTCAAACGCGGAATCCTTCTGTCCTTGCATTGAATATTTTAATCGGTTTGTTTTTACGATATCTTCGGTTCTAATTAATATACGCAGTTCTTTTTCACCTAAAATCACGAATCGGATCAAGCTCTTTCATTTGCGCTTTTAAACACTCGCATTGATTGATTCTGAAGAAAGTAATGCGTGCCGGCCGTGGTGGTCAAGCGGTCTGCGGCGCGTCAGTCACGGACTGCACGGCCCATACGGTCGGGGGTTCGAATCCCCCTCGGGCATGGATATTTGTGCCGTCCTTATTAATAGCTAGTTCATAAGTAGTTTGTAAATTTAGGGACTGATGACCCCCTAGTTAAGTCCCATAAGCTCTACAAATATTTGAACATTTTTGGAAGTTATGTGTGAACATTCAAATTTACTTCCATTTTTTCTCAACTTTTTGTCATTCCACTAAAGGTGCGAAGTATTCGCACTGATCCTCTCATTAGATTACTGAAAAGATAGTGGCAGTGGCATTAACATACGGTAGTCGCTTTTGAAATTAAATATTGTGAGAGATTCTAAAACGTTAACAAATATTATATTCTGTATGGATTCTTCCGTCACTTCTTGGTAGAACTATTCCGTATTTCGGGTTAAAACAAATAAACTGTTTTTTCCTACTGATTTTTTAATTCACTTCAAAATAGTTTTTGGCTTATTAGGATACCATAAGGAAACAACTGATGATGGCCTAATAATGTATTAATAAGCCAAAATTTTTTTTGAAGTGAATTAAGGAAATTCAGAAGAACAAGAACAGTTTACTTGTTTAACCCGAAATATTTTCAACACTAACTTATATTATTTAAATGGACGTCCCATTTTATTTCTGATGCAACAAACAGCACAAAAATTCACATGGATTGCATCACAGTACATCAATTACATCCCGAGAAACTGAGACGCGAAGTTGACGCTTGAAATAAATAAAACTCGAAACTAGCTCACGTCCCCAGACTAAAGTCTGCGTGTATGCCACCCATTCCGTAATCGTGATGTAATTGACATACATAATCTTAAATCCTAGCGGATTAAAACTGTAGGCAGTAACTGTGATTCGAATCTGGGACCTTTGCCTTCTGCGGGCAAGCGCTCAACCGACTGAACTATCCCATCACGCTTCACGGACCGTTATCACAGCTTTCCTTCCGCCAGTACCTCGCGTCCTATATTCCAAACTTCACAGAACTTCTCCTGCGATCCTTGCAAGAAAGAATATGGTGGAGAATGGTATAGCCCCATAGACTGTGGATTGGTATGTGGGTTTGGCTAGTAGAAACTGTCATGCTTAGATGTGTCCACTTCCAATTCAGTTGCCCCGTTTGTTGGTGTATCAACGCGTTTAGTTCCATTTGTGGCCGCGCGGGAATGGCTGCGCGGTCTAAGGTGGCACTCCACGGATTGTGCGGTTGCTCCCGTCAGAGGCTCAAGTCGTCCCTCGGGCACGGGTATGTATGATCTCCTTAGAGTAAGTTATTTTCAGCTAGTTCAAGTAGTTTGTAAGGGTAGGGATCGATGACCTAGGGAGTTTGGCCCCTTAGGAACACAAATATTTGAACATTTGGACATATAACTTTTCCAGGACTGGTGTACCATACGAACAGGTAAGAACAGTTTCATAAAACAATCTCAACTCCATCTCAACCATTATTCGAGCAAATCTTGCGACGGTAGTGGCATGCAGTGGACATCTTGAATCGACTACCATTGCTGAGCGGAAATGAGCTTCACGTTCGCAATTACCAAGCAATAGAAGCTTAAACTGTGAACAGAAAAGGCCCGCTCTGACCTAGTTTCAAAATAATTCAAAGGGCATAGGTGACCCAGTGCGATGTTTAACTAGCTGCGTATGCAGGGTTGTGTTTCATTCTGGAGGTGCTTCTAGGATGATTTTGAGGATGTTTTATGTATCATGACTTCGGCCCTGCCATTCAGGCTACCGTGAACACGTTCATTTCAACATTCGTGGTGACCAAGTATTGCTCTCTTGTTATTTCATAGTCGTTAGTATGCTTTGCAAACTTCAGTCCTCCAATAAGATAAGAGCAAAGTCCACAGGGTCGCACTCATACTCCTCTAGGTGGACGAAAATCAGCAACTCAGTAGCACATCGAATGGCGCATCAAATCACCTGATCTTAATACTAGAAAACGTCGAGAACTACGATGCGTGTTTTTTTTAAGTAAGTACAGTTTTGAAATTAAAAGAAGACGTGCTAAGATATCTGAATAATTTTATGCGCACTGGGTACCTACATGTATTGTCTACGCACTGACGCCATTACAGTATGATTCTTCATTGTTTACGTTGTATACTGTGTGTTTAAGGTGCCTCCGATAATCGATAGTCCTGCCGACTGTGAAGTACGGGCTGTTATAAGATTTCTCAGTGCTAAAGGCCTAAAAGCGATTGATATTCATCGAGTTTACGGAGAAAACATTATGAGTGATGGAATGGTAAGAATGTGGGTGAGAACATTGAAAGATGGCCGCACAAATGTGAATGATGAACAATGGAGTGGGCGCCCTTCGGTCGTTAATGAAAGTTTGGTGCAGGAAGTGGAAAATAAGGTGAGAGAAAACCGACGGTTTACGATTTACTCCTTGCGGGATGACTTTCCTAATGTTTCTTGGTCTGCAGGGCCACTACGGTCGGGGGTTCGAATCCCCCCTCGGGTATGGATATTTGTGTCGTCCTAGTTTGTAAGTAGTTCATAAGTAGTTTGTACGTTTTGGGACTGATGACCCTGCAGTTAAGTCCCATAGACTATACAAACATTTGAACATTTGAATGTTTCTCGTCGTGCTATGTATGGCATTGTGAGCGAGGAAGACGATGGCGAAGTCAAAACAGTTGTGATACAGTGGTTAACAAGTCAGGCGGCAGTCTTATATGAGAAGGGTTTTCAAAAACTGGTACAACGTTATGACAAATGCCTCATTAGTGACAGGAATTATATAGAAAAGTAGATTAAGGTACAGGCTTTCATGTAAAAATAAAATTATAGAGATATCTTAGCACGTCTTTTTTTTTAATTTCGAAACGGTACTTACTTAAAAAAACACCCCTCGTATATGCAATAGTGGGGTCCATGCGGCATTAACATCAGCGCAATTTGTGTGGTGTCTAATGTTCAATCATTGACTAGTTAGATGTGGCCAAGCTGAATGAACGTGTGAGCTCTCTCACTTGCCGATTGAGGCCCACATGTTAGTTGAAGGCTGACGTGATGTCGTGACACATTTTTGTCTGTTAGATCCCAACTGGGATCGTGTTCGGCTTCTGCCTCGTTCAAGTCTTTAGGTGACGCTACATGGGCGACTTGCGTGTCGGTAATGATGGAAATGACGATGACAGCACAACACCCAATTCCCGGAGTGGACAAAATCTCCAACCCGACCGGGAATCGAACCCGGACCCGTTGCGTGGCAATCTACCACGATGTCCGATTTTTTGCTCTATGGGTAGTTCTTGTCCTTGCGGACGCTGATCCTGTTCGTTCGTCTTGGTTCTACATGTTCTTTGGCTCAGCTTTTTTATTACAGAGAGCGTTTAGTCCTCTGACCGGGCGCGATGAGCCACGGCGCCCGGCATTGGACTACGGAGGCGGACAGCTGGAGGCCATGTATCGCATTACCGTGATGTCTCACAGGGATTATACATTTCTTAAATAGCGTTCTTACCAGCACAACGAGCAAGAAAGCGAATCTGACGAAACGACGCGGTTGGCCGATGCCATTCGACTCGCTGAAATGTTTACTGAAATAACGATTGAAAAGCGTTTAATTCCTGTTAGTGTGAATAAAATTCAATCGACTCAACTACTCTAATCAGTTTCCCGCATATTGCAACAATTAGCGTACAGTTCAGTAGCAAAACCCTGCTCAATTTTTTGTCCCCGCAAAACTCTCCTCAACAAGCATTAATGTAAGTCACTCACTTCTTTTAAGACGTGAGTGTACATCCTGTGGAGAGATGTCTTTCACACGCTTCTGTGATTTAACTGCGTGAAGAACGAAATGACATGCCAACGCACGAAAGGGTGCAGTCCTTCAGATGGTACTAGTTGTCAGTCAAGCACCGTCTCCTCCACTCACGAACGGCTCGGATACGCCTGCTGGGTAATATATCATTGTAGATTTCCAAGAGAGGCATGCCGACAGCCGCAATCTGCGATGAGAGGGCGGTCGATGGAGAAGGAAATGCATTGGCAGAGCTGTCGGACACGAGTAATGGGAGCAATCTCGACGCTCTGGCAGCGGTAAGCGGAGAGAATCGATTCGCTGCGAGGGCCGAGACGAGTAAACATCCGGACCATCAACACTGACAAAAGCGTCTCGCGAGATATTTATGACGCGTGCCGTGGCAAAAAATTATCATTGGCTGCTAACATTTCCGCTGCCTTTAGTTAGTTGACCGAGTGACAACATATATCGTAGTGACTACAGTGACAGTTCCTTCTTAAAATGATCACGGCATCAATGGATACTATATCCTGTAAAATGAAAAGAGGTGATTTGACATTAGTGAAGGAAAACAAATTGAAATCGTCTATTTGGAAAACAAAACCTGGATACGTGTTTGATGGCAAGGAAAAGATCAACGATGTAATGGCCTGTTTTGCGTGTAAAAAAGTATACAATGGGTCATCGCAACGGTATGAAACACACAGCCGCGCGTAAAATACGAACAAACATACAAACAAACATTCATGTTATGTGTTAGTTAAATGGTGATAGTAGTAATGAAGTAGTCAATAGCATTTTATAGCATCGGAGACGCAGTGAAAGTAACGTATTTAGGAAGGTACACAATGTTAGATTGTATAGGCTACAGTCAACAGTCTCTTTTTGCTGACAGTTACCAATTAGAAGTAGACTTAACACTTGAAATGACATACTTTGCTTTGTGTCACGTAACCTCTTGTGTGTTAGTATGAGGAAAATAAAGTGTCCCTTTTGTAAAACTCCGAAAGAACCGTTTCTTTTTTTTTATGTAAATACAGTAAAATCTCCTCTATGCCGATCAGTTTTAACCACTGAAATTTAAGAAGATGCCTGTATTTAACAATGACGTAATGCTCCGACCGCACGGGCTCCGAAGCGCTACTGTGATGTCCACAGCGCTAATGTTTTTCTGTTTGGAATAGCTTGTTCAAATGTTTGTTAAGTTTATGGGACTCAACTGCGGGGTCATCAGTCCCTAAACTTACAAACTACCTATGAACTAACTTATACTAAAGACAACACAAGCATTCATGCCCGAGGGAGGATTCGAACCTCCGACGCGGGAGGCCGCGCGTTCCGCAAAGTGGCGTTCCAGACCGTTCGGCTACTCCCTCGCGGCTGGAATAGCTTGTTTTGAAGTAGGTATAGAACAGTAATCGTGATTCGAGAAGTAAAAAATAGTTCTTACAAAAAAACACTAACAATAATTATATTATTATAGAGCATAGTTTTAAATACTGCTGTCTACTACCCATTTAAAACTTTAATATCTGCGGATGCGTATAACGAACTTGCGGATGCGGCTAAGGTGCCGCGGATGCGGTTGCCGATATGGGCCTTGCGGGTGTGGTGCGGATAATAATTTTTGTTGTCCACGCGGACCTCTAGTTTACTTCGAAGTGAAAGCGAACAGCAAAAACCGTGAGGAACATAGGTCGTCAAAAAGAAGGGAGAAGGAAGAGGAATAAAGAAACTACTCTATCTGCACAAGGGCATTGTAATAATTCTATGGTGACAAATATTGGTTCCAAGCCGGTATTCGAACTCGGATCTCCCAATTGAGGGCAGAGGTCGCATTCATGTCTAGGTCGAACTATATTACCCCATCTATGTTGAAGAAATAAACCATACGTTGTCATCACGTACAAATATTTACATACATTGTGTGGTGTCTTCTCTCGCAATGATCAGGGGCACCTGCATAAATTGGTATTTGTTGCCATTTTATTATTCCAGTGCCCTAGTGCAGTTAAGTCATTCTTTACGTTATTTTCCCTCTACCTCCTACTTATTAAAAATTACAACTTCAGAGAAGCCGCGAATCACATGCTATATGACTTTTCAGTGGAAAAATAAGACTATATATTATAGACAGTCTCACTATTCCACTGAAGCTATGAATTACTAAGGACACTCAACATAAGGTTATATAGAAAGATGAAGACCTTAAAAAGCGAACAAAAATTTGGCTTCAGGAAACGATCTCAAACAAGAGATGCCGTTGAACGGACGAGGGTGGTACGAAAGAGGTACACAGGCTGGAAGGAACATCTTATATGCCGCATTAATTGATCTTGAGAAGGCTTCTGACTGCCTTACGTGGAATTCTTTTATGGCAATCCTAAAGACACATGGAGTTGATTGGAACGATGGAAGGATAATCAAGAACTTGTTCTTAAAACAGGCGGTAAGAGTAAGGGTAGGAGAAAAGTAAATCAGTTGAGGTCTAAAACAGGTCTGTTTATTACCACCGATTGTTTTCAACAATTGCCTTCAGTTGATAATCAGTGAAAATTAAAATGGGAGAGTTTATAAGGTTTGCATATGATTTAGTTGTGATGACAGAAAATTTAAAAGACACGAAGCAAATGTAAATGATCTTCACACGAAAAATAATAATAATAATAATAATAATAGCAGAAGAAAAACAGCGAAAAGTGTCTCAAGAGGAAATTTAAATAACTTTGTGCACCACCAAACAAAGATTTTAAGAAAGAACTTGCTAAGGTTTATGTCTGGAGCATTGCACTGTATGGAGCAGAGACATGAACATTACATAAAGAAGCTTGGAGGTACTAGAAATGTGGATATAAAGCGGTTTAGAAGAGGAGAAATGGGAAGAGCGGTTAAGGAATAATCGAGGGATCCCTTTGTGAGCCAAGTTTTTATTGATATAAATCGTATCCTGGTTACACAGCAGCACGCTTATCATCGGAACCACATTAGACTACACAGGTAAGGGTGCTGGCACACAGGCAAACGTCTCGCCTGGGACGAGGGCGTACACAGCCGCCGACGCTTTCGCCAGCCTCACAAATAAACAGCTCGCTACTTTTTCCTGACCGACCCGTCGGTGAAGGGCGAACTTTCGCTGACGTATAGCTGCACAGACTAGCAGCCACTTGAAACTCAACGCGCTGCATATTAATCTATACTCACGCTGTACAAGCTATTTTAGCAATTAGCTACTACAAAAACCTGAAAATCAATACTGTCGTTAGGCTTCTATCACCAGTTTATGTTGTTCCTTCCTCGAAATGATCTCTGATCTCCCACATTTTGACGTGGTGGTATTTTGCTGTATGTCTGTAGGAGAAAGTACACTGGTGAGAAGAACCTGAGTATGAAAGAAACTTTGCACAATATGTCGATACCTACTACCAGCTCATATCAACTGATATAGAGAGTCATCTGATCGGGTCACTGTTTATCAGTCATCTTTTGTACAAGCGATATAGTCAAGAGCCCAGGAGAGGCATTGCAGGCGATGCCATGCTGATAAAAAAGTCACTCGAGTCGGTTGTCTGCTGTCATAGTCCACTAATACCAAATTACGCCGTCCCAACGAATACGTTAGATGTACGACCCACTTTGTTTTTTTATCGGCTGTATCACGTACTGTTGCTTCCTTGTTAGCAGTGACAACTCTATGAAGACGCCACTGCTCTCCGTCATTAAATGCATTAAATGCAGGCCGCCAGGCATTGCGTTGTCAGTGGCGATAAGTAATACATGAATTTTGATATTCTCACCCATTCTTAACTGAAGTCTGTTTCCGAAATCGAATGTCCCATGCGTCTAGCTGCAACTACCACACCGCAATCAAAGTCTGTAAATTACAGTCGTGCAGCCATAACTACGTCGGCAAACTTTTCGCATGAGTAGAAATGACAACTCTGCCGATGTATCGGCGTGTAACTTTTTTTGTTTCAGGGGCGTTATTTAACCTACCGAAAACGAAAATAGTGCATTGTCCTTTAGAAATATTGTTTCAAGTATTCGGCTGTACGTTCGCAGTATCTAAACAATTAAAATTCCACCCTCTATATTACATGATTATACTACTCCCTGTTTACCACTAGGAATGGTCGCGTGGTCTAAGGCGTCATCCTACGGGCTGGGCGGCCGTTCCCGTCGGAGGTTCGAGTCCTACCTTGGGCACGGGTGTGGGTGTTGACCTTGTGTAATTTAGTTTAACTACCATGAAATTCAAGAGACTGATGATCATAGCAGCTTGCTCCAACAGGCTTACAAACATTTGAATTTCCTTTTTATTGATGACTGACGACTAAAGTAAAACCAGTCGAAGAGCCTTTCACTTAGGTCATTGATTTCCTAAATCAAAAACTGTAAGTACGAGACAGTAACACTGTGAGCGCTGTCAGCTGAAATGCTAAAAATATCGTTGAGCAAACTGGGAATTGTCCATATTTCAACATATGAAACACATTGACCAAAAGTGATGTTGCACAAGCTCCAGTTCGTTTGGCTAGAGGAGTTTCGTTTGTCAACGTCTGATGTCCTGTTCTTAACTTGTTTAATATCACTTCATTCGATTGGTGTGCTTGTCATGGGATTGGGTGTAATGGGTATTCTATATGACTCGCCGTAGTGTGTGTCTGTGTGTGTTTTTTACCACTTCCAACAATTCGTCTTTCCACAGATGCACATTGACCACCAGTAGTAAAGGCGAGTTCAGTATTTGAAATATCATAGTTCAGTATATCATAATGACGAGTTTTCTAACAACTCGTAAAGTTTAGTGACTGCAGGGATGTAGATAACAAGGAAAGACTGAGAATCCAACACCTCCCAATCAGAAAGCAATTGAACCCCCACCTCCCAGAAGAATAATTTATCTACGTCCTTAACTGACTGACAACATAAATTGCTTTCAAAGGTTCAAATGTTTGTAAAGCTTGTGCTACTTAACTGCGGGATCATCAGACCCTAAACTTAAAAACTACTTATGAACTAACTTATTCTAAAGACGGAACAACATCCATGCCCGAAGGAGGATTCGAACCTCCGACGCGGGAGGCCGTGCTCCAGAACCCTCGGATACTCCCGCGCGGCTAAATTGCTTTCCTCGGCGATCACAACATATTTGCGACGGCTTAGCTCTACATTCTAAAAAAAATTATAAATGCTAGTTCCTTGAGAATCATTGCCACTATTTTGTTTATGAAAACAGATATTCTTAAAATCACGAGTTTCACATTTTAATATCCAGTAAATGCACTAATGAGATTATTGTTTGAGCATCCTAAATCCAACACTAAACTCATCATCATCAAGACAAGACAAGGCGTGATGGAATTTTCCTCAGGAGAAACAGCGTTATAATAAGCTGTTGTGACGCCACGAGTCTGTCATCGTCTTCTGCGGTGTCCAGTGCTGACTAAGACCTTGCTGCTCAGCAGAAGCAGACGCCACGGGAAATGTCCTGGCGGCGAAACTGGACCCTTCTCCGACACCATTATCTGTGTCGCGTCAGTCAGCAGCAACCAGCGAGGATCACGTTGTCTGCTCTGTGGGCTGAGCGAGCGCAGGTTCTACTATCTTCTAGACATTTCGCATCTCATGGCATCTATGCCATGCTTTCCAACGTATGCGCACATTTCTGTCTCTGCCACAGTTGTGTAGATTGTGGGGAATTTCACATGTTTTGGCCTACATATATGAATTGGGGAAAAATTTCAGTTAGTTAACTAGCGGTATGCTAAATTAGTATCAATATAAATACCAATGGTAACTGTTGTTTGTCTGTGTGCTTACAAAACTTCGCAACCGTAATTCACAGCCCTATGGGGACTTCGTTCATGATTTCGTTTTGGAACTGGAGGGGTTAGCTGCAAGGGAATAGGAATATAAAGTTTTTTTCTAAATTCGTCGTGTTTTCTGATTATACAGGCTGATCCCCAACATCTTATTTCACGAAAATCGGTTCGTGGAAAAAATAACTAAAACTGTCGTGTCTAGCTGTTTGTCTATTTGAAAACGCTAATCTGCACTGAAAAAATACTTGATGAATATATTTGGGATTTTCATAGATGACTTAGGCTTAGCTTGGGGCTGTTCATAATCAAAGTCGGTTCACTAAAATAAATGTTGCTATTTGAAGTGTTACCTAAACATACGGTGTCTTTCTGTGTCACAGGTCGAATACGTTTTACTTAGATTCTATTTTTTTGATAGGAGAAACGGTTTATTGACTTTATAATTTCGGGGCCTATTTGTTAAACTTCCGTTATTATAGGTGTCACATTCCCGATAATTAGCAACAGTGTCCCGTTTCGCTTTATGTAATTACCGACGAACTGTTGTTGTTCCATGAGACCACAAAGCACTGGGTCGCGGTCGACGAACCTTAGTGTCAGACGTACGTTAAATATATCTGTATTAAGAGCGATATTGCTAAATGTTAGCCGCGGTGGAGTAGCCGAGCGGTCAAAGGCGCCTCGCTGCAAGCGCGCGGTTGCTCGCCGTCGGAGGTTCGGGTCCTCCCTGGGGCATGTGTGTGTGTGTGTGTGTGTGTGTGTGTGTGTGTTGTCATTAGGTTAGTTTAAGTAGTTTGTAAGCTACGGACTGATGACCACGTAGTTTTGGTCCGAGACATTTACAAACATTTGAACATTTTGCTAAATTTTAATTTTGTCATTTTACACTTGATTGGCTCTGGCAATGTCCCTCAATAGTCCATCATTGTGTGAAGTAAGCTCCACAAGCGCTGTCACTAGATCTTAACAAGCAGGTCGTACATGTTTTGCCCCTTATTTTTTGGTTTTAACTATATAGCACCAGCACAAAACGCATATGCATAGAATTCTTCATACATACTCATGCACACATGATTTGCTTGCACTATTTTCACGGGATATAAATATATTACATTTAAAACAGTCCAGAGCCGAAATTTCTAATTGTATTTGAATTCTTAAGCGGTATCAATTAATTATACGCCATCTTCAGAGAATGACTTCTTTAATACGACACAAATATATGAGAGAGACATCGAATATAATAGAGCATCGACAAACGACACCAACGCCATCATGAATACAAACTTTCGTTAATTTTGTCGTGATTTTAGTCTTATTTTAGGTGTCCCTCTAAAATATCTGTGTAGTACTGCAGTGGTCATTGTCTGAAGGTGGTTTTAATGTGACCGAAACAGGTTACGAATTCAAATGAAATTGGTAGTTTGCAATCTAGTCTAATATTTTAATTAGAACAACCTCGCTGTTGATTATCCACTAATGCTTTCAAAAATAAGTATACTACTTTATCATGATAGGCTCCAGTCATTGCCATGCAATGTCACTCTTAACACCACTTCAATATGGAACATTTATGCCTCCAGACAACTTTGCTGGCCTGCGCTACGTGTCATGTAAGATATATGAAAGTGATGAATTACGTAACGTTGTTTTCTGGCTTTTACTCGTGTCCTGTAAACGAAACAGGCTACACCAGACAAGTGTGGCTGTAAATACGTAATGCTAACAGCGCCAAGCCGGGTCACTTCTGTCAAACATGTTTGGTCTTCACCAATTAAAAACGTCATACACGATGGTAAAAAGTTTTGCTATAATTTAGCATGTGATGTGATTCCCTCCGATCTGTTAATTTACTGTAATTACAGTGTTATTCGTCAAGAACGGCATTTTGACAATCATGGTAATACATGGCGTACTTTAATGTAACAACAGATTGTAGTACGAATATAGCACATAGAATATATGAGTATGGATAGAGGTTTCCTTCTTAACCCAACAAGATTTTTCTTTCTTAACACCCGTACCTGTTTCTTCACCATCGTCAATTATTTCTTTTTATTTTCTGACAGAAAGAAACTCTTGGTATCATTATGAAAAGTAAATGATGATTTGTATACAGGATCTTCAGAAAGTTGGGTCCAGTACGCAGTGAAGCTACATGAGCTGCAGAACAGCCTATCTGTCTCACCTGACAGAAAACAAATGCTAACTCGCAGATTTTCATAGAGACATTACTGTTTGCGTTGGTGCGAGCAAAAGGTTGATGGCATGACGTCATCACTATAGGATTAGTTCTGTTTTGTAGGGATGCAACACAAACTAATGTACTTCGCACGTGACACCAAAACGTGAAAGCCTTTAAAGGTTCAAATAATGAAAGTCTACATCTTAGATATCTTGTAGTGGTTGTAGTATATGCGATTACAGTTATAAGCGATATGATAATGAAAAATTAATGGACTCTACATATTTCCTGTTATTAACATGTACACTTATGTTTCTAAAACTCGACTTATATGGGCAGCCATTTTACAATACAAAAAATGATATTTGAAACATACGTGGTCTTCATCATAGAACGAAGAAATTACCCTAATAAAAACTTGGTGTTTTGTCAAATTTTTGACAACATGCATTCACCATATTTACATACAAATGTGTCAGAAATGTATTTTAATTCTGGGAAATAGGACAGAATTTATTGGGAATTTAAGAACTTGTTACACTAAAGAGTATTTTTGTAAGTAATCTGCAAACGAATTTTTTTCCCATTAATACATAACTTTGATTACTAAGAAGGAGATCGACTAGTAGAAGACAGTGATAAATATCTAATGTGGGAAACATTGTGAGTTAAACGCACTATTGACTGTTTCAGAAAGAGATGAGAAAAAGATGGACATCGACAGGGGCAGGGGGATGCATGGAGGCGTGAGGGGAGGGCTGGAAGAGGAAGAGGATCATGTGCAGGTAGACAGAGGAAGATGAGGAGATGGACAGAGAGAAAGAGGGAAGGAGGAGATGGGGAGAGAGAGAGGGAGAGAGACAGAGAAGGGGAGAGATGGGCAGGAGAGGAGGGAAAGGAAATGGAGGAAATAACGTTGAAATATGTAAATACACGAGCAACGCCGGATTTTCAGCTAGTAATAATGATTTATTGATCTGGTACGGCTATTGAAATTATTGTAATATTCGAAGCGCCGTTTTTTAATCATCTGAAAATCCTGTGTCGTCGCTTTTACTGTGGTATGTGCAGCTGTATGTTCGGATGCTATTGTGACGCTGCAATAACGCTGGTCTGTTGGATGTCATCAACATACAGCATTTAGCTCTGCAGTTGATAGCAACTCGTTCGTAATCATTGCAGCCTCCGGAGTGCGATGCGTTCCAAAAGGGCAATCTCATTACTGTCTGTTTTATCCGGCCGAGATAATACGCTAGTTCCACATAAAAAGTGCGCGTCCCTTTAGCATTGCAGTTAATTACAAAATTACGTTTGTCACTTTTTTTTTTTTTTTTTTTTTTTTTTTTTTGCAGTATCACTGTACACTATCAATGTGCTTTTTGGCACTGAATATACATCACGGCGTGTCACCCAACGGATGCTTTGATTTGTAGCACAACTTCATTGAATACGTTAATAAATTATGATATTCATGTTAGATATTCCATAAACATTACAGACAGCAGTGACTGACTCGGTTTTCCTCAGGAATATGTCAAACACAGTTATCGTGCACGTTGAAAGTAAGAGATAGGAAAATATTTTAAAGAGAATGGCATTTTCTTTAAATTTCCAAACGTTTCTAAATCTAAGGAACTTAACTACGTTGGCCATCAGTCTCTAGGCTTACAAACTACTTAAATTGACTCACAGTAAATTACGCAATGGACAACACAAACACCGATGCCCGAGGGAGAACTCGAACCTTCGACAGCGAGCATCCGCAGCAAAGCGGCATAGAACTTTCGGTCATTCCACCGCGGCCCTTTCTCAACATAATTGTTACGGTGTATCCGAGATGATTAGGAATCCCTCTATGTGCCTGAAGTTTGAAATTGGGGTGCTAAATTCAACTACTCTGGTAATCAAGTACCACTTACAAAGTTCTTCTTGTTTACGAAACTTAAGGAGCTACCGTGGCCAGCTAACGAAGAGCCGCATTGTAAAACTTTTCTTTAGTTTCAGTACTGCTCACTCCTGTACTCTGACTTAAATGCTCGAAATGTTTATATTTCCTTATAAAGTCCCGTAACTTCAGCATTTTTCATAAAAGGCATTCCACGATGACATTATTGCTTTGTCGGGGGCGGTTGAACTCTTCGCCCAATTAGGCAATTTCTAAAAATATAATTGATAAACTCTGTTCTTTTAAGTCATATTATAGAGTATTTAATCCATACATTCAAATCGTGAATTACGCAGGCGTCCTTAACACTTCGAGGTCCATCCACTAAGACACGGTCTAGAAACCTAGCCTCTTATACCATTGCTTAAAATGTTACTTGCACTTCATTTGATATTACTTCACGGGCAACACATAATTTTTAAGAAGACCATACTTCAAGATTTGTTTTACACATTTATTATAGTTTCCTGTTACATTCAAATGTTCAAATGTTTGTTAAGCTTATGGGACTTAACTACGGGGTCATCAGTCCCTAAACTTACAAACTACTTATGAACTACTTACAAACGAGGACGACACAAACATCCATGCCCGAGGGGGGATTCGAACCCCCTGTTACATTCCCGGCACATACTTTACAATACGGATTATAAGAAGTACAAATTTCGTTCCAAAAGAAAAGGGTGAAGTGACGTATTAAGCAATTTCTCAACCAAGTGGACTTAGCACGGAAAGGTTTGAAGAATTCTGGTAGCCTGAGAGGTATTTAGCAGTCAGGGCATTACCATCTTGTTTCCTCCATGCTTGATTTCTCAGGATATTGTTTTGATTGCTGAAGTATTTTGTCAATTGATGATTTTTTAACATGAGCGATTCGTCATTACAGTCCTCTATAAAAACGACGAGATGAGGACAAATAGAACATAAATAAATTGTAATTATATATGTACGAAAGAGCAGGCAGAACACTGATATTATTTAAGCAAAGATGGTCAGAATTATCTTCAGTGAAAATGGCGCAACACACTTGAACTCTTATGACGAAATACCTTGATTAATAAGGATTATAGGCTGCGGCAGTACATGAGTAGTGTGTGGGTAAGTTGGAAATTCGGGGTTAATGGGAGGTGTGTTAGAGTAGTCCATTAGGTGTGGTGACGAATGTGACCGGATGACGTAGTAAATGAACGGAAGTTTCCTAGTGAGCTGGAGTAATTCAGTGCCATTGTCAGCTAATATCTTTAATTCGTTTGTACCTTTAAATTGTAACTGTAGGACCAGTTTTTGATGTAGCAGTAATGTGGAAGACTGCTTAATACCTGAATTTTAATATACTTTAGACTTTGCCAGCTTCTATGTATCTCTCTCCGTACCAGAATATGAATTGTACATCCAGAAACAGTCAATGTTTCTTTTATGGCTTCCAAAATTAAGTGTTTACTCAATAAACAGGATGTGTTGTGACCTGATTACAAGCAAAGGCAAGCCGCAACTTGAAGTCGGTGCGAATCTTAAGAACTAGGGCAAAGAAAAAATATAAGGTGTCCATCTAATTGCTTTCGTTTTAGAGTGTTTCCAAATATGTACATTCATGGGCCCCAGCCGTACATTAATACCGGCGAAAGTCGTTTTCCAATAGCTGTTATTGTTCCAGAGATATTTTGGGTGGACAAGATAGCTGGGACACCCTATATATATATATGCTCGTTCTATTCGACATTCGACATTCTGACGCTGTTTGCGGCACAGTGGACTGTCCGCAAAGCTTCTATTGCTGCGTTATCATCGAGTCAGTTAGCTCAACGATGGACTTGGACATGGACAACCGAAGGGAACGACGTTGAGTATACGAATGAATACAGATGCAGCCTCCACCACCACCACAACCATAGACTGACAGAGTCTGGTGAGAGGGTCTTTAACTGTTGCATTCTCATACATCACTCAGTATTACGGTGTAAGGTGATTCTGGATTTCATTCCTGCAACCCGCTGTTAGGCATTATAAATGTATTTCATACCTATGGAACTTGACGGAGGTCACAGTGCAACAGGATAATGCATGAACACGCGTGGCATGCAATACTTAAAAATTCTTAGTCGCCCATCGGATTGCGTTGCTGCCTTGACCTAGCCGATCTCTCGGCTATTGGAAACATCTGGTCCATGACTGATGGCTTGGGGTACATCAGCTGCTGCTACAGCTTGTCAACTTTGGAAATTATAGTGGCAGTCTGCACTGATTTTGGTAATTGAGGAACTCTCCAAGGTAATTTTCAAAGCAGATCTTTGTACTTCCATATAGTTTTTATGAAGAAGTTAACTTCAGGTCAAAGCCAAGTCGTAGAGCAGCTTAGAACCTCCAACATACACACAGGATTGAAAACTAGGAACAACGATGGGACAGGGTGCATACTTTTACATCCGTATTTGAACACTTAGCCGCAAATCAAAATGACATCGTTGAACTGAAATTAAATTTTAAGAACCGCATATTTAAATACAAACGCATACAGTATGTAGGAGTCTACAAATTAGCTGTTTTACAAGGTACTGAGGAAAACTATAAAAGTAGTATAATCGAAATATTTAGTTCTGATTTAAATTCCTTAGGAACAGTGACGAGCCGGCCGCGGTGGCCGAGGAGACTAAGGCGCTTCAGTTACGGTCTGCACGGCCACTACGGTCGGGGGTTCGAATCCCCCCTTGGGCATGGATATTTGTGCCGTCCTTAGTTGTAGGTAGTTCATACGTAGTTTGTAAGTTTAGGGACTGATGACCCCGTAGTTAAGTCCCTTAAGCTTAACAAACATTTGAACATTTTTTTGAACAGTGACGATAGACTACGATACTCCTCGTTGATGATGTTCTTTCCATGGACTGGAACAGGCTTCAGGTGATTTAAACTGTTTGGCTCGTCCGAAGCAGCCTGAGCACGTTCCAGCGTTAAGCTCGTGTCTGGGGATCCGCCTCGATGCACGGGCTTGACCTTTCTAGCCATTCGCCGGTGTCTTGTAAAATGTCACGAACGGCAGCAGTTAGCATAAACAGCTGCAAATTTAATCGCGGCATCTTACTGTAGGCGGTGGAACTTTTTTCTACATGTTTGGTGAGTCTACTGCTTTCCATTGTAATGTACAGCTGCAACCAGACCAAACCAATGCTGCTCATCGCGTAACCATTGCAAAGCCCCGTGTCGGCGAAGCCTGTTAGTTGTTTCGCCGTTGCAGTTCAGTGGAGTATTTCAGCATCTAAAAGGTGCGATTGTTGATTCGTTAAATATTGTTACTGAGTCATGCAAAATATTAAATAAGTAGTTTCATACTAAAGCGCGGTATTCTTAATAGCAAACTAATTCGTATATATGAACTGGTCGATAGTAAGTACCCATATAAAAAAGCGTTGCATCACTACGATTCTAGGGGATCATGACCATTTATGTAAAGAGGGAATAGAGATTTACAAAATCAGTTAATATCATTTAATTATATCCATAATGAACTTATTGTAACAAAAGTCGTTTATTTTAAAATTCAACCTCTGTCATATTGAGCAAATGATTTCGTGAACCTGAATGTACCCACTAGCTTGTTGATGATCTTTGGAATTTAGAGGTCTTTGTTTTCATGTACATACGTGCGCCCCAGTCGTGTTGTTGACTCGGTGCATTTCGGTTGTGTTATGCGCCGCCAGTGCCGGGGTCTGGTTTGAATTCTGACGAAGCACAGTATGTTGAGGACCTTTCTTCGTAGACACGGTTACAAGGGAAGTAACCACGTTTTCTTTTATTACGTTTTATATTTTTGTTGTTTTATGTTTTAAGATTCATGTACAGATTATCTGATGATGAAGGCTTGACCCTTGAAACGCGTCATATTTTAGAGTTTTTACACGATATCTGTGGTTGAGCCTATTTGACAAAATAATATCAGTTCATGTCAGTTCTCTTTACTGCTCATGAAAATTGACAAATTGTACGACAATCACCTCGAAATTCTGGATTTGTATTGCAGATTGCATCATAGATAATTATCTCCAATATCCTGTAACAAGTCATCTTGCACTGATCCACGCTTGTATTCGTCGTGGCATACTGTCCACTTGATCATCAAGGGACTGTTGCTCCACATTGTCCCACTTCTCAATGGCGATTCGGCGTAGAACTCAGATTGCTTAGTGGGTTGTACCGTCCAAAAACACCCCTTTTCTATGTTTTCCAGGCATGTTCGATAGGGTTCATGTCTAGATAACATGCTGTCCATGGCTGATATTGCAATGAAGTTATAACGAAGGAACACATTCACAAGATGTGCACGATGAAAGCACGAGGATTGTCGTCCGTTAATACGAATCCGTGGCCGAAATACTGCTGATATAGTTGCACAATATGTGGGAGGAAGGTCAATACTCTACCGTATGTCCGTTTGATTGCTTACTACGACCACCCAGTGGCGTACGGTGGCCCCTCATAATGACACCCCAAAACACAGGCAACCACCCCCTTGCCGGATCGCTGATCTGTGCGTCGAAGACTGATCGTCAGGTTGAAGGCAAAAGCGAGTAACATCTGTGAATAGCTCGTTATGCCAATTCTGATGAGTCCATTCAGCTTGTTGTTAGGCCCATCTGTGCCTCGCTACGTGGTGACTAGCTGTCAAAGCTAGACCTTGCCATGGACATTGGAAGTGAAGTTGAATGTCATGTAGCCAGCTGCTTTGGCAACCTCTGGGCTGCAAGAGCGAGACAAGTGATCGACAGTTCGTGTATCTTTGTCCCTCCTCGCTTTGGTATACACCGAGACGTCTGGAAACATCCATTGATGAGCGTCCGTCTAGACACAAAATAACAATGCGAATACGGACCAACTTGGTAATTGAACTTCTAGGCTAGGCAGAACTTGAGTCAACACAAGAAGTGTACTTTCTTCCTGGTGTTATCACTGGAACTGATCGGCCGTCTGACGTACTCCGTCGCATTGGCACTGCTCATAAGTGGTTATTTACATCATCGTACGGGTTGAGTGACTCCTGTGAACAACAAATGTTAAAATGTTCGTAAACCTATGGGACTTAACTACTGTGGTTACCAGCCCCGTGGCGTACAAATTACTTGAACTAACCTAAGGACCACACACACACACACACACACACACACACACACACACACACACACACACGCATGCCCGAGGGAGGACCAGAACATCCGACGGGGAGCAACCGCTCGCTCCGCAGCCAGGCGCCTAAGGCCGCTTGGCCATTCCACCGCGACTTCTATGGACAATTTAAGGAACTGTATTCTTTTTGTAATGTGCACATTCCACATTACTGTTCAGGAGGGTTTGGAACCGAGGTAATGCAACACTATTTATGGGTGTGTTTTATTCAAGATGGAACCATTAGAATAACAGCTTTTTTTTTTTTTTTTTTTTTTTTTTTTTTTTTTTTTTTTTAATATATATATATAATACTGACCGAGAAAATTTGTATCTGAACTAAATTTTCTATGAAATGGATATTCAATCACAGTAGTTCCTGCTAGTGATTAAATTAGAACGAAAATTAAACCTAACACAAAATGCTATGAATCGTTATATTCGAAAGAAATATCTGGAACTATTTTCTCGTCTTCCAGTGAATAAATTCAGTAGCGGACATAAAATTTTCTCATTTCATCTCAAACGTGATATTGATTGAACAAAACCAGACGAAATCAAACAATAGCACTGGCACATGTTCGTTTCAAATTGACAAGATGTACTTATTTTTACAACGAGTATTATGTGATTTGCATAGTTTTGGCGTAAAATCTGAGAGAAAACAGGCTTCTTCGGAGTTTAATAGAAAAGCAGATTCGTTAAAAATAATACACGTGTATCTCACAATAAAGATCGCTAACCTGATGTTTTATTAACTAGGAGGGGCTGTAGACGTTGTGGAGTTTCTCTTCAAAAGAGCTAACTTGCGAGACACTCGTGCCGCTAGTCTGGAATTTTCATCAGATCGCACTGACTTTGGAAATTGAAAAAGTTCACAGAAGAGCTGCGCCGTTTGCAACGTATTTAATTGTTCCACATGAAAGCTTTCCAGTCGTATCCAATAAACAAGACTCGGAAACGTATGTCACGTAAGAAATAACTTTAAAATAACGATTATCTGCCCTCCTAAGTGATTACAAACAAGTTACTATCGCTTAACTTTGTAAACTATCACGACGACAAAAATGCATAAATGAAAGATACGTACAGAATCCCGCTGGCATAAATTTTCATTCGTCCAATGCTTACGAATGGTGGTATACAACGATTGTATTAAGTACACGATATCACACATCTGCTATAGCATATAAGTAACAATATTGACAAACTTACCTTTCTTATTCTTAATATTAATGAGCATATGTCTAGCTGGCCTCCGAATTGGTATTGCAGCTGTTGCGTATCGTAGTATTTCATTTCATTATCTTGACTTCCCCAAAAAATAATCTCAAACATTTTTTATTTATTTCTTTATTTTCTACGGTCTAGATTCTACTTATTTCCATTTCTCATTGTGATATGTTCTTTGTCAGATTGGAAATTTGTTATAGACATTGGTTTGACTATTTCATTCGTTGTATCGCTCATAGCTCTTTATCGAGGGTTTTTATTCCTTTTGTTCCAGTGACTACACTTTTCTAGTTATAATCAACAAACATTTGAATGAAGAAACTCATTTTCCTATTATTTGAATCTGTCAAACAGTAGCAAAGCGTAGTTATATATGTTGTTTTATATTATACTGGTGGAAAGCCTATGAAAGCTATGATAAGTTTTTACGATCCTATATATGTATTGTCTGTTGTAATTTAGATACTACTTCCTTCTGTGGCACAACTTTCAAGCTGAGATTAAAAACTAAAATTCGCAAAAGCTTCGCTAATAAAAAATAAAAATTTGCTGTAGTGTTAAGACTGAAGAGACTGCCAATATTAATTTTACATCCCTAATAGAGGATGACTTCTTGTTTGGGACTACTTCATCTTTTGTTTTGGTTTGTTGCATTCCTGGTTTTCAGTTTTCGTTTTGTCCGCTATTACCTTTGGTTCACAGTACGACGCTACCTATAGATCTTCTCCAGACAATTAAGCCTCATTCGTGCATTCTGTGACACATTTACTTCCATATATTTTTTGTCTATATATGTGACGAATTAGTTCGTCTCTATAATCCTTACCACCCTTGCTGACTATTTTCATTGGTAAGTACGTTGCTGAAGATTTGATCATGGTTCGTTCTATCTGTCCATAAGATCTTCACGACTCTTCTCCAACATTCTGCAGTAACTGCTTGTAATTTTTATCTTTCTGGCTGCTTACTGCCCACGTCTCTGAATGATACATGATGAAGTTCAAAAGAAAACTTTCTTTCTAATTGGTTCAACTAAAATTTGCTGTTTTAATAGGAACTCAGTTTTATTGAACACTGTTTTAGTGTGTACAATTCCACTTTTAGTCTCTAGACAAGCTGTACCATCTTCGGTTACTCCGAGGGCTAACTTCTCAAACTTGATCACTAATGTTCCTTTCTGCACTTGTAGAGTAATTCAGACAACTTATCAGAATAACAAAGCTAAGGGAAACTATCATCGGTGCTGATATATCGTGCTATAACGTGAAATGAAGGGAATTGCAAGTGCTAAAACTACTTTATCTTTCAAATTAATCGTGTTTGATGTTAGTCATAAACATGCATCAGAAGGTGATAATCTTCGCAAAAGAGCAATTTAATTGGCTCTATTTGGAAACTACTATTTAGTTCATGGGCGTAATTGGATCATTATTGTCATTTAAGTGAAGTATGTTGTTTCTGAAATAATTATAAGCATAATGTGTACTATATCAATGGAATTGCAATTGTATTTATCCAAAGGAATACGTGAAACATGGAACACGGAAATTCCAGATAAATCGTTAATCTTTTAGAAATTAATAAATCGCTGTTTTAGATGTACAGCGGTAACCCAGTGGTGTTCCAGGACCGTGCACGGAGCTCAGAAGACGCCTTCTCTTTAAACTAGGATTTATTGCCTCCGTGGTTACCACAAGGACTTCCCGCAGCTTCTCCGCTTATATAGAGCTCAGCGAGTGTTTACTCGCCGCAGAAGATTGCACTAGATTAAGTGCGGTAGCTTCCTGCGGCTTGGTTCATTTGCAGTACCGCAGACTCTTGTTTGGTAAACGAACAAGCAGTAAATCAATTTGAAGAAAAGAAAGCGTGATTCTTGCAGTGAGATGTAGTTATGAAATTTCTTTCGCCATCTTTGTCCTCCAAATGCGAATATATTTTGTTGGCACGCTCCTACACAGGAAGACATGATCATCATCATAAAACAAAAGAATTCAGATCGAAAACTTGGGGACTTAGGTGTTCCTTTTTCCTGCGCACTGTTCGAGAATCTAATGGTACGGAAATAATTCTAATATGCTAAGTTGAACCGTCTGTCAGACACTTATACGCCATTTGCCGATTAGTTGTGTAAATGAAGATGTAGAAGGAAGGAAGGAACAGTGGGCACTGTTGACTAATCAATCTATGGTGCGTTCAGAAGGTAGTATTACAAAACGTTGGTACATTTCAGGGTAAAGAAGAGAAACAGTATGTGATTTATGAAGTGAAAATGTCACAACAGCTCAAGAAAAGAATTATTTGTGTACCTGTATTTGAATTCGAAAATGATATACTAATTGCATTTCAGCTGTTATCTGAAACAGCGCCTTCATCTCGAACAAAGTAAATTGAAAAGATTGAATCACAGCATCGGTACTACATAACCGAAGATACAAAACAGGCACTATATTTGAGTTTTACAGCATTGTCAGCTTATGAAAACTGTGCTTAGAAACATGCTATTCTCTCATCCAACGAGGTAGTAGACTGAATAATTGTAGGGGAGACCGGGGCATATTGGCCATAGGGGCAGGATGGCCCAGTCGAATTAGTTCATACGGTAGACGCTAGATAGTCTTAGGAAGCAATCAGAAAGTAGGTAGCACTGTCCGTCTCCTTATACACGGCCATTAGAGAAGACGACGAAGTTTTGGACAAGCTGTAGTCCTTAATTGTTTTTATGCATGTTTCAGTAAAATTCTACTCGTCGGTTATCACAGGTTATTTAACTTTTACGTGCTTTAGGCGCAACGGTGTGAGTAGTATAATAAAAGGTCGTACTATAAGAATTATTTCTATATGGCATAGACTTAATTGCTTAAGTGAGTTTTCTAAAGCACATAATTTATTGTAAAGATGGCGATGGGACAGTTTGGCCCAGAGAGGACGGGGTACGATGGCCAGCCGAGACAAACTGTCACCTCCTACAGGAGCTGTACTTCTTGAAACTCGATGAAAGGTTTGCTACTTTTAATGATAACAGAGTTTATAATTCTTCGAGTTTATTAAAATATTAACATAATTGTCGAAGTTAAACATGTTTTGATACGTTTCAGAGGTCGAAAGGATAAAAAGCGTTGAATAAAAGCCAACTAGTAAATTTTAGTTTAATCTTAAACAGTGGTCTGAGAAGTCAGAATCTCGTTCATTTCCTTGTTTTCAAAATATGAGTTACGGCTCTGGTTTAAACCTTTGTTTTATTTGTATTATCATAAAAATGATCCAAAATTATAAAAGAATCAAAGGGAAATGATTTCTGAAGATAGGATGCTAAGAGCAGTTTTAGAAGTGAAAGAAAAGGTAAGATCTATGAGGACTGTTAGCGAAGACTTTGTGATTCCAAGAAAATCGTACTGGAGGTACTGTGCTAAGTACAGGCAGATCTCATGTCAATTTGCACAGGTAACTGAAACTCAGAAAACAGTAATTGAATTTCAACCCATGCCACTGAAAAGAAATACTGAAGAAAAATTAAATCACAGGCTAGAAAAGCCCTTTCTGAAAAAGGAAAGATGGTGATAGTCATGACGATGAGGAAGAGTCACTGAGGCGCTCCAGTCACGGTCTGCACGGCCACTACGGTCGGGGGTTCGAATCCTCCCTCGGGCATGGATATTTGTGGCGTCCTTAGTTGTAAGTAGTTCGTCAGTAGTTTGTAAGTTTAGGGACTGATACCCCCGTAGTTAAGTCCCATAGATGCTACAAACATTTGAACATTTTTTGAAGAGTCACTGTGCCTTTTTGAAACAGTCAAATATGGTCTACAACAACGAATTCAAACGATCGCGTCCAAGTAAATATTAGGCTACAGTGTTTGAAGACGCGGTATCTTTCTATCGCTCAAATAATGAACTGGACATATTTCACGTGAGAACATTATATATGAACTTCTCGTTATTTGTCGATAGGGCATTTTGTACTTCGTGAGAAGCCGCAGCTATCGTCGACACAGTTTTTTCGTCAGATGAGGGTGTCCATTTAAAAAATATAAGCTTGTGAAAAAAATGCTTTCGTTTTAGAATGCTTACAAATATGTACATTCATGGCCCCCAGCCGTACATTGATACCGGTGAAAGTCGTTTTCCAATAGCTGTTATTGTTCCAGAGATATTTTCGGTGGACAAGATAGCTGGGACACCCGTAAATCTATCGGACCAAATTGCGTGGTCATCAGTTCGTAACTTACAAACTACTTAAACTAGGGTTAACTAAAGTAAGGACAAACACACACACCCTTGCCCCGGGAAGGACTCTGACCTTCGACAGCGAGTAACCGTGCGCTTCGCAGCGAGGCGCCTTAGACCGCTCGGCTACTCCACCGCGGCGAACGAGCAGATACTGGTTGCTTCACAACAGTCTGAATTTGCTACGGTACTAGGCTCGTGATGTGGCACAGCGATTCATCACTGCTGTGCGCACAATATGTCCGTCATCACGAGGTACTTACACTCGATCCCTTCCTTCCATCGTTACTTCCTGCATCTGCGATTACAGATCCGTATTTCAGTCGCTTAGTTACGTCCGACACTATCTCCTATCTCTCTGAAACATTATGCGCAATCTCACAAAATTCTGTATTAATTTCTGAAACATACGATATAGTTAGTTTTTTTTTCTTTCAGGTAGAATTTGTAGTCCTTATTGTAATGGTGATGTACGCTATCAACTGTTCTCGAAAAATTGTGTTTTGTATCCCATATGGAAAGCAATAGAAACATAGCCGTAGCCATAATATGATGTAGGAAGTGGTTTTCGATTACCGGTAATCGACATCGTAATAACGTGTACTCTTAATAAAACTGAAAACGACACTAACAATGTATATATTATATGGTATAGAAACAAAATCAGTGAACTTATTAAGAATCTACATTTTATCTTAGACAGAAACAAAGGAAATCATATTATGAAGATGGGCAAATGAGGATCGAAACGCGGATGACAATCAGAAAGGCAGTGTGTGAACATTTCAATAGCTTCTGCAGCACTATCAGAGAAGCATTGCCAAACTCAATTTTTTGCGATACGCGAAAGGTGTCAGTGGCAAAAATTAAGTTACTGGTAAGCATTGAATAGATACGAACTTTCATATGATCACATAGAAGCTCCAAGGAATATTGCTAACTAACATTGTAATATATGACTGAATTATATTGTAATTACTAATAGTAGTGTTGAAAAACAGCTCAAATCCTTAAAACACAACCAAGCTCCAGGGTCCGGCCGTGTCACTCACAGTTTCCACACAGAATGCGGATTTAGACCCCCCCCCCTCTCTTTATAATAATTTACCGTGGGTACCTGGAGCGAGGAATTGTTCCTAGTCATTGGAAAAGAGACAAGTCACAATCATCTACGAGGCAAGTCCCCAAAGTAAGATCCGTTTGGTTATATAAAATAAACATGTACAGATACAGAAAAAGTCTTTATTGTACATAAATCTACAACTGTTAAACTACTTAGCTTCCGAAATTTTGTAGGCACTTATCATAGCGTGGCACAAGTTTTTGTATACCTTCTTCTTTATAAAATTTGCCGCCTGTGTATTCAACCATTTGGTGTATTCATCTATGTTGATGAAACTCGTCCCAATGAAATTCCCATTAGAGTAGTTTAGTCACATTCGCCGTGTGATGTCGGGCATTATCGTGAAAAAAAAAAAAACACCTTTTGACAGTAATTTTCGGCGCTTGTTCTGTTGCGCGGAGCAATTTCTTAATGGTCTCACAGTAACCATGTGCATTGATTGTTTGGCCTCGTGGTAAGAAAGCAATCAGCAAAATACCGCCGGCCGCGGTTGCCGAGGGGACTGGGACGCCCCAGTCACGGCCTGCACGGCCAATACGGTCGGGGGTTCGAATCCCCCTCGGGAATGGATATTTGTGCGGTCCTTAGTGTTAGCTAGTTCATAAGTAGTTTGTAAGTTTAGGGACTGATGACCCCGTAGTTAATTCCCATAAGCTATACAAACATTTGAACATTTGAAGCAAAATACCTTTTCTGTCCCAGAAAACGGTACACATGACTTTTCGAGGTGTCAAGATTTGCTTAGGCTTAATCCTCGTTGGGGATGAAGTATGCCTCCATTCCACTGACTGTCGTTTTGTTTAAGGGGTGTCGTACGGTAGACAAGTTTCATCCCCCGTGACTATTCGAGAAAGAAAACCATCGCCTTCTTCACTGTAGCGTTTCAAAAACTGAAGTGCACTGCTCATACACTATTTTTGTGTTGTTCAATAAGAATTGTGGGTATCCAACGTGAGAAAAGTTCTCGAAATTTCTGTTTTTAAGTACCAATTTAATGGATTAGTGATCGTGAGATTTGCGGAACTTCCATAGCAAGGGTACTAAGTGTAAAATTACGTTTTGCTTAATCAGTAACCACAGACGGGTGTCCACTTCGTTCTTCATCGTGCGCTTGATCACGTCCTTCATTGAACAACAGTATTACCTATCTTCTAGCCACTAAATTACTCATAATATGTCCGTTGAACTTGCAGATTTGCTTTGGTTTTACTTTTTTTTGCATTTATAAAACAAATCAAAGATCGGTTTTCACACGTGGCGGTATTTTCAATTACGGCTGACATTATAAAAGAAGCACTACAAAGCACACGTCGGCAGAACCGATCTGAAAATGCCGTACATGTCTTCTCCTTGAGTCAAAGTGCCGAACATATTCGGAACTGCGATCGTAGTGCTGCAGCGGGAAGAAATAGAAACGGAACTTATTTTATGGACAACCTTCGTATAAGGGGCAGATAAATGAAAAGAAGACATCTGGAAAATAAAACTGACTAAACTGCCCATTATTTTAGTGGTCATCACGATAGCAATACATTTAACCCACTTTGACGCAAGACGGCCAATTCCTGCATATGCACAAATGATAGCAGTCAGATGGAGAACCATGTTTCTTATCCATGTGTGCACCTCTTCGACCTAAACTTACAGATGGCCATGAATATCTTTCTTAAGGGCTGCAAAAGTTATAGGGATCGCATAGAGAGAAATCGTGACTGCAGGCAGCACGTGTAACGACTTTCCGGATTTAACAGAATGTAGGCTAGCTTTATACTGATGCAAAATGATGCCACTGGTTTCTATCATTCCATCTAATGGAAGGTGCTTTAGTCTGACTCTCAGGTTCGCGCCACTCCAGCACTTTTAAGCTGTTGTCAGACTTTTTGTAGACTGACTAGAGGCTTTTAGTGTATACAGCGTGACTGGCTCATCCTTTATTATCCCTGTGATCCGCCGGCCATTGTATTCTACTGTAAAATATTAGTTCACTTAAACACCCCGTTTTTCTGTTTCGTGTTCTCCTCATTTTTGTTGTCAGTGAAATCATTGTCAATCAGTACGCCATGTAGGATTGACTTCTGTGTGTACAGCTCCAGACATTAATTTTTTTGCATTACAATGTAACGTCTTCGCAAGGAACAGGGGACTGACGACACTTTGGTCCCCTATAAGAATACCAACAACGATGTCACTTTTTGTTTTTCAACATTTAGTGTTGGGTTTGAAACCCAGAAACACCCCTCCCCTCCCCTCTCCCGTTGGCTATACCGGACTCTTGCCACACTTTTACCTGACCGGAATGGTCGTGTGCCCCTGTCTCTTCTTCCTCCTAATCCACCTCCCTCTCGGCTCTAAATTCTGTGGACGGTATCCTGCAGTTCCTAGTGTAACAATCAGTATGGAAGTTATTAAACGACCAAGGGCGGGCCTTTTGCATACTACAATGGTTACGAGTATAATAAATAGAAGGAATTAAAGAAAGGTGTCCTTACATCGATGTGCTTACGACGAAGATAGGATCATTGCAAGGGAAAGCTACTTTCGAAGGACGGAGAAGTATTGAGTGTATTAGAACATCTGTGAAAATCACCTGAAGATACAACCTTTATTAGTTGTATAAATAAAAACAGTGTATTAGGTCTTAGTATCCTTAAATAGCTTAATGACGAAACTTTCTGGTGCCATTTCGGTTCACTATCGTTTAATCAATAAGTCAAACTTGACTCAGAGAAGCAAAAACAATAAACATCACCCAAATGATCCTCCTGCAACCAGAATTTAAAGTTACGTCTACCGCTTTTGAATTAGCAGTTTATTATTTTGGTAAGAGCACCTATTGTTGACACGTTAACAGAATTCTTTTTTTTATATCTTCTTAAATTATTGCCATGCTATTAAGTAATAGTGAGTTCTAAAATTATTCCTTGAAACTTCAGAGCTGCAACTAGCACCTAAAATGTCATGTTTTGTTAAACAGATGTGGTACGCTTTAGGTTATGAAAATATCTGAACCTTTGAATTTCACCTAAAATAGACACCCTAAGACAGATCTACTCCTAAGGTTTACAATTTAGGCAGCTACAGTGTTGAAATAATTCCCATATCTCCAAAATTAGACAAGGATAGAAATAACTTTACAGTAGATGGAGATGTCATGTAGTAAATTTATATATAGTCCTTAAAAATGAAAATTCCTTACAATATTGTTTATTATCTTTAATCAGGCCAGTAAAAATTATTGAAACTAACGAAGGAGCTTACTTATCAAAAGTAATTGTTACAAAAGAATATCATAAACAGATGTATTAGACGTATTTCTCTTCTAAATTAGAAAGTTTTTGAAAACATATTTAATCATTTTGTCTGTGACTGACAGTTCAGACATCTCTATATCTGCAACATCACTTATTTGATAGGGTGTTCTGCTTTGCAGCACCAAGTATATCTACTTCTATGTTATGTTTGCAGCCGTTCTCTTTCGAATTGTGGAGTATTTACGTCGTCTTCTTTGGTGAAATAATTTCGGAAAACCGCATTTAGTAACTCCGTTTTAGTGGCACTATCATCAGCTATCGCGCAGTGGAAGCATTGACTGTGTCTTTCCACTGGTGTGCATAACATAGGACCAAAATCTCTTTGGGTGTTCCGGCACATTTCTAGAAAGAGTTTATCTGTTTATTTTTTCTTTTAATATATATTACTTTTAGTAAATATCTTTGATACGGAATTGAGCCTCGCTACAATTTTGTGTTAACTAATCACAAACCATTTAAAATTTGAATAGGCTCGTGAACTAACTGTACAAAATAATTTTAAAAAAGCGTTTAGAACAATTTGGAAAGATACGAATGGTAGATTTAAGTCATCGCTTGTGAGCTAATACACACATTACATTATGATTTCCTTAAGTTACGCTTCTTGTTTCTGTTGTTGAACAGATCATATCAGTTATGGTTTTTCCCTTAAAAAACTAGGATGCTTTCTCTGCGAATCTGTATATACCAAAGCTAAACAATGTCGAACAACAGTGTGCGTTATAAACATAGCATTCTTTATTACTGCATTTCCTTATTTCAAATATTTTAAAATTGTATGTTGACTTTAAGTGATCATTCAAACATAGACGCTCTTACCTCTATTTTGTGAATATATTTTCTGTCACTGTTTTGAATATTGTTCCAATACACTTTACTAATAAATGTTTCGCTGCAAGGGATATCGGATTTTACAGTGTAAATTAATATGGGGTGTGTCGTTCTTCTTTCCTCGCAGGTTTTTTGAACATGCAGTTGTAGTAATTAAAATAGGCACAAGTGCAGTGATCAAAATTACATGATTGGCGAACATTCGCATTCTCTTTACATCGTTCCTTTCGTGTTCCTCCCATAGCGATGGACTGTTACTATCGCAATCTGTAAGTGTGGAAGGAAGCTACCGTAGAGACGAGGGAGAATGGATTCATATTTTAGTTTGGAAGAACTAATTACATACTAACATAGACGACGGTATTGCCCTTGTTTCCCATAAGTTATTTTTTCGATTTCGGGATATTGAAAAGAAGCTGTACATTTTATCAAGATGTCTTACGTAGTGGCGTATCAAGTAAGATGAGGAGACGGCGATTTGGGAGCAGACAACAGGAGTACAAGGAAGGGCGTCTCTTGCCTACGAAGAGGGGTGGTGGGGGCGGCGCTATTCAAACCACCTGGCGAAGGGTCAGGTGTGACAAATGTCCGGCTTGGCAGAAGTCCTGCGTGGCAACTGTCAGGCATTCATCATAGGGAACGAGGCACAAGTATAAATTGGTTTGATAAGGACGGGGAAGGGAACGGACCGTGCCCTTTCAAATTAATAATTTCGGCATTGCTTGGAGTAATTTATGGAAATCACAGAAAACCTAAATGTGGATAGCCGGAGGCGGGTTTGAATCCCCGTCCTTCCGAAGGCGAGTCCGGTGTTCTGACCACTTCGGCATCTTGTACTGTAGCAACGAAAGCACAGCAAATATTCCTTTTCTAACTTAATGTGACACAGTTGTTTTCGGTGAAACTTCAGAAACGTGTTTAGTGTTGATCACAAGAATTTTTGTTGTACGTGTCACTAGCGAGGCTTGGCACTTTTTAGTACTGGCTTGCTTCGGATTTTTTTATGGCCGCTGTCGTTACGCTGTGTTACATCGACACGAATTGTACTTCATTCTTTGCAGACTCATTGGTAGGTCCGTGGTGAGAGCCAAAAAATCAGTAGGGCACCTTCATTCACGGTGCGGTAACAGGCAAGTACAAGTGTACTATGCTTCTATGTTTCCGAGATGAGGTATCTTGTAACGCTTATTGTACAACGTCACATCTCTTCAGGTGTAGATTTACATGACCGTCTAACAGCAGTTCTACTTCCTGGTTAAATTCATTTGGATTCGTGTGCAGTGACCATTGAAATTTAAGGTGAATGCAAACAATGATTAAGTCCATGCCAATTTGAATTTTTGCATCCATTTCGGCTACAGAATAGCCATCACCAGTGCAAAGTCTTGAAGTGTAGTCACATTGGTATTATGCTTACAATTTCATTCACGAACAAACCTCTAAGCTGAAATGCAATTATCTGAAATCATACTTCCAATGTGACTGCACTTGGTGGTTTATGCACCAATGGTGGCTATTTTATAGACGAAATCGATTAGTAGTTAATTAAAATTATTTCAGAATGGTCACTGTTTCATTTAAGCATACAGTTTTATATACTTAACTTACTTGCTTTACTTTCAGTATCCGGGCAAGAACATCTGAACTGTCTTCTTCAAAAACTCCGCAGCTTTTGTGGCCTTGTCACGTCTTCCGCTGTGCAAATAAACTCCACGCTCGTGCACAAGAGTTAAGGTTCATGCGTCTACGTTTGTACGCATTCACAGTGGTCGTGTTTACCTGTCATTTTACGACTGCTGTTTTAATCTATTCAGGCATTAAATTCACAGAGAGTAATTTGATCCTGTTTCACATACTTTAATAGGTATTTAAAATGTAGTCTCTTATTCTGGAGACATTATCGAACTGTTCTGGGACATATCAAGAAACCAAAAAAGAGCATTTACAATTATGACAGGGAACAGTGCAAGACAGTCGGGTAAGCCGATATATCAAACACTACCACTATCATGCATGTAAAGCGAGACCTCCTACGAATATGAAAGTCACAAATCGCTGATTTGAAAACGGTGTCCTAAGGCAACTTTTGTATCCACGATTATTATTAAAGTTGCTGCGTTTTATGGTTCTTTAGTTATTGTTACATGACAGAATAAGAACTCTGCATTTTATCCGGGAGATTTTGCAATTTCAGTACTTTAGGATAGCAATGACAAAAGATTTTCTAGGCTAATACTACCGCCAATAAAATTGAACAGCAGGTTAACCACCTACATCTACATGGTTACTCTGTAAGTCATATTGAAGTGCATGGGAGTGGGTTCATCGAACCACTTTCATGATGTTTCTCTGCAGTTCTATTATCTAATACCTCGCGGGGAAATGAAAACCTAAATCTTTCTGTTTTCGGTCTGATTTGTTTTATTATGACGATCATGTCTCCTTCTCCCAATGTAGGTGGGTGCTAACAAAATATGTTCTCATTCTGAAGAGAAACTTTCTGAAAGAAATTTCGCAAATAGATTTCGCCGCAAAAAATAACGCCTTCCTTTTAATGATTTCCACTCCATCTTGTACCTCATTACCGTGATACTATCTCCACTATATCGCGATAATACCAAACGAGCTTCCCTTCTCTAAATTTATCTAGGTCTGGATCCCACAATGCGCAGCAATATTCCCAAATAGGACGCACAAGTGTAGTGTAGGCAGTTTCTTTAGTAGAACTGTTGCATCTTGTAAGTGTTCTGCCAGTGAAACGTAGTCTTTAGTTCGCCTTTCCTACAATATTTTCTGTGTGTTCTTTCCAAAGAAGACAAGCCAGGATAATACTGCTTAAAGATGAAGATAAGTATGCATATGGCTTGCACCAGTTCACACAGAGAAGGTGAGACATAATACCAACACTGTCGAACCTAGGATTCATTTTCCCCGTTACATTTTTGTAACATTAAAGTACTTTTTTTCACAAACCAAAGACGGTAGAGTAATGAAATTTGGCACATGACTATAGTCCGCACAGCGTAGGAAGACGCTCCAGCTTTCAGCCGTTCTGAGCATCTCCTTCTTTGTCGCACTGACAGCCAATAATATCCATTTTCTAGTCGAATGGCTGGCCGCGAGTTAAGCAATGTTTCTCCACTGTTGGTATTCGGCCGTAGCTGCTCCCCCTTACAATTTCACTAACGCTCTGCCTCTATGTGCGTAAGAGCGTTCGTACATGACGTCAACTATAGTCAGTACTATAGTGAAAAATTCTGTGGAACGAATTATAATTTAATAAAATAGTAGGGCATTTATGGTGCAATACAGTCCATAAGTTTGATACATTGTTTTTCAGGGAACTTTGGGGACCTGTAAGTCTGAATAAAAGGAATTATCAAAATTCTGTTCCACAGATGTCTGTAATAATGCTGTGTGAAACTGTGTACAAGACTGAAGGAAAGGAAACTTTGTAAATAAGTTGTTGAAAAAATTAGTTGTTAATAAGTAAAAATGAAGACGGTCAATAAATATGAAAATATATGCACTTAACATTTCTTATATACTGTACCAATTTTTGATGGATTGCATTAAAAATTAGATTTTTACACTCCAGACCATTAAAATTGCTACAACACGAAGATGTGCTACAGACGCGAAATTTAACCGACAGGAAGAAGATTCTGTGATATGCAAATGATCAGCTTTTCAGGGCATTCACATAAGGTTGTGCAGATGGCGACACCTACAACGTGTTGACATGAGGAAAGTTTCAAACCGATTTCTCGTACATAAACAGTAGTTGACCGGCGTTTCCTGGTGAAACGTTGTTGTGATGTCTCGTGCAAGGAGGAGAAATGCGTACCATCACGTTTCCGACTTCGATAAATGTCGGATTGTAGCATATCGCGATTGCTGTTTATCGAATCGCGATATTGCTGCTCGCGTTGGTCGCGATCCAATGACTGTTAGCAGAATATGGAAACGATGGGTCAGAACGGCAACACGGAACGCCGTGCTGGATCCCAATGGCGTCGTATCACTAGCAGTCAAGATGACAGTCATCCTATCCGCATGGCTATAAATGATCGTGCAGCCACGTGTCGATCCCTGAGTCAACAGATGGGGACGTTTGTAAGACAACAACCATCTGCACGAACAGTTCAACGACGTTTGCAGCAGTATGGACTATCAGCTCGGAGACCATGGCTGCGGTTACCATTGGCCCTACATCACAGACAGGAGCGCCTGCAATGGTGTACGCAACGACGAACCTGGGGGCACGAATGGCAAAACGTCATTTTGTCGGATGAATCCAGGTTCTGTTTACAGCATCATGATGGTCGCATCCTTGTTTGGCGGCAGTGTGGTGAACGCACATTGGAAGCGTGTATTCGTCATCGCCATACTGGTGTATCACCCGGATTGATGGTATGGGGTGCGATTGGTTACACGTCTCGCTCACCTCTTGTTCCCATCGACGACGCTTTGAACTGTGGCCATTACATTTCAGATGTGTTACGACCCGTGGCTGTACCCTTCATTCGATACCTGCGAAACCCTACATTTCAGCAGGATAATGCACGATCGCATATTGCAGGCCCTGTACGGGCCTTTCTGGATACGGAAAATGTTCGACTGCTGCTCTGGCCAGCACATTCTCCAGATCTCTCACCAATTGAAAACGTCTGGTCAATGGTGGCCGAGCAACTGGTTCGTCACAATACGCCAGTCACTACTATTGATGAACTGTGGTATCGTGTTGAAGTTGCATGGGCATCTGTATCTGTACACGCCGTCCAAGCTGTGTTGCCGGCCGCGGTGGACGAGGGGACTGAGGCGTTCCAGTCACGTTCAGCACGACCACTACGATCAGTGGTCCGAATCCCTCCTCGGGCATGGATATTTGTGCCGTCCTTAGTATTAGCTAGTTCATAAGTAGTTTGTAAGTTTAGGGACTGATGACCCCGTAGTTAAGTCCCATAAGCTATATAAACTTTTGAACAAGCTCTGTTTGACCCAATGGCCAGACGTATCAAGGCCGTTATTAAGGCCTGAGGTAGTTGTTCTGGGTACTGAATTCTCAGGATCTATGCACCCAAATTGGGGGAAAATGTAACCACATGTCAGTTCTAGTATACTATATTTGTCCAATGAATACCTGTTTATCATCTCCATTTCTTCTTGTTGTTGCAGTTTTAATGGCCAGAAGTGTATAAAATACTTGCAGTTTCGCGTATGTGTCCCCATGGGGGAACAACCTGTATTTCCGACTGTTTTCAGACGCAGGTTTCATTTTGTATACCGACGGTAATGTGTGGTACGTTTCCTTGTATTGCAGAACTACAAGGAGAAGGAGGCCGGCAAGGTGGTGGTGTACACTACGACGATGGGCGTGGTGCGCGAGACGTACCAGGCGTGCCTCAAGGTGCGCAACATCCTGCGCACGCTGCTGGTGCGCTGCGAGGAGCGCGACGTCTTCATGAGCCGCGAGGTGCAGACCGAGCTGCGCGAGCGCATGCGCACCGCCAGCGTCGTCGTGCCGCAGGTGTTCGTCGACGGCCAGCACCTGGGGGTGAGTACACCTGCATCTCGCCGGCTGCCCAACTTGTGCAACCACACGAGGTGCCATCCAAGCGTTTGCGGTAATACATTGAGGTGGCAGAAGGAGTGGCGGACTAAGGCTGTTGGAGACCCGGGGAGACGGCGAAGCAAAATGAGGCCCCCTTCTCACCACACTGTCTTTTGTGTCCCAGCCTCGTCGCCTCTTTTGTGTCTCGTTTCCGTCGTAGGTGTCGGTGGGCGAGTAGAAAGACCGACACAGGAATAAAGGATGCACGCTTGTGCAGGCAGGAGGTGACCATCCAGTGGGACAGCAGAAACTAGAAACACTAGAGTAAATTAGAACGAGATCTATATTTCTTAAAGACTTAGTAATACTTAACTTTTACATAGCTCAGTACTGCAGAATGTTGATACATAGTTGAGCTAGAGGCCTGCCTAGTGCCTGTCCGATAGCCAAGTCTTCACTGGTGCCTATCTGATTCCGAAGTGTTAACTGGTTCCTATCTCAGTCCTAAGTAAACGATGTCGTTCAGTGGTGGCCACGAGTGGGATCGCAGCAGAGGGCGCTCGTGGCTGACGTCGTAAGAACGCCGCGCCATGCGTGCATGGCGGCGCGCGGCGAAAGTAAGTGGCGCGCACTTCATACTTGTGCGACAGCACACTGTCCACTTGGAAATACATGTATTATTATAAAAAAGAATTGGAGGCCCACAGTACAAGAGGCACGTGAAAGGCTAAAAAAACAATAGTTTTCGAGATTTGGAGGCCCCAGTAGAAGATGCCAAGTGCGCTGACCAAAAAAAAAAAAAAAAAAAAAAAACAAAAAACAAAAAAAAAAACCTTGCTTTCGGGGTAAAAGGCCGCCCTTCAAGACCGGAGGCCCGGGGCGGTCCGCTCCCTCCGCCTCCCTCCCCCCCTACTTAGTCCGACACTGGGCAGAAGTCATGTGATGGAAAACATACGAGGGACGTTAAAAAAGTCCCTGCAAATTAAAACTACTGACGTGTTTGGGAAAAACAATTTTTATTCGTCGACATAGTCTCCTTTCAGACTTATACACTTCATCCAATGCTGTTCTAATTAGTTGATCCCTTCCAAAAAATAGGATGTTTCAAGCCTGCGAAATAGGTATTAGTTTCTGCAATCACCACCACGTTGAATGAAATCTTCGTCCGGCCAGCCATTTCTTCATACCGGGAAACAAATAGTAGTCCGAGGGAGCAAAATCTGGACAATAGGGGGGCATGTGAAACGAGGTGGGATCCTATTTCCAATAATTTTGCGACCACAACTGCTGACGTGTGTACTGGTGCATTGTCGTCATGGGAAGAGACTTTTTTGTGGGCCAATCGCTGGCGTGTTTCTTACAACTCGGTTTTCAAACGGTCCAATAACGATGAATAAAATGCACATGTAATAGCGCCCTGTTCCAGATATTCGATGAGGGTAATCACTTGCGAATCCCAAAAGATCGTCGCCAGAACCTTTCTGGCCAAAAGACCGGTCCTCTTTTTTTCAGATTCTCCATTGGCAACCCATTGTTTAGATTGTTCTTTGGTCTCAAGAATATAGTAACGTATCCACGTTTCATCCACAGTAAAGTCCTGTCTTCCTGAACAGCTGGAAACCTTCATTGCAACACTCCACACGATTTAGTTTTTGGTCAAGGTGAGCAATCGCAAGCACCCATCTTGTGGATAGCTTTCTCATGTCCATATGTTGATGCAAAATGTTACGTATTCATGTATTCGAGATGCCCATAGCACTAGCATTCTTATGCACCTAAACTCTCCTATCATCCATCACTATATCATGGATTTTATCAATGATTTCTGGACTCGTAACCTCCACAGGGCGCCCAGAACGTTCAGCGTCACTTGTGTCCATATGGCCACTCCGAAAATTTTGAAACCACTTATAAACTGTTCTAATCGAAGATGCAGAGTCTCTGTAACTTTTATTAAACTTCTCTTTAGTCTCCTGAGGCGTTTTGCCTTTCATAAAGAAATGTTTAATCCCTTCACGAAATTCTTTTTCATCCATTCGTTGACAATCACTCGACTTCCTTGATCCACACGAATGCTAAACGCAAAGAAATAGACCGATATGGCTGAAACTTGGCGTGCGTTTTTTTCCAATGATGCTACTAACTAAACATGACCTCGATACGCGCCGTTGTTTCCATCTCTCGGACTCTGCACGGACTTTTCAAACACCCCTCGTAGATAAGGTTGTGGCATCGCGTGCGTAATCTATGAAAAGGCAGTGCGATTCTAACCTACCTCATTTAACCAACCAGGCAAAGGAGACATCTAGTTAAAAGTGGAATCCGAACCACGTGTCCTTTCTGGCGACTCCTCACATAGTTTAAGTTGAAGGATTGGTTCATACCCAGAGTGAAAAAATCCCTTATCCGTGCGAGTGTCGAACGCGTGACCTTTCACTTTACTGCCGAGCTCTTTACAAGTCCAGGTGTGAAGTCGAAACTAAGTGCTATTTATTCGGTACTTACCAAACGTGGATAGCAACATTTAATTTGCAAAGGAATATATTGAGATCATCAATCGAGACAAAAACTATCTTTTAAGTTGTATCAAATCACAGCACTGTGCAAAATTTCATTAAGATATGTTGCGAAGATATGGAATTCATCCCATACATATATCGTGATAGTGGGCAGGGACATGGACAATCACAGTAGCCCAGGAAAGGAAGATGGAAGTAGCAGAAATGAGGATGCTGAGGTGGATGTGTGGGGTAAAAAGAAGGGATAGAATTAAAAATGAATTTGTTAGAGGAGCTGTGAAAGTGGAACCTATGGGGAAAAAGATACAACAGAGTAGACTAAGGTGGTATGGACACTTGCAGAGAAAAGGGAAAGAGTATATCGGAAACGGAGTTGAAGATATAAAGATTGAATGAGTGAGAAGGAGAGAGAGACCGAAGACGAGGTGGAAGGATAAGATAGCGGGAGACGTATGGGAGAAAGGATGGAAGAAGGAAGAAGATGAATAGAGTATTATGGAGGAGAAGGATCCAGAAGAGCAACGCCGACCCTGCTTGACGTGGGACAAGCCTACGATGAAGAAGAAGAAGAATTATCGTGATAATGGATATACGAGGTATGACCACAAAGTAAGTTCCGTTTGGTTATATAAAACAAACGTGAACAGATACAGAAAAAAACATTTATTGTATGAAAATGTGCAACTGTTCAACTACTTTTTAGATAACTTCCGAAATTTTGTAGGCTCTTGTCATAGCGTGGGAGTAGTTTTTGTGTGCCTAATTCATAGAAGGTATTCAACCATGTGGCAAACATGTTCTTTCAGCTCATCATCGTTGAAGTGTTGACCACCAAGCACAGATTTTAGGTGTAAGAAGAGATTAAGGGAGTCTTCTTCTCCCCTCACGTTGCCGCCCGACCTGACGAGGCCAATGTGACCAAACAAGTCTTACGGAAATTTCACTGGGACGTATTTGATTATCCTCCGTACTGTCTCGCTCCTAGAGACTTTCTCCTTACACCTAAAACCTGACCATGGTGGTCGACACTTCAGCGATGATGACGAGCTGAAAGAACATGTTACCACATGCTTGAATACGAGGCGGCAACCTTCTAGGAAGAAGGCAAACAAAGACTTCTGCCACGCTATGACAAATGCCTGGAAAATTTCGGAAGCTATGTGGAAAAGTAGTTTAATAGCTGTATAATTTTGTACAATAAATATTTTTTCTGTGTCTGTACACGTTTGTTTTATATAACCAAACGGAACTTACTTTGTGGACATACCTCGTATATACAGGGTGTTTCACTAAGTGTGTTTGCCTCTGTAACTTATAAAATAATAGGTGACGGGAAATTTTAATGCGGTAGGTCAACACAAGAAATGTTACACTTTCTGCGGAGCTATGAACATAGTTTATTGTATCATTTTCCAAAGAGTTACATCACAAAGATATAATTTTTTAAATGGAACAATAGTTTTTTTCTACCGTGCATTGGATTCGTTGAAACCAGCTGCGCCCAAATCAATTTAAACTACATTCCTATCACTGTTAGTTTGGGAGCTACAGCCCTTTAAAGTTTAGGGGGCGGAGGCTACGACAGCATAGCTAACTGGCTGGTGGTCATGAGACAGTGGGCCGTGCCCCAGGGGATTGCCACTCGGCCAGTCAGCTACGCTATCGCAGCCTCCGCCCACGGAACTTTGAAGAGTTGTAGCTCGCAAACTAACAGTGATAGGAATGTAGTTTAAATTGATTTGGACGCAGTTGGTTTCAACGAATCCAATGTACGATAGAACAAAACTATTGTTCCATTTAAAAAAAATTATATCTTTGTGGTGTAACTCTTTGGAAAATGATACAATAAACTATGTTCATAGCTCCGCAGAAAGTGTAACATTTCTTGTGTTGACCTACCGCATTAAAATTTCTCGTCACCTATTATTTTGTAAGTTACAGAGGCAAACACACTTAGTGAAACACCCTGCATATAAAGATTGGTATTGATACAGATTATTAAGCCGTTGAGGATTGCACGTAGCCATTTAGGAAGTCCAGAGGTTTAAAAAAATCGTGAGAGGTGAGTTGAAGAAAGATTGAGTGTGTGGCGTGTTCACCTTAGAAGAACGATGCCTGAGCAGGCCGGCGCGGTGAGCGGCGTGGCGACGCGTCGTCGGCGATCTGCTCGTGACTAATTGAGCGGACTGCAGTAAACTCGCCGGCCCGCCTGTCCTGGGAGACCGCTCGCCCAGTTGTGACCGCCGGAGCCGCCGTGAATAATGCACAGCGCCAGGGCCAAGGCTGGCGCGGGCGCGGGCTGCTCCTCATCACCTCCAACACCCGCCTCCTACACGTGCTCCACCGGCAGACATTACATGCTGATGCAATACTGAAACAACTTTCTTGGAATGATTAATGCTGCAGCAGTCACTATTTATAAATATTTTTATTGGCACGACGCGTTTCGGCAGCATGCTGCCATCGTCGGGTGCATTTTTACAGTTACTGGTTACATTCTTGATGTATTGTGTTTTGTGTTGTGGATGCCGGTGAGGTTATGTTTGAACAGTTTTAACCTGTTAGGAAGATATAGCTATTTTTACAATTATGTTTCATCATCATAGTTTTTGGATTATTGTAGTGTGGTATTTACTTACAGTTTTGCTAATCTTGATAAACTTGTTGTCTGGCACACACAACACAAGCACAAAGTTACATATACACTTACAACACATGTGGACATTTTGTATTTGAAGGTTACTGTACAAAGATCCTTAAAAGCTAAGATAAACTCTTTGTACAGTAACCTTCAAATACAAAATGTCCACATGTGTTGTAAGTGTATATTTAACTTTGTGCTTGTGTTTTGTGTGCTAGACAACAAGTTTATCAAGATTAGCAAAACTGTAAGTAAATACCAGACTACAATAATCCAAAAACTATGATGATGAAACATAATTGTAAAAAGTAGCTATATCTTCCTAACAGGTTAAAACTGTACAAACATAACCTCACTGGCATCCACAACACAAAACACAATACATCAAGAATGTAACCAGTAACTGTAAAAATGCACCCGATGATGTCAGCATGCTGCCGAAACGCGTCGTGCCAAAAAAAAAAAAAAAAATATTTATAAATAGTGACTGCTGCACCATTTATCATTCCAAGAAAGCTTATAATACAGTCGCAGACCTAAAAAAATCCAAATAACATGGATAAATTTATGAAAGAACTTTATTAAACAGCCTGGAGACGCTTCGGGATATCCCAGTCTCTCAGTAGGCAGGCATTCTATACGTTACCATACTTTCACGTTGGAAAAAAAATGAAACGTACATTTGAATAACTGGACTAAATTTGTAACTCCTTTCAAGACAGAAAATTGAATAATTCTCAGTCTCTGTTGCAGTATTCTTTATTACTCCAATTACGCGTTTCGCGCTGTTAACATATCATCAGATTGGAAACAGACAAATGTTTTATTACAGTCCGTGTACCTGACAGGCAGCGAATCTAATGTGGCTAAGGTGAGCAAATTTTGAAAAATCACACTTACTTGGGCGGAGATGGGACTACAGAACTATCTAAAGCTGCACTTCAGGACAAGGAGGTGCAGACAATTGATAATATTCGGAGAAAACAGTAAAACTGGTAAACGGATTCATATACTGGGTTTTGTGGACTTTCAATTATGATCATTTTCTAGATAGCTGGTACCAATAAAGTGGAACAAAAACATAAATTTTTAGACCTACACCATTTAGAGTCTGATACAAATTTAAACACTACATCACTATTGTTTTCAGTGGGGCTTTTGCCACAATTCATAAGGTGTTAGTAATTCCATCTAACTTATCCCCCTCCCTCTATCCGCCTCCCCCACCTCTCTCTCTCTCGCACTATCTTTCCTCATCTCTCTCTCTCTCTCTCTCTCTCTCTCTTTTACTTCCTCTCTCTCAATGTCTATCTCTCTCGCCAACCCTTCCTCTCACTCACTGACTGGCACACAAGCACACTGTTTCCTATATACAGGGTGTTACAAAAAGGTACGGCCAAACTCTCAGGAAACATTCCTCACACACAAAGAAAGAAAATATGCTATGTGGACATCTGTCCGGAAACGCTTAATTTCCATGTTAGAGCTCATTTTATTACTTCTCTTCAAATCACATTAATCATGGAATGGAAAAACACAGCAACAGAACGTACCAGCGTGACTTCAAACACTTTGTTACAGGAAATGTTCAAAATGTCCTCCGTTAGCGAGGATACATGCATCCAACCTCCGTCGCATGGAATTCCTGATGCGCTGATGCAGCCCTGAAGAATGGCGTATTGTATCACAGCCGTCCACAATTCGAGCACGAAGAGTCTCTACATTCAAAGTCAAGACGGTTGAGGTCAGGAGAGCGTGGAGGCCATGGAATTGGTCAGCCTCTACCAATACATCGGTCACCAAATCTGTTGTTGAGAAGCGTACGAACACATCGACTGAAATGTGCAGGAGCTCCATCGTGCACGAACCACATGTTGTGTCGTACTTGTAGCGGCACATGTTCTAGCAGCACAGGTAGAATATCACGTATGAAATCATGATAACTTGCTCCAGTGAGCGTAGGTGGAAGAACATGAGGCCCAATCAAGACATCACCAACAATTCCTGCCCAAACGTTCGCAGAAAATCTGTGTTGATGGCGTGATTGCACAATTGCGTAACGAAATAACTGGGTATTTTGACAATTGTCTGCACAAATTATTTTAATTTACGTTTAAAGAGTAATACTAAAATGAGCTCTAACATGGAAATTAAGCATTTCCGGACACATGTCCACATAACATATTTTCTTTCTTTGTGTGTGAGGAATGTTTCCTGAATGATTGTCCGTACCTTTTTGTAACTCCCTGTATACAGACCCACATACATCACACATTTACCCGCTGGAAATCTCCATCCTTTCTCTCAAACCTTTCTTCTCGCCCACAATGGAAAGAAGTGCGTAATTGCAAGCGGATATTTCTGATTGTTGTGGCGGGAGAGATTTCACGGAGCACCTCGACGTTCTCCTCTGTGGTGGACGGAAGAAACCGCCGTCTCGGTAGTCGTACAGTGAAAGCGGTGGGCGAGGCAAAGAGAGGAGCGCTGGGAGGCCTCGCAAAAAGGAAAATGAGGAGTGACGAGGCGAGGCGAGGCGAGGCAGGAGCCCTTCCCACGTGCACCACCCGGGCGCCCAGTTTCTCCGCCAGGCTGCGCGCCCGCTCTACGGGACCGTTTGGCACTGCTGCTGGCGGAACGAGCGATCTGTGTCGTTGCTATCTTACAGTTCACATAAGATCATTCACGAAGAATCGTATTTCTTGTGTCCTAATTCACGGTTATACTAACAAGGAGGCCATACGGATTTTAGAATTTTTTGATATTTATGGTACGAGAAGTTCAGAACTCAATCAACAATCAGCCCAAATCCATTTGACGCAACTCAAAAAAATTCTCGAGAAAATCGACTTTGAAGTTTTGCAAAGTAAGGGTAAGTACCAATCGCTAAATAAATTGCAGTATCTGTCGTCGTAGCTCAGGTGAGCCGGGCGCCGTGCCTCAGCGTGTCCAGTCAGAGAGCTGAACGATCTCTAAAAAAGCTGAGCCAAATGATCAACGAACGACCAAGTACGAACAATGAAAACGACCTCCAATCATAGATCTACATGAAAAAGAAAAAAAAAAAAAAAGTGGTAGCTTTCTGGCCTTACAACCGTACAGTCAGTGATTTTTTTTTTATTTCTTCATTGTGTTTTGAATACTTACATAGTTTCAATAAATAACGATAATTTTACGAAAAGTGCACGTATTTTCGTTTATTCGTAATTTTATAATTTATAGAAGGTTGTTAATAATGATGGTTTCAATAAAAAAAGTTACATTTTTATAGTATTGGCTTAACTTTTAGCTGATGATGATAGTCTTTGATTGTTCAGTTTGTGAAGAGCTACGACACTGGTTTTGGAAAATCGTCACCGTAGCTATTAATGACTTTCTAGCATCTAACCTACCCAAGCATCGTTTTAGGGGACGACAAGGTTTTCAGCTCGTCTACATACACATAAACAAAAACTGACACAACACGTGGCGTTAGAGATCACAAAACTTTTTATATAACTGAATTCTAAAATTAAAAATGTTCTATCACAGTCAGATCCAAAGCCGAGACTCTTCTGGTGTGAGGCCAGAACGCTACCACTAAGCTACACCGAGGGGTGCTGTGACTCTTTTAATTATTGCTACTTACGTGTACTTTGCAAAAATTTAAAGTCGATTTTCTCGAGAATTTTTGAGAGTTGCGTCGAATGGCTTTGGATGATTGTTATTTAAGTCCTGAACTTCACGTACCATAAATATAAAGAAATTCTATAATCCGATACCCGTGTGGCCTCATTGTAAGCTAAACTCTGCCGTCCGTCGTGTCGTCAGCTGACTGGCGTCAAATGATGCCAAAATCTCGTGACAGCTAATTGCTGTCCCGGCAGAATTGTGAGATTTCCTGAAATAGAGCCGCTACGGCTCGGTGAAATATCTCCTCAACTGGCATCAGCAGTCTGAGGGCAGTCCAACCGAGTGCCAACCACACCCAACAGTGGCATGGCGGCTGACTCATGGCTGTACTGGGAGTTATAAAACAGATTTCCCTTATTTTGAGAAGTGGTTGCAGGGACCAAATCGAGACAAAAATGTCCACTGAACATGAGCTCCAAAATGCGCACCAGTCTCGAGAATTTTGGGAAAGTGTTCTTCATGCCATAATAAATCAGTAGACAAATGAGAACTAATCATGTTACTTCGATACAGAAGACCTTATAATATCATCTGATTGCAATACTCACACCTCCATGGAAGCAATGGGAAAAGGATATGGTTTAACATGACCCACTTTTGTTGAAGGTACAGAACCGGAGTGTGATATTCTTTGGAGACGTCGGCCCAGTTATAATTTGTATAATCGTAGCCCGCGCTCTGCATATTTTTCAGCTTAGAGGACACTTGATGGACGGCTATAGCAGAACATCATATCTGATCTACCTGCGTGAGATAATAAGTCTCCTTTATACTTATAATTGCTAAAATAGAACCGAAATCAAACGCATTTTATTAATTATATAAGTAATATAGGTGTATAGATAGCATAACTAATGAGGCGTTACTGAACAGAATTGGGGGGAAAAGTAATTTCTGTCATACCTTGAGTAAAAGAAGTTATCGATTGGTAAGGAAATTCTTAGATATCAAGGAATCGTGATTTTATCGTTGGAGTGAAGTGTGTGGCGTAAAACTCGCAGAGGGAAACCTAGAGACGAATACAGTAAACAGATTCGAATAAATATGGGTTGTCGTTATTATGAGGATATGAAGAACCTTGCTCAGGATAGAGTAGGGTCGCGAGCTGCATCAAACCAGTCTCCGGAATGAAGACCACAATAACTACATGAGTAATATGCACAACACTGTTATATTTGTTGATATTAATAATTTACACAGTGAGCTGCTCAATTCGGCTGAAGAAAGATTTTCCAGAGTATATGTAATATTTCGTTTATCTCTTATTGTAGTTGTTTATGTCTCGTACAAATTTTTATACTTCTGCTGTTTCTCGTAAATAAACGATGTTTTATGGTACTGATCTACGAAATTTGATTTCACTATTGATATTCGTAAGCGTGAACTTACTAAGATCAGAACCTCGCATAGAACATAGCTTATTTATGAAATTTTCGAGATTTATAGATTTAAAAATAGTAAGTTCAAATTCGGGATCAAAATATTACATACATCTTATGTATGAGATACAGCAGTACAACAAAAACTAGTGCGACATATCAACGGTTAAAGTAACAACCAAACAGAATAGTATATGTACACCTGAAAATAACTCTTATGCATGTAACTATACATAATTAAGTTAATTTTTTTATCGATCAGCGACGCTTGCCGCCGTGGTTCCCTCCTTCTCGTATTATTTTATCTGTGAAAATGTTTGTTTCGTTAGCCTTAGTTAGCCTTTCGAGAAGAAAAGCGAATACTGTTTACAGCGGCAACGCTGAAAAATGTATACTGCATGCTGTGTATTGCATACTGTACACGTTCATAATATAAAAAAACCGCACAGTGGAATTATTTCCATCGGCGAAGGTAAACAGTTGTTCATAGCTCGTTACGTAGCGCACGCATTTAGAGCCAATGTTTACTGGACGTTTCTGTCTCCTTTCGGTTCGTACCACTATCTCCCGAACCCATGAGTACGTTTCCTTAAAATACCGTGTACACAGTTTAATATTTTCCCACCGTGTAAAATCTCTAGGAATTAATCGAACAAAGGATACGAACAAATAAGGTCTAATGAACTTATGTCCGGAAATGCATCGTTTCCGTGCTAAAGACCATTTATTCAATCATAGTTTCTTACAGAGATTGTGGTCTGATATGACCCATACCATGCAGTCACATTTGCCGAATGTGTCGATATTGTTTTTCTTGTATACCAAACGCATGCGTTTTGACAGAAGAGCGCTAAAATCGCAATGATGATGACACTGCATGAATACGATGATCCATACCTGGAATGGATTCTGCATACACATAAAAAAATTTACGATACAATTATTTCTGGTGGTGAAGGTGAACAGTTACTCATAGCCTGTTATGAAGCCCATGCATTTGGAGCCAATGTTTGCTGTACATTTTCGTCTCCTTTCGGTTCGTACTACTACTTCCACCACCAGAAATCGCAGAGATTGAGGTCCGGTGAACGAGCAAGCCATGTAACTGGACTTTTTCGTCCGATTTATCCCCGTGACTGAGATGCATCCGAACGTTAATGTCGAAGTGTGCTGGAATACCAGCGTATAGCAGCAACATTACCCTCCGAATCATCATGGCACATTAAGAGAGACCGTGTAGAACATAGGTAGGGTACCAACAGCCCACTTGTGGTTTCAATCCATCTCGCGGAAGAAATTCTTGGTAGGTGAACTGTTGCAAGTGAATAAATAATGTTCAAGACGCGACAAAAAATGAAAATTACTAAATGAGGCGAGACATTCTAATAATGCCTGCTTTGAAGCATAATTGGTGAGCGGTGTGTGTCAGGATGCGTTACTCCACAAGAATGGGTAACCACGAGCTCGCTTGCCGCGAAGGATTGCCCGTGCTTGCTCTAGGAGGAAACAATGCATACTGTAACTGCGGCTGTTTGGTACAGTGCATTTTAGACCGCAGACTCTATACTAAAGTATGACTGAATAAATGGTCTCTAGCGTGGAAACCACGCATTTCAGGAGATAAGTTCACCAGACATTTTGGTCCGCATTCTCTCCACGATCAGTCCCTAAAATTTGAACATTGGTGGAAAAAAAAAAAAAAAAAAAAAAAAATCAACCTGTACAGATAATGAAATATGTAGAGAATTTGTAAAGATAGTAATACACATCGAAAGAAGGATAAAATGACGAATAATATGAGTTCTGAAATCATATTGACGGAGATCTGTTATTCGTAGAACGGTATAAGCAATGTTTGTATGTGAATGGACAATAGTCGCTTTCCCTTCGATGGTATTTGGAAATGTTTCTGTATCACAATGCTCTTACGTACACGCTAGTTTAAGCGCTTGGTAGCATGTATTCGGATATATAGTTCTCAGACGAGAAATATAAAATGTAGGAATTCTTTAAAATATCATTTTCTACAGTACAATATCTTTTATTGAAGCTTAGTGAAAGGTTTTCTTTTATAACTGAATGTTTTGGAGAAGGGTCTATCCTTGGGGAAAAAGATTTGGGAATCTCTGTCTCAAATGTTACACGACTGAAATTATACAGCATTAGAGTATGGAAAATTAAAAGATACTTTAGAATTCGAAGTATTCAAACATATTGACCCTTGCAGGACATTAAAATAAATTCAATGGTGAGGTTGAAAATTTGTTCTGTAGCAGGATTCGAACCCGGGGACCCCGCTTCCCGCCAGTAGTCGCCTAAACCAAATTTTCTATCCTGGCATGCTTACCGTCCTGGTGAATATCTTGATATATCGTACACTACGATAGTAGTGCCCTCTGTTCATTACTTCCTATTGATCGAACTTTTCTCTTTGTGAATACACACATCTTATATATTAAAAGAATCTACGAAAACTAAAGTCAGTCGGCCAGACCAAACTAGCCGGCCGATTTCCTTCATTTATCTCTTAAGCGAAAGGAACTCATCCACAGATTTGTCACCAAATATTAGAATTTACATAATTCCCGCCTTCCTTTTTCTATACTCAAAGCGATTTCGGATGTCCTTGCCGTAAACTAGTCAGTCGGTCAGGCCGTTCTATCCGACGGATTTCCTTCATTTTTGATTTAAACGAGAGGTATTCATTCGCAGATTTGTCACCAAGTATCGGAATTAAGTTTCTTCATCCTTTATTTTTATTCAAACGTGGTATCCTTCTCTCCTTGCACTGAATATTTTAATAAGTTTGTTTTACGATATCTTCGGTTCTAATTAAGGTATGCAGTTCTTTGTGATGTAACAACACTCAGCGAATGAAGCTCCTTCAATTGCGCTTTCAAACACTTGCATTGATTGATTCTGAAGAAAGCTATGCGTGAACATTCATCTTTGCTTCCATTTCTTCCCAACACTTTTTGTCATTCCACTAACTGCGCGAAGTAACTCGCACGGGTCCTTTGGTAAATTGTGAAGGGCATACATACACTTATTGATACGAGGCGCGTCCAGAAAGTAAGTTTCGTTTGGTAATAAAATGAAATTGTACACAGATACAGAAGAAATTTTTATTGCACAAAGTTCTACAACTCGTTAACTGCCGAAATTTTGCAGGCATTTGTCATAGCGTGGCACAAGTTTTTGCATGCATCCTTCACAGAAGGTTGCCGCCTTGAATTCAACCATGTGGTAACAGCTCTTTATCATCGTTGAAGTGTTGACCACCAAGGACAGATTTTAGGTGTAAGAAGAGATGACAGACACTAGGAGAGAGGTCCGAGCTGTATGGAAGATGATCAAACAGGTCCCATTGAAATTTCCGTAAGAATTGTTTGGTCACATTCGGTGTCTAAGGTCAGGAATTATCGCGAAAAAAAAAAATCTGTTGGCAGTAATCCTCTTCTTACACCTAAAATCTGTCCTTGGTGGACAACACTTCAACGATGATGACGAGCTGAAAGAACATGTGGCCACAAGGTTGAATACACAGGCGGCAACATTCTATGAAAAAGGCACACAAAACCTTGTGCCATGCTATGACAATTGCCTACAAATTCCCAGACGCCTGACAGGAGGCGTGTTTAGGTAGTCCTTGCAGGTGCGGTGATCACTGTGTCCCCAGTGGTTAGGGGTCAGCGCAACTGCCTAGAAAGCAGGAGACCCGGGTTCGAATCCCGGCTGGGTACACATTTTCAGCTTTGCCCAATCGCAGTTGATATCATATATTCTGTGAATATTAAATAATAACAACAGCAGGATCTTTCGGAACAGACGCCACATGTAAATATTTTTTTCTGTATCTGTACCCGTTCTTTTTATATAACCAAACGGAACTCACTTTCTGGACGCGCCTCGTATTTTGTTTCACATAATGTTAGCCATCTCTGCAGCTTATTATCATCGAAAAAGCTTGTCGGTATTATTTTGTTGCACGCAGGCGTAATCCACTTGGTACGCAACCCTTGGTACTGGCGACAATATCGCGAGGCAACGGCCCCGGCAGCAAGGACGGAGAGAGTCGCAGCTGTGGGCGATCGATGCCAGAGTAGCTGAGCAGCTGGCAGCGGCCACGGCCGTCCCCTCGGCCTCTGGCGAGCCCGCCTGCTGGCCACTCTTTCCTTTCCCTTACCCCTTACCCTTACCCTTACCTCTGCCTTGGTAGTGTTAATGGGGCGCCCGCGTGGGAGGCTCTGCTAAATGGCTCCCAGCCATCCCGGCGAATCTCCCCAGCTCCTCCGTCCATCTTGTCTGGCCCCGTTCAGACTTAACGACTTTACTCTAACTTACTCGGAAGTATCGAGAGAGGAAGCACCACTATTTTCAGGTAGGGTAATGAGACTCGGAGACCAAACGAACTCTTCGCACCAAACAGAAGGGTAGGTAGCAAGGTCATGGTTTAAGAGTCTCACCGTCCGCCTCATTGCACGGTGTATACGGGGCTACGGATGTTGTCAACTGGTAGTTGAAAGAGTAACGTTCCATTCTGTTTATTATTCCATTACTGATGCTTAAATATTTGGTAAGTGATGAGCATAATGAATTTCTTGATTTCCAGACGGCTTTTGACACCGTACTTCACTAACGTCTTTTAATCAAATTGCGTGGTTATGGTATATCGCCCCAAATTTGCGATAGGATAGGGGATTTTCTGTCAGAGAGGACACAGTTCGTAGTAATCGATGGAAAGGCATCGACTAAAACAGAAGTGATATCGGGCGTTCCACAGGGTAGTGTTATTGGTCGTCTGCTGTTCCTTATTTAGGGAGAAATCTGAGTAGCTCTATTAGGTTGTCTGCAGATGACGCCGTCGTTTACCGTCTAGTAAAATCATCTGAAGATCATAACCAACTGCTGAACAATCTGAATAAGATGTCACTATGGTGTAACAATTGGCATTTGACTCTAAATAATGAGAAGTGTGAAGTCATCCACATGAGTACGAAAAGAAATCCGTTAAACTTTGTTTACAAGATAAATCAATCAAAATTGAAGGCCGTAAACTCCACAAAATACCTAGGAACTACTATTACTTCAGACTTAAATTTGAAAGAACACGTAGATAATGTCGTGGGAAAGGCGAACCAGAGACTGTGTTTTATTGGCAGAACCGTTAAAACTTGCAACATTACTGCAAAAGAAACTGCATACACTACGCTTCTCCATCCATTTTTGGAGTATTGCTGCCCAGTGTGGGATCCTTATCAAGTGGGTTTGACGGAGGACATCGAAAGAATCCAAAGAAGGGCAGCTCGTTTCGTATTGTCACGGTACAGCGGAGACAGCGTTACGGAAATGATACAGGATCTGGGATGGGAATCATTACAACAACGGCGGTTATCGCTGCGGCGTGGGCTACTTACGAAACTCCAATCGCCAAAATATATTGTTGACTCCCACTTACATAGGTAGAAACTATCACCAGAATAAAACACGAGAAATAAGAGCTGAAAGGGAGAGATTCAGGTGTTCTTTCTTCCCGCGCGCTATTCGAGAATGGAATGGGAAATAAATAGTATAATGGTGGTTCGATGAACCCTCTGCCAGGCACTTAAATGTGATTTGCAGAGTATCCCATGTAGATGTAGATGTTTCTAAGCCAAAGTTCAAAGTTCGTGTAACTAAGTTACTAAACTGCTAAGGTGATCTTTCACTAGACGTATACACATCTTGAACTAACTTACGTTAAGGATGTCACACATCCGTGCCCGAGGGAGGACTCGAAACTTCCGGGAGGGTGGCAGTGCAATCCGTGACATGTTGCCTCAGACCGCGCGGCCATCCCCGTGCGGCTCTTTATTTTCAGACACAATTATAGAGGAAGATCCTGTTTTCGTGTTAAACATAGGTTCAATGACCACTTGTTACGTCTGATTAGGGGCTTCAAGATGACGTTATATACGCACGAAACCGTTTGCGTTGAAAGAATTAAATTCAAAACTGATGGGTGAAAGTGCTGCATTTGTCATACGGTGTAACACTGCGTCAATGGCAGGGTCATCATAGACAGAGCTGAAGTTTTACGCACGAAGTTTGTGATTGTCGCAGATTTTTTCTCTTTCCAATTTTAGCAACTTCTAATGCTAGTATTAGTTCTGTCCCTTTTAACCTATTCAATTCACGTAAGCCTTGATCTCCTAGAGTTTTGATACCATCTCCCCCCAGCCATTCACACTGCAGTTCATCATCAATTATCAATTAGACGATTTATTGGAGCTCAAGGATGTGTCCTATCAACAGACCTCATCTCTAGGTATCCAATGTAAAGCCACCTAACGTTTAGAGTCTTCTATATCACCCTCTTTTCTAAAGCTTTTATTTTGTACTTGTCTCAATTTTTCCTCCTTTATTCTTCACTTACAAATAATTCAGACAAATAACTTCAGAAAAACCAAATTATATTATGTCCAGGGAAGGTTCTTTTATTAAGTGTTAAAAAAATTCATTTTCAGATGCGCTTTCACGAATTACCAGCTGCATTTTATATGGTATTGTCAAGCAGCATTAGCATTTATATGAGGAAATGACAAAAGTAGGCCTGCACGAACTGCCCTAAACCATAGATCGTAAGGTAGCGTAGTGAGATTAGATGCAGATGAAAACTACATCTCATTGAATGAACAGGGAGAATAAATCGGCTAAAGTAGGTATAAATTGGAAGACAGTAGGCCTATTTCTTCACACGCACTATTTGGAAAATGAAAGCCTAAGTACCCACCGGCACACATCATAAAGTTGCTTGGAAAGGGTAGATGTAAATCTTGCAGGGTGAGAGCGACACCATTTGAATAGCAAATGTCTGATGCAAGAGACATATTGCTGCGTAACTTCCTGGATACCAATAGATACTTTTCTACGTTTTCTGCGTTCACATTGAATGGTATTGTAGACCTGGATGAATTTTCAGAAAACCGCAGGGGTAACACTTATGAGTATAACGTGATACAGCACTACTTTTGATGCCAGACGATAGTGTCTCACTGTTCAGAGAAGGGCAACCTCGCCCTCTGCCAAGTATTTTCAGCCCTCTTCTTGTGAAGTCAGATCTGGGCGGTCGCAAATACGGGCAGCTGCATCCAGAGTCGTGCAATCCCATTAGCCGTTTTCCAGACCTGGGCGAACAAAAGGCTACAGCGCTCGCTGGCCGTTTCGCTGGTACTAGTCCCGGCGCTGGCTGGACAAGCAACTGCCACATACAGCGCTCCTCACAGCTAATACTTTAATCCGAGCTCCGTCGTTTGCGCGGCTTTACGCATCTCCATGTACACTACGTGATTAAAAGGCTTCGAATGTCTTTGTACTATGCGAAATTGACGGGTAAATGTCATGAGAGGCGGAAAAGCCAATGTCTACATCTACATCGTTACTCTAAAAATCAACGCTGAAGTGCCTGGCAGAGAGTTCATCCGAACTGATTGCAAGCTGTTTATCTAGCGTTACATTCTCGAATAGCACATGGGAAGAAAGAACACCTAACTCTCTCGTTAGAGCTTTGCCATACAGACTATTTTTCAGACTCGACTAAGTAAATGGCAAATCTTAGACCCTTAGTCATAAAGTGACAATCGAAAGATTTCCCTGCATTAGTTCTCAACATCAGTAGCTGACACATTGAGAGCAAAGTATCTAGTTTGCAACTCTCTTTAATTCGTTTAGATTATCATTTCTCCCTAAATATGTGGGAGTCATTCGGAGGATTTGGATGGTCATATACATGTCCACAGACCCTTCCATCCGGCAAATGATTTCTTAACAAAATTTTCAAATGTTTATAAATCTAAAGGACTTAACTGCTGCACTAATCAGCCCCTAGTCCTACAAACTACTCGAACTAACTTTTTCTAAGGACAACACACACACACACACACACACACGCCCGAGGGAGGACTCGAAACTCTGACGGCAAGCAAACGCGCGATCCGCAGCAAGGCGCCTTAGAGCGCTCGGCCACTCCACCGCGGCATCTCTTAACAGCTTAAGCAAACACCCACACATGTTTTTTGTTCCCATACCTAAAACATTACTGTGGCGTCCTGACACGCTGTCTCCTTGTTGATTATCGCGAAACCTGCTATGAGTGTTCATATCATCACAAGACATAACGCAGATACATTCGCTGCCGATCAACGATTCAGCGTACATTTTCTTCATAGTTAAAAACGTCTTTCAAAATGTCAGGACTACAACTAAAATAATTGTCTAATTGTCTTTCCAGGTCCACATCGTAGACACTGCCGATAGAGGATACTCAAATTTTTACCCAGAAAATTATAACAATTCTGTGATACAGCACGCGAGTAATCGATTTGCACTTGTCCTCTATTACATCGAATTTTCGATTTAGTGGGTGAAAAAAATTATCCCAACACACGAGTAATCAATCCCCTTATTAATGTTTTCCTCGGGCAGTAGTCGGTGAGTTCCTAACATCTGACTCTTTATGACGCGCTCAAAGTTGCACACATTTGTTTAAAAGAAGAACATTCATTTTTTCTAATGCTAAATCATTCATCGAAGTAAATTTATCTGTGTCAGAAGAAAGATTTTCATATGTAAATGTCATTTTACTATATTTCCTAATTAGCGACAGTTTTACTAGAGACTCGAGAGATCTTTCATGTATTTCTCGTTTATTATATAGCTTCCACAGTGTGCTGCTTGGCGCGTATATTTCCATGCTGACATCATGCGCACAAGAGAGAAAACGTGTACCTTACTGTTCATTGCTTACTGCGTCCTCCGTGGTACCGATGTTGCTTGAACGCTGGAGAAGAATTTCGTCCACTTTAGAAAGTGATTTATTAAAGATATTTGTTGATTTTAAGTACATAACTCAAATAATGGAACAGCTGAATATCAACGTTTCTCTCAGCTACTGAGACGTTTGAAGGCACTTTAAAAAGCTATTTACTTTTTGACTTTTGAAATTTTTCACATTTATTAAAACACTTTTAGTACGATTCAGCATAATGAATACAATGCTTACACAAGACGTCAACGTCTTCATAACGCCGAATCAATTTCGATGATATTTGAATCGTGCTTAATTTACACGTTGTATAGCGTGTCAGGCCTAGCTTCTTCTGTCACTGGTTTAGTCACGATGTAACAGAGTTTCTTTTCGTATTTAATAACGTATTTAGTTTGGAGGGTTTCTTTATTCTGATTTACTGCTTTCGCTAGACTTAAATCGATTACCCTCCAAATTGGATGTAATGAATTTTGTGATGTAGGATGTATAAAGCAATTTCATTTTTGCCCACTGCCTTAAAAGTAAAAGTAACTTTGTGATTTGGTCTCCTTTTAAAATCTTCTTTAATAATATTGTAACCGTGTAATTAATATTTTTGGCATCACAGACTTCAATCTTCTGCAGGATAAGTGACTTTCTTGTAACAATTAATTTCATTTACTATCTAGTATATTTTAAAATAAAGAGACGAAAACAGACTGTTGAATTTGACAAGAAACTGTATTTTCAACACCATAAAACACAAAATGTTCACGTTCATATACATGACACGTTTCATGTAAGACTTATCTCGACTTATTGTTCTTTATGTTTTTCGTAACTCCATAAAAATTCACTTGTTATTTTAACAAGTATTGTTTTTAATGTCACTGGAAGAGTGTTTCTCCGTGACATTTCTTCGCCATCCACTTTGCTGCATTTCTAATGTCTTTGACAACTCCACCACTCGTCCGCTGTGCAATGTCCGATCTGCGTAAAAGATCAAAAGACCCGCGCACAGTATATGACCGAGTCTTCTAAATCTAAGATTTAAGATATTTTTAAATATCAGTACCGGTAACTATTATTCACGATATCTTTCCTTTCGTGGCCCAGTATCCAGTGGAACATGCAATGTTGCGTGTTTCACTACAAGTTTCATCTCAATAAAGAAGGACAGTATCATCCACCATTCTACGCACGGTCTATATTTAAACCGCTAAATTGGAAACTTTTGTTTCATCTTAACGATTCTAGGCATAACTTAAGAACAAAGTTGCGAAATTATTCTACTTGTTATGGTCTTTGACACGTATGCAAGAACCTCAACGTGAATGAAGCCGTGGGTAAATGCTAGTACGTTATACAGGGTGTTACAAAAAGGTACGGCCAAACTTTCAGGAAACATTCCTCACACACAAAGAAAGAAAATATGTTATGTGGACATGTGTCCGGAAACGCTTAATTTCCATTTTAGAGCTCATTTTAGTATTTATCTTTAAATGTAAATTTCATTCCTACGTGACCAAATTGTAAATTTTCACAATCAACACGTATGGGCTGATGATAATTCGCACGCAATTGTGCAATCACGTCACCGACACAGATTTTCTGTGAACGTTTGGGCAGGAATTGTTGGTGATTTCTTGATTGGGCCTCATGTTCTTCCACCTTATCATGATTTCATATGGGATGCTCTACCTGTGCTGCTAGAAAATGTGCCTTTACAAGTACGTCACAACATATGCTTCATGCACGTCGGAGCTCTTGCATATTTCAGTCGACGTGTTCGTACGCTTCTCAACGACATATTCGGTGACCGATGGATTTGTAGAGGCGGACCAATTCCATGGCCTCAACGCTCTCCTGACCTCAACCCTCGTTACTTTCATATGGGGGCATTTGAAAGCTCTTGTCTACGAAACCCCGGTACCAAATGTTGAGACACTTCGTGCTCTTATTGTGGATGGCTGTGATACAATACGCCATTCTCCAGGGCTGCATCAGCGCATCACGGATTGTATGCGACGGAGGGTGGATGCATGTATCCTCGCTAATGGAGGACATTTTGAAAATTTCCTGTAACAAAGTGTTTAAAGTCACGCTGGTACGTTCTGATGCTGTGTGTTTCCATTCCATGATTAATGTGATTTGAAGAGAAGTAATAAAATGAGCTCTTACATGGAAAGTAAGCGTTTCCGGGCACATGCCCACATAACGTATTTTCTTTCTTTGTGTGTGAGGAATGTTTCCTGAAAGTTTGACAGTACCTTCTTGTGACACCCTGTATATAATTAGGCCTATTTGAAAACCTTTCATTTTTTAAATGCAACGTTGGGTTAATATTTCAAAGCAATCGGCCCAGAACGTTTGAAAATTAACGGATTTGTTCATCAGTTTCAAAATTGTGCTTCAGCATTCTCTTAAGGTTAAGTTAGAAGTCGTACTTCCGGCTGAAGATGTCTCTCTGCTCCTCAGAATGAACGTATGACTGTGACCTTCGTGTCAGCTCTCCTTGGCCGACCCTCTGGCAGACTTGCTGATTAACTTCCTGCTGACCCACGCCATCTGCTGTGGCCATTGTTTGAAGGAGCAAGCGCTGCAGATTAAGTTGTCTATTTACATTTCATCTGTCCGAAGATACCATTGTGTTCGTAAATTACTGATGTTCGTTCTTTTTGTTTTCTTGTCGAGTTTCTGCATCCGTGTGGATACGAAGACTGTCGTAAACTCGATATTCATAGGTTCAGAAAACGCATTACTATAAATACGTCTTGCTGATAACAGAGAATTTGTTACGGCAGTGTTGCTGATTCTAGCCACTTCATTCTACTTGGAGGTACCTAGTTTGATAACTAGTTACTTTGCTTCCGTTTATCAGCTATTAAAGCAAAATGTTTTTCTCCTTAGCATGTTGAGTCTTAACACATGGAATTTTTACGAACGACACTTCATCTAAGGGTCTCACATTTTCTACTACTTAGTCGAGTCTGAAATAGTGTTTGTATTGCACAGCATTTCACGTATCATGGATATTTCTTCGAAACAGATCGTACAATTCATTTCCAAGTCCGGGGATATATCGTTTGTGTATTGTCCCGCGACACTGGCGAACTTCACCTTGTTCTTGATTTATTGATTTCGTAACAAATCAATAAATCGATAAGAATGATCTACGATTACTTCTTTAGATATTTTGTAGCTTTGTGCCAATTTATGTCTAGTCGTTGTCGGGAGAATTTGACGAGCAACTTTGATGTCCGTATAAGAAAGTGATTATACGAGGAACCATCAGTTCTTCGAATAATAAATACTTAGGGGCCGAAAATTAACATTATTATGACTTAGACATTCTGTTTGTGTCTAAGATATCTTACAGGCAAAACAGCTCATTATTTACTGACATTATAACTAAAATGTTGCATGGAACTGCAACTAGTCTAGTATTTTCTTAAAAACAGCCACTGTATTTCAGTACTCCAGTAAACAACAAAATGCTCAACATCCGCTAACGACATATCTGACGTAATTTGTTATTCTTGCTATGTGCTGAATTGTTGAACAGTATACAAACATGGTGGTAGGTTGAGATACTATTCGCAAACACTGTCCAGGTACATTAGTACCAGTTACAGGACATTCTAACATATTATCAATACCATGTAAAGTAATTCGAATACTGTCATGATGCTCGAAACAAGTAGAACGTCATTTAAGGAAATGAGAGAAATCAGCATTGTGCATCTGCTGATGTGTGTTGTTTCCTTGATAACAGATTTAGTATATTCCCCAAAAAGGCAGTAATATTTTATGACTTTTCGGAATGAAATTGAATATGACGTATAAATTCGACATAAGAAACTGTTGAAAATTGTGGCGATTGTGACTCGGCCCTGACACTGAATTTTCGCCAAAACTACCCTTAAATTTTGAGTTACTCTGCCTCGAAGGAAATTATCCGCGGTGTGGAGTAAAAGCAATACTCATTTATCTGACTTATTAATGTTTTCACCGTGAAATTTGGACTCTGTCTGCACAGATTTGTGTATAACACATACATTTTATACCGATTCAAAGATAATCATGAATCTACAGAAACAGAAATAACCTTACTTGGCCTGTAGTAAATAGCAACAACTTGTCTAATAAAAAATGCCATTTCCTTAGGCACGCCTGCAGAAGTATCTAAACAATAGCGCGCCACTGCTTTTATTTAAACAGAACTTTACACATATATAATTTCGAAAGAAAAGGAATACTCACTGAAGAGTTTTAAGGTTTCGCTGCATTTCTAATAGATAATTTACTATAAGCAAGCAATGGCAGTGGCGCAAAGTACGAAAGAAAGCCATCGGCAGAGATATTATGCAGGAAGCACTAATGTTATTGAAGGACAATAATGATTACAATTAGTTGAAGGAATCTACTTTTATTACGAAATATGAACAGACAACAAACCTTTCTGTCACACGAATAATAGTTATACTGTTCCGATTTGTAAGTATTTAGTTTTGAATCTGATTTTTTTATGGATAGCGAACAACATTCCTTATGTGTTTTATGATGAAGTGATGAGGTTTCGACGTCATGTGCTGATAGCAGCTCTATTAGTTGAGTGAAAGATGTCAATGTGTCCATTTATCCAGAACGTTACCCTTAGTCCGGCGTAATGGTCATCGATAGCGTAAAATAGGTCAACGATGGATTACATGTAGTAGTTGTTGTTACGTTCAGGTCCGCATGTGCACTTTCGCGAAGTCACTCACACATACGATTGCTAGAGCACTGTCTGTTAAACAGCTGTAAATGTACCGATCGAAAAATATTGAGTGTTGCAGTATTACAAAGGAATATTTGCGACTGCAAAACCACCACTGTCGACGGCAATTGTCACTCGCACATTACACAGTTTGCACGCGCCAGTTGTACCGCTACTAATCATTTAATCGGCAGTTCAAAATGTTCAAATGTTTGTTAAGCTTATGGGACTTAACTACGGGGTCATCAGTCCCTAAACTTACAAACTACTTATGAACTACTTACGAACTAGGACGGCACAAATATCCATGCCCGAGGGGGGATTCGAACCCCCGACCGTAGTGGACGTGCAGACCGTGACTGGAGCGCCTCAGTCCCCTCGGCCACCGCGGCCGGCTAATCGGCAGTTCGTCACGATGTGCATGTACACCGAAGTTCTGTATTAGTTAGCATAAACACGGTACAGTGAAAGCGAACACAGTTCTGTTTCAAAACCACTGCTGCAGTACAACTAGGCCACGTCCGTATTGCCGGGATCACACGACCCAGTTAATTTGGCGGTTTCATAGCCTAATCTCTCTGACCACAGTAAACACTTTCATTGTCCGACATGGAAAGCAACAGCAATAGGATTTGTTAATTGGACGGCATAACTAGAACAGACACTTGTTTTTTCACGACACCGCCAACCACACAACACACGCTCTATTTGATAGTCCTCATTCGACTGTCACTATCGATATACTACATTCATTCTCGCTCAGTTTATAGTGTTTCAGTGCGTATTTATATTTGTACAATATTTCCTTTATAGTTAAGATATTAAATACATAAAGAATACAAAATATGTAACAGAGTCAGAGAAGAAGAAAACACATTTGATTCTGCACATTAAAAAGTAAATAAATCCAACAGTATGTCACCTTTGGTAAGCTGTATTATTAAAAAAAATATCAATACCAATAAAAAAAGAAACAAGGAAAAGAAAAAAAACATTACATCGAAAACAATTACAGGCTGTAACTAGCGAAGCTTTCACAAGACGAAAAGCTTCCAGTACCTGCGATTTCTCCAAAAGTAATTATTCCGACTGAAGATCTGAAAACCGAAAAACTTTTGATGAGTTGTTTAAAGCTAAAAGTAATAATCAGGGGATTACTGGTTTTAACATACTAATGTATTTCTTGCTCTCTATATGTACTGTTAATTTTGTTGATAATATGGTTATGGTTTTGTATATTGTTGCAAACACACTCAACTTTGATACCAACTGCTGTTTGGTTACATTGAAGTGCTACAAAGAATTTATAGATGTCCTGCAAACATTATGCTTGCCTTTGTTCAAACAAATGAACCAAATTGATTCAATATTGTGTTTACGTATTTCTTGCAAGCCGACTGAGGCGAGCACCAACTTGAGTATTTGATCAATTTTCTGTTATTGACAGTGACAGTTACACAGAAGTAAGGTTTTCTGTTTTAGATGACCAGTCATCTACATAAAAGAAACTTACTTCTGTGCCACTCCGACTATCGATTATAGAAAACTGAATTATGGAAAATTTAGTTATAGAAATTGATAGTTACTAATTATTTTCTACCGAAAAGCGAGTTTTTTCCGAGAAAATTTGAGAGACTTCATAAATTAGCATGAGGTGGTAACATCTACAGTCACACACACACACACACACACACACACACACACACACACACACACACACACACACACACACACACACACATATATATATATATATATATATATATATATATATATATATATATATATATATATATATATAAGAAGTCACATATGTAAATTTCAGAAGTCTGAGGAAGGCATGTGAGAGAGTAATTTCCATTTCACAACTTATTTTAGGTCTTCTTTCCATCCAATCGACGTATGGGGCACCGGAAGACGAGTGCTTCGATCTTTGTGAATGTACTGCAATTAATCTAATGTCTTAGTGATCCCTACTGAAGTGGTACATTATATCCAGGTTACGGTCTTACTGCTGCTTCTTTAAACCTTAACAGTAGGCTCTTGGAGGATGTCTGCAAGTCACGTTTTTTATTATCTGCTTGATACTGTGCTATGGTTCAAACAAATATATGAACATGTGGACTACCACGGTTTGTAATGCGTTCCACATCCCTCGATAGTTCTGTCATTGATACCACACAACTGAGGGATATTATAGGATCGGCCGCCTGAAGTGTCCCATATGCTTTTACTTCCTTTTGAGTCCATATGATTATCATTTCATGTTCCTATAACTTTTTACTCCTAGTTATTAAATGAAATGACTAGTTTCAACTGTAACTTGTTGGTAATGTAATCAGAGAATACGAAATTTTAATTTTTAATTTCGTGAAGTACCGAGTGAGATGGACTTGCATTCGGGAAGTCGACGGTTCCGACGTGGTGGTCTGGTCGAGCGCTCTAAGTCACATTGCTGTGGATGGCGCGGTTTCTCGCCGTCGGAGGTTCGCGTCCTCCCTTAGGCATGGGTGAGTTTGTAAGCCTAGGGACTGATAACCGCAGCAGTTAAGTCCCTTAGATGTACGAACATTTGAAGAGTTGAACGACGGTTCAAATCTGCCTTTGGCCATCCTGATTTAGGATTTCCGCAATTTCCCTAAATCACTCCAGGTAAATGTCAAAATGTTTCCTTTCAAAGAGCACGGTCAGTTTCGCTTCCTATCCTTACTAAAAACCAATGTGAGCGTGTGTTTCGTCTATATATTTACAATGTATTACTTTGACAATTTATTTTTCCATGCATCTTAAAAATCTGAGTATAAATTTTATGTCGGGGTGGATAAAATGTGTTATCTGACGTTATTTCGGATTAAGCATAATTTTATGCTAAAATATTCCTTAAAACTCATATATTACATCTATTCCTCAGTATTTCGATTAACTTCAAGCAAATAAAATGCTGCAACAACACCGAATGATACTAATGAACACATCATTGCTTCGATAAGTAAACGTAAATCTTAAAAAGAATAAATAAATAAAAAATAAGAAAATACAGTATTTCCCATCAAAACATTTAAACCCGAGTTACCTCGGCATAATCAGTTACGAGGTTAAACCATAACCATTCTTTCATCCTATTTTTTGCACTGTATAATTTTGTATTCCTGAATATCTAAAGTTGCCAGTTTTTGCACTAAAATTCGACTGAGTCCGGAACTGATATTTACGCAGCTTTTGCAGCCAGTACTTCGTTCCTGATTTAAATAGTAATTGTATGCTGTAATGCTGAATATCTAAAGTTGCCAGTTTTTGCACTAAAATTCGACTGAGTCCGGAACTGATATTTACGCAGCTTTTGCAGCCAGTACTTCGTTCCTGATTTAAATAGTAATTGTATGCTGTAATTAGCATTGCTGTAGTATTGTGTAATACAACAATGGACTGTGCAATATATCTATCGCTATTTAATTATAGATTTAAAAAGTAAAGTAATAATAGTAGTATTAAAATGAAGTATGCAAGTAGTCAGCATCAAATAAACAAATAGGCGACATTAAGAGGTGAAGAATTTAATCTACGAACATTACGGCTCTGAAGGTTGTAAACATGCGCCGATGATATTTTTAAATTCTGGAAAACTTGCTCAGGTTGTTATTGATCCCTCTAAATCACGTTAAGTAATGTTTGTACCTATGACAGATGATATGTCTCTGAACTGTAAGCAATGATTAATGCTTCCACTGACGTTGGGTACTTAACTGCAACGTTAGCGTTTGAATTACGTGTTTTGCTTCTAAATTCCTTCCTTTTACTCCCTTGCGCCCGATTGTTCTGGACAGCTATGAGAACAAATGTTCGAATAATTGCTGGAATTTTAAACACGAGGGCTATGCAAATAGCCAGACTGTGCAGATAGGGGGTGGGGGTGGTGCATTGGGGTGCGGGTAGTTCGCGATACGCCCGGCTACACACAATAAAAATTTGCCTGCTGCTGGTTCAGTGATTTATGGCTATTCAGCAAGCGGATCGTGCGCGATAAAGTGGAAATAGTTTTCACTCGCAACTGAATACAATGTCTTTGTTGTTAAAATTTTACATAATAATTTCTACGAATATTATTCTCTTTGTACAGTAGGGTGTCATGCTAATTGTGACAATACGTATACTTTTAAAATGCAATATATTATTATTATTCTCTCACTTATAACTAATAAATAAATCACCACTACGGTAAAAGTACTTTCCTTGTTCAATATAATTCTAGAAACAAAAACAATTTCGTAAAAGGGCAAATGTTCAAATGTTTGTTAAACTTAAGGGACCTAACTGCGCGGTCATCAGTCCCTAAACTTACAAACTACTTATCAACTACCTTATACTAAAGACGACGCAAACATCCATGCCCGAGGGAGATTCTAAACACCCCCCCCCCCTCCCTCGATCGTAAAAGTGAAAGAAACACGCAAAATTAGTTGAAATAATGATTGTAAGAAAAGTGATTAATTTGTAATGAAGAGGAATTATCAGTATTGTACTGAAAACATTGATGTAACGTATGTGACAAATTTTTCCTCAAATTCGCTTCGAAAGCCTCGTATTCAGTACTTTAGAAATACTCACCTATCTTTGAACTTCGAAACTCCATGTTACTTGGTCTCTGAGCGTATCTACAATATTTTGTAGCTATAGACTTCGTAGCTCTTCGGTTTATTCATTTGGAACAGACCACACCTTTCGCGAGTGACTAATCATTTTATTTATACCATGTGTTTGATTGGGTGAAAATTATTATTATCATGTCGTGTGGATGCAATAGACGCAGATAAATTAGTATTTATTAGTGACCGGGCACAGGGTCCCCAGTCTTGCTCATGACATCAATACATATGAGCGGTCACACGAAGTCGAAATACAGCAGTTTATTGCATTTGTTTATTAAACTCGTTTCATTTGTGTCTAAAGCAGGTTTCAACGTACATAATAAATGCAAAACGCTTGCATTGTATGTACTGTTTCTTGTTTTGTTTTTTAGTTACAGCTAAATTTACTTAATACTCTTATTAACAAAAGTTATTACTAACAAAACGTAATCAGGTTATTAACTGCGGACTTTGAGGTGAATGGGGATTGGTTTGGAGACGAAGCCCATTTTCATTCGGTTGGTTTCTTCATTAAACAAAATTAAGGCTTTTGTGGGCGCAGAATCACATTTCGCGATAGGGAAGTATCTTTACCCTCAGTGGCAACACACTGGAATTACAATAAGAAGGACGTACAAATCTGTCTCCGGCCATCCTTATTAAGGATTTCCTGATTTCTCTAAATCACTCCACGATAATGCCAGAATATTTCCTTCCGAAGGGCAAGGCCGATTTACATCCCCATTCTTACCAATAATCAATCCGAGTGTATGCTCCTTCTTTAATGACCAGGCTGTCGACGTCACATCAAATCCCTCTCTTCTTTCCTTCCTAAGAATAAGAAAGTGAAGTGTTAGAATTATCTACACAATAACACTGAAAGAGAGGATGCACTGGGATAAATTAGCTCTATACTCTTAAAGGTAGAATGCCCAACAGAGTGCTTTAATGAATGATAAATATTTAATCATCTCGACTGTTTCACGACGTCGAATGAAATTCTACAGTGAAGTCGAAAATTTGTGGCGGACCGGAACTCGAATCCTGATTTCTCTCTTTGGCCCAACGCTTGCCTTAGTCATAAGGCCATCCGGATCCGCTCTTCACCCTGCCCAAAATCACAGCTTTCTGCACACACTTACTGTAGTGCCCCCTGTCTATTATTCCATTTGCTTGCAGCCTTATCCGTATTCCCGCAAGGGATCGAACTTAATTTTGTATGCGCACTGAAATTGTCATTTGCATGTTTAAGGAATCATATCGTTACGTTCGCAAGAACAGACTCCATATCTATAAGAGTGCCTTACGTTTAGTGTGTTAACAAGTCTAGAAGGATGTATAATGAATGGGAACAGTCAACTAACGGTTGATCACTTACAGGACTGGTGTGTATAAGCGTTACCAGCACCTGACAAGACACTAAAAGGTCTCCATTTGGTCGGCTGGTTAAACTGAACAATATCTGCATTTGTGTGCGCACTCATATGTGAATGAGGCTCGCTTCGAAACGTCAGTAGGAAAATCCTGTTGCAAATATTCCGGTCGATCACGTCCAAGGCGACGCCTGCCTTGAACAAGTAATGGACTCTCAGAAACAGTCTCTCTCGTCAAGCAACATTGGTCGATATGTAACAGCAGCCGGAGGAGGGAACCGTGGGCTACCGTGAACTCCACTGTGAAAACTACAATGCAAACGGCTGCTTTTGGAGTGGTACCGCAAACAGCAAATATGGCCGTCTCATGAATGACGTCGCATTGCTTTCAGAAGAAAACTACTGTTGTACACTACCTGGGACGAACATAATCACAGATTATGGTGATAATTTGTGGGTGGAGACGTGCCATTCTTTCATATTTTGGAGACGCATAGCGTTGTTACTCTTCACGTCAATGGGTGGGGATCCACCAGTTATAACGAAAAGGCTGATAGATGTAGAGAGTTGTCCGTCGAAATAACGGCACATCTCTGGAAGGAAAATCCTCTCATGAACAATATCGTGGTGCCTGTTTTCAACAGGACAATGTGTGGCTATACATGGTACTCGTCTGTATGAACTGTCGGTGTCATGTTGAGATACTGAAGTAACCAGAAGGCTCCCCAGATGTTGAGATACTCATATAGGCATAAAAAACACCAGATCTGGGGCCCATAGAATATGGGTGAGACCAACTACGACTTAAGCTGCGTCGTAGGTCCTGCAAGTAGGTTATGAAGAAGCAGTCGTCTCGTCTCAAGGGAAGACGCCATGGGTGCATAGAATCTTCCATCCCAAACGAAGGTGCAACGTCATACTTGTAAGTGGTTTCATACTTTGGACATGACGGATAGCGATATTCACAGATGGTGATCAATCGTACTATTGAGTAGAAAGGGCGTTAAAGGGTGAGGCATTGGCACAGCTACGATTTGTACTGAGGTGATTTACATGAAAAGTTTTTCGATGTGATTATTAGTCGCATGACAGCAATTAACATACTAAAGATACGAAATGGTAGTTGGAGCTACAGGCGTGAAACATTCCATTTCGGAAATCGTTATGGAATTCAGTATTTCGAGATCCACAGTGTCAAGAGTATGCCGGGAATACGAAATTTCAGGCATTACCGATCACTAATCGCTGGCAACCATAAAAATTCCTACGTTGTTTGGGAACATGAACTCCGTAAATGTATTGAAATGGTCTCGAAGTAACAGAACATAGCCATTTAAAATTAATGATCGGATCATTTTTTGGGATAGAGGACTTGGTCCATTCCATATAAAAATAACGCACATTAATTTGGAGCCACCAAAATTAAAGATTCGTATGTTTGTAAATGTATGGGACCAAAATACGACAAATTTCGCCCCATTGACCAAGGGAATTCCTCTTTCCTACGCCCCACATAGATTTCTGCGTTTATTTCAAGCAAGTTGCTTTTTTGTTATCACTGAGAACCCTCCATAAACGCCGATGCTGCTGTTATCACGAACATTGTGGGCACATGTTGCGAATGATCTGGCCACCCAGATCGTCCGTCATGCATGGTATGGACATTTGTCGGACATAATTAAGATATCGGTTCAAGCGCAAAATTCTGCTCCAGCAACGCTTTCGCAGTAGCGGCACTATTGCTCAAGATTCCTTCAGGGATCTCTCAACGACTTGATGCCGCATGAAGTTGCTACACTTTTCCGAACAAAAGGAAGCCCTACACGATATTAGAAGGTATCCCATGACTTCTGCTATCTCAATGTAATGTAAACTTCCTTCTAAAGTCGATCGTAAACGGTAATCGCAGAAGTGACATCACATACCCTCTCAGCCTCGGAAGGGTGAGAGCTTTACTTTCTTTCTCAGGCTCTGTGTGTATAAATATAAACGATTTCAATTAGATTAGATTAGTTTAGATTAAATTACTTGTTCCGTAGATCATATATACGACATTTCGTAATGATGTTGAATGTGTCAGTCTAGTAAATGTTGTCTACACTTGACAATCAATATTTTAAGGATTTTTATTACATTTTTTGTAGTTTTTCATTTTATTATTTTTATTTTTATTTTATTTTATGTAATTTATTTATTTATTTATTTATTACTTTTTAAGTTTTATCCAAAAATTCATCTACTTTGCATAAGGAGTTGCCATTCAGAAATTCCTTTAATTTCTTTTTAAATACTAGTTGGCTATCTGTCAGACTTTCGATGCTACTTGGTAAGTGAGCAAAGACTTTCGTGGCAGTGTAATTCACCCCTTTCTGAACCAAAGTTAGATTTAACCTTGAATAGTGAATATCATCCTTTCTCCTAGTGTTGTAGCTATGTACACTGCTATTACTTTTGAATTGGGTCGGATTGTTAATAACAAATTTCATGAGTGAATATATGTACAGGCTTTTGTGCAATGAATACTTTTTTACTCAATGTTGAATTGCCGCAGAATACGATCCCATATGCAAACAATGAATGAAAATAGGCGTAGTAAGCTAATTTACTGAGATGTATACCACCAAATTTTGCAATGAATTTGTAGCATAAGTAGCTCAACTCAAATGTTTCAGGAGATCTTCAATATGTTTCTTCCAATTCACCCCCTCGTCAACGCAAACACCTAAAATTTTTGAATATTCTACCTTAGCTAAAGATTTGTGTTCAAAGTCTAAATTTATTAACGGTGTCATGCCATTTACTATATGAAACTGTATATACTGGGTTTTATCAAAGTTTAATGAGAGTCCATTTGTAGAGAAGCACTTGATAACTTTCTTAATGATATCATTTACAATTTCATCAGTTAATTCCTGTATGTCAGGTGTGATAGCTATACTTGTATCATCAGCAAAAAGTACTAGCTTAGCATCTTCGTGAATGTAGAATGGCAAGTCATTAATATATACTAAGAACAGCAAGGGACCCAAGACCGAACCTTGTGGGACCCCATTTTTGATAACTTCCCAGTTAGAGGAATTAATTGTGAACTGCTAATTTCAACTTTCTACACTCTTGATTTAAACCATTTGTGCACTGTCCCGCTCATACCACAATACTTAAGATTATCTAGAAGAATCCCATGCTTTACACAATCAAAAGCCTTTGAGAGATCACAAAAAATCCCAACTGGTGATGTCCGGTTATTCACAGCATTTAATATCTCACCAGTGAAGGTATATATAGCATTTTCAGTTGAAAAGCTATTTTGAAAACCAAACTGTCATTTCGTTAGAACTTTATTTTTACTAATATGTGTAGCAACTCGAGAATACATAACTTTTTACAAAAAATTTTGATCATGCTGTCAGAAGTGAGATGGGGCGGTAGTTATTGACATCAGACGTATCCCCTTTTTTATGCAAAGGTTCAACTATAGCATATTTGAGTCTATCCGGGAAAATACCCTGATTTAAAGAGCTATTATAAATATGACTAAGAATCCTACTGATCTCCTGGGAACAAGTTTTTAATACCCTGCTGGAAATGCCATCAATTCCATATGACCGTTTACTCTTGAGAGAGTTTATTATTTTCCTAATTTCTGAAGGAGAGGTGTGAAGGTGTCGTTGACCGACAGACATCCCGTTCTATCTCTGTCCCAAATGCATCTGTAGCTGGGGTCTGAGGGCGAGGTCCACGCGTCGGTCCGTCAGACTGACCCGTCAGTGACAGCTTGAAGTCAGGAGCCGGTGCTGTCGGTGGCGAGACGACTATCGCGCAGTCGGCATTTTATTTGTATCGACTGGCTAGAGGCCGCGCCTACTTCACACGTCCCGAGATGGATGAGCCTTTTAAAGCTAGTGGCGCACTGTCTTCCCGCCCGGCGCGCCGGCTTAAAGCCGAAGGCCAACTTTTGCTCGCCCAACTTTTGCCAGCTGCTTCCCGCCCTCCGCCATTTGTCTCGATTAGACACAGCGGCTATCGTTTGTTTCCTCTGCTTGTCTTATAACTCGTCCGCCACACCATTCTTCCAGCTTCTCCTGGAGCAACGTTTTCGTTGGCATTATACGAGTTTTTTCGTACTTTGCACCAAGACGTCACAGATGTTTATGACAAAATTGCTTTCTGTTACCAGTAAAAATTCAACACGTAACTGAAGGGGGGTATTACTAATATACACATGTAGCGTCTGTTCCGAGAGAACAGACGTCACTTCTAAGTCGGCAGTTGCTATTGTTTCACATTCACAGAATATATGACATCAACTGCGAATGGGCAAAGCTGAATATGTGTAACCAGCTAGGATTCGAACCCGGGTCTTCTGCTTTCTAGGCAGTTGCGCTGACCCCTACACCACTGGGGACACAGTGGTCACCGCACCTGCAAGGACTACCTAAGTACGCCTCCTGCCACCTAGGCGTGCTTACGTAGTCCTTGCAGGCAGTGGCGTAACTAGGACTTGGCTTTGGGGGGGTGGGATAGAACTGCTTGCCGAGCAGTTTCCAGAGAGACTACCATCTACCACTCTCGTTGAAGAAACTAATTCACTCCCTTCCAATGAAAGCTTTTGGTAAAACACCCCAAGTTTCAAATCTTCACCTTTACCAGATTGCTGTTATACGATTTCTTTGTCTTCTCTCTCTCTCTCTCTCTCTGTGTTTTTTTTCTCTTATTTATTTTTTTACTTTTCGGGTTCTGGGGGGGGGGGGGGTTCTATCCCCCTCATCGCCCCCCCCCCCCCCATAGTTACGCCACTGCTTGCAGGTGCGGTGACCACTGTGTCATATGTTCAAATGTTTGTACAGCTTATGGGACTTAACTACGGGGTCATCAGTCCCTAAACTTACAAACTAATTACGAACTAGCTATCACTAAGGACGGCAAATATCCATGCCCGAGGGGGGATTCGAACCCCCGACCGTAGTGGCCGTGCAGATCGTGACTGGAGCGCCTCAGTCCCCTCGGCCACCGCGGCCGGCACCACTGTGTCCCCAGTGGTGTAGAGTTCAGTGCAACTGCTTAGTAAGCAGGAGACCCGCGTTCGAATCCTGACTGGGTACACAATTTCAGCTATGCTCATTTGCATTTGATGTCATATATTATGTGAATATGGATATTACTAAACTGAAAACGCTTTTGTAGGTTCGTATAACAGAGTTCTACTGCTTGTGCCTATTAAATTGCCAACCTAACTATTTTAATTGATGACAGACCTTTATGATCGACGTTATGACGTCCACCACGTTATCTCTTTCTTATGTCAGCCTTTCAACTGCTTTTGCTTTTTGTTTTCGTTCCGATTTGTTCCTCATATGGAGGTTTCTAATAGGCCATTTGTTGATTTACAATTAAAAATCTACTGCTATCTAAGACTAAGCTTAGCAATTACCAATATTTTAGACCCTGAGACTGTTTATGCAAAAGAAATACAGATAAATTAAAAAAAAATCCACTGTCTTAACAACTTTTAGTCGGTTTTCGAAAACTATCATATCATCATCATATGAAGCATAAGTGATAAGAATATGGACGATTCTTTAATTTATTACCATGACTAATGATTTCAGGCTGATATCTACACAAAAATGATTTCTGCACTCACTGAGACGGTATATTAGGCTTCGGTTTCAGTATCTAAGATTTTCCATTTCAATTGAGAGACGTTCACATATTATCCAGTTTACATTGTATTTTAATAAATAAACACTGATTTTCAACAAACATTGCATCATACAGCAGGTTCTGCGAAAGTATTATTTGTTGGAAAGATCTTCCGACAAGGAGAGACATTCTTTGTTCTTAGGCACTATTGCGTCTAGCCTGTATGTAATTGAGTCGATGTTGGACAGATACTTCGATCAGGACTGACGTTAATACGAATACAGACAATAAAGAAAGAAATACATATAAGGTTTTTTTTTTCTTTTTTTTTTAAGCTTAATGGGACTTAACTGCAGGGGTCATCAGTCCCCAAAACTGACATACTACTTATGACCTACCTCATACTAAAGACGACACAAACATCCATGCCTGAGGGGAGGTTCGAACCCCCGATGGGGAACGGCCTCTTACATCGGAGCATAACGCATCACTTCGCTTGGCCACTCCGCCGCGGCTGATATAAGCTATTCCTTTTCGTCTGCATATAATTCAGTCGCTATGTGGGCTGATTGTTTCATCAGAAATAACGTTAACATGAATACACAGAATAAGTAAATAAATAATAGTTTCGTAGGGAATTACAGCTGTTCATATATACAATTACTTTACATTTGATAACCATAAAAAAACTCGCATGACTGCCGCCTGATTTCTATTATAACTTTGTCACAATTAAAATATTTTACAGAAAATTTGCAGTTAAAAATGTTCACAACTGAAGTATATGTAAAGAATTTACATTTTAAAAACTTCAAATAGACTGCTGTCTCATTTCTATTCTTACATTAATAGGGTCCGTGGGATGAGAAAAGGCGGATTGTGTTTATTACAGCTAAAGTACAATAAACAGAAAGCTGTAACCGAAAATGCGAACAGCATTATGATGAGAAATTTAGACCAGAACGAAATATACAATAGAATGAATAAGGAACACAGGATAATATGGGAAATAAACAAAAGACTTTCAACCAATCTTGTTCTCAGGGTAACATAACTGTTTTTCTGTTTTAATCAGAATATATTCACATGACGCTTGAATGTTTCAAAACGAAAAGCATAAAAAATAGAATGCGACTCCAACCTAACCCCAAATCTGAAGGAAACGTTTAAAAACGCCTTAAGAATTGCAACATCCTATTGACATCAATATAAGTAACACGCTGCATTGCGATGAAAGCAGAAGCCGGAAAATTGAGATCACAACCTAGAGTCCATATGGATAATTGTCTGATACGTCCCATTGTGATTTCATCAAATGTTCAAGGAATAAAATCAGCAGGAAGTTTAATAACATTACCTGCAAGGCTTTTGTGTTTCAAAATAACTTCTCTGTGAAGAAGAGTCTCGAACTCATTTTTAGCACAAGAGAGATCCCCAGCAGAGGCGCGTCCAAGTTTGTTACTCGTGACATATTAACTTATTTACAAACATACACGTCAATGAATCAAGTATTTGCAGAACCCTTCGTGGAAGCTACATTGTCATATCGTTGAGGTGCGATATTTCCATAACCTGCGTGATTACCACTTCACCCTAACCTACTGGCAGTGCTATAATAAGTTTGCAGGAGGACGGGAAACTCGAGCTACGTTTGTGAACGACAGATGGTCGTAGATCTCCATCTATTCCTGTGAGTAATAATCAATCAGTTCGCCTGTGCCTTTAGAGGGTAAAGCGATAAAGCGTAAAAACGTGCGAACGAAGACGCCGTAAAGTAATTTTATTCTCGAGAAGAGAAAGGAGGTTTAAATCATCATTAATCTTTATCAGACGCAAAATAACTATTGCAGCGTTTTGAATACCACGTGGAACATTTGTAGTTAGTTTATGATACCGATTCCCTATTCAAGTTATCAAGGAACATCACAGGGACCTGCCTCCTGATAGGTGACATTAACAGTCTGCCGTGGACCTTATATGTGGTGTCTGTTCTTTCAGACATGCAGGAAAGAACAGATGACACATACCATACGCGATGAGAGGCCAATGATCCCACATTCGAACTCCTGTGGTAATCGGCGAAACGACCTGAGTAACGAGAATAACAGTCAGGGGCACTGCGTCAGTAGTGTCTGGGTGAGTTGAGAATTTGTGTCCGACGGGAGTGGAAAAAAAATGTTCAAATGTTTGTAAACCTATCGGACCAAACTGCGTGGTCATCAGTCCGTCACTTACAGACTACTTAAACTAAGGTAAACTAGCCTAAGGACAAACACACACACACACACACACACACACACACACACACACGCACGCGCGCGCGCGCGCGCGCGCACACAGACACACATACATACACAAACACACACACACACACACACACACACACACACACACACACACTCACACACACACACCCATGCCCCAGGGAGGACTCAAACCTCCGACGGCGAGCAACCGCGCGCTCCGCAGCAAGGCGCCTTAGACATCTCGGCTACTCCACCGCGCCGGCCGCGGTGGCCGAGGTGACTGAGGCGCTCCAGTCACGGTCAGCACGGCCACTACGGTCGGGGGTTCGAATCCCCCCTCGGGCATGGATATTTGTGCCGTCCTAGTTCGTAAGTAGTTCATAAGTAGTTTGTAAGTTTAGGGACTGATAACCCCGTAGTTAAGTCCCATAAGCTTAACAAACATTTGAACATTTGAACTACTCCACCGCGGCACGGGAGTCGAGATAACGTAGTCAGTACAGTTGTGGAGATCTTTGTGTCCCTATGGCTTAGTGGTCAGCGGACCTGCCTACTGAACAGGAGACCCCGGTTCGGAAACAATTTTTCCCTATTACAGTAATTCAATGCTTAGTGGCAAATGCTCTCTTTATCTGATTCTTGTGTCACGAATCTGACAGATTGTGAGGTTACAGACAACGATACCGTTACGGAGTATCGAAGCTTACACTCATCCATCCCTGCTGGAGTCACGAACTCAGTTGATGTGTCTGTGCCCCAATAGCTGGAACATGGGTTGATGTTATGGCGCCTGCAATATCGTCTTTCGTAGTGAACAGTTATTAGCCGGGATTTAGCTACAACTGATGCCACCCCGTAGGGGGACGACGTGTTTAGCCTAGGATCGGCATTGTACAGTCGAAAAATTCTTTACTGCGCTTGAGTGGTATCATAAAGACCAATAGTTAAGTCAAGGGGAAAAGTGTATTTTTTCTGAAGTCTGGGTTGTCTTTTAAGCTGACTTCGAGACCTTAAGACCTAATTAACCAGAATCATTTTTATAATAATATGTTCAATGAATCAGTTATGCTGAAGACTGTCGGTCACTGACTAAGGAAAACGTGTTACTTAAAGGCACCCGGTAATGGCAGTAATTACAACGACACCCGCACCTCGAAATGTCGGACCTGGTGGTCTCGGGGTAAAGCGCTTGAGTGGAAACCGAGAGGTCGCAGGTACGAAACCCGGTCGGATCACGGAATTTTTCTCTCTGCGATTTAGTCAAACCCTCACCTCTCAAGGGTGTGAGAAGTAACCTGGGCACTTAGTTCAGATTCTACGTTAAACTGTACGTCCACTTTACCACGTTAGATATCTACATCTACATAGATACTCTGCAAATCACATGTACGTGCCTGGCAGAGGGTTCATTAACCACTTTCATAACTCTTCCCCACCGTTCCATTCTCTAATAGCGCGCGGGAAGAAAGAACACTTAAATCATTCCGTTTTCGATCTGATTTCTCTTACTTTATTGGGATGGTCATGTCTAAATGTTCAAATGTTTGTTAAGCTTATGGGACTTAACTACGGGGTCATCAGTCCCTAAACTTACAAACTACTTATGAACTACTTACGAACTAGGACGGCACAAATATCCATGCCCGAGGGGGGATTCGAACCCCCGACCGTAGTGGCCGTGCTGACCGTGACTGGAGCGCCTCAGTCACCTCGGCCACCGCGGCCGGCTGGTCATGTCTCCCTAAGTAGGTGGGTGCTAGCAAAATATTTTCACATGCAGAAGTAAAAGTCGGTGATTGAAACTTCGCAAACAGATCACGCCGCAATGAATAACGTCTTTCTTTTAATAATTTCCACTCCAATTCGTGCAACATTTCCGTGACGCTCCCGCCCCCACCCCCCCGGAACTCGATGAAACAAAACTAGCTGCCCTTCTCTGAACCTTCTCAATGTCTTCCGTCAGTCCCACCTAGTGAGGGCTCCACAATGGGCAACGTTACTCCAGGAGAGGACGCACAAGTGTGATGTAGGCAGTATATTATTGACGCAAGTCACCGAAGTGGCGACTGAGCTACACGGAAATTACTGTGTGTACCTCGAAATCAGTCCTCCGGAAATACTTACTACAATTAGTCCGATGTCCAATCAATATTACAGGAACGACAGACCAAGTATCATACCGAGCTAAAAACTTTTAGAGCTAACATCATTGGCAGATATTTCAAAAGTGTATTTTGCAGTTACACGAACAGCATTGAAATGGATGGGATGTCTTATGATTTTAAGGCAACTGTAAGGCTTCAGAGGTTCAGATTTTTGCGGAATACTTGATTTCCCTTTTCCTTCTCTGTTCCTCGAATGTCACTCAGGGGTCAAGTAATGCACTTCTCTCGTGGCTGAGTTTGCAAGCGAAAGACGTCCAACGTGAGACGCGTTACTTTGAAGTGCTAATGCACATATATTTCAGTGGCACTCTCCGCTCACTTTATGGCTGAAGCGAGCGCAGAGGATCGCCGCCAAGCTATCGCGTGTTGCTTCAGTAATGTGAGGTGGCGCCTCCGGAACCCGCGCCAACCGCAGCCCTCTCAGCTTACGCACCTGACCGTCGATTCACTTGCACTTGGCCTATTTGAAGATAAGAATTTTCTTCCTACTGAAGTGACTCAAGCTTTCGTGGCAAATTAGTATATTGCCCGTCGGGAACTTCGGTCGACAGCTGGAACGTGCATCAAAATACCCGAAATTATTAAACTGAGCTCCTCGGACGTGACTAGCACCACTGTTAACACGTTCCGATAAATTATAGGTACCGCATGAAAGACACGACAAGTCTCATTAAGTCTGACGCTCTGGAGGACAGTGGTTCAAGTCCACATCCGTCCATCCCTATTTAGGTTTTCCGTGTTTTCCCTAAATTACACCAGAAAAATGCCGGGGTCTTTCCCATGACACGGTATGCCCGTCGTTCTTCCAAATCCTTAACCCTTCAAGTTACTCTTTTTTTTTTTTTCATTTCAGAAGCTGAAATTCTGTATTTTGGTATCATACCACAATTGAGTTTTTGGTACTTTTTTTCACGTAGTGAAAATATAAATTGGACTATCAGAATCCAAGTTATGGATCGTCCACTAAAGAGGACACAGTGACTTAAAGTTATAATTTTTCATAAATTTCGGAGTTTTTGTTACTTAGTTTCGATGTTTAGTATTACTCTTAAATGATGTGAGTAAAAATATTTATAATTCATTACAATAAGCTTTACACCCGCTCGGTTAGTCGTGGGGTCAAACGAACCGCTTTCTGAGACGGAAGGCGTACCGGCCCCAGTTCGTATCCGCCCGGCGGATTAACGAAAGCGGTCGGAGTGCCGGCCAGCCTGGATGTGGTTTTTAGGCGGTTTTCCACATCCCCCTAGGTGAATACCGGGCTGGTCCCTAAGTCCCGCCTCAGTTACACGCTTCACAAATATTTCGTAACACTTCACACTTTCACACACATATAACACTATACTCACCTGGGGTACACATTTCCTCCTGGGGGGCATGGGGTGACGGCAGGAATGGCATCCGGCCACCCTGTAAATATGCCAAATCCGCGTTTAACACAGTGCCGACCCTTCATGTGCGGGAGAAGGACCAAAGAGACAGATAGATTACAATAAGCTTTATACAAAAGTGAAAAATTACAATTGATGCATACCAGCATGGTAACATAACTTTTCATGGAACTGTAGAAAGGAGCTGTACCATTTTGTTATACAGAGAGGGAGCTTGTATTAGGCACAGAGTATGTGTACTGTAGCTTTGCACCCGAAAATTTTGCATCTTGAAGTAGATTTATGTTGATCAAACCAAGGTAAATGGTCCATCGGTTATCCTCCACGGGATCCACTTCGTTTCTACACGTTCGTTATCATCATATAATTATATCTCTAACTTAAAAAATTTCTGTAATCTCATGCACGCAGAATTTTCACTTATGTATATTAAAAAATGTTCAAATGTCTGTAAATCTATCTGTGCAAACTGCGTGGTCATCAGTCCGTAGCTTAGAAACTACTTAAAGTAAAGTAAACTAACCTAAGGCCAACACACACACCCGTTTCCCAGGGAGGACTCGAACCTCCACAGCGAGGCGCCTTAGACCGCTCCGCTACTTTCACTTACAATTCCTGCTCATCGTTGCAGGGGTGGACAAAAACGGAGCGCTCGCTCGGTTTCGCTACTCATATGTCAATCGATGTGGTTCCACGTTGTAATGGAATTGGGGACTGCGACTGTTGGTCGAGTTTTAATTCCAAATTGTTAACTTATCCACCAACAGCCGTAAAGTTTATGTTGTTTTATTTAACAACTGGTTTCGGTTTTACATTAATTCTCCTTTATATTTTGCTGTCATGACACACGTACAGCATGATGTTATGGATACAACACTGATTTGCAGCTTAAGTGGTATGGAGCCTTAGGATGGTATTAATTCAATACCGAAATCGGTCGTTAAGTAAAAGAACGTATACTTCACGGCTGTTGGTGGATAAGTTAATAATTTGGAATTAAAGTAACTGTATTAGGTGTAAAGCGGTTGTTTGTTTTGATATATAGCACTGATATTAGACTCCACAGATTTTCAAAATTCATTTCCTTTAATAATCCATAGAATCTCTGAAAATTGCCCAAATCCGCGTTTTCGTTTGCGACAGTAAGAACTATGTCAACAAAACAACAAATCAGCAACTTTCCTTCGTGCAACATTTCTGTGAAAGTCATCAACACTTTCTCTAAGCTTATATATATATATATATATATATATATATATATATATATATATATATATATATATATATATATATATATATATATTGAAACTTCAAATTGTGTGTCGCTAACACCTGTTTTTATAACAATATCTGTCATTTATCTTTGTGGACACAACAGCTCCATTTTATTCACAATAAGAACTTAATGATTTTTTTTTCTTTGATCGCTTCTTGCGTGGATTCAAAGTGTAGAACCACATAATGAGTATGTACTTGCGCGATACAGACGAGAAAGAGAAAAAGAGATAGAATATGAACGCTTAATACTTACGCTGCTATTCAGCAACTGGTCCTTCAAGATGAAATTTCTAGCCAGCGTCTAATATCACCCCTCATAACACACAAAGGCTTCACACCTGAAACGGATGCGATGACATTGAGCGAGCGCCCCTGTTTTCTCCACCCCTGGTCACGCGCCTCGCTGTGTTTATAGCCCGTCTCTCGTTTCGGTGAACGGAGTATAGAGGTTCACTGAAAATATAAAAATTACTTTACAGAATTCAGAAAGATAAGCTGCTCCAGTCAACCACAAAGCATGCAGTCATGATGGTTCGGTTATGCTTTTTAAATTCGAGCAATGGTCAACAAATGACAGGTTAATGCAGACTCGTAGATGACAATGTCCACAAGAGTGCACGCTATGCCCAGTGCTTGCGAACATAGACCAAAGATATCAAAAACTACGCGTGACGTCATTTTACTGAAACCAACATCTAAGTCACGTGACTAGTGACAGGAGACCGTTGTAATCATTACGAGTAATGAGCAGTGGAGCTGAGAATTGCAATTCTTGTCATCTGTAGAGGAAATTACGCGTAGACTTATTCAATAAAATGTCTAGTATTCTTATAAGTTAAGTATCACACCATTAGCAGTACAGTTGGCGTTAGTTCTCTGCAACTGCAAATATTAATGCGATGGCTACGGTGCTTACATGTGCCCAGATGAAACGTATTGACAGTTCTTTTTACAAGTAATAGAACTACAGAATTTAAGCGAAAAATTGTATTCATTGTACTGTGAGCCTTTTAGTTTGTAGTTTACACAGAAGACTAAACATCAGTTTGATAAGCAGGATCACTTTTCGTACGATTCCTCAACAAATATTTTGTTGTGCTTTTATAAGTACTGAAATCTGTTTGCATCAACAGTGTCCGATTTTAACCCAGCACAAACGTTTATATTTTATGATATGCCAAAAAGTAAAACCCTAGATGACGTGGTCTGGGATAAAACTAGCAAACTATTGACTGCTTGTATTAAAAAATGATATCGTGAGTAATCGTCAACGATGAACTCGACAAGAAGTGGTTTTATATGTGTGTGTGTGTGTGTGTGGGTGTGTGTGTATATATATAGCTTTTAATAACTTACTGAAGGCAGATTTACTCTAGAAATGACTTACTTATTGACATACAAACCCGGTCAAGAGCTATTTAAATAATCTTATAATTGGTAATCACATTGATAAGTTACAAAATGTAAAAGATTCATAGTGAAACACAAACACTGGGATATTTGATTCTGTTGCTTGTAAAAATTACTGACAATACTTTTCGCCCGCGCACATGTAAAACTTCTATCACCGCATTAATATTAGTAATATGGAGAAATTATGTACCCTGTAGTGGTACAAACCACTTCCCCACACTTCTTCAATACCTTGAGATACCCAAATATTTATCAATAAATTTTAGTGAATTGATGCCCGCCTCCGTAGCTCAGCGGTAGCGCTGCTGACTACCACGCAGGAGGCACGGGTTCGATTTCCTGCAGGGGACTGGGTGTTGTGTCTTGTCCTAATCATCATCATCTCATCATCAATGGCACGTAAGTCGCCCACGGCGTCAAATAAAAAGACTTACACTAAGGCGGCCGAACAATCCCGCAAGGGATCTCCCGGCCAAGAAAGCCATACGCTCATTTCCATTTTTTCAGTGAATTGATTAGGCATGATAGGAACAGCAGCTGCCGCCAGAATCTGTTTATTTCGGATTCTGGAGGTGGTGGCAGCAGCAAGTGGCCTCAGATATTATGTCCACCCAGTCAAAGATATGTTGGAGTTCCTTGGAAAAATGTGTGCTTTGACGGTTGCTAAGAAGAAAAAGTTGTTGATTTTGGTTTTGTATTCTATGTCTGAGGTCTGTCAAGATATGTACATCACATTTCTATGTAGTTATGGACAGAATAACTCCTTGAATAGAAACAAATGTGGAGTTAAATGAATAAATAATTTATTTAATCTATAAAGTACATAGAAGAAGAAAAATGACAAATTTATCGGATAATTAATTAATGGATAAAAGTACTTAGAGGCACAGCTATTGCTTGACCTCATTGTCTCAAGGATTTTACATATTGAACTTGACAGTAAGAATTACAAGTTAAATTTCATCATTCATAAAGAAGAACTGACAGCTTAGATTTCATTAACTAGTGAATTGCCAAGCATCTACAAAAATAGAACTATCACACTGCTTATGTTGAAAGTCATTCAACTCAGGGTCAGGCAGCCATGATAGTTCAGCCCTTGACTACTGCACGTGTGATTGCAATACGATAAGTCGTTTCATTTTGTTAAAATCAGTGCTTGATTTCACCTGTATATGCGAAAAACTGCTGTTCATAATGACGAAACCTCAGTCACGTGACTCGGGGCAATTTTAGATGTTGGTTTCAAACCCTATCACAGCAGAGATAGACACACGCGCTGTCTATGTTATCTTTGGTCTATGCTTGCGAAGCACTAGGACAGCGCTTAGTTACTGAAAACAAAAATGTCCACTGCAATGGACGAATATACTGAAAGGGTTAACGAAACAGTTCGATCATCTACGGCGTCGACTCGGCGTTAAATCCTAATGTTCCGTCCTTCTGGTGTAGTGATTCTAGCTAGGCAATGACCCTCTGTGACACTGTTCTCTGGAGAGTAGAGCTAGACAGGAGCTGTTGTCCTTGGAGCAGGAGGGCGGTGTCTGTCCTAACGGTGCCTGGCTGGTCCCCGTCCGTTCCGGGCGACCGCACGCGCAGACCGCCTCGCCAAACCACAGAAACACTCCACAGACAGACAGGCCAGCCGCTCACTGCTCCAACTTGTGCACCGACAGCCTTGTGTTTTTCTCTTACCACTTGTCTGCTGTCAACCTATAACTTTACCCTTACATGCGTATGATGCCATAAGTTGTTAAATTGATTCCGCGATTGTAATTTGGACAAAAGGATTGGTTGTATCGAAATTTTGAATTTGGAATTATTTAGTTAAAACGTAGCACAATTTAACATTTATAAACATTAAGCCAAATACAACGCGGGCTGAATGTTAAAGTCGGGCACCACACAAATCAACGACACTTTATAAGACTTACGGAAAGCATCTAGGTGGATCCTATGCTTCGTACTGCAGAAGCTGAAAATGTGAATCTTTTCTTATTTAATATGAGGTCATTCGAGATACGGTCCATACTAGACTAATGCTCAGGCAGTTCACTTCGTTTTTCATTGTTCTATGACCGTGGATGAAACATGAAGTTAATGGCAATGATAAGAAAAAAAAAAAAAAAAAAAAAAAAAAAAGATCGGGCTTCGTAAAATTACCAAAGAAATTATTGCAGGTTCTGAAATCAAGAAAGGTATTATATAAGAATTACTAATAGTGAGTGAAATTTTAAAAACATGCGAAGTGATCGTAATGGCGTCTGAACATTAAACTATTACTGACGTCGAGGAGCTGAAAAACATTAGAAAATAAATATTTGACGTGAAGGGATTCATTTAAATAAAAGCCAAAGAGAGGGAATGATTCTAAATTTAAGTAATATATTTTAACAACAACATGCATCACAATTACTTACATTGAATAGATACATGAATGGAAGACGTCTGAACATATCGGACACAGACAAAAGAGTGATACAAAGTTACTTCTTGCTTGTCCGGAAGTATAAAAAAATGACGAACGAAATTAAGTTAGTTATATTGCAAGCCAGAGGGAACCGGAGGCGATAAGCATCGCTGATCAAAAATAGAGGAAAAAAATCTAGTGTATCGTTACAAACCCTTTCCTAAAATATGAAACGGTAGGTTTAATGTCTTTGCCAGTTGTAAAACTCTCGTATCCAGAGGCCACAACGATGCATATAACTATCGAAAATATCGGTAATTTGTACCAGGAGTGGGGTAAGGTGTCCTTATGACTCGTGATTGCCTTATGATTAGTACCTGAATATCTCTCTAGCAAATCAAATGTTTGTAGAGCTTATGGGACTCAACTACGGGGTCATCAGTCCCTAAACTTACAAACTACTTATGAATTAGCTACTACTAAGGACGGCACAAATATCCATGCCCGAGGGGGGATTCGAACCCCCGACCGTAGTGACCGTGCAGACCGTGACTGGAGCGCCTCAGTCCCCTCGGCCACCGTGGCCGGCATCTCCCTAGCTCCATGCTGTAATCTGTTATTCGTTCCGACAATCACTAGCACAAAATTCTCTGCTTTGCCATTGTGAATTTGGTGCCTACGCTGTGGCCGTCCCCTTCTCCTCAGCTACTTTTATATTATGCTCAAGATAAATATTTTCTTTGAGTTTCTATACAAAATTGTTACGCAAAGTAAAGTAACTTGTAATCTTTAAGTTTAAGGAAGTTACCCGACATTAAGAAACTATCTCCTATTAATATTTACCAGAATTAGATTCTCTTACTAAGCACAACAAAAGGCGTATGTTATCTGGTGAAAGTTGAGGATTTGAAGTAACATCATCGTTAACGGCATGTCGTATAACATGGTACATATAATGACGTCCTCGTTAGAGAGAGAAAGTATGTTCAGATATTTAGATTTAAGGGGCTTAGGACGTCAAGCGGGCAGCTTGAGCCAGAAGGGGCAGGACAGGACATTATAATTTCTACTGTCTACACTTTTAAAAATTAATTCACAAAAATTTGTCAGCGTGACCGGGAAGGATTCAGTATTCACATCTTAGGAGTGGGAGTTCTAAAACATAATGAAATAATATTCATTTTCATGCGAAATTTCGACATTTTTTTTCATTTTCTATTGGCTTCATTTGTTACTATAGGTACACTTTTCCTCATAAGTAAGAGATATTCTTCGATGAATTTTGCACAACATACAAACCGAACTCACAGGTATATGAGACACTAGAAATATATTAAAAATGTTATAACAATTAATTTTGTAACTATAAAGTTTCAGTTTTTCTAAACATAAAATTTTAAATGTAACAGCTCATTAAGTTTCTCATAAATTAAATAAATTCTAGAGTTTCATACACCTTAAGTATCGTTTGTATGCTGTGTAAAACTCATCGAAGAATCTCTCTTACTTACTTATGAAGAAAAGTGTACCTGTAGCAACAAATGCAGCCAATAGTAAGTGTAAAAATAATGAAACTTCACCTGTAAATAAAAATTATTTCATTATGTTTTAGAACTGCCACTGCCTATGAGTGTGAATCCTGGATCCTTTCAAGTTATGCCGATAAAATGTTGTGAATTTATTTCTAAAAGTACAGACAGTGTAAATTAAAATGTCCAGTCGTGCTTCTCCTGCCTCAAGTCGGCCCGCGTGGCGTCCTAACCCGTTTAAAAGTTTCTGTAGTTGTTAGAAGTTATTTCTGTTTCACGTCTTAGACTGTCGCCACGACATATTCACCTGTTTTTGCTGTTACAGGAGCATTTTTCAATCTGCTTCCAAGTTTTATACTGTCGTAATTGATTAGTTGTCGTAGTACTTGTAAATTTCTAAATTACACTTAAATAAATCCCGTCATTACAAATATTTTAGTGTACTTACATTAAAGCTTATTGCAATTAATGTACAAACAACGAAATTATAAGTGACAAAATACTATTATCGTTTAAGTCAACAAGTCTCAGCATTTACTAAATTTAGCTGGACTTGAAAACATATCTCCAAAAGGGGTAATGGTTATTCACTAAAATAAATTATTAAGGCTTTATCCATCTATCTACGCATCTAACGAGTCGTTGAAGCTCTTCAAAAAGCTTCCACAGAAGCATCCTTTCCTTGCATGTAAAATGAAATCCGTTCGGTGCACATAAAAGTAGTGTTATTAGCTGAATATTAATTTCAGCCAAAATGACATCATTTGCATAAGGATTTAATCGATTAACATAACTCATTAGAGCGCCAACTCCGCTTCTTTTAAAGTTTGCTCGTATACTGTACTGGAGCTACGGTAAACAGATTTGTAATGGTCATAGAAATAAGTGGAAGTCCGAGGTAAACCATTTTTTTTCCATCTCATAATCACTCCAGGTAGGAACCCAACACCAAGAATTCCCTAAAAACGGTTTTCTTCACTCTGTTTATTCAAACATACATGTTGAAGTGCTACCACCCTGTAATAATCGATAATCAAGCATCGATAGTACTATGTTGATACGTGGAGAAAGTCATTCAAGTATTCCGAACAAAATGTAAATTGATTACAAACCGAGGCATGCACACACTTTATTCAACATGTAAAAGTCACTTCAGATATTTGGATTTACGTTATAAAATGTTCGATACGCGTGCCTTCCAAGGTGATGATGTGGTGTAGACGTACTGTACAGCGAAATTCTGCAAAAAATCGATGCTGTCGATGACCTTCTCAGTGGTGGTTTTCAGCTAAGCAATGGTTTTGGGGTCATTGATATACACCTTGTGTTTAATATAACCACACAGAAAGCAGTCGCATGTGCTTAGATCCAGAGAACATGGCGGCCAATCAAGGCCCAGACCAGTGGCATCTGAGTACCCAAGAGCCAGAATGCGTTCCACAAAGTGCTCCTCCAGGACATAAAATACTCTCCTACTTCGATGGGAACGAGCTCCGCCTTGCATAAACCACACCTTCGCGAAATCTGGGTCACTTTGGATAATGAAGATAAAATTATCTTCCGACGCCTTCAAGTACCATTCCGTAGTCACGGCACCTGTTATTCCGTGTCTGCACAATTACGTAACGACCCCCACGGCCAACCGTGCAGTTTGAACGTCCTAATGCAAAACGTTCAGAAGTTATGACAGTTTTGTTTCATACTAGCTTATATGCCCGTGCTTTGCAACGGTTGTTAAAGAAGGGCATGTGCGTATCATGGCAATGTTAATTTACTATATCATATCTATTGATGTTTGTATTGCACAATGATATAATTTTGCAGGTGTACATTTCTTGGTATGAATGCTTTATGTAGGTTTCTCTGTGAAATCTGTTGTATTTATTCCTTCCTTAGAGCATATCGTTCTTCCCTTTCTGTCCATCGACTTCCATCTTACTATCTGTCCATTTAAGTTTCGTTTCCATGCAGATCATTTTTAGAGAGTGTCTGCGACGAATAAATAGTGGATGAATGAAGTCTCGTAAATCACGTGTCGCGTGTGTATCTTCTAAGATAAGTCGTAATGTGAGTATTGCCTCGCTTTTTCCTACATTTCTCCTAAATCCAAATTGGTATTCCTCAAAGTCAGATTCCACCAGTTTTTCCATTCGTCTGTAAATAATACGTGTTAGTATTTTGCGTCTTTGACTTGTTAAACTGATAGTTTGTGCCTTATTCAGAATATATTTTTCAACCGACTCATCCGACTTACATCGTTTGTAGCTTTCCTTAGTGTCCCTTTTCTTAATCATCTATAGGCAACGACACACCTGCTGAATAAACCAAGTCCAGTGGCCTGGCACAGAAGATCTGCCGATGAATAATCTCTTAGAAAACAATCTTAGTCGGTGCTTCTTTGGAAATTAATTCTTCCAACTTTTATTAATTCAATTTCTTGTAAAACGAGAGACTGCAGCTACAGTTACTTCCACCAACATCCTACATGCTTCAACATGTTGTGTTTAATGACGACAGGAAGTAACCTTGCTTTAACAACGTGCTTCATTGTTTTGTGTGTAAGCTGTTAGTTGAAGATGGTGGTCAATGTTTAACTTGGTTCGGCAGTGCCTGCTGGCGTTGTCTCGGGAGGTAACTGCTCTGCCCCGCACCTGCTTCTACTTATTTACTCACTGTGCTGTGTCTTGTTGCAGGACGCCGAGACGATCGAGAGGCTAAACGAGAGTGGCGAGCTGCGCAGAATAATGAAGCCGTTCAAGGTGAGCTCAGCTGCTGCCGGCGCGCATGCGCATACCGTGCTGCCGGCGTCTCATTTCTGCTAACGGCTGCAGGACGCAGCGTGCGGTGCACACGCCTGCTCCTTCCGCCAACATAAACCGAAAAATCAAGACGCACTAGAACAACTTCTACAGAAACACAACTTGTTCACAAGGCCTCGTGAGCGAAAGCTTTTCGCTGTTCTCGTAAGATAAATCTTCAAGTCTCACGATATTATCGGTGAAGTGGTTGCATCATTTATGTTACAGCACACCAAAGTATGGAAACTGAGCAGCTAAAAGATTTCTACGTGAATATGTCCCGGTGTTTCATAAGTGTAGTCAAACATGTCACTAGGTGGTTCAAATGAATTTCGGGCGTGCAGCCGCATACTGTTGACTTCATCTAATATTTCGGCTGAGTATCGATCATCCGTCTTCAGAGTCGTATACTGACGTTCTAGGACGGGCTTCGTTCTTTCCTCTGAAGATATTCCTGTTTTATGAGGCGAAAAGTTTGGCACAGAAACACATTTGACTCAGCTGCTTAATGCCCATGCAACTAAAAACAACAAAGTATATGTGCCTATAATGAGCAAAAAGTAAAACTATTTTTTAAGCCGAAGCCACTTTTCTTGGTGAATTGCAATATTTTAATTTTTGTTCCCGACGCATTAAGTGTTTTACATTACTAGAATTTTAAATGAATTCTTTAATTACACGTAACTTACGCAAATACACGCGTTTCCTACCATCTGGTGACACACATTCTCATGTTTTCGCGACGCAAAGACTGTTGAAATCAATTTCGGGCGTGAGGCGCATGAAGTTGATTTTATCTAATATTTCAGCTGAGTTCCGTCCAGCCATCTTCACAGAGAGTCGTAGACTGACACTCTACCATGCGCTTCGTGCTTATAAACGCGCAGACCGCGCTACTGCAAAGTTTACGTCATTTTTCGCCCGCACCAAAGAAAACAGCACTTTTGAGTTGTATCAAAGATAATTTGGTGCTTCGGAATACTGAGGCTTACAAGATCACCTGTGAGTGTGGTCTTTCGTACTTAGGCCAGATAACGCGTACTGTGCAGGGAAGATGCACGGAACACTAAAGGTATACGCGTCTCTATACAACCTAATAAATCAGCTGTGGCAGAGCACTGTATTGATACCGGGTGATGTACGAAAACGTAAAAAATCTTTCTCGGACTCAAAGATGAAAGAAGCAACAGAAAATTGCTTGGGGACGATTTTAATTAACAGAGGCAGCGGGTTCGTCTTAGATAAATATTGGAAACCGGCAGTTTCTTTAATTAATTTACAAAGACGCAGCCACAGCACAGGTCATAATACTTCGATACTTCCGAGGCAATCGATCGTGCAGCCATAGACAAAATTAATACATGTGTGTATTCCTTGTCACTAAGTAGCGTCTTTGGCACCTTGTATATATGTGGCGCCGGCCGCGGTGGCCAAGGAGACTAAGGCGCTCCAGTCACGGTCTGCACGGCCACTACGGTCGGGGGTTTGAATCCCCCCTCGGACATGGATATTTGTGCCGTCCTAGTTCGTAAGTAGTTGATAAGTAGTTTGTAAGTTTAGGAACTGATGACCCCGTAGTTAAGTCCCATAGATTATACAAACATTTGAACATTACAACATACCTGTGGCCGCATGCACAGTAGCTCCGTCCGCGCGTTCATAATCACGAAGCGTGTGGGAGAGCGTCAGTCTACGACTCTCTGTGAAGATGGCTGGACGGAACTCAGATGAAATATTAGATAAAATCAAATTCATGCGCTTCACGCCCGAAATTGATTTTAACAGTCATTGCGTCGCGAAAACATGAGAAAGTGTGTCACCAGATGGTAGGAAACGCGTATATTTGCGTAACATACGAGTAATTAAAGAAAAGTCTAGTAATGTAAACCACTTAATGCGTCGGGAACGAAAATTGAAATATTGTAATTCACCAAGAAAAGTGTGTTTTAGCTTAAAAAAATAGTTTTACTTTTTGCTCATTATAGGCAAAAAGATTTTGTTAGTTGTATGGGCATTAATCAATTGAATTAAATGTGTTTCTGTGCCAAACTTTTCACCTCGTAAAACAGAAATATCTTCAGAGGACATGAAAACTTAATGTTAGTTGGTTTTCGAACAGAACGAACTGTTTTGAATTTACCGAGAAATGATCAGAGTTGTGACATCATCCAACCGCTGCCAGAGATAACAGAGCCATGCGTTATGGTGCTTATATTGCAGAAGAGGTGCTACTGTTTCTTTGCTTTAAGGCGTACAGATTGTTTACTGTTGTTTTCTGTTGAAGTTGTTTTATGTTTCTGATTTTGCTGTCGCTTTTCTGCACACCCTAGCACAGAAACGTCCTATAGATCGGTAGTCACAGCCGTGGGTGCCTATTTTGTGTTAACAAATAAACATGCTGTTCATTGTGGAATAATTATGTTCAAATTCATTTTTGGCCACAGGAAATGAATACATACATTCATCTCTGTAGGCATAGCTACGGAAAACCTACAATTTCAGTGTTCTATATAATCATGGAGTTAAAAACTTTCATAAATCTTGCAATCAACCTACTGCAATATTACCTTTAGTGGATAGAATAATCATGGGTAATTCAGCTGATGAAATGTAAAGTCGAGTGGAATTGTAATTTACAGTATGTATAGATTAGATTACCGACCTTTGAAAACGTAAATTAGTCTTCTTTAGACCAGAAGTGTTTCGCTTTATTTTAAAGCATCTTCAGTGGTCAACTGTACAGAAGACATTTATTGTTTTACATTTGTGTGGTTTTTACTAAATGCAATCATCAACAGTTCTCATTCTATGGGTATAATTTATTCTATATAAAATTAATTATTAATATCACGCACATATCTTACGTTGTCTTCTTCATGTGTATCTGTAGCACATTTTCACTTGCTGTCACTATGTACAATTATACTATTTACAATTTCACTTTTTAGAAAGTTGACAAAATCTCGCCACTTTTTAAGCCTTGCGGGCTGTGTTTGTCTTTTGTTTATCGTTTTTATGTATGTTATTTGCTTATACGTTCTTTGATTCACACTGTGAGATGTGGTTTTGTTTTGTTTGTGTTCAAATAGGGGTCTGCTAGCAATTTGTGTGTGATGTTCTAAATGTATTGTGTGTGTGTTTATAAATATGATTTTAGTTCAACTATTGAACCTCTCTCTCTCTCTCTCTCTCTCCTTATGTGTGTGTGTGTTTGTGTGTGTGTGTGTGTGTGTGTGTGTGTGTGTGTGTGTGTGTGGTGAATTTAAAGGGTGGGGGAGGTTTTCTTTATCTGCTACGTGTTCTATTTGTTTATACAGTGTTAAGTGGCTGATGTGTATTTGGTCATTTAATGTGTGTTTAATACTTTTTGAATTTGTTAATTCTCGTGGAGCGAAAGGAGATGTTCACTATTGATAAATCTATTTTCATGTCCGTTTCTATGGTGTTGGTATAATGGTTTTCTTGCGTAATGTGTTCTGCAAATTCTGAATGGCTGTTGGCGTATTTCCTTGATCATTTGTCTTCCTTATATCGTGTTTCAAATGTCCTGCTGGTCTGTCCTCAGTATAGAGCATCACAACTGTTACATCTGAGCTGGTAAATACTAGGTTTTTGGTAGATGTCAGCGCTCTATGATTTTGTTAGGAATTTCTCTAATGAGTTGTGGATTTCATATCCTATTTTTATTTCTTGTTTCTTGAAAATGTTTCCAATTCTGTGTGTCAATTTATTATTCATAAAAAGTGTCTACCAGACTGTTGTCAACAACCAGATACTGTTTAAACTAATAAACAAAGATCAACCTCGCCACCCTCATACCCAGAACAAAATCTGACCACATAAGAAAGTAATCCCCCTCCCCTCCAAACTACACACACACACACACACACACACACACACACACACACACACACACGCTCGCGCGCGCTCGCGTATAGAGCTCTTCGCTAGTTGGACCAAAATCATAAACACTCGCTGCGGCGGATTAACCGTGCGTACTGGAGCGCCGTGCTGCGGTGCGCGCGGCCGTTCGCTGTCGGGGGTTCGAGTCCCGGTTCGGGCATGGGTGTTTGTATTGTCCTTAGGTTAGTTTACCTTTGTTTAAGTAGTTTGTAAGCTACGGACTGATAACCAAGCAGTTGAGTCCGATAGATTTACAAGTATTTGAACATTTTTTTATAAACACACCATACATTCAGAATATCACCCACAAATTCCAGAATGAAACTTTCACTCTGCAGCGGAGTGTGCGCTGATATGAAACTTCCTGGCAGATTAAAATTGTCCCAGGTTCGAGTCCCGGTTCCAGCACACAATTTTAATCTGCCAGGAAGTTTCATATCAGCGCACACTCCGCTGCAGAGTGAAAGTTTCATTCTGGAAACATCCCTTAGGCTGTGGCTAAGCCATGTCTCCACCATATCCTTTCTTCCAGGAGTGCTAGTCTTGCGTGTTTGCAAGAGAGCTTCTGTGAAGTTTGGAAAGTAGGAGGCGAGGTACTGGCGGAAGTAAAGTTGTGAGGCGGCATCGTGAGTCGTGTCGGGGTAGCTCAGTCGGTAGAGCGCTTGCCCGCGAAAGGCAAAGGTCCCAGGTTCGAGTCCCGGTTCCGGCACACAATTTTAATCTGCCAGGAAGTTTCACCCACAAATTGTTAGCAGAAGCTTATTATGACACATATAAAACAAGAACACATCTCACAGTGCGAACCGAAGAACGTATAACAAACACACGTACAAACTAAATAATAATAATAATAATGAAAAGAAGGACAAACGCAGGCAGCCAGGCTTCCAGGCTTCAAAAATAGCGAATTTTCCGTCAACTTAAAAAAGTGGAACTGTAAATTGTGACAGGAGGTGGCAATGTGCTATAAGAAACGCAAGAAGAGGGCAACGTAAAAATACGTGAGTAACCTTAATAGTAAATTTTACACAGAATAAAATAAACCCATAGCATGAGAACTGTTGATGATACAATTTAATAAAAACCACACAAAAATGTAAAACAACAAATGTGTTCTTTACATTTGACCATTGAAGATGCCTTAAAATGAAATGAAACGCTTCTGGTATTGTACTAATTAATAGTTACGAATGTCGGTAACCTAACCTATACAATCAGTATAATTGCAACTGCGGAGTAGAAGGCAATAAATAAATAAATAAAAATAAAATAAAATAAAAAATAAATAATAAATAAATAAAAATAAAATAAGATAAAAAAATAAATAAAAATAAAACGATATGGAATTGTAATTTGTATTGGGAACGGATATGTACTTGTGTAGTGTGTGCAGTTGTGTTGCCCTTGTGCCTCGGTGGCACAGTCGTTAAGCACGTCTGCCTAGTCAACAGTAGGTCCCGAGTTTTAATCCCGCCGTATTATTCAGCCAACAGCCACTGATAAGTCTAAGATTACACTTTTCCCCACTATTTAGCAGTCACAATGGATTCAGAGCTTTCAGACGTCTGGTCATCAGTGGTACATCTTGCAGGCAACAGTTTACATAAGCGTAGCTGCTATGTTGTTGTTGAACTACATATTCACATTGGTTTGATGATTTCTTTCACTCTTGCGAACCCATTCTGAGTATGTTCAGAAATTTCCACACAGACCGTTCTTCAGTGGAACTAGCAGATATATTTTTGATGGTGTAATACAAGGGTGTTAAGACCTCATCTACAACATAGATGTAATGGAGCATGTATATTTGATGGTATTATCTGTTTCTTTCATGAAACCTTTTCCGGAAGTCAGTGTTCAAGGATGGAACCCTGTCATGGATATTTTTTGTAGACAGATGTGTTATTTCTTTCTCTGCTTGCTGCAGTCTCATACTTAATTCCTGGACGGGTAATTATAGATGGATGGTTGAGTTTAACCCGCTGTGTCGGATTCAGGTATCCAGTAATTAGTCTACAAGACTCATTGAGAGTAATTGTCACTTGTTTAGCATGTTTGACATTGTTATACCAAACAGGGCTGGGATATTCACTTGCATCGAAGCACATAGATATAGCTGTGGTTTTGACTGTTTTTGTTTCTTCATCCCAGAAAGTTCCAGTAACTTTGCACAGTATGTTTCACGGAAACACTTTTTGTTTTAGAACCAATCAGTGCTGCTTGAAATTTACTACACGCTCGAGAGTGAACCAAAAATATTTGGGGTGGAGAATTCTGAGCTATAATGCTGCTGCGTCTGATTTCCCTTATCTGATAATGTAAAGTGTAGATCTAACTACAAAGAAGTACGCATACGAAACTGTGAGATGGCTCTTGGAGTACTTGAATATTTTACTGAACGTATGGTAGCTGGAATATTAATCTGGTGTTTAATCTTTTCGGCCCACTTTAGGTTACGGTAGTAACACTAAAAGTGGGCCTTTGCGATCGTCTTTTGACAGCTCGAAATTTAAATGAACATAACGGTTAACTATTCATCTGATACGAAAATTGAATAACCGAATTTTTAGAGGAGAAAATTCTCTACAACTTTGCTCTGTTGTGTTTTTTTTTTTTTTTTTTTTTTTTTTTTTTTTTTTTTTTTTTTTTTTTTTTTTTTCATGTCGTAGCGTTTCAGAGATATTTGCAAAAATAACGGCGATTTTGGGATGTATGTCTGTCTGTCTGTCCGTAAGGTGTTCCCTGTTTTTAAGACGAACCGTTCAACCTATCAGCACCAAATTTTACAGAAATGATTGTAGGCCTCCAGAGACCAGAACCTCCCTTTTTCAAAATTTTCGGACAAAAAATACGGTAGTAATACCAAAAAAAAAAGCCGTTTGTAATATAATTGTAATTGCAAACGAACCGTTCATCTGCCACAAAATTTAATAACCTAATTGGTAGAAGACAAAATTCTCTACAACTTAGCTCCCTTACGTTTTTTTCATATCTCGTATCGTTTGAGACATATTTGCAAAAATAACGGAGATTTGACAGCCTCCATTGAATTAACGAAAACCAGCCGTTCGGAGATGTCACGTGACATTCCTCGCCCAGAACTCTCTCTGGCATCTTGCGTTGCGTATTTGATGATTTTCTTATTCTAACTCACACGTTGTCATTTCAAAGCATTGGCGCACTGAAGAATTAACAAAAACACATAGTTCTTTGTACGGTTCAAATGTTCAAATGTTTGTATAGCTTTATGGGGCTTAACTACGGGGTCATCAGTCCCTAAACTTACAAACTACTTATGAACTAGCTAATCCTACGGACGGCACAAATATCCATGCCCGAGGGGGGATTCAAACCCCCGCCCGTAATGGCCGTGCAGACCGTGACTGGGGCGCCCCAGCCCCTCGGCCACCGCGGCCGGCGTTTGTACGATAATCTAGTGACTACAAATGCCATATTAGCATCAGATAACAACGGCCATCAATAGTATGAGATTAAAGGACTGATCTTGTGATTGATAGCCGTAGCTTAGTGGGTACAGCGTTGGACTATGACGCTAAAGGTCGGTGGTTCGAAACCCGCCAATACCTAAATTTTTTTTTCTCTAAAAGGGTTTCAGACACTCTTATTAATTTATTTTTTTATTATTTAGCTTATTATTTTGGTCCAAAATGTTTGCACAAACTTATAAAACTACAAATCTAAAGTGGACCGTAAAACACGTCAGTGCGATTTTTTTGTTTTAAACAGCACTCGTAGTGTTCCTTCCCTGATGGTCAAAGCAGGTATTTCCCTCTCCTTTTCTGTAGTTGTACAGGCGCCCCAGTTGCATATTTAGAGAGAGAACGAGAACTGAAATTCTTTTGGCAGAGTTGGAGAATTAATGTGCTGACAGCAGGCGAGAGGCCCGCTTGGGCGCCGGCCTCTGGAATGTTCTGGCTCTGCCATGCGACGGAAGCCACGGCGCTCTGATTAATGGTGCGCCTGCCGGACTCGGTATTGGCAACCCGCCTTTCAATGCTGTGTAGCGGAGATGCATAGCGCGGTCCGCGCAGGGGCACGCCAGCAGCGGCGTTATTGGAGGCAGGCAGCTGCAATGGATGCGAACCAATCAGCTCCAGATTGAGGCTTCTTGAATAAAACAGCCTCAAACGGCTGCTTTCTATGCAAGTAAGTTAATAGGTTAAACACTGCAAATTAATAATATTCTACGAACACCAATTTTCAAACATATTGGACGTTGAAAGGCATTGAAATAAATTAAATGGACGGAGATTCGAATCCAGATTTCCCGCTTCGGGCCAGCGGTCATCTTAACCAATCAGGCTATCGAGGCAAACTTTCCGAACTTCCCAAATTCCAAACATAATCGCACACTACGATGATAGTGCTCATTACCCACTACTTCCCCTCTCTCGCAGCCTCACTGTAGTCTGTTAAAAATTATGTATTGCCTGTGGGATAAATATACAATTATGGATATAGTGACTGCTCTTTCGTACATCTCAGAAAGAAAAGACACAATATCAGATATAATAATCTACTTTCATGGTTGAAGACGCAAAATCCAAGGCTGGTGTAATTATGTGAAAAACAACATGTTTAATAGTTCACATGCGTACTACATCTGTTGAAACTGACTAAGGAAAGAAAATGAAATCATATACTGTTTTTCACAGCACTGTAGTTTCTTTCTTGCAGTCAGTTGTAACAGAACAAATTGTACAATGTCGTATTAAAAATATACGTAAAGACTAATGGCCGGCCGCGGTGGCCGAGGAGACTGAGGCGCTTCAGCCACGGTCTGCACGGTCACTACGGTCGGGGGTTCGAATCCCCCCTCGGGCATGGATATTTGTGCCGTCCTAGTTCGTAAGTAGTTCATAAGTAGTTTGTAAGTTTAGGGACTGATGACCACGTAGTTAAGTCCCATAAGATTTACAAACATTTGAACATTTTGAAGACTAATGTTTATTGGACAATCATGAATAAATATTAAGTAAAGAAGTCCAGAACTTTCGTGTGTTTTGCTAACATTTCATGCGTATATATATATATATATATATATATATATATATATATATATATATATATATATATATATATAGCTTTTATACGACCAAAAGTTCGTTATACCCTGTGTGTTACCATTTTCATTAGAGCATCTTGCAAAAATGTGAAATACATCAGTCAAGAACTTTTCGGGACCTTTCGTAATTTACTTATTCCTTAACACATAACATAAATATTTTTATTTAATTTATATAAAACAGTTATAACCTACGTTCTGCCGCATATTCGTAAGAGTATTCTGCAATATTTTTTGGTAAAACGGTCGAGAACTTAACGCGATTAATTTTAACTTTATTCCTAATTCGTAAAATGTTTGTTAGAGAGTATGTTTGTGGTCTTCTCACGACAGAGAATCGTGAAGTAAGAATCTTAGTAATAGTGGATTTTCAGCAGTTGAAAGGCTCCAAGCTTGCATAATTAAATATGAAATGTATATAAAACAAGGTTGTGATAATAATACTAATAATAAAACAGCACGGTATACCTTTTACTTTTTGAGATACGAGAGAGATGGAAGTGAAAAAAACTTAGGTGAAATTATAGGTCCTTGAAGATAGACCCCGCACTTTAAAAAATCTGAGTCGATATTCATTATCAAAAAAAAATCAAATTGATTAACTTAGGCTTTACAAGCAGAAAATAAGTATTACAATTTGGAAATGAAAGACTGGAGATATTTCTTACTTTTATTTCTCTAAAACAATGTACGAAACTGTTTTCTCCTAGTATGCGATATCCATCTGTTTGTATAACAAGGAAATCTTAGTGAGGTACTCTTCATGTGAGCAAGTGCACGTCTTCCCCCTCTCCCCCCTTTTCTTTTTAAATGGGGCATCGATCTAAATTAAGAATAAATTCAAATAAAGTTCAGTCAGCAAAATGCTGGTAACACTCCCATCTTATTGCAATAATTGAGAAATGTGGACTGAACTTCGAATTTTGTATGTACCTATAAGAAGAAGAAATCTTTTGATGGGGAAGATTGCCGAATTAGCGATACTTTCCTTTGTAACTTCAACACCCATGCTCGTCCTCAGTTTATACCCATGTACTGGAATCAGTGGGCTATACAGAGTTAAAACAACTAATTTTAGAAGTCGTGGAATGCAGATGGTGGCATTAGGGTCTAAACATTTATATAATGGAGATTAACATCGTGTTTTTGACCGTAAAGATTTGTGTGCAGTGTGAGACCCTGTACCACACAGAAGCACCACGTGCTAAACGGGTGGCGTATTGACCGGTGCGTTCAGGGAGCTCCCTCTGTGGACCCTACCAGACGTGACTAATTAATTAACTCATTAGGCACGTCGCTTTGCGCGCATCACCCGACTTCAGAGGCAGAACACGGCAATTAGACGGTTAGGAATTGAATTCACCGTGCCTCAGGCATTACAGCGAATCATAGAGGCGCCGCGACAACCCGAGACCAGTCTGGGGCGACAGATCCCGTAGCTCTGTGACAAGGCCACGTCTCAACAGCCGACTAACAGCTTAAAGATTGTGTCTGTGCATTTCTCCAAGTGTTTGTGAAAAGATGCATACACTACTGCAAAGCGGTAAACAACAGTTTCAAAGTAAGAAGCCACTAGATCAAATTTATAAAAACGATTATTTTTGAATCCTTGTCATATACTGATTACTAGCTTACAAACCCGGCGTTGCCCGGGTATTTATTTATTTATTGCTGCCATTTTCCCTAGGTATATATTCATTTGCATAAGAGCTGTATGTCTGTAAAATCTCTTGGGAATACAATTAGTAGTAAAGACGTAATAGATTAAAACTTGGTGCGTGATGGGGCGGTTTTCCATGAACGTTACTGTTTATGTGGTCATATCTCATGAACTACGTTTCACACTGTGATAAAATGTAGAAGGTACATTCAGTTATACGTTTGTATACTGTCTGTAAAATTTCCTGCAGCTATAATTAAAACTACAAATTGTAACGTCATACCGAATGCCGTATATTTAGTGCATGAACAGGGGAACGTTACTGTTTACGTGCTCATATCTCATTAACCACGTGTCTGAATGTGATACAATTTAGAAGCTACATTCAACTATATATATGTATACTTTCTGTAAAATTTCCTGTCGCTACAATTTGTAGTGTTCAAATTATAAATTGTAACGTCATACCGAGAGCCGTAGTTTTACTCCATAGACAGCGGAAAAGTAGTAAGCGAGAAACTTTTTTCCTTTCATCATTTTACTATGGTCCCCAGCGAGAAAAAGTTTAACAAAGGTTTGAAATTATGTTTAAAGTTTGTTGCAAGTCGCTAAGTACTGTCATTCTCATACAGTGTATTTCGAAAGTCTCGCCGCATTATATGGCTTTTTTGCGATTTGTATTGGTTATGACGTAATATCTTTTGAGCCATGTGCCGTATGTGATTCTTAACCATGCAGCAATTGTTACCTCACGGTAAGGAATGTGTGTACCAAATTTGGTTGAAATCGGTCCAATTGTTTAGGAGAAAATGAGTAGCATTGTCGCAAAATTAAGCAGTTTTTTGCGCATCTCATTGTTTATGACGTCATGTCTCGTGAACTATGTATCGTATGTGATTCTTACACTTACGGCGACCGTCCTCATGGATTGAAGCTTATGTGTACAAAATTTCGTAAAGACTGGAACAAAACTGTAGATTTGTATGCAACACGTACAAACATACGGACACTCTGCTTTATATATTAGATTACTGTCGATATTGCTGAGACACTGTGTGAAGCCAAAGGGACGCACTTCAAGCTGAGAAAGAGAGCATCCCAGATTACAGGCTAAAATGGACTCATCTAGCTTACGGGTTGTAGGCGGTAAAGAAATCTCCCTGTGAACTGCAGATGTCCTCAGCCACCGTCTCAGGGCGGAGGGTTTCATTTCGGAGAATCGCAAGGTAACTTCATACAGCGTCTAGACGCTATTGTTAGATTAGAACTTGGTTGCCAACAGTCACGTCTTAATGTTCAAATGTTTGTATAGCTTATGGGACTTAACTATGGGGTTATCAGTCCCTAAACTTACAAACTACTTATCAACTAGTGGCCGTGCAGACCGTGACTGGAGCGCCTTAGTCCCCTCGGCCACTGCGGCCGCCCCCCCCCCCCCCTCGTCTTAATGTACGTAGCAAAGTTGATACCAGTCCCTGGGAACAGCAACTTCAGTGGTTGCACGAGGCTAGAGTGAGAGGGAGAAGGAGGAAAACTGCTAGTTAGCAGCTCCACACTCTGGAGAGGGCGTAAGGCGTGGCCACCTGACGTAAAATATTGTTGTTGCTGGCCACACTGGGTAAGACCGTGACGTTTGCCTTTCAGCTGAACAATGTTGCTACCAAGTGTGGAGTTTTGTTAGTGCGAAAACAAGTCACACTCCCACCCAGGGAATGGCAGCGGGCGCATGGCTGAAACGTGGTTCGCTAGACGGCTCGGGGAGGTGGCAAGCCACAAACATAGCAGTGGCCAATAGGAATTTGTTAGGCATCAGAAAGTTGCGAAAAATTGTGCATCCACACTGGCTTTAAAAAAAAAAAAACCCATTTTTCGATCGAGCCGGAAGTTCTCAGTCAGAAGAGTTGGGCGCCGGATCCGTATCTTTCGCTACCAGCTTCGGGTAAGCTCCACAATAGTCTGTTTCTCGCAGGGAGTGCGTCTTTCAAGAAATGCCTAGGAAGGGTAGCTTTATCAGGCTCTTCCCCAGGGAACGTAACCACTCACTTACGTCGTGGCAACGGATGTATCATTTCGCTTTACTCATTGTAGCCTCAGTGTAGTAGTATTAGTAGAAGGGATTCAATAAATATATTTCCATTTACCTATGAGTTCTCAAAGCCTCCGGAACAAGTATCCCCTCGAGTCCAGATAACCGCATCTCTTGTAGATGCCTATTACTTGTCTTTCTGTAGTCACTTCTATCCGCTCGGGACTAGCAGACTGATCGACAACCTTTTTCCTCTTTTCTGAGTCAGGATACGAGATCCTTCATTATTCAAAGTGTAAACATGAAATTGTAATAGGGTTAAAAATGACAGTGTGCCGTGGATGTACAGCGTGATATAAATTAACTGCCCTGTGACTTTGAAGGTATAAAGTTTTTGAAGGCGTTTTTTAATTGATTATATTAATCGACATACTGATTACATAACGATGGTGAAATTCGTTATAGTACTATTAGCATATAATATTTTTTCAACAAAGAATTTAACTACTAAATTAAAGCAATAATTAAAATTCCATTAGTAAGGTATTTGTATATCGGTTCTTTACCTCAAAAAGTAATTGAAAAAAAAATTGAAAAAATATACCTAATTCATCACCACAGAAATTCCAGTGTTGTTTGTGAAACGAAATGCAAAAATTTTATGTAATGTAGTAGTCTACTAATCTGTTACTGTGGAGGAAACCAACATTGTCAAGTTACGTTCGTCATTCAGTGTTGTTTTCGATAGAAACAGTTGAGTTTGATATTAAATAGGGCTTAATGTTTTTATGGAAGTATTATTTGGCTAATAATATATAAGAAAAGATGTATGACGTGAAACTAGTTGGCCTGATATGGATCTGTCAGACCGAAGTCGCGACACTGAACCAGGCGATTGGAGCCAGAGTGCCGCGGTGGAGTAGCCGAGCGGTCTAAAGCGCCTCGCTGCGGAGCGTGCGGTTGCTCGCCATGGAGGTTCGAGTCCTCCCTGGGGCATGGGTGTGTGTGTTTGTCCGTAGGCTAGTTTACCTAGGTTTAAGTAGTTTGTAAGCTACGGACTGATGACCACGCAGTTTGGTCCGATAGATTTACAGACATTTTTTTGGTGCCAGAGCAACAGTGAAATCACAGCTTGTTGTTTCCTTGCCAGGGCTGCTTTTATATGGGAATCGTCGCATTTATACTCCGCTGCTCTTTAAAACTTCAAACCCGCGAGGTGTATCGAATATCGAAATTTCTCTCGTTGCGGATAATCATTTTAGCACGAATTGTTGGTGGCTAATGGATAAAATATAGTATAAGAATCAGGAGTACTGGTCGCAGCCACTCACCGAATAAGACGTCTTGTTATAATTTAGAATAGTTTTTTCCGTAGGTAAACACACACATGCACAACACTCCTAAGTACCTGCAGTGATAAGGGCCAGTCCTGTGCCAGCGGCAAGTCTGCTGGATTTAGTTCAGCAGACACGGGCCAACCAAGCAGGTTTATATACATCTGGCACATCTGTAACACTGCAAAAAGGAGAAAACAAACACACGAAAAGCACACACACACACACACACACACACACACACACACACACTGCATCTCACAAAAAAAAACACACAAACACAAACAAGAACACCTCCACAAACACAAAAAGTAAATATAGTATTAGTTAGCAAATTAAAATGCCAGATTAAGTTTAAATAAAATAAAAATTAAAAATAAAAGTAGAATATTAGGCCCCATTTAGTCATAGGTAATGGGTTGTTGTATCAATTAAAGAATAAAGATTTAAAAACAAAAAGGAAAGAAAAGAATGTATCCTTTGGCATGAACAATGTCTCTAATCTAGTCACGTCACGTGTAGAGTCAAACCGAACCACGCAAGATGATATCATGTCACCAGATACATTTACAGGTACCTAATTATGAAAAATAAGTTAATGGAAGACTTGTGAATCGTCCTGGTTTCTCAGAAATTCTTCGATGCTATTGGAAAACTGTGCGACTGCAGTTGAAGTTTGTATAGGATCACAACATTTAGTTTTTATTCCCAGTTTTCTTGCCATGAACTGATAATCCAAAGGTCCCACACTAAAATACCCAGTTTCTTGGTAACGTAGTTAGACTCTAGGTTGTAACATCAAACACTAATTTCATTATACCGATAATAATGTACTGATTTTAGTGGTAGAGATTAATTTAAACAACAACTTAATAGAGAAAATGAGAAATAAAGCTATAAGATCAAACTAAAATAAACCGAAACAAACGGAAATAGAATTTCACAAGTTAAGAATGAAATTACAGGAAAGCTTAAAAAACTTGCGCATTTCAGGCAGTTGAATACACTGAGACAATGGAGTTAAATTTTCCTACATTGCTTTTCGTAAACTAATTATATTCTTGAAGGTGAGCTCATGGTCTCTCTCAAAAGGAAGAGCTATCTGGTATGGTGGACTTCATAGGCTAAGGATAATAATCGTAGGAATACTAGTAGGAAAAACTAGTGGAGAGTAATCAGAGAGGAAGATGGTGACGTACAGAATCATGATAAACATGTGTTATGCCTGTTGTTCGATCTCTGACATTACCGAGTCGTCATTTTCTCCTACTCAAGGCGAACTCTTTGGTACTGGTGTTTCTACCAATTTTCGCATTATCCAGTATTTTATTCTTGGGTCCTTCCACTGTACCTTCAAGTACCATTGTTACAGTTCCCTTTCCTCTCATCCAATTAGTTTCCCTTCTCTTAAAAAGAGAAAGAGCAGTTCCTTCTTATTTTATCTTTAGCATTGTTAGTTTCAAACATTTATTTCCTCTTGACTGTTTGTCTTAAAACCCAGCTGTGACATGTTTCAGTTTTGTCTCTCTTCTTTCATTTTAAATATCGGATTTCGCAGCCATAGAAAAGGCCTCTTTTTACTAAGCATTCCAATCCGATTTTGCTAAATAATGTATTTTCTTTTTCTGAAAACTTTGTTTCGTCATAGAACATCTTTTTTTTATTTCCATTTTATTTGTCTCCATATCAAAAAGCTCCCCCAAACTGGTTCAGTTTGACCTTCTGTCATGTAGAATATCAACACTGTCTGTTATATTTTCTTTCAAAATGTTCAAATGTTTGTTACGCTTAAGGACTTAACTGCGGGGTCATCAGTCCCTAAACTTACAAAATACTTATGAACTACCTTATACTAAAGACGACCCAAACATCAATGCCCGAGGGGGGATTCGAACCCCCGACGGAGAACGGCGTCGCGCATCGCAGCATAGGGCCTCAATGCGCTTGGCCACTCTGCCGCGGCTATTTCCTCTCCATAGGTCTTCATTCCTTCTTTAAAACTTACAATGTCTGTAAGCAGCATCATTTCAACAACATATCTCATGGGGTTTATTTTTCTTGCCTGTTGCGGTTACTCCATCTTTCTCATCTTCGTAGTGGACAGATTTCGTGTATGGCAGCATCTTTGTCTTACTATTCTTCAAATTTCAAACCAGTCTGTGTTACCATTTTTTATCTGGTTCTTGTTTTCTGAATTACTCCTTAATTACACTTCTATCCTCCCAATTCACCTTCTACAATTTTAGAATTGCCATCATTTTGTCTATTTTGATTCGGTTAAAAGTTAGTTACAAGTATATAAAGCACCATTCCTTTCTATATATATATATATATATATATATATATATCCGAATGTTCTAATCTGTAGAGCAGCTTATCTTGTGCCTTACCGTTTTGTTAAACAAAATTTATCTTTGCCTAGGTTCTTTTCCATTATAAGTAGCGATATATTATTCAGTGCTCTCAATGTAATTTGGCACTATGAGAGATTATACACATTGATCTGTATTAAAAGCAATTCTTCATACTTACCCATTTCCTTGAGTATTTTTACCTAATGACGCAATGCGCTCCTTTTCGGCCAGTGTCGTTCTAAAAGTGAAACGACGAATGTTGAATGAGAGTAAATATTATTTTAGTTTCGAAAAATGGTTTACAGTGATATTGTTTTTATAGTACTGGTGTTTCTTATATATCTATTATTATTATTATTATTATTATTATTATTATTATTATTATTATTCGACATGCGTCGGTGCCCATAGATTTCGGCGCCGTGGGCTACCGCCCGGATAGCCCCACCCTAAAGCAGGCGCTGACAAAAAATGTTCGAATGTTTGTATGTTTGTAGAGCTTATGTGACTTAACTACGGTGTCATCAGTCCCTAAACTCACAAACTACTTATGAACTAGCTGATACTAAAGACGGCACAAACATCCATGCTGAGGGAGAATTCGAACCTCCCACGGGGAACGGCCTCGGGCATCGTAGCATAGCGCCTCAATGCGCTCGGCCGCTCCGCCGGGGCCCGGCGCTGACACAGGCTGTTACAGGTACAGGTTAATAGGTGTGGTGAATTCCGAGAAGGTAAATATTTGGTGAGTGGATGCCGTCAGACCTGTTCTACGCTGACTCCACACAGCGCTACTCCTGTGGCGGTCTGAGGGATCCGCGACCCGTGTCGTCCATCGCCAGCGGCCTACATCCGCGGCAGATGAACTGCGAAAGGCGAGATCGGCGCGTTCACGCATGCAAGCAGGCCGCTCCCATATGTTTCCAGGCCATGGAGCTCGCTGCGGAGGTGGAGGCAGGCGCTTGTCGCACGTTGGTGAGGAACATCCGTAGAAGCTAACGAAGTGCGACGGGGGAGGCAAGGGTGACGATGGAAATCTCTGTGGGCGGGCGGCTTCATAGCAGATGGCGGGAGTCACTACCACAACTGCGGTCGCAACGAACGCCAAAGTGACCAGACGTGTATGCTTACCACGCAAATATTACGTGGCATTTTACTAGCGACGCAATATTTGTATGGTAAGCTTCCATTTCTCGTCAGTTTGGCGTTCGTTGAGACCGCCGTTGTGGTAGTGACGACCCCCATCTGCTATGAAGCCCCTGGCCCACAGAGATTTCCACCGCCAAGGCCCCTAAAGATAAACTGGGAAGGTATTTCTCTAAAACACAACGCCACCCCTAAATATCTGGGTGTGACTCTTGACGGAACGCTTATCTACAAAGAGCACTGCATGAACACCAAATGCAAAGTAGCTGCTAGAAATAATATTGTTCGCAAGCTCGCAGGCTGAAACTGGGGTGCACAATCCAATACATTCATCTACATCTACATGGAATACTCTGCAAATCACATTTAAGTGCCTGTCAGAGGGTTAATCGAACCACCTTTATACTATTTATCTCTCATTCCACTCTCGAATAACGCGCGGGAAGAAAGAACACCTGAATCTCTCCGTTCGAGCTCTGATTTCTCGTATTTTATTTTGATGATCTTTTCTACCTATGTAAGTGGGAGTAAACAATATATTTTCGCATTCGGAAGAGATTGTTGGCGTTTGGAGTTTCGTAAGTAGCCCAAGCTGCAGCGATAAGCGCCGTTGTTGTAATGATTCTCATTCCAGATCCTGTATCATTTCTGTGATACTTGATCTCCTGTATCGTGACAATACAAAACGAGCTGCCCTTCTGTGGACTCTTTCGATATCCTCCGTCAAACCCACCTGATAACGATCCCACACTGCGAAGCAATACTCCCCCCCCCCCCAAAAAAAAGTAGAAGCACCGCCCTGTCCTGTGTTGCTCAGCTGTAGAATACGCGTGCCCAGTATGGTACAACTCATGTGGCTCTAAACGAAACCTGCCGCATTGTCACGGGATGTCTAAGGCCAACGCCAGTTGAAAAACTATACTGCCTGGCTGGTATAGCGCCACCTGGGATTAGAAGGGAAGTCACAGCCAGATTGGAACGAGCAAAGGCATCGAAATTATCAACACATCCCCTTTTTGATTATCAGCCAGTCCATAGCAGACTCAAATCAAGGAAAAGCTTTCTGCATGCAACGACGGAGCTCGACAAATCACCACAACTGACCAGGCTGGAGATGTGGAGAGCAAAGATCGGGGACCTTGGTGGCTGGATGACCCCACAGGAAGCACTCCCACCTGGCTATGAGGAGGACTGGATGACGTGGAAGTCCCTCGATAGACTGCGGACCAACGTAACAAGATCCAAAGTCAACATGAAAAGGTGGGGCCTCTCTCATGCATCTCTCATATGCGAGTGTGGAAAAGAACAAACCACCGAGCATCTGCTACAGTGTGAGCTTTGTCCAGCCTGCTGTATTATGCAGGACCTGACTGGTTATACCCGTGATGCGTGTGATGTAGCCAGATTTTGGGCTGACATAGTTTAAAGTTTAATCCTGGTGAAAAGACCTTTGAACTGTTACCATTGTTACTTGTAAATATGTGTACTATCAATGGCTAAGTTGTATTTATATTCATTGATCTTCATTTTTGTTTTTGTGTTTCATGTTATGTTTTGTACAAAACGCTTCAGACACGAATAAATAAATAAAAATAAATCAACCACGCAAATAGTTACATCGCCCGCTAGCATTCTCACAGACTTCCCACTTCGCTCCGCGTGTTGTACCACGAAAATCTCGGAGTTCACGCGTCGGCCGCTGTGGCGCTAGTATCGTGCAGTGGGCCCGCGCTTGGCGAGCATTAGAATTAACATTACAAACTGAGTAAAGTGTGCTGTATTGTAGTTTACCTGTCTATATTTGCGGGAATATACCGAGGCGTGGCAGAGGAATTACGATAGATCTATTTCGTGACAGGGAGGACTGTAATCGTAGCAGTTTTTTTTATTATAAACCATTACAGGGCTTGACTATATAGCCGCGGTGGAGTAGCCGAGCGGTCTAAAGCGCCTCGCTGCGGAGCGCGCGGTTGCACGCCGTGGAGGTTCGAGTCCTCCCTGAGGCATGTGTGTGTGTGTGTGTGTGTGTGTGTGTCTGTCTGTGTGTGTGTGTGTGTGTGTTTTGTCCTTACGATAGTTTACCTAGGTTTAAATAGTGTGTAAGCTACGGACTGATGACCACGCAGTTTGGCCCGATAGATTTACAGACGTTTGAACATTTGCTTGACTATATACGTTTCACATATCGTGTTTCACATGCGCTCTCTAAATGTATATACAAATGGCACAACTGCTCTGATTAGTTACTCTTCATGACTTGCTATATACAGGGCTATTTAAAAAGAAAGATCAGAAACTTCCTGGCAGATTAAAATTGTGCGCCGGAACCGGGACTCGAACCTGGGACCTTTGCCTTTCGCGGGCAAGCAGTCTACCGACTGAGCTAGCCCGACATGACTCACGATGCCGCCTCACAACTTTACTTCCGTCAGTACCTCGCCTCCTACTTTCCAAACTTCAAGGTTCGAGTCCCGGTTCCGGCACACAATTTTAATCTTCCAGGAAGTTTCATATCAGCGCACACTCCGCTGCAGAGTGAAAGTTTCATTCTGGAAACATCCCTTAGGCTGTGGCTAAGCCATGTCTCCACCATATCCTTTCCTCCAGGAGTGCTAGTCTTTTAAGGTTCGCAGGAGAGCTTCTGTGAAGTTTGAAAAGTAGGAGGCGAGGTACTGGCGGAAGTAAAGTTGTGAGGCGGTATCGTGAGTCGTGTCGGGATAGCTCAGTCGGTAGAGCACTTGCCCGTGAAAGGGAAAGGTCCCAGGTTCGAGTCCCAGTTCCGGCACACAATTTTAATCTGCCAGGAAGTTTCATATCAGCTGCAGAAAGTTTCATTCAAGTAACAACAGATATCAAACATTTACTTCTTCCTAGCTACAAAGGATAGAAACCTTATTCCAACATTAATGGAAAGATAAAAGTTTACAATTCATTATTAGTAATTACGATATGCATTCAATATGAGCACCGTGTGTTACACTACAAATGTGTAAACGGTGGCTCATTTCTTGCCCCACACGAAATCGGCTAGTCTCTAGTTTCGAATTTAAAAGCTTCAACAATTCCTTGTCTTCAAGAGTGTCAGTCATAGGAGGGATAAAAACACGGTCTTTTACGTAACCAAATAGATAAAAATCACAAGGAGTGACATCTGGAGACATGAGAGGCCACAGGCGATAAATTTGATCTTCTGCTCCTCCTCTTCCAGTCAAACGTCCTTGGATTGGTTTTATTCAAGCAACGTCGAACGTGCTTAGAGAAATGAGTCGGGGCGTTACATGAATATGGAGTCATCTGTATCATCTTCAAGTTGCGCAAATAACCAGTTCTGAAGAATGCCTAGATACATTATTTCTGTCACAGTTTTCTCCATGAAGAAGTAGGGCCCATAAACTTTGGTTACAGATATCGCACGGAAGACGTTAATCTTTGGTGAATCTCTTTCATGTTGAGTACCTGCCGTAGTATTTTAAGATGCCCAAATTCTACCGTTATGGCGATTAACTTTACCAGAATGATGAAAAGTGGATCCATCGGAAAAAAATTAATCGTTGACCAAAATTGTCTTGTTCCATATCATCTAACATACTAATGCAAAATCCGTACCTTTTGTTGAGATCGTCAGGATGCAATGCTTGCAATTACTGCAAGTTTGTATGGCTTCATGTCACAAGATGTTTCATAACTCGCCATATCGTTGGTTAAGAAATGTTTTTCCTTGCTCGTGATGTGGATTTCTTTCGGCTCCTTTCATAAAGTGTAGGAATACATTCGACATTGTCGTTCGACGTGCGTGGACGACCCGTGGTTTTCCCTTTGCTGATGCAACCATTTTCTACGAAGTTTCTATGCCACACGTAAATTTGCTTATGACGCGGCGGTTGTTTGTTAAATTGACGGCGAATCTGGACCAATTGTGATAAGCTGATGTGGGTCATTATCATCCATAAAAATACCATCATTGTTTGAGAACATGAAGTCCATCGATCCTGACTGACGGTATCCAGGTAGCCGAACTTAATTATTTCCGGTCAATAATTGGTTCATTTGGACCAAAGTACCCTGACCATTTCACGTACAGAAAGATCACACCATTATGGAGCCACGCCCAGCTTTCACAGTGCTTTGTACACAACTTCAGTCTCTGGCTTTTTGGGGTCTGCAACACCCGCAAATCCTACCATCAGTTCTGACCAATTGAAATCTGCTCTTACCTGACCAAGCCACGGTGTTTCAGTCGCATACGGACCGACCGATACGGTCATGCGTCCACGAGTTGCGCTGCAAGATATGTCGTGCACTTTTAATCGGTCGTCTGTTGTCATGGCCCATTATCGAAAAATTATGCTGCACTGTCTTAATGGGTATTTTTGTCCCACATTGGGTTCTGCGGTTATTTCAGGCAATTTTGCTTGTCTCTCAGCAATGATAACTCCACATAAGCGCCGCAGTTTTCTGTCTTTAAATGCAGGCCGTCAGTCGATGCGTTGACCGTGCTTAGAAATTATTCTCGGCACACTCTTTACACTGTGCATCTGTAATACTGAATCCCCTAAATATAGCAACAGTGGAATGTCTTATGCGTCTAGCTCTGTATTCCATTCCACATGTTATTCCCCATCGTGCGGCCGTAATCATGTCCGAAGCCTTTCCACATCAATCACCGGAGTGTAAACGACCGCTGCGCCAGTGCACCGCGCTTTAACAGCTTTTGTACGCGATTCTGCTGCCATCTCTGTCTACCGCTGTCACATGGGTTTTGTTATCTCAGTGTACAATGTTCCGATCAAACTGAATGCAAGGGCACAAACTCCAGATCTGTCACGTATTGGAAACATTCGGTAATCGCATCGCAATAGACTGATGCGGAACCACGTTGCAGATATTGCGATTCATGCACTGTCAGTTAAACTCGATGCCCAAGCGGCTTTCTGTTGCCAGAGGCAGCTGGCTTGTTAATTAAACTTTGCGCCATCTGTGCCCTAAAATCACCTTCATATTGAGCTACGTATTCACCTCTCTATACTGTATTCGAAAATAATTAAGATTTCATTAAGTTGTGTTCGTCCTCGAGTCATAATATTGCATGTATATTGCATAATATTGCATGTAATAATTTGCACTACTCCTACCGCATTTACGAAACTAACGATATTTGAAGTTTCCTTCCCTTTAATGAAACTTTTTGCAAGCAAATTTACGGCTTATGTATGCTGCATAATAACTTCAAACATGAAGTGTATGTAATTCCGTCAGTTACAGATTAAGTCCCTGTTTCACTTTCATAGCCCAGAACTGATAACACACATTCACTCTTTTATTTCCATTTCAGATGTAGCGCAAAATCAACTTTGTAAACCGTATTTTCTTTACCAAAAATACTTCATTTCTTTATCATTACATTGTTCATTTCTTTTGTAACCGTTCTACATCTACATCTACATTACATAGATACTCTGCAAATCACATTCAAGTGCCTGGCAGAGGGTTCATTAACCACTTTCATAACTTTTCTCTACCGTTACATTCTCTAATAGCTCGGGGGAAGAAAGAACACCTAAATCGTTCCGTTTTCGATTTGATTTCTCTTATTTTATTGGGATGGTCATGTCTCCCTAAGTACGTGGGTGCTAGCAAAATATTTTCACATTCAGTACTAAAAGTCGGTGATTGAAACTTCGCAGACAGATCACGCCGCAATGAATAACGTCTTTCTTTTAATGATTTCCACCTCAATTCTTGCAATATTTCCGTGACGCTTCCCTCCCCCCCCCCCCCCCCGTAACGTGATAAAACAAAACGAGCTGCCCTTCTCTGAACCTTCTCAATGTCTTCCGTCAGTCCCACCTGGTGAGGGTCCCACAAGGGGCAACAGTACTCCAGGAGAGGACGCACAAGTGTGATGTAGGCAGTCTCTTTGGTGGAGCTGGTGCGTCTTCGAAGCGTTCTGCCGATGAAACGTAACCTTTGGTTCGCCTCCCCACAATATTTTCTATGTGTTCTCTCCAGTCAAAGTTGTTCGTAATTGTAACTCCTAGGTATTTAGTAGAATCTACGCCCTTAAGGTTTGACTGATTTATCGCGTAATTAAAGTTCAGCGGATTTCTTTTAGTGGTCATGTGTATTACTTCACACTTTTCTTTATTTAGTGTCAATTGCCAATTTTCGCACCATGCAGAAATTTTGTCTAAACCGCTTTGCAGTTGCTTTTGATTCTCAATTGACTTCACTAACCGATAAACGACAGCATCATCCACGAACAGTCTAAGGGAGCTATTCAGATTGTCTCCTAAATCGTTTATAAACACGAGGAAGAGTAGGGGACCTATAACGCTTCCCTGTGGAACGCCAGAGATCACTTCTGTTTTACTCGATGACTTACCGCCAATTACAACGAACTGTGTTCTTTCTGATAGGAAATCGTGAATCCAATCGCACAATTGGGGAGATATTCCATAAGCACGCAATTTCATAAGAAGCCGCTTGTGGGATACAGTGTCAAAAGCCTTCCTGAAATCCAGAAATATGGAATCTCCGTTAATAAATTATCGTCAACTGTCCAAAATATAGAAATGTATTATTCAGTACTGTGACTTAATTGATAACTTGTCACATTTGATTTACGTTAATCGATTATTTTAGTTTATTGTAATTGACTTTCAGGCCTGCATTCAAATTTTTTCTACTGAGTTGTCCTTTGAATTTAATCATTATTAATGTGTTCCAAAACACTCGATGCGAAAATGCGATTATTCAGGGGCCCAAATCTTCGGTTTTACTGATCACAGAAATAAGGGGTTAACTGTTTTTAATACCCTTTGTCCCAGTGGGCATATTCGTTCCCATCAGAATAATAAACATACCGTCGCCGCCCTAGAATCCACCTTCAAAATTTCAAACACTGCACACTCTCTGTAACCCACCCATAAGGTTTTCGTACACTACGTGTGTTCTAGGGTGCACCTTATATGGACTGTAAAAACACCATTTGCTCATGTTCGGTTCCTGAGAAAATATTGAAAAACCATAATTTTCCAGTACCAAAATTACGAATTATGGGACGGCCACTTTCATTCCTTTTATTCAACGAAAATTTTACTATTTTTCCACAATGAAATTTTCTTGAACAACCTTTAAATCTTTTCCCATTATCGAGATTCAGAGGATCAAATTTCCTGATTTATTTAGAAAATCACAAAACGTTTTTGTAGCTGTAATTGCAGCGTGGGCCACAATCATTTAAACATAGGAAATGCTCAAATTTTAACAAAATGTTTTGTAGAAATTTATGCAGACGTTCGATTTCCTTGTTCTCGGAAATCTTTATCCGTTGTCTAGGTCTACCCGCAAAACCATGTTGTTTGGATACAACAGAGCGCTTTGTGCTGAGAGACGGCGTTCCGGTCACTATGAAACGTACCTTTCGTTTTTCAGAACTACACGAAAATTTTACCTTTGCACCTCTTATGCTTTTATATCTTCGCTCATCGAATGACTAGTTTATTTTCTTTACTCATCGCAGTTACTGTGCATTGTTTTCCTTAAATCTGAGAATTTGACAACAATATCTCTCTGCGTTCTCGAGATAATGGTCCATATCTGGCGAACCAATTCGCGTGATGTACCCGTTTCTGTCGTAGAGCATTTGGCGGCTATCCTCTCCCGATAAATACTTTTCTTTTTACTATTCGTCATCTCCTGTATTTAATGTGTCAAAGCTTAAAAAGCAAATCTTTACCTGATATACAGAATTAGTGTTACATAATATTCTACACTTGCTGTAGTGAAAAAGAAAAAAAGGGTCCAGCAGTAAAATGCTTCTGGTGAAGCACAAAAACAAATATGTTGCTGTTTAAAAGACTTACGGGAAAGTATGGAACCAACTGCTTCAGTCATTATTGCGCCTTCTACAGCAAAAAATTGAGCCGATGTGAACATATGCGAATTTTTGTGCTGAAAGAGAGTATCAAAGATACGGTGGAAGAGGGAAGAGACACTGACAGTAAAATGATAAATGTACAGAAATAATTCCAATGCAAATGAAAACTAACCCTGATTCTGGTCGAAAAATAGCAATGGCCCTAAGATGGATCCTTATGGGATCTGACGGTGACTGATGGATTAATTTACTAGTCTCTTGCACTGACACTCTTTGTTTTCTGTTAGCGAGGTATGACTTGCACAATTTTGCAGCATTGCCTGTGACATCATAGAATTGTAATTTACTTAAAAGGATGTTGTGGTTCACAAAAATTAACAGCTGCTTTTAATTTATTATCTAATGAATTAATTAAATTCTCACTGTGGGTGTAAATAGCATTCTCGATATTGGAATCTTTCAGAAATCCGAACTGTGTTCTAGGAAATATGTTATTTGCGGTCAGGTGGTTGAGAAGTAGCGTGTACATTACCTTTTCTAGAATTTTCGAGAATGCTGAGAAAAGTGAAATCGTTCTGTAGTTTAGTCGTATCTCTATATCCCCTTCTTAAATAGAGGTTTAGTATCTGCATATTTTAGCTAACTGAACATGTTTTAGGGATCGCTAAGAGAGAATCTTCGATTGATTAGAGCACCGAAGGGTGCTTAAATAATCAAGGAGTTTATTTTTCTTTCAGGGTCTGGAACTTGTGAAAGTAGAGGTCATGGGAAGAGGTTTGGGAAAGAAGCAGAAAAAATAAAGTGACAATTAATGTCTTGTAATATCATGTAAAGGTACCTTTTATGAAACTGGTATGTTTCACATCGTTACAGAACAACTACTGATCTGATGTAAAAAGATTTGGAACAAATTTTCAATTACTGCTTACATTTAGGTATTTACATTTGGAGACAATATGATGTGAAAAATAGCCATAGAAAATCTCTGGAACTAACTTCACAAATATATTTCCTGTTCCATCCGTCCACGACAATTTTACCCTTTTTTACTGTTTTTTGCTTTGTTTTTCTTGTACCTCCTTGTAGATCGTATAGATGTAGACACAGATGTAAAAGTCGCGCAAATTAAGTTGCCACTTGGCGCAGTGGCTTATGGGAGCGACCATAAACACAAATGTCCAACAAAATAAAAATAACTTGTAGGCTCTGTGTATCCAGTGCTCGGAAAACGATGTACTCACAAAGCTAACGTGTTTGATGGGAAATGCCTTTAGGTTTGCTCGTTCCAGCCACGGTCCATGGGCTCACCTTAATTTGGCCGGATGGTATATTGCTCTCACGACTACCAAATGAACATTCAACTATTGGATTCTGCTTATTTTAGATTGAAAGTCTTGATAAAGGTATGCAACCGTCATGATCAATGAAAATATAAAATAAAAATATTTATTTTTAAATATGGTAATCAATTGTACATGATTTGGAATTACTTATCGATATAATATATAGTATGTGACAATTTCTATACTGGGCAAACTGGAAGAGAATTTAAAATACGATACAGGGGAACAGCTATCCCAGTAGTGGTAGCGCACTAAGTGCGTATTTGCGTCAAAATCGTCATCAACTTGTTGACATTCAAAACAACTTGAATATTCTTCATTATGAGGATAAAGGTATATGTTTAGACATTTTGGAAGATTTAGAAGTTTTGTGCAAAGATACAACTTGCAGGATCAACTGCTTAACGAACAAGTTAGCGGCATAAGGGACTTGTTTTTCTAAAGTTTTGAAGCAACATTTTTAGATTATTAATTGTTAAAGATTTAACTTTGTCAAAAGCGGGATTCACTTTTGTTTTTGGATATTTGTTTAAAAATTAAATAAGGTAATACAAACCCACCATCTCAGCCTGTTCGCTCTAATTGCTTCATCTGTTGTATTCATTCCCAGTTTTTTTCATCTGCTCATTATGGACACCGTCCTGCCATTGTTCCCATCTATTAGTACCTGCAATGACTCTTGCTACTTTCAAATCTTAACCTCAACCTTATGAATAAGGTAACCTGTATCCACCCAGCTTTCACTCGCATACAACGAAGTTGGTTGAAAGAGCGGTGTAGTGCTAACTTGGTCTTGGTACTGAATTCCTTCTTGTAGCAGAGAGTAGATCTTAGCTGAGCACTCACTGCATTAGCTTTGCTATACCTTGAATCCAATTCTTTCACTATGTTGTCATCCTAGGTACTTGAAACTGTCTACCTATTCTAAATTTGTTCCCCCTATTTGACACTCAATCTGTTTAAAATTCTTTCGCACAGAAATTACTTTTGTTTTGGAGATTCTGATGTTAATGTCATAACCCTTACACCTTTAATGGCCTGCAGAAGTTTGACTCCTCTTCCTATCAACAGCTTCCTCCTAGGAACACGGTCATAAGCCTTTTCTAGATCTAGAAAAAACATAGATACAGTTCCCTGTTCCAATCATAGCACTTCTCCATTATTGCCGTAAGCTACAGATCTAGCGCTGGCAGACATGTTGTGTAATTAAAATACATAATTTGTTTTCAACAACTAAGAGATTACTAGTTGACCCGTGCGAATAATTCGCACTCTATCCTGATCGGTCAGAGATAGATAAGATAGTAATGGAGAAAAGGCAGATGCAAGTACATATGTATAAAAGATAATAAAATTTGAATAGTAGTAACAAATATTAGTCTCATTGTAAGAAATTTCTATAATTAAATACAATATTGTTAATTGTGAAACATATAAAAAATCATATATTTACTTTTTAATGTTCATTTTTTGAAAATTTGTTTATTTTACAAAACTTTTTCGAAAATAATGTTAGTAGTTGTGATCATCGTTTACTTTTAGGCTATATGTATCTTTAGCACTCTGAATGAGCGAACTCGTGCAAAAGCCACGTATAACTGTCTATGTGAAAAAAAAGTTTCCGGTAAATATAAATCTGCCCTTTGAAGCGTCTGACCTTGTGCTTTATTTGTGGTCATAGCGAAGGCTACGCTTATTGAGAATTGTTTTCTTAACATTTGGAAAGGCGTGGTTGGATCATAATTTTTGAGGTTAATGCGGGGTATTAGCACAGTTTTATCGGAGTCAGTGAATTTAGCAGTCATGATGTACTCGCCTAAGTGAGTGACCAGTAATCTTGCACCATTTGTGTATTTTTAGTCGTTACATGGACGTGTATAACCGAAATCATGTGATAAGCCATGCTAGCGTTAAAGAAGGTCTTTGCCTTTCATAAAGAATGCAAACAACTGCAATAGCTGTCGTTTATGTTAGTTAAACAGATTGTCAGTAGATGGCACCTTCTACATTGCTTTTACATCTGTCGTGCAAACTAAGTTGATACTCGGCGCGGTGGCTGATGGGAGCAACCGTAAATACATATCCAATTTCAGATCATTCGCCGCGTATACTTAGATTGTACGAACAGTACAATTTTTCTTCTTTTTTTTTCAAAATGAAGTTCTTTTTGTTAAAACAATAACTTTAGAACATCTGTGTATTAGTGGAGAACGAAACCTTGAAAATGATACCTCAATCATTAATTTTTGGATAAGTAACACGGGAGATATGCCGTACCAAAAAACACCACCGATTAGAAATAATGTATTTGTTGAATGAAACTGTCACTCTGCAGTTGAGTGTGCGCTAATATGAAACTTCCTGGCAGATTAAAATTGTGTGCCGGAACCGGGACTCGAACCTGGGACCTTTGCCTTTCGCGGGCAAGCGCACTACCGACTGTGCTATCCCGACACGACTCACGATCCCGCCTCACAACTTTACTTCCGCCAGTACCTCGCCTCCTACTTTCCAAACTTCACAGAAGCTCTCCTGCGAACCATGCAAGACTAGCACTCCTGGAAGAAAGGATATGGTGGAGACATGGCTTACTCACAGCCTAAGGGATGTTTCCAGATTGAAGTTTGAAAAGTAGGAGGCGAGGTACTGGCGGAAGTAAAGTTGTGAGGCGGCATCGTGAGTCGTGTCGGGATAGCTCAGTCGGTAGAGCGCTTGCCCGCGAAAGGCAAAGGTTCCAGGTTCGAGTCCCGGTTCCACCACATAATTTTAATCCGCCAGGAAGTTTAATATATTTTCTTCCAATTTTAGAATAATTTTTAAATATTGTTTTCTGATTGCAACAAGTGGAACGTGGCCCTTTGTTGCAGGATCCGACGGTGTGCCACACATGCCAGGTGTGCGGCGGCTTCCGGCTGCTGCCCTGCTCCGTGTGCAACGGCTCCAAGAAGTCGATGCACCGCAACCACTTCACGTCCGAGTTCGTGGCGCTCAAGTGCATGCACTGCGACGAGGTGGGCCTGGTGCGCTGCTACGCCTGCTCGTAGGCGACACCTTCCACTGCAGTGTGCTGCACAACACCGACAGAGACTCGTCGCGGGACGGGACTCACTTCCGTGGAGTCACCCCTTGGCATCGTCACTCCTGGCACTACCTGCCTCTCCCTATACGGAACTGTCTCTGGACTGGATTTGAAACCGCAGTTTGAGTCCCTCTGTTGCGAAGATGTGTGCTTCGTACGCGACTGGTGTAATTTTATCATTCGTACAACAGATAGCTGGGTAAATGGAACCGGTCTCCTCACAACTGAGACAGTATAATGATCAATCCCGTATGAGGTCAATGGACAACTCATTTTGGTGCCCACTACACACTGAGACTCATTTCGCTCTCTCGTTCACTGTGGATAAGAAGTACGATTTTATAACTAGTTCGGGTACATACTTTTGGTATCCATAGCTACCGACGGATGTTCGTGTCTTGTATGGCGCAGTCGCGCTATGTTATTTAGAAAATTGAGGTCAATATAACGGTGAAATCTTTCTTACCTCAAGCCTGTTTTGATCATTGTTCATTGGTACAATCCACGGTGTTTACAATCGAGAGCAACTGCTCGATGTACAAGGAAAATGGGACAGTAACATTTTCAATCGAGATTAATATATTGAATATATCGTAAATACTTCATTTCTATTTTTATGCAAATTTTGTTGCACATGGTTCTGTCGTCTGTCTACGAACCAAGTATGTAAGAAGTGTATTTTTACTTCGAAACTGAGAAGGAATCTTAAATGATCCTATAATTCAGTACTTAAACCTTAAAATAATTGTTGCATGTGGATCTCTGAAAGTCGTTTAGATATTTTTTTTAATTCTGGAGACTGAATGACGGGCACTAGCCAGTTACATTTTGCTTCTTTGAGAAGTGCTACTGAAACAGGCTTCGTGAAAAATTTCACTCCTTTTACACTTCTAGAATCAGTGAGTCTTCTCCAACGAGCATTGCAATATGTATCGACTGGAGAAAACCGGTAGTGAAGTAAGTCGCGAGTACTTCGACAGATGCTACTTTTTCTTACATTTCCTCTTTAAGTACAATTTCAAAAAGCAGAATTCTGCGAGGTCGCAATCAGGAATAAACTGTCTGAATAATGTTTTTCTACTGTTAGCAAGTTCCTAAACTCCATAAGCGCTCATTCATTTATCCATGTAATATGAAATATTCTTCTGGTTTTACTTGCCACGTTCTTCAAATACATACGGTAGTGTGATCATTATCAGAGAATGAGTCCATCGGTTCTTGGAAAGAATTCATTTTTTATTCGGGAAATAATTTGGCGATTATCGAAGGTGATCAGTACTCCTGCGTAAGGTTTTTTTGACAGTTGCAGTAACAGACCAGCAACAGTCCCCACTATGGTCAATGTCTTTCTCTGTGGCAACGGCATTCCGGTTCTTATTAGAAAAGATTGCACACCGGCAGGAACTTATCTAGATACATGCCATTACTATTTCTTCCAAAGCTCTGATGTTCCATTAGAGCTGTAAAGGAAAGTGAAACTAGTGGAGAACGACTAACGACGCGTTACTTTCTTGTTTTAGATTATTTAGTCCTTTCTGGCTCTGTCGCTGAAGATTGATTCACCTAGATAATATAGCTGTACTCAGTTTATTTAGGCATAAAACATAAGTGACGGTAATGCATTTTATTATGTATTTCATTGTGGAAGTTGGAGGAAATACATAATGAGAAGCTCCAAAGGAGGTATGGAAAGAGAATAATGAAATATTTTACTAATAAGTTGTACATGTAACTGGTGTGAGTAGAAGGGACTATTTTGCTAAGAAACGAGAATATTTGCTCAAGAACTGAACATTGTACAATTTGTGCAGAAACGAATGTAGACTTAAGTAGAGAAGGATACTCACGTTTGTACTTACATTGTAATTATGTAATAACGCTATAAATAATGGTGCTCTAAATTATAACGTAGTTTAGAATTTAGGCATAAGGCACTGGCGCTGGCAAGTAAAGGTGCTTACCTCTACGCAACAACGAAGCATGTATCTCATGGTGTTATTTTGTTATGTTATTTTTTCTTTCCTTATGATATAAATAAGCAGATGAATTTTGTGTATGAAACTTCGAATTTCGTCTCAACAACATAGCAAGGTTTACGATATGATTGATAGACACTAAGAGTCTCAATAAAGAATCACATGAGCTCTGAACGAGGTTATTTCCAAGTGGAATATCACACGAGATGCGCAAATGTCTTCTTCTACAGACTGTATTTTGCTACGTAATCAACCAATTAGCAATATTTTGTACATCCGTCATCAACTAGAGTCTGTTACTGTACATTTGGTTGTGTACGATTCTTAGGCAGACAGACAGGCTTCGAAAATGAGGACACATTGACTGGAATATGTAAAAATCTAAAAGATTTTAATGATCAGTAATTGCTTACTACATATTTACATGCTTCTCCAAAAATATTTGTGGGTTTTCGTCGTATCATGCTAGGTTCAACATTATTATCTCAAATATAATTCGTAGTAGGAGACTGAATTTTTCTCTCTTTTTCCATCCCCTCTCTCTTTTTTATCTCGTGCAAAAAGCACAGATCCTGCAAATATGACATTACAGACACGTTAAGATTTGAGAATATTATCCTCACGGGCTAAGAATCTTGATGTGTACGTAGTTCTTGCCAATTTTTCTAATTGCAGCAGGAAAGTTCTGCAGGAGTGAGTTTTATGTTACGTGATAATACGTACGCTGTATCGTAAGTAAAAGCTAGAACAGATGTGAGTAAAACTACACGATGATACATGAAAAATGTTTCCTGTAAACACAGATCAGCAAACTAACTGTTTCTCATGGTAGCTGTGGTTAAGAGCCGCAACAGACTTCAGTATCAAATGTTAGTACAAAATGTATTTGAAATATGGTCCATTATAAAGTTGCTCGAATAACACCCATAGTTTGCCATACTAGTATACCGCCATGCTACTTTAGAACGTTATATGTTACAATAGCCTATCTCTTGAAGTAGTAGTTCGAGGTGTCACCCTCTTATTTGTATGCAATGCCACAATCGTCGCTGCAGTGAGTTAGCAGTCGCTGTAATCACCCTCTGATGAATTCATAAACTGCGTACAATTTCCTTCTCCAGTTCTTCAATCGTACGCTAAGGTGATGTGGGCTAAGGTAAAGGAACTGTGTCACCCGTACACCTTGGACCGTACGAGGACAAAACGTTATGTACAGCAAAATGTTATGGAACACCATGCTCCATACATCACGTTTCCCATTGGAAACGAAACAGCATACTGAAAGCAATTACATGCATATGTAAACGAAAATTTTACAGTTCAAATGCACTTCAGCTCTCTAGAACCATATTTCATACTGAAGTCGGTGACATTTGGTAAACACATTTCCAAATATCTCACAAACAAGAAATGACCTATTTACTCTGGAACGATGATGTTAGTATTATCGTGTTTCTTATGCCGTGTCAGTTATCACAGTGCTGATAAATACTGTACATAAGTTTTGTTTTTTATACTCTCTCCCTCCTTCTGTGTACTTTCCCCTTTAACAGCTGCCTGTGTACTCAGCTTCGAGCGCCGTAAACAATGTCGTTGCCTACAAAGCAAGATAATAGGAAACGGAGTGCCAGTTAATTCTAGCTGAAATACCTTGGCTAACGACTATTTCGGCACTGTGCCACGGCCGCCCGCATCGCATCAGACGTCATCGCCTCAACGCTTGCTGCATTAGTTCGCGTGCTGGTTGCTGAAGCTGGCTGCAACAGCTCCCGCTATACCGCCACAGGCGTTTGCAACACAGCGCTAGTCGGTAGCTCACCGACCCGGAGATTGCGGAAGAGTTGCTACTCGGGGGCAACGCATTAACGCGGCTGAAAGGAAATTACGTTTGAATAAAGTAGTCGCCTGAAATACGAGACAGGCCCAGACGCAGTTAACAGCGGCTTCGCGACCAGCCAGTAACTGCCATCTGTTACGTTTTCTATTCCGCTTCTGCTCTTCTGTAATTTGTTTAATTAATAAAAATGTTGTATAATGACTTATGTAAATAAAGAGATATTTAGTTTATGTGTGTCATCTAAATTCACTGTACCTCTTCCCCTCATTCCTTTTGGCTGTCAAATTAGGTGAGTGAAATGAAATGAAGTATATGTTAGTGTAAATGATAATATAACTGATACTAAAATGCTGCTTTAGGTGAGAGATTTTATTTATTCCTTTAACATACTGAATTCATAATATGACAAACGTGATATTATATAAATATTATTGAAAGAATATTTGGACTACCATTATATGCAGCAATATAAATAAAATTGACAACTGTACGATGCGATATGGACGTAAGTATGTCACAAAGTATGTAAAAGTATTGTAAGTATGTCACAAAAATATAAATAAAAGTATAAAGATAAAAATATCTAAAACCTTTATCGGCAGATAGCCTGATGAAGGCGCAGCCCCGAAAGAGACCTATTACTGTATGTTAAAGCAATAAATAACATTTTTCAATTCATATAACAAGGCAGTCTGATCGCCTTGTTACATGAATTAATAATTGCTTCAAAAAACGCAGTTATCCGTAATGTTATCAAAAATAAATAACATTGCTCCTAAAGCAGCATTTTATCACAAATAAAAATTCCCTTAAAAGACATATACAATGCTACATACCCAAAAGAAATGAAAGTGTAAATGGCCTGAAGCCTACTTGTTAAGCGTAACTAGTAGCTACAAACGAAAAAGTAATGGAGTAATATCAAAATATGTAAACGAATCAGTTGTTCTCTGGTGTTTTTCAATTTCACATGGAGATACATCTTACATACCAATTAAAAGTGCAGAATCTTACTAATACTTGGGTTAAAAAGTCATACAACCTGAGTTGTAGGTTGATGATTAACTTAGAAAACGACCAGATGATAACGACCTTTTGCTTTCTATATTGTTATTTCATCCCATCAACAATACAGTAAACCCAATTTTAATCTAAGTGACATGAAGACTGAAATGAAAAGAAAACACAGAAAAAGGTAATATATATGTGCAATTGAATTAAAAAGACGTGATATTAATGTGAATCTCTGCAAGGCACTTAAATTTAATTTTGAGAGTAAATATGTGGATGTAGACGTAATTTGAGGTATATAAAAAGAAATAGGTGATAAAAGGCCCATCGAATCTAAAACGATTAAACACCGAGACACTTCAATACTTATACATTGGAACACTTGAATACTGTAGCAATGGAAGTTGAACACGATGGAAGAGACAGTGAACCTAATACAAAGCAGTTTCACGAAAACTAGTAACGACCTGCCCTAGGAAGGTTGATAAAAGGAGATAGTTATAGCTTATAGCTGTGCTGTGGATAGAACACTATAACAAGACTTATAGCTTATAACGGTGATGTGGATGGGACACTACTACAGGGTTTTGGGCTTTAGGTGCTTGTAGGGGACAGAGAGAGAAATGGCTGGTGTTGGGATTTATAAAGTGGGAAGGAAAGAGGTAAGGAATGAGGAGGTGTGAGAAGGAAAGTGAATGAGGAGGGAGCCCTCATGGAGGGGGTAAAGGTGAGGCAGATTCAGCGTTGGTAGGATGGGTATATGTCTGAGTGGAGCTCAAGATCTGGGAGGGAGATGTCTGCAGTGTCATTGGAAGAGTATTTGGAGATAGTGCAGGTGAAGGGATGATGGGATGTGTAGACAGAAGTGCGACGACATGCAAGGTTTGTAAAGGAGAGGGAACACGACAGAATTAGTTGGTGTTGCGCTTTTGGATGTGATTGGATACTATAACGTGTTCGATGTGTTTATGGATAGGTGGAAATTCGATGAGTTGGATAGGATACAGATGGGGAAGGGTAAGCGGATGTGGAAGGCGAGGCAGGGAGCATGGTGTTCAACGATATGGAAAGATTTATAAAACTTGGGTGGGGCGGATATCCTTGCAAAATTTTCACAGAAAGTTACTGAGTAGATCAGGGATTTGAATGTGTGAAAGACAGTAGAGGAGTGTATTCACCACAGTCGACCTATTATTAGTTTTAGTCTGATGTGAGATTTCTGTTGGATGGTTAGTAGGCGAGGCAACATAAATGTATTACAAGGTATTCTAGAGTGTTAGTGACCTGGATATGACGGTCATAAATGGTTAAATAAAAGTGATGAAGCTGGAAGGGGTGGGTCGTGCATTCTGTACTTATTGACTGAGTTTTCTAGGTGTTTATTTTAAGAAGATACTGGTTACACGATGAGGTACACTAGTTGAGGTGAATTTGGACGGAGCAATGAGATTTCTAGAGCATAGGATAGAGAACAAGGGAGGCAGTGTTATCAGCACACTGGAGAAGGTGATGTGAGAGGAGGTAAAGAGAAGAGTGGTGACGGAGCCACTCCTGCAGTGGGGTGGAAGGTGCGGGAGTTGGTATTGTTAACAGTGACATTGGAGGGAAGATTGGATAAGAACGATGCAAGAAGATGACCATAGTTTATTGGAAGTGAATAGGTTTATAATTTGAAAAAAAAATAAAAAAAAAATAAAACACTGAAATGCCCTGCATGGTCATAGGCTATTTCTAGTTCAACTGAAAAGAAGATGGCGGATTTATGAGAGTTAAGCTGTTAGGTTGGGGAACGTTTAGGAGTTGCGTACAAATATGTCCACAGACTCAGAAGCAAGTGATTTTGGTGGACGTGTCGAGAGAGGCTGGATTTCAGAACCTTGCTAAACAGTGGGTGAGGCAGATGAGGCGGTCCAAGAAAGCATCAATTGGAGGTTTGTTAGGTTTGAGAAATAGTAGAATTGTGGGTTTTTCCATAGGTCAGGATAAAAGCTTGTGGATAGGATAGTCTTACATAGGAATGCTTCGGTGATAAGGAAGGATACTGGACATTCTCCGAGGTTCTGATAGGTTCTTCAGTCATGACCAGGGGATGTGTTGCGTTTTCTGTGCATTAATTGTTTCGGGTAATGTACCATGATTGAAGTGTTTAATTGTTTCTGTGGTATGTTGTGCAAATACTGGAATTTGAAAGCCTGGGGTGGGGTTGTAATATCAGTGATTTTTAGGACAATAGGGAATTGGGAACACCAAAGTGAAGGTCATGTGGAATAGAGAAGACGTGAGGCAGGTAAGTTGTAAAGCAGTTAACTTTGATCATGTTGTTGGGAAGAGGGTGGTTGTTGTAAAGGTTTAGGTAATAATGAAGATGGGATTGGATCATGCGAATCAGTGGGTTATTTTCCAGTACTTGGAAGATTTAAACGGGAGTGTGTTGCATGTCTGGTGCATGTCTGGCGCCAGTCCTAACATTTTTGGCATTGAGCAAATTTAGAATTTTTCACTCTATTTTCCACTGGCGTGAGAGTCTATCCCACTCATGAGGTAATGGGGAGAAGCAATATAGACGACAGGATTTTCTCAGAAGGACTGAAGCTTGTGTTAGTGTATATATATATATATATATATATATATATATATATATATATATATATATATATATATATATATATATATATATATATATATATATATATATATATATATGGATATAGCGTCTGCCATGGCCTTTCGTAAGAAGCTTGTGTGCATTGGGGATATCATCATGGTTATGGAGGGTTAGTGGGCGGTTCTCAATTTGGACAGTTATGAAGTCCCTGTAGGCATTCCAGCCACACAGAATTTGGCAAAAGCAATATTTCAATTGATATTTCGCAGGGGTCAAGGACCTAAAAAGGGATCACAGACAGGCAAACAAGGAGGTTGATAGATGATGTCTGTGCTGGTGCTGTTTTCGAGACAAATGTGCGATTCTAGGGGGACCATGTCACCTTGTAGGAAGTTCGTTAACTGATGCCAGTTTTGGGATTTTGCAGGGGATCTGCTGCATATATTGAAATAAGCGCCAATAATATGGGTGGGAAGGTACAATCGATGTGTGTGAGGCAGTCATAGCATATAGGACTGGTAGACTGGATGTGTACTGTGGCACACATGACAATTAAGGGTTTGAAGAATTCAATAAGGGTACGATGTAGAGTGGGATTATTGGATAAGGGATGTCACTGGGTGGGCATGTGCCTGTGGTGGCATGGGAAAGAGGGTTACCAGGATGGTAGAGGATATAAGGAGAAGTACGAATGTTATGGTTTCGTCGATGTTGATTTGTAGTAGGGTAGAGTGTGTATGGAAAGAGGCTTGTTGGTGCATAGAGAGTGGACGTTGCTGCAGGGGTTGCAATAACACTGTTGTGCTAAGATGAAAGTTCCACAGCTAGTGAAGAAGGGTTTATATGAGGGTGGATGAATGGATGAATAAAAAGTGAACCTGGTTGCGGGATTAAGTTTTTAACTGTTAAAGTGGAGTACAATCTAGGTGGCAAGGGAAATTACTGGGTTTTTGGCAGGTGTGGGTGTTTGGGAGTACAAAAATGGGGAATTGCATGTTATTCTCATCTGTGGAAGGCGGATGAAAGGAATCTTTGATGAGGCAGAGGGGAATGGTTAATTTTTGTTTGATGGGTGGGAGTTCTGCTTTGTATTTGGGAGAACAAGTGGGGTAGGAGTCACTGCAGGTGTTTTAGGTAGTGGTAATCGAAGGTCTGTACAGTGTTTCAGAAAGCGGGATTGTTTAATATGGGTTGAGGTTGGGGAAGGAAAGTTTGCAATCAGGATTGTGTTGGTTTTTGTGGAGTAGTCATTTGTGGCATCTGTAGAACTGAGCGAGACTTGGAGGGTTCAATTGCTTGGTGGCGGTTGTTGATGACAGCATCCTCTGTAAGTAGGCGATTAGTGCTGGGGGTCTATTTGGTGAGAAACGTGCATGAGAAAGGTGGGACTCTAATCGTTGAACATTTAGTGAGCGGATCGGATTTATAAAGTAGGTTTTGTGTGTGAAGACCGCCTCCTTTGCTTTGATCTTGAATCTCAAATTTGGGATCACGGCTATCAGGGTAGGAAAACGACAGGAATTGTTCAGATCGTGAGGAAGTGTGGTATCTGATGAGGACAAAATGTAAAATGTTAGATTTCGAGGAGTGGTCAGAGTGGAAGTTAGGATTAATCAATTCGATTAGGACAGATTATTTGGGAGAATCGGATTTGTGAGTTGTATTTCCTGATCCATTTTGATATTTAGGACACTTGGGAGATGAGGATTGTATGAGCAGGTGGGGATGAGAATGTAGGAGAGGGAGTGGTGTCCATGTTTTCAATATGATTAATTTATTTCTGGTTGTTTTTTTGGTCATATTGGTGGGAGGTGGGTGGGGAATACGTGAGGGAAGGATATGGTGAGCTACAGGTCCTTCCATTGGGCTTGATGGCGTAGGGTGAGTTGGAGGCTGTGATACTGTTTCCAGAGATACTACTATGGCACAGCGAACAGCTACTTTCACTGGCTGTGAGGGGAAAGTGGTAATTATTGGTTAAGTCAGAAGTGGCGGATTGGCAAAGTGAAAGAAAATAGATGGGGAAGATGACATTGGAAGCGTTGGGTAGGAGAATGAACGGAATACTGATAGGATTGAGACTGTTGGGAGAGGTGAGCGAACATCAGGTGATGCTCCAAGTGAGACAATTGGAGCAGAGGAAGGGTTGGTGCATAATATGATGGTGGTAGTGGGAGTCCATCCTAGATTTTGTAGCTTGGACGAGGGGAAGACCTAAATGAAATTCATGTCTGGAATGAGTTGATGCCTTCAGTTGAGAATGGTGGCAGCAACGAAGGCGCCCACGGCAGCGACGGCAGTGATCATGAAGGAGACGACGACAACGATGGTGACAGCGGTAGTGGCGACATCATTGACCATTGCAGGGAAATGAAATATAGACCACAGTGATACACAGATGAGGAGATGATAATACACAGATGACATGCTAATAATCAATAACACACACACACATACAAACTGTCGAAGAAAAACTGACCAACAAACACAAGGAAATTACTGGAGTAGCCTCTACTTAACAAAGGAACAAGTCACAACCTTTATATACTATGAATTATATAGCTAATATGGCATTATAAAATTAATATGTAGAAATAGAAAGATCATCATGCTGAGTACCATTCAATGCAGACTTTAGTTTATGTGCTTGTATTGTGGCGATTGTTGAGCATATGAACAATGCGACCAGATACTTGGGGTATATACACTACTGGCCATTGCTACACCAAGAAGAAATGCAGATGATAAACGGGTATTCATTGGACAAATATATTATACTAGAACTGACAAGTGATTACATTTTCACGCTATTTGGGTACATAGATTCTGAGAAATCAGTACCCAGAACAACCACCTTCGGCTGTAATAATGGCCTTGATGCGCCAGGTCATTGAGTCAAACAGAGGTTGGATGGCGTGTACAGGTACAGATGCCCATGCAGTTTCAACACAATAAAACAGTTCATCAAGAGTAGTGACTGGCGTATTGTGACGAGCCAGTTGCTCGGCCACCATTGACCAGACGTTTTCTGTTGGTGAGATATCTGGAAATGTACTGGCCAGGACAGCAATAGAACATTTTCTGTATCCAGAAAACAGTTCATCAAGAGTAGTGACTGGCGTACTGTGACGAGCCAGTTGCTCGGCCACCATTGACCAGACGTTTTCTGTTGGTGAGATATCTGGAAATGTGCTGGACAGGACAGCAATAGAACATTTTCTGTATCCAGAAAGACCCGTACAGTGGCTGCAACATTCGGTTGTGCATTAGCCTGCTGAAATGTAGGGTACCGCAGGGATCTAATGAATGGTAGAGCCCCGGGTCGTAACACATCTGAAATGTAACGGCCACTGTTCAAAGTGCCGTAGATGCGAACAAGAGGTGACCGAGACGTGTAACCAATGGCACCCCATACTATCACGCTGGGCGATACACCAGTATGCCGATGACAAATACAGGCTTCCAATGTGCGATGTCGCCAAACACGGATGTAACCATCATGATGCTGTAAAAAGAATCTGGATTCATCCGAAAAAAGTGACGTTTTGCCATTCGTGCACCTAGGTTCGTCGTTGCGTACACCATCACAGGCGCTCCTGTCTGGGATGCAGCGTGGCAGGCATGGTCTCTGAGCTGATAGTCCATGCTGCTGCAAACGGCGTCGAACTGTTGGTGCAGATGCTTGTTGTCTTGCAAACGTCCTCCACTCAGGGATAGAGACGTGGCTGCACGATCCGTTACAGCCATGCGGATAAGATGCCTGTTATCTCGACTGCTAGTGATACGAGGCCGTGGGATCCAGCACGATGTTCCGTATTGCCCTCATGAACCCACCGATTCCATATGCTGCTAACACTCATTGGAGCGCGACCAACGCGAGCAGCAATGTTGTGACACGATAAACCGGCACTCGCGATAGGCTACAATCCGACCTTTATTAAAGTCGGAAACGTGATGGTACGCATTTCTTCTCCTTACACGAGGCATCACAACAACGTTTCACCTGGCAACGCAGGTCAACTGCTGTTTGTGTATGAGAAATCGGTTGGAGACTTTCCTCATGTCAGCACATTGTAGGTGTCGCCACCGGCGCCAACCTTGTGTGAATGCCATGAAAAGCTAATCATTTGCATATCACAGCATCTTCTTCCTGTCGGTTAAATTTCGCATCTGTAGAACGTCATCTTCGTGGTGTAGTAAACGTAATGGCCAGACAGACTATGATTTCAATATTACAGGGATAGTTCCCTGCTGCTGCATTTCTCTTTGGATATCTGTACAGATATCTTAGATTACATAAGATAAACTGAAATTTAAACTTTGACTACAGGCATTGATTATCAAAAATATGACATGGGAAATTTGCAAAATGAGGCAACCACTGCCTGACTGTGTTGGTATGATTATATTAAATATAAATTCTATTCCTCACCATATACCGCAATAGTGGTATGATAATCAATTTTATGTAAAGATTCTATGTCATTGTTCTTCTGTAGGTCTGAGGATAGCCATTTAATTTTCTGAATCTACTGAATCAATTTGTGCTAGGAAGCGGTTTAGACAAGAGAACAATTTTTTCGTAAGAATACTTTAACTAAACAGTATTTTCAGATTGTCCCCGCCATCAACAACAATGTAAGGTAATCTTAGAGAAAAATAATATATACATTGAATTTTAAATGTAATTATCTGAAGTGGATTCCGAGATAGGAGCACATTACATACTGAAAAATATTTTGTAACGATGACTTAATGGTAGGAGTGTAATATAGTGTACATTGTAGGTGGGTATTTAAACACACAAATCTCACACTAAGGCTGTCCCTTGCTTGAACACGCTGATTCATTTGTTACTACTGGTCAGTACCGACAACATTGTTAGTGTAAAGACACGGAAAACATAACGAAATAAACGAAAATATGAAGGAATAAATTTGTATGTTTACATAGAAATCGATAATTGCAAAACAAAACAGATGGAGGGTTGGTGGCCGGTTCTCAATTTGGACACCTATAAAGTCCCTGTGGGCTTTCCACTCGCTACAGAATTACTGAAAAGCAATGTTTCAAGAGGTTGTTTGGAAGGGTCAAGAAACTCCAAAGGGATCACGGACATCAGCAGTCAGACAACCAAGGAAGTTGGGAGATGATGTTGCGTGTGTGTACTTAAATTTAGTATGTATTCTGTCTTCTTTAGCTGGGTGGATGTCTCCTTATGTTCGATCATTTTTTTGCGTTACTTCTTTGTTATGTAACTGAGTGACAATCTCAGGATTAAAGTTACTTTTGTATGTTATGTATTGAAGTATTCCAAGTTCTTTATCAGTCAACTAATTTATACAAAACAAAGATAGAACATAAAACTTTTGAACATTCAATTCAATTCAACAACACTCATATTTGACTCAAGAATTTAAAAAAAAGCATAACGAACATCCAATTCACAGATACCGAAACAAATTTACTCGAGAAAGGAATCAAAAAGATATCCTACGTAAATTTTGTAGCAAATCTATTCAAGTATGTAGTTAATTATTATTCAAAAGAGGTATATTGGCTGGCCAATACTTACCTTTTTGATGTACTGCCGATAGTTACACTCAGAAAAAAGGAGGAAAATAACGAGCTATCGGAACTGTGTTCCTTCTTCAGAGAGAGAGGAAAAAAAAAAAAAGGAATGGGAAAGGAAGGAAAAGGTAATTCACGACCTAGGTCATGAGGATGGTGTTACGGTTGTGGAAGTCAGAGATACTGTGTAGTAACTATCGGCAGTACAGCAAAAAGGTATGTACTGGCCAGCCAATCTATCTCTTTTGTATAATAATTTATCATCTCTGTGGAGAATTTCCATATTAAACAAGTGTGTAATTACAAACACAATGGTTGCAACTGACTGTACAGAATTACCTGTCACAAAATAGAATTAACTTATCGCCATTGTAGCTGAAGTAATACATAATCAATTAAACAGCAATAAACTCACAGTAAGACGAATCATAGAAAATAAAACGTATAACAGAATAAAAAGCTAATAGGTAACCGAGCTGAAGCCATTAAATTTGAGAAAGGCAATAGTATAGTCATAAAGAAACAAAATTATTAAAAAAACAAAAGAGATTTATTTATTTATTTTTAAGAATATAGTATTACTGAAATGACACAAAATCCAACAAATAAATTTGTTACACAAATTTAAAAAAATTATCAAAGACTGCAATTTGATACTGACTATTTCAGAAAAGAAATCAATAATTCTAAAGAACCCATGTACAAAAACATTAAAAGTTATGCCTAAGTAAACAAACCATTATTTCCTATGAATCATATATTAAATTTATCAATATTTTTTCGTAAATAGCGAATTTCACTTTGCGTCACTGTATAAGGTATGGATGTTCTACCAAATGGTGCCATATGAAAATTTGTGCCGAGCCGGGACTCGAACCCGGGTTTCGCGGTTTTCGCAAGCTGTCGCCTTAACCACTAGGCTACCCGAATACGACTACAGGACCGTTCAAAACTTCCATATGCCACACTGACAGCACTTATAAGTCAACTACATTCATCCCTTAGCACTCGCAGCTTAGTCTGTATTCCCGCACCAGGGAGAATGAAAACAACGAGACATTAACCTACGCTTTAATCGTCATTGCCTCGCTTAGGCATCTGTTAAATTACTGTATGGTGACGATTTACAGTGATGATATATTTATCAATATTTTTTCGGACTCATAAGTGCAGTAAGTGTCGCATATGGAAGTTAGGGTCGTTCCTGGAGTCGTGTTCGGGTAGCCTAGTGGTTAAGGCGACCGCTCGCGCAAAGCTGGAAACCCGGGTTCGAGTCCCGGCCCGGCACAAATTTTCATATGTCACCATTTGGTAGAACATCTATACCTTATACAGTGACGCAAAGTGAAATTCGCTATTGTGAATATATCAACACTGTAAATCGTCACCATACAGTAATATATTAAATTGTATAAATTACCCATTATACCTGTCGTTAAACTTTCAAAACGCTATAAAAATAATGTAACTCGTCAGAATAACGTCAAATAGCATTCCAATATTATCAGAGAAGGGAGTAACGTATGGAAGATAAATATTGTGAAAGCTGATCAACAGAGGGCGCTGTATGTGTCACAATATGTAAAGCAAGACATCTGTCATTCGCTCGACCCATTGAAGCCGGTATAAACACCCGGGTACACGGCTCTTTCTCATTTCGCACCTGAGCCATTCGCCTTGACTATCTCAACACAGGATCGCGCTCTGATTGTAAAGCTCTTTTACAAGGATGGTGACTGTGAACAAGTCGCATGAGGAAGTTCTGGATACTGTAGGGTTTGAAAAAAAAAGCTTTGGTTTGATGACCGCTGTGGTGTGCAACCTCGTAGAGCGACGAAACGAATTGATTCGACGTCAGTGGAACAAGTAGCCACACCAATGGTGGTGTGTAAACGTGTAATGCACGGAGAACTGCCCGGACATTGGACAAACCAGTGAGCACGCTGCGTAAAATCCTACGAAACATCCTTCTTCGCTATTCATTTTATTGACAGACGAAGTCCTTTTGCATCTGCACGGATATGTCAATACACACAATTGTCGAATATGGACAACAGGAATCAAATGTTCAAATGTTTGTTAAGCTTATTGGACTTAACTACGGGGTCATCAGTCCCTAAACTTACAAATTACTTATGAACTACTTACGAACTATGACGGCACAAATATCCATGCCCGAGGGGGGATTCGAACCCCCGACCGTAGTGGCCGTGCAGACCGTGACTGTAGCGCCTCAGTCCCCTCGGCCACCGCGGCCGGCCAACAGGAATCCACGCGCAAATCAACCAGTACCGCTTCATCCTGAAAAGGTCACTGTGTGATGCGGATTTGCGGCATCATTTATCATAGGGCCATATTTTTTAGAAGAGACTGGTGCTTCAGGTCCTGTTACCTGTGCCATCACTGGTAAGCGCTATGAGCACCATACGGGGGATATTGTCTGGTTCACTAACGGGATTGTCTGGTTCACTAACGGGTCAAAATCGGATCAAGGCGTTGGGGCCGGGGTATACGGGGTGCAGCCAAGACTGGAGGGCGTCATCCCTTTAGGGAAACTGGCCTCAGTATTCCAGGCCGAAATCACTGCCTTCAGGGCATGTGTGGAGGAGAATTTGCGTAGGTGCTACAAATATCGTACCATCTATATCTATTCAGACTGCCAGGCAGCCCTGAGATCACTGGCAGCTCCTGCAACAAGGTCTAAAATTGTTGCAGAATGTCACAGTGTTCTGGTAGAGCTAGGGGAAAACAATAGAGTAAACCTATTGTGGGTCCCTGGCCACTCGGGGATCAGTGGCAACGAACATGCCGACAGATTAGCCAGGATGGGGGCAGAGACTCCATTTATTGGACCGGAACCTGTCCTAACAATCACCAAGGCAATGATCAAATTGGAGCTACGTAAATGGCTCAGAAGAAAGCACGTAGAATATTGGACCAAAGTCCATCAACAAAAACATGACAAGGTAATGATGTCAAAGTCATGTTTTAAAAGAAGCTCTGCAATCCTGGGTCTGAACAGGAGAGAGATTAGATTCATGGTTGGATTGCTGACAGGCCATGGCAATTTCAAAAAACACCTACATACAATGGGAATAACAGAAGAGGACCCTAAATATAGGATCTGTGATGCCGGGGATGAAACTGCATCACATCTAATCTTCGAATGCACTGCATTGGAGAGTAAAAGGCACAGAACATTTGGGACAACCAGACCCGAAGTAATTGTGTCTAATAAAGAACTGGTAAAGGGACTCCTTGCACTGTTCAAGGGCATTGGTTGGCTTTACTAGATATACAGGGAGCGATACCGAACAATAAACTTAGTTTCGGTGCGGGCAGTGGCGGGTTGGACCAAGACTGTTTTGGCTTCCCTGGAAAAATCAAATCAAATCAAATCCAGCACTATGAGTGTCTTTTGCACAACCACGTCATTCTAGCTCTCCAACAACATGGATGGGATCATTTTTATATTAGACTAGCTGTAAACCCGGCGTTGCCTGGGTGTTTATTTATCCTACACTCTCGTAGTCCACATCCCCTTTCCCCCTCTCACTGCGTCCACCTCTTTCTCTCCCACCTCGCATTCGGGAGCATGGTGGTTCAAATCCACCTCCGGCCGTCCAAATTTAGGTTTTCCGTGATTTCCCTAAATCACTCCAGGCAAATGCCGGGATGGTTCCTTTCAAAGGGCACGGCCGATTTCCTTCCCATCCTTACGCAAAACTCCGAGCGTTAGCTCCGTCTCTAATGACCAAGCTGTCGACGGGACGTTAAACACTAAGTTTCCTTCCTTCCTTCCTTTCCAATGACCACGTTGTCGACGGGACGTTAAATCCTAAGATTCCTTCTCCCACCCCTCTGTTCGTTTCCACCTTTCCTTCTCTCGGGAAAGTTTTCTGCAAGGTACCCTCTGTCATGTACAATACAAAAATTTATGTACCAGTGATCTTCTTGGTTTAATGGTCATGTGTGCAAAAATTCATAAAGATTTGAGCCAACCTACGCATTTTGTAAAATACCGTAAGTACCCTTCACCATCCACCGAACGAAATTTTATACAGACAGTGACATTCCTCTTGTTATTAAAGTAGAGTGTGCTAAATTTCATCAATTTCGGAACAATACTATAGATTTCTATGCAATAGAAATGCATGATCACATCGAAAAACGCAATTTGTTGTTCCCAAATATTCCAGTTTTATTTCATACAATCCTTGTTCTGAAAATAACGAGGAAAAAAAGCGAAGGATCTCTGAAATCGGTCAAGCCGAGTGTGGCCAAGTTATTTATGGATCCATTTTTACGTTGCAAAGTACTGCCCCCCCCCACCCACCCACCCATACACCGAATGAAACTTAAGGTAAACGGTAACCTTACTCTTGTTTTGAAGCTCACGCGTGCGAAATTTCCTGAGGATCGCAATGAAACTGTAGATTTCGTTAGTCTGTAGGGGAAGTATGCTCCGCCATGCACCTATCATAAAATACTTTCTTAGCTGGCGTTTTCTACATATAAACTACATTCCTGCCAAATTTCAGCTTCTTAGGTGAAGTAATTTTTCAAGATTTCGTATTTAGTCAGTCAGTGAGTGAGTGTCCTATCGCTTGTATATAGATAGAGATTAAGAAAACAGATTGCTTAATTTTGGATTTTGGAGTAAGAAGGCAGACTTGCAGAAAAAAAACATATTAACATGAAAATCTGAAGTGCTAACTTTATTTGATACAAGGTCATGCCTGATGTTCGAAATTACATGCAATCTTTGTAGCAGTCCCTGACTGCTCCAATTTTCCAGTAATTGACGCATAAATCTGGGTATTCCCACGCGGTGGCCTCTCATTATTTATAACGTCATATATCCTTAGCTATGTGCTGTGCTCTTTTAATTTTAGGTCAGGAACCTTCGTGGACGTACGGTGAACAGTTCACCAAAGTTTCATTACAATCGAATAAATGGTTTATGAACACACAGAGGACATACAAACACACACACTTTATATATATATATATATATATATATATATATATATAGCGCAACCATGAATAACACTACCTCCAAAGTCAAGTTTAGGTGTGAACTCTCAGCGAGCTTTCCCATCCAGACAGGAGTCACGCAGGGGGATGGCCTCTCGTGCACCCTCTTCAACTGGGTTCTGGAAAAAAATAATCAGAGAATGGACTTCCACATTGTCACCAGAAGCTGGACTGAAGGTTGGCTACAAGAAAGATAACCTCATTGTATCATGTCTAGCCTTCGCTGATGATCATACCCTTTTGGCCACCAGCATGGAGGAGGCTACTCATCAACTACAGAGCCTGTACAATGTTGCAGTAAAAACCGGCTTGAAAATCAACATACAGAAGACTGAGTTCATGAGCAATATCAAACAGGCTCCTTCTACAATCCCACTAGGAAACAATAATATCTGTAAAGTTCTTGTAGTCAAGTACTTGGGAGAATAGATTTCAGCAAGTGAGAGCGAAACCTTGGCCACAGACGCCAGGTGTACCAAGTTAGAGGGAGCCTATGATTCCTGCAAGAATATCTGTACCTCCAAGTACCTATCCAAGAACTTAAAACTGAAGCACTACAACTCGGTAATAAGACCCTCTGCACTCTATGCTTCCGAGTGCGTCTTGATGAATCGAAAGTTCCCATTCAGGAAACTAGAACTTAGGCAGATTCTGAGGAGAATATTAGGACCCATAAGAGAGGAATACGGGACTTACAGAATCAGGCACAATAACGAATTGTATGAACACCAGGAAGACATAGCCACATGTATGAGGAAAAGGCGACTGACCTTCTATGGGCACATGACCCGCCTGAATCACTCAAGGCTCACCAAGAAGATCCTCACAGTGACAACCAGGGGAAAGGCGTCCAAACCCAAGTGGTTCACCTCTGTTAGATCAGCCTTAGGGGAACTGCAGATCCCATTACAGATAACCGACACCCGAATGGAAAACCGTCAGGCCATCCTACATGGAGTCTTCCCACTATCTCTCACAAGCAAGAAGTGTACAGGCAGCACCAGACCTAAATGGACGGATGAGAGGAAGCAGGCTCACAGCCAGAAGATGAAGGCGTACTGGGCCAAGAAAAAGAAGACCTAGCTGAGAGTTATGACGAGCCTCGTGGTCCCTAGTAGGCCGAAATGAACTGAAAAAAAAAAGCGCACTTCCGAACATCGCAAAACAAGTTAAGCAGCTGCCCAATCGCCATTCCGGAAATGTTAGCCGCCTTACGGAAACACTTCCATCAGTTATTGAACATGCTGTTTGTCCAATTCGACTTGTTGCAGAAAACAGTGGACAGCATATTAAACTTGTTTTGTGCCAGTCACTAGAAAATTAAAAATCAGATTTGAATTTGATTGATGCTTTTTATGAAGTTTTTGGGCTCAGAACAATTAAAAACTAATGTTATTGACGTTTTTATGCAGGTTTTGCCCTCAGGTCAATCAAAAACCAATTTTTCCCATCCGATGTGATACGACTTCTCCGTGGTGGACGGGCTGAGGTAACTAACAGTATCACACCTGTACACCCATGCACACTGAGTAGTACAGGTTGTTTAACGTCTAAATTGCACCTTAGGCATTGTTGTATGGTTCGTTTGTCATTTGTAGTCAATCACTATTAAATTGTAATACGTACAACGCCATCTATTGTTAAATTTTCACGCTACTTATTTCTGTCATACGCTTTCCCCTGTCCTACGATAATATTCCGTTGCAGTTTGACGTCATTCTGTTTAGTGGTGTTATTTTAACAGCGTTTTAAAAGCTAAACTTTAATTATAATCACCCTGTACAGTATCACCAAAATAATAAATAGAATGCTAACAAAACTTAGGCAACATACCTTCAAGAAAAAAGTACACAGTGAAAACTGGCTGATAAAATAAATACATCAATATCCCAAAAAATTCTACGTGTGTTTCACTTGTTATCACAAACCTAAACACCAATATTACAATAAAAGAAATAATAAACATCTCAAATGAAAACTTTCTAAAATGTGGCAAATTTTTCATCGTAGTGACAAACGAAATTATTAATCTCCTAACAAATCTTTTCTTTGACCTATTTCTAATTATACAGTAACAAAATGTATACTTAAACAGATGAAGTTATGGGGAGTTGCATAGCAAGTACATTAGCAAATTAAATTAACCTAAGTACAACACAAACACACTCATGCTCGAGGGAGGACTCGAACCTCCAACGGAAAGCAACGGCGCGATCCGCTGCAAGGCACCCTCGAGCGGCCGGCCGGTTTTCTTTTACGTTAAGTGGTACATGCAGAAATTATTAAGTACGAGGTCAATTTTCGCATTTATCGTCCGATTTCAAATGGAATAACCCAGACACGGCAGCACACACCATAGTTATACATGCAGTCAAGCAAAAGTTCACATACTGAAATTTTACAGAACTTGTTAACCCCAAACTGGAGAAAGTTTACTTGAGGTTTGAGGGAGAAACAATCGGAATCAATCAAATATGTGAGCGTTATAGTAAGGGATAGTTTTCACAATTAATGCAAAAGATTTTGGTGGAAAGAGAATATGTAGTCTCTTGACAGATACAAAAGTTTCATTTTTGTGCATGTCGAGTGAATTGATGTCCCGCCTTACGTACACACTCGTACACTTGACGAGAGAGTGCCTTTGCCAGCCGGTTGTTCAGGTGGAGTTAAATAAATATATTCTCGTCAAAACGTGTGCTCGCCCTCGCCTTCTGTGAGATCGCGGTAGCCACAACAGTGTTCTCGCCGTCAACCTGTCGTGACTTCCGGACTTTTTGCGAACCCTACTGCTGCCGTGCTCATTTCGTGACACTTTCCACGGCCATACAACTCGTAAAGAGTTGGCGTGACCTGATTTAAAATGTACTGGCTCGCGGTCTCGCTGACAATAATAAAAATGTGTAACGGAAATGAGTCACTCAATAAGTATCTTGTATTGTTTGCTATAGAAGGAATGATAATAGTATATGTATTTATTTTATTTAGTTGAGGCTATCGATTTTATATTGTTTGAAAAAATTATGCGTTCTCGAGTTGCTTCATTTATTAGTAAAAATAAAATTCTAACAAAATGTTAGTTTGGGTTTCAAAAAAGCTTTTCAATAATTTCACCGATGAAATATTAAATGCTTTGAATAACCGGACATGACCAGTTGAGATCTCTCAAAGGCTTTTGACTGTGTAAATCATGGTATTATTCTAGACAAGCTTAAGTATTCTGGTATGACTGCGACAGTGCACAAATGGTTTGAATCGTACTTTACTGGAAGAGTGCAGAAAGTTGAAATACGCAGTTCACATGATACAGAAGAAACAATTAATTCCTCTAACTGGGGAGTTATCAAAATGGGGTTCCACAAGGTTCGATCTTGAATCCATTGCTATTCCTAATATACATTAATGACTTGCCATTCTACGATCGCAACTATGCTAAGTTAGTTCTTTCTACTAATGATACAAGTATAGCTAGCACGCCTGACAAACAGGAATTAACTGATGAAATTGTAAATGATATCTTTCAGTAAAGTGGTTGTCTACAAATGGACTCTCATTAAACTTTGATAAAACTCAGTATTCAAATGTTCAAATGTTTGTGTAGTCTATGGGACTTAACTACGGGGTCATCAGTCCATAAACTTACAAACTACTTATGAACTACTTACGAACTAGGACGGCACAAAATATCCATGCCCGAGGGGGGATTCGAACCCCCAACCGTAGTGGCCGTGCAGACCGTGACTGGAGCGCCTCAATCCCCTCGGCCACCGCGGCCGGAAAACCCAGTATATTCAGTTTCATATAGTAAATGGAATGACACCATTAATAAATTTAGACTTTTTACATAAATCTGTAACTAAGGTAGAATATTCAAAATTTTTAAGTGTTTGCATTGATGAAGAATTGAATTGGGAGAAACACATTGAAGATCTACTGAAACGTTTGAGTTCAGCTACTTATGCTATCAGGGTCATTGCAAAATTTGCTGATAAAGATCTCAGTAAATTAGCTTACTGTCCCTATTTGCATTCACTGCTTTCATATGGAATCACATTCTGGGGAAATTCAACATTGAGTAAAAAAGTATTCACTGCACAAAAGCTTGTAATCAGAATAATTGCTGTAGCCCACGCAAATCATGATGCAGACGTTTATTTAGGGATGTAGGGATCTTTACTGTAGTTTCACAATATATATATATATATATATATATATATATATATATATATATATATATATATATATATATATATATATTTGTTATTAACAATCCAATCCAATTCAAAATTAATAGCAGTGTACACAGCTACAACACTAGGAGAAAGGGTGATATTGACTGTTCAAGGTTAAATGTACCTTTGGCACAGAAAGGGTTGAATTATGCTGCCACAAAAGTCTTCGGTTACTTATCAAGTAGAATCAAAAGTCTGACAGCCAACTGGTATTTAAAAAGAAAATAAAGGAATTCCTGAATGGCAATTCCTGAATGGCAATTCCGGAATGGCGCAGTGGAACCGATTGCGCCGGCGTCTGAGATGACGTCGGTGTGAGGGCTCTGTCCGCCGTGGTCGTCACTTCGTTACGTTAGCTAGATTTACTCTTTATTAACCCAATCGCTGGTTCCCAAGCTTTGCTAAGATTATAGCCACAGTCACGGTTTATGAGACCGTCACTTGTGCGAATTTCAATGGCCTCTCTAACGACGCTGTCCCAGTATCTTGATGTCTGTACCAGAATCCTAGTGCGTTCATACCCCATCGCATGATTTTCCGACAAACAATGTTCAGCGACCGCCGACTTGCTCGGATACATCAATCGTGTGTGCCTCTGGTGTTCAATGCATCGATCCTCGCCGGTACGCATCGTCTGTCCAATATATGACTTTCCACACTGACACGGAATCTGGCACACGCCGGCCTTCCTCAAACCAAGATCGTCTTTGGCGCTCCCCACCAGTGCACGAATTTTATTCGGCGGACAAAAAACAGTCCCAGCCTGATGTTTTTTCAAAATGCGGGCGACCTTCCCCGAGAGTGCGCCGGTATATGGAACGAACGCAGTGCCTACATCCTCCCTCGTGTTTTCATCCGTTTCCACAGTTTGTGATGTAGTGGTTGGGCGGAGAGCTTGCTGAATCTGCCACTCTGAGTACCCATATTTTCGCCAAGAAACTGCTACCTCAAGGTCCGGTACCGCCAAGACTTTATGGACTCCCTAAGGTTCACAAAGATGGGGTGCCGTTACGTCCCATTGTCAGTAACATCAGGGCACCTAAATATTTGTTGGCCAAATACTTGACGGGAATATTAAGTCCTTATGTGGGTAAATGCCCTCATGACATCCGTAATTCCGTGGATTTTGTTAAACGCCTTAACAGCTTCAGGCTGGACGAGTCAGATATCATGGTTAGTTTTGACGTCGTTTCGTTGTTTACGAGTGTGCCCCTTCGAGAGTCACTAGATTTGATTGGACGGAAGTTTGATGAGAAGACCACCGAACATTTTAGGCATGTCTTGACCTCCACGTATTTTATTTTCAATGGCGAATACTACGAACAAACGGAGGGAGTCGCCATGGGTAGTCCACTCTCCCCTGTGGTCGCAAACTGTACATGGAGAATTTCGAGGAGAAAGCCCTGGCATCGTTTGAATGGAAACCTACTTGCTTTTTCCGTTAGGTGGACGACACTTTTGTCATTTGGCCACATGGTATGGATAAACTCCTTGACTTCCTCACACATCTGAACTACATACACCCCAACATTAAATTCACTATGGAGACTGAAACGGAGGGTAAATTGCCGTTCATTGACGTCTTGGTCAATAGAAGAGCTGATGGCACCCTGGGTAATAGTGTATATCGGAAGACAACGCACACTAATCTGTATTTACACGCAGACAGCTGTCACCACCCTTCACAGAGAAATGGGGTACTTATAACTCTAGTACATAGGGCGCGCACTATCTCCGACGCAGAGAGCCTACCTCAGGAATTGGAACACCTGAGAACTGTATTTCGAAAAAATGGGTACTCAGAGTGGCAGATTCAGCGGGCTCTCCGCCCAACCACTACATCACAAACTGTGGAAACGGATGAAAACACGAGGGAGGATGTAGGCACTGCGTTCGTTCCAAATACCGGCGCACTCTCGGGGAAGGTCGCCCGCATTTTGAAAAAACACCAGGCTGGAACTATTTTTTGTCCGCCGAATAAAATTCGTGCACTGGTCGGGAGCGCCAAAGATGATCTTGGTTTGAGGAAGGCCGGCGTGTGCCAGATTCCGTGTCAGTGTGGAAAGTCATATATTGGACAGACGATGCGTACCGGCGAGGATCGATGCATTGAACACCAGAGGCACACACGATTGGTGTATCCGAGCAAGTCGGCGGTCGCTGAACATTGTTTGTCGGAGAATCATGCGATGAACGCACTAGGATTCTGGTACAGACGTCGAGATACTGGGACTGCGTCGTTAGAGAGGCCATTGAAATTCGCACAAATGACGGCCTCATAAACCGTGACTGTGGCTATAATCTTAGCAAAGCTTGGGAACCAGCGATTGAGTTAATAAAGAGTAAATCTAGCTAACGTAACGAAGTGACGACCACGGCGGACAGAGCCCTCACACCGACGTCATCTCAGACGCCGTCGCAATCGGTTCCACTGCGCGGCCGCGGCGCGGGGCGCGGACCGCGGAGCGGTCGCTCCGCGGGCCGAGGGTATTTAAATGGCCCGCTACCGGGATAGAACCCAGTTCCCTTCGAGCAGCCGTAGCGTGCGGATCTCTGTGCCGGCGCGTTTCCAGGAGCTCAGTCCGTCAGTTCACCTGATGATGGCGACATGTATGATCGCCGAAATATTGTACCCGTTGGATACTATAGACCGGCAGTACACCCGTGGATATGTTGATTATCAAATACGCCGGGAGAAACCAAAAGAATACTTAAACGAATATAAAGTAAGGTGGCAAAAAATATTTAAAAAAATTGATAGAAAAGTACGCCTGAGGCGGTAACAAATATATTGGCAAGATACATCACTGACTTTGCAATATAATTAGACCGAAATTCGCAAGAAATATTCATCGTCGAAACTAGCACAAAATTCACCACAGAAATTCACTCTTGGAAAATGAAAAAAGAACACCATGAATTCTTCGACCCAGCAAGGAGAAATTTTATTGAAAGATTATTCAGGATGTATGCAACACAGACCACACAGACAGAGGCATACGCACCTGAGTACAGTCAGCAGAGCGTTTGCGATGTCGACGCTAGTACCCTGTGTACCCTTCTTTTTCAGCAATCCAAGCGGCAATTCTCCCATGAAGATGATCGCAGAGGAACCCAATGTAATCTTGCAGAATGGCCTGCCATGCAGATTCTACCCGGTGCCTCAGTAGGACCAGATTTCGTGCCGGTCGTGCTGACAGCGCAAGATGACGTTCTATACAGCCCTATACATGCTCAATTGGGCGGGGGGGGGGGGAGAGGGGATCTGGAGATCGTGCTGCCAAGAATAGTTGACGAAAACCTTGAAGAACGTATTGGGTCATACGGGATACATGTGGACGTGCATTGTCCTGTTGGATAAGCATAACGCCTCGTTGGTGCATGAACGGTAACAAGACGGGTTAAATGATGTTTTAATGTACCGTGCATTGTTCAACGTCCCTCGTCGTCCACCAGAGGAGAACGGTCAGTTTAGGATATGACCTCCTCACATCACGATGTCGAGTGTCGGCTCCGTATGCCTCTGTCGTATACACTGTAGGGCAGAGGTCGGCAAATAATCTTAGATGGGCTCCGGATACTTTTTAAAATATTTATCGAGGTCCAGAAGTAAAACCTCATAATTATTATTAATTTTTGTTTCAATTTTCTCTCACAGAATAGTATGAAATACAATAGTCGGTAACATTTGTATTCTAAAATACCATAAACAGTCATAATCTTTACTTATTTCTTTTATTTTATTTGAAATTTCACTTTCAAACTAATACGAAATAAAATAGATGTGAAAGAAAAATGTATAGAAAATATAGAAGTAGTTATATTATTGGCTATTAATTTTTATTTTCACTCACAGAAAGTATGAAATAGAATGGATAGTCGAACTTTTCTTGTAAATCCAGAGAAAAGTCATATTTTTAATTTTCACTAATAAATTATGAAATACAATGAAATGTCCATATTTCTGTTAAAAAGTAATGGAAGAAATTACATTTGGAGTGTTGAGCCAGTTTCTTAAAGTTAGGTTCAGGTGTGCGGCAGCTTAACGCGAATAGTGTCCTCCAGGACGTGCTGTGTGAAAGACCGCTGCTGCCGATTGAACTAGCCCCAAGTTTTGTAAAGTAGTTTCACGCTTTCGTTCGTTGATAGCACATAAATGGTGTTTAATGGTTACACCCTGACCGCTTAAATAGACGTTTCAGAATGAAACTTTCACTCTGCAGCGGAGTGTGCGCTGATATGAAACTTCCTGGCAGATTAAAATTGTGTGCCGGAACCAGGACTCGAACCTGGGACCTCCGCCTTTCGCGGCAAGCGCACTACCGACTGTGCTATCCCGACACGACTCACGATGCCGCAATGGCAAAACGTCATCTTTTCGGATGAATCCAAGTTCTTTTCTTTTTACAGCATCATGATGGTTACATCCGTGTTTGGCGACATCGCGGTGAACGCACATTGGAAGCGTGTATTCGTCATCGGCATACTGGCGTATCGGCCAGTGTGATGGTATGGGGTACCATTGGTTACACGTCTCGGTCACCTCTTGTTCGCATCTACGGCACTTTGAACAGTGGCCGTTACATTTCAGATGTGTTACGACGCGTGGCTCTACCCTTCATTAGATCCCTGCGGTACCATACATTTCAGCAGGATAATGCACAACCGAATGTTGCAGGCACTGTACGGGCCTTTCTGGATACGGAAAATGTCCTATTGCTGTCCTGGCCAGTACATTTCCAGATCTCTCATGAACTGAAAACGTCTGGTCAATGGTGGCCGAGCAACTGGCTCGTCACAATACGCCAGTCACCACTCTTGATGAACTGTGATATCGTGTTGAAGCTGCATGTGCATCTGTACCTGTACACGCCATCCAAGCTCTGTTTGACTCAATGCCCTGGCGTATCAAGGCCGTTATTACGGCCAAAGGTGGTTGTTCTGGGTACTGATTTCTCAGAATCTATGCACCCAAATTGCGTGAAAATATAATCACTTGTCAGTTCTAGTATAATATATTTGCCAATGAATACCCATTTATCATCTGCATTTCTTCTTGGTGTAGCAACTTTATTGGCCAGTAGTGTATATATCCCAAGTATCTGACCGCATTGTTCATATGCTCAACAATCGCCACAATATAATCACATAAAGTAAAGTCTGCATTGAATGGTAATCAGCATGATGATCTTTCGCGCTGCCCTGAACGGAGAAACAAACGCGTACGACCATCACTGGGACCGTCTTCATTCGTCCTGTCGCGACACCACTGGAAACAGGCTGAATGACGTCGGAGCGTGAGCGGAATACGCCCTGAAAGCAATAATGATCGTCCACCATGGTGTGAGGAGCCTGCCCGTTCTACTCTGAAGGTCGTCAAAGGAGCATTGAACAGTGCACGGTACACTGAAACCATCATTCAACCCGTCTTGCTATCGTTCATAGACCAACCAGGTGATATGCTTTTCCAACAAGACAATACATGTCCGCATGTATCATGTACACCCAACATGCTCTTGAAGGTGTACGTCAGCTACTCTGGCCAGCACGATCCTCAGATCTGTCGCCCACTGAGCATGTTTGAGACTGGAAAGGCTATGTTAAACAGAGAGCGGGCAGCCCTCGCGGGCAGTTCGCGCGGGCACTGCGTTGCACTCTGCCTCACCGCCTCAGTCAAACAAAGCGGGCAGCGGGCAGGCTGTGGTTTTCTACAGGGACCGCGGCGGGCAAGGAGGAGCATTGTGGCGCAAAACAAACAAACTGATCGATCTGGTGCGTCCAAAGCCATTCCTCTGTCACACTTGACTCAAAATACAAAAATGTGTCTAATAAGACAGACAGTTGGAAGGAGATATGCAGAAGTCTGAACAGAACAGGTATTAATTTATTTTTCATAATTACAAACCAATGTATACCTACTTATCTAATCCAAACTATTACATGAAAATGAATTAAGCGAAATATTGAAAATTACAGTACATTTCTGGTTGTGTTGTGCAAAATACAGTTAAAAACGTAAGAACAACGATGTGGTTGGACAAACATCAACGCAGATGGTGCAGAAGGTAGTTGTTGCCTGCCAACTGAACATACATCTTGATGCCAATACCTTGTCACTCGTTATTGACAAAATAAGCAAGAAATTGTTTTCTATTTTAGTCTTAGCGTATTCGAAAATACATTGGCATGTAGGTTATCAATCTGCTCCTCTTGTTCAGTAGGCACATAGCTTGTATTGCTGCGGAGCTTTATTAACAGCATCAGTTTGTAGGTCTATTGGCCCTAAAAAGACACTCCATTTTGTAACAAGAATTTCCACTACATGCCGTCTCTTGCAGAGGCATTTATTGTAAATGGCCTTTCGAGGATCTTCCAAGGATGCAACTTTAGGAAAGGGACATATTAATAATTCTGCAATTTAAACCATCACCTACTAACACGCGAGACACACGAGTACTTGTATCCTGCAATGACTTTCGAGGCAGAATATTTTCTCCTCGTATAAATCCGTGGAGAAATGTAGTATTTTTAAAAATAACACTGTCACTGTGTCTGTTGTAGCTGTCCACATCAAAACCACAAAGAAGTCATCATGATCAACAACTCCAAACGAGACAACAACATTGCGCATTCACGTGCCCATTGCTCTATGTAATCGTGTGTTGTATACTTCATCTCGAAAGTGTCAATAAAATTTCTCTTCTAGGTCGCCGAATTAATTGTATCTTTTTTTTCATTTTGCAGCATTGTAGTACCGATTGTGGCAAATAATAACCTCGAAATTTGCAAAAAATGATACCAAAATCTGCAAGAAATACACCGATGTTGCCAAAAGAAGGAAAGACGGAAAGTTAGGGCTTAACGTCCCGCCGACATCGTGGTCATTATAGACTGAACAGCCGCTCGCGCAGTAGCAAACGAGCACGGCAGCGTAAGGGTAATTTACCCCTCAAATATTTAGATAGGAAAATACGCGTTTCTAAATTAGCCTTCCTTTGAAGTTTTAATAAATTCTACTTCGATTAATTCAAAACTAATTTCTGTAGCAAAGACGTCGTCTCTTCCAGGGTAGATGGCCCACAAATTTTCACCCCACCCCTACAATGTACCTAGACTAATATTCGTCTTTTAACAAAAGATACTTTCGCAACAAATATCATTCAAATCGCTTCAATAATATGTAACTTATTGAAATTTTCCATTTTAGACCCTATTTTAGAGGGCCCATTTCACTCCTCAGCCCTACAGTAGTCACACGACTTTTCACAACGCCAGTAGTCGCTCGCAGACTGCAGTCCGCATGACATTAAATAATTTTAATAGCAAAAATCGACACAGTAATTCAGAATATGCAATCCACTGTGTTTGTTGTGTAGCTCTTTACGTGAATACCTTTGGCAGAGCTGTAAATTATGTGCAACTCAACTGAAATAACTGAGTTCTCAAATGCCATATACCTGATGCATATCGTGCATTGTTGTATTGTAAAAAGGATGAAATGCATACTCTGGTTACTGCAGTTTTAGCATAGTAAAGTCACACTCTTTCCCCTATGAAGTTTCAGTACAAACGATACTTTCATCCACCAACTAGAGATGATAATTTGCTTGATTTGCAACATCTCTCCTAGTATGAATACCCCCCTTTCTGTATATTAGGGCCGGCCGCGCCAGTTACAGTCTGCACGGCCACTAAGGTCGGGGGTTCGAATACCCCCTCGGGCATGGATATTTGTGCCGTTCGTAGTATAAGGTAGTTCATAAGTAGTTTGTAAGTTCAGGGACTGATGACCCCGTAGTTAAGTCCCATGAGCTCTACAAACATTTGGACATTATTAGGCTGCAGTAAACACCTCTCTGGTTATTTCTGGCTCTAGTTGAAAAACTATAAAAGAGTGTCTCGCATGTGTCGGAATATTTATGCAGACTTTTTCATACAGATCCATTTCGCAGAAGAAAAGAAAAAAACCGTTAATGAAACCTCTGTCTATATAAAAGCGAAAGGACAGTCGTTCACTCACTCACTTACTCACTGAATAAACACGAACTCTCGGAAACTACTTGACCCATGAAACTGAAATTTCGCAAGAATATAGTTTATAGGTAGAGGACGCCAGTTAAGAAAGGATTTTGCGATAGGGCAGGTAGTTCAGGAGATATGACGTCATAAACAATGAAAATTTCCCCGTCTAGCGGCTCGTGATATTGTGACTATCAAGCCAGTATTTGAGAAGGAGAACACTTAGCGACTTGCAACAGACTTTAAACATAATTTCAAACCTTTTGGTAACTTTTTCTCGCTGAAAACCCCAGAAAAATGATGAAAGGAAAAAAGTATTTTGCAGACATTTTACATTTATACTACTGAATGTACTACATACACTTCAGGTGCTATGACGTCAAAAAATTAAATGCATAAAAAATCAAATGTTCAAATGGTTGAATAGCTTATGGTACTTAACTACGGGGTCATCAGTCCCTAAACTTACAAGCTACTTATGAACTAGCTAATCTTAAGGACGGCACAAATATCCATGCCCGAGGGGGATTCGAACCCCCGACCGTAGTGGCCGTGCAGACCGTGACTGGAGCGCCTCAGTCCCCTCGGGCACCGCGGCCGGCTAGGTAACAATTGCTGTACGGGTAAGAACCACATACGACATATGGTTCATGAGATATAACGTCATGAACGATATGAATCGCAAAAAACTGCTACATAATGCGACGAGACTTTATATATACACTATATGAGAATGACAGTATTTAGCGACTTGCAACAAACTTTAAACATAATTTCATACGTTTAATAAACTTTTTCTCGCAGACAACCACTTCAAAATTCTGATAGGAAGAGTTTCTCGCTTACGTCTCGCAAAACCATGGCATTCGGTATACCGTTAAAATTTATAATTTCTGCACTACCCACTGTACTCGCAGAAAATTTTACAGACAGAATACATACTTAAAGCTGAATGTACGTTCGAAATTGTATCACACTACGACACGTAGTTCATGAGATATGAGGACGTGAAGACTAACGTTCATGGGAAACCGCCCCATCAAACATCACGTTTTAATCTATTACTTCTTTACTACTAATCATATTCACAACAGATTTTACCGACATACAGCACTTACACAAATCAATACATTCTTGCAAAATTTTACAATTGTACAACATGTCTATACTAATAATATATCTGTAAATGTAGGCCTGGCGCTTTTCGTTTCAGTCTTCAAAACTACTGGACGAATTTTTATGGGGATTTCACAAGAAACATGAGCGAAGGTTGTTTCAGGATCTAGACATGATTTCATCAAAATAAAATCATGGATTGTTTTCATAGACCGTCGTGTCTACCTGTTCATCTATTAGAAACCACTTCTACAAAATTACTTCACGAATTCGCATGGGTTTTCACAGGTAACTTCAGCGTTCCTTGGGGCAACATATAGACTTAGTTTCATAAAAATCGGATCACGGAAATACGAACATCACAATTTAACGTTTTTCATCGACAACCGTCATGTCTATCTTTGTCTTTCATCTCCAAAACTAAGAGACGAATTTTAGGGTGTTTTCACAGGAAACGTCAGGGTATCTTGCGGCTACAGAAGCGCTTCATTTCACGAAATCGGATCAGAAAAAGTAAGATATCACAATTTAAAGATTTCTCTGAAAGCAATCTCATGTGTCTATTAGTAGAGAGTAATCTCCAAAAGTACTAAATGTACAATCATGGGGGTATTACAGATAAATAGAGAATATCCTGCGGAACATATAGGCTTCATTTCATCAAAATCGGATAAGGAAATTAAAAGATATCGTAATCCAAAGTTTTAGGTATATTTCATGCTTGGAAAGAACGGCGTAATGCAGCAAAGAACTAATGGATAGTTCTGCGGGTGTACGTGTGAAGTTCGGGGCAGCGATCGGATTATTTGAAAATACTACTTTTTCACTTTTCAAATTTACAATATCTCTGAAAATCATTTTCTTGGTTGCTATGTTCTACGAAATATGGTTCAATGCAATGAATATAAAACTGATACAATGCTAGCCATGTTTAATCCATATATTTGCATACTGATATCACAGTCTAATGTATCTGTACTTACAACTGTTATGGAAGTTTAAGTCTCACGTTTGAAGCGACAATAGCGCATCTAACGGAAAGAGAACCAACATAAGAATAATAATTGTTTTCAGTGATATTTCTACTTCATTAAGGAAATACTTATTATAATTTAGCTTTCCATGCCTGAGCCCATTGTCCAGAGATATGAATGATCATGAAATAAATGTTTTAAATGGCGAATATAATTGATGTATGATGTAACCTACACCATATTCATGAAGATAAGCCTATTTCTAACACGTTTCGCAAAAGCTTTAAAAAACTACGAACTGACACATTTTATTGCGGTTTTTACAGGAAATTTGAGCTAAGATTGGGGACACATATTGGCATGATTTCATCAAAATCAGATCACGGAAAAAAGATACATCGCAACTCATGTGTTTTCAGTAACTGTCTGTTCACCTATTAGAAATACCTAATATCCTAAACTATTACACGGATTTGCATGGAGCAACTTCGTTTCATAAAAGTGGAGTCATGAAAATTGTTTTAGATGTAGGTTATGCTTGAAGTAAGGATTGCATACTACAGCAGACAAAAGATAGAGGCGCTGTAGTACACCAAAGAACTAATGAACACCGCTGCTGCATAATAAGCATGGGGTAGTACAACGAGGAAGCGAACGTCTGTGATAGAATTAAGCAATCTTATGTCTCGAATGTCAACAAATATCGAACATAGTGTTACTGATTTCGCTTTATGTTTTAAATACTTAACAACATTTCTTTGCTTATTTTGGCATGTTTCACTTTTTGTATCAAAAACTTTATGAAGATACATCGTTTCGGACAATGCCTTTTACTTACATTTGACATCTTTATGAAGATACATCGTTTCAAGCAATGACTTTTACTTACATTTGACATCTTGGCTAGGACAACTGAGTTTATTTCCAGAGCGACACAATGAGGATTATGTTTTTACTAACTCAGGTGCGGAACCCTAAAAAACCATCATACACACAGGCCCTCCTTCAACAACCGTTGGGAAGCACGGGCATATAAGGCAGTAATGAATAGTATGTTTACACAAAACGTCAACGTCTTCAAAATTCCGAACCGATTACAATGACATTTGAATCCTGCATAATTTATACGTTGTGCAATGTATAGCGTCTTCAGTCAGTGTTTTACTTATGAAGTGATAAACATAGTTTGTTTTCGTATTCAATAATGTCTTTAGTTTCATCTCGATATAGAAGGACAATATTTACCGTCTCTCGATGCGCGGTTTATATTTAAACCAAAAAATTGAAACCTTTCTTTTTACCTGTTGATCCAGGTCATAATTTAAGAACAATGTTACTAAATGTTTTCCTTTGACTGTCTTTGACACGTATGCAAGGACATCAACGCGAGCGAAGCTGCGGGTAAAAGCTAGTAAATGTATGCGATGAACCTAAGAAGACTATGTAACTAGTAAAAATGTCTCTACTGTATGAGCAGTAATGGGAATAATAGCTTACCAACAACGCTAATTATACATCACACCTATAGTCGCGTGGGACTCTCATTTCTTAACTGTTGAGCATTCCACCACCGCTGTTCTAATCCACGTAAAACAAACGAGTAACACACTACTTCTGATTGCAGGAAGGTACTCAATTTAGCTGATTTTAGGTGCATAGAAATGAAAAGGAAAGAAAAAAAATACATTCGTGCGGATTGTCAGTCCAGACGCGACTACTGCAGTTGAAGAGCCGGTCGTATAGCGCGGGGTGTTACACATCCTACCCTCCCCGCCCCCCTCCAACAGAGATTAGAAACCTTCGTCGCGTTCAAAAGAATTTTTTCGTCATTGACATACTATAAATATATCAAAAGATGTTCTACATCAGACATACTGTTATGATAGGAAAATGATTAACCGGAGAACAAATGTTAATAAGTAAAGGCAATTACTAAAATGTTAATAATCTCTATATATAAAGGTAATCTTATTTAGCTCGTTCTTCATTTGGTTTCGATCTTCAGATGATTTTACTAGACGGTAAATGACAGCGTCATCGGCAAACAACCTAAGAGAGTTGCTTAGATTTTCTCCCAAATCGTTTATGTAAATAAGGAACAGCAGAGGACCAATAACACTAACCCATGGAACGCCCGATATCACCTCTGTTTTAGTCGATGCCTTACCATCGATTACTACGAACTGTGTCCTTTGACAGGAAATCACCTATCCAGTCGCAAATTTGGGGCGATATACCATAACCAGGCAATTTGATTAAAACCTGTTTGTGAAGTACGGTGTCAAAAGCCTTCTGGAAATTAAGAAATAAGGAATCAATTTGAGAACCCTTGTCGACAGTACTCATCACGTCGAGTGAGTAAGGAGCTACTTGTGTTTCGCATGAACGAAATTTTCTGAATCCAAGTTAACCTTGGGTCAATAGATCATCCTGTTCGAGATAATTCAAAATATTTGAATACAGGATATGTTTCAGAGCCCTGCTACAAATTGACGTCAATGAAATAGGCCTGTAGTTTAGTGGATTACTCCTACTGCCTTTCTTGAATATAGGTGTGACCAGTGCAACTTTCCAGTCTTCGGTACAGATCCTTCTGTGAGCGAGCGGTTGTATATGGCTGTTAAGTAAGGAGCTATCGCGTCAGTATAATCAAAAGAAATCTAATAGGTATACAGTCCGGACCAGAAGACTTATTCTTGTTAAGTAATTGAAGTTGCTTCACTGCTGCGAAGATATATATTTCAACGTTACTCATTCTGGCCTCTCTTTGTAATTAGAAATTTGGAATATTGGTTTCGTATTGTTTGTTGAATGGGTTTCTAAAAGCTATGTTTAGTTACTCTGCTTTATTAGCGCTATCATCGGCAGGATCGCCATTACTATCACCTAGTAAGGGTATTGTTTGTGTTGTGTCCCTAGTATATTTAACATATGACCAAAATATCTTTGGGTTTTCAGTCAAATTTCCACAAAGCGTTTCGTTGTGAAAAGTATTGTAAGCATGTAGTATTGAAGTCCGCGGTAAATTTTGAGCTTCTGTGTAGGATCGCCAATCCTGAGTATTTTTGTTCGTTTAAATTTAGCATGCCTTTTCCGTTACTTTTGCATCAGTGTCCTGACCTGTTATGTGTACCAAGAGGGATCACGTTCTTTTATTAATGGATTTGGTATAAAACTGTCAATTTCTGTCGCTACCACGTCTCTGAATTGGAGTCACATCTGGTCTACACTTACGTTTAGTGTATGGAATGAGTGGAAACTGTCTTTCAAGAAGCAGTGTATCCTATTTCTATCTGCATTTCTAACCAAATATACTTTTCATTTATTTTTGGTAACTTTGGGACTTTTGATATTCAATCTGGCTACGACAGCTCTGTGTTTACAAATACCTGTATCCGTTTTGATGCTCGTTATGAGCACAGGATTATTTGTTGCTAAGCGATCAAGTGTGTTTTGACATCCATTTACAATTGTAGTTGGCTCATGAACTAATGGTTCGAAGTAATTCTCAGAGAATGCGGTCGAGTGCAATTTCGCACGATGGTTTTTCCGTACCTCCAGTTTTGAAAAAAAAAAAAAAAAAAAAAAAAAAAAAATCGCCAAAAGATTGAGGGGTAAATTAAAATCACTACTTACTATTATTGTGTGAGTCGGGTACATGTTTTCTTTGAACCTTTTTGCTATAGTATCGTTAGAGTCGAGGAGCTGGTAAAAGGAACCGACTATAAACTTTTTACAATTTTCGAGTACAACCTATATCCATAACAACTTACAGGAACTATCAACATCAAGTTCACTACAAGATAAACTACTTTTGACGGCGACAAGCACGCTCCGCCTGTTTTGTTTAATACATCCTTTCTGAAAACAATTCCATCTCTTGCAAAAACTTCAGCTGAACTTATTTCCGGCTTAAGCTAACTTTCGCTACGGTACCTGTAATGATGTGTGTATCGGTGATTCTATTAACGCTTGGAGTTCTGGTGCTTTCCCGACACAGTTACGACAATTTACAACTGTTTTAGCGATACTTCCTAGACCTATATTTCTCCTGTGTTCGACCTGCACTCTTTGAGACAGCTCATTTAGTGTTTCCCTAAAGCCCTCTACCCTAAAAAACCGCCTAGTCCACGCCACACAGCTCCCACTACCCGAGTATCCGCTTCCTGCGTATAGTGGGCTCCTGACCTATTTAGTGGAACCCGAAACCCCACCACCCGATTTAAGGATACTGAGGTCTGATAGAGTCGTTTTATTTTTACAACTTATAATGGTGGCATCGTTAGGTTGTCTTCATAGATGTTCTCTACGTTCAATACGTTTCTGTTCTTCGACAGCAGTTTTCCCTTGCAATGATCCTATTTTCGGCGTAATCACGTCCACAGCTTATTATCGCGTAAGTTGTGCCCTTGGCCGATGTAATAACGTCCATACTTACGGTCACACTATGAAATGCGGAAATGTCGGGACACAGTCCACTGAATTCTGTGGCCGGGCGGTATGTATTGCCGGGGGGGGGGGGAGGGGGGAAGAGGAGGAGATAGGGACACTCGACCCTTCGGAACAGGTAAAGGTGTGGCAAATGTCCGGGGTGGCAAGTGTCTGACATGGCAAGTGTCTGACGTGGCAAATGTCCGGACACCGCGTAAACGGATTAGGTACACGACCATCGGGTACAGCTACGTCTGCTGTGCCCAGGGGATGGCAACAACAGACCCGCTCCATTTGGGCCCTGCAAGAATTCCAAAAATGTTTACAGGCTTAATGTTTTCAGCTAACATTTAGACGGACGTACTGGGCAGATACCTCGCTCTTTATCCGCATATAACACGCGGATATCCGCGTCGCTCACAGTTTTATCCGCAAAAAAAAAAAGAAATACCGTGGATATCCGCGGATATAGACGGCATCGACTAAAACAGAATTGATATCGTGCGTTCCACAGGGTAGTGTTATTGGTCCTCCACTGTTCCTTATTTACATAAACGATTTAGGGGAAAATCTAAGTAGCTTCCTTAGGTTGTTTGCAGATGACGCCGTCATTTACCGTCTTTTGAAATCATCTGAAGATCAGAACCAATCGCAGGACGATCTCAATATCACTATGGTGTAAAAATTGGTAATTGACTAAATAATGAGGAGTGTGAAGTCGTCCACTTGGGTACTACAAGAAATCCGTTAAACTTTGTTTAAGAGATAAATCAATCAAAAGTGAAGGCCGTAAACTCCACAAAATACCTAGGAATTACTATTAGTTCAGACTTAAACTGGAAAGAACACGTAGGTAATGTCGTGGGAAAGGCGAACCAGAGACTGCGTTTCATCGGCAGAACTCTTATAACATGCAACAGAACTACAAAAGAAACTGCATACACTACGCTTGTCCATCCATTTTTGGAGTATTGCTGCCCAGTGTGGGATCCTTATTAGGTGGGTTTGACGGAGAACATCAAAAGAGTCCAGAGAAGGGCAGCTCGCTTCGTATTGTCGCGATACAGGGGAAACAGCGTTACGGAAGTGATACAGGATCTGGGTTGGGAATCATTACAACAACGGCGCTTATCTCTGCGGCGTGGGCTACTTACGAAACTCCAATAGCTAACATTCTCCTCCGAATGCGAAAATATATTATTATCTTCCACTTACATAGGTAGAAATGATCATCAGAATAAAATACGAGAAATCAGAGATGGAACGCAGAGATTCAGGTGTTTTTTCTTCCCGCGCGCTATTCGAGAATGTTATGAGAGGTAAATAGTATAACGATGGTTCGATGAACCCTCTGCCAGGCTCTTAAATGTGATGTGCAGAGTATCCATGTAGATGCAGATGTAGAATATCCGCATCTGCGCAGACCACTAGCTATGAAATTAAGAAAACAGATTTTGTAGTGAAAACAATTGAGGTGCCAGGTCATCTCGGCCGATACAGCTGATTACGGCATCGTCTGGGTAGCGTGTCATCTTAGCAGTATGTCATAGTGTGTCATTTGTTGTACATTAATAGAAGCCAAAGAGACTGATCTTTGTGACGAGGCTGTTTTTTGAAATGCTTATTAAAAACTGAAAAAACCGCAAACATTCGCTTTCCGGAACACTTACCGTCAAGAGACGAGCCTTCCCTTCCCACACCACCCTCTCTCATCGACAGCAACCCGCACAACTAAATTGTACCGCGGTGGAGTAGCGGAGCGGTCTAAGGCGCCTGGCTGTGGAGCGCGCGGTTGCTCGCCGTCGGAGGTTCGAGTCCTCCATGGGGCATGGGTGTGTGTGTGTGTGTGTGTGTTGTCCTTAGGTTAGTTTAGCTTAGGTTTAGTAGTTTGTAAGCTACGGACTGATGACCACGCAATTTGGTCCGGTAGATTCACAAACACTTTTTTGAACAAAATTGTTCCCGAGACGCCAATGGTAATCTGCCCGCTTTTGGCGCTGCCAGTAATCTCTATACTACGTGGATGTACATCTACTGTCTGTGGCCATATTTATGCGTGCCATTGTCTGACTGTTTGGTTACATCGTCCGCCATCTTTCAGTTAGTAAAGAAACTTTCTCTTGTTATTACTGAAGTGTACGTTTTGCGTTTAAAATGGTTATTTCGTGCTCTGCGTACAACTGTACGAATCGGTGGAGCAAGGAAAGTGATTTAACTTTCCACAGCTAAGAAGAGAATGTCAAGACATGATCAGAATTTCGTAATTGTATTGCGTGTTATTTCGTATTGTACAGTGATCGTTCTATTTTTAACAGGTTTAATTTGCAAAAAGAGGACCTGTTGAAGCGATGTGTCACTGCCACTAAACGTATACGCTTTACTCTTACAAGGGGTAGTTCTGTATCTATATTCACTTTTTTATGCGTCCTATTACGTTTCTTCTGATGCAAAGGTGAGTTTCTATCACAAAACGCTATTCTGTATGCATTGTAGTACCGTTACATTAGTTGTGGCTATCTATATTCATGTTTAAACAAATCCTATTACGTTTATTTTAATGCAGAAGGTGAGTCCGTATCGGAAAACTCGTAAAATACGTAAATAAGACTTCCTTATCTTACAATGAAAGTACATGGGCTCGAACAAACATATCTGTATGAAAGTTTCCTTACAGGATCTCTATGTACACCTCAGTGTGCTGGTGGGTGTCGTTTTTATGCAAAACTTTGCAATCATGCTCTAGATAGTACTGTACATGTAACTGTAGACGCCATACGTAGTGCAGATATCTTAACTATAACTTATGTAATAACTAGCTGAAAACACGGCGTTGCCAGTGGCGTAGCTATCATAGGGCTAGGCGGGGCAGTGCCCCGGGGCCCCCGAGATCGAGGGGCCCCTCGGCCTCCGTGAGCAAAGTTCGGAAAAAGTTACAGTTGAGCGTCGATTTTTATATATTTATTTATTTATTTATTTTACCTTCTCACCCCACCGTCCATCAGTTCCCCCTCCCGTCAACCTAAGCTGCCCACAGTAGCCGCATTGGGACACAGGGTGACGGAACATTGCTTCTAGTGGGGCCTGCTAACAGGCTATGCCGACAGTCGCTGAGTACAACAATCGGCACACTCCAGTCGGCAGAAGTAGCTCCAGCATCAAAGCTGCTCACGGCAACAGCTGCGCCTTCCAAGTGTTGCGGCGAGCCGCTCGGCGCAGTGTGAAGTATCGCGGGACTCCAAATACAGCATAAATAAATGTACTGTACAGTACTTCTTATTGGCAAGTAGAAGTGTACAGTTCGATTATACGAATAATCGGTTTTCCGAACATCCATGTCCCCCAATCACACTTCGGATAATCGACGTTCTACTGTATATAATATTTTAGGTGAATGAAGCATTTTCAACTTTCAACTTTTTGAACACTGCCAAGAAACTTCAAACGCACGAAGTGAAATCCAAAAATTTTTCCCATCTCAGAATATAAACATAAAAAGGTATTGCTTGTCCGCTAAGACGTGCACCCTGCCACCTGCTGAATTACTAGCAGTGTGTGACAATACTGTTCATGGTTTGATTCGCGGCAGGGGGCCATTTTTTCGTGGTTGAGTAAAACTTCATTGTTCATTTTTACTAGCTTCTGCCTGCGACTTCATTCACCTAGTATGGAGCAACTTTGAAAAACTATTCCACGGTAGTTTTATCTGGATGTCCTACCCAGGTCCAACTCTATCCTTCTCCAAAATTTCATCCAAATCTACCCAGTAGTTTCTGCTTGAAAGCATAATTAACTTTCACAGTTATAATTATATTAGAGAGTACGATTAAATATTATTTGCTGCGTAACACACAGTAATTTACTTAAGAGTAGGTTTGCCTTATTTTGTCTTCCAGTAAGCGGTAAGGACTTTATGAAGTAGTACTGCATCTGTATAGTTCATAGGCGCCGATTACGGGTATGCTCAGTCGCTCAAGCATACCCCAAAATTCGAGTGGGTATGCTCGGCATACCCCACTGAAAATTTTGGTATTATTTTTTTCTTTACGTTATATTTCTTTTAAATTCGACTCTCTCATTCCATTGATGGGTGATTGGCTTTTGAAATACACCGCTGTAAAAAGATTATCTAAAACAAACAGGTAACTGAATTCGTAGGCACTGAAATTCATGTTGACATGTGAGTGAAATTGTCTTTTCTAAATAACCCGAATGTTAATGGAATGCTGCTTGTAAGTTCAATATCGTAAACTGAAAGCGGTAACCTTTAATTGTTGTATTAAATAACTAGAAATGAAGTGGGTTTGGTACGATACGAGGAAAATGTGTATACTACTAATTTAACGTTTATGTATTCTCTTAGAAATCAATTGTCTTCAAGGAATCGTGTTAGTGTTAAGTCGTAACATTTTTCATCCTGTTAACTGAATTGGTGTGTGATGTAGGAATGGGTTGTGAACCTATTGGTATCGACAGACATGGTATGATAGCAGAAGTGGTTATGGACTATTTTCGTAATACTGTATAGAAAATAAATCTGCTGAAGAAAGAAGGCAGGAAGACCATTCGATGTTAGTTTTTACGATAATGAACACAGTATTCACAATACAGGCACATCATTATCAGATATACATGTCTCAGAAGACGAAAATACTGAAAATGACTTCAGTTGTTACAACAACGGGAAAAACAGGTTCAAATGGTCGCAAAAGCCGCCCAGTAGTTCTGAAACGTGAAATTGAAATTAATGGCTCTTAATTTCTTTACTGTATGTTAAAAAATTACTTTTCTCCTTTCAGAGACTAAAATGGACCTGATGAACATCAGATGAAGCAAAAAAGAAGAAATACTACTAAAATAAAACAAAATTATTACTTTACCTTTGTACCTGGAATTGGAAAAATATAATAAAGATTTTTTTTTAGAAATACCTGTCGGGGGGGGGGGGGGGAGGGGGCTGCAGGCCGGCAACCACATCCTCCCTATTGGATACGCCACTGAGCATACCCCAAGAAAATGTTTATATGTTTGTTAAGCTTATGGGACTTAACTACGGGGTCATCAGTCCCTAAACTTACAAACTACTTATCAACTACCTTATACTAAGGACGGCACAAATATCCATGCCCGAGGGGGGATTCGAATCCCCGACCGCAGTGGCCGTGCAGACCGTGACTGGAGCGCCTCAGTCCCCTCGGTCACCGCGGCCGGCATATACCCCAAGATTTTCAAAAGTTTAGACAGGGCCCCAACGTCATTTTTGCCCCGGGGCCCTTGGTGTAGTAGCTACGCCACTGGGCGTTGCCCGGGTATTTATTTATTTATTTCTGCCATTTTTCAGGTATATATTTATTTGTACGAGGCCTGTATGTCTGTAAAATCTCTTGGGAATACAATTAGTTCTAAAGAAGTAATAGATTAAAACTTCGTGCGTGATGGGGCGGTTTTCCATCAACGTTACTGTTTATGTGCTCACATCTCATGAACTACGTGTCGGAATGTGATACAATTTAGAAGCTACATTAAACTATAAATGTGTATACTGTCTGTAAAATTTCCTGTCGCTACAATTTGTAGTGTTCAAATTATAAATTGTAACGTCATACCGAGAACCGTAGTTTTACTCCATAAACAGCAGAAAAGTAGTAGCGAGAAACATTTTTCCTTTCATCATTTTACTATGTTTGGCAGCGAGAAAAAGTTTAATAAAGGTTTGAAATTATGTTTAAAGTTTGTTGCAAGTCGGTAAGTAGTGTCGTTCTCATACAGTGTATTTCGAAAGTCTCGCCGCATTATATGGCATTTTTTGCGATTTCTATTGGTTATGACGTAATATCTTTTGAACCATGTGCAGTATGTGATTCTTAACCATGCAGCAATTTTTACCTCAAGGCAAGGAATATGTGTATCAAATTTGGTTGAAATCGGTCCAGTAGTTTAGGAGAAAATGAGCAGCATTGTCGCAAAATGCAGCAGTTTTTCGCGCATCTCATTGTTTATGACGTCATATCTCGTGAACTATATATCGTATGTGATTCTTACACTTACGGCGACCGTCCTCATGGATTGAAGCTTACGTGTACAAAATTTCATAAAGATTGAAAAAAACTGTAGATTTGTATGCAACACGTACAAACATACGGACACTCTTCTTTATATATTAGATCATCGTACATGTTCCCTCCCGTATTGTCATCAAAAGCCGTGATGATAGTTGCAACTTTAACCATCTTCTCGGAAGACTGTTGGTATTCACTGCCACTGCTTCCAAGGCCTCTTCCCGCACTTACCGTAGCACTATCGCTTGCAGTGAGTTGTTCGCTATTATCATCCCTATTATCATAATTATGTGTTAGTGTCTAACTTATGCTAATATTTCTGTACCATAACAGATACGAGAAAGCATGCGAATGATTCATCTTCTACACTAATACCATCTTCACGAAGAAGGGTTCTTCGTAACTTCATCTCAACCAATCGCAATACATCAGCAGGATTGATTACAAATCGCCGCCCTATCTGACGCTTCACTACACAAATAACGTCACAAAACGAAACTTCGGGCCGGCCGCGGTGGCCGAGGAGACTAAGGCACTCCAGTCACGGTCTGCACGGCCACTACGGTCGGGGGTTCGAATCCCCCCACGGGCATGGGTATTTGCGCCGTCCTAGTTCATCAGTAGTTTGTAAGTTTAGGGACAGATGACCCCGTAGTTAAGTCCCATAGACTATACAAACATTTGAACAACATTTTCGCAAATTCGGAGGCACACTACACCGTCCCTACTGGTGAACCGACACGTCAAAGTGCAATGTGGCCTCTAACGGACGACTGTAGAGTTTTGCAGATGCAGGAGTATCACTAGTGCAATAAGGGATCTTTACATTATCTCTCATACGATTTTGGTGTATATGTGTTTGTTCGAGTCCAAGTACTTTCCTTGTTAGATACATTATATTTACGACTCTGGATTACACTTAGCTGTCATGAACATGAAACGAAGTTTTGAGTTTCTTGCTTTAATGTTAACATGACCATGTTAACCATCGTCAATGATATAAATACTTTCCGCCGAAAACAAATTATGCACTTTGAAGTGAAATGTTAAATTCACTTTGTTGCTTAACTGCAACATGGCGACGGTGGGAGTCGACGGCACGCTTTGACAGTCAGAGATCGCCATCCAGGTAATATAGAGACAGTGATCTAAATGATTAACACTGGATACACAACTGTAGTGTTTCGAATCTGTGAAAATCGTGACACACTATTTTTGTTAGGTTGACAACTCCGTACGCATAAGTCGTGTTGTTCTTTTGTACTCTGCGTCCTTTGAAAATAAGATATGAATGATTAATTACTTTAATAAATACATTATACTAAAGTTCGAGTCGTTTATGCTTGAAGAGAGCTCAAAGGAAACGAAGTAGAGTTCATATCCATAGATGAACTATAATTTTAGTCAGTTCCTATCACATTCAATTTAATGAATAAATTACCCTGGTTTAGACGCTACTTCTCGTGTTCATTTCTCTTTTTGCCTCTTGTTTATAATTTCCGTTTGAGCCCGCCGACTGGAAAGTACTGCATGAAAAATAACGCTTATGTCAGACACCTCGAACTGATCGTTTTTACACCTTTATTTATCTTTCTACAGTAAAACAATTTATCCATTTCACGCAATATGGTAGAAACACTACTTCTGAATAAAAATATAACTGACGCACACGTTTTAAAAAACCCATACCGTTTTCTGTTGTTTCGTTTCATGAGTTTACGGTTTATTCCAAGTCTCAACTATTTTGTGGATAGTGTAAGTTAACCACCCTCCGCTTTCTACCAGCTGCCGCCTTGCTCAGTGATTATTTACGGTGTTAAAAGCAGATGTTATTGCCCTGATAAAATTGTATTGCAACGGATAACGACTTTTTACACACAAAAGACTGCAGAAACTAATAGCATACCGGTGGCAGTTCCCTTACTAGATGAAATTCCTCCATTTATATTCTCGCCATTCCCCATTAAATATTCTCACTCTCTTTTTAATCATTAATTAAGCATAAATGGGACTCAGAATTTCATAAAAACAACTGGAGACGAAATGTTTAACTATTTACACAAGTTTATTAAATTCATTGTACATGTCCCTATCATCATTTTAGAGCCAAAAATACAAAATATTCATTCATTAAATGTATCACCAATGGATTGAGACAAGGATCGTAACCTTACATTCATACCGTACATTCTTTACTGTCTCATACTGCACCCACGTGGCTATGCACAACATTCCCATTATACATTCCCCGCTGAAATAAAGATAGAATTAACACAACCAACACAGTTCCTGATACTTTTCCACGGAGGCCACCATACTCACATCCTTCCTCTTCGACAGCCGGAAACGTTCTCCCTCTCGTGGCCGCTCCTGATCCTAACCGATCCTCCCGTTCCAGTTCGCGAGTAGCCGCGCCCTCATTGGCTTGTGATCTAACGGGACCTTCTGCCAAACTCCGAATTTTGAAGGAACTCGCAAGTCGCAGCCACTTGACCATCTCTCTGCCACACCCCAAAACTAAAGTTGGCAAACCTACCGAGTGTTCTGTATCGATGCCTTCCCAGAAGCGGCCTCATGCACACTTACAGGAGTTTGTGACACTTTCGGGGAGTGACACTTGCGCGGAAAGGGAATTTGTAGACACTTGCGGGGAGACCCGGACGCTGCAGGTAGTGAACAGGGCGTTCCAGAAGTCGGGATACACCACCCCTACTCCACGCCCTCCAGCCGCTACCTGTGCCGTATTCAGGGAAAGGCCCACGGAGCGAGGTGGAGCTGTAGTAACGGCCCGGAGATATCACAGCCTCATTCAACAGGGAGAAAACACGTCATACAAATATCACTCGATTTACAATACAGCACTATGATATCTGATTGTAAACCACTGCCTATTACCTTAGACCTTTTTGACTGTACTGAACAGGCGTTCCACGTATTCCGTAATTTATATTTATACAGTTAACAGGCAATGTAATTTATAACCAACTATTGGCTGTCAATTTCGCTTCATTTTTCCTGGAAGTCTTGCAACTTGTTTCTCCCTGTTGGTTTATGCCAAGTTCGGAGTAAAAATGGTTCTATATGATGATGATGGAAAATAGAATTTATCTTTAGCATTTTTCGGTATGTGACATTCCCTTACACATACACATACCGTATTTTATACATTTCTAAGGTGTATTTCTAATTCGAATACAGCCAAATCGTTTTGGGGTCTACGAATAAACGCTTCAAGTATGTAAAATACTCATTGACTTATTATTAACGTTTTTTAATTGAAGCTTTAAGGTTGTGTCTCCTATTAAAAAGCATAGTAGCTTTTTTTTTAAAGAGATGGAAGTTGCGTGATAGTGGGGTTAACTACATAGCGGTCAATTACATCAACGTATCTGTGCAGGATGCCTAATATATTTATTGCTTGCGCAGGTGTCTTGATATGCTTAGCGTTCTGAATAATATGCTTTTAGGAGGTATGACTGTGGAAAGTCATTGTCTTGTAGTAGCAAAGAATGTCTTAATAACTCTGCAAACATTATCACTATTGAAATACCTTTTTGTTTTCAGGAGGAACACTCAACGAATTCATATGTAGTTAGAACAAGTTACTATATTGCTCTTCAGCTTTGAAAGGGTTGTGCAATTTCACTGAGTTTCGTGTTATGTTGACAGTGTGGAAACTTGACAACAGCAGTGCTAGACTTCTTGGTGTGCCTGTATCCAGGAAAAGCCATTAGCTGCCCCATGGGTCCCGGGTTCCGCGCAAGTGTCACTCTGCGCAAGTGTTCCAACCCTGACTTACAGACCCTCTCACACACAATCACATAGGATATAAGAGGAGTTGGGTACTGCGGAGCAAAGCTCCTTATGTGAGCTGCGCTCACTTCTTTGTCCTGCAATAACAGTTTTAATAAATAATAAAGCATTCTTGTCTCCACCTAGTGCATCCCCCATTACAGTGGCACTAAAGGTCAAGCACAATTTTACGAAATGATAATCAGATGAAAGTAACATACACTGTAGTATACAAGGATTTAATGGAATGATACTACAGTATCGTTTCAATAGTATTAAAATGTTCATAGGTAGCTGCCGTTGTATTTGAGTTACTTTTTTCGAAAAGAAACTAGAACAAAATATTACAGATGTCATAATGTTAAATTCGGTGTACGCAAATACTACTAACAACTAGATAGAGACAGATATACGTTCACAAACATGGCGTCGAGCGTCACGCTTTCGTAATACACAGAACTGACTGCAGATTATCTTTGAGCTCACTGTATAAAGACCACTGGGCTGCAGGTGGTCGGCGTGTTTCGGAATGAGCAGGCAGTGGCGGCTGGCTACTTGTTGCGCCGCTTCGAGGGCGTGCACCGTGGCCAGTTGCCAGTTGCCACCGCCGCTAACTCGATTGCGGCGGTGCAGCCTGCAGCCCACTAATCCCATCAGGCCGGAGCCTCCCCTCCACTACCCCTCCCCACCTCCCCTCTACCACCTGCCCGCGACAGCTTATGTAGCACCGCTGAGGATGCCTCTAACGCAGTGCCCAGCTGCCTAAAGCCGTCGGCACACAAACGAAATTTGCTCAACGTGCCGAGTTTCTGACGTCACAACGTGTGAACCGCACATTTGGGAGGCTTTCCCAACGTGTCGGGTAGTATCCAGCAGCAAACGTTAGATCCTGCGAAAATCCCCCCCCCCCCCCCTCAGCCACTCCTCTCTTCTTCTTCTACCTGCAGCGCTCGCCCCGCCCAGCGCCCTACCCCACCACCCCAACAGCTCGTCACGTGACGTCCAACGCTCACTATGTTTGAATCACCGTATTTACGAGACGTGTTTTTAAGGCAGTACCGTTTTGAAATTAGAAAAAATCGCACTGACTTGTCTTAAGTCCCACTTTAGATTTGCTTGTAGTTTTATGATTGTTTTGCACACATTTCGGACAAAAATTATAAAATTGTAAATAATAAAAAATTATGGGCGATATGATTACGACTCTACTATTGTGATAATATCTATGCACCCAACACGTGATATTATTTCTCACCGTATTTTAAAAAAGAGCAAAAATTATTTGATACTTGAGTATGTTTATACTCTTTGTTTGACCTCTTACCTCTTTAAACTATAATTTTAATGTAGCTCTTACATTTTCATTATATTTTTCCGTTAAAATATTTTTACCTATCTTGTCTTGGTAGTTTGTTCAAAGTTACGAACTGGTTACTGGTTACGAATGACTATAGCCTGGAAGGAATGTAGCGTACATTTGATCAAAATGTTCAAATGTTCTTAAAGTTTATGGGACTTAACTGCCGTGTCATTAGTCCCTGATCTTACAATCTACATGTGGACTACCTTATACTAAATACAGCATAAACATCCATGCCCGAGGAGGGGGGGATTCGAACACGGAAAAAACGACAAAACCCGTCTTCTAATATGGTGATTCTTAACTGATACTAATATGGCATTTTTAGACACTAGATTATCATTTTCGTACGAATAACGACGTGTTTTTGTTAATTCTTCAGTGCGCCATTGCTTTGAAATGAAGAAGTGCGAGTTATAATAATAAAATCATCAAATACGCAACGCAAGATGGCGTATGCCACAGAGAGTTCTGGACGAGGAATGTCACGTGACTTCTCCGAACAGCTGGTTTTGCCGGCCGCGGTGGCCGAGGGGACTACGGCGCGCCAGTCACGGTCTGCACGGCCACTACGGTCGGGGGTTCGAATTCCCCCTCGGACATGGATATTTGTGCCGTCCTTAGTATTAGCTAGTTAATAAGTAGTTTGTAAGTTTAGAGACTGATGACCCCGTAGTTAAGTCCCATAAGCTCTACAAACATTTGAACATTTGATTCGAATCCCCGATCGTAGCGGCCGTGCAGACTGTGACTGGCGCGCCGAAGACCGCTCGACCACTGCGGCCGGCCTGCTTTAAGTAAGTACCGTTTTGGAATTAAAAAAAGACGTGCTAAGATATCTCAATAATTTTATTTTTACATGATAGCCTGTACCTCAGGCTACTTTCTACATAAATTTCGTCAATATTGAGGCACTTCTCACGGATTCAAAAAGTGTCGCCCTTGCGAAACACAGATTTCCCTTTATTCACAAGAAGTGATAAGTGCCATCGACAAGAGATCTCAAATCGATTCCATATTTTTAGATTTTCAGAAGGTTTTCGACACTGTACCTCACTAGTGGCTTCTAATGAAATTGCGTGCTTATGGAATAGCTCCCCAATTGTGCGATTGGATTCGAAATTTCTTATCAGAAAGTTCGTTGTAATTAAAGATAAGTCATTGAGTAGAACGGATGTAATATCTGGCGTTCCCTAGGGAAGCGTTATAGCACCCCTAATCTTCCTTGTGTTTATAAACGATTTAGGACACAATCTGAATAGCTCCCTTAGATTGTTCGCCGATGATACTGTCATTTATCGGTTAGTGAAGTCAATAGAGGAGGAAAAGCAACTGCAAAGCGATTTAGACAATATTTCTACATGGTGCAAAAATTGGCAATTTACACTAAATAATGAAAAGTGTGAAGTAATACACATGACCACTAAAAGAAATCCGCTGAACTTCAATTATGCGATAAATCAGTCAATCCTTAAGGTCGTAAATTCTACCAAATACCTAGGAGTTACAATTACGAACAATTAGACTGGAGAGAACACATAGAAAATATTGTGGGGAAGGCGAACCAAAGGTTGAGTTTCATTGGCAGAACGCTTCGGAGAGGCACCAGCTCCATCAAAGAGACTGCCTGCATCACACTTGTGCGTCCTCTCCCATTGTGGGACCCTCACCAGGTGGGACTGACCGAAGATATTGATAAGGTTCAGAGAAGGGCAGCTCGTTTTGTTTTATCACGTTACGGGGAGGAAAGCGTCACGGTAATGCTGCACGAATTGGGGTGGAAATCATTAAAAGAAAGACGTTATTCATTGCGGCGTGATTTGTTTGCGAAGTTTCAGTCACCGACTTTTACTTCTGAATGTGAAAATATTTTGCTAGCATCCACCTACTTAGGGAGACAAGACCATCCCAATAAAATAATTGAAATCAGTTCGAAAACGGAACGATGTATGCGTTCTTTCTTCCCGCGCGCTATTAGAGAATGGAACGCTAGAGAAAAATTATGAAAGTGGTTGATGAACCCTCTGCCAGGCACTTAAATGTGATTTGCAGAGTATCTATGTAGATGTAGAATGTTGTACCGGTTTTTTAATATCCTCCTCATAGAAGTCTGCCGTCTGACTTGTTAACCACTGCATAACAACTGTTTTGACTTCGTCATCGGCTTGCTCAGTCACAATGCGATACAAAACACTACGAGAAACATTAGGAAAGTCGTCCCGCAAGGGGGAAATGGTAGAGCGTCTATTTTATTTCACCTTATTGTCCACTTCCTGCACCAAACATTCATTAACGACCGAAGGGCACCCTCTCCGTTGTTCTTCATGCTCATTTGTGCGGCCATCTTTAAATGCTCTCACCCACTTTCTTAACATTCCATCACTCATAATGTGTTCTCCGTAAACTGCACAGATCTCACGATGAATGTCAATCGCTTTCAGGCCTTTAACACTAAGAAATCTTATAACAGCCCGTACTTCAGTCAGCGGGACTCACGATTATCGGAGGCATCTTAAACACTTAGTACACATCGTAAACAAGGAAGAATCAGACTGTAATGGCTTCAGTGTGTAGACAACAGAAGTAGGTACCCAGCGCGCTTAATATTATTGAGATATCTTAGCACGTCTTTTTTTTTTAATTTGAAAACGGTACTTACTTAAAAAACAGTTGTCGTATTTCACTGTTTGGATTGTCTCCGAGTTTAACTTGCCTTCAATTGCGGTACACCATTTGTAAGCAACAACTAAATGCAATTTAATCAAAACAAATTATTAGATGTAACTAAACGTTACTAGATATAGGAAGATTTTAAAAACTCCTGGTCAATAAATCCAGTGGGGTAGTAAGATTAATGTCATGTGAGTGATGTGCTGAAAGTTGGTGATTCGATTCCTGCAAGATGCTAAAATTTTCTTTCGTATCTTTTGCATTTGTAATGCGTTCTGTTATTTGTTGTTTATGTAATAGCTGTATATCAGTTGCTTCTTTGCTTCCTGCAGATATACCCTGAAGGTTATAGATTTTCTTTTCGTATTGCTCAATATAAATGTTCGAAATCTCTCTTATTTGTGCTGTGATAACTGTACCATCTGCCCTTAGAATAAGGCTATCTTTGCGCACGTCTGTGCTGCGGGTACGTCTAGAACGTCATCTGTTGTTGTTATGGTCTTCAGTCCGGAGACTGGTTTGATGCAGCTCTCCACCCTACTCTATCCTGAGCAAGCCTTTTCATCTCCTCATAAGAACGACAACCCACATCAATTTGAATCTGCTTACTATACTCGTCTCTTGGTCTCCCTCTGCGATTTTTACCCCACACACTTCCCTCCAATGCTAAATTTACGATTCCCCGATGTCTAAGAATGTGCCCTACCAAGCGATCCCTTCTTTTAGTCAGGGTATGCCAAAAATTCCTTTTCTCACCAATTCTGTTCAGTACCTCTTCATTAATTATGCTATCTACCCACCTAATCTTCAGCATTCTTCTATAGCACCACATTTCAAAAGCCTCTATTCTCTTCCTGTCCGCAGTGCTTATCGTCCATGTTTCACTCCCGTACAAGGCAACACTCCACACAAATGCCTTCAGAAAAGACTTCCTTACACTTAAATTAATATTCGATGTTAGCAAATTTCTCTTTTTCAAAAATGCTTTTCTTCCCATTGCCATTCTGCATTTTGTATCCTCTGTACTACGACCATCGCATGTTATTTTACTACCCAAGTAACAAAACTCTTCTACCACCTTCATTGTTTCGTTACCTAATCTAATTCCTTCAGCATCGCCTGAGTTTCTAAGACCGCATTCCATTATTTTTGTTTTGCTCTTGTTAATGTTCATTTTATACGCTCTCTTCAACACACTGTCCAGTCCATTCAACTGCTCTTCCAGGTCCTTTGCTGTCTCTGATAGAATTACAATGTCATCAGCAAAACGCAATGTTTTTATTTCTTCCCCCTGAACTTTAATCCCTATTCCAAATTTTTCCTTGCTTTCCTTCACCGCCTGCTCGATGTACAAATTGAATAACATCGGAGAAAGGCTACAACCCTGTCTTACTCCCTTCCCAACTGATGTTTCCCTTTCATGCCCTTCGAGTCTAATAACTGCGGTCTGGCTTTTGTACAAGTTGTAAATAACTCTCCTTTCCCTATATTTTACCCCTGCTGATTTCAGAATTTGAAAGAGTGTATTCCAGTCAACATTGTCAAAAGCTTTCTCCAAATCTACAAAAGCTAAAAATGTAGGTTTGCCTTTCCTTAATCTATCTTCTAAGATAAGGCGTAAAGTGAGTATTGCCTCCCGGGTTCCTACGTTCCTCCTGAATCCAAACTGATCTTCCCCGAGGTCAGCTTCTACCAGCTTTTCCATTCTCCTGTAGATAATTCGTGTTAAAATTTTGCAACCATGACTTATCAAACTGATGGTTCTGTAATTTTCACACCTGTCTGCGCCTGATTTCTTTGGAATGGGGATTATTACATTTTTCTTAAAGTCTGAAGGTATTTCGCCTGTCTCATACATCCTACACACCAGTTGAAATAGTCTTGTCATGGCTGGCTCTCCCAGAGATTGTAATAGCTCTGAGGGTATGTCATCTACTCCTGGGGCCTTGTTCCGACCTAGGTCTTTCAAGGCTCTGTCAAATTCATCTCTCAGCACAGCATCTCCTATTTCATCCTGATCTGCCTCCTCTTCCCTTCCTACAACATCGTTTCTAAGTTCATTTCCTTTGTAGAGCTGCTCTATGTGCTCTTTCCACCTTTCAGCTTTCCCTTCTTTGCTGAGAACTGGTTTCCCATCCGAGTTCTTGATATTCGTAGAGTTGGTTTTCTCGTCCCCAAATGTCTCTTTTATTTTCCTGTAGGCGGTATCTACTTTTCCCCTTCTTATATATTCTTCTACAGATTTGCATTTGGCTTCTAGCCACTCCTGCTTAGTCATTTTGCACTTCCTATCAATCTCATTTTTTAGTCGTCTGTACTCCATTTTGCCTGTTTCATTTACTGCATTTTTATATTTTCTCCTTTCATCTATTAAATTTAGTATTTCCTGTGATATCCAAGGATTTTTTGTTGGTCTTGCCTTCCTACCTATTTTGTCCTCTGCTGCCTTCACTATTTCATCTCTCAATGCTACCCATTCCTCTTCTACTGTTTTATTTCCCCCTGTTTCTGTCAATTGTTGCCTAAATCTCCCTCTGAAATTCTCCAGAACTTCACTTTCCTTCAATTTATCTAAGTCCCATCTCCTTATTTTCCTACCTTTCTGCAGTTTTTTCAGTTTCAGCCTACAGTTCATGACTAACAAGTTATGGTCAGAGTCTATATCTGCCCCTGGGTATGTCTTGCAGTTTATAACCTGGTTCCGGAATCTATGTCTTACTATTATAAAATCTATCTGATACCTTCCGGTGTCTCCTGGTCTCTTCCACGTATACAACCTACTTTTTTGATTCTTAAACCACGTGTTTGTTACGATTAAATCATGTTCCGTGCAAAATTCTACCAAGCGACTTCCTCTTTCATTCCTCCTGCCCAGTCCATATTCACCTACTATTTTTCCTTCTCTTCCTTTTCCTACTACCGAATTCCAGTCTCCCATCACAATTAAGTTTTCCTCTCCCTTAACTGTCTGAATAATTTCCTCTAGCTCCTCATATATTTCTTCGATCTCCTCATCATCGGCAGAGCTAGTTGGCATATAAACCTGTACTACTGTTGTCGGTGTTGGCTTCGTATCTATCTTGACAATGATAACGCGATCACTGTGCTGTTCATAGTAGTTTACCCGCATTCCTATTTTCTTATTCATTATCAGTCCTACTCCTGTGATACCCCCAACTGACTTTGTATTTATAATCCTGTACTCACCTGACCAGAAATCCTGTTCATCCTGCCACCGAACCTCACTAATCCCCACTATATCTAACTTCAACCTATCCATTTCCCTTTTTAAATTTTCTAATTTTCCTACCCGATTAAGGGATCTAACATTCCACGCTCCGATCCGTAGAATGCCAGTATTGCCTCTCCTGATGACAACATCCTCCTAGTAGTCCCCGCCCGGAGATCCGAATGGGGGACTATTTTACCTCCGGAATATTTTACCCGAGAGGATGCCATCATCATATGTTCATACAGTAGAGCTGCATGTCCTCGGGAAAAGTAACGGCTGTAGTTTCCCCTTGCTTTCAGCCGTTCGCAGTAGCTGTGTGGCAAATTCACATTAGCTGATGTTACAAGGCCAGCTCAGTCAATCATCCAGACTGTTGCCCCTGTAACTACTGGAAAGGCTGCTGCCCCTCTTCAGGAACCACACGTTTGTCTGGCCTCTCCACAGATACCCCTCCGCTGTGGTTGCACCTACGGTACGGCTATCTGCATCGTTGAGGCACGCAAGCCACCCCACCTCGGCAATGTCTGTGGTTCATGGGGGTGGGAACGTCATCTACAGTTGTTAAAATGTTCACGTGACCATTGCAAACAGCACTGGTGCACAACTGACGCAGCACGTCCAACTTGTGTGGGGATTTTTCCGAAAAGGACCACCCCGCCAATCGCAAGGCCACAATTTGATCCGTTACAGTTTACTGTGGTTGTCCATATATTTTGTAATAAACATATTAGAAGTAAGAGCACCATGTCCATAGTTATTATAATAGTAATGTGAAATAATGAAAATGGCAGTACACCGTCACAGTAACTCGAGAGCTTACGTAAGGTGCCTCAATCAATAGTTCTTTATTACAAATTATCGAGTTCCTGATCTGCACTTTTTCCAGTTTTTATACTACATTGTAAACCGTTATCTCGTAAGTGTTTGAATGTGTCTTACTTAATATTTTCACAAAAGTGAACAACAACGTTATATAAATTCTACTTAACAAAACGTCGAATTACGTTTTTTCCATCCATGTCGATTTACCTTCCTATTATGTTTTCTTTGCGAATAATGATATAACAAAGAAAACCCTATTAATTGGTTTTCCCCACAACAGTTTTTCAACAGAGTCTTAATAAGTTTCAGTGTCCAGAAAGATCTTAGTCGGCACACTTAGAGAAGAAAGGATCAGTGTTAAATACATGTTTAGTGCATCCAGTTTGCAGTTAAACGTGTTTAGTGCCTGCTGTGGCACCTCCATCGATTGCAACGCCTACTAGCGTATCGAGATGCATGGCCTTCTACGGGGAATTAATGTATTACGCCGTTGTATAGCACAATTCTGTTAACGAGTTATTGTGACTTTAGTACTGCGGTGAGTAAAGTTAAATGATTCTGTTATTTGTGTTTACTTTGTGACTGAACTGTGGAATCCTGTCCTTTACGTTACGTACGCAATGGACTATCGCATCCACGCAAACTCAGGCTATCTCACTTTCAGAACCAGAGCACGATTAAGTTGTAGTGGACCGTTTCGCACTCAGAAACACCGGTACAACAGTGCCCGTTACATATTTTTAGCAATAACTAAAGTAATATCTAAAAACAATGGCTTACCATAAATAAAACAAACTCAAAGAAACAACTTGAAATGTTTTGGTTGAAAGATTTTATTGATATAATAATATTAGTAAAGACAATTAATTTGTCTCCTACGATTGAATACAGCCGAGGTATTATATGAGAGCTGATTACAACAGTGTACGTCATACTGAAGAATGAACACTGATATCTGTTTCAACACCCCTAGCAGCTTCTCTTCATCTGTAACATCACAGCTCAAAGGCCGAAGCAAGCCCTTCCCTGTGTCTGCCTCCTTCAAACCTAATTTACCACCCCATCACTTATCTTCCTCGACTGCGTGTTACACGCTGATGTTTCCTCCTTCACACTGATATAAGAAGAGAACTTCGCAAGTTCCGCCCTTTTCGTTTGAGGTGAGCTTCAGCTGAAAGCGCCGTAGGGCACCCTGGTATCAGCAGAAAATGAGAAAATTCCTGCCACAAAAGAGGTAACTTGTTCTCATGGACCCCAAGCTCACCTGGTGGTGACAAACCACCGACGATGTTTCTCGCAGGAGAGACACACACACACAACGTAAACATGTCATTCTGACCAAAATTCTTTCTTTCCCACACCACGGCGTAGCGATCTATTATGAATCAATAAACTAGTTTTAGAATGTTCTCCGCCAGAATATGAGATATAGGAGTTGCATCTTTATTTTCAAACAATAAAACGAGAGGTACTCACAGAATTTTGACAGATTGAAAAATGAAGGTACGAAATTATTTAGTAGCTTAAGATACTTGTGAGTTCATATACTCATAGTGATTGTAAGTCATATAAATTCCTCAAAAAGCAGTAATAGATATACTGACATGAAAACGCGTCATGGGACAGCAACTGCGCTGATACAGTGTCTACAGGGTGAAAAGTATTTAAACCAACAAACTTTGGGAGGTTGTAGGGGACATAAAAACAAATAATTTTCCCTAATGTCATTTTTTTCCCTGTGAGGAGTATCTAAACCGATAGAGGAAGATTTCTCTGGCGGCAATTTAATTAAACTATTACAATTTTCTTGCCAGAGTATTGCTAGAATTACTGGAAGACGTCCCGCTCCCTACAAGACAACGCATGTGGTTCCAACATGACGTGGCGCCGGCACATTTCATTCGTAGTTTGCGTCGATTCCTGGACTGACGGTTCCCAGAAACGTGGACTGGTAGAGGTGGTCCCGTACCATGGCCTGCTCGATCCCCAGATACGTCCCCTCTGGACTTTTTTGTGTGATGAGAGATGCGCAACCTTGTTTACGCAAGTCTTGTTGCACCAGAAGAGGAACTGGTTGCTCGGATAGTAGCAGCAGCAGGAACAATTCAGGATAGTCCTGGGGTTTTTGCCCGTGTCAGACAGAACATGATCCGACAGTGTCACCTTTGTTTACATGTCAATGGAGGTATATTTGAAAATCTACTGTAATTGAAAGTGGACAGTCTTAATATGTTGTCTCTTGGTAATAAAAAAATGGAAAAGCGTTTATTTGTTTACTTAATTTGTCGCCAGAGAAATCTTCATCTACCAATTTAAATACTCCTCACAGGAAAAAATGACATTAGGGAAAAATATTTGTTTTTACGTCCCCTACATCATCCCAGAGTTTGTCGGCTTAAATACTTTTCACCCTGTAAATTATGAAATGATATAGAAAGACGGTGCGTTGGAATACCTGCCATTTATATTCCGGTAATTAATGTTAAAATGTTTCCTATGTGATTAAGGCCGCATAATGGGAAGTAATAGATTTCGATTGACTTAGTTGTGATGGCATATTCGATTGAAATGTTGCAATCTATGTTTCAGAGTCCGATCAGAGACGTAAGCATTATGATACGATGAGCAGCGTCTCTAAAGTTGGTAAAGATTTAAACAAGTTACTGTTTGGAGTGACGTCCCAAGTGCTGGGCAGGTGTTAAAATCGCTAAGTTTTATATAGGCTAGTTTATAGGTTCTCACTTAGTTATTTAAACGATAATTTGTCATATTTCCTCAGCTAGCTACTTTTATTGGGTTTGCATTCGTTTCAACGTTTGGTATTCCGTTTTTGATTCGATTTGTTAGTTATTCACAAGTGTGTGCTCGGTGCAGTGAGGTTTATGTCGTGTGTTTACATTTCGTGACGAGCAGTTAAAGCTGTAGCAGCCACCGAAAACTAAGTTGTCATAAATTATTTGTGCATTATATTTAATTTTTTAATTTGGTACTTCTGAAGAGGAGTTTGTGCACGGAAATTAGTTATTTTCATCCGGTGTATCCTGCTGTTATAGCGGTAGGGTACCATTTGCTTATTGTGTTTGTTAACTTTTTGTGTTTTCACGTGTCAGTTTTGTTGCTGTGTCATGGGCGCTTGATTTTCTTTGCTTTAGACAAGCAGTAATGTGAAGTTTTTGTTGTAGTTTTATTTGTTGAAGATTAATTTTGTTAATAGTAGTAGCCACTTTATTTGTATAGTTATTTGTAGTTAGTTCAAAAAATCGTACGTGTTTAATATGGTAAATTAGAAAGCATTCCCCTTTAGTTTGTCATTCAGTAAGTGTAAAATTTTGCCGTTAGTGAGAAGTTGGGGTTCTGCCGTAGGTAAGTGAGTAGTGGGTTGTGGTTTGAGATATGTGAAGTATTTTCATGGGAAAGGGGGGAGGGAGGACAGGGACGGGAGGGGAAAGTGCTGTGGAGAAACCAGTGGTCAGTCTTTACTGGAATTACATGATATGTTCAAATGTTTGTTAAGCTTAAGCGACTTAACTGTGGGGTCATCAGTCCCTAAACTTACTAACTACTTATGAACTACCTTAGAGATTTGTGCGTCTATAAGAAGATCGATGCGCGAAGCATACAATAATTACCACAGCCATACCTTACCAAAAGATGTTTCTGAGAACCCGAAAAAATACTGGTCCTATGTAAAATCGATAAGCGGGTCAAAGCCCACTATCCAGTCACTCGTTGATCATTCCGGGGCAGTAATAGAAGAAAGCAAACGGAACTCTGAAGTTCTAAATTTAACCTTCAAGAAATCATTCACGCAGGACGACCGCACAAATGTACCGGCGTTGGCCCCCTACTTAATTCAGCGCAAAGTTTCTAGTTCAAAATGTTTCAAATATTTGTGTAGTTTATGGGACTTAACTACGGGGTCATCAGTCCCTAAACTTACAAACTACTTATAAACTAACTTATACTAAAGACGGCACAAATATCCATGACCGAGGGGGGATTCGAACCCCGACCTTAGTGGCCGTGCAGACCATGACTGGAGCGTCTCAGTCCCCTCGACCACCGCGGCCGGCAAAGTTTCTAGTGATTGGAAAAAAGCGCAGGTGACTCCCGTTCATAAGAAAGGAAATTACAGGCCAATGTCGTTGACGTCAGTTTCCTGTAGAATTATAGAACATATTCTCATTTCGAATATAGTAAATTTCCTTGAAACGGAAAAGCTTCTTTCTATGAATCAGCACTGGTTTAGGAAACATCGTTCATTTGAAACTCAGCTTGCCCTTTTCTCACATGACATCTTGCGAGCCATGGACGAAGGGCAACAGGCGGATTGTGTTTTTCTCGACTTTAAAAAGGCGTTCGACGCGGTGCCACACTGCAGACTGCTAACGAAGATACGAGCTTGTGGAATAAGTTCACAGATTTGTGGCTGGCTGGAAGACTTCCTAAGTAATATAACGCAGTACGTTGTTCTCGACGGCGAGTGTTTATCAGAGACGAGTGTATCGTCAGGCATGTCCCTGGGGAGTGTGATAGGATCGCTATTATTTTTTATCTATATAAATGATCTGATGGACAGAGTAACTTGTAATTTGCGGCTGTTTGCTGACGATGCTGTGGTGTATGGGAGGGTTTCGTCTTTAACTGAGTGTAATAGCATACAAGATGACAGACAAAATTTGTAGTTGGTGCGAAGAATGGCAGCTAGCTCTCAATGTAGAAAAATGTAAGGTGATGCGCATGAGTAGGAAAAACAACACCATAATATTCGAATACAGCATTAGTAGTGAGCTTCTTGATGTTGTCGCGTCGTTCAAATATCTAGGCGTAACATTGCAGAGCGATATGGAATGGAACGAACATGTAAGGACAGTTGTGAGTAAGGCGGACAGTCGACTACGGTTTATTGGGAGAATTTTGGAAAGATGTACTTCATCTGTAAAGGAGACCCCGTATAAAACTTTTGTACGACAACGTCTTGAGTATTGCTCATGTGTTTGGGACCCGCAGCAGATCAATTTAATGGGAGACATAGAAGCAGTTCAGAGGCGAGCATCTAGGTTTGTTACTGGTAGGTTCGACCAGTGCGCGAGTGTCACGGAAATGCTCTGGCAACTCAATTGGGGATCGCTGGAGGAAAGACGACGTTCTTTTCGCGAATTTCTGTTGAGTAAATTTAGAGGGCCGGAATTTGAAACTGAATGTAGTTCGATCTTGCTGCCGCTTACTTATATTTCGCCTAGTGATACAAAGACAACATAAGAGAGGCATATAGGCATTCTTTTTTCGTTGTTCTATTTGGGTGTGGAATAGGAAAGGAAATGCCTAGTAGTGGTACAGTGTACCCTCCTCCACGCAACTTACGGTGGATTGCGGAGTATGTATGTAGATGTAGTTGTACTAAAGACGGCATAAACATCCATGCCCGAGGGGGGGGGGATTCGAACCCCCCAACCGTAGTGGCCGTGCAGACTGTTACTGGCGCGCTGCAGACCGCTCGGCCACTGCGGCCGGCTTACACGATATATAACATGAATAAGTTAGTAGTGCAACAGAAGCGTAAAATATATGCCGTACAGGTGCAGTTGCAGAATGCAAAGGGGAATTAAATAGCTTGAGTAGGTAGAGGATGCTGGTAATTTGGAACTGGCAGTTAGGAGGTATTCACATTATTTCACATTGCAGTAGTCAGATTGTTTCACATTGCGTTTGAACAATAGATTTGACAACTAGGTTCATGTATGCTGACAAAATCACCCTGTTGGCACATACTAATAACTTCGAAGAAGGCGAACAAATTCTTACTGAGGATCTCAAGAAGATGTCATCTTCCTTTAAGACCTGGAGATTGATCCCCAGCGCAAAAAAACCTGAAGTGTCTTTTTTCCATCTGGCGAATCGTGCTGCAAAACTACAAACCAAGAGTACTATTCAATGGACAAAAACTGAGGTACAATCCTTTTCCGAAATACCTTGGAGCCACTTTAGATAGAGCTCTGAGCTGCAAAGAGCACATTACTAAACTTCCCCATAAAGTCACCGCAGGAAACAACATATTTCATAAGCTCAGTGGGGAGCCTCTGTTGCCTGTTGACGCTTATCTGCCATCAGTCTTGTCTACTCGGCTGCTGAGTACTGTACACCCGTCTGGTTGGAAAACGCACGAGTGAAGAAGGTAGACACGAAATTGAATGATACAATGCGTTGCATTACTGGTACCATGAAATCAACTTCGTGTCACTGGTCATCATGCTGAGTAACATCCCTCCACCTCACTTAAGGCGGACGCAAGATGTACTAAGGGAAGCGAAGAAAATCTTTGCATCACCCTCACTGAGATTGCACCAAGTATTCTGCCATCCATCAGAGCAGTGACTGCAATCAAGAACAGAAGTAAGTGTCACTGTAGGGAATCTCATTGCTGGTGGATTTAACCTAAATGAAAGCTGGAGGCATGGATGCTCAACAAAACCATTGGGGTCAAGTGCCCACCATCTTGATCACACAAAGAAGCCAAACGGTTTGGACCTACCGAGAAAATTCTGGTGTCGCATCAACAGGTTAAAGACTGCACATGGTTGCTGCAATTACTTCAGGCACAAGTGGAGTTCCATCTGTTCACTAATGTGTGATTGTAACCTGGAAGAACAGACAGTCGAACAACTGAATGGTTGACAAGAGCGCCTAGGTGGCTAACAATAGCAATACGAATATCGTGTAGACCAAAGCTGGAATTAATACTAGAATGTTAGACGCAGTCAGACTCAAGCTACGGCAGCTCATTACAAAACGTATTGTAAGCTTCTGAAAAATGTCACTAAGAAGACACAAAGTATGTTGTATGCAAAAAGAATAGCCAATTTCCAGGACAAAATTAAAGCCATGTGATGCAAGTCGTGATGCGGCCAGAAGCACAGAGTTGAGGATATCAAGTCAGTTCGTAAATGAATTTTTTTGCTACTATTATGTCAGGTATATGTACAGTATTTAAGTCGCTTTCTGAATATAGCAGGTGAATTAAACAGAACCTTAGCTCCTTCAAGTAACCGTATAATTCTCTCAGTAAATAGCATTTCGAGACTGTTACCTGAAGAAGGCTAGTGTCCGTGATAGTGACAGGGGAGAGACTGAGTCAATAATTACATCACTAAAGGCAAAGAACTATTATGGATACCATGGCGTATCTAGCAGAATACTTAAGTACTGTTTCACGCTTGTTAGACTAGTTATTAGCAATATTTGTAATTTTTACTTTACGAATACTCAGTTTCTTGACGGATTGAATAAGAGTGAAACCACTTTATAAAAGGGGAGAAAGGGATAATTAAGTCAACTTTAGACCCATTTCTTTGCCATCAGTCTTTTCTTAAGTTATTTACAAGGCGGTTAGTCAAGGGTAATTGTATATTTTAGTTCAAAAATGTTCAAATGTTTGTAAATCTATCGGATCAAACTGCGTGGTCATCAGTCCGTAGCTTACAAACTACTTAAACCTAGGTAAACTAACCTACGGACAAACACACACACCCATGCTCCAGGGAGGACTCGAACCTCCACGGCGAGCAACCGCGCACTCCGCAGCGAGACGCTTTAGACCGCTCGGCTACTCCACCGCGGCAATATTTTAGTTACTGTAATTTGCTGCCAGTTGTAGAGATAGGTTTTAGATGTGATTTAACAAACGAAAATGCTATATACTCTTTCTCTGAGGCACTTGAAATAAACAACTGCGAACGCTAGGCGTATTCTTTTATTTAACAAAAGCATTTGATTGTGTTGATAACCAGATATTCTTGCAAAAGTTGTAACTTTATGGATAAGGGGAGTAGCTCACAACTGGTTCACCTCTTACTTTAACAACAGACAGCAGAAGCTGTTCCTATGCAGTGTTGAAATCGGCTGTTATATACACAGTTAAGTTTGGGGGGCGGGGGAAGGTGCCTGTTCTGGGCCCACAGCTGTTTCTCATTTATACAGGGCAGCCCATTGATAGCGACCGGCCAAATATCTCACGAAATAAGCATCAAACGAAAAAAAAAAACGAAAAAGAACAAAACTTTTCTAGCTTGAAGTGGGGGAGGGGGGAAACAGACCGCGCTATGGTTGGCCCCCTAGAAGGCGCTGCCATAGGTCAAACGGATATCAACTGCATTTTTTAAAATAGGTACCTCCATTTTTATTACATATTCATCTACTACGTAAATATATATGAATGTTTTATTTGGAACACTTATGTTGCTTTGTGATAGATGGCTCTGTAAGATTCATCTATTTTTGTGAAATTATCATACATTATGAGAAGGCATGCAGTTACTGTGTGATTATCTTTAATTGCCACATGACTTCAATAAATGCTCAAATTGAAGTCCTTCAACTTCAATGCATTTGGCAATACGCGTAACGAAATTCCTCTCAACAGCGAGTAGTTCGCCATCAGTAATGTTTTCACATACATTGACAATGTGCTGAAGCATGTTTTCAGGCGTTGGCGGTGAATCACGATAAGAACTATCCTTCAATCTTCCCCACAGAAAGGAATCCGGCCGGCCCCAGTGGCCGAGCGGTCTGCGGCGTGCCAGTCACAGTCTGCACGGCCGCTACGGTCGCGGGTTCGAATCCCCCCTCGGGCATGGATGTTTGTGTCGTCTTTAGTATAAGGTAGTTCATAAGTAGTTTGTAATCTTAGGGACTGATGACCCTGTAGTTAAGTCCCTTAAGCTTAACAAACATTTTGAACAACATTTTTTTAAAGAAATACGAGGATGTAAGATCCGGTGAACGTGCGGGCCATAGTATGGTGCTTCTACGACCAATCCACATGTCATTAAATATTTCATATAAGACCGCTTCAACTGCATGCGAGCCACGTGCCGGACATCCTTCATGTTGAAAGTACGTCATTAGTCATGCAGTGAAACACCTTGTAGTAAAATCGGTAGATCATTACGTAAGATATCACCATACATTGCACCATTTACGTGCAGGGCAGAAATGCGCATGTATCATGCTGCACCAGACTTTTTTGTGCAACACTGTTAAGAAGCCCAGGTCTCTAAATATGTGTAAAATACAGAGAGGCGCCTGAAGATGAGCCCTCAGGTCTCCAAATGCATCGTGTACCTATAAATAACGATTTAATTACTGAAGGCCAGTTCGTTTTATTTTACAGAAAAAGTCATTGTCGATGCCCCCTAATATGGTGTGTGATCACCTCGGACGCCCAGTACAGTTGCATACCTGCGTGGCATGGGCAGTGTAAGGTTATCAGTCAGCTCTTGAGGGATATTTGGTCATTCTTCCGCTATTGCAATATCCAGCTTTGTAACCATTGTTGGAGTTGCTGGTCTAGCTACAATGTGCCTTCCAAGTGTATCCTAGATGTGTTCAACCGGTTTTAAGTCAGATGAACAAGCTGGCTAAATCATCCGTCCCGTTCCCTAAGCTCCAAACATGTTGTCCGCCAGTGCAGTTGTATGGGGACAAGTGTTATCGTCCACCAGAAGGAACCCATCTCCTAAGGCACCTGCGTAGGGCGCAACAAAAGGTCTAAGGATCTTGTCTCTATACCTGAGCAGTCAAAGCGCCATTGTAAGCGACGTAGAGGTCCGTATGTCCGATAATACTGACTCCTGCCCACACCACGTCCACCACTATGATATTATGTTTCCTGCACATAAGCAGGATTATTCCGAGTTCCACTTTCTGTCCAGATAAGGGAATGATTGTCGGGCTGAATACAAAACCTTGTTTGGAAACAGCATCCGGCGCCATTCGTTAAAACTTCAATCCTGATCCTTCGCTCAGTTTATGAGGTCTAAACAGTGTCATAGTTTTATTTGTACACACACAATACGACTTCGTTCCTAGAGGCCACATTCCCGAAGGCGGTTTCGCACTGTTTGTGATAATATTGCGCGTCCTGCTCTTCCTTTGAGGGTGCTTTGCAGCTGAGTTGCATTCAGCCTCCTACCTCGATGGGCTATTAATCGGAAATAACGGTCATCTCTTGCTGATGGCCGGCCGTGGTGGCCGAGCGTTCTGCGGCGCGCCAGTCACGGTCCGCACGGCCACTACGGTCGGGGGTTCGAATCCCCCTCGGGCATGGATATTTCTGTCGTCCTTAGTCTTAGCTAGTTCATAGGTAGTTTGTAAATTTAGGGACTGATGACCTCGTAGTTAAGTCCCATAAGCTATATAAACATTTGATTTCTTGCTGATGTTCCGTGTGGACGACCTTTGACTTTCCTTACTTTCACGGATCCTCGAAATTACTCTTTGGACACTCAAACACTTGTAGCCACATCCCTCTGTGTCTGTCTCACTTACAACCTTCCTTTTGCTCTCCATGCCATAGCTCCAGATAAGTCACCTTGTTGTTTCATTGTGGTACCTGCTCACTACACTATCTGAACTCAACTGCTTGTGTAATTTGTGTGGTAGAGTAAACACAAGTCAGCACCTTCCCTCTGTGCAGCAACTTTCCGTTATTACCACTCGTAGGCGTATCCAGGATGTGATTTCGGGGGGGGGGGGGGAGGGGGGGGGGGTTCAATGAATGGACATAAAGTGTACTCATAATACAGCTGCAAACGGTACTAATACTGTATATAGTATATATCATTCGAAAGGACAGTATAGAAGAGACACAGTGGCGTAGGAACAAATTTAGTAAACTTCTTAAGACTGAACATATTCTCAAAAAATTATGTAGATAAGCAAATGTGGATTGAATCATGAATGGCAATCACAAAGGCAGTACATGAATTTTCAGTAACTTCTGAAGCATTATGAGAGAAGCACTCCCCAACTCAAATTTTTGTAGTACGTGGTACCTCTAGTCGACCCCTGGTCAGTAGCCTGGGAATTATGACACTGGTCTGCCAATACATATTACCTTTAATGCGTTCATTGTTAATATTATTTAGCTGTTCCCAAGAGTTACCAGCTTTCGCTCAGAAATCGAATGGGCATTTGCATTACATCTCTTTGAACACAGCGCAGAAAGGTGTGGAATATTCTGCCGCATCCACATTTAAGAAGCTGCCCCAACAATTCAAAATGCTTTAGTAGTAATACTCGGACTTTCAAGGCTAAATTGCAAAGTTTGTTCATGGCTCACTCTTTCCATTCTGTAGAGAAGTTCATGGGAAAAAATTGAGCTATGCTGGTTATTTTGCATCAAGAACTACGAAAATTGGCATTCGGTTTCCTGATAAGTAATTTAAAAAAAATCTTGTGTAGTACTTTTATTACCTCATTAAGTATTCTAATTTCTTCAGCATTTTACGACTCATTTCGAGTACATTCCATCAGCTATGTTTTGCTCTTGTTAATGTTCATCTCATAAACACCTTTCAAACTCCGTTCAGTTGCTCTTCCTGAGATTTGTTACAATTACAGTGTATTTAGCAAAACGTATAGTTTTTGTATCTTCTACTAAAAACTTTAATTCCCTTTCCAAATTTCTCGTTGCCTTCACAGCTTAACATATATACAGACTGAATACCGTAAAGGCTATAACCCTCTCTGACTCCTTTCGTAACCACTGCGCCCTTTCACGTCCTTGGACTCGTAACTGCTGTGTAGTTTATTTTTTTTTTTTTTTTTTAATACAAGATGAAACAACTTTTTGTTCACTGTATTTTGTCCCTGCTAACTTCACATTTTGAATGAGTTTAATTCAATGACAGAATTAGTATAATTTCATTGAAAATGACTGCCAGAGGTTTTCAGGTACGTGTTCAGCTGCTGTTAATGTCGTAATCACCCATGCACGACAAGCGTCGAACATGCAACCCGACCACGATGATATTGCATTCGATCTCCCGTGGCCGTTATCGGAAACACGCCGTGACGTTACGGGAAACAACTACACAGGTGATTCAGGAAAACCCATCGCATTGTGAATGCTTTCACAACAGCTGTACATAAAATAGAAAGTCGTTCAGTGTGTCCCCGTAAAATATATCAAAACAAAACTGGCAATATGCTAGCCGAAGCGTCGTCGCTGCCACGTGCAGTTATTCACTGAGGTAACAAAAGTGATAGCATGGCGACAAGCAAAGGTACAGATAGCGGTAGTGTCGCGTACACGAAATGTAATAGGGCGGTGCCGTGGTGGAGCTGTGATTTGTACTCCAGTGATTCACGATGAGCAGTTTCCCCACGTCATTATAGCAGCACGACGAGTGTTAACAGAATTTGAACCGTCAAAGCTAGACGAATAAACCGTCATTTCGGAAAATTTTAGGGAAATCAGGGAAATCCGTATGCCGAGATTCACAGCGTCAGCAGTCTGCCGAGAATATAAAATATCTGATATTAACTTTCACTACGCCTTCACTCCCGCCCCCCGCTCCCTCGGAGTCCTTCCATCCCATCCCCACTCCGTCCCCCTCCCCTCCTTTTCTACCCACCGCACTTTCCTTCCTCTTCCCTCTCCACTGCGGTGCCTGCTCAGTGATTTTAATTCTGTCAGTGATTTTCAGTGTGCATTGACTTAGTGCTTCGAGTGTACGTGTGTTTTTAAATCATCAGCAACCGCCGCACAGGCCGAACGTAGTGTTGCCATGTGTTTTAAATGTCTCTCTTCGTCTCGTCGTCATAGCTCTATTTCTTCAACAAGAACGTTTTATCCACCGTGGTTTCTTAAGTTCTAAATACGTACATTTTGTCATCCTTTTCACAGTCATTGTCATTCCACCCATTTATCTTACCGTGTCTATTTTTAAATTATTCATATTTGTCACCTGTTTTTATTATTTTAAATCTTCTGTTCCCATATTCGTATGCTCTCGGCTGAAGAGCAGCATGTTCGCTGCTGCCAGCCTGCCCCTTCTGTGTTTTTTTAAAAACAATAAAGAGAAATAAAGACTTTCACTACGAATAATGCAATGGCCGACGGCCTGCACCACTTAATGACAAAGAGCAGAGGCATTTTCGAAGAGTTTTCAGTGTTGGCGGATAAGCAAAACTGTTTCAAATAACCGCAGAACACGACGTGGGATGTACGGCCATCACGGTGCTGTTTTTGAAACTAATGTTCAAATTTTTATTGAGATGAGTGAAAACAGCTGTAAGATACTTCAGAAAATGCATTGTCACCTGTTTCGTATACTTACGACTTCAACCGATTTTGTTTCTAAATCGTCATCACGGCCTGACTGTTAAATAAAAAGCGACAAGCATGAATTGTACACAAGTTAAAATAATAAAATACCTTATATAACCCAGCAGTTTCATCCAGCAGTACTTCCAACTAAGCAAACTGATTAAGTGGATACATCATCCACCATCCTATCCATGCTTACAGGCAAATCAATCAACAAAATTCGTAAGATGTCTCTTGACATATAACTTGATGAAAACATAAGGATGCGTTATTGTGTACAGTGATACAGGATCAATGAATGCCAAGAGTATCTGTGACGTTATCGGGTCGTGTCTCGTTGCCTCTAGAAGTTCTCGCAGATCGGCGCTCTCGGTAACGGCTGGGTGAAAGTTCATGGGAAAAAACTAGTCTGCTACAAATAACGTTGGTGACACAGGGATTTGCAGTTCATTGACTCTTCAGTGAATTATTAGCGCCCAGTTGTTCTCATTTATGACCAGCGTACAAGTCTCATTAATAACCGCAACTACATCCCAGTACGCACATTCCACACATAAATAATACAAATTTACACAGTTTGTGTGTGAAATACAAAAGTCATAGGTGTACAATTAACGTGGAACGAATATTAATAATCAATTCATTATAACAGTAGAATCATTTTCCACATGACTAACACTGAAGAACTTGTACATAATTGTTAAAATTAGAGTTCAGAGTGACGTGGACTGTGCCCTCGATCAGACTCGAATGAATACTCATATGCCGCGAAAGCATCATCCAAACAATGTCACTGGAAATTACGTATTATTAATTGTCTAAATTAACTTAATTATAATGGAAAAATAAACAATTACATACAACTGGTTATAGTAAGAGATAGCGTAAATAATACTGAGTAAATTGATATATTAATCTGTTATGTTAATTGTGTTTCATTTACATATTTAATTAAATAGGTTTGTCAGCAATAATTTCGTAATAAATGACTTGTACAGAAACTAATAAGGGCAAAACTTTCTTAACACTATAAATGACGTTTATACCTTACGCACTGCTGTTATAATGCTTCATTTTTTAACTATGAGCTCATTTCGGCTTTATATTGCCATCATCAGGTTTTCTGTAATATAAACCAGATAATTTGTAACAACAGATACATAAGCTGGCATATATAATTTTTTTTATGGCTACTACATTTAATTTACTTACATTTAATGTCGTTCTTATTTCTGTTGTAAGAGTACACCTGTTGGTGTATCTTACAGTTTGATTTAAAGTAATGTATATATTGTCTTAAATTGGTTTAGTTAATGTATTTTTCATTTCTTGTATGCTAGAGATATTTCTTATGTAACGTCATTTTCTATATTGAATCATTTAGTGTAAACCCGCATGAATGCAAGGACATTCTTATGCTATAAGTTAGCAATGCGCCAGGGAAAATGTTGAACCTGTAGTAAAGAATGTCTTTGCTACAGAAGTAGTAGCTGTGAGTGTCGCGCTGCTGAAGCAGTCGCGGTGCGGACTCGCCAAAGTAAAGACATAAATGCAGTCGCGGAGCGGACTCGCTATAGTAAACAGGTAGATGTTTTGTGATGGTGCAGAGGCACGGTAGGCGCAGTGTGGCGCGAGTTTTATGCAATTGCAATAAGCCTGAGAGGCGTACTGTTTAATGTATTGAACGAAGTGCGAAATAAGTTTATTTATACTCGATCAGTGTAATCCTTTTCCATGTGTGCAAGAAAAGTAATTGTTTGGTATCAAGTCTATTGTCACCGAGTGTGATCGTTGTGTAGTAAGAGTACCTATTGTAATCATATCTGTCTTGTTTGGACTTCACGACGAAGACGACGAAAGCAGATGAGTACTTTTGTAACATTTTATTTTGTATGCATGTAAATGTAGTGTCAACCCAATCAGAACTTTGGTTCAATTATACATGACTTATTTTGAAACCAGTCTTAATTTTGTATGTAGTTGTAGTCACCCCATTATCACCATTATTAGATTATGTTGATTATGCAAGCCTGTACATTGACCAACAAGTTCAATCAGTTTCAAAGAAATTACGATCAGTCCTAAAGAAATTGCTAGACGATTTAAAGAATTGCTAATCGTGTTACAACCACAGATACTAGTAATTAAAGTGCAAGAGAGTTTGCAAGTAAAGTAAATTTGGTTTCATTTAAGTAGAAAGTAACCAGACTTGACTGAAGTAATTTTTTTATGAAATACGTTAAATGCCAAACTCTGCTCAGCCAGTTACATGCGTACGCTACCCAGGCCCTGGAACCAATTAAAAAGAAATAGTTTACGTAAAGTTTTATAAGGAAGGTGAATGCTTTAAACTATATTATTAAAATATTTGGGAACTTTAACTGTAGTATCTGTGCAGCTCATTGCACCACGCAGTTTCACAGTACTCAGATATTATCATCGCAATCAGAGTCTATCAGCTATTACGATTTTGATTATAACACGAACACGCCATCACCACTACATGAATTCTGACACATTTATTAGTGAAGTTGTACTGTTCGTGAATCGTAAGAGGTGCTAGTTGGAGGCTGTAGTCAATGCTAAGTCAGATAGGGCCAAGCTTAATTAATTACTACAGTGACTGTTTTAAGTTAATTAATATCAATTTTTTTATTATTCAAAATTCTAACTTACACAGCGAAAGTGTTGTTGCGACCCATTAGTTGTGATTTGCTACAACATTCAATAACAAAATTATTATTACTAGAGCATATCATTACGCATTCTAAATTTTGAGATTATTTGACGACCTCCAACAGGCAATTTTCTTACAATTGGCGACCCTGCCAGGATAGTTTGGGCGCCTACGTTGTGACTGGTTTGGCAAGAAATTTGTTAATAAAGTAATAGTAATTAAGTTATCATTATATTTTGATTTATTATTTTGTTCTGTATATTGATTGACTGTTTATTGGATGTGAAACTTGTATATCGGTTGTTGATTTTGAAACATTGTTGAAAAGTTTAAACATGGCACCAGTAGGGCAGCGTCATCGTGACGCAACAATAGAGAAAAGTATGGTCCTTACTAGGAACGCGATAATGCGTAGAAGCCAGGCATCAACAATGGATTCAAGATTAGAAAAGGTAACCGAAATGGAAAACGTACCGGAAATGGAAAATGCAAATTTGAACGTAGATCGACAAGAAATTACGCGTGATCAAAATGAGGTTCGAAGAAGTAGTACAGATTTGAGACACTCAAACGATCGCAGGTTAGCGATAAACGTGGGTCACGTAATTAATGGAGAGAAAACTAACCTGGATGAGGTCGCGGACAATGTTAGTGATCAGCAAAAGGTAATTGAGGAACATCAGAACGAATCGGAGGCTAAATGTTCATCAGATGATCTGTCATCAAGTAGTGAGGAGGAACGGAAAATCGACAGAAATAAAAAGGTTAAGCGAAGGACAAAAATGAGGGATGCTGTGCCTCAAGGAAATGCAGACATAAGTGCGTTAATGCAATTCATGCAAAATATGAGCCAGAATTTGAGCCGGGATCTTGGTCAAAAAATCGAAAAATCACAATTAGAACTAAGACAGGAACTTGGACAGGACATAAAGAAAATAGATAAAAAAAATCGAAGAAATAAAAAAGGAAAATGAACACGTCAGGAAGCAAATAAGTAAACAGGACAAAAGGATAGATGATTTAGCCACGCAAACGGAACAACAGATTACGTATGCGCAAAAAAATTGTGAGGAGCGTCACACCGAGTGCAGTAACGAAGTCACTTTGGTTAAGAAATCATTAAACAGAACCAATGACAAAGTCGCGGGACTCGAACAGGGATTAAAACACCATGAGGAAAGAATTGTTCAGATACAAAGAGAAATGCAGCGTGTCGTGGAACATGGAAGCAATACTTGGACCCCGCCTAGTACAGAAGCGCAAGTTGGCAGTCACAATGATGACGCAACAGATAATTGTTATCGTCTCATGAGGCAGCCAGCTGCAGAAAACGTCAGCTTTGAAACGACAAAATCTGTCACCGAAATCAGTAACGGGAATTCGCATTACGAAATAAATTTGAACGGAACTGTACCGGAGCAAAGAAATGTTGCGCCATTGCCTTGTGTTGACAACAATGAGGAGGCAATGCGAACCGAAAATGATAGACGAATGGAAAAGTATTTGCGTAGTATCAGACCGCCACAATTAAAACCAGATGGCGACATCCACATAATGAAATTTTTGAATCACATCGAACAAACTTTACCGCGAGATTGGTCGGATCGCATGTGTATAAATTATATTCTGTCCAACGTGCATGAAAGTATTCATAATGACGCTATGGACATGAGTAGCGAGAGCAGAAGCTACCGCGAATTTAAGGATCAATTAATACGCAAATATTGGTCATCAGCAAAGCAGGATGAAGTTTATGAAGATATTCACACAGCACCGATCTTTAACGCAAATAAATTCAGTACGATGGAGAAATATGTGAAACATTACTGGAATAAGAATAGGTATCTTAGCTATCCAATACCGGAGCGAGCTTTCATTCCAGTAATGTTAGCAAAATTGCCCAGTCGTGTGCGAGATCTTTTCATTGTACAACCAGTTTTATCTATAGAAAAATTTATGGAAGTCTTGGAAAGATGTGATCGAAGCTGGGAAAATGGAGACCGTCCCAACCGACAGGACAGAGGGAATAGGAATGGAACAGATGATCGACATTATCGGAGGGACGAAGGTACTCGCCGTGAAGATAACGGATACGGGCACCGACAAGCGGATACACGGGAAGACAGGTCACGAGGAGGTGATACCAATAACGGCCGACAAGATGATCGACGGCAACGTCATCAGAGAGAAGAAGAACCGAGACAAGACCGACAGGAAAATCGTAATAGAGAGAGGAATAATAGAAATGATTGGCAAAACACCGGAGCTAGGCCCAAAGAATACAATCAGTCACGTAATGTAGACAGAAATAGAGGAGACGGAAGAACAGTCCACGAGAAACCGAGACCTCGCGACAAACAGGTTTATGCCGTAGAAGCACGCACAGTAGATAATGGAGACACCAACCACGAAATACGTAATCAAAGTACGAACAATCATGAAGAAAACGCACGTTGTTTAAACTAATTGAGCGGCCTGCTTTGCCCCGCGGCGAGGCCGCAAAGCCTTTGAAGGGGACTGAAGGACCGACGAGCTCAGACGAAAATGCAAAGAAAGAAGACTCCGATAATGAATGGATAACGACAGATGATGAAGATGAAACTGAGTTATATACAAGACTACGAAGGTAATTGAACATGGCAAGAATGAACGAACAACAACTGTAGAAGCAAAGAAACTTGAGGGCGCGCTAATAAACAAAGTTATTGACGCATCAGCGCAAATAAATAAAGCAACAGTTGGGCCAGAAACGGAACAAGAATACCATGAAAGAATGTTCGTTGAAGCAATAGATGCGCTACTGGACAACAATGATTAAGATAAGAAAACTTGTTGTGTTCAACTGGAAGAAGATACTGACGTGGAAGAGACGGAAGACAGTGACGAATCGGATACGACAGAAGATGAGCAGGGAGAACCAGACAACAAAGCAGCAGATACCGTAACCACCTGTACGGAAGAAGTAGCAGAAAATTATGATTCATTGCAGAATGAGTTTCCTGACATCATCGAACATATCGAAATTTGGAGCCAACACGACTTTGCAACGACAGCACCGCAGACGAGACAATGCAATGCCATCCGAAAGTCGGATGAACAACAAAGGTTATCAACGGAAGAAGAAGAAGTGCTTAGAACTGAAATACGAGTATTGAGAGACGCCAGACAAAGCGAAAGCAATACATGTCCGAAACTAAAACTGGTAATCGGAAGCAAGGATTATGAAGCATTAACTGATACTGGGTCGATGATTTCAATTTTGACACGATCGATTTATGAGGATGTTAAGAAAAGCTTACATAGAATAGAAGAACTTCCAGCAACTAGATTCAAAATATATGGAGCTTTCAATTCTAAATTTGTGGAATCAAAGATGAAGATTTTCTTGCCGTTTAAAATCAATCAGCTTAACCAACTATTTTACCATGAGTTTGTAGTAGTGGAAGAAATAAATATTCCGTTGATAATTGGAGCTGATTGGCTACAGAAAGTTAGAGCGGTCGTGGACCTGAAAATAAATATTTTGACTGTTGAAGACGAAGGAAACCAGTACACCACCGAATTATTACCGCAAGTGGAACATCCAGTAAAAACATTTAATATCAGATGCAGCCAGGAAGACATAAAAACAGGTCATGACAAACAAAGGCAAAGAGAAAGGTTAAAAGAGAAGGACGAACAATTTGAAGATCTTAACGATATATGCAACGTGCCGACAACAATGAGGCGTGACGCGCCGCGAGCCGGCACAGAGTACTGGAGAAGACGACGCGTGAAAATCAAACACTCAACTGTAAATGAACCGTCTGACTGTAGTTATGTGAATCAAGAGCATTGCAGCGTACGAAGAAGTGGGGTACAGCAAAATGAAACCTTATTTGGATTGATACACAAAGAAAGGACACATTTTTTACTCGAAGAAGACGACACCCAAGAGGACACCGAAATGAACTTGATAATTACCGGATTTGTAGGAGAACGGATTGTTACTGTGACACCGGACACCGGAAGCCAATACAATGCAATCGAAGAGGATTTGTACTTAATTAGCCGCGAGCATAAGCTAATTATCAAAGAAGACTCTTGTAATATAAACACATCATCTATAATACCAAAGCAAAGCGTGCAAGTACGGAAACGAGTAATGCTAGAGATTATTGTATGTGAACAGGCCATAGTGGCAGAATTTTTAGTTGTCGGAGGATTAAAGACCGACGTCGTGATTGGTGCGGACACGATACGGAAGTTAGAAATGAAGATTAATTATTATGAAAAATATATAGAATGGAATGTGGGTGGAATCAAGACGAAATGGAACTTATTTGAAAAGAAAGAGAAAACACACGCAGAGATGCAACATTACGTTGACTCTGTGTACCTTAACGAAGAAGAGGAGACTAATTATCATGACGTGAATCATTCTACTGTTGAAGAGGAGGAGATAAGACAAAGGACTCGTCAGAAAGTGGTTAATATTGAAAACATTCCTGAGGAGAGGCTAGTCGAGCTAGGGCAGCTTAGAAGAATGCGATCTTTAGCTGTGCAGAATTCAAAGGAAAGTGTTGAAGCCAGGAACAGAACCCATAATAATAGATATCCAGAAAGAAAATTTGAAGAAGGAGACCTTGTCTTACTACGAAACAAAAAGCTGGGTAAACCACATGATAACGGATTCAAGAAGTTTTACCGATGGTATTTGGGACCCTACCGTGTAAACAAAGTCAAACATGCTAATGCTATGGAACTGGTGTCCATAAAGAACAACAAAAATGTAGGACTCAGACACATATGTGACATTAAACAATTTTTATCACTAGTATGTAAGTTATAATCATAATATTGTAAGGGGAACTACACTACAACTGAAAGACTGATGTGATAAACATGACTTGAAGATATTAATGTATTGTATAACTTATCATTTATTTTAATTACTGAGTATGTGAATGTGAGATAAAAGACTGAAGCTAAACTCCGTTTGCAGGTTAGCACACAGTAAACAAAACAAGTGCATGAGACCTTGGTATGCGGGCCTGCGGAGCGGCGACAATGCGCTCTTGGACATTAGACGAGCCGCCAGCGGCAGCCGCTACAGAGGCAACAATTGCGTCGCGCGGTCAGCCGCCTGCGCGAGCGACTAGAAAGCAGCCGATATCCATGGGCGGTAGCGACTTCAAAGGAACACACACCACTTCATCCAACGGGACTACGAAATGTAGCGTGGGAAGTGATGTGCAATAAAGTGGAGCTATCAAGCTCGGCCATGAAGGTCAAATCAGTGCAGTGCTATTTTTTGCAGGTTTATACGCCGATAAGGTCACACACCGACGCATCCCAACATATCAAATTTTGTAAACAATGTAATGCAACTTCCTACCTTTGTATTTTATGTAATGCCATGTAACCAATATTATGTATCTATATTTTATGTCATGTAATATTTCCTATATGAAATATGTGTTTTACGGTTAACAATTTTTTTTTTTTTTTCTCAACCCGGGCAGGATGTAAGAGTACACCTGTTGGTGTATCTTACAGTTTGATTTAAAGTAATGTATATATTGTCTTAAATTGGTTTAGTTCATGTATTTTTCATTTTTTGTATGCTAGAGATATTTCTTATGTAACGTCATTTTCTATATTGAATCATTTAGTGTAAACCCGCATGAATGCAAGGACATTCTTGTGCTATAAGTTAGCAATGCGCCAGAGAAAATGTTGAACCTGTAGTAAAGAATGTCTTTGCTACAGAAGTAGTAGCTGTGAGTGTCGCGCTGCTGAAGCAGTCGCGGTGCGGACTCGTCAAAGTAAAGACATAAATGCAGTCGCGGAGCGGACTCGCTATAGTAAACAGGTAGATGTTTTGTTGATGGTGCAGAGGCACGGTAGGCGCAGTGTGGCGCGAGTTTTATGCAATTGCAATAAGCCTGAGAGGCGTACTGTTTAATGTATTGAACGAAGTGCGAAATAAGTTTATTTATACTCGATCAGTGTAATCCTTTTCCATGTGTGCAAGAAAAGTAATTGTTTGGTATCAAGTCTATTGTCACCGAGTGTGATCGTTGTGTAGTAAGAGTACCTATTGTAATCATATCTGTCTTGTTTGGACTTCACGACGAAGACGACGAAAGCAGATGAGTACTTTTGTAACATTTTATTTTGTATGCATGTAAATGTAGTGTCAACCCAATCAGAACTTTGGTTCAATTATACATGACTTATTTTGAAACCAGTCTTAATTTTGTATGTAGTTGTAGTCACCCCATTATAACCATTATTAGATTATGTTGATTATGCAAGCCTGTACATTGACTAACAAGTTCAATCATTTTCAAAGAAATTACGATCAGTCCTAAAGAAATTGCTAGACGATTTAAAGAATGCTAAACGTGTTACAACCACAGATACTAGTAATTAAAGTGCAAGAGAGTTTGCAAGTAAAGTAAATTTGGTTTCATTTATGTAGAAAGTAACCAGACTTGACTGAAGTAATTTTTTAATGAAATACGTTAAATGCCAAACTCTGCTCAGCCAGTTACATGCGTACGCTACCCAGGCCCTGGAACCAATTAAAAAGAAATAGTTTACGTAAAGTTTTATAAGGAAGGTGAATGCTTTAAACTATATTATTAAAATATTTGGGAACTTTAACTGTAGTATTTGTGCAGCTCATTGCACCACGCAGTTTCACAGTACTCAGATATTATCATCGCAATCAGAGTCTATCAGCTATTACGATTTTGATTATAACACGAACACGCCATCACCACTACATGAATTCTGACACATTTATTAGTGAAGTTGTACTGTTCGTGAATCGTAAGAGGTGCTAGTTGGAGGCTGTAGTCAATGCTAAGTCAGATAGGGCCAAGCTTAATTAATTACTACAGTGACTGTTTTAAGTTAATTAATATCAATTTTTTTATTATTCAAAATTCTAACTTACATAGCGAAAGTGTTGTTGCGACCCATTAGTTGTGATTTGCTACAGCATTCAATAACAAAATTATTATTACTAGAGCATATCATTACGCATTCTAAATTTTGAGATTATTTGACGACCTCCAACAGGCAATCTTCTTACACTGTCCTTTTTGTTTAAGATGATCTGGATTTTATTTAAATTATGACTGGCTTATATGCGTGTAATGGAGTTTTTATTTTCTGCCTGATTAAAAAGGACAGCTATTTTTAAAGTGTTTTAACGACATTATATGTTTACATAGTTACTCAGAGATCACTGTAGTGATCAGCTAATTTATTTTCCTTGATATTATAACTTTGGTGGTTGACGTTTATGTTGTTACTATGGAGTGATATGTGACATGTTTTTGGCTATCCATTTTCGTGGCTGAAAATATGAATAAAATTTTCAATGAATTTTGTTTTGTTTTGTTTTGTTTTGTTTTGTTTTGTTTTGTTTTGTTTTGTTTTGTTTCAGCTCTGTCTGCTCATTGAGTAAGTTTATGGGATTTATGTAGGCATGTGAATGTAATTCGATTTCTTCAAGGATAGTCATGATTGGTCCCTTTCCGTGATGTAAAGAATTTTTTACGTTCTATTTATGGCCCCTATTTTGTGTTTTTCGGTGAAAATAGCTGTCCTTTTTAATCAGGCAGAAAATAAAAATCCATTACAGGCAAATAAGCCAGTCATAATTTAAATAAAATCCAGATCATCTTAAACAAAAAGGACAGAAGTAAGTAAATTAAATGTAATAGCCATAAAACAAAACAAAAATTAATTTATGTATGCCAACTTATGTAACTGTTGTTATGAATTATCTCGTTTATGTTACAGAAAACCTGACGATGGCAATATAAAGCCGAAATGAGCTCATAGTTAATAAATAAAGCATTATAGCAGCAGTGTGCAAGGTATGAACGTTATTTATTAATTATGTTACTCAACGACATATTCCATACCGCGGGCCCCAAAGTAAAGAAATTCTTTAACATTAATTGTGTTTCTGTGAGCATTACTTTTGGAAATTAGATTTCAGTGGCAAGAACGGATTACTTTACTGGCACGTGAACACTTACATTTAAAGAAAATCTCAAACTCGACACGTACCTTGCAACAAAACTAGAAAAATGCCATAACCAGGAAAATCAGGGGCTAGGTTGAGCTGAAATAAGAAAATTAGTAATCATTAAATTATTTATTTTCGCTAAAGAAACATACCTTTATTGTTGACTTGTCAATAATGGTGATTACAATGGGTTTGTACAATACCGTTCCATACAAATATTCTCGTCCTCTTAATACAAAATTCTTCTTTCAACATCAAATGAAATTTCATCACCCTCTGGCGTGATACATTCATAGGTGCATGTTCCAATTAATGAAACTCGGCACGTGAATCGTAGCCCATCAACAGAACCGTACAACACGGTGACTACCAAACGATTGAACTCTAGCCTAACTTCCACTCGACTATATCAACTAGTTTACCGTCCACTTCCCGTCTTATCGGTCAAAGATTCTGCTGTAGCGCAGATGCTAAATCGCAGTTACAAGGATATTATGGTGTGCAATAGTTAGAAACATCAACTGAGATTATGGCAGCATATAATAGATGAATTTTAGATACAAAATAAAGCCGTAAGGCAAACACATGTCCAGATTCACAAAAATATCATAGAAAAATCCCTAAATAACTATCTTCAGCCTATAGTGCCTTCTTTCACGCTGAAGATTTTGCTACCGGAAACAACAAAATATTGCCAAACACTTGATGTCTCCTTCTTTCGGCAAAATAAACTCTCTATGAGAAGGATTACTGGTACTGCTGAATGTGTGTTTTGCGCTATTATAATTACTTTAGTCAGAAGGGTATGATAGGATTCGAATGGAAGAGTTGCTACCGGAGTTTATATTCGAGAAACACACATGGAGAAGGGCGCGTGTTACTAGTGTAGCCAAAAACGTTAATTATAATCAGTAAAATTAAAAAAATATTGTTCAAAGGCAATCTTCATGGTCTCGAATTAGAAGATCGCATGATAAATGGTTATGCGTTCCTAGATTAATGTGCTGTGTGACACCTGTAACTCTAAAGTGTTCGTATTTTGAGAATCATGAGCTTCTACCGACATATTGAATATCAGAGTTCCGATGGTAGGCGCCTTGTAACCCATCACTGCCAATTTCTTCATGGAGGACTTCAAGAAACGTGCCTTGGAGTCAGCGGCCGATACTTTTGTTGTTTGACGTCATGGTAGTGAGAAGTTAAATAGCCAGCTAAAGAAATTGTTGCAAGGCTTGCAGAGCACGCCGAGTGTCACGCGGAGTGTGTGGACAAGGATTATCCAGTTGGATAAACACATCACGTTTCCGTTGCAAGAATGGGAAAAGAACGAATCGTATAACATTCTGCATGTACCCAGTGCTGGTCAGCGTTCACTCAACAAACACGAAAGGTTAACGAGAGTTGCAGCTTGTCTCACCCCAGACCACGGTGCTGGCTCGGCTTGACTACTGGCGTCATAGGTGAGCCGGATCGCTGGTCGACTGTCAGCGATCGGCTGTTTATCTTTGCTCTGAGTCTGTATGGATCTTTTGTACGTAGGAGTGGACACGTTACTTTGACGGCAGTTGCGCCGTAGGGGCCGGTGGAAAGCGAGCAGAGTACGTAGCTCGGGGCTGTTGACAAGTGACGGCTTCCCTGGGCAGGCGGGCAGCCGTGTGGATGGCCAAGGGTTGTCAATACGGACTTGTGCCGGCCTGGTGTAACTTCTGCTCCGAGTGCGGGCAGTTGTTGAATTGCAATGGCTGTACTGATTGAAATCTGCGAGGTGCCCGGAGGAGTGTGTGTGTGTGTGTGTGTGTGTGTGTGTGTGTGTGTGTGTGTGTGCGGCCGTTTGCTCGTGACTAATAAGCATTTCTCCTTCTGTGGCCTGAGCGGAAGCACATCGGTTGTTACTTGTTGATTCTTCATAGCAGTGGAGACGACGTGGCAACGCGTAACTGAGAGTGATAGTGGGTGAGCACTATTTCATATCGGTTTGACAACCCAGTATTTGTTATTGACATTTATGTGTCAAGTTCTTCTCGGTCGTTTCACTGTGGTTCGCCCTTTTCCCACGAACGGAATTTACCTCTAGTCATCAGCCCTGCTGGATCAGTCTCCGCCAAAAAACATGTTTAGTTTCAAAGAGAAAAATAAACAAATGACATTGTGCCTTTCAAAAAATGTTCAAATGTTTGTAAGTCTATCGGACCAAACTGCGTGATCATCAGTCCGTAGCTTACAAACTACTTAAACCTAGGTAATCTAACCTAAGGACAACACACACACACACACCCATGCCCCAGGGAGGACTCGAACCTCCACGGTGAGCAACCGCCCGCTCCGCAGCGAGACGCTTTAGTCCGCTCTGCTACTCCACCGCGCATTGTGCCTTTAGGTTGAGACTTATTCTCAGTAGAGACATTAATATTTCACTTAAGTTAAAGATTTTGACTTAAATGGAACTTATTGTCAGAAATTTTGAACTAATTTTCATTTCTGTAAATGAACGTTTCATGTTTTAGTGCTAAGGTACTCAATGCTATTAAGCGTTTATTGTAGGCTGCATCAATGTATAATGCAGAAGATTTGTGTGTTTAGCTTGTTCATTCATCCAGTTGTTCAATAGCTTAGGTTACATAAAAATTCTAACAACCTACTGTTGATTTAATACCTTAATTGTTTTAATTAACCTTTAATTGAGGGTGCTAGACTTAGTGTTTGAGGAGAGACTCCTGATTCATTCTTATTATTATTAGTATTGAGTCCCATATTTATTGCAGAAATATCCGGCTGAATCTGTTGTTTTAATCTGTAATAATTGTTTTCAGTGTTTACTGGAAATCATCAAATTGTTTCTTAGGATAATTTGTGTTCTAGGCATTGATCCTGTCCTAAGATGCACTTCATGTAAGATTGTTTATGATTATACTTGTTGTTAATAAAGCGTTATTGCAGACAGTGAATCATGTGCAATCCGAGTAGATGTCTCAGTGCTTCCTTAGAATATAGTAGCTGCATATTATATGCTGCACAATAGGATCACTTGGAAGATCGAGTATTCGTCCGTGGTCTTCAGCAATGATAGCAGATTCATCCTGCACGCAACTGAAGACCTGCTGAGCACCGTCTCGCAGAGTGCATTCCTTTAAGACACATTGGCCCCGCCAGAGGCCTCATGGTCTAAGCTGCGACGAGCAGCAACTCTCGTTTACCTTTCGTGTTTGTTGAGTGAACGAATGTTCAAATGTTTGTAAATCTATCAGACCAAACTGCGTGGTCATCAGTCCGTAGATTAAAAACTACTTAAACTAAGGTAACCGAACCTGAGGAAAACACACACACTCACACACACACACACACACACACACACAAAACCATGCCCCAAGGAGGACTCGAACCTCCGACGGCGAGCAACAGTGCACTCCGTAGCGAGGCGCCTAAGACCACTCGGCTACTCCACCGCGGCTTTGAGTGAACGCTGACCAGCAATGGGTAGATGCAGAATGTTTTACGACTCGTTCTTTTCCCATTATTGCAACGGGAACATGATGGGTTGTTCCAACTGGGTGATCCGTGTTCACACACTCTGCGTGACACTCGACGTGCTCTGTGAGACTTGCAACAAATTCCTTAGCCAGCACCAACTCCGGACTTATATCCAACCAAGCACGAGTGAGAAATGATGGGACGACAACTGGCACACATGTGACTTGTAAACCCACGACTCATGCAGAGCTGCATGAACAGGTCGACCAGGGGTGGAGCAGTGTATCCCAAGACAGTAGTCTCCATCTGTATAATCGAAATGATTTTGCAAATGATTGATAAAGGAAGGAAAGGAGGAAGGATAGGAAAGAAAGGATTGACAGTGGCCGCATTTGGCATTGATATTAAGCAATGACGACAAGTGAAAATGTGAGCCGGACCGGGAATCGAACCCGGGTCTCCCGCTTTGGGCCAGCTATCGCCTTTACCACTTGGCCACCCGTGCTCACCTCCCGTCCGCCTCAAATTCTCACAAGTCGCACGCTATGTTTGTAGCGCCGTTGCGGATTCCCGTGCGAGGTCGAACGTATGGCCGCATCTGCGGTGAAATAACTAAAGCTATCGCCGTTTTAATACTTATTGTATTGGTGTGGTGTCTGTTCTTTCGGACGTCCGGAAGAACAGACACCACACCAATACAATAAGTCGAATAGATTTCCGAATCGGCGCCTGCATTGCCGACCGACCAGACTACTGCATGTACTGCTATCGGTGTTCCGCGTGGAACGACACCTTGTACCCCAGTACCCATTGATTTGTAAATGTACAATTTCATGTACTGCATATACACTGTTTCAACAATAAATTTTGAGGGAATTGGGAAAATGTAACTTGGACAACTAATTTTTATTTATAGCAGTATTGTGAGAGATAAATTTGCTTCTTGTAGGTCATTTTTTTTTTATTTGATAGGTGCACTATTATGAAAAGATTTTTCTCTGTTGTAATTTTCCGTTATCAGGATTAGATGCATAATTAATCCAGTGAAGGATGAGAATTTTCTAGAAATTGAAATATGTTTTTCATCTGTCAGAAAATAAATGTAATGTATTGTTAAATAAAGGTGATATTCATGTTTACTATAAATACAGAAAATGAGTTCGTTGTCAAATATCTGGGAGATATCTGTTAAATCACTGTCTTCTGGCGAGAAATTAATGAAAGTAAGTATTTAATTAAATGAAAGATAGAATCAGCAATAATATGCCCGAAATATAATACGGTTTGAAAGTGATAAATCGGCTAATTTGTCCTTGGAGGACGTGAAGGACAGTACATTTAAGTTGAATTTAATAATATTATTTATATGCATTTTGATTTCAGTATATTGTGGGATCCATTCATGCGTTGTACAGAGCATTGTCTGTACTTATTTCGAAAAACAGATAGCGAGATTGGCATTCAGTGAGACTACGTTCCACGAGCATAGCAGCTATTTAAATTATCATGCAGCAGAATAAATTAGCAGATATTATTACGAGATGGAGATAAGTTGTCTATTGTGGACAGGTGCAACTAACAAATAATATTATGTAGTTTTTTGATTATTGAACACTACGCAGTCAGATTAGCTATCTCACTCGATGTTTTGAAGCAAATTCAACAGAGTAGTTAATTTTGCGTATAGTCTCTTACTTAGTTACGAATGTGCAATGAAGCAACTTAGTGTCAGACGCATTTTCGTACAGTTACAAAATTCTATCAGATATGTTTGTTTTCTTATTACAGTTAAAAAATCGGAAGTGTGTTCTGTGACTCATTCTGTTGCAGTCGTTATGATTTGTTATTCCTTTGTTGTAAAGTCAATTAGATTAGATAAATGCTGATCCATAGATTATGAATACAAGATTTCGTAGAGATACGGAACACATAAGATTAATAAAAGGTAACATTGCATTACACACAATTTCTTTTAATTTCCTATTTATTTTTTGTAAAATTACTAATTTCTATGTCAAAATTCATCTATAGAGTAGAATTTTTTCAATTTGTTTTTAAATCCTGATTGCCTATCTGTGAGACATATGATGTTATACGGTAAGTGACCAAATGCTTTTGTGGCAGTGTAATTCACACTCTTCTGTGCCAAAGTTAGATTAAACCTTGAACAGTGCAGATAATTATTTCTCCTGGTGCTGTAACTATGAACCATGTTATTACTTTTGAACTGGGTGAAATTACCAATAACAAATTTTATAAGTGAATATATATATATTGTGAAGATCCCAAATAAGTGTCTGTAGGATTGTCTTGGGTTGGCTCCAGATAGTATTCTAATAACACGCTTTTGTTCAATGAATACTTTTATATTCAGTGATGAATTACACAAAATATGACACCCTACGAAAGCAGTCAATGACAATAGGCGCTGTAAGCCAATTTACTGATGAGTTTGTCACCAAAGATTGGAATAACCCCTAAGTCGCTGAACTCAAAAACTTCAGTAGATCAATAATGTGTGGCATCCAATTTCTCATCAACGCACCTATAAACATCGAATAATGTACTCAGCTACCGACTTCTGATTACAGACTATATTTATTATTGGTGTCATGACATTTACAGTATGGAAATATATATACTGTGTTTTATCAAAATTTAAGTCCATTTGCAGAGAACCACTTAATAATATTCTATAAAACATTAATTACAATTTCAACAGTTAATTCTTATTTCTCACGTGTGATCACTATACTTGTATCATCAACAAAAGGAACTGTCCTTGCATCCTCGTGAATATAGAATGATAAGTCATATATCAAGAACAGCAAAGGACCCAAGCCCCGAACCCTGAATTTGAGGAATCAGTTCATTTTTGAAGTTTACTTGAAGCACTTATTTCAACTAACTGCACTCGTCCAGTTAAGTATGAAGAACGAGTGCTGTAGTTTCATTTCGATACGTGAAGCGTCGCAGTTACATAAGAAAAGAATTGTATTAAGAACAATATTGCCGCGAGACTCCAAGTTAAGCTAATCATGCCGTGGCGCAATGGATAGCATCACCGATTGCGGTGCTGAAGGTCGTCGATTTAATCCCGTTCACCGGCAAAAATTTATTTCCTTGTAATTATAATTTCTAGAATATTCTACATGTTTCTTTTGTTCACTTGTAATTTCTACATGTTTCTTATGTTAACTATTCTTCTAATTTCTGGTACATTCTGTCTGTGCATAAATAGCAGAGCACTCTGCCCGAGAGGCAGTCAGTGCTGCGTGTACGTCTCATTTCGTAATAAACCTGCTTTCAGTATAAGTGCTGTGTTCAGTTGTCAACCATGCCTTCGAAATCAAGCCTGCTTCCATTTCCACGCGACAATGTAAAAAAGTTTATAGTAAAAGATTTTACAAAAGTCTCAAGAAATGCTGAGATATTGGCAACAGAAGCATGTGCCGACAGAACTCTCAGCACTACAATGAAGCGCATACCTTTCACTTATGACAGGTTTTCAAATTAAAAGGTACGAAACCACACTGTGTTATAATTGAAGTCTTTATTCAAAATGGGTCACCACAGGGCAGAGCACAATGTCCTTCTGTTTAAAAAGCTGAAGGATTCTATGTTCCAGAATTCCTGTGGCTATGTCAAGAGTCAGTACTATGTCTGTTAGTTAGTCGTCCGAGTTAAAACGTTCCCTTTTGAGAAGGTTTTTTAGATATATTCACTCTGATTAGGAGGTGTCCTTACCCACGACACCATTACCTAGGATGGCCTACGGCTCTGTGTCTGAGGAAGGACTTTATTAATATTCTATTCTTTATTTGACTAAAAAACAAAAATCCAAAGATATTCCTCTACAATCGATATGCAAGAATCTACATTTAAAGTAGACGTCCTTAACAAGATACGACGTCACCTAAAGCTTTCCGCGGAATCGTCCCAGCAGTAATACTAGGCTCAGACGATTGCAACAATAACCAAAGATAATAATGTACACTACAAAGATAGAAGACACAGGCCGATTATGTTCAATATGTAGTGCGAATGCTCAAGCTGCTCCCACTTGAACTTCGCCAGTTCACGTTGTGTAACCCTTTGGGTTTATGGACGCGCGTTATCATGGAGCCAGATCACTCCCTCCGGAAGCAGCCGGGCCGTTTGCTCTTGATGGACTTGCGTAGACTACGGAGTGTCTCACACTACACGTCACTGTTAACGGTGTTAACGTGCTCGAGAAATTCGATGAGTATCGGAACTCGGACGTCTAAAACCACTATGAGCATCACCTTGCCTGGTGAGGGACCATCCCTGAATATTTTAGGGGGGGGGGGGGGGGTCGACACTACATTCGCTTTCTTAGATTTCTCACTTTATCCCAAAGCGGCATATTCAAACTTCTACCGGCATGGCTATTAAGGCGTTTCGTGCCTATTCGATGGAACACTCCTCGTATTTCATCATGTTGAAAATTAATGTCATGTGCAGAGCAACATACTTCCAGTTAAGCAGAATTCAAACGATAAATTCATAAGCATTATTCGCACACACTTCTCATACACAAATTTTCATAGTGTGATTCAAGTGGCTACTGTTTTAATAGGGAAGTTCATGGAAAAAATTTTCAAGAGAAAGGAGAAGCAAAGATTACAGTTTAATGTACCGTAGACAATGTGCTAATTATAGCCGGAGAACAAGCTCTGATTCTTTTGATAAGGATGAGGAAGGAAATCGGTCATGCGATTTGGAAGTCCCCATCCTGTCATTTGATTGGAGTGATTTACGGAAATCAAAGAAAACTTACATCTGGATGGATTCGTCCTCCTTAATCCAAGTGCAGAATCTTAACAACTGCATCACCCTGCTCGGTACTTTCGAGTGTTATAAAAACCTCATAAAGTGTAAGTAATGAAATTTATTGCTTCGGTTAAACATAGCATCTGAAGCAATGGAGCAATAGCCTTCAAATAAATTACAAGTTGAAATATTTCTCTAAAATAGAAGGTAACAGAATTTACTAACTGACACTGAAAGCGTACCACCTCACACTCTTTGGGCGTTGCAAAATTGTGCGACACACTTACAACTAGTTGTCAAAAACTTTCACACATTCTGAAAATAAAGAGAGACTCACTCAACGATTCTTTGTGTTCAGCAGAAACTTGGATACGAGTATTTGTTAAATTTCAAAGGAAATTGATGAAATGAAATCTTTAATGGTTCTTTAGTCACTACTATAAGGTAAACATCCCTACATGACTCCATTCTTTCACAACAGCAATATACGACTTCCATCACATAACCGCCAACACAAATTTCAAGTACAACTGTATGTTTCCATAATATAACTGACGTTTTCAAAAGTACAAATCCCACAGACATATTTTGTTTCAAAATATAACTGTCAATTTCAATGTACAAGTGATCACTGACATACAACTGACTGCTAGAGGCAAGCTCTGGCTTATAACAACAAATGGCAACTCTTTGCCCTACAGATGAAATACTTGTGCCTCGGCAAGGAGTTTAAAGTACGTTTTGAGTATATAATTTATATTAGGTGTGTAAGTGACAAAACTTGATCGTGAACAAAATCGTGTTACCAGAATACATCAATATACAAATGTTCAAAGTATTGCAGATTTAATCTGTTCTACTGTGCAATTAAAAATAAGTGATGTGGTAATAATACAGGGTATACGAAAAAATGCATTTTATCTCGTTACAAGTGAAAACAATAATAGTATTTACCAAACAGTTTCAGATATTCTGTTCCTATAATGCAGTAATCTACATCTACATCAACATCTACATGGGATGCTCTGCAAATAACATTTAAGTGCCTGGCAGAGGGTTCATCAAACCACCATTATGCTATTTATCTCACATTCCATTCTGGAACAGCGCGCGGGAAGAAAAAACACATGAATTATCTCCGTTCGAGCTCTGATTTCTCGTATTTTATTCCGATGATCATTTCTACCTATGTATGTGGGAGTCAACAATATATTTTGGCATTCGAAGGAGAATGTTGGCGATTTGAGTTTCGTAAACAGCCCATGCCGCAGCGATAGGCGCAGTTGTTGTTCTGATTCCCATCCTAGATCCTGTATCATTTCCGTAACACTGTCTCCCCTGCATTGTGACAATACGAAACGAGCTGCCCATCTTTGGACTCTTTCGATGTCCTCAGTCAAACCCACCTGATAATGATCCCACACTGGGCAGCAATACTAAAACAATGGACGGATAAGCGTAGTGTAGGCAGTTTCTTTAGTAGTTCTGTTGCATGTTTTAAGGGTTCTGCTAATAAAACGCAGTCGCTGGTTCGCCTTTCCCACGACATTATCTACGTGTTCTTTCCAAATTCCTAGGTATTTTGTGGAGTTTACGGCCTTCACTTTTGATTGATTTATCTTGTAAACAAAGTTTAACGGATTTCTTTTCGTACTTATGTGGACGACTTCACACTTCTGATTCAAATGTTCAAATGTTTGTATAACTTATGGGACTTACCTACGGGATCATCAGTCCCTAAACTTACAAACTACTTATGAACTAGCTAATACTAAGGACGGCACAAATATCCATGCCCGAGGGGGAACGCGAACCTCTGACCGTAGTGGCCGTGCAGACCGTGACTGAAGCGCCTCAGTCCCCTCGGCCACCGCGGCCGGCACACTTCTCATTATTTAGAGTCAATTGCCAATTTTTGCACCCTACTGATATCTTATTCATATCGTTCTGCAGTTGGTTTTGATCTTCAGATGATTTTACTAGACGGTAAATGTCTGCGTCATCTGCAAACAACCTAAGAGAGATACTTACATTTTCCCCTACGCAATCACGGAAGTAAAAGTACGGAATAAATATTACAGTGATTACACTTTACTTAAGTATAAATGAGGTACTATATAATAGTTTATTGCAGAAAGAGACATTTGTATTTGAACTGTATGATATACGTTGGTTGGTATCGTCACTTCAGAAAAAGGGGAGGAGGGAAAGACCATGTATGACAACAACATTATGAAATACAGTGGAAGAATAGAAGAATAGTATCACAGGAGGAGTTCCTCTTTTCGTTACATCTCAGTGAGTATCAGCAATCATCTTAACGAATTTAATTAAAAATATCTCTCCTCGGAACTAAGTAGTCGGCACCGGTCTACAGAACACGTGCAGCAGCTGTTGGGAGGGCTAACTGCGGAATTGCCGTCACGAGTTGCTCTGCGGCCGTACAAAAAGCCCTTGTTAAACGATCAAACACGCGGCCATCTGTGTGTAGCATCCACGCAGGCTAGCGGCTACTGTTCCACCTCAACTAACATACCAGCCCGCTCGCTGAGAGCCATCCCATCATATGGTCAGCTCCACTTAAAAATGAAGAAGAGAAAGATTGCCCCTCTCTACTGGGCAATTAATTAAAACACCCGAATTCAGAGGGCAATAAATATCCCCCCTAATATCAGCCCGAGTCAGGTCACTGCACATCGGGCAAAATGGCCGCTTAATCGGGATTTATTCAACCCCCCACCCCACCCCTGCCACCGTCAGAAGGGCTAATTTAGTCATCCAATTAACAGAGAGCGGCGTTGATAGCGAACGTTCGGTCTCCTCAGTCAACGATGCGAGACTTCTGCTTGACACACACTAAAAATGAAAAAAAAAATTATATCATAATTAAAGGAGAGTGCGCCATAAATAATCTATTTGCGGAGTGACAGAACGATTATTCCCAATTTTCGGCACGTCTACTGAAACTGTCAGCTTCAAATTATAGGACTCTTAGTCAAAATATTAGGAAATGGTTGCAACTTCAATACTTTTGTGCTCTTTAACCCTTTCGGACCCAATGGTTACAAATGTGTACATAACTTCTATGGTGTCTAAGATGGTTAACAAGCATTTTCTTCTCAATTGAAATAACATGTATACAACAACTGATTGTTCAATCATTTCATCATCCACAATTATTGCCACCTGCGGAAGATCACTATATAAATATTAAGAAACTAGTGTTGCACTGCGCAGTAGTTTGCGAACTTCAAAAAACACGGAACTTGTGGGTTATTTGTATTCCACTGTATGACTGAAAGTAGTAGTTGCTATTTTGCGATGTAGTTATTGAACAATCACTTTAGTTAGTACAACACTTGCACTACAAAATTAATTAATTCAGTCCGTGAAAATAGCCTTGTTTTTCAGAATACGCAGTGTTGTAGTATGAAAATGGTTGCCTATAATTGCATAAATCTTACTTCTAAAATCATTGAAAATTTAACTTAAGATTATTACAGCATTAAAAATAATTTCCTTGATAGAGGGAAAAATCAGGTCTGAAAGGGTTAAACGAAAATCACTGGCAACTGCCGGAATGTACTTTAAACAATTTTACGCATGTATGTTGAAATTCTGCCTTTCAGTTTAAGTAATCTTCACTGTGTGGTAATTTGATGTTAACATTCATCTCTTTCCTGTATAGAACAATTTTTCTGCATCTTTAAAGCGATGGAAAAAAAGTTCAAATGTTTGTAGAGCTTAAGGGACTTAACTGCGGGGTCATCAGTCCCTAAACTTACAAACTACTTATGAACTAGCTAATATTAAGGACAGCACAAATATCCATGCCCGAGGGGGGATTCGAACCCCCGACCGTAGTAGCCATGCAGAACGTGACTGACGTGCCGCAGACCGCTCGGCCACCGCGGCCGGCAGCGATGATAAAATCGTTCTGCAGACATACTGTTGTAAGGTCCCTATTGTCCCGACATAGTCGGTTTTATGTAAATTTTTAGACATATGTAAACTGTCCACAGATGTATTTTGTGAGTGGCACAGTAATCTTTGGAAGTTCGATTGTGTAGTAAGCGCTCTGGCTGCGAGAGAGGGTAGTCAGTAGCAAGTCAGTTGCGAGCTGTGTTGGGACTTAGTTGCAGAGAGTTAGCTGTTGCGTAAGATGGCGCGAGGACGCTGTTGGAGAAGGCAATTGTTAAGTATATGTTGCAGCACGCTATTATTGTAATGCATGATGTTAATTTAATTTTCTGTAATATTTTTCTACTTCATATTTTTTAAGAATACATAATTTCTAATATTCAATTTGCGTTCTGCGTCCTCATTTGGTAGTTGGTTTCCCCTTCCTTACATTTTCTTCATTCATGATTGTTGTTGGACTTAATTACTACCCACATATCATTTTTGAAAATTTTTGATACTAAAATACTGCATGACGCGAGCTGCTTGCTGTTTCCTGTTTTGTAATAAGAAGACATGAGGTAAGTCATTTTTTTTATTTCATCTGAGCCCTTTTCATTATTGAAGATCATCAGTTTCGTTGTACCCTTTGGGAGTACTTTAGATATGGCCATAAATTTTAGTCTTCGAGTTTCCCCATTACACGGGCGTGTCCGTTGCGCTTACCTGGGTGGTCGTAGTCACCACATTGTTCGGTTTTTAAAAGTTCAGTTTTGTAGTATGTAGTGCTAATCAATTTCCATTAAACATTAATCTATTCCAGATAACTTGCAAATGTCTATTAAAATTAATTAATTTATTTAATTTATTCGGGATACCTGGCACTGTATACTAAGACATTTATCTGTATCCAGAGATTTTTGTTGAGTTTGAACTAACTATGCAACATTCAGCTGCTGCCTTGCTCTTGCTATCATGGTTAACGGATAATGATGTGATTCTGAGTACGGTGAAAGTATATCTTAGTCTGTAAAATTTTGTTTCATGTTTGGTTTATTCTCTCACATAATTTTCCATCCCATTTGCATTACGGTAATCGTGGTGTTTATGAGAAACATGAAGCAGTCAGTTGGATTTTTGAAAGGGGCGATGTCAGCATACGGATAATACGTCATTGTCTTTCCTGCTGAGTGTCCCTGAGATTTTCAATCAGAACATTTTTCTCATGTCAGATTTCATGCCGGAAAGTTTACGTGTTCGTTCACACTTCCCGCCAACAGTCACGTTTTCTTGTCTTATCACTAACGCACGCCAACCGCATCTCCCTTTCACTATGGCAGACTGAAGGATATGGGTGGACTTTGTTTTCTTATTTCCCGTTCTACTTTCTTTCAAGCTGATTTCTTTTATTAACGTGCGTGCCGACTGACACAAGAAAAAAAAAGAAGCAAACTACGAAAGTCAACAATGAAAAGAAAAAAAAAAAAAACAAAGCGTCATCTGACAGAGGAAAGAAAAAATGATCCGATATTGTATGAAGAAGCGTAAAGAAACGAAAGATATCATGCTCGTAAGCAAGTGGGTAAATCATTTGATGAATAGAGAAAAAAGAAAGATCAGGAAAGACTGGCGTCAAAGTAGCAAACAATGATACAATTTGAAGAATAGATTGGATGAATTATAGAACACGACTGAGCCAGAGGTATATTGCCGTGCCCTGGCACAGTTCACAGGTGCTAAAGCTGTGAAGCCGCAACCACACCCCTCTCCCCCCGCCCCCTATATAAAAAACCCTTGCTATTTTTTCCATGAATTTGGTAAATTTTGTGAATAGCTGATAAAACAATAAAGAGTTATTGAAAAGATTGTAGACATGACGAGCAGTCATTTCTGGTAAGCCTTGATAATGACGGGCGTTCACCTACCGAAATACTGGCTGCTGTCGAAGACGTTGCCCAACTATATTCTCGTAAATTATTTGAACATTACATACAGAATAAGTCCAATTTTCAGAGAAAAAGTAATCGCTATAGGGATTAGTACATTAGAAATACCTTCCACCCTAACATATCTGACTCAAGTCATCAGTTCTACATCTACGTCTATATCCATACTCCGCAAGCCACCCGATGGTGTGTTTTGGAGGAGGGTACCTTGAGTACCACAATCCGTTCTCCCTCCTATTCCAGTCACGTATTGTTCCCGGAAAGAATGACTGTCGGTATCCCTCTGTGTGGGCTCTAATCTCTCTGATTTTTATCTTTATGATCTCTTCGTGAGATATACATAGTAGGGAGCAATATACTGCTAGACTCCTCGGTAAAGGTATGTTCTCGAAACTTCGACAAAAGCCCGTACCCAGCGAAAGAGCGACTCTCCTGCATTCTTCCACTGGAGTTTATCGATCGTCTCCGTAACGCTTTCACGATTACCAAATGATCCTGTAACGAAGCGCGCTGCTCTCCCTTGGATCTTTTTTACTTTTTCTATCAACCCCACCTGGTACGGATCCCACACCGGTGAGCAGTATTAAGGCAGTGGGCGAAGAGGTGTACTGTAGCCTGCTTCCTTGTCAGCAATCGTAAAGAATCGAAAGCATTCGGACAAATAACATAGAGGGGAGACCAGGGTAATGGCGCCACCTTAATGGAAAACAGTTTTATTCCTTCATTAAGAGTGTGTCTATTTTGTACAGAATAATACTACAGCTTCGCCAGCTAATACTACTTTATTATAATTTTTTCCGCCAGGAGAACTAATACGCGATAGTGAGGAGGGACGTAAGAGGGGTCATTTAATCTGTAGTAGTAAACATAAGACACGGTCTGTGAATCGTGTTTATGGCTGGGAATCAACGACACCTGTTCATTGTTACCGACGGTTAGGTGTTGGTGACCTGAGCAATTTTTTTTTTTTTTTTTTTTTTTTTTTTTTTTTTTTTGTGTGTGTGTGTTGGAAGTAGTGCGCGCGACGTTTGCCTAAACCTTCCGATGACCACCCATAACACATTAGAGTCAAAGTGTCCCGACAACAAGTAAGAAGCCGAAGTTCAACTAAGCATCGATTGCAATTTACAGACACCCTGGCACCTCTCTTTGTTGGCAAAGTTTTCAGTCTAACTCTCATATTCATTAGAGGAATCATTGTCATTTTTTTAATTTTTGGTGACAAAGAAATGTTCTGGAGGGGGGCATTTGAACCCCCTCATGCCCCCCCCCTCACACGTATCTGCGCCCATGCCTTCTACTCATCAACTCCCAACAGATGCAGAACTCCGTGAACAGGCCCAAGAAGACGTGGAATAACGTATCCTAGGGCACCAGGATATAGAAGGGCATGCGCATCCGCCACTTTTGTTCCATCGCTTCGACGCGCGTTTGTAGGACAGTCAATAAGCTTTAAGCATAGTGAGCTGTGCAGCTCCGAATTGTTCTAATCGTTCAGAAAATGGTTCTCGTGTTTTTTCATTTCTAATGAATCCTGAAGGGCGTAAAATATGGTTAATAAATTGTCTTCGTGACAAATGGACACCAACAAGATCTTGAAGACGATGCGAGATGGGTTAATTTATTTGTAGTTACAGTAGAACCTCTCAAACTCGACACAATGTGGACTTAAAGGTTGTCGAGTTTTGAGGTTGTCGAGTTTTAGGGAACTTAAATAAAAATAACAAGGAGTTGAATAAAAACCCTTTCCTTAGAGTATTAAAATTGTACATTTATTGATTTATTATATACAATTATATATTTATATCAACATTTATAACTTATAATCAACAAATCAAAAAAGAAGTTTGAGACAAAAGGCCTAGTAGAATCTGAAAATACAGTGTTCGTTACAATTATTACTGAAGTTGTTTATGCTGCTTATAAAAAGTCCATCACAGTTAGTTATGGGAAGTTTTCTGAACAGTAGAAGAAAAGTGTAAAAGAAAACTTACTGAAGTAGTTTGAAAAACCCTGTGATTGAAGACTGCTTTTCTGTCTCCACACGGCGTCTTGCAGCTTGATCACGGAGTCGCCTGAGGAACAGAATCTCCACTCCAGTCGCTCTCTCACCACGCTCAAGTCTTTTTAGGGCACCAAACTTTGCTTCCAGTGACAGTGACACTTCTTTCCTCTTCTTCTCCGCCATACTGCCGCTCTATATTCCAGCACAAAACTCGTTTAAATAATTGTCAACCACTCTCGAACAAAAGCAACTGACCACTACTGTGTCTCAACAACCACTAAACTGAACGTCCAGTGACGACAATGTAGCGAGGGTAGTTTATGACCTGCCCGGGAATCCCAGGTCAACGCGCGGCCTCACTCTAAGGAAAGTGGCCACAGAAATCCCCGAACGTGCGCAAACAACAGCCCGCCACCAGCTGGGCAGGTAAAGGGTACGTTGAACGACCTTAGATAACCCAGTTAACCTAGTATGAGTCTCTAGTGCTCTCGGGCGGTCTATGTACTGATGGAAAGTTTTACGTTATGGGCGGTGTAAAAAAAAATTATTAATTCACCAGCCCTGTCGAGTTTTACGGAATGTCGAGTTTCCGGGAATCGCGTTTGAGAGGTTCTGCTGTATGTACAATTTCTACACGCTGTAAACGACAGGTTTCGACACTTATTATTTTTATTTTATTTTATTTCATTTTTCAGCGAAGGATTCGACGCAATGAACTGATACAGTAGCAGCATTTAGACAATAACAATACTAATTACTTTTAAATGATGCACACTGTTTTTTTACTAGTTACAATGGCTCATACGCCTCGTAACGATGTTTGTAGCTACTGCAATACTGATTTTAGTTACAGCTACTGCGATGTTAATTTTAGTTACAGCATCGGGGGCGTAATTTTCTAATGTTGGCAAGAGAATGTTCGCTTTAGGAGGATAATTAATTTACTGAACGGACAAGTGTACATACAAGAAGTTGGTAAACATGAAAAATTATTTTCTCTCATTACACCTGTTCTAGTTTTCAAAGAGCATTCAAAGGTAGTTGCCAACATCAGTACACTACGCCACCAAGGCCCTAAGTAAAATTGACCAATGAGAAAGTAAATTGTTAAATGAGAAATAAAAATATCTCGTATATATAAATCTTTTACTGCGTTCTAGTTTATCATGGTCATATATTTTGTGCAGTGAAAAAGTATTGTATATGAATTCTGAAAAATATGCCGTAAAAAAGTAACGACGGGGGAGTGTATTCTGGAGCAAATTTATGGCATTCGATAAACGTAGATTTCTTGCATGTTAGCCCAGCTTTGATAGTGCATGTGGTATCTCATAAAAGTTAGCTGTCGAACGCGAAAGAGTTGCTCACAATACACACCCAGGTGGACAAATACCACAAAACATATTTAACGATTTGTCAAACCATATTACAATAACTTATTACGACGAGACTTATTTTTTATCCAAATAGATATTTTCTTTTTGGCATGTGTATTAGAAATGAAAAAATCGATATTTCAAAGGAATAACGGCAGAAAAACTCCGCCTTTTTGAGGCTCACGCTGTCGCCGTTTGGAACGAAAATGGCGCCGGGAGCTGCCGCTACAGCATAAATTGTTGCACATGCCCGTCTATATACAGGTGCCCTAACGTATCTCAAGACGACGTTCGCCACCTGTATGATCGAATGGATCCCAGAATCTAAGCCTGCATTCCGGTCGTGGAGACTACGCCACGAACTTATGTGGACGTTTCAGCTTGGATCGACACTCGTTACCCCAGTACCGCTTGTCCTGTCGTTTTGTAAATGTAATATTATCATGTATTCCATGTGTACTGTTTCAACGATAAATCTTCAATGAACTGGAAACCTCCAACTGGGTCTAATATTTTTTTTATTTCTGAGGGGCCAGCCGCATTTTATATATAAAATATCAGAGGTGTAGATTTTCCGCTTTCAGCTTGCCCAAGCTTGCTTGGAGGCCAGGTAGACAAGCCGCCAAGGTTGTCGACAGAACAGGCAGGCTGATTTGCTCCTGGCCAAGTCAAGCTGAATCCAACCCAAGCAAGATACGGGAAACTTGCTTGCCTGCCCGTCTTACCGCTGTGCTACGCTACGTAGCAGTTTAGTCTGCGCGCATCATTGTCTTTTTAAGGAGATTAATGAAAAGTTCTTACCTATTTTATCTGGGCATCAAAAGACGAATGTCAGTATTATATATATATTCACTTCAGATCAAAATATGAGATTTTTGTCTTCTCTACATCTTTATGTATCTTTATGTTCTAAAAAAGGAACCGGTGGCATGTTTCAAAGGTTTCATTTTCTAAAAAATATTTTTATCAAAACTTAAATTTCGTTATATGATAATAGCTGTAAATCTGGCGTTGCCCGGGTATTTGTTTATTCTACACTCTCGTAGCCCACCTCCCCTTCCCTCCTCTATCTGCATTCATCTCTTTCTTTCCCATGTCTCTGTTCGTTTTAACCTTTCTCTTTCTCGGCAATGTTTTTTGCAAGGCACCCTCTGTCATGTACCATACGAACATGTATGTATCTTGTGACCTTCCTCTAGGTGTAAGTGTCGTGTGTGCAAAAATTCATCAAGATCTGATAAAACCTATTTCTTTCGTCAAAGTTCGTATGTTAAGGACCCTCCACGGTGCACCGAACGAAATTTTATACAGATAGTGACCTTCCTCTTGTTTTTATGGTGAAGTGTGCAAAATTTCATAAATATCGGAACAAAACTATAGATTTGTATGCAATAGAAACACAGTCACATTGAAAAACGCACTTTGTTGTTCACAAATTTTCCAGTTTTATTTCTTACAACCTGTGTTCCAGAATACACAGTATGAAACTTTAGGTAGACGGTGATCTTCCTTTTGAAGGTTAAGCGTGCAAAGTTTCGCGAAGGTCGGAATGAAACTGTCGATTTCGTCAGTCTGTAGGAAAAGTATCCTCCGCCATGCACCTTCATTCCGACCTATCGTAAATATTTTCGTAGCTAACATCTTCTACCTTTAAACTACATACCGGCAAAATTTCAGCTTCATAGGTGAAGTAGTTTTAGAGATTTCGTGCATCGTCAGTGAGTGAGTAAGTGACCTTTAGCTTTTATATATATAGAGATATCTCCTGAATTATGGGTCCTACAAAGACATAATTATCAGTTTCGTAGAGAGGAATATTAGGAAACTGCCAGCTAAATGTGTTGTAAATTGATTTGGTAGTAAAGACGTAGTAAATTACAGCCTCATGCTTTTTAGGGCGAAGTTTCATGTATTTCAATGTCTGACGTCATAACACCTGAACTATAAGTCGTAATACGATATTATTTCGAAGATACATCCAGTGGTGCATATGTAAAACGTTTGCAAAATACTTCGCGAATAGAGTTAATGGGAAAGACGTAACAAATCAAAACGTCATGCGTGATGTGGCGGTTTTTCATTAACGTAATTGTTTATTACTCCATATCTCATGAACTGTGAGTCGTACTATTATAAAATTTCGAACGTACGTTCAGTGGTATGTGTGTATACTGCCTGTAACATTTCTCTCGAATACAATTAATAGTTCACGTGTGATAAATTGTAACGTCATGCAAAATGCCGTAATTTTACTTCATGAACGCCGAAAAGATAGTGAGCGACAAACTGTTTTCGTATCATCATTTTGCTTGGGTTGTCAGCGAGAAAAAGTATCCTAAAGGTTTGAAATTATGTTTGAAGTTTGTTGCAAGTTGCTAAGTGCTCTCCTTCTTAAATAGTGGACCGATGAAGTCATTATCACGTGCCGCGATACGGGGAAGTTTTCATGGTTTATGACGTCCTTTAGGCCCTATAGCAAAATCCTTTTTTAGCTGACGTCTTCTACTGATGAACTACATTCCTGCCAAGTTTTAGCTTCATAGGTGAAGTAGTTTTTGAGATTTCGTGTTAGTCAGTGAGTGAGTGGGTGAGTGTCTAATGTGTGTCCTTTCGCTTTTATATAGATAGAGATTCAGATGGAATAAAATTACGTACCTCTTCATCGTCGTCCTGCAGAGTAAAATCAGCTTTTAAGGCACAGAACGACGGTAGAACTAAATGTAAGGTTGGCTCCTTGTCAGACTCTAAATGAACTGTGGCTTCCTTAAATGGCTTAAAAATGCAATACGCTGGCCCTTTATATGGTGGTCATAATCCAGCATCTTGTCACATGCACCTTCGCTATCTAAGACAGCCTTCATTGAATCTATCTGAGAATGTATTGGCAGAAGCATGTCAAAATAACTATTCTAACGAGTTGAAACACTGCTTTAAAGATTCATGCAATCTCACACCAAGACCTCTTCTCTTGAAATAGGAAACCGAACTCCGCACTGTATTAAGAATGGCTAATATATTTGGGACATTTTCTTTCAAAAACTGTTCGTTGAGAACATGTTTAAAGACGGTGTTTAAACAATGAGCCATACATGGAAGAACATTTGTATGTCTCGAGAGCTTAAACAATATTACTGCCTTGGTCTGTGACAAACGTAATTTTGGCTATGTCTTCACGAGAAACAAATAGCTTCTAAGCTATCTACCTGCTCGTTTCGAATATTTGTGCTAGTTTTTGGACAGTCAGGAAATTGAGAGCACATCAGCACATATTTATGCAAACGCCAGTCAGAATTTATGTAATGCATTGTGATGAACATATAATGCACCCCTTTGTAATTTTCTGTCCATATATCAATTGTACTTGCACATTTACCAAAACGGATCGCATGCACCATGGGTGGAAACATTTTGCTGCGTACTTTATCAGCTAAGGGTTAGACTTTTCTGGCTACTGTCACTCTTTAAGGCATAAGATTTTTAATGACCCATATTTTTTCCCATTTTGATCAGTGTCTGCCCAAAATTTAGTAAGCCTTCTCCTTCTTTACTGCTAAATAGCCCCAGGTCCTTAGCACACATTTTCACACACTTGTCAGTCACTAACTCTTTGTCCTCTTTCAAAGTATTTACCGAATGAGGCAAATGCTGGACGAACTTGCAAACATGGTTGCAGTGGATCTAGGGGCAAGCAAACTAGAAGGGGAAATGTACACCTTACGCGAATGTTTGCTTCATGTTATGTCGTGATTTCCGTAAATCACTCCCGATTAGATGGGTAGATCACGTAACTAATGAGGATGTGTTCAACAGAATTTGGGGGAGAAAAGTAGTTTCTGGAATATCCTGACTAAGAGAAGGTATGGATCGGTGGGACACGTTCTGAGATATCAAGGAATCGTCAAATTAGCATAAAAAGGAAGTATGTGGGGTTAAAGATCGTAGAGGGAGACGGAGGGTCGAATACAGTAGGGAGATTCAAAAGGATGTAGGTTGCCTTTCTTATTCTCAATTGAAGAGGATTGCACAGGACAGGTAGCGGGGAGAGCTCCATCAAACCGGTCTGCGGAGTGAATACCACAATCCCTAGATTATTTCTTTCGAGCCGTGGTGGAGTAGCCGAGTGGTCTTAGGCGCATTGCTGCGGAGCGCGCGGTTGCTCGCCGTCGGAGGTTCGAGTCCTCCCTGCGGCATGGGCGTGTGTGTGTTGTCCTTAGGTTAGTTTACCTTAGTTTAAGTAGTTTGTAAGCTACAGACTGATGACCACGCAGTTTGGTCCGATAGATTTACAAACATTTGAACATTTATTCCTTTCGAACGCCATGGGCGATTACCTTCCCCATCCTTAAGGAATTTGTGCTCCAACCCTAATTACCACGCGGTCGACGAGACACTAAGCAGCAACCTGCCTTCTTTCATTGTTTCCAGTCTCATCCTGATAAATTCTCTCTAGTAATGCAGTGCAGGAAGTGTACCTAAGCACTTTTTATCTCCTGGCAGACATTTCGTAGATAATTTCATCTCATATGGTTTTAAATTCTTCGTTTAAATTTAATTTTTTTGTATAGTTTGCACATCTTCAGGGCGCGATCTCGTTTCATAAAGAAAAGATGTCAAAGATCGCTTCTTTCTTGCAAATTTTTAATTATTGGACAACTATTTTCAGCAGTCTAGCAGTCACCTTCAGATGCTTCATTTTCATAAAATAACTATAAGCTTGTGGTCAGTTTTGGTAAGTGCTGTAGTTTAAAAATAGCTTGTTTCATCTTACATTTTAAAGAAAAAAGATACTAATATGTGGACTACTCTACGACATATTTTTAAGCTAGACTGCTGAAACCAGTTGTGCAATAAAACAATTGCAAAAAAGTGATGTTTGACATTATTTCTCTACATTTAAATTTTTCGGCTCCAATGACGAGGGAGAGACTTTTAAATTTGTTCAATGGGGACAGACGGACCGCTGTTGGCTTTGTTGTAGCGTTGTGCCAACTGGTCGGATATCGTCAAGCGCTCGCTCCGACGCGTCGTTCACGTCCCCTACGCTTCACATCGGTTGCAGAGCCCGTCCCTTGCCATTGTTTGAGCCACCTGAATAGTGTCTGCTCTCTGAAACACGGAAATTGTGGTCTCCGCCACGGCGTTTTGTGAGCTGGACATCGGAAATGCAGTACACCGACACATATCCTCCACTGTTCAGTACGCAATTGCACTTAATAAATTTCAACACTGGATGAGCGGAAAACTGTGTGGGAGCGATTAGATGCAGATAGCGCGAGCACATCTACATGTTAGCTCGCTACTTGTCGCGTATCAGTCTGTAGGTATAATATAGGCAGAGCGTCATGATCTCGTAAGGTACTGTCATATTGCGTCTGACGCGAATCAACCCAATTACTTACATTCAATTAATAATAAAGTCTTTGCTGAAGTAACGGTTGTACCCATTACAATACACTGCGGGTAATAAAAATTAGGAGGCCTAATCTCTTAGAATCTTCGACTACGGAGTAGTGGGGGGGAGGGAGGGGGAGGAGTCTTAATGGGGCTGAAGCTACCCTCCGGCACCGCCCAAAGATTTATTTTTTATTTTTTAATGTTTTAATAAATCACCACGTAACTATAATTTGTCAAGCACAAATGAAGGTGACAGTGGGTCGCCAACGTGAAGCTACCACTGAGAACGTGTGCTGCTGTTACTGTGAGCGGTTTTAATGCCGCTGCGACCAGGTTTGATGCTGCCGCTATTGTTACTGCTATGCTAAAGTTACGAGGCGATTGTTCATATGCGACGACCCGCTGCTTAGCTGGTCAGCGGCGTCACCAAGAGGAAGCTTATGAACAACAATAGTGTTATTTTAGTTAGATTTTTACACGTAGAGTCTCATGTTAATTAAACTGTAAAGACCTTTCTTTTTTACTAGTAAAATAGAAGCCACCTAATTATTTTACGATCTGATTATATACACCCCATATAAACCACTTTGCTCCTCTTTCACTTTCAAATTAATGCAGGCTTACTCATTTCATTTCTACATCTACATCTACATTCGTACTCCGCAAGCCACCCGATAAATGTGTGGCGGAAGGTACCTTCAGTACTACTATCCGTTCTCCCTCCTATTCCAGTCACGTATTGTTCGCGGAAAGAAAGATTGTCGGTATGCCTCTGTGTGGGCTCTAATCTCTCCGATTTTATCTTCATGATCTCTTCGCGAGATATACGTAGCAGCAAGCAATATACTGCTAGACTCCTCGGTAAAGATATGTTCTCGAAACTTCGATAAAAGCCCGTACCGAGCGACAGAGCGTCTCTCCTGCAGAGTCTTCCACTGGAGTTCATCGATCATCTCCGTAACACTTTCACGATTATCAAATGATCGTGTAACGAAGCGCGCTGCTCTCCGTTCGATCTTTTCTACTTCCTCAACCCCACCTGGTACGGATCCCAAACCGGTGAGTAGTATTCAAGCTGTGGGCGAACAAGGGTACTGTAACCTACTTCCTTTGTTTGCAGACTGCATTTCCAATGAATCTAAGTCTGACATCTGATTTACCGACGATTTATTTTATATGGTCGTTCCATTTTAAATCACTCCTAATGCCCACTCCCAGATAATTTATGGGATTAACTGCTTCCAGTTACTGACCTGCTATAGTGTAGCTAGATGATACAGGATGTTTCTTTCTATGTATTCGCAGCACATTACATTTGTCTACATTGAGATTCAATTGCCATTCGCTGCATCATGCGTCAATTCGATACAGACCGCATTCCATTATTTTTGTTTTGCTCTTGTTAATGTTCATTTTATACGCTCTCTTCAACACACTGTCCATTCCATTCGACTGCTCTTCCAGGTCCTTTGCTGTCTCTGACAGAATTACAATGTCATCAGCAAAACGCAATGTTTTTATTTCTTCCCCCTGAACTTTAATCCCTATTCCAAATTTTCCCTTCCTTTCCTTCACCGCCTGTTCGATGTACAAATTGAATAACACCGGAGAAAGGCTACAACCCTGTCTTACTCCCTTCCCGACTGATGCTTCCCTTTCATGCCCTTCGAATCTAATAACTGCGGACTGGCTTTTGTACAAGTTGTAAATAACTCTCCTTTCCCTGTATTGTACCCCTGCTGTCTTCAGAATTTGAAAGAGTGTATTCCAGTCAACATTGTCAAACACTTTCTCCAAATCTACAAAAGCTAAAAATGTAGGTTTGTCTTTCCTTAATCTATCTTCGAAGATAAGACGTAAAGTGAGTATTGCCTCCTGAATCCAAACTGATCTTCCCCGAGGTCAGATTCTACCAGCTTTTCCATTCTCCTGTAGATAATTCGTGTTAAAATTTTGCAACCATGACTTATCAAACTGATGGTTCTGTAATTTTCGCACCTGTCTGCACCTGATTTCTTTGGAATGGGGATTATTACATTATTCTTAAAGTCTGAGAGTATTTCGCCTGTCTCCTACATCCTACACACCAGTTCAAATAGTTTTGTCATGGCTGGCTCTCCCAGAGACTTTAGTAGCTCTGAGGGTATGTCATCTACTCCTAGGGCCTTGTTCCATCCTAGGTCTTTCAGGGCTCTGTCAAATTCATATCTCAGTATAGTATCTCCTATTTCATATTCATCTACATCCTCTTTCCTTCCTACAATATTGTCTCGAAGTTCATTTCCTTTGTAGAGCTGCTCTATGTACTCTTTCCACCTTTCAGCTTTCCCTTCTTTGCTGAGAACTGGTTTCCCATCTGAGTTCTTGATATTCGTAGAGTTGCTTTTCTTATCCCCAAATGTCTCTTTTATTTTCCTGTAGGCGGTATCTACTCTTCCCCTTCTTATACATTCTTCTACAGATTTGCATTTGGCTTCTAGCCACTCCTGCTTAGCCATTTTGCACTTCCTGTCAATCTCATTTCTTAGTCGTTTGTACTCCGTTTTGCCTGTTTCATTTACTGCATTTTTATACTTTCTCCTTTCATCAATCAAATTCATTATCTCCTGTGATAACCAAGGATTTTTTGTAGGTCTTGCCTTTCTACCTACTTTGTCCTCTGCTGCCTTCACTATTTCATCTCTCAATGCTACCCATTCCTCTTCTACTGTTTTATTCCCCCCCGTTTCTGTCAATTGTTGCCTAAAGCTCCCTCTGAAATTCTCCAGAACTTCGCGTTCCTTCAATTTATCTAGGTCCCATCTCCTTATTTTCCTACCTTCCTGCAGTTTTTTCAGCTTCAGCCTACAGTTCATGACTAACAAGTTCAAAATGTTCAAATGTTTGTTAAGCTTATGGGACGTAACTACGGGGTCATCAGTCCCTAAACTTACAAACTACTTATGAACTACTTACGGACTAGGACGGCACAAATATCCATGCCCGACGGGGGATTCGAACCCCCGACCGTAGTGGTCGTGCAGAGCGTGACTGGAGCGCCTCAGTCCCCTCGGCCACCGCGGCCGGCACTAACAAGTTATGGTCAGAGTCTATATCTGCCCCTGGGTATGTCTTACAGTTTATAACTTGGTTCCGGAATCTATGTTTTACCATTATAAAATCTATCTGATACCTTCCGGTGTCTCCTGGTCTCTTCCAAGTATACAACCTTCTTTTGTGATTCTTAAACCACGTGTTTGTTACGATTAAATCATGTTCCGTGCAAAATTCTACCAGGCGGCTTCCTCCTTCATTCCTTTTGCCCAGTCCATATTCACCTACTATTTTTCCTTCTCTTCCTTTTCCTACTGCCGAATTCCAGTCTCCCATCACAATTAAGTTTTCCTCTCCCTTAACTGTATGAATAATTTCCTTTAGCTCCTTTTGTTGAGATGTTTTACAAATTCTGTAGTCTCTCTATACAGTCTTTAGTGAAGACACGTTGGGTTCAAGTAATAAACCCATAAGACCACGGCATAATAGTCCAGAGTATTTTAGTAATAGTGTACTGATTAGTCGCCCATGTCAATTGTCATCCCATTATAACTCACTTGTGCTTGATTGAAGACGAGTCCGGATATAGTACCGGCCAGGGAGGTTGGGAGTCTTGCAGAGCACGCGTAGTGTGGATGAGCATTATCATGTTAAAACAACAAACTTTGTTTACAAGATAAATCAAACAAAATTGAATGCAGTAAACTACACTAAATACCCAAGCATTTCTATTACTTCAGACCTAGACTGGAAAGAAGACGTATATAATGTCGTGGGAACGGCGAGCTAGAGACTGCGTTTTATTGGCAGAACCCTTAAAAGATGCAACAGAACTACTAAAGAGACTGCACACACTACGCTTGTCCGTCCTTTTTTGGAGTACTGCTGCCCAATGTGGGATCCTTATCAAGTGGGTTTGACGGAGGACGTCGAACGAGTCCAAAGAAGAGCAGCTCATTTTGTATTGTCACGATACAGGGGAGACAGCATTACGGAAATGGATCTGGGATGCGAATCATTACAACAACGGCGCTTATCGCTGCGGCGTGGGCTACTTACGAAACTCCAATCGCCAACATTCTCCTCCAAATGCGAAAATATATTGTTGATTGCCACTTACATAGGTATAAAAGATCATCAGAATAAAACACAAGAAATAAGAGCTCCAACGGAGAGATTCAGGTGTTCTTTCTTTCCGCGCGATATTCGGGAATGGAATGGGGGATAAATAGTATAAAGGTGGTTCGATGAACCAAATGTTCGAATGTTTGTAGAACTTATGGGACTTAACTACGGGGTCATCAGTCCCTAAGCTTACAAACTACTTATGAACTAGCTAAGACTAAGGACGGCACAAATATCCATGCTCGAGGGGGGATTCGAACCCCCGACCGTAGTGGCCGTGCAGATCGTGACTGGAGCGCCTCAGTCCCCTTGGCCACCACGCCCGGCTTCGATGATCCCTCTGCCAGGCACTTAAATGCGATTTGCAGAGTATCCCGTGTAGATGTTGAACACATCACGTTCCTGTTGCAACATAGGCAAAAGAACGGGTCTTACAACATTCTGCACGGACGAACCACTTTTCAGAGTTCCCTCCAAAAGTATGAAAGTTCAATTAGATTTGTAGCTTGTCGCACCCCAGAACATAAGGCCTGGGGTTGGACCTGTATGTCTTACACGAATACATTTTACAACAGTGCCCTCGGCTGGCATACCTCACAAGTGCGAATAGCATCACTTGTGTACAGGAAGAATTTGATTTCATCGTTGATTTAGTAAAAAGCACTGGCAGAATTGCAAGTCTGGCTGCTTCCTCCAACTAACCCATGGCAGAAGACCACATACGTTATTTCCTGTGGCGAATATTAGGTCTTCAATGATTCCAGTAGAACTGCTGAATGATTCTTATATCACCACCATCCAATCCTATTTCTCGGAAGACTCTGATAACAGTGACATTCTTAACGGTGTCCACTGCTTTCTCATTGTGTTTAAGGCATATATCAATATCCTGCTGATAGCCATGGCACTTTGTATAAGTATCTTCAAGCCAACTAACGCTCCTCGGATATTCCCATTTTTTCCAAAATGCTCATCATATTTACGATACATTCTCTAGTGTTTAATTCTTAGAGAAGTTTGCTGTACTTGCCTGATTAACGAGATGAATAGAAATTCTGAGCACGTTTTTGCATTTACTTTCTTCGGTAATGGGACGACAATTTATTGCAACCATTCATCCTGGACCTGGCCTGAGCTGTAAATTTCATTAAATAGGATTGTCAACGTTTCCGGATCTATGCCTTTATAAAATTTCGTCTGGTTGTTTCCACCTGGCGCTTCCTGTTCTTTGCTTCTTTTAGCGCATATTCCGCCCCTGATTGTACGATGCATTGGCCGGATTCTTGTTCACTTTGACTTATCGTCGTGTCAGTTTTGTCACAGAACAGAGATGAGAAATAATTCTTCCTGTGTTTTGCCATATTTTCCGATTCGAGAAAAATACGACTATCGTCATGTCTTAAGGCAGTTAGATTCTGCTTCTTGAAGTTTTCTCTAAAAGCTTGATCCTCTTATGGAAACTATTAAGAGTCATGTAACTTCAACATTTCTTGCGCTCCGGCGCATTGTTACTCACTGCATTTTGCTTTTGATTCTCGAAACACGTTATTATATTTTTATGTGTCTGTTCCAAATTTTTTATGATACACCTTCTGTACTCTATGTTTTTTCTATGTCAGTAGGATGTCTTTTATCATCCAGAGCTTAAACTTCTGTATTTCTTTCTCTCTCGCTCTCTCTTTTTCTTTTCTTTTTTTTTTTTTTTTTGTTTTGTTTTTGTTTAATTTACATGTACTAATTTTGTTTTAGAAACTTCGATGAGTACATTGCGTAACTTTTCCCACGATTCATTAGTACTTTTTTCTTGAATCTCGTGTATGGGTGGGATTTTGTTTTCTATTTCTTTCGTCACTTCCTCTCTGAATGTTAGATTCTTCAGTTTTTCAGTATAAAATCTTACGGACAATTGTTTTTAATTTTTGGACGTTGAAATTTAATCTTTATGGTATCAATAACAGGATTGTGACCTGGCCCAATATCCGCGATGAGATATGATGCTGCATGAGTCATGTTGTTCTCAAATCTCTTATTGATCAGTAGATGACCAATTTGATTTCTTATTACTGTTCCTTCTTGGGGAGACAACCAGGTGTACAGTCTTCTGGGATGCAGCTCGTAAAACATGTTGTTAATTGTGAATTCTTGAGCCCTACAGAACTCGATCAGGGTCTTACCTCTTTCATTTGTTTCACCAAGACCAAATCCTTCTGACACTCCATAAACATTTGCATTTTGCACTTTTGCGTTGAAATTTATCATTATCAAGTTTATGTCTTCCTTCTTGTAGGTTCGTGTTACTGAATGGAGAACATTGTAGAAACTATCTAGTTCTTCATCGCTCTTGTCTGCTGTTGGGGGCCGACCGCGGTGGCCGAGGGGACTAAGGCGCTCCAGTCACGGTCAGCACGGCCACTACGGCCGGGGGTTCGAATCCCCCCTCGGGCATGGATATTTGTGCCGTCCTAGTTCGTAACTAGTTCATAAGTAGTTTGTAAGTTAGGGACTGATGACCCCGTAGTTAAGTCCCATAGACTATACAAACATTTGAACATTTTTTTGCTGTTGGGGCATATACCTGAACTACATTCATATTCTACTGGAGACGTGTAATTTGGATGGCAATTAATCGGTCAGATATTGCAGCTGTAGTAATTCGACCATGAATTTCTTACCAACTGCAATTGCCACTCCATAGGAGGTCCTGAATAGAAAATTCTTATACATCCTTGATTGACAAATGTTCAAATGTTTGTAGAGATTATGGGACTTAACTACGGGGTCATCAGTCCCTAATCTTACAAACTACTTATGAACTAGCTACAACTAAGGACGGCACAAATATTCATGCCCGAGGGGGGATTCGAACCCCCGACCGTAGTGGCCGTGCAGACCGTGACTGAAGCGCCTCAGTCTCCTCGGCCACCGCGGCGGGCTCTTGATTGACACATTACCTATTTGGCCATCTATGTTCACTGACACCGAGTCTATCTATCTTCAAGTGCGTCATTTCCTCGAAGAGATTCTGCATCGTTCCTCCTTCTAATAGACTCATTACGTTCCAAGTAGCGCACGAAAAAGTGTTCTTAGATTTCATTGTTATGTTTTTTTTTCTTCACATGTTTGTCCAGGTTCTCCAGGATCCTGTACCTTAGTTGCAATACTGGTGGAGGAGGATTTCCCTTGCGGGTTACCTGCTGGGGTAGTTATTCATTTCTGTTTTTCCATCGTGTGTTAAAGAAGCAAGAGAATAGGATTTCCTGTGGGTGACCTGGGGAAGGAACAACCACTATGGTTTTCAGTTGCCTTCGGTGCTCATCTTGGAAACTGAAAGACATCCTCAGACCTTGCTACATAATACCCTTGGGAGTCGAAGAAAACACGAGTTGCTGGCCGCGGTGACCGAGGGGACTGAGGCGCTCCAGTCACGGTCTGCACGGCCACTACGGTCGGGGGTTCGAATCCCCCCTCGGGCATGGGTATTTGTGCCGTCCGTAGCATTAGTTAGTTCATAAGTATTTTGTAAGTTTAGGGACTGATGACCCCGTACCGTAGTTAAGTCCCATAAGCTATACAAACACTTGAACTTTTTTTTTTAAATTTTTTTATTTTTTTTTTTTATTTTTTTTTTTTTGAAAATACGAGTTGACCAAGGGCGGCCAACAGGAAAGAAAACAGTAAAGGAGCCTGACATAAGTAAATGGAAGCAATGTCCGATTAAGCTCAGGGCACCAGGAATACTACCCGCCTAGTTCTAGATGAAATCCTCTGGGGTACAAAATGATATAAAGCAAAGAAAAGTTGCTAGTATTCTCTAAGCCGATGGTGGACGAACTCCTGATTGATAAATATTATGCCTATGTATGGTGTTCCTGTTATTTTGTTTCTCTGCTCGATACTGCTCTCAAAGCCAACGGTTGGCAAGCTCGTAATGGATAAATATTGGGTCTATGTTCAGTGTTCCTGTTATTTTGTTTCTCTGCTCTATATCAAAACAATATAGAGCAGGAAACAAAACACAGGAATACATAGGCATAATATTTATCCATTAGGAGTTTGCCTACCACTGGCTTTTATAACAGTAGCGACTTTTCAAGAAAGCGATTCGTAAAGTGTCTTTACAGTTTCCAACAGAATGTTATCCTCTCTTCTATCAAAACATACGCCAATTACTTCAACATATGTTCTGCATGAGGTCGAATATTAATGTCCATCAATAGGAAGTATGGGCCCACAGTTCCTGGCAACGACTGAAGCGAGGTCTCAGGATGTCGTAGAGATACCGGACAGCGGTTAACCCATGCCGATTTACAAGTAACATTTCGTGTAGTGCTGTTCGAGTGGTCAATAATGCCTGCTCAGACCGGCAATGATATCGATTTCTTGCCGAAATCTAAATGGTATTCCACGTTTTCTGCAGATACAAATCACTTCCGAAGCCAAATCTGTTGAAATAAGATTGAATGACTGTTAGACCGTCTAGATGGCATGTTGACGACCACACACAAGACTTTCTTTTAAGACATTTTTGGGGTGAGTATTCGAGGGCTGTTCAAAAAATAAGGTGACGTTTCAACTTGTGCGGGGAACGTACATTCGATTATCCAACTTTTTTTGTTATGTTGATACATATAGTCCGAAAGTATGTTCACAGTTTCAAGTGTACAGTATATTTCGTTTTAACAGATGGAAAGTTAAGACGTGTTTAAGTGTGCTCGAAGATTTTCTATTATCATAAAAAAATGGAGCAAAGAAATGTTGACATTGGCAAACGTTGAGTCTGTTTAGAAATTGACCAATCTTTTCCAAGATGGCCGAGAACGTGTCAATGACCAACTACGCATCAACGACAGCTGATAATGATCATTTGGTAAATAGTCGAATTATCGCACGAGAAGTTACTGAGGATGTAGTCATATCGGTCGGCTCACGTCATGAATTTTTTTCGAATCTTCTCGGTATGAGACGTGTGTCAGCGAAGTTTGTTCCAAAGCTTCTCACTTTTGATGGGATGAACAGTCGCATGACCGTCGCTCAGAAGACCTTGGAAAACGTCATTGATCATCCTGATTTGCTCAAAGGGGTCATAAATGGTGACATAACATGAGTTTACGGTTATGACGTCGAAACCAAAGTCCAGTCGTCCCAAAGGAAGCATCCCGGAGAGCCAAGACCAAAAAAAATACGCAAAATTCGATCAAATGTCAACGTTTCGCTCCCTGTTTTTATTTTTATTTATTATTTCCTAAATTACCGTGCATCATGAATTATTGGCTCAATGACGTACGGTCAGTAAGGTGTAGTACCTTGACGTTATAAACCCTTTGCGAGAAGCAATACGCAAATAAACGTCTTTGATTGTGGAAAACGTATTCATGGCTTTTGCATCATGATAATGCACCTGGTCATTAATCGTTGCTTGTGAGAGATATTTTTGGCGAAAATAAGCACGGCAATCATAACTCATCCACCATATTCACCGGATTTCGCCCTATGCGACTTTTGCCTGTCCCTAAAACTGAAAAGACATATGAAGGACGCAGATGTGCAACTAATGAAGATATAAAAAGTACACCTCTAGGAAGTACTCAAGGCTGTACCAAAAAGTGCTTATAAAAAGTACTTCGATGATTGGAAGAAGCGTTGACATAAGTGAATTGTCTGAGGGGGAATACTTTGAAGGGGAAGAATGAAAACACATTTTTCATAAAAATGTAAAGTCACCATACTTTTCAACACACCTCGAACAGAAGGTCTCAGATAATTAACGTGATTCTGCCGAAGCCGTCTGTAGATTGTGTACCTCGATATAACCGTTCCTGTGGATGCTGTGACGTCATATGTCAATTGTTGAGCAGTACTACGGCGGTACCTAAGTGTCCTTTCTCTTTCTCTGATGCCACAAGTGATTAGCCAAATCACTTACTGCGTGACTGATAGCGAAGGAGATTGGAGTCCTCTCGCAGAAATGGATATGTGTGTAGTCATTAATATAAGTTAAAGTACTAAAGACCTTTAAGTGTACAAACGTCTCGGTCTTCGGGGTTCAGTGTCGGCCGCTATAAACTATCACCTCATCCTTAAAGAACACAACAATTCACATAAATCCGTCGGGAAATATCGGTTTTGGACAGTCCTGGTTCAGTCCACTCTATGGTCCTACACCGCACATCGTCTTTTAGGCGTCACTCCTGCGACGAACTGCGCTATCTGTGAATGTGTTCGAACCGACTGTGCATGCGGGAGTACAAAGCAAACCACACCCCCGTTTGATTGGTGTCATGGCGTCGTCGTCGGTATAGTTGTAAATTTTCCGGAATGCCATTCTCCGTACGAAACATGACTGTACGGACATCTGTTGACAGTTTCCAACATAACATCGTGAATTCGATACAGGACGGGGAAATATCATGTTGTTGCTTTAATCAGACTTATCCTAGAAAATAGGTTCAGGAAAGGCAAACCTGAAGTCTTAGCTTTTGCAGATTTAGAGATAGCTTTTGATAGTGTTGAACGGAATACTCTATTTCAAATTCTGTAGGTACCACGTAAAATACACAACACATGCAATAGCCAGACAGCAATTATAAGAGTCGAAGGGCGTGTAAGGTAAAGCAGTGATTTGAAAGGAAGTAAGACAACGTTCTAACCCTTCGCCCATGATATTAACTTTGTACATTGAGATAGCTGTGAAGGAATGTAAAAAGAAATTTGGAGACTGAATTAAAGGTCAGGGAGAAGGAATAAAAACTTTTCTGTTTGTCGATGGTGTAGTAGTTCTGTCAGACATAGCAAAGGACCTGGAAGAGCAATTGAACGGTATGCAAAATGTCTTGAAAGGAAGGTAAAAGATGAAAATTAGTAAGAGTGAAACAAGGGTAATGGAAAGTAGTGTCAGAAAATCAGGCGATGCTGAAGGAACTAGATTAGGTAATGAGGCAATAAAAGTAGCGTGTGAGTTTTGATTTTTGGTATCAAAATAACTTCTGATGCCCGAAGTAAAGAAGATACAAAATGCAGAATGGATGTGGGACGAAAATCAATTCTGAAGACCGAGATTCGTTGACATCCGAAATGTTATGAAGTACTTTCTGAAGGCATTTGTCTGGAGAGTAGCATTTTATGGGTCTGAAAGGTGGACGATAAGGGGTTCCGACAAAAAGATGTTAGAAGCTTTTGAAATGTGGTGCTACAGACGAATGCTGAAGATTAGATGCATAATTCGCCTAACTAATGAGGATGCGCTGAAGTGAATTGTGGGAAAAAAAGTTTCCAGAAAAGTTTGAGTAAGAGAAGGAATCGATTGATGGGACAGATTCTGAGACGTCATGGAATCATGAATGTAACGTTGGAGGGAAGTGTGTGGGGAAAAATTGCAGAGGAAGTCTAAGAGACGACTACATTAATCGGATTCATATGGATGTGGGTTGACGTTCTTATTAGGATAAGATGAGGCTTGCACAAGATATATAGGGTGCAGGGCCGAAGCAAAACAGTCGCTAGAGTGAAGACCACAAATGTTCAAATGTTTATAGAGCTTATGGGAGTCAACTACGGGGTCATCAGTACCTAAACTTACAAACTACTTATGAACTAGCTGATACTAAGGACGGCACAAATATCCATGCCTGAGGGGGGATTCGAACCCCTGCCCGTGCAGAACGTGACTGGCGCGACGCAGACCACTCGGCCACCGCTGCCGGCAGTGAGGACCACAACAGCTTCAATGTTCAAGTGTTTATAAATGTATTCGACCAAACTGCTGTGGTCATCAGTCGCTAGACTTACAAACTACTTAAACTAACCTAAGGACAACGCAGGCACCCATATATTGGGGAGGACTCGAACCTCCGATGGCAAGCAACAGCGCGCTCCGTAGTAAGGCGCCTTAGAGCGCTCGGCCACTTCACCACCGTACCATAGCTTTAATTTTGGAGTTGGAATGGTTTACGTTGACTACTCCTTGACGCTCCTGTCAAACGTAACATACTTGATTGGAAAGGAACTTTTGTGAATGAGTGTCCACAAAATTTAATCTCTCAGTGCTATTTGTTGGGATTTGCTAAGTAGATAGAGCGCAAGCCATGGGACATAATAGTGAGTAAAAATCACTAAACCCTAGAACGGTCGGGCTGGGTCTGTGAGACCCACTAATTTCTATTTCAATGAATTTATATGTTTATAATCGCTATTCTGACTCGATCGCTCAGCTAGCTTCATGAAACATGCAAGACAAAGCGTTAACATCATGAATAAGGTTTTAAGTTGTTTAGACAATGTTCGGCAGTTCTCCAAAAAGCGGGAGGGTCTGTCAGACCCAGCCCGACCGTTTACGTTATTGATTTCTACCAGTGCGGGTCTATTTTTATTTGGTGTTTCATCCAGTTTCAAGTTACTTTGTGAATTATTTCTGATGTCAATAATTTAAAATATAAATTTTCAAGAGAAAGTGTTTCAGACTGTGAAATTTGAAACATTTTATCCGATGATGATAATGAAATTGACTATTCTGACGCGGACCCAGCCTTCAAAATAAACAGTGATCATGATAGCAATAGTGAAATAAGTGGGGATGAAAGGGAAGATGCTATAAGTGCAAGGACAGCAAAACTAAATACTTCTGCAAAATTTGCAAAATATAGTTGTGCTTGGTGCACGCAGAAATGGTTTGTGTCACCTGTTACGAAAAGTGACGATTTTGGAGGACGATATCACACAGACTATTCATTATATTCACAATTTCGATTTATATAACAAAACTTCAACAAGAATGCTTCTAAATCCTAGAAATTATTCTCATTTATATTTGTATTTCAATCCAATTTACTTGTACTTCCAGTGTGCTTACATTTATTACTAAGTATTACTAAAGAAGTATATTTTCTACTTTTTATTTTATTTTAAAGCAATTGTGAAATTCAGAACGTTGAAATAATGTCCCTACAGCATTTGATAGGACCTAAACAATATAAAAACTCGTCATTTGATGGAAATACACTGTTTTGGCACTTGTCTTAAGCATTTCGGCTGATCGTTCTAGGGTGAACAATGTTTTTCACGATGTTAGGCCTTAGTTTTGAGCTGTTCATAATACATGTCTCTCGACGCCACATGCGACTTAAGGCACTTCTGTTCCTGGAAATGGCTGGCGATGGTCGGAGTGAAACAGCTGCGAATACGCCGAGAGACGCGCTCGTGCTCTCTTGAGTTGTCGGCGGACTGTGATCCCGGTAAGGCAAACAAGACTCCTTTTGCCTGCAGACTGGCAGACCCCGGCTAAACAGGTGCTTAAAACGGCGGGCTGTGGAACGCGGCGCATGCATATTCAGCGGCATTACTGGCGGGCCTCCTCCCACGCGCTGATACCGGGGCTCTGTTGTGCGGCAGTAGCCTGCAGCGAGATGCCCTGGGGAGAGCAGGCAGTGGCTGCTTCATTTGGCAGGGCAAACTTCCCTGTTCGCCCGGCACACGGTTATCAAGTTGCACCGATAGGGGCGTCTTGCAGCATGGGAAAGATCAACAACGAACTTCTAAATGTTAGTTACGTATCTGTTGATGAAACAATTAAAAAATAAGAGGAGTGAAACACTACACCACAGTGGTTTTGATTTGATTTTTCCAGGGAAGCCAAAACAGTCTTGGTCTAACCCGCCACTGCCCGCACCGAAACTAAGTTTATTGTGCGGTATCCCTCCCTGTACATCTAGTAAAGCCAACCAATGCCCTTGAACAGTGCAAGGAGTCCCTTTACCAGTTCTTTATTAGACACAATTTCCTCGGGTCTAGTTGTCCCAAATGTTCTGTGCCTTTTACTCTCCAGTGCAATGCATTCGAAGATTAGGTGTGATGCAGTTTTATCACCGTCATCACAGATCCTACATTTAGGGTCCTGTTATTCCCATTGTATGTAGGTGTTTTTTTTTTAATTCCCATGGCCTGTCAGCAATCCAACCATGAATCTAATCTCTCTCCTGTTCAGGCGCAGGATTGCAGAGCTTCTTTTAAAACATGGCTTTGGCATCATTACCTTGCCATGTTTTTGTTGGTAGACTTTGGTCCAATATTCTACGTGCTGTCTTCTGAGCCAGTTACGTAGCTCCAATTTGATCATTGCCTTGGTGATTGTCAGGACAGGTTCCGGTCCAATAAATGGAGTCTCTGCCCCCATCCTGGCTAACACTACAGTGGTACGACCAGAATGTTTTTATGGATTGAATGCCTAACGCTGGACTATAAGACGGATAAACTAGAGGTGTTGAAAAGAAGGATTATTAGAAAAATAGTGGGTGCAATAAAAACTGCAGATAGTTGGAAAACAAGAAGTAACGAGGAGATTTACAAAAATATAGAGAAAATATATGAAGATAATGGTCAAACGAAGATTAATCGCCGCGCTGGAGGAGCCGAGCGGTCTGGAGCGCAACGTTACGGATCGCGCGGCCTCCCGCGTCGGAGGTTCGAATCCTCCCTCGGGCATGGATCGTCTTCAAGTCTTCAAGTTAGTTCGTAAGAAGTTTGTAAATTTAGGAACTGATGAACCCGTAATTAAGTCCCATAAGCTTTACAAACGTTTGAACATTTGAACGAGTAAACTTTTTTGGATACCTCAACCGAGTAGGTGGAAATAGATTAACAAAATAAACACTCGTATACTTCTGGAACAAGAAATCCACAACAGCATGGATTACAGAAGTAAGGAAAGATCTAGAAAGAAACATCAAAGAATCAGAAATAGCAGAAAGAAACTGTTTGAAAAAAAAATACTAAATTTGGAAGGCTTTCAATGCAGAAGAATAAATAAAATCAGGAACAACATGGACAGAAGAAAAGAAGGTAGGTCATGAGCTCATGGGGAGAATATGAAGGAATACTGGAAAAATAGGAAACAATAGCAAAGGAAGAAGAACTGAAGTTTTTAACGTGATCCTAGTTGGTCACAATAAGACTGCAGAGATAGAGAGACAGAGATACAGACAAAGAGAGAGAGAGAGAGAGAGAGAGAGAGAGAGAGAGAGAGAGAGAGAATGTGCTTGTAAGATAGGAAATTTTACAGAATATCTCGAAAAATACACAGCCGTTATAAATACAAAAAGTACAGTATTACACCTGGAAAGACGGTGCATGTTATTGATACGATGACGCTAGCCGGTCGCGGTGGCCGAGGGCACTGAGGCACTCCAGTCACGGCCTGCACGGCCACTACGGTCGGGGGTTAGATTCCCCCCTCGGGCATGGATATTTGTGCCGTCCTTAGTATAAGGTAGTTGATAAGTAGTTTGTAAGTTTAGGGACTGATGACCCCGTAGTTAAGTCCCATAAGCTTAACAAACATTTGAACATTTTTGATGACGCTAAGTGCCACATGGAAGATAGTGAAAATAATAAAACGATCCTATGGCTCTTCGTTGCCGGTATATTCCGATATAGGTTCGTCCGCCCACTTTTTCTACATGATATACCGCCTTTCCCCAATCTTCTAATGTCACAGCAGCAAAAGCATCAGCCAATTTTTTTTCTGCTCCGTGAGCGAAATGCTTGAGAAATTCTGAGTACGGATTTTTCACAATATTTCAGATTAGTTCGGTGGGATTCAGATCTGGATGGTCCGGACGCTGTCGAAGGGGTACAGATCCATTCTCTTGCAAGCTTTCGTCAATACAATAAACAGGAGACGTTTGGTTCCGCTTAACTAGATCCAGAAGTTCGGCTTTCCGTAGGTCGGAGTCATAACGTATGTTGTTGTTGGTCAGCCAGGATTGTATTTCACTTCTAAGAGAGCTACAGGATGGCGGTTTATTCTCTTGTTTTTTGTGATATGGAGCATTTTCAAAAGCAACAATACTTCTTGGAGGTAAGTTCAAATGTTCAAATGTTTGTAGAGCTTATAGGACTTAACTACGAGGTCATCAGTTCCTAAACTTACAAACTACTTATGAACTAGCTTATACTAAGGACAGCACAAATATCCCTGCCCGAGGGGGTTCGAACCCCGACCGTAGTGGCAGTGCAGAACGTGACTGGCGCACCGCAGACCGCTCGGCCACTTTTGCCGGTTTGGAGGTAAGTCTGGCATAAGTGGGTTTCAAGGTATTTTTGAAAGTTTTTGATATCCATTTCTGAGTGATAGTCGGACGTTTTGGCTTTTGAATCATAAACGAGAAATGCACCCGGAATGAAACCCATATCTCCCCCTGCATGAACAACAATTAAACGGTGACCGGCACTTTTGTTTGACAACACTCCTCGCACACTATCAGTTTGACAACATTTATTTACTGCATAATGCGTGTGAATCCACGTTTTATGTAAGTAAACCAGTGGTCGCTTTTATTCTCATGCTAGATTTTGAAGTAAAAATCTGGGAAAGTAAACCCTTTTAGCAACAAAGTCTTCTCGTTCGCACAAAACAACACGTTTATTTTGGCAGCTTGTAAAACAAGATTCCATAGACAAAACAATTTTTCTAAGGGTTTCCTCGCTAGCTTTGAAATTCAGTTCTGTTCGACGAAAGTTGTACAGGTTTCGCAAAGCTCTGATTTCTTTATATTGTTCGTAATACCGTTGAAAATGCTGCGTGATAATACATTTATCCATATCATCGATCACACACGTATTGTGAGGTTCTTCGGTGTAGAAACGTGAGTTCCACTCTTCTCGGATTCGTGTCCTTTCCGTAACTTGGAAACCATCCGCTTGCCCAGTTTTAACATTTTGGCGGCACGCTCCGACGCCTTCTGCGCCGGCACGGTCAATCCCTGCTGTTTCTAGTCGTCACGAATTTATTTACGTTAACCGAAAGCCGCCGCACCTGTCGACGAAGACACTTTCCACGCTCACCTTATAGGTAACAACGCGCACTAGTGTAACCGTAGCCCGGCTGCACCTCGTCACGTGACCAAGTTAGTTCCTGCCACTGCCGCGTTACCACTTCGCTCAAAATGTTCAAATGTTTGTAGAACTTATGGGACTTAACTACGGGGTCATCAGTCCCTAAGCTTACAAACTACTTATGAACTAGCTAAGACTAAGGACGGCACAAATATCCATGCCCGAGGGGGGATTCGAACCCCCGACCGTATTGGCCGTGCAGACCGTGACTGGAGCGCCTCAGTCCCCTCGGTCACCGCGGCCGGCTAGCTAAGACTAAAGACGGGACAAATATCCATGCCCGAGGGGGGATTCTAACCCCTGACCGTAGTGGCCGTGCAGACCCTGACTGGAGCGCCTTAGTCCCCTCGGCCACCGCGGCCGGCGGTGTAGAGTGCCTGGAATATGCGAGAATTCTTCACTTCAGGACTTTGATGAGACAATTAGGAAGTGAAATTAATAAAAGTCCTCGCCCCTCGGAGGTCAGCTAAAGCGGGGAGGGGGTGGAAAGGTAACATTTTTTGTGGTTTTTCGCTTATATCGAAAACGGTCCGCTTTAGGAAGAAAACGTTCCAATTAAAAAATAAAAAATAATTGAATTTGCTATAAAATTGTGTCTGTACATAAACGTCGAAGTCACAACAGTTTTCGTGATATACGTTAATGAAAATCGACAATTTCAAAAAATCATTTCTACCTCACTAATTTTGTCAAACATTTACTTCTAGTGAATCACTCGGTCGGTTCTCAGGAAATTTGTCAGAAAGAAACTTGTAGCGCATTAAATTTCATTCAATTTGATATCCACGTTTGCTATCTTATCTTCAGCCAATCAGAAGTTACATCATTTATAAGATGTGCGCTCAGTTTCGACGTCGTCCGAGAGGCTGTTTAGAGGGGCTGTTACGTTTTTATCTTACGAAACTTGTTAGCATGGTAAATAACATTACGTTAACACCGTTAATAAGGTAATTGCAATTGAAACAGAACGCCTTTTTATAATTGTAGCTTTTATGATGTTATGAATCATACAATGAAAGTATTAACAAGCACTGATAGTGATTCAAGATGAAAAAAGGACATTCAACGCATTTATTCGTTTTTCTGAGGCGGAGGAGTCTAAGCTCATTTATTGTCGTGTACAGTGGACACTCCATCAAGGTCGCCAGTACCTAACGCCCGATAACGAACGTGGGAGGCCTGTCTCTGGCCTGTTGCAAGACACCGGACTGTGGGGTGGAATGGAGCGTTCTCACTCACTTCTTACTTCAGTTCACTTCAAAAGTTCGCCAAGCGAGAGAAAGTTTTAGTGTCGGCTTATCGTGATATTTTTTAATTTATTTTTGAAAATTTTGACTCTGTACTGCGCACAATGGCTAACTCGGTGTTTCGTATGTGATGAAACAATAGATTGATCAGTTGTTGGTGTTTGCCGCGGCGGAGCGGTCGAGCGCACTGAGACGCTATGCTACGATGCGCGAGGCCGTTCCACGTCCGGGGTTCGAATCCCCCCTCGGGCATGGATGTGTGTGTCGTCTTTAGTATAAGGTAGTTCCTAAGTAGTTTGTAAGTTTAGGGACTGATGACCTCGCAGTTTAGTTCCTTAAGCTTGACAAACATTTGGACATTTGTTGGTGTTTCCACGGCGACAAAAAAGTAATACTATCAATCATCAAAGCAAGCAGAGAAAGGGGAGATATCAAGGGCTCATATTTAGAAGGTTTGGATATCCTTCTGATTCATACTGTCTATCGAAAGAATTGCATCAGGCCACAATCCATCAAGGCTCATTTAAAGAGACAGGCACTCTCATTGTCCTCTGAAGCACGTCAGCCTGAACCTTTGAGATCCAAAACACCGAAATTCGATTTCAAAACAAAATCTTTCTTTTGTTCCGAAAGTGTTAACGGCGAGCAAAAGAAGCCCAAGGAGAGATCCAGGAAGATATTTTCAGTTACTAATATCACAAAAGGACGCAACAGAACTGACATATAAGTGACAAGTATGGATGTTTCTCGTGCTAGATTTGATCAATGAGGAGAGGAAGTGATGAGGCATCTTTCCACCTGAAATGGTTTAGTTGCAAAGGAGGCTGTGTATCATGATGAATGTCGGTTGGACCGTTGTACCAGAAATTCTCAACATCCACGACTGAAGACTACGTTTCAAACACAGTGGAAGAGGTTAGTGTCTTACTAAAGGGAAATAGTGACTGACAGTTCACTGTAAACGAAATTATGGGTGTTATTACTGGGAGGAAACCTGAGTGGAGAACTATCAGAACAGAACTGTTGAAGAAGTATGGGTATCGCATAATTGTAATACTAGGCTCCAACAGATTTAAGGTTCGAATAACTTGTTTTTAGGGACACTGGGTACAAATTGCTAACCAACGCCTGGTATGATAACAAGGAAAAGGATGAGAAAGAAGAGCGACTCAGGATTGTCGAGAAAACTGCTGAGATATTCAAAGTGAAGTGTACAATAATATAATAATATCCACCAAGAGATACCTTCTTGAAGGATGCAGATTCTCTGTGACAATCCCTCCAAACCTTTCTTGAGGAGGTTATTTGAAAAAAGTACGAAAAATGAGGTATCAAGGAGCACGTGCGTTGCTATTGGACATGTCATCACATCAGTTGTCAGGCCACAAACCTGCTTATCACCAATAATGACAGGTATGATTCATAATATTATAATAAAAGTTATAATTATAAAAATGTGTTCTGTTTCAATTGCAATTACCTTCTTGTCATTGTCAAAGTGTTGTTATTTACCCTGCTAGAATGTTTCATGAGATAAGAACGTCAGAACCACACAAAACACTAATGTCTTGGAGGATATGTGCATATCAAATTGAAGGACATTTAATGCTCTACGATCGAGTGAGTCACTAGAAGTAAGTGTTTGACAAAATTAGTGGGGTAAAAATGATTTTTTTCCGAAATTGTCGATTTTCAATAACGTATATCTCGAAAACCGTTAGGAATTCGACGTTTATGCATATAAATAATTTTATAGCAAATTCAATTACCTATCGTTTTGGAACGTTTTCTTCCTAAAGCGGACCGTTTTCGAGTTATAATCGAAAAACCAAAAAGTGGTACCTTTCCACCCCTCTCCCCTCTTTAGCTCATCCCCCACGGGCGGGGACTTTTAGTAAGTTCACCTCCTAACTATCCCTAACAAAGTCCTGAATTCAAAAATTCTCGCATATTCTATACACTATACAAGGCATTTATTGACTTGACTATGGCAGCTAACTGGTTGGAGTTATATAGCCAGCCCTGCTCGGCCTGGAAACTTCGCTCTTGAAACCGGTGACCTCTAGAAAAGAAAATTCTGAGTTAACGGACTGTTGTTGTTGCCGTGGTTGCTACGTAATATTTACTTCCTTGATCGGAGCTGGCAGCCACGACATCTGTCGTGGTATATTATGCTGTCCCGCTCTCCTGCCGTGTTTGGGGGGTTGCGTGTAGCCATTCTGGCAGGCGTATACGACCGCTGGAGGAACAGTCTACTATGTATTCATCCTTGAAAAGTACACGACAATTTTTAATACCTTCTTTCTTCCAATTTAATCTTACATATTGTTTCTTTTGAATCTGACGTGTTCATGTATGTATCTGTTTTAAAAATCACATCACACATTTTAACCTGCCTCGACCTCTCTGTAAGGTAACGCACGGTACCGCCGACATTTCTTCTACATCTACATAGGATACTCTGCAAATCACAATTAAGTGCCTGTCAGAGGGTTCATCGAACCACAGTTATAATATTTATCTCCCATTCCATTCTCGAATAGCGCGTGGGAAGGAATAACACAATCTCTCTGTTCGAACTCTGATTTCTCGTATTTTATTCTGATGATCATTTCTACCTATGTAAGTGGGAGTCAACAATATATTTTCGCGTTCGGAGGAGAATGTTCGCGATTGGAGTTTCGCAAGTAGCCCACGCCGCAGCGATAAGCGCCGTTGTTGTAATGATTCCCATCCCAGATCCTGTATCATTTCCGTAATGCTGTCTCCCCTGTATCGTGACAATACGGAACGATCTGCCTTTCTTTGGACTCTTTCGATGTCCTCCGTCAAACCCACCTGATAAGGATCCCACACTAGGCAGGAATACTCCAAAAATGGACGGACAAGCGCAGTTTATGCAGTTTCTCTTGTAGTTCTGTTGCATGTTTTAAGGGTTCTGCCAATAAAACGCAGTCTCTGGTTCGCCTTTCCCACGATATTATCTACGTGTTCTTTTCAATTTAAGTCTGAAGTAATAGTAATTCCTAGGTATTTTGTGGAGTTTACGGCCTTCACATTTGATTGATTTATCTTGTGAACAAAGTTTAACGGATTTCTTTTCGTACTCATGTGGATGACTTCACACTTCTCATTATTTAGAGTCAATTGCCAATTTTTACACCATACTAATATCTTATTCAGATCGTTCTGCAGTTAGTTTTGATCTACAGATGATTTTACTAGACGGTAAATGACGGCGTCATCTGCAAACAACCTAATAGAGCTACTTAGATTTTCCCCTAAATCGTTTATGTAAATAAGGAACAGCAGAGGACCAATAACACTACTCTTTGGAACGCCCGATATCACCTCTGTTTTAGTCGATGCCTTACCATCGATTACTACGAACTTTGTCCTCTCTGACAAGAAATCCCCTATCCAATCGCTGATTGACAATCCAGTCATCGCCCTCATCGTAGATCACTGACGTGCTACTGATCTACTTCCAAAAAAGTGTTGATTAGTGTCTGTAATATACTTTCTACGCGGTGTCAGAGCTCTGTACAGGTCTTACATCATTTTGCAGCCGACAAACCAAACTTTAATTTTCTGTTTGGCTCATAATATTTAAATATTTCACTTGCAGATTACATTTAATATATAATTTTTTTTTTATTAAAATGATATCTGCGACGTTTGTCGCTAGCATCCGTTTTCTCTCCCAGTAAATCTCTGATTATTTTGTTTCATAAGAGACGTTCATTTTTTTAACGATCTGGGGTGAACACGGAATCGCTTGTCGTCTTTCGTCATCTTACTGTTGAACAGATCGGACGTCTCTATTTTGGTCTCTCCACATTGACTATGTAAATGTGAGCATTTCATTTGTTAATTGCAATAAATGCCACAGTTCAATTGTAATTAATATTTAGTATAAAAATTATTTCCCCATTTTTCATCATTTTTTTAAATCTTTGTTTCAAGCGTAATTCGTAAAATGGTGCTTTGCCATTGTTGTAAATTGCTTCGCGATTGCGGAAGAACATTTCAGACGCGAATTTCACTTACGCACATTCTGTGTCGAATTTTGTTTCAATGCCTGCAGTAATACTTTTCTTTAAACGAAGTCCGATAATTTTGCAATTTTAAATACTTATCGTAATTGGAACTAAACACGGTCATGGAACTTTAGTATTCGAAGCTTATGCAACCAAGCATCAGTTTACAGTAAAGAAGAAATTAATTATTCCGTACACGTTTGACTCCAGTGTGATGTTTCCAATCTGTGTTCTCCTGCCAGGTAAAAACGGATTCCGCTACTTTCTTTTATAATGATGCTCTCTGGTGTTGTCTTTATTCTAACTACTATTGCCGCTAAATACTGATGGCGGAACCTTTCATGTGGTTCTCAGCGTCTTTATCTTTTCAAAATTAATATTAATTGCAATATTTCACAGTTTGTTAAATTTCAATAACGGTACTTAACTTTAATCTTGACGACAACACCAGCTAAAAGGAAAGAGTATCATTATATACTGACGGTTCAGTGGAACTTTACTTTTAGTGTTCGACTTACGACCGGGTAGCGGAACAAAGTGCACCTTTAGCTACAGAGGAATGTTACGATTTTGTTTCATTTATTTCTATCGAGAAGAACCTTCTTCTTACGTCTTTAATGTTGGCCCACTTTGGCATACAAACACTAAAAGTTGACCGTTTGCGATAGCCTTTTGATGTCGCGAAAAGTATTTGCAAATAACGCCTTAAGCGTTCATGTGATACGAAACTTGAATAGACGGATTTGCTGAGAAGAATATCCTCCATAACTACGCCCTCTTATGTTTTCTTCCTTAGCGCGCATCATTACAGAGATATTTTGGAACAATAAGGGCGATTTGACACTGTTCGTGTGACTCTCTCTAACGTGTTATCACCGCTTAACCAATCGTCACCAAATTTTACAGCCGTGTTTCTTGGCTGCTAGCGACCGGAACCTCTCTCTGGTGGCGTAACCGAAAGCCACTAGAGAGCGGCAGTATGCTATTTCTCGGCCGTTATATGTTGGATCAAAAAAATTTCAAGTAATAGTCATTCAGAATCTCATATTGAATAAATTTGAGGTTGATATATGCATCTAAGAATGAATATTGCGCAGAAAAATACCTTTCTCTAAAGCAGTAATAAATTTGGAAAAAACGTAACTGTTGCGAAATATCAAGGAAAAATTTGAATGGAACTGTAACAACAACAAAAATAAAAGATTATATATAAATCACCACAAATATCACGAATTTATGCTGTAGAAAGTATGGGATGTATAAAAAGAATTTAAAAAATGTAACCAGCTAAGAAAAGTTTGTAATTAAATACAAGGAAAATGAAGATAAAATAAAACAGGAAGTCGCTGCACTATATGAACAGAATATTGTAACTATTATACAGCGTATTAGGAAAGGGACTTTTTTAAAATTAAACATAAAGATTATAGAAAAAACATGTAGAAGAAATTATAAAAAGAAGAATCTGAATGGCCTGTATTACATCTACATCTACATCTACATCGATACTCTGCAAATCACATTTAAGTGCCTGGCAGAGGGTTCATTAACCACCTTCATAACTTTTCTCTACCGTTCCATTCTCTAATAGCGCGCGGGAAGAAAGAACACCTAAATCGTTCCATTTTCGATCTGATTTCTCTTATTTTATTGGGATGGTCATGTCTCCCTAAGTAGGTGGGTGCTAGCAAAATATTTTCACATTCAGAACTAAAAGTCGGTGATTGAAACTTCGCAAAGAGATCACGCCGCAATGAATAACGTCTTTCTTTTAATGATTTCCACCCCAATTCGTGCAACATTTCCGTGACGCTTTCCTCCCCGTAACGTGATAAAACAAAACGAGCTGCCCTTCTCTGAACCTTCTCAATATCTTCCGTCAGTCCCACCTGGTGAGGGTCCCACAAGGGGCAACAGTACTCCAAGAGAGGACGCACAAGTGTGATGTAGGCAGTCTCTTTGGTGGAGCTGGTGCATCGTCTAAGCGTTCTGCCAATGAAACGTAACCTTTGGTTCGCCTTCCCCACAATATTTTCTATGTGTTCTCTCCAGTCAAAGTTGTTCGTAATTGTAACTCCTAGGTATTTGGTAGAATTTACGACCTTAAGGTTTGACTGATTTATCGCGTAATTGAAGTTCAGCGGATTTCTTTTAGTGGTCATGTGTATTACTTCACACTTTTCTTTATTTAGTGTCAATTGCCAATTTTCGCACCAAGTAGAAATTTTGTCTAAATCGCTTTGCAGTTGCTTTTGATCCTCTGTTGACTTCACTAACCGATAAACGACAGCATCATCCGCGAAAAGTCTAAGGGAGCTATTCAGATTATCTCCTAAATCGTTTATAAACACGAGGAAGAGTAGGGGACCAATAACGCTTCCCTGTGGAACGCCAGATATCACTTCTGTTTTACTCGATGACTTACCGTCAATTACAACGAACTGTGTCCTTTCTGATAGGAAATCGTGAATCCAATCGCACAATTGGGGAGATATTCCATAAGCACGCAATTTCATTAGAAGCCGCTTGTGGGGTACAGTATCAAAAGCCTTCCGGAAATCCAGAAATATGGAATCGATTTGAGATCCCTTGTCGATGGCACTTAACACTTCATGTGAATAAAGGGCAAGCTGTGTTTCGCAAGAGCGATACTTTCTGAATCCGTGCTGACTATTGGTTAATAGGTCGTTCTCTTCGAGATAGTACATAATATTCGAACAAAGTATATGTTCCAAAATCCTATTGCAAATCGACGTCAATGAGATAGGGCTGTAATTTTGGGGATCACTCCTATTGCCTTTCTTGAATATTGGAGTAATTTGGGCAACTTTCCAGTCTTTGGGTACAGATCTTTCGCTGAGTGATCGGTTGTAAATTATAGCTAAGTACGGAGCTATTTCATCAGCATACTCTGAGAGGAATCTAGTTGGTATACAATCTGGCCCGGAAGATTTATTTTTGTTTAGTGACTTAAGTTGTTTTACTACTCCAGGAACATCTACTTCTAAGTTTCGCATGCTGGCAGCTGTTCTTGGATTGAATACTGGAGTGTTCACTTCGTCTTCTTTGGTGAAAGAATTTCGAAAAGCTGTGTTTAGTAATTCTGCCTTAGCAGTACTGTCGTCGGTAGTATTACCATTGCTATCGCGTAGTGAAGGTATTGTTTGTGTTTTGCCGCTAGTGTACTTCACATATGACCAGAATTTCTTTGGATTTTCTGCAAGATTACGAGACAGGATTTCGTTGTGGAAACAACTATAAGATTCTCGCATTGAAGTCCGCGCTAGGTTGCGAGTTTCAGTAAAAGATTGCCAGTCTTGCGGATTCTGTGTCTTTTTAAATTTTGCATGCGTTTTTCTTTGTTTCTGCAACAGTGATCTGACCTGTTTTGTGTACCACGGGGGGTCAGCCCCCTCTTTTATTAATTTATTTGGTATAAATCTCTCGATTGCTACTGATATTATGTCTTTGAATGTAAGCCACAACTGATCTACACTCGCATTTTTAGTTTTGAAGGACTGGAGACTATCACTCAGGAAAGCGTGAAGCGAATTTTTATCTGCTTTATTGAATAGATATATTTTTCGTTTATTTTTGATGCATTTGGGAATTTCGATATTCAGTCTCGCTACTACAACTCGATGTTCGCTAATCCCTGTATCTGTTTTGATGCTCTTTACTATCTCGGGATTATTTGTTGCTAGGAGATCAAGAGTATTTTCGCAACCACGTACTATTCTAGTGGGTTCATGAACTAACTGTTCGAAGTAGTTCTCAGAAAAAGCATTCAGAACTAGTGCGGACGATGTTTTATATTTGCCCCCGGTTTTGAATACGTAATTATGCCAACATATCGAGGGTAAATTAAAGTCGCCACCGATTATAACAGTATGCTTCGGATACCTATTTGAAATATGATTCAAGCTTTCTTTGAACATTTCTGCAACCGCATCGTCTGAGTCAGGGGGCCGATAAAAAGATCAAATTATTAATTTATTTCGGTGGTCAGGTATAACCTCTACCCAGACCAATTCACAGGAAGTATCTGCCTCAATTTCGTTGCAGGATAAACCGTTTGTAACAGCAATAAACACGCCACCCCCTGTTTTATTTATTCTATCCTTTCTGAAGACCATTTGGCCCTTTGAAAAAATTTCGGCCGAATTTATCTCAGGCGTCAGCCAGCTTTCAGAACCTATAACGATTTGTGCCTCAGTACTTTCTATCAGCGCTTGGGGCTCTGGAATTTTCCCAACACAGCTACGACAATTTACAACTGTTACACCAATGGTTTTTATGTCTACTTTCTTCCCGTGTCTGACCTGCCCCCTTTGAGACTGAAACCCATTTTGTGTATTCCCGAGGCCATCTAACCTAAAAAACCGCCCAGTCCACGCCACACAGCCCCCGCTACCCGTGTAGCCGCTTCCTGAGTGTAGTGGACTCCTGACCTATTTAGCGGAACCCGAAAACCCACCACCCTTTGGCGCAAGTCGAGGAATCTGCAGCCGACACGGTCGCAGAACCGTCTGAGCCTCTGATTCAGACCCTCCACTCGGCTCTGAACCAAAGGTCCGCAGTCAGTCCTGTCGACAATGCTGCAGATGGTGAGCTCCGCTTTCATCATGCAAGCAAGACTGGCAGTCTTAACCACTTCTGATAGCCGCTCAAAACCAGAGAGGATCTCTTCCGATCCAAAGCGACACACATCATTGGTCCCAACATGAGCCACCACCTGCAGTTGGCTGCACCCTGTGCTCTTCATGGCATCCGGAAGGAGCCGTTCCACATCCGGAATGACTCCCCCCGGTATGCACACGGAGTGCACATTGGAATTCTTCCCCTCCCTAGTAGCCATTTTCCTAAGGGGCTCCATTACCCGCCTTACGTTGGAGCTCCCAACTACCAACAAACCCACCCTCTGTGAGTGCCCGGATCTTGAAGGCAGAGGGGCGAGTACAGGACAAGCGACACCATCCGCATCAGGAACATCCCCTGCCACAGACAGCGCCTCGAATCTGTTGGCAAGACTAACCGGTGAGGCCTCCACTTCGGTCCCCCGGGAAGTCTTACGCCGCCTGACACGCGCTGAGGGGACCTCCCAATCCACCACGGATTGGGGGGCTACCTCCTCGCGGGCAGTGAGCGGGCTGGCCACAGCCGCAGGCCGATCGGAGGGCACAACAGACGCACAGGGCGTCTGCTGTACCCCCGCGAGCGGCCCACAACAGCGGCGCCCACCCACCGCAGTCTCAAGCGTTGCCAGCGAAGCCAACGCCGCCTGAAGCTGCGAGCGAAGAGTCACCAACTCTGCCTCCATCCGTTCGCAGCAGTCACAGTTCCTAGCCATTCTAGAAACCTTTGTTTCTTCCAAGTAAGTACGTCAGAGGACTCAGTAGTTTGATAAACAGTGAGCTTTGTAAAGTATAGACCTAACGCTGAACTGTTTATTAACGGCGAATCTGAAAAATATATACGCGAGCTAATAAATAAAAAATTCAGTAACTGAGCTGACAAATAAACGCGATTCTTAATAAACAAACACGCGAGCACACTAAAGTATAAAGAGCTGCAAGAGAAAGTACACACGAATTATGGCCTACTTTTGTAAATACTTCGAAAAAAAAAGATGATACTGTAACATAACATCATCATCATCATTCTTATTATACATAACTAATTTTGTATTATTTTATTGGATATTACATATTTTATTATGCATAATACGCAGTCTCGTAAGCACAATTTTTTAATTTATTTTGTGGAATGACCGGTTTCAGACAGGGAATAGATCATTGTCAGACCGTTTGTCTGAAAAACAAAAGACAATGTTACTTAGAGGGAAACAGATACACGAGAAATTATAGTTATTACAATTTACAAAACTCGATTACATTATTATCAGCAAATAAGTATACGTCATGTTCGTTGTTTTTCCGAAGTAAAAATTGTTTTTCAAACTTATTATTATATTCACATTGTTAGTTCCTTTTTGTCCTGTTTTCCCCACAGTTGCTGTATTATATTATTATCGTGTAGATATTTAGGTTATCCGTCTATGCAACTGAATTAATAAAATATTTTATTGCCATATGCATTGAGCTAAAAAAATACACTTCTCTCTCTCCCTTTCCCAACATCTGTCTCTGTCTGTCTCTATCTCCCCCCCCCTCCTCTCTCTCTCTCTCTGTCTCTAACTCTGTTTCTATCTCTCTTACTCTCTCTTTCACAATCAGGAGCAATTAAATAAATTAATACATCAGTATCTGGTGCAGTTCTCTATGCAATCACATCGAAAACACACACACACACACACACACACACACACACACACACTGATATAAAACAAAGATAGGACAAACACACACTCACCACCAACCAAAACAAAAACACAACACAAACAAAATGGCATGTGCCTATTGGTGGTAGCTGTGAAGTGCTGGAGCAAAATACAACGCAAAATGAACATAACTGAAGCTGAACAGCCGGAAGCCACCAATGAGCAGTAGATGTAAAGTAATATCCACGAAATATTGTAAGTAACAACATCAAAATATCAGTAAGTATACTTAAATAACGCACCAGAACTATTTATAACCTAAAAAAAATACTAAGAAACGTAAATATGAAATATTGTAAAACATAATAATGCATATATTACAGATCACTGATGATGCCTTCCAAATAAAGGCGAAATGCGTACGGCAATAAAATACTTTATTAATTCAGTTGCATAGACGGATAATCTAAATATCTTCACTATAAAAATGTCATTATTATATACTTTGCTTTTAGTTGACATTTTAGCAGCAGTGTTTTATATTTCCACAATTCACCCATACGCGATTCCCATTTTTCACAAGGCATCATCAGTGGGTGTCCTGAAATATTTACATGTTATTGTTTACACATATAGATTAGGATTTTACATATGTAGAAAAACATTTCTTTAATGATTCGCAGTAGTTCGATTTCTGGTATAAAATGGTGTACTTTCAACACTTGCTACTCCATATCTCCCTCTTTCTGGCAACCAGGTCGAAATGTTGCAAAAAAAACTTCGCATTTTCATACTTGCATTGCGTCTACTGCCATAACTGTGTCCAGTGCAGTTTGTTTTGTAAATATTGCCAACTTTCTCGTCTTATTTGTAATTCAACTGTTTTTATTGGAAGTGTGTTGAAGGTATCTTTGTGTTTGTGTACATTTTTTTTATTTGTTCATTATTATTTACTATATCATTTATATTTTCAATTAATTTGTCCGAAAGATTTGAAAAATTGCGAAACTATAGGAGAACCTGAAATTTGCCTCAAAACACGGCAGTGCGAGTTTTTCGTTTTGTACTAAAGGGGGCTTTAGCCAAGTTGTTACAGCTAAGTGACTCACTTGTATTTGTCAGTGTGCAACTGTTAATAAGCAACACAAGGGTAATCTAGCTTCCGGAATTAGTTATCTCAGGGGTACCGGATAAAGAGCATTCCTCATACGAATATTATTAATAAAAGTTTACTTTCAGCTCGTTTCGATGTAAAATCTGATAACCGAAGTTTCTAACCGATAATTAAAATTCATTTTGTTGGATAGTCGGGTTATGTTATCGGCATGAGACAAATTAATGTTGTATTCACTGTGTTAATAATAGCGATATATTGCTTTAGTGATATTAACATCTGACGTCTGCGTATGTTTATTCAAAAATTTGTTCCTAATTTATTATGATACGTCTCATTGCCAGTAACAGTGCCTTGAACAGTTCAAGTTTGCAACAGTTGCGAGTCATTCCACGCCAGTATTTTGATTCTGTGAGCAGATAATTAGAACTTTTATGTTGCGACCTCACAAATGGTAAAATGGTCACGATGCTACACGACTGATTAACAGCCAGTCTCAAGATACTCGAGTCTAGCTGTTGGCTGGCACCTGAACATTGCAAACGACGCTAGAGAGGTAGCCCCAGTCCTGACCGGGGAGAATATCCAGGTATCTGCACAAGACACGTACCCGCAGTACGTGTTAAACGTCATACTACCAGCTTAAGGATGTTTATCGGGCAGTTCATGTATTATTCCCAGTGTGCACAGGCCTTGTTGCGTATGCAGATCAAGCAGGCCAAAGTTTTCGGTGATACTTCGTTACTCACACAAATGTTTGCTGATAGTACAATGTCAAACTTTTGGAAGCAAACTATGTGAGGATATGAACCTATGAACCTATCCGAAGCCGCTGCTTGATTTTAGCCGAAATTGTAGTTTATGTGTGGTACACTTTTATCCGACACGTCTTATGTATCATCGAAATAATAATTTATTTCGAACACTTTATGAGATATAGTAAGTGCCACAGCAGGTAAGAGGAAGCTTTGAGTTTCCATTTTGTTGGATGATTCGTATTTGCAGACTGTTTAGGAACACGTATGGCTGTACTTGTATAGCATTACATTTAATTTTTTTATTAACATTATATCTGCGACGCTTGTCGCTAGCACCCGTCCTCTCTGCCAGTAAATCTCGGTTTATTTTGTTTCATAAGAGACTTTCAAATCTTTTGAACGAGCTGGGGAGCAAACGGAATCGCTTGTGGTCTTTCGTCTTCTTACTGTTGAACAGATCGGACGTCTCTCCCTTGGTTTCTCCATATTGATCATGTAAGTGTGAGCTACAAACAATTAATTGTAATAATTTCAGTAAATCGATTGGAATTAATACTTTATTTAAACGGAGACTTTTCCCCATTTTTCATTTTTTTAAATCTTTGTTTCTAGCATAATTCGTAAAATGATGCTTGGTCATTGTTGTAAATTGCTTCGCGATTGCGGAAGAACATTCCAGACGTGAATTTCACGTCCGCACATTTTGTGTTGAATTTTGTTTCAATGCCTGCAGTAATTCTTCTTTTCTTTAAACGAAGTCCGATTATTTTGTAACTGTAAACATCAATCGTAATTGGAATTAAACACGGTCCTAAAACTTTAGTATTCGAAGCTTATGCAACCAAGCATCAGTTTAGAGTAAAGAAGAAATTATTATTCCAATCTGCGTTCTCTTGCCAGGTAAAAAACGGATTCCGCCACTTTCTTTTGTAATGATGATTTCTGGTGTAGTCTTTATTCTAACCACTATTGCCGCTAAATACTGATGGCGGAATCTTTCATGTTTTTCTCAGTGTCTCTATCAAAATTAATATTCATTGCAATATTTCACAGTTTGATAAATTTCAATAACGGTACTTAACTTTAATCTTGACGACGACACCACCTAAAAAAGAAAAAAAAAAGTATCATTACACTTGTACCGAAATTCCATATATGTAAGAATATAAGAACAGTTGGAATGGGTAAAGTCCTCAGATGGCGTAAAATATGAACTACAGAAGTGTAAGTCCTATCAGTAGGTTTCACATTCAGCACCGCACAAAAATTTAACCATACTGGAATTCCTTCTTTCGATTCTTTGTCTCTAATCCCTCCAGCCAACCTAATCCCCAACATGGAACCCTGACTCTCCCAGTTCATACCACAACAGTGATTCCACCTCACTCGCGGGTGACCACCCTCTGGTCACGTCCCAGTAATTCCTCGCGTCCAGTTTGCCCTCGCCATGCTTCCTGAACTCCCTTCCTAAGAAGACCAAACTTTCGGCAGAGGAACGGGATCCTTTACTCGGCCTCAAAACGGTTTCCAACCTAATAATAGTCCCAGTAGACAAAGGGCCCAATCGTGTTTGATAAATCGCAATGACTATGTTGCAGAAGGCATCCACGAACTGACTATTGATGAATCCCTGCAACCAATTGTCCACCTTAAAATACCAACCATTTGCTCCAATGACTCTCCACCATGACCGCACCTTCACCTCCAGCGTCGTCACTGTTGAAGCCATTTATCCACCAATATGACCACGGTCTTGCTGGTCTCGAACACTACCTCACCAAACGTCCTTCAGGCTCCAACCACAATTGCTAACAACCCTACAACAAAAGCAGTAAAAGTTTGCAAAGTACAGTCAAATTTATTCATATCCTGTGAATAACTACCCTCCCTAAACCCCAAACCCCTGGTCTGATTAAGGTCCGTTGTTGATGTTTTCTTGATTTGGCCTTAAGGCCAGGAGACACTGTCCTTGTTACTTTACGATCTCAATTCCTTCTCACCCACCCGTTTAATCCTTTGTGGCCCAAGGAATCAAACTGAATTTTGAAACAATTTTATTTGGTATAATCACATTACAAATGATATATAAAACTAATATTTGAATTGAGAAAAGTACTCGAGTTTTTACAAATTATTTTTTAGAACACATGGTTACGTAGTAAAACCACTGTTTTAGTACATTAAGTTCCGCAGGACATGGATCAAACTAAAATATTAGTCTACTCTACACCATAACTTTCGTAACTTACCAAATCTATGCCAACTCAGAAGATAATATAGCAGAAAAGACAAGATATTGTAATTAAATTAAAAGGTGGGTTCAGTGTGAAACTAATTCTACGCAAAGGTTTAATGGGTTCTCCTCAACCCAGCATGCCCCCTTTCGGGATGTTAAACTCCACCTCGGTGATGGTTCGATCTACACCTGTGATCACATTAAACCCAACAAGTATCAACGGTACCTGCGCTTTAAATACTGCCATCAATTCCACAAATAATGCTCCATACAGCTTTGCCAGGCGTGAATAGCGTATTTTCTGAATGTATCACAAAGGCCATCACAGACAGGCCTTACCTTCCAGACCTAGTCCGCAAAACGGATTTCCTGTGCCATATTCACATACAGCACTAATCCACGGTCCAAATCCAACAATCCTCCATAAAGGAGCGACCTCCCTGAAACCCAATACTATCCCAGACGGGAACAACTGAACCAAATACTTCGTAATTCCCTGAAATGAGACATAATACCCAAGATCCTCCACACCCCTCACAAAGTGGTGACCGTCGCCGAGCCAACCTTCAAAATATTCTAGTCCATCCTTATGCCACTCTCAGTCCCGACGTCTGACTACAGTGATCATATCCCTGTGGAAACGCCTGCTGCAAGACCTGGTCAAGGCACACTCTCAGCACTTACTATTTCTATTTCGTCGCAGTGGATCCTACTACATCAGTGGCTGGGCCATCTGTGAAAGCTGCGATGTGATTTACCAACTCTGATGCAAGCACTGTGCAGTTTTTTTTTTCATTGGCCCCTACCTTTTACTGCATGAAAAGCTGCACCTCTTATTCCCACCTATCAGTCACTACGTTCACTTGCTACGCATCTTCCGGAAAACGAAATCCGAATTTCGAAAACCGTTATAGCCTGAATCTGATTTCATAGCTCGCTCAATACGGCGACTGAAAACCAGCTCATCCAGTTCCTAATTTAGTCAGCAGAATCACTATTTTTCATTACTTAATTACACAGCTCCATGCTCACTCTAATATTTATATTTCTCTTTCACAACAGAAAATGTCACTCTGTCCATACGAGCCGAAAGCAGCATTCGACAAGCCAAGAACGTTTCAAAACCGGTTGCTTTTACATGGGTACGAAAATCGATTGTTGAACTGGAAAACCGCTTTACAGGAGAGGATTTCCAGAATTGATTTTGGAGTGTTTACATGACCAACCAAAAGCGGAATTGGGAAATCGGATTATACAATCAGTCTTTGGGAGCCCATTTAAATGTGGTGATTGCCCTTAGTTCCCACCAGGCAGCGAGGCGCTTTCGGTCTCCACCACTGCACTGCAATCTTCCCTCTTCCTTTCGGCAACCCCCCCCCCCCCCCTCCCCTGCCTGATATGTATTGTTTAGGTGCGAGTTCGGCTGCAGATGGAGTTGAAATGGGAATGTGTTGTATGTATGTATGTATGTGTGTGTGTGTGTGTGTGCGTGTGTGTGTGTGCGTGTGTGTGTGCGTGTGTGTGTGCGTGTGTATTCTGATTTTCTGATGAATACTAGACGAAATTTTGAGTTGTGTTAATGCGGCTGGCTGCGGTTCAGCATAGTCTCTACACAGAGTTGCTACCTGCCTCATTCCATTAATGTCATTTTTCTGTACGTAATGTGCCTTTCCATTAAGCCACAACATTTCTACGTCTACATGGATGCTCTACAACTCACATTGAAGTGCATGACAGAGGGTTCATCGAACCACTTTTATGATATTTCTCTATAGTTGCACTCTATAATAGCTCGCGGGAAGAAGGAACACTTAAATCTTTGTATTTTCGATCTGATTTATCTTATTTTATTATGATGGTCATGTCTCCCTATGTAGGTGGGAGCTAATAGTAGATGTTCGCATGTTGGTGAAAGAAATTTTGCAAATAGATCTCGCCGCAACTAATATCTCCTTTGTTTTAATGATTTCCATCTCAACTCGTGCATCATTTCCGTGACACTGTCTCCTCGATATCACCATAATATAAAACGAGCTGCCCCTCTGACTTTTCTCTAAATCTTCCGTCAGTCCCACCTGGTGGGGATCCCACAATGCGCAGCAATACTCCAAATATGACGGACAAGTGTAGTGTATGCAGTTCCTTTAGAATGTTGCATCTTCTAAGTGTTCTGTCAATGAAACGTAGTCTTTGGTTCGCCTTCCCTACAATATTTTTTATGTGTTCTTTCCCAGAGTTGTTCGTAATTGTTACTCCTAGGTGTTTAGTTGAATTGACGGCCTGTAGGTTTGAATGATTTATCATGCAACTGAAGTTTAATGGATTGCTTCTAGTGGTCGTATGGATGACCACACACTTATCATTATTAAGGGCGAAATGTCATTTTTTGCACCATGTAGATATTTATGTAAATCATTTTGCAGTTGCTTTTGATCTTCTGATGACTTCATTAACCGATAAATGACAGCTTCATCAACAGTCTAAGAGAGCTACTTAGATTGTCTCCTTAATCGTTTATAAAAGTAAGAAACAGTAGGGACCCTGTAACACTTCCCTGGGGAACGCCATATATCACTACCACCAATTACAACGTACCGTATCCTTTCTGACAGGAAATCACGAATCCAGTCCCACAATTGTGGCGATATTCCATAAGCACGCAATTTGATTAGAATACACTTGTGAGTACAGTGTCAAAAGCTTTTCGGAAATCTAGAAATACGGAAGCTATTTGTCATCCCTTATCGATAGCACTCATCACATAATGTGAGTAAAGAGCTAGCTGTGTTTCACAAGAATGATACTTTCTGAATCCGTGTTGAGTATGGGACAATAGGTCGTCCTCTTCGAGGTACTTCGTACTTGTACTTGTGCAACTTTCCAGACTTTTGGTACAGAACGTTCGCTTTGCGAACGATTGTATAATATCATAGCTAGTTATGGGGCTATTGCATCAGCATACTCTGAAGGGAACCTGATTGGAACGATTGTATAATATCATAGCTAGTTATGGGGCTATTGCATCAGCATACTCTGAAGGGAACCTGATTGGAATAAACTCAGAACCGGGAGACTTACTTTTGTTAAGTGATTTAAATTGTTTATAATTCGACAAACATTACCTTATAAGTTTATTACACAATACGGAAATATCAAGTTATCTCATGCTTTTTATGTGGACACTCCTTCTTCCAAATGGGCGTTTTTGCAGCAGACAAGAAGGAAGCTAGAAACTATGTTTGCCGAACACATTGCGCTTGAGAGAAAAGATGCAGCTGAGAGGTCAAGCATGGCAGCCCATCTGCTTGAAACAAAGTGCCAGATACCAAGAAGAACAAATAATGAGAGGTTGCTACATAGGGGTGAGAAGGGAAGATTCCTCGATCTGCACGAAGAGCTTGAGATCTTTTGCCACCAAAGATCCGTGGGACGTAACTTACTTAATGACCAAGTTACTATGAAAAATACAACCTTTTGGGAATTATATGAGAATTGTTTGCGTAACAATAAACAATAAACAAGAATGCGACCCAGGAGGAACGCAATAGATCTTCTTTCCTTACTAATATGTAGCAGCCACTGACATATTCCAGTATGAATACGATAACTATAAATAGAAACTTCTGCATATGGTTAACAGATTTACATAAATACTTTGGCAGTGTATTAACTATTTTACGACATATTTTACAAGACCAGTCATAAACAAACAAACAGTTAATTTAAATATTCACATTGTTGCATACAGTTCCATTTCACAAGATGTAACCCACTTTACTGGCAATAGCATTACATCTAACTGTGGAAAACAATGTATTACAGACCATCTATGAGCATAACATGCTAACATAAAAAATTAAATAAACAAATAAAATATTTAAAAAAATTGGGGTACGTAAAATTACGTCTTATAAATTCTTTTGTAATTTGTCAATGTTATATTTCATATAATGTATGTATACAGATGATGATTTCTTGTTAATTTAGCAGTGATAATGGCAAGTCAATTGCCGAAATCTAGAAATGCAAAATAAAACAGTTTCTTACAAATAACGACTGATCGCTGCAAAAACAACCATTTGGATATCATAAATACAGTCGTGGGTGCAAAAAAAAAAAAAAAAAAAAAAACCTTTTTTTATGGAAGGCAATCTGATGACTCCTTCTTTCATATACATAGTTTCGCAGCAACATTCTTACTCCACTGCCTCCTTACTACTGTATACATGTACAACTCAACAACTTGATGAAAATGATAATGTTAGACGAAACACGTTGTGACAATGGTACAGACACGTTTCACACAAACTGCCAACACCAGCGTGCATATTCCGGCAACATTAAGCACGGTGAACTCGACCATAAATAAAACACTTAGGAGACTCTTCAGGGACGTTGTCTCAGTATTATGTAGTAAGGGACCGTTTCCTCCAATGGGTCATTACAAGATATAAATAAATAAATAAATAAAATTACAAGGAAAGGAACTAACAGGATTATCGGTCCTTAGACTTACAAAATACTTACACTAACTTATGTTAATGACAAAACACATGCATACATCCATGCCAAATGGCTCAATGCAGACTAATTGAATTTCGTTTAATATCTTATCCCCATTTATATTTGTATCTTTACTGCACTGAAAGTATCTGCACGCTAATGGAATTGTAACATTGTAAGATTCCTGCCTTGTTTGGAAACAAACTTGTTTCATTAATTCACGAAACATGCTATTGTGAATAGCAGCATACACTGTTCGCTTAGCAACCAAGCTTGCATTCGGTGGTGCTCCATTCTGTGTCGGAATTGCTTTAGAGGCAACATGAAAGGTTTATTGATGGTTGGTGGCCTGTATGCACCTATATCTTCAGCACTGCGCAGCAGCTCACATCGAAGCTTCACGCAGTGATCACAGAGCCCGTTTCAGAATCATAACATTCAGGAATAGCGCGTGTGGATAATGAAGAAGCAGACCTTTTTATACAATCTCAGATTTAGCTGTTTCTTTCTTTACGTTGTTCATATCTCTTTTTGTAGGCGAGATCCAATAACATGTTTTCATATTGGCGGTAGTACGTTGGTGATTGGAATTCTGTGGAAAGGTTTCACCGCAGCGAAAAATAATTTCCATCCGGCAAGCGATATGTAACACTCTCAATCACGTTTCACGTTAATGCGGAACGAAGAGCCGCCTATGAATTTTATGGAGGTATTCCGTCAGCCATATCTTAAGGATCATACACGGTGAGTACTATTACCCAAGAAGAGGACGAACAAGAGTAATGTAGGCAATGTTTTGAAGTAGAACTGTCGCATCTCCAACGTGCTCTGCCAAAATAATGCAGCTTTTGGTTCTACATCTCAACAATATTTTTATGTGTTCCTTCCACATCCGAACAACGACATTATTTTACGCTTCTTCTAAAAATGTTCAAATGTTTGTAGAGCTTATGGGACTTAAATACGGGGTCATCAGTCCCTAAACTTACAAACTAGCTATTACTAAGGACGGCACAAATATCCATGCCCGAGGGGGGATTCAAACCCCCGACCTAAGTGGCCGTGCAGACCGTGACTGGCGCGCCGCAGACCGCTCGGCCATCGCGGCCGGCACTCTTCTTCTGACAGTGACAGCGTCGTAGTACTTCTGCAACTACAGACTTTCGCTGCTACTCTCAGATGAGAAAACCAACTTCCAGCATCATGGCGGACTTACTTCTGCCTATTTAAGTGCAGCATGGACGGAAATTGGTTCGAAATTATGTAATATATAATATTTAATAAAAATTGACTGTAATACATACGATAAAAAATCCGGTGTAAAAAATAATTAGGAGATCAGTTGAGATATCTGGGTTCTGGAGCACTGTCATTGGCAGAATGAACTAAAATGATTCAACGTCATTCCGTCGGTTCTATTGAGTGGCGACAACAACATTACAGCAACCAAGACAGTGGTGAAAATGGAAAGTTGCTGCAGAAGGGGTTGTTGTTCTGTTTGCTCTACCAAACAAATTGCATAAACAGTTGGGATCAGATAGTGTAGTGAGCAGGTAGTGCAATGCAACAACTACGTGACTTACCCGAAGCTATGGCATGAAGAGCCGTAGTAGAGTTGGAAGCGGGACAGACACAGTGGAAGGTGGCAGCAGCTAGTGGAGGGTCCCACAGTTAAGGGGAGACGGAAGGCAAATTTTATCCCTATTTCTGCCAATGTTATTTAACCATTTGAATAGGTACACTTTTCAAAGGAACTATAAATGATAAAACAACGTAATTTTTTGGGCATATATTATACATATATATCTCAATTTACAAGTAAAATGAATAAAATGAACATAATAACTCTAATGGTTTTGAAGAAAAAATGTTTTTATTCTTTTACTAGTAAAATTTAACTTTTTTAGGACATTAATTATTATAAAATAGTTGATGATTTTTGTGGTTCTCAATTTACTTGTAATGTAAAAAGACCAAATTTCATCTTTATAAGCCCTTTAGTTTATCAAATGATGGTACTTGAAAAAAAAAAAAAAAATGTAATTTTGAGAAAAATCAATTAAAAGTTTAATATTGCAATTCTAGTACAGTTTTGATGAGAATTACTTCCCACTAATATTTTCTTGCACCTTATTGAGCATCATCTGAATCATACTCATCTTCTTTTCTTCTATTGGTCCCTCTTCGTTTCTGTCTAGCTTCTTTTGTGCATTTTAAATTAGCAATATCGGCATTGGGGATTCTCTCTTTATCTATTTGCACCAAGGATTTTCAGTATTTCCACTAGATTGTATGCACAATAATTCCAAAACATCCAATTTTCTAGTTACACCATAATTGAAGCACAAACTAGCACCATAAACACCAAATTTGAGGGTTGTGATCTGAACAAATACAGTTTTTGGTAACCGGGTCCAAATGGCAGAATTTATACATTCGTTTAAGTTTTGGATTTTACCATTGTTATTTCTTCAACAAGGTATCTTTACAAAGATCTCAAAATATAGGTTTAATTTCATTCATTACTGTTGCAGGTGAAGAACTGTATAAATTCTTCCTGTGTTTCCAAAATGTACAAATGTTTGTAGAACCTATGTAAATTAACTACGGGGTCATCAGTCACTAAATTTACAAACTACTTATGAACTATTACTAAGGATGGCACAAATATCCATGCCCGAGGGGGGATTCGAACCCCCGACCGTAGTGGCCGTGCAGACCATGACTGAAGTGCCTCAGTCCCCTCAGCCACCGCGGCAGGCGAATGTGTTTCTAATTGCATTTGACTGATAATTTGTTAAAGAAAATCGTGCGTAAGGTTTCACCATGAAATAAGACCTATTCTCCGTGTTTCTATTTTAAAAAATCTACATTTACATGTATATACATAATCTGCAATCCACCGTAACGTGTGTGACGGAGAATACACTGTACATCTACAAGGCATTTCCTTTGCTATTCCACTCTCAAATAGAACGAGGAAAACAAAAGAATGTCTATATGCCTCTGTATGAGCCCTAATTTCTCTCATCTTGCCTTTGTGATTATTACGCGAAGTGTAAGTAGGCGGCAGGAAGATCGTACTACACTCACCTTCAAATTCCAGCCCTTTACATTTCCTCAATAGAAATCACGAAAAGAACGTCGTCTTTCCTCCAGCGATCCCTAATTGAGTTCCCGGAGCATTTCCATGACAATCGCGCATTGGTCGAACCTACCAGTAACAAACCTAGCTACCCGCCTCTGAACTGCTTCTATGTCTTCCTTTAAACTAATCTTTTGCGGATCCCAAACACTTGTGCAATACTCAAGACGTGGTCGTACAATCGTTTTATATGCGGTCTCCTTTACAGATGAAGTACATCTTCCCAAAATTCTCCCAGTAAAGCGAGGTCGGCTGTCTGCCTTAAGCACAACTGTCCTTACATGTTCGTTCCATTTCATATCGCTCTGCAATGTTACGCCTAGAAATTTGAACGATGCGACTGCATCAAGAAGCTCACTACTAATGCTGTATTCGAATATTATGGGATTGTTTTTCATACTCATGCCCATTTATACAATGAGAGCTAGCTGACATTCTTCGCACCAACTAGAAATTTCGTCTAAGTCATCCTGTATGCTATTACAGTCAGTTAAAGACGACACCCTCCCATACACCACAGCAGCATCGGCAATCAGACGCAAATTACAACTTACTCTGTCCATCAGATCATTTATATAGATAGAAAGTAATAGCGGTCCTATCACATCCCCTGGGGCACGCCTGACGATACACTCGTCTCTGATGAACACTCGCCGTCGAGAACAACTTACTGCCTTCTATTACTTAGGAAGTCTTCCAGCCAGTCACAAATCTGTGAACCTATTCCATAAGCTCGTATCTCCGTTAGCAGTCTGCAGTGTGGCACCGCGCCAAACGCCTTTTTGAAGTCGAAAAATGAAAGGTCTACCTCAAGTACGTAATTAAAATTACCAGTGTCACATGATAGCAGTAAAATCCTTCTGCGCAACGGAGTGGATGCAACTAAACACTACTTTTCTGTGTACAAAAGACAACCAAGAAACATTTATCAGCAAATAAAAGAATTGGCAAACAATAGGTTTTAACATAAACTGACAATTTCAACTGCGGATAAGAATGAGAACGACATCATAACCATCAGTGATACGAAAAGATTTTAAAAAATCGAAGTCCAATTCTATGATAAAAAATTTGGCTTCAAAACCAACATAATAAATTCTTCGTATGTTTACAGAACTATCTTAAATGTCAGTGCGAAGGTGCCAGACAGTCTCTTAAAAACGGAACAGTAATTAATCTATAAAAAACTACCAATCTTAAAAAGAAGAAATAAAAACAATTATCAATTAATGATCTATGCATGGATGCCTCCTCGAAAATACATTAAGCAAAAACCAAATGACTTCTTACCTTTCTTGATATCAACGCAGTAAGCCGCCCAATCTTCAAATTATCAATATTATATCAGTATCTTTACAATAAACAACCCTTTGCATTTCTACTGATTATATCATACTTTATATATCAATTGTTCCTCAGAAATAAAAGGAAGAACTCAACTCCCTGTAACCGTAACATGTCAACTTTCAGCTCTTGGTAACCGACGGCCCATGTGTCTTCTCTTGGGCCAAACGCCTAGTTTCTAAATAATGGAAGACTTCTATACGTACAAAAATAATTTCTTTATCACGCACTCAGTTCAAGCGAGCGTGTATTTAAAGTGAGCCGCCACTCTGCGATCTGCGAACAGCGTTGTCAACTTACGATGAACAACGTCCCTCTCTCGAGCATCGAGGAAACAACGAAATGCCGAAGACAATGCAATTGCTACCCGCGCTCCGTCCGTGCTAGTTGACTGTGTGCTACAAGTGCTGAAACACGTATTGTTATTCGCACCATGCCGCGCCGAACATATATATTTTTAATTGTCTTCTGTCTTATTTTTTAAATTAAATTTCGGTAAGTGTGACAGTTTTATTTGACACTCAATTTAATAAAGTTAAGTATCATCTGGTGAAAACCATAGTAAATCTTTACTTAACGACAGCATCGAATGGATTTGTTTCTATTGCCTATTTACACATTCAAGCTGTGAATGGTTACTTAAATAGAATAATTATTTGGACGTCTACTAAATTGAGGGTGTTCTTTAAATCTAGCACTAGCACAAGTCAGTAAGAATAGATTCCACTTACTTTTTACTTGTTCTTTTACTATTGTACTAGAGGTGACGGGTACAGTAAAACTATCTTGAACTACGTTGGCCGGCCGCGATGGCCGAGGAGACTGAGGCGCTCCAGTCACGGTCTGCACGGCCACTACGGTCCGGGGTTCGAATCCCCCCTCGGGCATGGATATTTGTGCCGTCCTTAGTCTTAGTTAGTTCATAAGTAGTTTGTAAGTTTAGGAACTGCTGACCCCATAGTTAAGTCCCATAAGCTATACAAACATTTGAACTACGTTGTTTTCATTCTTGGGAAGAAATTTAAGTCATATACCTCGTCATAATCAGGTATGAACATACTCCTATAGATGAGATACAGCCGATGCAATTGATGAGGAAGTTTTATTTATTTGCTTATTTAGCTTAGCCAGATTAGAGCCTTAAGGCCCTCTCTTACAGTTGACCAGGAACAACAGATACGGGAAACTTTACAAGAATTCAACAATTAATAGTAACAATAATAATAAACAGTAATACTAATAATAAAATGGTATTTACAAGGAATATGCATACGTTTAGCATATCTGAAAATGTGTTTAGTATAATCTGTTGCAAGAAGATTAAAGAGATAAAGGAGGATTGAAATGACAGTGACAATGGCTGTTAGGAACGAAGAAGATATGAAGACAAGGAAAAATGATGGGGGAAGAGGAATTTATGATGGTGGTCTTGTTTACGGAAGAAGGTGATACAAGGCGCATCATTAGCTGTTTTTTAAATTATTAATGTGCGATCTTGACTTTTTATTTTGAAAACTATAATTTATTTATTGCAGACGTCTGTGCCAAATACAAAGATGTCATCTCTATTATGACAGAGAGTAAGTGAAACTTATTAATTTAGAGGACACACAGTAATTAAAAACGTATCGGCAGAAGTAAAAATTTGTACTAAAAGAACAGATCCCACAAAGATGAAACATATATGGAATAAATAACCAAAAGGGAAAACAGGACCAACATTGCAATTTTGTAAATGGAACATTATCCCATATTGAGTGTAACAAGACTGAATTTATAATAAAGGAACACGCATTCATCCACACGCAAAAAAAGCATAACAGTTGCTCTGGACGAGTTCGCTCAGCTGCAGTAGCTGCCTTCCGTCAGACACCCACCTTTCCTTTCTGTAAGATTTGTTGCAGCTGCTTCGTCTGGGTCCGTCTTTGTTTCACTCTCGCTGATTACTTCCAAATATTCGTGACGACAACTGTGACCACCCTGCATCATCTCTTTATATAAAGTAGTATGTGTTATGTTTTTAGTACGTATTTAGTATTACCCTTTGCTTTTGTTCCAACAGAATCAGTATTATGTCGTAGGAAAGAACATATTTGTAACACTTTCAGTATATTCACAAGAAAGGATCTCGTAAAAGGTAATTAAAACGTTCCCAGCTCCCTGTACTTGTCACATAACTAGCTGCTGCACCCTTCCAAATATTCGCATTCCGAATCGGATGGCATCTCATAGTCACACGCTAATACGTGAATTGTCTCCACCCTGTGGGCTTCTTCTGCATAAAACACTCAGTTTTAATTGCTCCACGGACACTAATCGCAATGCCTGGCATTGATTTAAGGCTCAGTTAATGGCACTGTTCTCCTAATTATCCCTGAAACGTGATTGACAGCCTCAATGTTTATCTGCAGGCTTAGTCCAAACAGTAAAATTTCGTAAATCGTTCAGTGACTAATTACATTTCTAGAACGTTCAGCGTCTGTGCCCATATGGCCACAGCGAAAATTTTTAAACCACTTATAAACTGTTCTAATCGAAGGTGCAGAGTCACCATAATGTTTGTCAAGCTTCTCTTCATCCTCCTGATCCGTTTTGCCTTTCATAAAGTAATGTTTCATCACCACACGAAATTCTTTTTCGTCCGTTCTTTGACAATCACTCGGTTTCCTCGATTCACACAAATTCCAAACACAAAGAAGTAAACCAATACGGCTGAAACTTGGTGTGCGTTCTTTCCAAAGATGATACTAACTAAGCATGACCTCGGTAGGTGCCGGTGGTTCCATGTCTCGGAATTTACACGGACTCTTCAAACGCTCCTCGTATTTCAGTATAAATGTTTTAATATAGCGCTCATCTGTGTTACAGCAGATGCCTGGAAACTCGTATGTGATACCACCTACGATTTGTCCGCTGATTCTCAGTGGCGGCGCTAGACGAAAACTGGTCGTCGGCGAATTCGTCTTTGCGAGGCCCCTTTCATTTTTTCATTAATGGAGAAAATGTGCCGCGGCGAAGCGGCCGAGCGCATTGAGGTGCTATGCTCCGATGCGCGAGGTCGTTCCCCGGCGGAGTTTCGAATACCCTCCTCGGGCATGGATGTTTGTCTTGTCTTTAGTATAAGGTAGTTCATAAGTAGTTTGTAAGTTTAGGGACTAAAATGTTCAAATGTTTGTATAGCTTATGGGACTTAACTACGGGGTCATCAGTCCCTAAACTTACAAACTACTTATGAACTAGTTAATCCTAAGGACGGCACAAGTATCCATTCCCGAGGGGGGATACGAACCCCCGACCATAGTGGCCGTGCAGACCGTGACTGGAGCGCCGCAGTCCCCTCGGCCCCCGCGGCCGGCGTTTAGGGACTGATTACCCCGCAGTTAAGTCCCATAAGCATTACAAACATCTGAACAAAATGTGAAATGAGCTGAATTATACATCAATTAATCATTATACTAAAATTGTATTCGTATAATATTCAAGTATTATTGCAATGACAAAAATTACAACAAACAAACACAAATTAGAAAAACTTTTCACTGTTTCGTCTCACTGAATTTTTTTAAGACCACATCTTAATACTAGCCGCCATTTCGGCTTCAATTGATAGTATTGGAAACGCAGATAGTCCTTCTTCGATCATTGTGGTTTTCAAGTTAGTCTTAATCAATTTTAAGTTTGTAAAACTTCTCTCGGCCGAAGCTGTACTGACTGGAACTGAGCATGAATCTTATTCTTATATAAACATTTGGATATACTTCTTCAAAATCGTTTTCTACAATGTACTGAAGAAATTGTTTTGTAAGTATTTTACTAAAAATTGCATACGGAAATATATACGAACAACTAAATAGCTGACGGCCGGGAATGGCCGAGCGCACTAAGGGATCATACCACGGCGAGCGAGATCGCTCTCGCCGGTGGTCGAATCCTACCCTTAGGTACGAATGTTGTGTTCGTCCATGGGTTAAGCTAGTGTAAATTAGAAATAGGTCGTCGCTACATAACCTAGCAGTTGTAAAGCGACGTTAAACATCAAATTAAAAAAAAAAAAAAAAAGAAACAAAAGAAAAACTAAAATTTTAACAACGTTTTGCGAGGCCCCCAAAGGCGCGAGGCCGTCGGCGGTGGCCGACGTCACGGACGCCTAGCGCTGCCACTGCTGATTCTAAATCTTTATTGTTCCCTATGACATTCATTGGCATTTTATTATAACACTAGTAGTTTGTAATACCATATTAAAATCTGTTTCGGTGTTCTTTGTATTTTATCATAATACTAGTAGTTCTTACTAACATAATGGGTATTTTAAATTATTTATTTTGACCTATTGAAAACACATTGAACAATGTTTATCAGTACTCTACTGCTTAATGATAAAACTGCATTATCTTTTATTTTCGGTCCTTCTATATTACCATTACTTCATAGCTTCCTTTATTTTATATCACTGTAATACATCTGAGCCGACCGCGGTGGCCGAGGAGACTGCGGCACGTCAGTCACGGTCTGCACGGCCACTACGGTCGGGGGTTCGAATCCCCTTTCGGGCATGGATATTTGTGCCATCTTTAGTGTTAGCTAGTTCATAAGTAGTTTGTAAGTTTAGGGACTGATCACCCCGTAGTTAAGTCCCATAAGCTATACAAACATTTTTGAATACATCTGATAAAAATTCACATTTTTGTTGGTACTCTTTTTGGTACTTTGTATAATAAGTTGATTATACGCATGCCGATGGCTTCCCTCATGGCTGCCATCTTTGACCCCCAAGTTGCCGTGACAACGGCGTCATGTTAAACGACACATTAGACGGCACTGTGCCATAAAAATAACACTAATTTTATACATAAGTTCAATGTTTTAAAATAATGACACAAGGTCATCATATCTTATGGCTATATCAGCACATGCAATTGGAAGCTTACCGCCTCCTCGTGTATCCTACCAGTTGCCATTCTGTTCAGAGCATACATAAAATTTTAACTGACCTTCCCTGTTCAAATTGAGCATCGCGCAACGAGAAAACGTAGATAACAGTAGCAGTCGCTTATCTTTAAGGGTGTACCTGTCGTATCTTTTCATCTGAATAGTGACACAAAAATCAGGATGTGCCCTTTTCTGTATAAAAGAAAGAGTATAAACTTCACCTATGACAAATTTATTTATAATCCGTTTTACATACTGCATCGAAACAAGGATACTGCAACATACAACATCATTAACAAACCTATTCTCTCTCATCTTAAATTATCGTAAATCAGCGGAGAGATTTAAAAGGGAACCATATGTTTTCATTCTCTTCACGTTCACACACACTACTGGCCTACTACATGGGCTCTACTCTCTAACATGTACCATGCATGCACTAAACTACGATAACTCATGGTGGTCAAGTAAAAATATTCAAGAATAACTGAGAGGAAATAAAACACTTGTTAAGGGGAATAGAATATTAAGTATCAGCCAAACATTACGGTTTTATGCTCAATAGAGTGTTCCATCTTCATACAACCCACGTGGCGTCGTGCACGATAACTCTAAGTGCCACAAAGAAAACTCGTCAAAAACATCATTAACGGTCAGAAATCATACATCGCGGACGCCTACTAATTATCAGCAATTTAATGAAATTACGTTAAATCAGATCAAAATGATTTACGAGAAATATATGAATATGCGAGGTAATACTGACGTTAAGATTCTCTTAAAAGGTTGTTAAGGAAAGGCCAACCACATTTACAGCTTTCGTGGTTTTGGAGAAAGCTTTTGACAATTTGATTAGAATACACTCTTTTAGATTCTGAAGTCATCAGGGGTAAAATATAGCGAAAGAAAAGTTATTTACAACTTCCACAGAAGCCAAACAACCGTCATACAACATGAAAGGAAAGCATTGGTGGGGAATGGAGTAAGGCAGGGTTGTAACCTGTCTCAAATGTTATTCAGTCTGTAAATTCAGCAAACTGCGAAGGAAAGGTAGGTGGTTTGGAGAAAGAAATAAAGTTCACAGTGAAGAAATAAAAACATTGAAGTTTGCCGATTACGTTCTCATAATGTCAGAGACAGCAAAGGTCCTGGAAGAGCATTCGAATGCAATGGACATAGTCTTGAAAGGAGAGAATAAGATGATAAAGAACAACAGCAAAACGAGGATAATAGAATGTAGTGCAAGAAAATCAGGTTATGTTGAAGAAATTGGATTACGTAATGGATTCCGTTAAATAGAAAACAAAATAACATACGATGGTCGTTGCACAGATGACAAAAATGCCGAATGGCATTGGGAAGAAATTCGTATTTGAAAAGTGATGTTTGTTAACTACGTTTGTGAGTTTACGTTTTACGAACTCTTTTGTGAAGGCATTTGCAGATTACTGAAACATAGACGATAAGTATTTTAGACAGGAAGAGTATAGAAGCTTTTGAAATGTGGTGTTACAGAAGATTAAGTCGGTAGATCGCGTAAGTAATGACGCGATACTGAACAGATTGGGGAGAAAAGGAATTTCTGGCATCCTTGCCTTAATGAAGGAATCGATTGGTAGGACTCTTTCTTAAGTCTCAAGGAGTCGTGAATTCAGCACTGTAGGGAAGTGAGTCCCTTAAAAAATCACTGACAGAGACCAATAAACGAATACAGAGAGCAGTTTCTGATAGATGTGGGTTGCCGTTCCTATGAGGAGATGAAGAGGCTTGTTCTGGACAGTGTAGAGTGGAGAGCTCCAACACGTCAGTCTCCCAAATGAAGATCACAACTACTACGGGGGTGACGGAAGTCGTGGGATAGCGATGTGCACAGATGCAGATTACGACAGCATCTCGCACTCCGGCTATGAAAAGCCGGTTCATTTACCGAGCGGTCATTTGTGATGAACCTGCTGTAATGAAGTCACACGTCTTTTCATTCAATGCAGTGTATTAGAACAAAACAATGAAAATCAGTACTTCTCTGACTATATGACAATAAGCACAATAGTTTTCATTGCTTCACCACAACAAAATATCTACTGGTTGGGAGCTACAGTACTTATAACATTCGAGTTCAACAATCTCGGACGTCAGTGAGGAGGATCTACAGTTCGTCCGCTCCCATAGTCGGCGGCGGTGCTGCGGAAGGCGAAGAAGTTGCAGGTCCCTTGGCTGGCGTCCGACTGCTGTGGCGAGGCTGTGCGCGACTTTAAGCACGCATGCGGAAGGATATCTGCCTGTCCTACTTCCCGATTAGGTGTGCGGCGGAAGCAGTAGGTCCCTGCTGCCTGTGCCCTCCGGAAGTCCGCCAAGCGCCACGTGCGAATTCTTTATGTTCCTACAAAAGTGTTTGGTGAAGGGGGGGAGGGGTGTTTGCCTAGCTGCCCGGTAAACCGCAACGCCTTCGTGTCGTGGGTGTTGCCGCTGTAGTAGGCGGACAGGACAATTTGTAGTTCGGTATATCATGGGAAAGGTTTCTGACGTGATAATGACTTCTAGCTGTAAATAAACAACTTTGAACATGGCATTGTAGGTGGCGCCATTCCATTCTGGAAGTCCTTAGGGAATTAAATAGCCAGAGATTCGCAGTGACACGAGTGTCCAGAGCTACGAAATGTCAGAAATTACATCTCACCGCATACAATGCAGTGGCCAACAGTTTGCAAATTATGGTAATGAGCAGCGGCGTTGGCGTAGAGCTGTCAGCACTGACAGACAAGCTACACTGCTTGAAATAACAGCAACAACGAATGTGTCTGTTAGAACAGCTTGGCGCAATCTGCCGTTAATATTTGGAAATATAATTAAAGTAGGAAAATACCCGAAGTAAAGAAGATATAAAATGCAGCTTAGCTATGGGTAGGAAAGCATTTCTGAACAAACGAAATTTGTTGGTGAGTTATATTAATGTAATTGTTAGCAAATATGTTTTTAAAGCAATGTCAGAAGTGTAGCATTGTATGAAAGTGAAAAGTGGACGATAAGAGTTTAAACAGAAATATGATAGAAGCTTCTAGAATGTGGTGCTACAGACGAATTATGAAGATTAGATGGGTAGATCACGTAACTAATGAGAGGGTGCTCAACATAATTGGGCAGAAAAGAGTTTCTGGCGTATCCTGAGGAAGTGAAGGGATAAGTTGGTGGGCACCGCACATGCTAACAGACCTGGATTACCCATGTAAGTGATAGCCAAGCACGACTGTGCTTAATTTCCGTGATCTAACGGGAATCGGTGTATGCACTGTAGCACGTACCCTTGTTAAAGTCACAAGTCACATGATGAAAATCTTTAACATGGAAAATATCTCAAATTCAGGAGTTTCTAGTGATAGTATTATAATCAACAATAAAACCACAATATTTATTTTAAAGAACAGGTGCCAAGTATTAATCTTGGATATTTGTACCGAATGGCAAAAATAGATTTAGTCCCCTTAAAACAACAACAACAACAAGCAAAAATAGATCACAATAGAAGGATGTTGTCTCAAGGGTTCCACAAGAATAAGTATTAGGCCCTTTACTCTTCTCATTGTATCTAAAAGATATGTCAACTGTTCTTTCGCACTGAAAATACCACTTATACGTTGATGACCTATAGCTCTATCTAAGTGAAAGCACAAAAAAGATGCATAGCCATCCAGCAAATAAACGCTGATTTGCAAAGAACCCTTGTCTGAAACTGAATCCATCTACAACACAGGCAATTTTAGTTGCCCGTAAAAGGCTCATTACTCCTCAGTGTAGAGAATCTCCACCAACATTAGTCCTAAATGGCACAGAAATACCTTTCTCACAATAAAAAAAGGTCTGTAAAACTAATCTAAGGGATTTAACTACATTGGTCATTAGTCCCTATGCTTACAAACTACTTACACTAACTTAAAGTAACTTATGCTGAGGACAACACAAGCAACAATGTCCGAGGGAAGACTCCAACCCCTTGACAGCGAACAACCTCGTGCACCGCAGGTGGGCACCTTATGCGCATGGCTATTCTGCCGCGGCGTACTTGATTGAATACACAATTACAGTCTGTTCACAACAGAGATATAAAAAATTATTTCCTTTCCAGCTTAAAAATAACCTCTTTGAGACACTAACAATCCCCACACATCACTAACATAGGCGTTTTCGACTGTATCACTCCTGCATACAAACAATTGTCTTGGCTACGTGCAGATAAGCGTTGACATTGTAACACCCTACGTTTGCTGCATCGTTTATTCAATAATTGCTCACCTTGTCATGTATCTACAACTCATATACTATTATCTCAACACCACAGGCGAAATACTCTACCTATTCCGTTCCATAAAACTGCCTTCTTTTATAAATCATTCTCTGTGTCAGGATCTCTACTCTGAAAGACCTCCCTCTAAACGTAAGAGAAATACAATCCGTTCCAAAATTCAGAAAAACAGCAAATAATGCACCTTCTATTACCTTCTTCTGTAAACAAGACGACCCTCATAAATTCCTCTTCCCCCATCATTTTTTCCTTCCCTTTGTCAGCAGAGGTCTTTCTTCATATCTTCTTCGTTCTTAACAGCCATTGTCACTGTCATTTCAATCCTCCTTTTTCTCATTAATCTTCTTGCAAGAAATTATACTAAACATGGTTTCAAATATATTAAACGTATGCATAATCCTTGTAAATACCCTTTTATTATTAGTATTAGTGTTTATTATTATTGTTGCTATTAATTCTTGAATTCTTGTAAAGTTTCCCGTATCTGTTGGTCCTGGTCAGCTGTAAGAGAGGGCCTTAATGCTCTAATCTGGCCAAGCTAAATAAGCAAATAAATAAAACTTCCTCATAAATCGCGTCGGCTATATCTCATATATAGGAGTATGGTCATACCTGATTATGTCGTGGTATGCGACTTAAATTTCTTCCCAAGAATGGAAACAACGTAGTTCAAGATAGTTTTACTGTATCCTTCACCTCTAGTACGATACTAAAGAAAAAGTAGAAAGTAAGTGGAATCTATTCTTACTGACTTCTACTAATGGTAGATTTAATGAACAACCTGACTTTAGTAGACGTACAAATAATTATTCTATTTCCGTAACCATTCACATATTGAATGTGTAAATAGCCAAAATCCATTCGTTGCTGTTATTAAGTATAGATTTACTGCGGTTTTCACCAGATGCTACTTAACTTTAATCGAGTGTCAAATAAAACGGCCACACTTACCAAAATTTAATTTAAAGACATTTTAAAAAATGTATATGTTTGGCGCAGCATGGCGCGAATAAATATACGTGTTCCAGAACATGTAGCACACAGTCAACTAGCACGGACGGAGTGTGGGTAGCAACTGCATTGTCATCGGCATTTCGTTGTTTCCTCGGTGCTGGGCGTTGCTCAGCAACGTGTCATCGTAAGCTGACAACGCTGTTGGCAGATCGCAGAATGGCGAGTTCACTTTAAATACACGCTCGCTTGAACTGAGCGCGTGAAAGAGCAATTATTTATGTAGGTGCAGAAGTCTCTCATCATTTAGAAACTAGCCTTGGGACGCAAGAGAAGGCACGTGAGCCGACGGTTACCCAGAGCTGAAAGATATCATGTTACGATTACAGGAAGTTGAGTTCTTCCCTTTATTTCTGAGGAACAATTTATATAGAAAGTATGATATAATCAGTAGAAATTCCAAGTGTTGTTTATTGGAAAGATACTGATATAATATTGATAATTTGAAGATATGGGCGGCTTCCTGCTTGGATATCAAGAAAGGTAAGAAGTCATTCGGTTTTTGCTTAATGTATTTTCGAGGTGGCATCCATTTATAGACCATTAATTGATAATTGTTCTTATTTTTAAGATTGGTAGTTTTTTTTAGATTAATTACTGTTCCGTTTTTAAGAGACTGTCTTGCACCTTGGAACTGACATTTAAGATAATTCTGAAAACACACGAAGAAGTTATTATGTTGGTTTTGAAGCCAAATTTTTTATCATAGAGCTGGACTTGGATGTTTTTTTTTTTTTTTTTTTTTTTTTTTTTTTTTAAATAATCTCTTCGTATCATTGCAAATCACTGGTGATTATGATGTCGTTCTTATTCTTATCCGCATTTGAAATTGTCAGTTTATGTTAAAACCTATTGTTTTCCATTTCTTTTATTTACTGATAAATGTTTCTTGGTGGTCTGTTGTACACAGAAACGTAGTGTATACTTGCAGCCACTGTGTTGCGCAGAAGGATTTTACTGCTATCTTGCGACACTGGCCATTTTAATTACGTTTGTGTAGTAGATCATTTATTTTTTTAATAGAAACACAGAATAGGTCTTATTTCATGGTGAGACCTTACTCTAACAAATTATCGGTCAAATACAATTGGAAACGCTGTCATATAATAGTAGTATATTTCATGTGTTGTAGAAAGGAACACTTTACACTGTTCCAAACAATTACGGCATCGGGAGAGATATCATACACAATAAACATGTGATAAAGTATTTTACTGCAGATATTGGTTACAACTGTAATTTCTGTCCGATACATCACGATATTTTGCTTTCTCGACTCTTTACTTGATGTTTATATGGTCTTTACTTAGAGTGAAGTACCTAGGGGCTACCATAATAGTCAAAAGTCATCCTCGTTGCCCTCTAATATGGTGTGAGATCACCTCCGACGTGCAGTGTACATCTACGTGGCATGGACAGCATGAGGTAACCAATTAGCTCTTGAGGAATATCTGTCCGTTTTTCCATGATTGTAATATCCAACCCTGTAACTGTTGTAGGAAGTGCTGCTCTAGTTGCAATGCGTCTGCCAAGTGCATCCCAGACATTCTGAAATTTTCTTTAGGTCCGGTGAAAAAGCTGGCCACTCCATTTGTTCAGTTCCCTCAGCTTCAAGCACGTCGTCCACCAGTGCAGATCTTTGGAGACGAGCGTTATCGTCCACCAGAAGGAACCCATCTCCTGTGACTTGAGCATAGGGCACAACAAAACGTCAAAGAGTCTCGTCTCTATATATCTCAGTAGTTAGAGCGCCATTTTTAACGACATAGAGATCCGTTCGTCCGCCAATACTAACACCTGTCCATACGATTCGTCCATCACCATGATATGGTGATGTTTCCTGCACATAAGCAGGATTGATAGAAGTGTCACGTTCTTTCTAGATAAGGGAACGACGATTATCCGTCTGAACACAAAATCATGACTCATCTGTGAACAGAAGCCGACGGCAGTCGTTGTCACTCCAATCGTGATCCTTCCGCACAAATTCCGTGGCTAAACGGTGTCGTGGTTTTACTGGGACACACACCATGGGCCTCCGTGCCTAGAGGTGACGAACCCCCGAAGGCGATTTCGGACAATTTGTGTTGATATTGCCCTTGCTGTTGCTGCCTGGAGGGTGCGTGGCTTCAGAGTTGCACTGAGCCTTCTGTCTCGATGGGCTGTTAACCAGAGATAACGGTCACCTCTTGCTGGTGTTACTCGCTGACGACCTTGGCCTTGCCTTGTATTAACGGTTCCAGTTGTCTGAAATGTTGCGTCCAGGTCATGAATACTAACTGTGGAACCCTCCAATAGCTGATACCTACCTCCCACTGTGTCTGTCCCGCCTCCAACCTTCCTACGGTTCTCCATGCCATAGTTTCGAGTAAGTCACGTTGTTGTTGCATTGCACTACTTGCTCTCTACACTATCTGATCCCAACTGTTTGTGTAATTCGTTTGGTAGAGTGAAAACAAGTCAACAACAACCCCTTATGCAGCAACTTTCTATTTTCACCACTGTCTTGGTTGCTCTAATGCTGTTGCCTCCAGTCAATAGAAGCGACAGAATGACATGGAATCATTTACTATCATTCTGCTGATGACAATGCTTCAGAAGCCAGATATCTCAATTGATCTCCTAATTATTTCTTTACATTTATTATTTATTTATATAATTCCTTGATTCGAAACAGCTGCCTTTGGGTATAAACCTGGTCAATTTATATACAGTTGAGTTTAACAATTACTTTTATGATGAAATTCTTGAATATCAGTCTCCAGATTTCTTTTATTTTCTAGAACATTACCGGTTTCGGGACAGCTGCCCATCTTCAGATCTGTTAAACAAATGTTACAACTGAATGTAAGCTACTATTTACAAAGTATGATATATAAAATATCAATGGAAAAATATAAAAAACTTACCAAATTTATGAAGTTACAGAGTAGTCTGTCCTATAATGAACGAATGTTCACAGTCGTTACTAAGATATAGTAGCCTCTTGAGGCTTTATATAATGTGCTTAAAATCATCTGATTATTGGGGATCATTTTCGTTAAAATTATTCTCATTAAGTAATTATTGACTTACATATAAAATTAGTTCTGAAGTCAAGGTTTAAGATAGTAGTCAAGGTATTAAATAGCAGTTACAAATGAGATACTTACCTGTCAAACTATGAAAGGACATAGAAATAAGATAACTTTGGGTCCTGGATAGCCGCGGTGGAGTAGCCGAGCGGTCTAAAGCGTCTCGCTGCGGAGCGCGCGGTTGCTTCGCCGTGGAGGTTCGAGTCCTCCCTAGGGCGTGGGTGTGTGTTGTCCTTAGGTTAGTTTACCTAGGTTTAATTAGTTTGTAAGCTACGGACTGATGACCACGCATTTTGGTCCGACAGATTTACAAACATTTGAACTTTTTTTTTTTTTTTTTTTTTTTTTTTTTCTTTTTGTCCTGGATACAAATAATAATATTTAAAGTAAAACTGAAAGTAAGTTAAAAATTTTGTCAGTGTTAAACTTCAAAAAGTTTTAGAAAATCTCGCAAAAGGCTTTCTTTTAATATATTGTGGACAATGATTTCTTTCCTGTCTGCGGAGGATAAAGCTTCAGTGTGTCAGGCAGCAGCAGCGTCGCCGAGGTTTCCTCCGCCATGTCCCATTCACCGCCGCCAGTGTTGTAAAGTTCAAATGTTTGTAGAGTCTATGGGACTTAACTACGGGGTCATCAGTACCTATACTTACAAACTACTTATGAACTAGCTAATACTAAGGACGGCACAAATATCAATGCCCGAGGGGGCATTCGAACCCCCGACCGTAGTGGCCGTGCAGACCGTGATTGGAGCGCCTCAGTCCCCTCGGCCACCGCTGCCGCCAGTGTGCTGAGAGCCGCGGTAGCTGGTGTTTGGCAGCTTCCAGGCAAGGCTACAACATGTCTTTAAATATTTCTAAAAAGGTTTTATGCATGAAATCTTTCTGCTCATTTAGAAGTTCGTCCGGGTCTTTATCCTTGTGCGCATATACTCGAAGCTCTTCAAGTACATTTAAATGAAAGCTTTTCGGTGCCCTGTGTAGCACTTCCATTTGTTCGCCTGGTGTTTGTTGTCTTTAGCATGCACTCCAAATGCTGTACGATTGCTGTTATTGCAGTGCTCTTTGTATCGGACTTTAAGGTTGCGTCCAGTTTGCCCTGTGTAATATTTATCACAGCTGGCGCATTTAATCTTGTACACCCCAGAGTTGCTGTACTTTGTGCGTTTTTTCGTGGTGGGTCTATGCCTTAATCTTTGTGCCATTTGCCCATCATTTTTGAACGTCACCCCTATGTTTTTCGGAAAGTATTTCGCAATTCTCTTCGACACACGTCCTCTGTATGTTGAAGTGACAAAAACTTCTTTTATCTTTAAATATTTTATTGCTAGTGGATTTGTTTTTTGGTTTTACTGAACATCCGCGTGACGTCTTGCTACCTGTTTAATAGTGTCTAGTTACTTTTGTAATTCTCTCTCGGCAAGTGGTAGTCTGAGAGCTTTGTTGCACATTGCGTAGAATTATGCTCTTTTGTGCTGTGCTGGGTGTCGTGATGTTGCTCCTATAATGCTATCAGAGTATGTTTCTGTATACACCGAATGCGTGTCTCTCTCCGTCCCTTCTTATGGTCAAGTCAAGGAAATTAATTGCCCCATTCTCCCCCAATTCCAAGTTAAAATGAATTTTTGGGTGTTGATCGTTTAAAACTTTTGACATTTCCACAACTTCCTCTTTCCTCCCTTTAAACAGTAAAATACAGTCATCAAAGTATCGTCTGTAATAAATTAGTTTCTCTTTGATTTCGGGATAAGAGGTGAAAAATTAGTTTTCAAAATCGTTCACAAAAATATCAGCTAAAATACCCGATAGGCAATTTGCCATCGCTAAACCATCATCTTGTATAAAAACTTTGTTATTGAAGATAAAACAGTTGAAAGCTAATGTGAATTCTAACGGATCTAAAAATTCAATGGTTTCAACCACGGTCATTGACATGTTTTTTATGTTATTGTGCTTGATGATTCTTAATGTTTCTGAAATTGGTACGTTACTGTACAGGTTCACAGTATCTAATGAAGCTAGGACGGCGTCTTCTGGAAATGCTACATTCTTGACCTCGTTGGCAAAGCTCACACTATTTTTAACACTGTAGGTTTCCTGAAATTTGTACGCATATTTCAATTTTTGGTATAAAGATTTATTCAGTCGCTCATTAACTGCCTCCCTGCCACTGCAAATTACGCGTAGAGGTTTAATATTTTATGCAACTTTATCTGAGCCATCGCTTCCTGTGTTTTGGGATTCATACTGATTAATCTAGCTTTTTCACTCGGCGTGAACAAAAACTGGACTGCTTCTAATTTGGCTTTTAATTCTACTTGAAATTTCTTCGTAGGGTCTTTTTTTTTATTTCTTTAATTCCATTCGCCTGAAAAAACTGCATTTTTTTAGTTATATATTCTTCTTCGTACATTACGACAGAGGTGCAGACCTTATCTGATTTGATCACAATTGCACCATATGATGATTAGGTCAGTTTAGTTAACCATTTTTTTACATATTTAAATTTTTTCGTGGTTGATTATACCTAAATTTTTGAGTTACACTATATTATGCTAAAAGAAAAAAAGAAGGGGGGGGGGCAGGTTGGAGAAAATGGATATAACTAAAATAATTGAAATTGAAACTAAGGAAAATGATATTTAAGAAGGTTGCAAAAAGAAAGATAGGAAAGTTGGGGTATGTAGAGAGGGGGTAGGCTGCGCTTCGACCAGCCAGGATCAGAGGCCTCGGAATAGACATCGAGACCTGTAACCCTGGTGGGTCGCTGAGGGCGATCTATTATGTTTATATTCTACTTTTGTATTACATACATTTTGGGTTTCTATGATATCTTTAACATAGCGAATTTTACTTAATATTTACAGTAATCGACGTTTACAATGTCACATTTAATTCTACAACTAAGAGGTAACATAATTAATTTACACTTCGTACACAATTGTTGATTTGGGTGATTTGTTCCGTTTTTTGTACATTTGAGTTTTGTATTTGTTTCAGTCGCTGTCGGTATCCGAGGTGGGTGTGCCATCATTTGTTGATGTCGTGTCTGACGTGTCTGGATCACTTTCATGCCAGAAGTTTTCTGACCTGTGGGTTACACGGCGGGCGACGTGGTGTCTACGTGTTTCATTGTATTCGATTTGTTTGAGTGTGGACACCTCATCAGCGATACGGTTTTGAATGTCCCATATGTCCTTGTCTCTAATCATGTTGTTAATGTCGCTATTGTCCTGTAGTAGGGCGTGTGATTGTGTTCTGTATATGTTTCAGTTTAGGAGTGTGTGTTCTGGGGTTGCCTTTTCCCCACAGTTCTCATTTTCACTTAACCCTACGTGGCTCAAACTCGTATGGTAGGAACCGTGCCTCGTCAAAAAATGTACCATACCCCGGCCAGGACTGATATGATCCATTCTCAAACGTTCCCTGATGTTCGAGAAGAAAGCGTGCACTCGTCATCCCTTGTCACTGTTATTCCACTCCTCTTGCCATGTGTACACCCGCCATTTGTTGAGTTGGCACCTCTCTATTATATTTTGTCCCGTGATTTCGTGGACTTTGTCCTGTCTCCCCGCCTTCAGCCAGTACATGGCCACTCTGTCTGATTGTGAGGTCAGTCGGGGGTATTCCTAACACGACGCATAGTGCTTCGACTGATAAGTTGTTGAAAACCCTCGACAGTCTTTGTCCTTGCCTCACAATAGTCTTGTATGTTAGTAGGTGTAGTCTGTGGGCACACTAACTGTCATACAATTGACTCAAAGAGTACTGTATGATGTAGTTGGAGTGCTTGTGTTGGGGAGTTTGTATGTTGTGGTGTTTAGCCTGGCGAGTGTTTGTGTCATCTTGTTGGCTCTCGCTGTTGTCAGTTTTTTGTGGTCGTTAAACGTAAGTCGTTCGTCGAGTTGGACCCCCAAGATATCGTGTTGTGTGGTCTCTGTGAATCTTTGTGTTATCGAATTTTATTATTGGGTCTCTAATCAGTTTGCCTTTGAGTAAAATTTATACTCTTTTGTGTTCGGCCATTTCGAGTTTGTTTTGGTAGCACCATTGGCCAATTTTCGCCAGGATTTGTGTTGCTTTTTGTTCTATTTGTGCTGTTGAGTCAGCCATGACTACCACTAGCAGGACATCTGCGTAGGCTACCACCCTCTCGACCAGCTCCTCTTCTACTAGGATATTCAGAAGCGGCTCGAAGGTTATATCTCAGAAGAGGGGGCCACATATTGATCCCTGTGTGATCCTCTTGACCACTTTCTGGGTGCCCGCGCGCCATTCCACTACTCTGTGTCTATAGTAGTTCGAGAGGCTATTGTAGAGGGCAGTAGGTACCCTCAGCTCCTTGAGTCTTGCAAACAGTGCCGGGCACCAAAGATTATCAAAAACATCGGCAATGTTGACAAGGATGGCCACTGCGTATTTTGCCCCGGTGTTATGTGCAGTTTGTAACGCCATGTTTATGGCATCATCTATTAATTTTCCCTTTCGGAAACCATATTGTCTGTGTTTAAGACCCCTCAACTCTCTCTGCTCTTGAACACGGTCACAGAGGAGTCGTTCCTGCACTTTGGCCAAGGTGTTAATTAGGCAGATTGGTCTGTACGATTTGGCGTTTTGCGGGTTCTTGTCCGAGGACTTCTTTATGATAACCACATTGGCCCTTTTCCAGGTCTTGTGTATATCTTCCGATGACACTGGCGCTTCCCCAGTCGCCTAGCAATCGGATAGTGCGTCTTAAAACGCCACATGGCTTGCCGGCCAATAGTGAGTGAGGTAACATCTCATTTAAGTATTCCCTCTCAGACATGATGGCGCCAGTTGGAATTCGCGTTCCACCTGCATCCTAGAAGCTGCAAGTAAACACATTTGTTGAGTGTTGTGTTGTGCCTTTTATAGGTATTTAAAGCATCCATATTTCCCCAAGAAGGCAATGGCTTTCTGGCCGCAGACAGCCGGGGGCGAGGGAGTTGGGGTGAGGAGCCTTCCGCCCACCTGTGTTATTGTTGCCGGTATGTTGGAGCCTCACGTTGCTTTGGAAAACAAGTGTTTGTTCACAAGTACACATCAACCTTGATTATCTTCCTGTACTTGCGACATGATCTCACAATTTGGATATCATACTGTAATTATTATCAATGAAAATGTTTGTACCCCATCGAGTTTGTATTCAAACGATTCGTCTTGACGACTATAATGTGATTTTGAGGTCTAAATATGCAAGAAATGACAGGGAGGAAAACCTGACTCCTTAAAACTTGAATAAACAATTTTTGTACATTCTTGGAGACTGTGGCTTAACCATTATATATGTGGTATGCAATAAACTATTACGTAGTCAGTCACAGTCCTTCATAGTAATGTCACATCAAAAATGTAATGGAGTGACTTCATAAACACTATTCTGAGCTTAAACACCTCTTCTGGCTACCATAATCTCCAGACAAGAATAAATTATTGACCATATCTGTGATGCATCGTGCTGCTCAGAAGATATCTCCATCCCTTCTTACTCTGCCAGATCTATCGCCAGCTGTGCAGAATTAACGGTGTCAATTCCCTTCAGCACTACTTAAGACATTCAGTTATATATTTTTGACGACGTTACAGCGTTCAATGAATGAAAGGGCCGGCCGCGGTGGCCGAGGGGACTGAGGCGCTTCAGTCACGGTCTGCACGGCCACTACGGTCGGGGGTTCGAATCCCCCCTCGGGCATGGATATTTGTGCCGTCCTAGTTAGTAAGTAGTTCATAAGTAGTTTGTAAGTTTAGGGACTGATGACCCCGTAGTTAAGTCCCATAAGCTTAACAAACATTTTTTTGAATGAATGAAATAAATCGCAATTTGCGATCAGTTATGCCTTCACTGTACGAGGTTTAGATGGAATACCAAAGTGCGGCGATTGAAAATTTGTGCCCAGCCGGGATTCAAACCTGGGATCTCCTGCTTACTAGGCAGACGCGTTGACCACTCCGCCACCGAGGACACAGTGACCGGCTCGACTGCAGAGGACTCTTCCCTGCACGTCTCCCGTCAGACCCAAATCTCCATTCGCCACGCTGTCTCTTTCCTATTACCACAGCCTGTCGAGCTGGTCACTGTGTCCTCGGTGCCGGAGTGGTCAACGCGTCTGCCTAGTAAGCTGGACATCTCGGGTTCGAATCCCGGCCGTACACAAATTTTCATTCACCTAACTTTGGTACTCCATCTAAACCTAGTACAGTGAAGCCATAACTGATCGAAAATTGCGCTTTATTTTACTTCAGACATTAGTGGAGTCTATGCCACATCGTTTATCGGCACCTTTGCTTACTCACTGGGGACCTACACGATATTAGGCAGGTATGACATTTTCTTTTGTTCTTCAGAGTTAAAGAACAGTACGTCTTTAATACACCATATTTGGCATTATGTAATAACGGAAACATTTTCCTCAAACAGGTGTTCCTCTCAGTCAGATTTCTATCAGAGTTTGGAAGTTTGGCTAGCGCAAATGCATGTGACAGTGAGGACAATACGTAGTGTCATTGTGACTAAAAGAATAACTTGCAATTCTGTGTGTATGAGCTTTCTGGTGATTCTGTTTTTAGTTTCATACACCATTTCCCTCCTCTGAATCTTTTCTTACACCTACCTCACGATGATCTTACCTAGTGCACCCAGTATTATATACTGTGTTCGATATCAATTTTAAATCTGACTTATGTGCACTATCAAAGAGGGCACAGAATATAGGATTAAAGCTCAATCCAAGTAAAACACAAACGATTCTGGTAGGTTATCCTAGGCTCATTAACCACAAATACCGCGAATCTCAACCATCATTAATATTAACTGACACACCTATCTATTTTTCGCCCTCTGCAAAAAGTCTGGGGGTGATAATAGACGACAAACTAAATTGGGCTGAGCACACAGCCACCGTGTGTAGGAAGGCATCAGCATCTCTTCACGCCCTACAGAGATATAAGAAGTTTTCTCCTCTCGATCTTAAAAAGAAACTTATACAAACAATTGTAATTCCAATTATTGATTACAGTGATGTTATCTTGTAAGGTCTTTCTTGGGAAAGCTCACGACGTCTGCAACTAATCATGAATGCCTGCGCTCGATATATATGTAACATACGTCTCTTTGATCACCATCTTATAAGCAGCTATCCTGGCTCCGTGCTGACAAGCGCAGAGATTTTCATACACTCTGTTTCCTCTTCTCTCTTAACAACGTACACTGTCCCTCATATCTTTCCTCGGCCTTAACACTCTTATCTGATCAACATAACAGAACTACTCGTTCCTGTAAAAGCAAAACCCTTTCTGTCCCTATCCATCACTCAGCCGGTTTCTCAAAATCCTTTTCAGTAGCAGCAATCAGGCACTGGAACAATCTACCTCAGTATATCAGAGAACTGAATAACACTGCCAGCTTCAAACGACAGTCAATGGATTATCTACTCAAGCAATAATTACGCCAGTCCTTAATACCCTACGGTTCAGGTACGTCACATCCATTCCTCCTCCCAGATATACTCCTACTGCCATTTACTCTCGCCAGGTACAGCTCTCTTAACTTCCTTCTTTCAGAATTCGACTTGCCTCAACCAGTCTCGATATATTCAAAAGTACATCTTGTATCTGCTAATACCAATGTTGTTTTTATGTCCCAGCCTCGTCGCCGTTTTTGTGTCTCGTTTCCGTCGTAGGTGTCGGTGGCCGAGTAGAAAGACCGACACAGTAATAAAGGATGCACGCTTGTGCAGGTAGGAGGTGACCAGCCAGTGGGACAGCAGAAACTAGAAACACTAGAGTAAATTAGAACGATATCTATATTTCTTAGAGACTTAGTAGTACTTAACTTTTACATAGCTCAGTACTGCAGAATGCTGATACATAGTTGAGCTAGAGGCCTGCCTAGTGCCTATCCGTTAACCAAGTCTTTACTGGTGCCTATCTAATTCCGAAGGTCTTAACTGGTTTCTATCTCAGTCCGAAGTGAACGATATCGTTCAGTGGTGGCCACGAGCGGAGTTGTAGCAGAGGGCGCTCATGGCTGACGTCGTAAGAACGCCGCGCCGTGCGTGCATGGCGGCGCGCGGCGAAAGTAGGTGGCGCGCACTTTAGACTTGTGCGAGACCACAGTTGTTACTTCTGTTATAACACCAACAGCAGCAGAATATGTCTCAGTGGTACTACTATTAGAATTAAGTCAATACCTTTTATTTACATCCTTTTACACGTAATCAACTTGTATAAATTATGTTATTAATTGTTTATCTGTAAAAATCAAATGTTCAAATGTTTGCATAGCTTTTGGGACATAACTACGGGGTCATCAGTCCCTAAGCTTACAAACTACTTATGAACTAGCTAAGACTAAGGACGGCACAAATATCCATGCCCGAGGGGGGATTCGAGCCCCCGACGGTAGTGGCCATGCAAACCGTGAATGGAGCGCCTCAATCCCCTCGGCCACCGCGGCCGACTGTAAAAATCATTGTTATGTTATAGGTAACTCACATGTAAAGAAATACTGTATGTGTAAAGCCCTGGTCCGATGTAAGAGAGGGCCTGATGGCCCTAATCTGATCAGGCTAAATAAACAAATAAATAAATAAATACAATGCTCTGCAGTACAGTGCAACCCATTTCTCCGTCAGTGAAACACTTCACACCTGTGACGCAAAGAAAACCGTCCTCCACAAAGCTGCATTGGCATTTGGCATTATGTAATATCGGAAACATGTGCCTCAAATAGGTGTTCTTCTCTGTCACGTTTCTAGCAGAGTTTGTAAGTTTGGCTAGCGCAAATGCTTGTGACAGTGAGGGCAATAAGTAGAGTCATTGTGACTAACAGAATAACTTGAAATTTTCTGTTTATGAGCTTTCTGGTGTTTCTGTTTTTAGTTTCGTACACCTTTTCCCTTCTTTGAACCTTTTCTTACACCTACCTCACGATGATCTTGCCTAGTGCACCGAGTATTATTTAATGATAAAAATAACAGTCCAGTTCACAAATTATTTTTAAAATTTATTAATATAGGTGACCGCTTTCGATCTAGGTTTAGATCATCTTCAGACCTATGAAAATAGAATAAAAAAGATATGCTATAGAGGGAAACAGGTACACTGTTAGTCACTAAAATAAATTTACAAACAAGTTAAAAAAATTACTTAAAAAGTATACCTCGCTATAAACGTTCAGGCGGTGAGCGTGCGGTGACTGCTAACCAGCGAGAGACTGCTGTGTGTTATAAAGGAAAAGCCCCGCCCACCGCCTGAAGCATCAGCACGTCTTAAACCGACGAGGAAAGTCATACAGTAAAAAATAAGGCACGAGAAGTATATATATACAGAAATAATCCATAATGGGTACAAAATACATTTTGTTAACAATATTTGCTGTATTCGATATCAAGTACAATGCTCTGAAGTACAGTGTAACCCACTTCTTCGTCAGAGAAACACTTCACACGTGTGACGTAAAGGAAACGGCCCTGCACAAAGCTGCGCCAGCTTTTGAAGAGGCCGCAGCTCGGCTGGGCCACCTGGCGACGTACACGGGCGCCGCCGCTGTTTGCCGCTCCCCGGCTCGCCGTTGTGATCCGCTTTGCGGCGGCCGACACCCGTGATGGATGGCTGTCCGGTATTAGAAAAGCCCGCGGCCGCTGCTGCTACGTGTTGTTCGCAGGTGCCTCCGCCATCAATCTCAATACGCGCTCGCCGGCCCCCGAAGCGGATTTCCTCACAACGCGGTCCACACCTTTCATCGACAACGAGTTCTGGCACAATTTTCTTTTTCCTTTTTTTGTAGAGTAGGACGATACCTTTATTTACAGATTAGAATCGCGGCTACGCTTGCTACCTGAATAAAGTGTACACTCGAGAGCAAAAATATCGCACTGACGTGTTTTACGGCCCACTTTAGATTTGTAGTTTTATACGTTTTTGCAAACATCTTGGACCAAAATAATAATCTAAATAAAAAGAATTAATTAACCCTTTCTCTCCGGCGCCGTGATTGTTGCGCCGTGCGCTGTGGACGAGCGCCAGTCGCGCCCGGCCGTGCCCGCTGTACGGCGCATTTTCCGCACTCCCCACGGCGCTACTCTGTCCTGCTTTCACACTCTCAGTGTTATCGCAATTATTGGACTTTATACTATATATTAGGGAAAATTCATTTGGAATAGTAACAGTTTTCTTCCTTCATTCAGACAATTCGCGTAATTTATTCGTAAATTCTAAAAGATCCAAGTTTTTGATTCAGCTCTGGTGGGATATGGATGTTATTATTATAAACGCATATTTCGCATGTTAAATAATATTTATTTACAATTGCTTTACGTTACATTTCAGTAGCATTATATTACGATGTATGACGCGAGGCGGAACTGCTACAGCAGTCCACCGGCTGGGCGGCACAGGCAGCACTCGACTGCTGCAGCAGTCCACCGGCTGTGGAGCACATTCACTCCCGACTTCTGCTAAAGTTCACCGTAGCGAAAGGGTTAATAAGAGTGTCTGAAACCCTTTTGGGGAAAAAAATAATAATTCTACATAGTGGCGGCTTCCGAACCAATAACCTTCAGCGTCACTGTCCAATGCATTGCCTACTACGCTGTGGCTAACAGTTACGAGTTGCCTTCTTTAATCTCGTGCTATTGACAGCAGTTGTTAACTGATGCTAATATGGCATTTGTAGAAACTAGATTATCATTTATCGTACGAAGAACGACGTGTTTTTTGTTAATTCTTCAGTGTGCCATTGCTTTGAAATGACAACGTGTAAGTTGCAATAAGAAAATCATCGAATACGCAACGCAAGATGGCGTATGCCAGAGAGAGTTCTGGGCCAGGAAAGTCACGTGACATCTGCAAACAGCTGGTTTTCGTTAATTCAATGGAGGGTGTCAAAACTCTGTTATTTTCGCAAATATCTCTCATACGATACGAGATATGAAAAAAAAAAAAAAAAAAAAAAAAAAAAACCATAAGGGAACAAAGTTGTAGAGAATTTTCTCGTCTACAAATTCGTTTATTCAATTAGCATGAACGGTGTATTTGCAAAAGAAATTACATTACAAACGGCTTTTTTTGTATTACTACCGTATTTTTTGTCCGAAAAATTTGAAAAAGTGAGGTTCTGGTCTCTGGTGGCCTACAATTATGTCTGTAAAATTTGGTGCTGATCGGTTGAACTGTTCGTCTTAAAAACAGGGAACACGTTACGGACAGACAGACAGACATATATCCCAAAATCGCCGTTATTTTTGCAAATATCTCTGAAACGATTCAAGATATGAAAAATACATAAGTGAGCAGAGTTGTAGAGAATGGTCTCCTCTACAAATTCGGTTATTCAATTTTCGTGTCAGATGAATGGTTAAGCCGTTATTTTCATTTAAATTTCGAGCTGTCAAAAGACGATCGCGAAGGCCCACTTTTAGTGTTACTACCGTAATTTAAAGTGGTCCAAAAAAGTGGATCACTTCTGAATGCAACCCAACTAACGTAGCTGTGTTACAGGTCCTCTAATCACCAAACCCCTTGGAGTACAGTCATTCGACTATACACAGCGGGTAGCATAAGATTCAAAGGTTCAAGTGTTTATTAAGCTTGAGGGACTTAACTGCGGGGTCATAAGTACCTAAACTTACAAACTACTTATGAACTACCTTATACTAAAGACGACATAAACATCCATGCCCGAGAGGGCATGCGCTCACCACAACACGATGCTCCAATACTCGCGGCAAATCTTCCGCGGTGTACCATAAGAAGTAGCAGAGAACATTGCTCCTTATGGCGGTCAGTCCATGTGTAATACAATGCCGTCGTACCACAAATATTAGAATACAAGTTATTAGAGACGACGAGACAGGAACGTAAATTCAATTTCGTTTGGTCGAGGGAACTGAGGCGCTCCAGTCACGGTCTGCACGGCCACCGTGGTCGGGGGTTCGAATCCCCCCTCGGGGATGGATATTTGTGCTGTCCTTAGTATTAGCTAGTTTGTAAGTAGTTTGTAAGTTTAGGGACTGATGTCCCGTAGTTAAGTCCCATAAGCTATACAAACATTTGAACATTTTGAATCAATTTCGTTACAATAACTGACAAATCTGATACCTTATTAAACTCATTCAATGACAAGATGAGATTCTGTTCGTGCTCTGAATTTGAACGCACTGTTAACTAAAAAAAACTGGCGTTTCTCTTCGAGACTTGTTTAGGCACAAAGAGACGTAAAACATTGACGTTTTCATTAGTATCGGTATTGAAAGACCAATGTCCTAACCCAGAAATGTATGGTTAACTTTAGCATAGCACGAGGAATTGCATGAGCTTCAAATTGTTGATGAGAGGTAAACACTAAAGGTATATAATACAGTAAAAGTCATAGGTGTCAAACGTCATAAAATTGTAGAATATAACGTTGTACCTATAGGAACAGTTAACTAAGCACGAACACACGTTACATATTAAATAAATTCACAAATAGCGCAACTTCAACTTGAAACGACTACACAACTGACTTCTTTCCCTATAGAGACTCAAACCCGGCATTATTCGCTATTGTAAATGAAATATTTACTGTTTTCTCACAATTAGCGGGGTGTGCACATGTTCGACTAGAAGAAGCGCAATAAATAACTTTGTGCTGCTTGAGAATCCAACCCCACGCCTATCGTCACCGCTGACCTCATACGACAAGGTAACAACTCTCCCATTCTCGTTCATTAGTATTTAGAATCGCGTCCTTCGTAGAGACCTGGAGGGGTTTGGCATTTTGAGGAAACAGCGAAAACTGATCCAAGTATGTTCTAGTCAGTAGCAAATTGACACGTGTAATGTTGATTTGAAATACGCCACAGTCCTAAATTCTTTACTTGGAGCTACTGGAGGTGGAGAGAGGGATTTTTTTCGATTGTTAAAAACTGTTACCCCAGCAGGAGTGAAACCATATCTTCGCCATTACAAGCTAGCATCAGTCCGACCGACTACCGATTTTCAGATGAGGCGGTACAATGTTTTCTTTTATATATATATATATATATATATATATATATATATATATATATATATATATATCAAAATGGAGTGCAGAACACACGGTATGAAAAGTAAAATAATTCGTCGGTGTCTGTGTACAAAAGAGTAATTTCTTGACCGAACGGTCTGAGGCGTCTAGTCTCGGAACTGCGTCCGATCCCGCCAGAGTTTCGACTCCTTCCTTGGGCTTCTGTAGTTGTGTGTGTGTGTGTGTGTGTGTGTGTGTGTGTGTGTGTGTGTGTGTGTGTGTGCGTGCGTGTGTGTGTCGCCCTTAGCGTAAATTAATTAAAGTAGCATATAAGGTCATATAGGGACATGACCTCAGCTGTTTGGTTCATTAGGACTACAACAAAAAATTTTATACAGTTTTTAGATTTATGTAACATTGCGTATGATAGTATACTACGTATCAACATGCTCCATGTTGATTTTGTATGGCATGCTGCTATATTCTTATTTAACTATGGTCTCATTTTGATCAGGTTTGTACGAAAAATGTGTGTGAAATCTTATGGGACTTAACTGCTACGGTCATCACTCCTTAAGCTTACACACTACTTAATCTATCTTAATTTAAGGACAACGCACACACCCATGCACGAGGGAGGACTCGAACCACCGACACGAGCAGTCGCCAGATCCATAACAAGATGCCTTAGACTGTGCAGCTACTCTGCGCGGCACTCAAGGTTGTAGCACAGCTCTTACCATAATAAATGGAATATTACACATCTTACATGTTGCGAGGAGCGTCGTTTACACATTAGAAAACGGATTCTGAAACGTGGAAATGTATACCTTTGTAACAGGTGATACTGTTGGGATGAAAGCAGAGGAGGTCAATATAAACACAAGTGCCCTGTTTTTCACGGAACTAAGATTGTATTATAGGTAAGGATATGCAAAAGGACACTGTCTCACAGAGAGAACTGATAGTAACGAAAGCATAAATTAGAAGAGAAACTATGCTGTCAATGGAAACCAAAAGATTTCATCCTAGCGATTTGAGGGAACAGACCAGAAGGGTAACTGAGGTTATTATGTGAGAGAGGCGACAGGGGGTGAGAGAGAGAGCGAGAGAACAGAAGAAAAATTAAGAACGAATAAATGAAAGACAAATCGTTTGCATATTTTGTGAAGAACGGAGGGTGTATTAATGGATGGAGTGGAGGAGAGAGACGTATTTAAAATAACGAACTGGTTACTCTGTATGCATGCAGGCTGGGTATAAATGAAATGAAAATAGGAGATTGAGTAAAAGGAGAAGCATTGAATTAAAATTTGTGCCACTGATTGGAATCGAACCCAGACCTCCATACTCACTTTACTTCAATTCTTCACTTTTCACTCAATGTCTCTGACATATTGAGGCAGAAGACCGTCTGCAGGTGTATAAATTTATAATAAAGAATAGGATAATAAACGAGCTGTATATTCAAAAAACTGCATTTTAAAGACAGCACGTAGGGAAAACACACTCATATTGTAAGACAATTGCCAAGAGATCTTTCATACTTTCCCACTTGGGAAATATGAAAATATAGAGGAGATAAAAAAATATTTTAAGGGCTAATAATTTATTCAGAATCCCTAATTATTTATTTCTTCCATAATGCATCTCAGCATAGAATCTATAACGTTATCAGACCAACTTCTCTTCAGTAAGAGCGACATCTCTATGTGGAGTAGATTGCTCGCAGTGAGATGTCTTGATTTGTATTCTGCTTTCCGCCCTTACTATCACTCTGTATTTATGTCAGAGCCCTGGTCTGCACTGTGCTGGGGGCTGTTGGCCGCCACTGAGACCAGTAGCTTGCTGGCTTCCGCCAAGTCTCGCCTTGGCACCAACTGTGGTTGACTGACCAGCCGATAGCTCACAAGCCACTGCTAATACAGGCCTAGGCTGCAAACCCAGACTTAACCCTTGATGTATAAAAAGTTTCTGCCAACCTAACCAAATGTGTAGTATGAAATACCACAGATAGAGCTATTTCGCTATAAAATGAGCAGTAACATTATCTTTTGACATTTCACTCAAATATTTTAGGAAGTTAAAGTATAGAATCATGATACACCCAGCTACCAAATATTGCTTGTCGTGAAATTAAAAAGTTCTTGTGGCAAAAACGTAAATGTATACACACAGAATATCATTCACTTTTAGTACAAAGTGTTCTCAGTGTCTCTGAAACAATAAGTGCTTCACGACGGAGATTATCCTCTGCTGATGCACTTCATTTAGACGATTGTTCTGTTATTCATAGTGAAGTGTTTCGTAATGGGTTCACACAATCGCTTTAATTTCTCGACTTTTCCACGCTTAAACGAAGCTCGAAGAAAACAAGTATCAAAAAGCGTATGTGCGAGTTCTAATCTGATATATTCTCTCAACTTTTTCGACGTCCTCCCTCTTTCCAAATGTTCAAATGTTTGTAGAGATTATGGGACTTAACTACGGGGTCATCAGTCCCTAATCTTACAAACTACTTATGAACTACTTACGAACTAGGACGGCACAAATATCCATGCCCGAGGGGGGATTCGAACCCCTGACCGTAGTGGCCGTGCACACCGTGACTGACGCGCCTGAGTCCCCTCGGCCACCGCGGCCGGCTCCCTCTTTCCCATCAGGTAATAATCGCAAACTGCTCAGCAATACTGTTGAAGAGGTGGAACAATTGTAGGGTTGGCAGTCTCCTTGGGAAACGTTGAAAGCTTCTAATGGTTATGTTAATAAGAGATCGTTTGTTTCACCTTCACCAAAACACATGTTATTCCCAGTTAACGTGTTTTTAATTGCACCCCCTAGGAATTTCGTTACATGTATAACTTTCAGATTTGTTTTGCTTATCGAAATCTAGAATGCTGACGAAACACTTTTGGTAAATATGTTCAGAGCCAAATGCATACTGATGTTTAACGTCAATTGTCACAATTTGCGCTGTGAAGATACAAACTCAAAATCATTTCGCAATTGACTTTGCTTCTCTGAGGAGTTTACTATGCGGCAGCATGAACTGCCTCATATTTAAGAGCAATGTTCTCATTGGTCATTAAATATTTCGAATATATATTCGGAACAGGAGGATTCTACTTCATTTTGCTGGAAGAATTACACTCATCACGTCGGTTTCACTAGGTGACTAATCATCACTTACTGCAATCTATTACCTTGCAGACAGGACATCACGATCCCAGTCGACAATTGTGACTATACTCCTTAGGAAAGCGATACGGTTCGAAGTTGATTATGATTCAAGATACCAAAAATCGTTTTGGCACTCTATAAATACGGAATTTATTTGAGAGTACTCAGTACTTCATGCAAGTATATATCTCTAAAGTCTCACAAGAGTGAAGATGTCGAAATCCATGCTGGTTTGATGTTAATACGTGATTTATTTATAAATATTTCATAACATTGGAAAAAGTATTTGTTCAAACATCCTGCTACATGTAGATATCAATATAATGGATCTGTAACTCAATGGATTACTTTAATTTTCTTTCTTATGTATCTGTGCAACATTCCATTCGTCTCCCTCACTATAAATACATCAATGCTCAACATCACTTCGTAGGAGAAGTAATTAATCCATTTCATATAGTGTGTACAAGATGTTCTCCTAAGGTGTTCGCCGGCCGCAGTGGCCGAGCGGTCTGCAGCACGCCAGTCAAGTACCGCACGGCCACAATGGTCGGGGGTTCGAATCCCCCTCGGGCATGGATATTTATGCTTTCTTTAGTATTAGCTAGTTCATAAGTAGTTTGTAAGTTTAGGGACTGATCACCCCATAGTTAAGTCCCATAAGCTCTACAAACATTTGAACCTAAGGTGTTCGATCACTCGAGAAAGATATTGTCTGTAGAAAAATGATCTTACTGGTATGACTAAAACTCGAGAGGCCCACTGGGTGCTGACCGGCCGCCGTGTCATCCTCCGCCCGAGGGTGTCAGCGGATGCGGTATGGAGGGGGACGTGGTCAGCGGCCCGCACTCCCGGCCGTTATGTCAGTCTTGGTGACCGGAGCCACTACTTGTCAATCAAGTAGCTACTCAGTTGGCCTCACAAGGGTTGAGGGCACCCAAACTGCCAGCAGCGTCTGGCAGACCGGGCGGTTACCCATCCAAGTGCCAGCAAAGCCCAACAGTGGTTAACTTCGGTGGTCTAATGAGAACCGGTGCTTGTTGGAATGATAGAGAAGAATCTAGATTGTAATAAGTAATCCAACACAAGCTACTTGTGGCCATCGTGTGATCGCATTGGGGATGTTGATCAGTTGAGCCTGGCCAGTATTGGGATCTGGCGCCTACTGCTCTCTAAGCAGTTACGGTAACCACTGCACGAGCGGGGAAACAACGATCATCGCAGGTGCACATGCTACGCCCCCCCCCACTCCCCTCGTCACCACAAGACTCAAAATTGCTCACTTCCTCACACTGCTTACGTAGATGCCGTTACTAATTTGCACTCACTCCTCGTGGCACTTTGCCGATTACCTCAAGAGTTGAAAGACCGCCGTTAATTGTAAAATTAATTCTAGCTGAAAGGAGCCAGTTAAAAACCTACTTTAAACATATAACTCTGGCCTTAAAGCCAGCTAAAGGATTCGAGTGAACTATTGACTGCTTCCTGTAAAAGAATCTCGTTCTCTGGCCCAGAATTTAGAACTGACTCAAACTTTACTTTAGCAGCAGGAAGACAAAAAGACGGTGGCCAAATTACGCGGCAGACCACGAGAATTACACACAATCATTAATATACAAGCCACCGCGAACTAAACAATTTCATTAAGGTGGCTGAGAGAACATTTATGGCGCAACGGAATTAAAACATGATAATTTGCATCTGAGTTTGTTCTCAGCACTGTTGAAAAACAACATTAAATAAAAAGGGAGGGTATTCATAAACTAATATTTATAAGGAGTATAAAATTTCACTGACAATAAATAATTTATTTATTTCTCATAAAATAAAAATACATCCCCATTTAAAATCACTTAAAGTAATCTGAACTGAACATCTTCGGAGGAGGGATTTACAATCAACAAGCATTCAGCCACTCACACGCGCGAAGCAAACCGAAACTCACCCAACTCAGCGTGCTGATACGAAGCAGAAGCAGGCGCCGCTATCGTAGCCGAAATTCAGCGAACCAGGATGTACCACACAACACAAGGAAAATAAACTTCGTATGTGGCTCTGGTCTGTCTTCCTTTACTTGAGATGGTACGCGATAAAAGCGAGATTTATTTCATTTAAATCAAACCGTGAGCAAGCAGACTTACTGAGACACACGACACGTGTCTGCTACGTTACATATTCACACCCTACTGAAGGCGAAGTGCGTAAACGTCGTATTCATTTCAACAAAAATCGACGGAAGCATAGATTGCGAAGCAAGAATACACAATAGTAAGGCACTGGTATATCATCAGTTGCGAGAACTCAAGTAACTAGCTTTAAACCCTTGAAGTCGGAGTTAGGAACCACGTGGTAACCGAAAACCAGTAAAAAATACAAAACTCAATTTCCTAAAAATAAAGAAAAATAGCTACGGCATGCACTACTTAGAAATGCGTAGGATATCATAAGGAAGCTAAGGAAATACAGTTAGACACGATTGGGAAGGTTTTACACGGATGGACGAAGTCCAGTCTTGAAAAATCATAAAAGTGGAATAATTTCAAAGTCGGGGTAAATCAACTAAGAAATACGGCATGCAGCCCCCAGAAATACTTAGTATTTCTTAAGCAAGCTAATAAAGGCGATCGTACAAGTCTAGAAGAGAATTTACTGACGGAGTTTGAATGCAAAATACAAGTTTGCTAACGAAACAGCAATTTAAAATAGGCGGAGAGGAGATCGCGATGTATTAAAGGAAATCAGAAACATACTTGCATAATTTCTTGCCTGAAGGGCATAGAAACAGACACAGGGGTAGCTGAAGGCTTTGTTCTAAGAACAAACCACGTGGAGTACATTTCACATATCACTCTCGGAAGAAAAAAGTGAAAAAGAATATTTCACATGCACTACACAGATTATAAATATTCCCGCACATCAGTTTGTGAGGATACAGGGTTTTAGGTTAGTAACCTCTTTGGTACGTTTTGGTCGAACGATAGTTATCGTTGGCGTGCAGCGAGAGCTGCTGGCAACAATGCTCCGGTTGGAATGTTCTTAGTTTGTTGACCAGTGTGCGGCAGTCTCCCGCCGACCGCAGAGCGAGGCGGTAGCATGTTGGCAGTGAGTTCGTAACCTGCGTTTAGTGGTGGCTAAAGTTTTTGCCCTTCAGTAGTATCGCATATGCAGTTGCATATTGAAATGTTTCAGTGTGGACTTGTAGACATTCATCGTAGTGGCACGCATTTATCTAATCAGTGTATTTAAAGGGAAGAGTTTTTAACATTTGTCGTTCCATAATAAAGGAAGGATTAGGTGGACGCAGCGGAGACGTTACAAGTTGCATGCAACAAAGCTAGAAAGAAATTAAACAGAGTTTGTACACTGCCAGCTCTCTTCACAAAGGTTTCCGATTATCAGCCGTTATCAGACCGAATTAGTTACATATTCACCGCATTTAGCTACGCAAAATCACCGAAATGAAACTGAATACACTTCCGTATATGATCGGAGAAACTTATTCCGAAAATGAAATTCTGAGGTCTAATTTGAACACCAGACAAAGAATCGCTTCCATCTCAAGAGAGAAAAGAAAATCAGAACCTCTTACCAGGTCGAATGTCCTAGTCGGCCAGCCAGCCCCCGCCACAACCGAAAATCCACCGGAAATTGGTAACAACCCGAGGAAAAACCACGGTGGTGTGGAGACCTTAAACTCGCGTGTCCTATCGAGGCTCGCTACTGGGCATTGCCAACCCAACTTGTAGCCAAAGGGTGGAGGAACCTCTTTGGTAGCATCAAAATCAGTGGTTCGTAACGACTACCTATCGACACGAAGCCAGAGATGCAAAACGCGCAGCCAGCAGCTGACCACGAAAACTCTCATACATACACTCAGACTGCCATGCTAGAAGATACTCTTACATGCACATACAGAAAAAACAAGTACACATTCTCACAGGGACAGTTTTGTCACAGAGAAACCGTTCATATTGCCACATTCATAGACACAATGATAAATTATTAGCATAATAAAATCCCAGCAATATTAACACAGTATTACAGAAAGTAACATTTAAAAACATAAATGAAGTGCTGTTCCTCATGCCTCCAAACGAAAGGTGTTAAAAAGCCCGTCTAGCCAACTAAGAAAAATTACAAAGTTAAAAACCTAGGGAAGACAGCAGACAGCTGTCTTTCAAGAGTTCACACATAGTGTGCATCTGCACTCCAGATGGCTGGATCTGTGGGCGTTTTCCCCTTAACTATGTATATTTATCTGGTGTATGTTCTATCGAAAGAACGGTCGTCACGGTTATATGTACAGAGCAGAATCTTTCAAGATTTAGTTTATATTTTGGTGGTACACCATTTAAAACGTCTGAAAATCCAACTTTGGTGTGTCATCCACTTGTGAAATATATGATTACAGACAATGGTGATGAACTTCACGCAGCAACTACAACTATTCTCGTTCTCTACTTTTTTTTTTTTTTTCTGTATTAGCCTTCACAAGGGCAATGAGGGGGCGATTCACGCTGATGCTGTTCGCTTCCTACATGAAAATGTCGACGCTCTTTAAATATTAAGAGGCAGTAGCTCTAAATTACAAACTGCAGCGAGAGAAACATTTTACCTCCCTCTCTGACAGAGCTACAAATTGAAGTATCGAACTAAGAAATATTTTTTGGCAGATTATGCTGCTGCTTAGTAAACACCTCAGAGCAGCAAAGCCAATTTCAAAATGATATTGAAGTTATATCTTCACGGTGCAAATTGCGACAATTGACCCTAAACATAAATATGTGTATAGTTCACCACTAGAAAATTTTCGTCAGGCTTTGCGAAATCGATAATTAATACAAATTGGAGGATTATACATCTAACGAAATTTCTGGTGGGTACAACTGAAAACATCGTTAATTGGGAAAATACATGTTTTGGCGAAGATAAAACAAACGGTCTGATATTGACACAACCATTAGAAGATTAAAACGTCTTCAAAGGAGACTGCCAACTCTACAATTGCTCCACCTCCACAAGGCTGTATACATATAGCGTGTGAAGGACGCCATGTTAATTCCAAGTTTCATAGCATCAGATTTTACCTTCATAAACATCAAACAAGCTTCCTGACATCAAGGAACCAATTGCTTTTCAAAATTTTATGAGGTTCTCCAGGAAGTGTGACGTGTTTCTTGCAGCAGGCAAATAACTTTACGAAACTTGACCTGTCTCAATAATTCACGCCGGTACACGTGAAAACGTCGCCAAAAAGGGGAAACAATGTAGTTTTTACATGGGAATTTAGGACCATCAGGATGGCCACAGTAAAGCTGGAACTACTGAATGCGGTTGAGCTGACCGTCAAATGTTCATCTCATCCATTATATTTGACTTCAAATGCAACAATTCACTGTCAGCAGTGAGTGCAGCCGCTTAGCTGCGAAATACTCTCAACTTTCAAGATAAATATTTGCGTTCTGTGTAAGAGTAGCGAATATTTTTGTCAATCAGGGAATATATACTAATTAAAAAAGTTCATATCATTATCAAATCATTAATTTTATATACTTATTCCTGTTTCAATCAATACTGTAAAATGCAAGAGAAAATTGTATATCCTGCTTAAAAACACAGATTTCGTGACATTCGGGTGTTTTTGTACTGTCTCCGCAGATATTTACTATTACCTTTATAAATTAACTTTCCAATCCATCTACTAGTACTAAATCCAACATTGAGCCACGTTGTAAGTGACACTTCCGAAATGCCTTTACTGAAACATCTTTAGAAATGACAATAAAATTAACTAATCATGAGCTACAGTTGAACAACTTAACTCGATGTGTAGAAGTAATATAAATGAAATAGTAAGTAGAAAAAGGACGGAGAGAATAGCACTTTCTCTGTTTTTTTTTTTTTTTTTTTTTTTTTTTTTTTTTATTGAAAGTTTGTCATATCGGGCCAATTTCGTGAACGTTTCTTTCAGAAAAGAAATCTTTCTAAAACAAAAGAATATTTGTCAAAAGATCTGCAAGTGGTAGAAGAATATTTGAAAAACTGGTTGTAAGAAAAGAGTGGACATACCATCATAATGAAGAATATGGGACCTACAATCTGGATTTTTTCTCAGAGTTAAGATGCAAATATGAGGCAGCAGCTTAACGACAAGACAAGCGTACTTGGTCCTTTTTTAGAGCGTTCTATGTTTGAACTTTAAACCTTTAGCTGCAACAACCTTAAATATCGGATTTTACATAAAGTGTATCCACCATTATATTTTTCTAACTTTTAAAGTCCATCTTCATCGTGAAAATTCATCTAAATTGGCCCGAACTCTTGGATCAGCCATTTTTATATTTATTTATTTATTGATACATTATTCTTACTTATCAACCGTATTAACCTTCACATACTAACTTTGGTAGAGATTCCACACTTCTTCATATTATGACCAGCTTTCTAGGATTCTGGCCCGCTGAGCGGTGCTAATAGGACTATCTTTCTTTTGGATATATCAACCATTTCTCTAAAACTGTCATTTGTTTTGCCAAAAACCAAACGAACTAATTGCTTTCTGCCTGTTATGCATGCATCCCAAATAACTTACGTGTCTTGCGGCTCTTCTAACCGCTTGGCGGTATAACCATTCCACTGTACAATAGAGATGCCACAGTAGATCACTACAGAACACAGTTCGTATTGCCATAATTCCAGATGTAAATAACACGGCTATATTTAAAATACAGCCCTTAAAACTTATAACTCAACTTTATTACAATAATCGACATTTTAAAAGCTTTACCACATTCATTATAGTCAGAGAAGAATGAACTCTGTTAGATAAATAATTCCATAATCCCTAGACAGAATTAAATACTGTTATAAACAATATTTTACGACAATTCCAAGCTGTCTGAATGGTTTTGTAACTACCGCGAAACGTCTTTCACATCATTATGATGGGGATATTTGTCCGGCTAACCAAATACAACTAAGAAGCGACTTTTTTGTTACCAGACGCGTTTCGTTTCATTGATAGTAACAAATTTCGATTGGTCTGTAATGACAGATGATAGATATTTACAATTTGTTTTGATATGAATATCGAAAACAGTACATTAGCAAAACATATAAAATACTGTTTGGTTACTTTCGGAAATTTTTGGTCCTGGATTTCACCTTACATCATGCAGTGCCGATTTGTTTCCTGCAGTACTGCAGATTCTTCATTTCGAATCGCTATTATTCTCATACTCTCCGCTTTTACTGCCACACTGTTAATATTTGCGTTTTTCACACGTCAGGTGTATTTGTTTTGGACGTGAGTGAGTATGCGCAGTGTGTTGTTGTAGTGTTTCCTGTAATTTAAATTTTTAAAAATTTTGTATATGTATTGAATTATGTTAAAGTGTATTTATTTCTGATGTAAAGGATATGGAGTAGTGAAGAAATTATAAATTTGTGTAATGAGTGTTTATTTGGAGGGGTGTGGCAGGGTCAAGATGAATGAGTAGTGGTTGGAATGGAATGTAGAGATGTTTTGACTTTTAATGGGTGTAGGTGATGTGAAGGGGTAATTTGATATTAGGCGTGGAGTGATAAACAGTGGGATGTAGAGTGAGATCTCGGAGAAGATTGAGAGAGTTAGCGGCAATAAGTTGTGGGGTTTATGTACTTTTTTCTATTATGTTATACAATGTTTAGTTTCCAATATTTATTTGCTCATTGAATAATTGTTTGTGTTATATCTCTTTGTGTATGTGGAGCTTTGCATGGAAAGGGAGAAGGTGTCTGTCTCTACTGATCTGTATGATTTCCATTATCTTTTCATATGGTGCTGGGCCTGTGGTGTTCGTATTTAAGGTGGTCTGTAAATGTTGAGTGGCACCATTTCCATGCTCTGATGTGTTATTTGTATTTAGTGTCAAATTTTCTGCTAGTCATCCCATTGTATATATTACCACAATGTCTCCAGTTGCGCTGATAGGTACCAGATTGTTGGTATTGTCTCTTTTTTTATTTTAATTTGAGAGTATGTTTTTGAATTGGATTATTCGTTTTGTAGGAAATGTTTATGCCTTGTTTCCTGAATATATTACCTTTTTTGTGTAAGTTTTTTATGGTATTTTTTTTTTTATTTCTTTCTTCAACTGTGACTTTATTTTCCTGTTTAGTCTGTCTACAAGAGTTTCTACATAACCATTTTAGTGCTGTTTCTTTTATGATAGCCAGCTATTTTTGGTAATTAGAGGTGTATAGGGGAATCTAATTGAGTCTGTCCAGCATGTAGCTGATTGCAGCTTGTTTGTGACTCTGCGGGTTGTTGGAAGTGGCATGTAAGATGATGTCCGAAGTGGTGGGTTTTCTAAACATGTCAAATGTGAGTTTGTGGTTTTCTTTTGTTAGTGTTATGTCTAGAAAACTGAGTGTGTATTTCTGTTCCTCTTCTGTTGTAAACTTTATGCTTTTGTGTATAGTATTTATATCTTTATATGGTTGTTGTATTCTGGATTTAGGTTCGTTGAGGATGCATATTATTACATCTACGTATCGCTACCAGTAGATGATGATGTAATTTTTCTTTGTAACTTTATTTTCAAATATTAATTTCTCTATATGATTCGTGAAGATATTTGCTAGTGTTCCTGAAACTGGTGAACCCATGGGTAGCCCATCTTCTTTAGGTAGTAATCACCAATTAATTCAAAATAGTATTGATGCATTATTAGCTGTAACAATTTTACGATTTCATGTATTTGCTCTAGAGGTAACTGGCTGCGTTTGTTTGGTTTTCTTCTATTAACCTGATGGGTCCATTTACAGGGATGCAGCTATACATGTTTTCTACATCAAAGGAGAGGAGTGTTTCCCCACTTAGGATATCCACGTCTCTGATCCATCATTATTATATAAGTAACTACGGACGTCATGGCCACACAAATGAAGAGTCTTTCCTGTGGCCAGTGGTTTCTTTCCATAGACCATTTGTTGTATTAATCGTTAAAAAAGAACACGATCAACCGCGGCAAACGATGGAAATATCAACATTAACAGCATATCGCCAGCCATTTCTCTGTATTCAAGATTGAACAAATATTTGTCCACATGTTTGAACCTTGAATTAAATGGCGAACTATCTTGTTGTGGTTCTGGAATGAAACCCACCACCTACAGGCATATATTATCAAGCAAAGCTTTCGTGCCTTGTCGAGACTCGATCACGACTAAGATCGTCATTAGCAGCTAGGCATAAAGATCGAGGTTTCGGCCTTTTCACTGTTCCCACATCTGAAATAGACAATTCTTAATACTCGTATTTTTTTATTTTCAATCGGAAACCCTATCGAAAAGTTATATGATCCCAATATCTAATACGGTGACAACTAAGTAATGACAGATTTTAGCAATCGAAGTTTTTCATCAGCATCGAGGTGTTTGAATCTGTCATCAGGATACAATTATTTTAAGCCTGGTCAGGAATCAAAATCCACAACTGGCGACGTTCCTTTCTGTTTACGAACACACGTTAAATCTCAAATCTTAGCACAAGAGTAATGAGATGGGTGCGTTTTTGGCTGGAAATAGCGGCACCTATTGTTGTTACTGATAATGCATGAAAAGCCGTTTAAGATTAAAATTATATTTCGCCAGCACTCCATTGCGCACCTGCAATTATGAATTTATTATGAATATTTTTTTATATTCGAATTCTCATAAGTGCCAGCCGTGAAGATTTAGAGGAGTTTTTGCTCCCTTGCAGTATTTTTCTAATTATCTCAGTACTATTACTAGTCCCCTTTTTGTGGATTTACATATGTTTATCACCAAAATCTGTTCACCAGTATAAAATTAATTTTTATTTGCTAAATATGTAAAGCTTAGCACACACACCACATCAATATTAACATTTTCTGTGACATTCTCATATAGATCAGTCAAACCAGCCACTTTTCTCAAAATCAATAGCAACGTTGCCGTCTACGTTGCATAAAATATTGTGATCATTTTTCCATGAGCCTTACATCCTCAGAATAACATTCAAAGGTACACTACGATATGGATTCACAAACGTCAATCTTCTGCCTTCAGAATATGCAAATATCTCTATACTGTTATTATCTTACAGATCCCTGCTAGTCTTTAAGCAGCTTAACTTACATTATTGCACCTTTTATGTCATCCCCATAATCATATTTTATCTGCCCCCCCCCCGCACCCCCAGGAAGACGTCTGAACCGTCCTCCCACCTTCCATCCCTCAAGAACAATAAATTATCTACGCCTGTGGCGTTCGTTGCCTTACCAGATGCGTTTACATTAGAGTTTTACGTGTTACAGATGATCCTTTGTTGTCCTTCAGGTGCTGAATGAAAGCTTCTTTCCAAAATATTCCTTGAACTTAAATTGTATGTTAGGCATTAGGCAACAGCATCCTTTATTGATGTGTGATACAATGTTGTACTTACGTCATATGTGTTTACCCAACTTTGAATTACCACGCTATAATGGTCTTCAGTTACTGTCATTTAATGATTGCCGGTTGCGAGATCTAAGAATTGGTTTTTTGTATACGAAATTTGGATTGCTAAAATGTAATTCCGGAAGGATTGTATGGTATCACTGATATCAGGCAGTAATCAGGAAAATTTTACTTTTTCATATATAAGAAAAAGTTGAAGGAACATCTAAATTCTCAGTACAGCCAAAAAAGATTGATGTTTTGTATCACGTTTTGCATTAAGCCGATTATCGGTATGAAGTTATGTCTCAGAGTTATCACTATCAAGATCACCATGATTGGCTCGTCAGTCCTTTGTGAGCCTTGTACCTACGTATAAAATTATTCCATTCTTCCTTGCTTCGCGCGAATCCTACACTTATTAAATCCAGTTTTACTTTTACATTCTCTTACACGTCCCCCCACTTTAGCTTCGCTATTCTGAACCTTCTGGCTCGTTCAGGCAATGCGCTGAATAAATTCTTACTCATTCTGATGTTTCATCTCAGAAGATGTCCTACTCATTCCTGTCTTTTATTATGGTTCACAATATGTGCCTCAGTACATAAGTAATTCATACTTGAATCTCCTCCACCATAACTCAATTCGATCTACTGGCCCAAGAATTTTTTTCAAAATCTCGCTTTCAAATGTGGTGAATTTCTTTACGTTGATTTTTGAAGTGACTGTCAGCACAGGCTTTACTAAAACTTCATTCGGAACAGCTTCAGTTCTCCTGAACAGCAGTTTAGACGTCATAGTAGCACTTGTTTGCAGCCTATAATTATTTCGATTTGTAGAGTTGCAATTTTTTTTACAGTTTACGTCTTATCCAAGATAAGTGAAACTACCCAGGACATCAAATTTAAATGGAGCAATTTATATAGCTTGCGGCTCAAAAGAATGATCTTTTGTGAGAAATACTTAATTTCCGTTTATTTTTCTGTAGATTAAACTTTCTAGCTACTTTTTCGAGACTCGTAAGGGTTTCTCCATTCCTCTTTGCGTCTTACAATTACGTACATATCAATTACATATCGCAGTACCGGGATTTTAATAGGATAGTCCTCCTTGTATTGATGCCCGGCACTCTTATATCTTTTCGAGCCTATACAGGGTGTTACAAAAAGGTACGGCCAAACTTTCAGGAAAAATCCCTCACACACAAAGAAAAAAAATATGTTATGTGGACATGTGTCCGGAAACGTCCGGAAACGCTTAATTTCCATGTTAGAGCTCATTTTAGTATTTCTCTTTAAATGTAAATTGAAATAATTCGTGCAGACAATTGTCAAAATACCCAATTGTTTCGTTAGTATGTACTGTACTTCCTCGATTCACCGTCAGTTGGCCCAATTGAAGGAAGGTAATGTTGACTTCTGTGCTTGTGTTGACATGCGACTCATTGCTCTCATTGCGACTCATCTCTGGATCATGATTTCATACGGGATACTCTACCTGTGCTGCTAGAACATGTGCCTTTACAAGAACGACACAACATGTGGTTCATGCAAGCTGGAGCTCCTGCACATTTCAGTCGGCGAGTTCGTATGCTTCTCAACAACAGATTCGGTGACCAATGGATTGGTAGAGGCGGACCAATTCCATGCCCTCCACGCTCTCCTGCCCTCAACCCTCTTGACTTTCATTAACGGGCACATTTGAAAGCTCTTGTCTACGCAACCCCGGTACCAAATGTAAAGACTCTTCGTGCTCGTATTGTGGACGGCTGTGATACAATACGCCATTCTCCAGGGATGCATCAGCGCATGAGGGATTCCATGCGACGGAGGGTAGATGCATGTATCCTCGCTAACGGAGGAGATTGTGAACATTTCCTGTAACTGTTAAAGTCACGCTGGTACGTTCTATTGCTGTGTGTTTCCATTCCATGATTAATGTGATTTCAAGAGTAGTAATAAAATGAGCTCTAACATGGAAATCTAGCGTTTCCGGACACATGTCCAAATAACATATTTTCTTTCTTTGTGTCTGAGGAATGTTTCCTGAAAATTTGGCCGTACCTTTTTCTAACAATCTGTATAAACAGAAGAAAGGATACCATTTTTATGGTCACAGAAATTATTAACATATTTAGTATTTTAACCCCATTTTTATGGTCACAGTATTTGTTAACATATTTTGTATTTTAATTCTGAGTTTTCTCTATAGCGAAAACTGTATAAAGCGCCTTTTTGTCACTATTGTCGAAGGTGGGGCCGAAGTCTGTAGAGAGGTGACGTATATGAATCCCAAATTCTTAATACTTTGTTGGTAACCTGAAGATCTGATAATTCTGAACGTAACCTACATTGTAGCCATGAACAGCATTTTCAACATGGTGTAATCCTAACAGATCAGATGAACTTTCCTTCACAGCTCTTACATTACAGTCCAAAGTTTGAATAATACCTTTCCAATTATGTGGCTGAACTTAACCGTTCCTGATCTCTCAGACATTATCATACTTCAGTTTTACTCCAATCTTGAACTATAAATTGGAAGAAGCTCTTTCCTTCTGTATTTACTAACTTCGTCCAATAGTTGAGTATTACGTGTTAACCGATATGCACGTTGGGAAGTTCAAACAAGTAGTTCTTCAACACTACTTAGCATACACGATACTTATGGCCGCATATCGTATTATGCTCTTTAGGTGCACTCGTTGAATTATAACCTCAGCAATGCTTACGTTAGCCACATCTGCCTATTTTTCAGCGATGAAAGTGACTACTAGAAATAACCGGCGTGTTGCACGTGGCACTGAATTTACATGTTACCGATAAATCCGCTTTGGTGTAGTCCCACAAAGAAAAAAACTAGGTAGTTAAATTACCACTTGATGATTTTCCATAAATCCACCCTTAGATGAAAGTTACAATAATACCAATTAACTGAGTCTGGCACTTGGTATTGAATTTCTATCATTTCCCTATACACTGGCTTTCGTGAAGCACCACACGGGAAAATAGTAGCTAATTAAATTGCCAATAAACGCCCTTGTATAGATGCACACGTGTACTTGAAACCACATACACACAATTTTATGCAGAATTCCGCTAATTTAGAATTTACTGTCCGGCAGCGAGCTTTCACAAAATCTCTCTCTCTCCCTACCCCCCCCCCTCCCCCTCTGTTATGGGAAGCTATTTTTTCCCTTTGCCTTATATAGATATGTAACTCGTTTCACTCTCTGTTCTTTCTCGTTACAATAGCTGCAGACAAAATAAGATAAGTAAAAAACTTCAGGGGAAAGAAAATTTAACTGCTAAATACAGAGATCAGCATTTTGCAGTCAGAGCATTTTAAAGAAGCAAATATGCACTTTCTACTGCTGAAAAAAATTAGGAAAGATAACCTCGCTCTGCCGGCCGCGGTGGCCGCGGGGACTGAGGCGCTTCAGTAACGCTCTGCACGGCCACTACGGTCGGGGGTTCGAATCCCCCCTCGGGCATGGATATTTGTGCCGTCCTTAGTATTAGTTAGTTCATATGTAGTTTGAAAGTTTAGGGACTGATGACCCCGTAGTTAAGTCCCATAGACTATACAAACATTTTAACATGTTTTGAACCTCGCTCTATATATATATATATATATATATATATATATATATATATATATATATATATATATATGAGAGCGAGGTTCAAAACACTAAAATCGTTGAGTAATAATGTATAAATTATAACGTAGCATAAAAATCCAAATTCTGACCGAGAGATAAAGATGGTGGGCAAAATAATGTGAACACTATGCAGTATACCTCATGTTGTGGCACGTTATCACTACAGCGTACGTGATAACACTTACAAGGAGACCATATGGGTATCCGATTTTAGAATTTATTTATATTTATGGTACTTGAAAATTAGAACTTAAATAACGATCATCCAAAGCTATTCAATCCAACTCTCAATAAATAAATAAATAAATCTCGAGAATATCGGCTTTGAAGATTTGCAAGTACACGTAACTACTAATAATTAAAACAGCTATTGTGTCTGTCGATGTACTGGGTGATAAAAAAAGTCAGTATAAATTTGAAAACTTAATAATGGGAGCCAAAGCAAGGCTGCGATGGAAGAGGTGCCGCCATCCTAAAGCTGGAAACTTGTTGAGAATGTAGAATAGTCCGGTGAATCATCGCTTACATTGCTTACTAACATACTGGTTTTATGTATCGAAAAGACCAAAGGAATTCTGGAGGAGGTTCCGTCTGATTTGGGACCTCTATCGTGGTCTTCAGCTATTTCTATTGCTAACCTCACTGCTGGGATGACTGCGAATGAATATCGCACCATCTCCGTCAGCAAGCTGTTTACTATGACTAACATATTGCTAACAAACTCTGCCATATTCCAAATGATAATGCGCCCACAAAAACAACAAGAAAGTTTCTGCTGCGCTTTGTGCAGAATTAGAAAATTATCACACATCTGTCCTGGACAGATAAGCCGCCATGTTTCAACAAAAGAGTTTCGAAAACATGGTTTCCTTATTTAGAAAAAAAAAAAAAAAAAAAAAAAAAAAAAACAGCGAACTTATAATTATATAAAGATAAACCTTGACAAATTTACTTTTTCGATTAGTAACCAATAATAAAATTAAAAACTATTTTCACCTGCTACGTATGGCATCGACGACTTTTGGGGCATTTTACCGTTGTACGTGCTAACACTGACCCTCGCTGCTATCATGGCCTGTCTCCACGGTGACGGACGGCGTCCCCTGGCCGTTACATCCCTGGCGCGTCGTCTGCTTCGCTGCTGTACGTGCTAACACCGGTCGCCTCTGCTATCGCGGCCTGTTTCCACGCTGACCGACCGCGTCCCTGGCAGCTACATCTTTTGCACGTCGTCTTCTTCACCACTAGCACGACTACTTATCGATGGTTGCACGACGCCGTATCCACGGCAACCATCGGCATCGCTGTAATTTATCTTTGACTCACACTCTGTCTTCGATTTGAAAGTTATTATTATCAACTGCCAGTCACTGCGCTCCAGTCACGGTCTGCACGGCCACTACGGTCGTGGGTTCGAATCCCCCCTCGGGCATGGATATTTGTGCCGTCCTTAGTATAAGGTAGTTGATAAGTAGTTTGTAAGTTTAGGGACTGATGACCCCGTAGTTAAGTCCCGTAAGCTTAACAAACATTTGAACATTTTTGAAGATATTTCCTCGACAGACAACTTCCTTTTATTGTCTAATGCTTCAGTTATTCTTTACTATAGACATGGCAAGTATGTTTTACAGTTAACAAAGTGCAGTTTTATACCCATTATGGATTATTTACATACACATATACATTTCTTGTCTTATCTTCTACTGTATGACGTTCCTCATTGGTCTATGATGAGCTGATGCATCAGGCGATGGGCGGGGCTTTTCCTTTATAACGCACAGCATTCTCTGGCTGGTTCTAGACGCCGCACGCTCACCCCTTGAACATCTACAGCGAGGTATAATGTTTTAACTAATTTTTTTCAATCCAGTTTGTAAATTTATCGTAGCTACTAATGGTGTACCTGTTTCCCTCTTTAGCATATAGTCTTTTATTGTATTTTCAGAGATCTGAAGATGATCTAATCTTAGATCGAAACCGGTTACCTGTAATAATACATTGTAAAATTTTGCGAACTAGACTGTTATTTTTATCTTTAAAAAGAGAACCGCTCATGAGAGACTAACAGAGAGTGGGGACCAAATGTACTATTCTAATATAGCTGAAGTAATTGTCGAACGTTTTGGTACAAGAACGGATAACATTGTGTTGAAAACTATAAGGACATTTTACGAATCTGTTCCTAGGAGAGCCGCAACCGTTCTCAAAGCTAATGGTGATAGAGCTCCATAGCGTTAAATAAACGTTTTGTCAATGCTATGTATTCATTTTATTTGGCCCACACGCTGTACAGGCACCTGGTAGCCACTAGACTAGCATTCTGGAGGACGGCGGTTCAAATCCACCTCCGGACGTCCAGATTTAGGTTTTCCGTGATTTCCCCAAAGCACAGTCGATTTCCTCTCCCGTTTCCACACCCAAAAATCTGAGCGTGAGCTCCGTCTAATAATGACCACGCTGTCGTCGGTACATTATTCCGTAAGCTTTCATGTTCCTTTTTCTTATACAGGGACCATTTCATCAAAGTCTAATCATGGAAAAAGAAAACATCGTCACTTACATTTTTATCCCTCAACGTTGTGGCTGTCTCAAGTGAAACAAACTCACAGCCGAGTTTTATGGTCCACTTTAGATTTTCCTGCAGTTTTACGATTTTTTAAGTTTTTAAATTATTTGACCGATAAAAAACACACATTTAAGTAATATATGTATATTTAATCAATATATACAGGGTGAGTCACCTAACATTACCGCTGGATATATTTCTTAAACCACATCAAATACTGACGAAACGATTCCACGGACCGAACGTGAGGAGAGGGGCTAGTGTAATTGATTAATACAAACCATAAAAAAATGCACGGAAGTATGTTTTTTAACACAAAACTACCTTTTTTAAATGGAACCCCGATAGTTTTGTTAGCACATCTGAACATGTAAACAAATACGTAATCAGTGCCGTTTGTTGCACTGTAAAATGTTAATTACATCCGGAGATATTGTAACCTAAAGTTGACGCTTGAAACCTCCGACGTTCAGTTGCGTGTTGTAACAAACACGGGCCACGGTCGGCGAGCAGCATCTGCAGGGACATGTTTACGATGACGACCGTGTTTACGAGTGTGGCTGTAGTGCACTGTTGTGGTTTGGTCTAGCTGTCGCAGTGCCCGCATGTAGCGCTTGCTGCTATTGTTATTCTGCATTAATCTATGCACGCAGACTAACTGTAGTAGACTGTGTTACCAGACGTCTGTGATAGTGTAGTGTTGTAGGAACTGTGACCATGGTGTATTTGAACTCTGAAAAGGCGTAGATGATACTCATCTATGGCGAGTGTTGAGAAAACGCAGCTGAAGCCTGCAGGGTGTATGCAGAACGGTACCCGGACAGAGAGCATCCAACGTGCCGCACATTTCTGAACATCTATCGCCAACTGTATGCAACAGGTATGGTCGTAGCAGGCAAACTGTCCGTAACAGGCCCTTCACAGGAGAATCGGGTGCAGTTGGTGTGTTAGCTGCTGTTGCCGTGAAATCACACAGGAGTACACGGGTCATTGCGACAGCCGGTGGACTGAGTCAAAGTAGTGTCATGCGCATACTGCAACGTCATCGCTTTCACCCGTTTCATGTGTCGCTACTTCAGAAATTACGTGGTAATGACTTTAATCATCGAGTGCAATTCTGTTAATGGACATTAACAGAGAATGCGTTGCAGTTCTACCTGTTTACCGATGAAGCGGGTTTCACAAACCACGGGGCAGTGAATCTACGGAACATGCATTACTGGTCCGTGGACAATCCTCACTGGCTCCGACATGTAGAGCGGCAGCGACCGTGGACTGTAAATGTGTGGTGTGGAATCATTGGCGACCACCTCGCTTCATTGCAGGAGCCCAAACAGCTGCAACATACATCGCGTTTCTACAGAATGATCTGCTAACGTTGCTCGAAAATGTCCCACTGGAAACGCGTCGACATATGTGATATCAGAATGATGCTGCACCTGCACATTCCGCAATTAACACTAGGCTGACCCTTGACAGGATGTTCGACGGGCGTTTCATAGGACATGGAGCACGCATAAATTGGCCAGTCCGTTCTCCTGATCTTACACCTCTGGACTTCTTTCTGTGGGGTACTTTAAAGGAGAAGGTGTACCGTGATGTGCCTACAACCACAGAGGATATGAAACAACGTATTGTGGCAGCCTGCGGCGTGTACGACATTCATTACACCATAGATTGCAATTGTGTGCATCAAATGATGGCCACCGCTTTGACATGTATTGGCCCGACATGTCGGTACACACTCTATTCCACTCCGTAATTGAAAACGGAAGCCACGTGTGTACGTGTACCTCACCCCTCATGGTAATGTACGTGTGCGTCAGTGAAAAAGACCAATAAAGGTGTTAGCATGTGCACGTAATGTGCTGTTCTAGTCTCTTCTGTACCTAAGGTACATCACCGTTCCCTTTGGATCCATAGTTAATTCGGTGCTCTACGATACACACGATCGAACAGCGGAGCAGTGGTACTCAAGCGTCAACTTTAGGTTACAATATCTCCGGATGTAATTAACAGCCGGCCGCGGTGGCCGAGGGGACTGAGGCGCTTCAGTCACGGTCTGCACGGCCACTACGGTCGGGGGTTCGAATCCCTCATCGGGCATGTATATTTGTGCCGTCCTAGTTCGTAAGTAGTTCATAAGTAGTTTGTAAGTTTAGGGACTGATGACCCCGTAGTTAAGTCCCATAAGATTTACAAACATTTGATTTTTTTTGTTTGTAATTAACATTTCACAATGCAAGAAACGGCACTGATTACGTATTTGTTTATATGTTCTGATGTGCTAACAAAGCTAACGGGGTTCCATTAAAAAAACGTAACTTTGTGTTAAAAAAACATACTTCCGTGCATTTTTTTATGGTTTGTATTAACCAATTACACTAGCCCCTCTCCTCACGTTCGGTCAGTGGAATCGGTTCGTCAGTATTTGATGTGGTTTACGAAATATATCCAGCGGTAATGTTAGGTGACTCACCCTGTATATAATCAACATAATGTTATATTTAATGATATCTTGAGATATGTAAAATTGAGGTGATTGTACGTATATTTCACTCTGCAGCAAAAACTACACATCGCAAACGAATAGTGTTTGTATGTGGTAGTGGGTATCAGTCTCCCATTGTGCATTCTTACACTGTAAGAATGAGCAAATTTTCTATATTCCCATCCCTAAGAGGTTGAAATAGGGGCTGAAATTTTTTTTAAAGTATGTGCTATTACCGTATTTTTGCAGCAAGAAATACAAAACTTCGGATTTAGATTTTCGATTGAAATTTTGAAAACATGTGTTTCGATATATTTGGAAATTCGACCACTAAGCGGGTGAACTGTGGGAAATTATTTTAAGGGTGCTACTAAGACTATTTTTATGCTAGAACTGCAAATATTTGGATTTGAAACCATGGTATAGAATTTAAAAATAAACTGTGTTTCGGGACGTTCCGAATTCTGCCATCAATGGTGCAATATAGGGAGACAAGTTGTATCAAAATACTTCATTAGGAAAGCATTTTTAAAGCTATATCTATGAAAATTTATATTTAGAAGTAGAAAAAACTAATGCGGACCATCCAGTCTACGCAAAATACTGACCATCCAGTCTACGCAAAATAAAAAATATAATGCCTAACATATTTATGTTGTTGTTGTCTTCATGCACACACTTTATTCAAAACGTAAACTTCACAGCAGATGTTCAGATTTAGGTTATTAGATGTGCTATATGCTTGCCCTCTGTGGTAATATGTGGCATAGAGGAATGGAGAAATTCTGCATGACCTGCTGAAGTATCTGAACATGCTGCGGATTACCTCCTGAATGGCTGTTTTCACCTCAACAATGGTTTTCTGGTTATTGCTGTACATCTCGTGTTTCATGTATCCCACAATCCGGAGAACATGGCCGCTGCCTGGCCTTTGGGTACTCAAAATTCCCCTCCAGGACATCAAACACTCTCCTCCTACGATGGAGCTCCCTCTTGGCTGAACCACATCTTGTGGATATCAGGGTCACTCTGAATAATGGGATTGAATTTATCCTTCGAAACCTCCACTTGCCGTTCCGTAATCATCCATGCCACCAAGGAAAGACGCACCGGTTGTTTCGTGACACAGTCCCCCGTTGAGGGCGAACAGTCTTCCCGATCGCCATTGCGAAATTTGGTTTCCCTTCACCCAAATGCGTCAACTTTGATTACTGACGAACCCATCTAAACGAAAGTGCGATTCGTCACTAAACCAAACTTCATTCATATGGCCGGCCGCGGTGGCCGAGGGGACTGAGGCGCTCCAGTCACGGTCTGCACGGCCACTACGGTCGTGGGTTCGAATCCCCCCTCGGGCATGGATATTTGTGCCGTCCTTAGTAGTAGCTAGTTCATAAGTAGTTTGTAAGTTTAGGGACTGATGACCCCGTAGTTAAGTCCCATAAGCTATACAAACATTTGATTTGATTTTCATTCATATGCGCATTCGCATACTAATTCCCACCATGCCCCGTGGCCCCGTGGTTAGGCGTGTAGTTTGAAAGTCCTAACGCAAACCTTTCAGAAGTTGATTGTTTCGTTTTATATTTCTACACATAAAAGGCAATGTCCTGACTGACTGACTGACTGACTGACAGAATCATCATCTCCCAGCCCAAACCACTGAAGATAGAAACTTGAAATTTGTAGAGGGTATTGATCTTACTGTGTAGGCGTCATTTAAGAAGTGATTTTTTCGATATTCCGTCCGTAAGGTGGTGAAATAGGGGATGAAACTTTTTTTTGTTTTTTTTTGAAGCTAGAACTACAAAATTTCGGATATTAATTCAGGGTTCGAATTTAAAAGACTCATGATTCGCCCTTTCTTTCGAATTTAAACCAATAATCGGGTAAAATAGGGGACGCAAAAAATTCAATTTCAAAAATATGTTTCCATTATCTCAAATGTTAAGCTACAACTACTAAACGTCGAATATGGAATCTTCGTCAGGATAAAAAAAAAAAAAAAAAAAAAAAAAAAAAAAAAAAAAAAAAAAAAAAAAAAAAAAACACGATTTTCAGTATTTTGGAAAACTCAACAAGTAAGAGGATAAAAATTCTTTTTGAGAACACGTTGCTATTAAGAAAATTTTGAACCTAGAGGTGCAAAAATTGATGTTTGTATTGTATGTTTCAGTATTTTTGAAAATTCAACCATCAAGAGATTTAAATTGGAGTAGGGATGTTTTCCGAAAATCTTTTGCTATTAAGGCAAATTTGATGCTACAACCACATAAATTGGTATATGTTTTCTCGGTCATAATTAAAAATGTACGTGTTTCGGTATTTTGAGAAAATTAATCATTTAGGGGGTGAAATAGGGGATGAAACATTTTTTTTAAATACGTTGTTACTATGCCAATTTTCAACCCAGAATTACAAAAAATGATATTTGGATACTTTGTTAGAATTTAAAAGACACATGTTTTTTTTTTTTTTTTTTTTTTTTTTCTAAATTCAACTATTAAGGGGTGCCATATGGGATGACAAGTATCAATATCAAATGTTCAAATGTTTGTAAATTTTAAGATACTTAACTACGGGGTCATCAGTCCCTAATGCTTACAAACTAATTAAACTAACTTAAACTAACACTTTATTCCTAACTATTTTAGCAATATTGCTGTTATTCTTAATGTTGACTTTCTTCTAAATTTAATGCACACTTTAAGAGACGATCTCCACATATGCTACAATGTCAGTTATGTTAACATAGATTTTAATTTACTAATATTTGATATGTAATGTGTTTCACCCTGTTCACTTACAAATTAAACTATAAAGAGTTTCGGAGGCCACTGATTACGTAAACGTAAGTCTACATGGCAACAGCTGATTTTTTTGCAATTCCAACAAATGTCATATACAGAGACCGAGTATTCTGTGTGTTGTATCTTTGTTTACCATCTTTGAGAACCTAAGCAACAGCGTCTTTGTCGACGCCTATCAACAGTTTAACTGATGATGGCCTAATAAGCCGAAAACTAGTTCGTAAATAAACAAAAAATTAATATAACGGAAACAGTTTGTTTGTTTCGAACCTTAAATATCGGAGTGTTCTACCAAGAAGTTAAATATCAGGTTGATACCTCCACTCGTTCGTATACATGAAAGAGATCTTAACAGTCGGATACACAGAAAGGGAGGCTGACGGACAAGAAACTCTACTATCGATTCGCTTTTACCATCTGATATACAGAAAATTAAGAAATCATTTCAAAAATTCTGATATGTCAGTAAGATTTGTTGTTAATTGCAGGACAGTAGCTAATAAAATGCGTGACCCTGGATTCACGCAGCGCTGCTCTTGTGAGCCGGCCTGTACGTGCCAAACAGGCAGAACAGGGCTCTGCAGGCCAGGCCAGCGCGTTTTGCTTTAGTTTTTTATTTGAATCGATACTGCAAACATACGACAGTCGCGTTCACATTCCAAATCCCGCTCTTGTTACTGGTACGCGACCCTGATAATGATGAATGCGACCGGACTCCATCCCACGTACATTTAACCTCACACGGTCTCTGCCAGAAGAAAAGACACGCTATTAATGACTCTCAAAATGATGCACTAATTGATTAATAATAATAACAGATTCTAATGGAAATAAAATCATTTTCTCTCCTAGATTAACAACTTGTTTCAATGTTCACGTATTTAAAACGGAATATCTGAATTTCTATGCAAAATAAGTTCAACAATAGATCCAGAGACACTTAAGATCATGTTCGTTAACATTAGCGACGGACTATCATCAATATTCTATTGTGTACTCCTTGTATAATATGTTCAAATTACACCTTTTCTTTAGTAAGACCACGACAATGTTGCAATATTCCACAATATTTATTGTTTAGTGCAAACTAGTTTTCAGCTGTTACGCCATCATCAGGTACGGAGGTTACTATAAACAAACGTCAAGGCAACGAGTTTACGACATGTGCATCAAAGAATCACATAGGTCAGCAAAAGGTAAACGTTGTTAGGAAGGTATATTAAGAAATGGCTCAAAATTATTAATTATTGACTAAGTAGCTAAGAGAAGAAAGTGACAGTTTGAAAAATAAATTAAATGATATTTTTTTTACAAAAATTAGCGATAATTTCGAAAAGTTAATAACATGAAAATTGGTACACGGTTGTTTGGTTGTTAAAGAAGGTTACATGTAACAATTAGGCCTAGGGGTTGGTGGTCAGTGATCAAGTGAAATTAAACACCATAAAGGAAGACGTAGCACAGACTTCAACGATGGGCGTTGTTCACGATCCATTATAAAGCAACGGCACTCCAACGCCGAAGCTCTCTCCACGTTACCTACGGGCCCGGACCGGAATTCGATGCTCAGGAACTGCTTGTGTTTCAGGTTGACGAGGAACTCGAGGAAATTGTTCACTCCTTCGCAGTAACCAGCGCCCAGGTAGCGAAGGCCACAGCCAGCGACGACGTCCTTCGCCAAGTGGGGCCTACGTTCACCACGGATGGCCGCAGCGCCTGCCATCCCGCACTAGGGGCCTCATCCACCAATTCTTAAACATTCGCTATGAACTACAGCTTGTGGAGGGTCTGCTTTTAAGCATGGACCAACAACCACGACCCCGCGTTCGATATATATGTAACATCCGTCTCTTTGATCACATCTCACCATCTTATATGCAACTATCCTGGCTCCGTGCTGACAAGCGCAGAGATTTTCATACACTCTGTTTCCTCTACTCTCTTATCAACGTACACTGTCCCTCATATCTTTCCTCGACCTTAACACTCTTATCTGATCAGCATAACAGAACTACTCGTTCGTGTCAGAGCAAAACCCTTTCTGTCCCTATCCATCACTCAGCCGGTTTCTCAAAATCCTTTTCAGTAGCAGGAACGAGGCTCTGGAATCATCTACCTCAGTATATCAGAGAACTGAATAACACTGCCAGCTTCAAACGACAGTTAATGGATTATCTACTGAAGCAATAATTACGCCAGTCTTTAATACCCTACGGTCCAGGTACGTCACATCCATTCCTCCTCCCAGATATTCTGTTACTGCCATTGCTCTCGCCAGGTACAGATTTCTTAACTTCCTTTTGTCAGAATTCGCCTTGCCTTAACCAGTCTCGATTCAAAAGTACATCCTGTATCTGCTAATATCAATGTCGTTACACCAACAGCAGCAGAAGGTGTCTCAGTGGTACTACTAGTATTAATCCTATTAGAATTAAGTCAATACCTTTTATTTTACATCCTTTTACATGTAGTTAACTTTTATAAATTATGTTATTAATTGCTTATCTGTACAAATCATTGGTATGTTATAGGTAACTCAAATGTAAAAAATTCTGTATGTGTAAAACCCTGGTCCGATGTAAGAGAGGGTCTGATGGCCCTAATCTGATCAGGCTAAATAAATAAATAAATAAATAAATAAATAAAATAGTAGTCCCGGCTTCCCTCCGCCCACCCATCCTTACCCTGCTTCACCAGGGACATTGGGGTATTTCCAGCACGAAGGCATTGGCTCGTCGTCATGTCTACTGGGCAGGTATAACACGGGACATCGAGCACCTGATGCGGACATGTACGCAGTGTATCTCACAGCTCCCAGAATCCCGCCAAACCTTCACCCCCTGGCCTGCCGCTGCCTCTCCTTGGGAACACACCCATTTAGATTTTGCTGGACCCTTCCACAATACTCACTGGCTGGTGGTCACGAATGCATATTCTCATTACCCGTACATAGTGAAATGTAGCTACATCACTGCCAACGCCACTATCAAGGCGCTATCCAAAATCTTCGCCATTGAAGGCCTCCCGCGAACAATAGTCACAGATAATGGACCTTAATTTCGGAGCAGTGATTTCCAGTGTTACTGGCACCACTCCCTTTCATCCCCAACGGTGAAGCAGAACGCCTTGTCCGTAGCTTCGGCCCAAATGCGAAAGTACCTTGAGACCAATTCCGCTGATAACGCTCTTATTAGGCTTGATTCCATAGGGAAATATGTGCTCCACGACTGTATTTGGCTTGTGGGAATTTTTCAGCAATCAGTCGTAAAATATTTATTTACTGGTAGATCCAGATTTGGACCACTGTGTGGTCATTGTCAATGCTGAGAAAGATTGAAATACTTAAAACATTTCCATGTTAGAGGTTGCGTTCGTACGGGTCCAGTACGGGTTGCTAGAACCAAACGACACAGCGCCTGCTTGACCGACAACACCGGTCCACAGGTTGCCAGCCCGGCAGGCGCCAGACCGTGAAGCGAAGCCAGAGTCTCCATAGGCCATCCTTCGTGAAAAGCGCCGACTCTTTCCATTCTTTCTTAGTACCAATGACAGGGCCATAGTAAAACATCTCTGGCAAGTCCAACGACGTGTCCTCCTACTCCCTCCCCACGGACTCACTGCTTTCCATGTCTCCCCAATCTGCTCCGCGCGCTCCCTTCCTGTCCCGTGCGCTATTTCCCCTCTCCCAGAGCAGGTACGCTTTGCGAAAGAGCTGGCGACATTTTAAGTAGGTTTGTGTATGTAATACAGTGCTACTCGTCACTGCTTCTGTGTGGTTTTATACTGTTGCGCCCGCCGTGTACGGGAGTAAAATCGAGCTGATCTTTATCGACATGTCTCCAGGAGGTGTTAGTTGGTGTTTTTATTTTTATTTCTTTTTTTTTTTTTTTTTTTTTTTTTTGTCATCCATAAATATCATTTGTACACCTTGGTTCATTTGAACTTTCTGCATGTCATTTGAAGTTCCTCTTACGAGTGTTTTACATATCATCACAAAACTGCGCCTTTTTTTAATTGTTAATTTTGCCACATTATTTTCACTCCGTTAATTCGAATTTTCAATGCTATAAAAACGTGTGGCTGAAGAGCGGAATGTTACGCTGTTGGCAACCTACCCAGTAGAGGCATAAAAAAATAAAATTAAAAACGTTTCTAAGTGTCTCTGATAATTTATATAAAATGGAATAGATACATGATTTCTCTCCTTTGTTGCTCATGAAAGCACAAATTTACAAGTTAAACGACAATAACCAAGATATTATGAATTTGTTTTCCAGATTGTAGCGTACACCAGTGTCCCTAACACCCAGTTATACGTCCTCTTGGACTGATACCTGCCTATTTTGGAATGAGCTCTCAGTATTCCACAAAATATATATTGGGGCATTCCACTGTAAAATCGGCATCTCCGTAAGAAAAATAGTGTTGTGGACACCTGTAAGGCACGTGTCCTGTCTTCCGGAAATTCTTAACACATCGCACACTGCGATGATAGCGGCCCTTGACCATTACTTCCTCCCGCTCACAGTCTTGACGTATACGTCCGCTTCTTTAGGGAATACAGTAAGGCTGCGAGCGAGAGAAAGTAACGGGCACGGTACTGTACCAGAGAAATGTGTGATGTGTGGAGAGGATTGTGCCTTGATAGCTTAATTGCTTACGGCGACCCCGGCTTTGAATCCCGGTCCAATACAAATTGTCAACATCGCCACTGAGTATATTTCAGTGCCCTACAAGTGCCGAGATGAGTGAATATTTCGAATTGCTGAGAACCTGATTAGGTACGCAGATTGATTCTCGACGGGTTCGCTGTTGGAGGAAAGTGGAATACCACATCGGAACCCAATTATTGCACAAAGTGGTGTGAGGGTACCTAAGTACCCAATTGCTTATTATGAATGAACTAGCTTTATATTTATTAGTAAAAGTAATTAAATATGGTTATCAGAGTGTAAAGTAATATATATATATATATATATATATATATATATATATATATATATATATATATATATATATATTGGTTGATTTGTTTATTTTATCATGTCCACGGTATTCCACATAGCTTTCATTGGCAAAGTAGGCGGCAAAGAAGTTATTGAGCCATACGACCACTGAATACCGCGGCCAAGGAGTTATAGTCTATATATAGAGTTATAGTCTATATATATTCTGATGTTGTGAATATTGTTGGTGTTGATTTTGGAAAAATTACCGAAATAAATGAGACTGAACTTGGCAAACATCAAATTTATTTTGAAGGTGCAATAAAAAAGTAAAATAAGAACATTATATTCCAATTTGGTAAGTAAAACTTTCCACAGGAGAAGAAAGAAGACTGTGGAAACGACAAGGTTTCCAAATTTGTCAAGAAAACAAGGGAATTTATTAAAAACTATGCGGAACCCTAGCAGTTCCCGATATCGAAGATGATCCGTGATTACTTTCACCACTCGAACCACTCTTCATTTAACATGTACGGATGAATCGGCAAGCTTTACAGCAGTAAGGTATCGCGTCGAGATCTCGTGTACTCATGTACGGGGGTTGCGAGGTATTGTGGACCCAGACTTCGCATAGATGGACGATAACGCATGACCTCACATAGGTTTCCTTAGAAACGGACGAAATTTCACGCATGGTGTTGTCTGAGTGCTCTCTCGATTTCAATCCCGCAGAACATGTCTGGGATGCACTAGGGAAACGGTTTACAATACGCTGCCATTCATCAAATACTCTCCAAGCCACTGAATCTGCTCTTTAGGAGGAATGGCCTCAAGGTGATCTTCATTACATAATTTGCAGCAGATCTCTTTGTTACCAGGTGTGTTTAGCTGCTAGAGATTGTCACAATTTATACTGAACTGATTAACTCGTTGTCAGAACGTGTGCAGATTTACGCGGGAAACACGAAGAAAATATTCCGACTGAAACATAATTTGCGGCCTAAACGGAGACTGTACGAGAATATTCGGCTCCTCTCTTACTTTCAGCTGGACCGAAACTTACGTAATCAAGTTAAAATTTCGGTAAATTTACGTTAGGCATCACTGTTGATGTTGCGGTCTTCAGTCCGGAGACTGGTTTGATGCTACTTTCCTGAGCAAACCTCTTCATCTCCTCATAACACCTTCAACCTACATCCATTTGAATCTGCTTACTGTATTCATCTCTTGGTCTCCCTCTGCGATTATTACCTCACACACTTCCGTCCAACGCTAAATTCACGATTGCACGCTTGCACTGTCGTCTCCATTTTTTTGTTTTTGTTTTTTTGTTTTTTGCAGGAGAAGAATAACATTTTTGTGAACTTATTTGGAACATTTAGCTATACATTGGACATACTCATGGTAGCGTCCATCAGCTATAATGCATCTGTTCCAACGTTCTTTCCATTATGTAAATGCAATTCGGTATAATTCTTGAGACTGACTTTTACAACATCGCCCAGGTGGGCCTTAAGACGACCAAAGAGGAAAAAATCAGACAGGGCCAAGTCCGGACTGCGGGGAGGATGACGAACAACTTTCCAACCCATTTTCCTGATTTTCTCCTGCGTCATAGGGGCTGTATCCAGTTTGGCATTGTCATGGTGATGAGCTGACCTTGAAGCTGTGATCTGTGGATCTTGATGGCATTTCGCAGCTTGTCCAATGACAAACAGTTACGGTCCTGGTTAACGGTGGTGCCAGGTTCCAAAACATCAATGAAAATGGCACCACGTTGATACCAGAAGGAGGAGGCCATCACCCTTAGTCCTCCTGTTCGTGAAAGTCTTGGTTTCTTCTTCCCAGTAGAACCGAGATGGATTGGGTTTTGCTCTCAGATTCCGACTAAAACAACCATGTTTCACCCTGGGTAATGACGCCGTCAAAACACTGTTTTCACTCTACAGTAAAGGTCTTCATGAGTCTCTTGCACAAATTTTCCTTATCATTTTTATTTCTCTTGTCAATACCTAACCTAGCCTAATCTTACCTAACTTAACCAGGCAGCCAACTTGCACAGATTTTTTCATACCCTAGTTACTCTACCAGTGGTACCACACTACCCAGTGACAAACGAGTCATTTCAGCAAACAGCCGTGTCGTCCTACATCTATAATTATGGACGATTTGTTGAATGGTTTCGTTATTCACATCAGTCACTGCCGTCAATGACCTCCTGCATCGTGGAAAGTTCATCAAAGAGAAATCACCTTCTTTAAATCTCTGCAACATCATTGGATACTGCTGCGATCCACTGTGACTTCCTCATAAACAGCGAACAACTTCCTGTGAATCGATGTGGCAGAGTCATCGCCGATCTTGAATAGGAAATCCATTGCCGACCGTTGTTGCAACCTGATATATACTTCACGGTGCATTATGGCTCACCTGTAAATAAAAGAAAATATTTTTATAACGAAAGTAATGTCTGTGGGAAAGAGATTTACACAGATTTAGTGTCAAATAGGAGGAACAAAGTTAGTACAGGTAGAGAGTTTCAAGTACCTAGGATGTATTTTCTCACAAGATGGCAACATAGTGGAAGAGCTGGAATCGAGGTACAGGAAAGCTAATGCAGTGAGTACTTAACTAAGATCTACTGTCTTCTGCAAGAAGAAAGTCAGTACCAAGACTAAGCAGTGCACCGCTCTGTCTTTCGCCCAACTTTCTTGTATGGGAGTGAAAGTTGGGTTTATACAGGTTACCTTATTCACAAGGTAAGTAATAATAGATGGGAACAATGGCAGCAGGGTGTCCATAATGACGAAATCAAAGAAAAACTGGGACTGAACACCGTAGATGAAGCAGTAAGGGCAAACAGATTGAGATGGTGGGGTCATGTTACACGCATGGGAGAAGCAAGGTTACCTAAGAGATTCACGAGCTCGGCAGCGGAGGGTAAGAGGAGTCTATGTAGACCAAGAAGAAAGTACTTAGATTCGGTGAAGAATGATTTTGAAATAAAAGGCATAACATCAGACGAGGGATCAGTGTTAGCTTTGAGTAGGGGATCATGGTGGAAATTTATTAGAGGTACTATGCTCCAGACTGAACGCTGAAAGGCATAATCAGTCTCTAATGATGATGATGATGAAGAGCAACTTATAGCTAAATGTTCCAAGTAATGTTCACAAAAAAGTCAATCTCCTCTGGCAAAAAAAGAAAGAAAGAAAGAAAGAAAGAAAAATATAAAATAAAATAAAAAAATAATAAATAAATAAAAAATAAAACAAATAAAAAATGACTATGCAGAACGTTTTGAATGCCGTTTGTACATCAGGGGCAAAATTACGGTAACAACGGAGCTCCAAATGTTCAAATTTTTGTAGAGGTTATGGGACTTAACTACGGGGTCATCAGTCCCTAAGCTTAGTAACTACTTATGAACTAGCTGATACTAAGGACGGCACAAATATTCATGCCCGAGGAGGATTCGAACCCCCGACCGTAGTGGACGTGCTGATCGTAACTGTCGCACAGCAGTGCACTTTTTTTTTTTTTTTTTTTTTTTTGTTTTGTTTTTTTTTTTTTTTTTTTTTTTTTTCGGGTTCCAACCTTCCCTACAACCCGTCCTTCCGCTCACCAAAGTTGCCTTTTTCGGCGTCGGCTTCAATCGGACTTTTTTTTAAATTTTACTTATTTTAATTCTTTCTTCCATCTTGTACTTGCAAATAAAAAAAAATTTTGCGGAAGTTTCGTTTAAAAGTAATAATAATAAAATGTTTTGACGAATTTTCGTCTTTCTGCGCCTACGTATTTAGTAGCAAACATAATCTATTGTTCTTCTATTTACAATTGGAGAAAATAACTTTCTACTTCTTTTTCTATGGCCCTGCCCATCGTCGATTTCAAAGTTCGTCTTCTAGGTTTTGTTCGCAGTTGTTCGTGTCCGGTTGAGGTTCAGTTTCTTCAGGCTTTCTGTTATTCACTACTATTAAAATGCTTCCTTCTCTATCTTTGAAACACGTCAGTAGGCTGGAGCACAGAATGTACCTGTAATAATGATATACCTTGTTTGAAAACCAAAACTTTTTCTGAAATATAGCTCTTTTCTTCTAGAAAATTCCGTTTCACCAATAATAGTTCTTCATTTGTTCATTTTATTGTTTTTTGGGTTATTGTATTTATTTGTGCAATTAATGTTACTTTCATTCTATAAACTCCATTGTTAATGGTATTGTTTTATGTGCAATTTACATGATAGTTCTCGTAAGGAAATTAGCGCATTGATGATGATAATCCTTTATTTTCAGTAGGTTTTGGTGCTGGGTCCTTATGTATGTCCAAAAGCTTTGTTCGCTCTTTTCAGTGTTTTTCAGTATATAAAATACTGTATGTCCCCTTAACCCTAGAACGGTCGGGCTGGGTCTGTGAGACCCACTAGTTTCTATTTCAATGAATTTATATGCTTATAGTCGCTGATCTGACTCGAGCGCTCTGCTAGCTTCCTGAAACATGCAAAATAAAGCGTTAACATCATTAATAAGGTTTTAAATTGTTTAGACAATGTTCGGAAGTTCTCCAAAAATCGGGAGGGCCTGTCAGACCCAGCCCGACCGTTTAGGTTATTGATTTCTACCAGTGCGGGTCTATTTTTATTTGGTATTTCATCCAGTTTCAACTATTTCTGATGTCAATAATTTAAAATATAAAATTACAAGAGAAAGTGTTTCATACTGTGAAATTTTATATGATGATGATAATGAAATTGACGATTCAGACGCGGACACAGACTTCGAAATAAACAGTGATCATGATAGTAATAATGAAATAGGGGGGAAATAAGGGGAAGAAGCTATAAGTGGAAGGACAGCAAAACTAAATACTTCTGCAAAATTTGCAAAATGTAGTCGTGCTTGGTGCATGCAGAAATGGTTTGTGTCGTCTGTTACGAAAAGTGACGATTTTAGAGGACTATATCACACAAACTATTCATTATATCCACAATTTCGATTTAAGGAACAAAAATTCAACAAGCTTCTCAGTTCTACAAATTATTCTCATTTATATTTGTATTTCAATCTAGTTTACTTATACTTCCAGTGTGGTTACTTTTAATACTACGAAGAAGTATATTTTCTACTTTTTTATTTTACAACTATTGTGAAATTCAGAACGTTGAAATAATGTCCCTACAGCATTTGGTAGGACCTAAACAATATAAAACTTTGTCATTTGATGTAAATAAACTGTTTTGGCACTTGTCATAAGCATTTTAATTGTTGGGTCCCACAGACCCAGCCCGACCATTCCTGAAACTACAGTGAAACCTCTCAAACTCGAGACAATGTGGACTTAAAGGTTGTCGAGTTTTCAGGTTGTCAAGTTTTAGGGAACTTAAATATAAATAACTAGGAGTTGACTAAAAAAGCTTATTTAGAATATTAAAATTGTGCATTTATTGATTTATTATATACAATTATATATTTATATCAACATTTATAACTTATAATAAAAAAAAAAAAAAAATTGAGACAAAAGGCCTAGTAGAATCTGAAAATACAGTGTTCATTACAATTACTACTGAAGTTGTATATGCTGCTTATAAAAAGTTTATCACAGTTATGGGAAGTTTTCTGAACACTAGAAGAAAAGTGTAAAAGAAAACTTACTGAAGTCGTTTGAAAAACCCTGTGATTGAAGACTGCTTTTCTGTATCCACGGGGGACTGATGACCATTGTAGTTTTGTCCCCCTTAAACATCCAAATAACATCAACATCTGTATCCACACAGCTTCTTGCAGGTTGATCACAGAGTCGCCTGAGGAATAGAATCTCCATTCCAATCGCATTTTGCTGCTATGAGTACTGCAATGTGCGCTGAACGACCTTGGAAAACCCAGTAACCTAGTCTGAGTCTCTAGCGCACTCGGGCGACCTATGTACTGATGGAAAGCTTTGTTATGGGCGGTGAAAAAAATTATTAATTCAGCAGCCCTGTCAAGTTTTACGGAATGTCGAGTTTTCGGGAATCGAGTTTGAGAGATTCTACTGCATTTTTCGGCCGACCGTTCGAGGGTTAACCAATCCAGTCGGACACCGCGGCCGGCGAAAGAGGCCTACTATGTCGGATGCCGCGGCACGAGAGAGCGCCCGTTCTTCAGGTCTGGGCACAGTGACCGCCAGAGTGGCTCGTGGTTGGTGGCTAGGTTCTGCCGATTCTAGACGGTGGCTTACCCTCGTCAGCAGAGCCAAGACACCAAGGAGTGCCGATCGAACAGGCACGTGTCGAGAATATGCGTGCGGATAACGGCCTGATCAGCCAGGCTGAGCAAAATACGTGTGAAAGTTTTAAAATCGTGTTTCCCATTCCTATGCAGCTCAGGGACAGGTGTTTCCTTCGTACAACTCATTCCGTACCGAAGGCGACCGGAATTCATCCGCAACTTCACAAAGCTAGTTCCGGCCAAGGTGACGATTCGGCTAATTTCTGAAACTGCGACCGAATCCATATTTTGGCCGAAACCGAATATTCGGGCGGTTCTACCGTAATGCATATTGTAGTTGTTTCTTTCCGCTCTGAATTCTTAATATTGTTTCTGCTTCATCATCTCCTGTGTACACTGTTTTCGGAAAAATACACGGAAGCCCGCAAAATTTCCGTTTGTTTCTTTAATCTTAGACAAGAGTGCGATTAACTCAAAGTTGCAAGTAGAGCTGACGTCACACTTGCCCCAGTGGCGACTGGTGCTTCAGACGACTGGGGGTTCACTTCTTTCAGTGCCGCATCTTGCATCTTAATAGTGGCGCCGCCCCCCCCCCCCCCGCCACCCCCACCCTCTCGGCGTCCAAAGACACAATTCGGCGCACCTCTGCGAGCGGCGCCGGGGTTCCCTCTCCCCCACCCCCTTTAGATATATTTCCGTTAAAAATCTTTTTTTATTTCACACTTTTGTTCCAAGATTAAAGCTGAGTAATTTTGTCATTAAAAAATACTGTACGTTGTTCATTCTTCTTTTACAATAAACTAGCTGAAAACTCGGTGTTGCCCGGGTGTTTATGTATTTATTCCTGCCATTTTTCAGGTATATATTCATTTGTATAAGTGCTGTATGTCTGTAAAATCTCTTGGGAATACAAATAGTAGTAAAGAAGTAATAGATTAAAGCTTGATCCATGCTGGGGCGGTTTTTCATGAACGTTACCGTTTATGTGCTCACATATCATGAACTACGTGTCTTACTGTGATACAATTTAGAATGTACTCACAACTATATGCGTGTATACTGTCTGTAAAATTTCCTGCAGCTACAATTTGTAGTTTACAAATTATAAATTGTAACGTCATATCGAAAGCGGTATTTTTAGTCCATGAACAAAAGAACTTTACTGTTTATGTGTTCATATCTCATGAACTACGTGTCGGAATGTGATACAATTTCGAAGGTACATTCAGCTGTATGTGTGTATACTGTCTGTAAAATTTCCTGTCGCTACAGTTTGTAGTGTTCAAAATATAAATTGTAACGTCATACCGAGAACCGTAGTTTGACTCCATAAACAGCGGAAAGTAGTAAGCGAGAAACTTTTTTCCTTTCATCATTTTACTATGGTTGCCAGTGAGAAAATGTCTAATAATGGTATGAAATTATGTTTAAAGTTTGTTGGAAGTCGTTAAGTACTGTCATTCTCATACAGTGTATGTCGAAAGTCTCGCCGTATTATATGGCATTTTTTGCGGTTTCTATTGGTTATGACGGAATATCTTTTGAACCATGTGCCGTATGTGATTCTTAACCATGCAGAAATTGTTACCTCACGGTAAGAAATGTGCGAACCTAGTAAATAACAACTAAGTGATCGTCATGACAAAAGTTGTTTAATGTACAGGTAGAAATATCATATTTGTTAATATCTGAATTAGTATATCAATTAACTTCGGTGTATAAATATAACAAATGTAACGTGAAGTCTCTGTATATCCATCTCAGATGGACGACGGGATGACGGCGATATATTAATCTAGCAAATGAAAAATCTTCCGCCGTTATTTTGGTATGACAGTTGTCAGCTACATCTTGGAGTGAGCAGGTATACGCAGGATTATAAATGGATGGCTAGTTCTCGTATTATTGCATGGATCTTATAAGGGTCTGAAGATGAGATTATTGGAATCTCGAAACATGTAATTGATTAAAAATATTAAAAAATAACGGCGGAAGGTTTTTCATTTGCTAAATGTAACATTATTGTGAAAGGAGACAATAATCAATAATATAATAGACACAGGAGTACTATCATTTCCTCTTTCGTTACTTCCCTGTAGTTTCTCTCTCTTCAGTAATTAATGTCAGTTTTATTCTTTGGTATGTGGAACTTGGTACACATAATTACCTCATCTATCATATTATCATCTATCTTGAATGAGAGAGCTAGCGTCTTTGACCTCACGGCCCTTGCGTTGCATTTTGAACCAGGGAAGATTTTTATGATATTCTTTTTCAGTGTTATTGAGTGCTGCTTGTATGGCGTTTTAGTCCACAGAGAGGTACCGTCTTCAATATCAGATTCATTGCGTCTGAAATCTTGTTCGGGATCGGAACTAGGATTTATATTTGAATAATAGTATGCTGTTAATGATTTGATGAGGACTCTAGACAAAAATCACTGAGATCTTCATTACTTGTCAAACGAAGTGTATATCTTCACCTGTTAGACCCATACTATGTCTACGAGACCTGAAGAGAAATTATGTAGTAGAATAACTCATTTTATCATTGTGTAAGGCTTAAAAAGGGTTAAAAACGAGATTGACGGAAACTGCAGCATGGCTAATCAGGAGAAATTAGAGGACAATTTATTGAGAGTTAAACTTCTATTTACGAAATAAATTTAAACTTTAGAGCATTCTAATATGTAGAGTAAAATTTAGAAAATAAATATTTACTAGAAACTGCCAAAAATCCATTTGCAAGAAAAACTAGACGTAAGACAAAAAAATTCAAATCTACTTACATGACAGGCAGCGCGGTGCAAATCTGCTACCAGTGATGCACTCCATAACAAAACTTATTTTGGGTGGACACAGCCGGGCACTAGGAACTCAGAACCTTCATTGACATCATTGTTAAGGCTAAATTGACGAATAGCTAAAGCGGAAATATGTTGTGACCACAGTGAGCATTTAAAGAAAAGTGGTAGCATATTTGTGCCAGCGGTGCCGCTCGAGAGTTAAGTGACTGTAACAAAACGAATTTGTTACGATGAAGAGACAAGCTACCGTCGGGTGACATGACACAGTAAGCAGCACCCACTCCTAACCTTACGAATGCGCAAAGACTGCTCTCCCCCACCTGCATGGAAACAAATATTTGTCACAACGAATAGTAAAAATGTCATTTACTCGTAAAATCGCGACATAGTCGCAAAAACGTCCAAAGGTATGTGACAAGTAACACTACAAAAGCTATTGTTGTTCCCGTATCTGTTTTAAAAAAGATTGGGTTTAAATGAAGTTGGTTGTAGTCGGTCTCGAACAAAATGTTCAAATGTTTCTATAGCTTATGGGACTTAACTACGGGGTCATCAGTCCCTAAACTTACAAACTACTTACCAACTACCTCATACTAAGGACGGCACAAATATCCATGCCCTAGGGGGGATTAGAAACCCCGACCGTAGTGGCCGTGCAGACCGAGACTGAAGCGCCTCAGTCCCCGCGGCCACCGCGGCCGGCGGGCCTCGAGTCCACTAGCTCCAACGACGCAACGGGATGCCGCTAACCACACGGCTATTCTTGCTAGATGAAGAATACTGACTTCATTATTATTCATGATTGAATCTTCTGAAGGCTTTTACAGTTTATGCGTCTTTAATTTATTGTTATAAGACACTTTACCAAATATGACGTGTTTTTGATGAATCTTCAATGCACAAAAAAACAAACTTGAAGGGCGGATGTTGGCTTCATGGAGTATTTGAGGAGGCTGTGTATAATGAGTACAACAACGGGGAAAGAATGGCTCCTTGAGGTACTCCAGCCACAGGTTCAAAAATTCAAATGTTTGTATCGTCTATGGGACTTAACTACGGGGTCATCAGTCCCTAAACGTACAAACTACTTATGAACTACTTACGAACTAGGACGGCACAAATATCCATGCCCGAGAGGGGATTCGAACCCCCGACCGTAGTGGCCGAGCAGACAGTGACTGGAGCGCCTCAGTCTCCTCGGCCACCGCGGCCGCCAGCCACAGGATCTACATCTACATCTACATGGGATACTCTGCAAATCACATTTAAGTGCCTGGCAGAAGGTTCATCGAACCACAATTATACTATTTATCTCCCATTCCATTCTCGAATAGCGCGCGGGAAGAAAGAACACGTGAATCTCTCTCTTGCAGCTCTGATTTCTCGTATTTTATTCTGATGATCATTTCTACCTATGTAAGTGGGAGTCAAAAATATTTTCGCATTCGGAGGAGAATGTTGGCGATTGGAGTTTCGCAAGTAGCCCACGCCGTAGAGATAAACGCCTTTGTTGCTGCAAAACTCCAAAAATGGACGGACAAGCGTAGTGTATGCAGTTTCTTTTGTAGTTCTGTTGCATGTTTTAAGCGTTCTGCCAATAAAAGGCAGTCTCTGGTTCGCCTTTCCCACGACATTATCTACGTGTTCTTTCCAATTTAAGTCTGAAGTAATAGTAATTCCTAGGTATTTTATGGAGTTTACAGCCTTCACATTTGATTGATTTATCTTCTAAACAAAGTTTAACAGATTTCTTTTCGAACTCATGTGGACGACTTCACACTTTTCATTATTTAGAGTCAATTGCCAATTTTTACACTATAGTGATACTTTATTCAGATCTTTCTGCAGTTGGTTTTGATCTTCAGATGATTTTACTAGACGGTAAATGACGGCGTCATCTGCAAACAACCAAAGAGAGCTACTTCGATTTTCCCCTAAATCGTTTATGTAAATAAGGAACAGCAGAGGACCAATACCACTACCATGTGGAACGCCAGATATTACTTCTGTTTTAGTCGATACCTTACCTTCGATTAGTACGAACTGTGTCCTCTCTGACAGGAAATGCCCTATCCAATCGCAAATTTGGGGTGATATACCACGACCACGCAATTTGATTAAAAGTCTTTTGTGAAGTACAGTGGCAAAAGCCTTCTGGGAATGCTTCGCATGAACGATATTTTCTAAATCCGTGATGATCTTGTTTGTTTATTTAGGTTTTGTTTTTTCACGATCAGCTTTTTCCTGGGGCTTCACTGAACCTGTGAACACATAGGACGCTCCTCCGTTTACTCTGCAACTTATTCCCTTACTGATTAATACAGTTTAGTTTGAGGCAACTACCAAGGGGCAGCAGCACACGTGTCTGAGTTATGCAAAGAGCCGCGAAAAGTACTGGCAAACTTCCGACAACGGTCGCTGTAAGTCGGGGCAACCTGCTGCTGACAGCCGCGGCCACGGATTCGGAGTTGCAAAGTTCGCCGCAAGTGGTGGCGTTGGCGCCCCTTCAAAGGACTGCCGCGTAGAGCTTCCAGGAAACGAGTTAGGGCGGAACTAGCGGCGCTAGCTGCGCAGACCGACAGCTGAAACGGCAGCGCGGCACGCGAGGCCCGCGCGTGGGCGGGCCGTGAGAACGGCCGTCCGGTGACAAGGGCCCACGGCACAGCGTTCTGTCGGTCGTCACATTCACGCAAACTGTTGAACCTGCGGTAGCGTAATACTTGGAAGTCAGTTCATTAGTGGGTTACGATAAAAACAAAATTCGTACATGGTAACCATGTGATAGTATAAGGTGGGCAGTGGTGGTGGATAAATATTTTTGATTAAAAATTGAGAATAAAATGGTTCGTTAATGATTTTGACTCGAAACACACTGGTAAAATATCAATTAATAGAAATAAAGAATCCCTGAGACGGATTTACGTGTCAAATATGTCAAAGACATTATTGATAGATCTGAAGCATTGAATTAAAATTTGTGGTGCGGCCGGGAATCGAACCCGGACCTCAATGCTTACTAGGCATGGAGGTCCGGGTTCGATTCCCGGCCGCACCACAAATTTTAATTCAATGCTTCAGATCTATCAATAATGTCTTTGACATATTTGACACGTAAATCCGTCTCAGGGATTCTTTATTTCTATTAACTGATATTTATATCACCATAACAGGATTGTTCCACCACGTCCATTGCTGAGGTGCTATTCCGCTGCATGGAGAGCCTTGGCAGTAGTGGCAATTATCTTTGGAACAAAGAAGCTGAATTAAAGTTTGTGTTGTGGAGGGAAATCGTACATTGACTATTCCGAGGCGCCTTAATCGTTAGTGGTGTGGTAGTCCAACGGTTAAGACGTCTGCCTAGTAAGCATGGAGGTCCGGGTTCGATTCCCGGCCGCACCACAAATTTTAATTCAATGCTTCAGATCTATCAATAATGTCTTTGACACTGGTAAAAGTTCGTAACAGTCCGATCTACACACACAACATACAGTTTCCAGTTTCGCTGGTATGCAACCGGGACTCGAACCTGGGACCTTTGACTTTCGCAGGCAAGCGCTCTACCGACTGAGCTATCCCGACAGGACTGACGATGCCGCCTCACAACTTAATTTCCGCCAGGAAGTTTCATATCAGCGCACACTCCGCTGCAGAGTGAAAAGTTTCGTTCTGGAAACATCCCTTAGGCTATGGCTAAGGCATGTCTCCACCATATCCTTTCTTCCAGGAGTGCTAGTCTTGCATGTTTTGCAGGAGAGCTTATGTGAAGTTTGGAAAGTAGGAGGCGAGGTACTGGCGGAGATCCTTTTGCTAATATATGGAGAGTATCCATTGATTTTTCGATTGTGTCTACTTCGTGATTTTCGGTCACTAAGAGCTGAAAAAATGTTGATGGGTTATGTTCGCTACCTCGAGTGTGTTCTTTGTACCCAACATTGTTGTTGCCTGTCTGCCCTATGTAGGATGGCGTTTAACAGCCGAAATATGGTAACTGTGCCGATAACAATCAGCCAATAAAAGTTATCAATGTTTAGTAGCGGTGTCTTGGCTTAAAAATTTGTCATTAAAAGACATTTCAACACTGCGGGCCCCACACAAATCAAATTGGCATATGGTACACAAGCAAACATAGAAATGCATCACAAATGTTAAATATGTACAGAAATTGAATAAACTTTCTGACCTGGGATCTCCCTGGGGATTGTTTCAAGACGATGATTTGGGATCCTTGTTGCGTACGTACAGTATGACATTGGAAGGGGTGCCGAACTCAGTACTAACCCTCGAGAGATGGAGGGACCGCTGAAACAGCCGTGGACAGACGCGTACGAAAGGAGGATCCAAAGTAAGGCTCCTATAAACCCGAAATTAACTGTGCGCCATTTTTTCCCCAAGCTGTAGGAGTTGCCACGTTCCGGACAAGCTCACGCGTTTCCTCTCGTTTCATTCAACTCGCTCACACTCGCAAACTACTCACTTTATGAACGTAGAATTTTCATCAATGTCTTCGTTAAGAACTGCACTACGTTTTCATTTCAGTTTTATTTATGGCAATAAATTATATACAGCATATACTGATAGTTTACGAACATACACTTTCTGACGACGTTACGGAATTTTCGACATGCGAGGTACTTTTTTTCTGTTGAAGTCAGGTGAACACATTAAGCGAATGAATTCAAAATACATCAAATTTTCATCCTCTCCAAACAGCAACTCTGTGAGAAATGTATAACCTGAGATAATGTCAGTTAAATATGAAGCACTGGGATCCGCCCGCTCGTCTAATAGCAACACGTCTTCCGTATTACAGCTCCTAATAATAAGGCGGCCGAGGGGACTGAGGCGCTTCAGTCACGGTCTGCACGGCCACTACGGTCGGGGGTTCGAATCCCCCCTTGGGCATGGATATTTGTGCCGTCCTAGTTCGTAAGTAGTTCATAAGTAGTTTGTAAGTTTAGGGACTGATGACCCCGTAGTTAAGTCCCATAGACTATACAAACATTTGAACATTTGAATAATAAGGCACATGTTGTTACTACATAACATTCATACCTGAAGATACTGGTACTGATTTCCTTTAACCCATAAAATTGAATAGTTGCAAATAACAAGAGTGCTGTGTCTCTATGTAATATTCTGTTTCAGTTTTTAGTTACATAAAAAGGATATTCTAAATACCTCAATACGTAGTGTTTTATGTGAGGAAAGGAGAAGATGTCAGTTCGTTAGCTAGTGAAGAGATCCTTGCAATCTGTCATTTTCAAGTATTCTCACATGAAATTCTCATTAGATCTAGTAACTTCCGTTCTGTTACTGCTAGGCTTTAAACTGAAGGAAATGTAACTCCTATTAGGTTTTGGAGTAGTGGTTCTAAAACACATTGGATAAGAAGCAAAGAAATAAATATTTGTTAGTGACGAAGGAATATCTGCAAATCGAATAATAAATCACTAACGTTACTCTTTTTCATTCTACAACTATATATTTTCTCGAATAACGCGACAGTGAATGAAGTTTTGCGTAGTAACCATGTGGCAAAACACTCCCCTCTTTGCATGTTATCATTTGTCTAAATATCATTTTGATACCTCTAACCGTGTATGAGATTGCAATGATTCATTCTGGCCTTATCGCCATCGGAAATAAGTGCGCTAAATAAAATAAACTTTAGTGGTATGAGTGAAAGGTAAAGATCTCCTCCCAAGTCGAAAATAAAATTCAATCCATTAGGAAAGTTTCATTTGCAGCAACATATGGTGCAACTTGCACCAAACGGAATATCATAGCAGCCTCTATTTTTTACTGCAAACTTTTCCTAACGTAGCGCAGTGTGTTATTTCGAAACCAATATCTTATTTACTATCACTATTAATGAAATGATTAGCATTTCTTCACAATGCTGACATATAAACATTTAATTAGCGGAAAAATTAAATGTTTCTATCAGTTTTTGCGAAATCGTTTGTGAAAGATGGCAGGGCATGCACCTCTACGCTGTTAGTGCAGCGCGATTCCAACCATGTTGGGGAAAACATGGCGGACGATTCAGCCTGGATATTTAGGAGCTCTAATCCAAAGGGTGGCGTCATCCCGAACAACATAGGGCGATGCATTGTGCCCAGAGGGGCGCCAGTGACCCACCTTCATATGTTGCTATCAGTTCAAGAAAGACACGTGGTCACTTGAAATCAGCAAATAAGACGATGAAGATACACCAGAATTCGTATCAAGAACAGCTGCCAGCATGCGTAATGTAGAAGTAGCTATCCTAGGGTTATTAAAACCACTTAACAAAAGTAAGTCTCCCGGGCTCGACTGGATAACAATTAAGTTTCATTCTGAGTGTGCTGATACAATAGCCCCATATCTATCATACACAACCTCTTGCTCAGCGTTAGATCCGTACCCAAAGACTGGAAAGTTACATAGGTCACTCCTGTATTCAAGAATGGCAATGGGAGGGATCAGAATTACAGGCCTGTATCACTGACGTCGGTTTACAGCAGAATTTTAGAAGATATACTTTCCTCAAGTAACTCAAGTACCTCGAAGAGAACGACCTGTTGGCACTTAGTCAACACGGATTTAGAAAGTATCGTTCTTGTCAAACCCAGCTAGCTCTTTACTCACATGTTGTAATGAGTGCTATCAACAAAGGATATCAAATATATTCCGTTTTCCCTGATTTCCGGAAGACTTTTGACACTGTACCTCATCAAATTGCGTGTTTATGGAATATCGCCGCACTTGAGCGACTGGGTTCGTTGTTTCCTGTCAGAAAGGACACAGTACGTTTTAATTGACTGCAAGTCATCGAGTTGAACAGAAGTGATATCTGGCGTTCCACAAAGGCGTGTTATACGGTCCTGCTGTTCTATATTTTTATAAACTATTTAGGAGACTATCTGAGTAACTCTCTTAGACGGTTCGAGGATAATACTGTCATTTATTGGGTATTAAAGTCACCAGAGATCAGAAGCAACCGCAAAATGATTTAGATAAGATATGTGCATTGTGCAAAAATTAGCAATCGACCCTTAACAATGATAAGTGTGAAGTCATCCATATGACCACACAAGGAAATCCGTTCATTTAGAAGATACATTAGTCAAATCTAAAGACCGTCAATTAAACTAAATACTAGGAATAACTATTACGAACAACTTCAGTTGGAATGAACATATAGAAAATATTGTAAGGAAGGCGAACCGAAGGCTACGTTTCTTTGACAGAACATTTAGAAGATGCGACAGTTCTACTAAAGAAACAGTCTACACATCACCCGTGCATCCTGTTTTGTATTGTTGCGCATTGTGGGATCCATACCAGGTGAGACTGACGAACGGTTTAGAGAAAATTCAGAGAAGGACAGCTCATTTTGTATTATCGCGACATAGGGGAGAGAGTGTCACGGGAATGATGCACGAGTTGGGATGGAAATCATTAAAAGAAAGTCGTTATTGGTTGCGGCGAGATCTACTTGCGAAAATTTTTTCACTAACTTTGTCTTCCGAATACGAACATGATAATCATAATAAAATAAAATAAATCAGATCGAAAACAGAAAGGCTTTGGTGTTTCTTATTCCCGCGATCAGTTAGAGAATGGAACTGTAGAGAACTATCATAAAAGCTGTTCCATCAAGCCTCTGCCATGCACTTTAATGTTACTTCAAGAATATTTATGTAGATGCAGACGATGCGGATCGTATTACTTTAGTAGTTGATAACGTATGTATTTGAAAAATATCTGTGAAGGACAGTGGGAAGTCTCACTGAGTGGAGATGCGCGAGTCCTAAACTTCAAGGATCATATTGTACGACACGAGAAATGCCATGCTCGCTAACATTAAGCTACGGGTTAGAATGAATAGCGTTGCTAACACATGCGGGAATATTTCTACATTTTGCGATGTTTTCTTGCTGACATATAAGTCGAGAAACTAATATAACCTACGTCTGCAAAAGTGAATCAGCCTGTGGCGTATAAATGTGAAGCAGGTAGCTTATGAACTTTGCGAGATATTGGACAACGGAGTTTGCTCTTTACGCACTAGTTTTAACTCATATTACAAATAGAGAGCAAAGAATGAATTTTATTCACAAAGAAAACATCTACTCCGACGCTATAAACACAAGATATAGAGTCTCGCAAAGTTTAATTACAGTCTTAGTAGAGCTGTTCTGAAAAGGATTTTTATTACATAATACCTCACAATGTTGTGAAGGAAAAATTTCCATTTCTGGCAGAAGTGGAATCAGGTCAACCGAAGCCCAAAAGAAACCCATCCTAAATGCAGTCGATGACGGAAGCCATATACATTGCGTCGGTCCCTATTATGAGCTTCGATAGCGTCCTGAGTTTGGTGAATAGCATCGACCTGGAGACCAGGAGAGACTCTCTAAAGCAGAACTGCAGCCCTCAGTTCGACTCACTTAGCTGATAGCGGCGGAACACTCGCGCCGGTACTTCTTTGTCACGTGCAGACGCGAAGAGGTCCGCTAGTAGTGGCGCCCTGTGCAGCACTGGGATCTCCACCTGGTGTCCAGTCTTCGCTGAGACACGGCATGTACGTGATTCAGGGCTGAGAAGGCTGCATCACTGTCGGTACTGCCCGAAGAGTTTCTGCCTTCTTTCGAGTCTATCTTTGATTCAGCATTGCTCCACCTTCAGGAAGGGATGCGAAGCTGCGGCCCATCTCGATGACTCCATCGGATTGCTGTACTGTGTGTGGTAGAGCTCCCAAGTCCATGTGGGTATCGCACATGCGGAGGCTGATCTCTGGTATCAATTCGTCTTGGACTGCTGCCCTTTTCTCAGTCGTCAAGTCGTGACGTCCAGCTATAGAGTAAACGTTGGGATTACTGCATATTGGGGTACAGATGTCTTCTGAGCAAGTTTATGTGTTTCCAGTAAGTGACAGCTGTGATGTTTCTTCAGCTTTATTTCCCCTGGCGTCACGAGTGCGACTGTACCATAGAGGGTAGTGTGCATTTAGGTCCGCCACTACCACATTCCTTCGATCATGCCATCATGATATTACTCAAACGATAGGTATCAATAACTCATACAAAAAGTAGGCGTTTATCAAGTCCACCAGTCATACTGGCACTTGTAGCTCGAAAGCATTGCAGTGGTGGTTGGACAGTTGTCATAGGACCGTTGCTCTTGGAGATCTGTTTGTAATTATGGTGGCTGTTTTGGGGCCCTGTCCAGTGGTAAATACATGCCGGTTCAAGGAAGTGCAGTTGATTCACCCTGCTAGCGAATACGGCTCTTACAAACAGATGACATCCAGCTTCCTCTCCTACATGTTTTTCCGGAGTTCTTACATCACTAGCCTGCTGTTATGATTATTCAGCTGTGCAATTGTTATTGCCTTCGCCATTATAGAAAATACACGTGGAAGTTGTATTCTAGCCAGCCATTGTAAGAAACTGGTGCTATTCTGACTAGAGCCAGCAGACCTCCAAAACCGTGGAGAAATTCATTTATCTGAGATAAATTCTTTCGACAGCCTCCATGCGGGAAAGGTAACTTTACTACCATATTTGTGTCGTGCTTTGATGATGTGCCTCAGGACAGTCGCCAGTACGATAGGCTGCTCCAGGTTAGACGCTACGGAGATTCCTCATACCTCGGCAACATGGTGGACAGTGTTCTTATCACACGGTCCGCTTTTGAAATGCAATTTAATTTCTATATTAAAAGCTTCCCTTCAGTGTCCTCAAAGTTCTGATCACGAAACAGCTAGGAAATCTTATTATCCTTAGTTTGCCTGAGCACGTCCTATAGAATGACGAGTGGGTTGCGTTTCCGGGGTCCTTCTGGGCAGTTTTGACAATGTTTTCTTTTGTAGTTCGTGGTTTTCGCGCTAGTTGCGCCGTCACTACCGTGTAGGTCTTAGGCGAGTGCTTTCTCAGTTTTTCATTATCCTTAGCTAGCTACCCGATTCTTCCCTCAAGCTTGGGTTGAGACATTGCCCAAGCAGCCAGAAAACCTCTAATTGATAGAATTAATTGTTTTTCTAATCTTCACAGTTTTAGAACTGGCGTCGCGTGTCATTCTTACAGTCTAAGGCTCCGAAGGCATGCTTCCGTGCAGGCGTGCAGCCCATAGTGGCTAGCTCTTTCTAAAAATTTCTTTTTCAATATTGTAACGTAAGCTTTACAGCTGAGTTGTAACTTTCATTATGTGACTTCATTTAATTTATAATTTCCGATGAAGGCATTTATAGTTGTTGCCGAAACCAGGTTAAATAATTTTAATTTTGCGACCGAGAGCTGCATTTTTATTCTTTGCTTAAGGTATAGGTTCACAGATTTGTGACTGGCTGGAAGACTTCCTAAGTAACAGAACGTAGTACGTTGTTCTTGACGGCGAGTGTTCATCAGAGACGAGTGTATAGTCAGGCGTGCCCCAGGGGAGTGTGATAGGATCGCTATTAATTTTTGTCTATATAAATGCTCTGATCGACAGAATTACTTGTTATTTGAGGCTGTTTGTTGATTCTGCTATGGTGTATGGGAGCGTGTCGTCTTTAATTGACTTTAATAGCATACAGGATGATAGACAAAATTTCTAGTTGGTGGGAAGATTGGTAGCTAGCTCTAAATGTAGAAAAATGTGATGCGCATGAGTAGGAAGAACAATCCCATAATGTTCGAATACAGCATTAGTAGTGAGCTTCTTGATGCAGTCGCGTCGTTAAAATATCTAGGCATAACATTGCAGAGCGATACTAAATGAAACGAACTTCTAAGGACAGTTGTGAATAAGGCGGACAGACGACTTCAGTTTATTGGGAGGATTTTTGGAAGATGTAATTCATCATCTGTAAAGGAGACCGTATATAAAACGCTTGTACGACCACGTCTTGAGTATTGCCCAAGTGTTTGAGACCCGCACCAGATCAGTTTAAAGGAAGACATAGACGCAGTTCAGAGGCGAGCAGGATCGTTACTAGTACGTTCGACCAATTTGCGAGTGCCACGGTAACGCTCCGGGAACATAATGGGGATCGCTGGATGAGAGGCAATGTTCTTTTCGAGAAATACTGTTGAAATATAGAGGGCCGGAATTCGATGCTGAGTGTAGAACGATCTTCCTGCCGCCTACTTATATTTCGAGATATGATCAGAAAGACAAGAGAAATTAGGGCTCGTAAGGAGGCATATAGGCATTATTTTTTCCTCGACCTATTTGGGAGTGTAATAGGAAAGGAAATGCCTAGTAGTGGTACAGTGTACCCTCCGCCACACACTTTGCGTTGGATTGCGGACTATGTATGTCGATGTATATCGGAGATCAAGAGAAAATGATCGGAACTCCGGCAGGATGCATGGAATTATTAGGAAACCGGACAGAGGACCCATCTCTTTCTCAGATATAACGCAGAAAGATCAAACTAACAGTTCTTAATTTGTGACGGAGGGCGGGATTGAACCGGCGACCTTCAGCACCGCAGTCCGTGACGCTATCCCCTGCGCCACGCCGGCAGTCGGAGTACGTGGTCTCTCGCGGCAATAGATTGCTGACCAAGGAGAGGGGGTATGGTCGGAGGGAGCCATTGTTGTCGACATCGGGCAAATGCAAAGGTCAAAACTGCGTCTAAAAAGGTGAATCACTTACCTCGGAGTCGGCGAGCTGCTTCAGGGTTGTTGGACTGAGTGGATACCAGAGAAATCTGTGACCGATGTAGCTTGTCCACTGGGGAGTGGCTTGATAGGATACCAGGAATAGGAGGGAGTCTTGCAAAGAAGGATGTTTGGGGAGTTTGGTCATCTGTGTTTTCAAAGACCTGACAAATGTTTCTGCCTTGTCATTGGATGTTGGCTGTAAAGGGGCTCTATGAAAGATTTGGATGCCATTTTACTCGCAAAACTGAATTAACATAGTGAACTGGAGTTATCTGAATCTTACTGGCAGTCTAAAACTTTGGGATTCGAACCTAGGACCTTGATAATTCGCGAGGAAGCACTTTACTGAATGGGCTATGCTGGCACCCTTCAGGGCCCTCCCTCAAGGCCATAAATCCGTCAGTACCTCGCCTGATACTTTATATACTTCACAGATTTTCTCCTGCGATCCTTGCAGGACTACCATTCTCCAGGAAACATTGCATAGGCTAAGCCATGTCTCACTCAATATAATTTCTTGTAGGAGTGCTACTCCCGAAAGGTTTCCTGGAGCACTTACGTGAAATTTGGGAGATAGGAGGCTAGGTATTGGAGGATTTAAGGCTCCGAGGACGGGCCGCAAAGCTTGCCGGAATACCTCAGACAGCTGCAGTTCTTAGAAACCTGAGATTGGATTCGAGTACACTTAAAACAGTAAGGGGCAAAAACTGTACTGATTGAATTATTACATAAAGAGGGAATTATTTACATTCTGGAATTCATAAAATGGAGTACCTCTATATTAAGTTGAAACTGAAACGATTCAGTAAGTGAGAAAATTATTAATTTATGGAAATTAATTTTGTTGAAGTAGACTGTTTCTTTTAAGAAAGATAAATTCGTTACAGAATAAATATAGTAGCTGAAGAAGAACACAGAACTGTCATTTATTACTATTTTTTTTTTCAAAAGAAGCAGTCCTCATTTTTAAATTTGGAATTTTTCTTCATTATTTAAGAGGATTTTCATATAACTCGAAGAAGATATACAAGACGATTTTAGCATACAAATATGTGGCTTACAAACAACCTTATTACCACAGCACATTATTTTGAAGTCAGAAAGGAGGTCGGTACAACACTTGTGCGTGTAAGGCACAGGTTCTAGTAGGTTCGAATCCCGGTCCAATACATAGTTTTAAACTGCCAGGAAGTCTTATATCAGGACATACTCCCCTGCAGAGTGGAAATATCATTCTGGATGTATTTCTGTGAAACTTGTTTTGGCACTCTTACGGTGCTTGACTGCTGCTGTACCGAAGGCGACGAGTTGACAGCCAGCTGCTGTATGCTGAAATGTTGACTCACGAGTGTCATGACCCTGCGTTCATACCTCAGTGAATATTGAGAAAGGTGGGCCGCGAAGTCACAGCTTCAGAACGGCAGTAGAGTGCGAGGTTGCCCACCTGCGCTAGAGCTCAGGCGGCGGACAGCAGTTCGCGTCCCTGCGGAGGCAGGAGCATTTGCGTCACTGGTTTGACGTCACCTCACTGCACAGATGACTGACGTCACCTCACCGTGCAGAAGGTTGACGTCACCCCACTGTCCATTTAGTTGAAGGTGACGTTCTCGCTAAGCTGTGGTTAAGCACTGGTTCACTCTGATTGCGAATGTTCACATCGGATAATGTGTCGCACCAATTAAAAAAAAAAAATGTTCTAATGTAATTCTATAGGACCAAACTACGTTGGTCATCAGTCCCTAGTGTTACAAACTAACTAACCTAAGAACAACGCACACATCCGTGTCCGAGGGAGGATTCGAACTTCCGACGCGGGAGACCGCGTGATCCGTACCGCTGCGCTCCAGACCGCTCATCTACTACCGCGCAGCCACCAATTCTTTTTCAGAACTCGACGATAATCCAGTTACGAAATTGGGCTACATTGCTCACTGATGGGGTGACTGCACGTTGCAATTAGTGGTCTTCTTTTATGTAAGCATAGCTCTCGATTATGTCTAACACCAACGGGTGACAGGCTTGCTGTTTCTTGTTTTCTTCTTGGGACTGCAAACCTGGTTTCAAGTTGTTGTCTATAACGTCATGCCAACGGCCGTGCCGCAGTGGATACACCGGTTCCCGTCAGATCACCGAAGTTAAGCCCCGAATGAAATAAATCGCAATTTGCGATCAGTTATTGCTTCACTGTACTAGGTTTAGATGGAATACCAAAGGGCGGCGAATGAAAATTTGTGCCCAACCGGGATTCGAAACCAGGCTCTCCTGCCTACTAGGCAAATGCGTTGCCGTTTCCGCCACCGAGGACGCAGTGACCAGCCTGATCGCTAATTGTGATTTGCTTCATTCTTTGAACGTTGTAACGTCGTCAAAAATATATAATTGTATACAACCGACGCTGGGCTCCTGACGACAATTAATTGTGTCTCGATACCTCATGGTCTGTTCTCCCTGATGCGGGAATACAGGTTTCAGGCTGCGAGCATTACAGAACACATAGGCCGTGGTAACAGGAAAGAGACAGCGTGGCGAATAGAGATTTGGGTGTGACGGGAGACGTGCAGGGAAGAGTCTTTTGCAATCGGGCTGGTCACTGTGTCCTCGGGGGCTCAGTGGTCAACGCGACTGCCTAGTAAGCAGGAGATCCCGGGTTCGAATCCCTGCCGGGCAGAAATTTTCATTAGCCGCACTTTGGTATCCTATCTAAACCTAGTACAGTGAGGCCACAACTGATCGCAAATTGCGATTTATCTCATTCATTGAACACTGTAACGTCATCAAAAATAAATAATTGGAAGTTAAGCGCTGTCGAGCTTGGCTAGCACTTGGATGGGTTACCGTCCGGATCTGCCGAGTGCTGTTGGCAAGCGAGGTGCACTCAGGTCTTGTGAGGCCAATTGAGAAGCTACTTGACTGGGAAGTAGCGCTCAGGACACGAAAAGCTACGCAACGGCCGGGAGTGCGGGGCACTGACCAAGCCCCCCTCCATACCGCATCCGTTGACGCCTGCGGGCAGAGGATGACACGGCGACCGGTCGGTACCCCTTGGGCCCTCGTGGCCTGTGTGGGGTGGAGTTTAGTTAAGTTTAGTCTGTAACCTTATACCTCTATATAGTATGATAGCTAATGTAGCCTTAAGACGAGGGTCGTCCAAAATGTAAGTTCCGTTTCTAATTCTATCCGCGGCAGCGCTACGATCGCAGTTCCGAGCACGTGCGGCAGTACTCTGACTCAAGGGGAAGACAAGTAGGTACGCCATTTTGAGATCGCTGCTGCCGACTGCTGTCAGCCGTAATTGAAAATGCCGCTGCTTTTGAAATCATATCTGTGATTCGTTTTCTGAACGCAAAGAAAGTTAAAACAAATTAATCTGCCAATTTGCGAAGTTTAAGGACAAAATGTTACGAGATTACTGTCAAAAGGTGTTTTTCCCCTCCCACCATAATGCCGATCTCACACGTCGAATGTGACCAAACACCTCTCACGGAAATTTCACTGTGACGTGTTTGATCATCCTCCATACAGCCCGGACCTCGCTTCTGTCCTTGATGGTCAACACTTCAACGATAGTCACGAGCTGAAAGAACGTGTTCCTGTATGGTTAAATATACAAGTGTCAACCTTCTATGGATAAGGTATAAAAAAAAAACTTGTACCACGCTGTGACAAGTGCCTAGAAAATTTCGAAATCTGTGTTGTAAATTAAATTGATAGTTGTTGTTTATTGTACAATAAACATTTTTTCTGTAACTGTACACGTTTTTTTCATAAAACCAAACTGAACTTAGTTTGTGGACATACCTCGTATATCAATAAAATTTAACCCTGCAGTATATGCTCGACTTTTCACACAGCCAGTAGTCGAGTGCGGACTGACAGTTCGATTGGCATTAAATAACTTTAGCAGTAAAAGTCGAGTCTGTAATTGAAGGGCTTATTTCAATTGTGGTACAAGTCCACTTTAAAAAAATTGAGTTATCGTAATTTATTTGCATAGTGGGACAGCTCCAGCTTCGTCCTACTACCAACAAAGTGCACCACAATACAGACGCATTATAGAAAGCAAGTCGTAAGTTATTTCAGTAGTGGTACAAGTCAGTGTGCTGTTGTGCTTTGCAGCGTGTTGCTATTTCTTGCAAAGATGATGGATTCAGGAGCATTATCAAGTGACCGTGATACAACTGATGATCCAGATTTTCAATCGATTACAGGTAAAAAGAATTTACTTTCTTTCCTCTCAAATTTTAGGACTTTTCTTACAAAAAATGAATATGCGAGAATGAAGGTTGTTTGACAAAGTGAGGCTGTCATCTTAATTTATTTTACTTATGCATATCATCTCAGTCATCTGGAGCTGTATAAATCATAAAACTTTCAATGAAAGTGCAAAAAATGACGAAACAGGAGACACTGTTACTGATGCCTTTGCGAACGGTACATCTCCAAATGTTCAGTCAGAAAAGAAGCGTACTCTATGCAAGATGGGTGCAAGGAAAACGGACAGATGTGAAAAGCAAAGAAAAAATCGCACTGTCGTGTTTTACGGCCTACTTAGATTTTGCTGTAGTTTTAGTTTTATGATATCTTGCAAACATATCGGACAAAAATAATCAAAATATAAATAATAAAAATTATGGACGATACTAATGGGAGTCTGCTATTGTGATAATATCTATGCACCAACACGTAATATTCTTTCTTACCATATTATAAGAAACAGCCAAAATTAATTGATATTGAGTTTAGCTTTGACAAACGTAGTCTCCCTTTTTTTAAACTTTTACCTCATTAAACTAAAATTTTAAAATATCCCCACATTTTCATTATCTTTTTCCGTTAAAATATTGTCAACTGCCTGCCTTTGTTGTTTCTTCTAAGTTTATTTTCTTTGCTTGTACTGGTTGCGAATGATAGTAGCGTGGAAGGAGCACAGCGTACATTTAGCATTCGTAAATCAGTCACGTGACATTCCTCGTCCGAAACTTGTCCGAAACTCTCTTTTGCACACGCCATCGTGCTTGCTGTGTCTGATGATTTTTCTTGTTGTAACTCAAAGCAAAAGGGCACTGAAAATTTTCAAACACACCTCATTCTTAGGACAATGAATTACAATCTAATGTCTAAAAATGCCATGTTAGCAGACAACACCAGCCATCGATTGCACGATAATTACTGATTACTCTCGCAACTGTTTGCCGTAGCGTAATGGCAGGCGAATTAGTTTGTGATCCACGAACACCTTAGACGGTAGTTCGAAACTTGCCTAGTATGGCAGCTCAGCACGCTCGGCAAAAGCCGATCGTGTTCGGTCAGAGGGCTCGAAGCCCTCTGTAACGAAAAAATTGAATGAACAACGAAAGGCTCAAAATAAAACAAAATTAACCAACGTCTGTCAAGGATCGATCAAACCGAAGAATCAACGATGCGAGAGAAATGAGAAGAAAGTGGGCTCAGTGCCTTCAGTAATAAAAAAGTTGAGCCAAATTCTCAACGAACAACCCAGAATGGGTTTTAGCGCAGAACAAAGTCATATCTGAACTACAGAAAAGAAGCCTAATACAATCTATATTAAAAGCGTCCATAGCAACCACACTAAAGACGAACATTTTAGTGGGCGCAATGATTCTAATTAATTACTTTCAACATATTCCATAAATAATGAATAACTGTTTAGAAAAAAGAAACAAGCTAATTTGTTGCAATATCTGCATTTCCATTCGTTTTATTAACGACTGACCGTTGTCACAGAAATCTAGGAATTCATTTGTATACGAAACTACCAGTATTAGCACTTTGTTTAGAATAATCATTATTGCAGTAGCCTCACTTTATGTGCATATGCTTCAGAAGACCATTGTTCAATTCGTTGTTACGCATTTCATGGCATGTTCACGAAACAGCACAAACGCTCATGTTAGAGGGAGCACTCTTATATTTGAACAACTCTAAATATTGCAGAAGATAGCTCTATTTAATTTATAATAGCGCACGAACCCTCTTTGAAGCCAAGGTGAGAATAAAGTGTAGAGAAGAGTTTCGAACTACGGACCACGTACATCACTATATAATGCGCTGTCCACAACACCAGGGCGAACAATCGGAAAGGTGGTGCTTATTTCTCGTAGTATTTATGACAAATAGTAACTGCTAAAATGACATTTTTAGACACTAGATGTAATTTATCGTACTAAAAACGACGTGTCTTTATTAATTCCTAAGTGAGCCATTCTTTGAAATGACAACGCGTGAGTTATAATAAGAAAATAATAATAATAAATCTGAAGCATAGAATTAAAGTTTGTGATGCGGCCGGGAATCGAACCCGCAACTCCATGCTTACTAGGCAGACGTCTTAGACGGATTTTCGTCTCGAATTTGTCATAGACAATAATGATAAAGCATAGAATTAAAATTTGTGATGTGTCTCAGGGTGTGGTGTCGCACAAGTACAAAGTGCGCGCCACCTACTTTCGCCGCGCGCCGCCATGCACGCACGGCGCGGCGTTCTCTCGACGACAGCCACGAGCGCCCTCTGCTGCAACCCCGCTCGTGGCCACCACGGAAAGACACCGGTCACTTCGGACTGAGATAGCAACGAGTAAAGACTTCGGAATCAGATAGGCACCAGTGAAGACTTTGCTATTGTACAGGCACTAGGCAGGCCTCTAACCACTATGTATCAACATTCTGCAGTACTATGTAAAAGTTAAGTATTGTTACATTCTGTGCAATATATATCTCTTTCTAATTTACTCGAGTGTTTATAGATTCTGGCTGCTCCCCTCCGTACCTGCACCAGCGTGCTGTCTTTGTTCCTGTGTCGGTCTCGTTCCACTCGGCCACCGACACCTACGACGAGGCTGGGACACAAAAGCGACGTCGAAGTTGGGACACAAAACAGGGTCTGTTTGTTTGTATTAAATTGATATTTATATCAACTTAAGAGGATTGTTCCGGTATATCCATTGCCGATGTGCTATTCCTTTGCATGGAGAACCTTGGCAGTACTGGCATTTATCTTTGGAACACAGAAGCTGAATTAAAATCTGTGACGTGGAGGAAAATCGAACTTAGGGTATTCCGAGGCGCCTTAATCGTTAGTGGTGTGGTGGTCTAACGGTTAGCCGGGGTGGAGTAGCCGAGCGGTCTAAAGCGTAAGTTGCGAAGCTCGCGGTTGCTCGCCGTGGAGGTTCGAGTCCTCCCTGGGGCATGGGTGTGGTGTGTTTGTCCTTCGGTTAGTTTACCTAGGTTTAAGTAGTTAAAAAAACGGGCGCCGCGGCCGTGGCTCAACGCGCCTGGTCAGGGGGCTAAACGCCCTTTGTAATAAAAAAAAGCTGAGTCAAATATACAACGAACAATCAAGAACGAACCAAATGAACGACCGCGAAGCACATCTACCTGAAGAACTAAAAAAAAAAAAAAAAAAAAAAAAACGGTTAAGGCGTCTGCCAAGTAAGCACTAAGGTCCGGGTTCGATTCCCGGGCGCATAACAAATTTTAATTCTGTGCTTAACTACGGGGTCATCAGTCCCTAAACTTACGAACTAGCTAATACTAAGGATGGCACAAACATCCATGCCCGAGGAGGGATTCGAGCCCCCGACCGTAGTGGACGTGCAGACGTGATTGGCGCGCCGCCTACCGCTCGGCCACCGCGGCCGGCTGTGGTGGCTTTCGTGCCTCAACGTAGCAGATAGCCGTACCGTAGGTGCAACCACAGTGGAGGTGTATCTGTGGAGAGGCTAGAGAAATGTATGGTTCCGGAAGAGGGGCAGCAGCCTTTTCAGTAGGTACAGGTGCAACAGTGTGGATGATTGACTGAGCTGGCCTTGTAACATCAGCTAACATGGCTTTTACATGCTGTTACTGCGAACCGCTGAAAGCAAGGGGAAACTACAGTCGTTAATTTTCCCGAGTACATGCAGCTCTTCTGTGTGATAATATGATGATGGCATCCTCTTGGATAAAATATTCTGTAGGTAAAATAGCCCCCATTCGGATCTTCTGGCTGGGACTACTCAGGAGGATGTCGTTACACGAAAATCAAAACAGGCATTCTACGGATCGGAGCGTGGAATGTTCTAACCCTTAATCGGTAAGGTAAGTTCGAAATTTTGAAAATAGAAATGGATAGCTTAGATGTGGTGGGGATTAGTGAAGTTCAGTGGTACGATGAACAGGATATTTTGTCAGGTGAGTACATGGTTGGTGGTAACCCATGACTAGGTCTAATAATGAATAACAAAATAGGAATGTGGGTAAATTGCTATGAACAACATAGTGAACGCATTAGCGTAGCAAAGATAGACACGAAGCCAACGCCGACCACAGTAGTACTATTTTATATGCCAACTAGCTCTGCCAATGATGAGGAGATAGAAGAAATGTATGAGGAGGTATAATAAATTATTCAGACCATTAAAGGAGAAGAAAACTTAATTGTGATGCGGGACTGGAACTCGGTAGTAGGAAAGAGAAGAGAAGGAAATGTAGTAGGTGAATATGGACTTGGGGAAAGGAATGAAAAAGGAGATTGCTTGGTAGAATTTTTAATTATTACCATCACTTTAGGGACTGATGACCCCATAGTTAAGTCCCATAAGCTATACAAACATTTAAACATCTCGAAAAGAACGTCGCCTTACTCCAGAGACTCCCATATGAGTTCCCGAGACATTTCAGTAACATTCGCGCTTTGATCGAATCTACCAGTTACAAATATTGCCAGCCGCCTCTGAACTGCCTCTGTGTCCTTCTTAAAACTGATCTGTTGAGGATCCCACACACTAGATAAATACTCAAGACGGGATGTATAAGGGATTTATATGCGGTCTCCTTTACAGACGAATCACACCTTCGTAAATCGCTGAAGACGATTGTTTCAACAGTGGGACAAAGGTGACTGATTCTGGATAAATAGAGAAAACTATTGGGGAATATCTGATCTAAGTCGGTGTTTCTTAAAATATTCTCCAATGTTGGCAGTTTTGCAATTTCAGTGAAATCTGCGCTCACCTATATTGGGTCATCAGTCTTATAACCACGGAACTTTTACGCTGCCACAACGAGTTCCTCTCTTACGCCAAGCCGGCCGCGGTGGCCGAGGGGACTGAGGCGCTCCAGTCATGGTCTGCACGGTCAATACGGTCGGGGGTTCTAATACCCCCTCGGGCATGGATATTTGTGCCGTCCTTAGTATTAGCTAGTTCGTAAATAGTTTGTAAGTTTAGGGACTGATGACCCGTAGTTAAGTTCCATAAGCTATACGAACATTTAAACTTTTTTTCTTGCGCCAACCTCTATTTTTGAGAACAGCATTTCCTCCCTTTGTCCTCAATCATATGCTTCAAGTATTCCAGTCTCTGTGAAATTAAAAACTTTCCCTGCGTTCAGACTGTTATATCAAACTTTGTGAGAACTGCCTGATGTTGGTACCTTCCTGCCCCGATATTTCGGCACAGAGTCTTCTGACCAACTTCAGATGAGTACCCCAATGTACTGGCGATCGTCGCATGCGCTGTGTATTCAGGGGACGTTGCGCATGCAATACCGGAGAGCGTGGGCTTTCGCTGACGCTCTGTGCGCTGCTCCGCTCGCTCTCCGTGGTGAAGACTTGTCGCATCTTACTTTCTCCTTGCTGCGTCCGTGGTGGGTTATTTTACTCCCAAGGCGGCACAACTCCTTAATTTCCTCCACGCCGTACCGCAGTGGGACGGAATCCGCAGAATGTCGGCAACACTCCAAGGATACGTTTAATTCGCTCAAAACTCATCACATGGATGTTATTGAGTTCGCTAATTACGTATTTGATAGTAAAAATTGTCTAAACAAAATGGCGCAGCTAATATAGTAACGTCACCCATGAAAATCCATAATAATTTATTAATAATAGCGTATATATAGTATTTAGGTACTAATAAGTAATACACTGCCAACGTGATTTGTTTATTATAACAAAAATAACAGAATACTTGATGAAAATATATCGAAAAATTTTCCTTACCACACACATTTTAATTCAATAATATAATAAAACGATCTTCAAAGTCGGTGACAGAACACAAAATAATAAATGTAATAGTGTAATCAACGATAGAAGAAATAAATGTGGCTAATAAAGGCAATGGTTCTTAACATTCGAAACTTAATATTATTGAAAATGTTGTTCTGATGCATACAAAATGTAATGACTGGTTTTATACCTAGCAATCATAGTCAGTATCACTCTTGCAGTTCTCAGAGTCAGAATCCATATCGGAATTGTCCATGGGAGATCGTAGTGCAATTGGAATTGCATGTGACAGTAACAGCTTTATTGCCTCCTTTGACAAACTTTTCACATGTGTTTGTAGCAGTTTTTTAATACTAGATACGTATGGATCCAAAGTTACCAGCAGCCTCTTTCTTATATTGATTTTACACATGAACATTTTCTGAGAATGTCATCCCGATATCTTTTAATATCTTTGTTCCTCGCTTCCTGCCCGTTTTCAGATAATTGATCGATCGGAAACAGTGCGTGGGCCCTTGTAAAGATTCATTATACATGATGTCTCACGAAAGACGCCTGCTAGGCGTCCGAAGATCGCGCGGAACGGCTCCTGGCCGCCGCCACCGCATCCGCGGGCTACAGCAGCGCACGATTCTCGGACTCAATTGTTCCGTGGGCGCATACACGGAGTTAAAAGCTAGAAAACATTGCCATTTGAGTAACCTAAGCTTGCGATAATTTACAGTAGATGTTCAAAATGATCTCCCTCTATGGAAAAAGCGGCCTGAATCTCTTGAACACATTTGCGAACACTCGACGAATTTCAGCTCACGAACTCAGATACTGTTGCTCGACGTCGTTACTGTAACTGGCTGTTACATTTTGTGCACGATGAGGAAGTTGACCCTGATGTGCTTTATTTTTCTGATGAAGCATGGCTGCATTTGTCAGGCTACGTAAATTCGCAGAACAATCGATTTGGAGCTTCGAAAATCCACACGAGTTACATCAACAACCTCTTCATGACGTGGAAACTGGAGTGTGGTGTGCAATTAGTGCGAGGCGAATAATTGGGTCAATCTTTTTTCACGAAACAATAAATTCTGACAGGTATGTGAACAATATCCTGCATCCATTTTTTCAAGAACTTTCACCCAACTAAAAGCTGTACGGTTATATCATGCAGGACAATGCAAGACCACATTGCCAATGCTTCTGTGGCTGCAATACGAAGTGATTTTAAGGATAGGATAGTTGACTGGCCTCCTCATTCTCCAAATCTAAATCCCAGAGACTTTTATCTTTCGGGAATGTTAAAAGATAAGGTGCATGCAAGCAATCCCCATACAGTCGAAGAGTTGGAAGACAGGATTCAACTAGTCATTTCTCAGATTTCGGCATCCGAAACTCGTCGAGTGTTCGCAAATGTGTTCAAGAGATGTCATGGCACTCTTCCCATAGAGAGACATCATTTTGAACATCTATTGTGAATAAATGTAAGCTTAGGTTACTCAGAAGGCAATGTTTTTTAGACTTTAACTCAGTGTATGCGTTCGCGGCACAATGAAGTCCTAGAATCGCGAGCTGCCGTGGCCGGCGGATGCGGTGGCGGCGGCCGGGAGCCGTACCGCGCGATCCGCGGACGCCTGGCAGCCGTCTTTCTCTACAAGAGAAATGGCAGAGTTTGGCATCTGATTCTTGTCAATTCCATCAGATAAGTAATCACTCTATAGTCTGTGAGTTGAAATTCCGCGGTATATTGCGATATATGCTACTTTTGCTCAAGTTGAATATGCAAGTTCGGCAAAGCATAAGCCGCGGCGGAGCGGCCGAGCGCATTGAGGTGCTGTGCTACAATACGCGTTCCCCGTCGGGGGTTTGAATCCCCCCTCGGGCATGGATGTTTGTGCCGTCTTTACTGTAAGCTAGTTCATAAGTAGTTTGTAAGTTTTGGCAAAGCATGATCGTTTTACACGGGCATCGGAAAAAATATAATATGAATAGGATAACCATGAAATTTATACCAATTTAGTCTAAGAACAATTTGTACATAACTGTAGCAACCGTTTTCATCTTGTAGAACTGAAATTCTTCACTTCACTACCAAAATATTCACTCACAAACCGAGAGTAAATTTGGCTTGCTTTCACAGCGCCGCCTGTGCTCTCACCGAAGGTCACTTTTGAACCTGACGTAACTCGTCTGGTATCGAAGGTGGCGACCTCTGCTCCTGGAATGAGTTGCATCACTCCTTCCCCCACCCAACACACCCATCAAAATAATGATAATCGAACATTCATTTTTCGGGGTTTCGGCCAGGTCTGTGGGATTCCGCCCAACTGTGCGTCATCATCAGTTTTTGTGGTGATTGTCTAGCTACTTTCATATTTTACTTTTGTCTGTTTTTCGATGTAGACTCATTCCATATTATATATCTAGTTAAATTTTAATTCTATGCAACAGATCGTTTCATTGTTCTTCACTTTTACTGAGGGTGGCACTGTCATCAGCGAATCTTATCACTGACATTCTTTCACGCTGACTCTTGATACCGCTCTCGAAACTTTCTTTTATTTCCGTCATTGCTTCTTGCGTCTATACTGGGTGTTCCATTTATCGTGGTCACTCAGAATATCTCTGGAACAACAACAGCTATTGTTAAACAACTTTCAGCCCTATCAATGTAAGGCAGGGGCTCATTAATGTAAATATTTCTAAACATTCCCAAACGAAAGCAAATGTGTTTTTAACACTAACGTAATTCCTTTTAAATTGTCTCCCTATATTATTTCATTAGCAATCTATAGCATAAGAAATCACATAAACAATGGTGTTGATTCAATCGCAATGCGCCAATTACATCCCGAGATATTGCGAAGCGAAGTTGACGCTTGAAATACGTCAAACGCGCGGTTAGCGCACGTCCTGAGCAGCAGGAGGTTCTCGCCTGTCTCACGACTTGCGCTAGCCGCGCGTTTCTCGTATTTCAAGCGTCAACTTCGCTTCGCAATATCTCGTGATGTAATTGGCGTATTGCGATTCAATCAACGTCATTTTTATTTGATTTGTCTTGCTGTAGATTGCTGATGAAATAATGTACGGTGCCCATTTAGAAGCACATAAGCTTGCGTTGATTTGATTTGATTTGATTCTTTCAGGGAAGCCAAAACAGTCTTGGTCTAACCCGCCACTGCCCGCACCGAAACTAAGTTTATTGTGCGGTATCGCTCCCTGTATGTCTAGTAAAGCCAACCAATGCCCTTGAACAGTGCAAGGAGTCCTTTTACCAGTTCTTTATTAGACACAATTTCTTGGGGTCTGGTTGTCCCAAATGTTCTGTGCCTTTTACTCTCCAATGCAATGCATTCGAAGATCAGATGTGATGCAGTTTCATCACCGTCATCACAGATCCTACATTTAGGGTCCTCTTCTGTTATTCCCATTGTATGTAGGTGTTTTTTGAAATTCCCATGGCCTGTCAGCAATCCAACCATGAGTCTAATCTCTCTCCTGTTCAGACCCAGGATTGCAGAGCTTCTTTTAAAACAAGGCTTTGGCATCATTACCTTGCCATGTTTTTGTTGATGGACTTTGGTCCAATATTCTACGTGCTGTCTTCTGAGCCAGTTACGTAGCTCCAATTTAATCATTGCCTTGGTGATTGTCAGGACAGGTTCCAGTCCAATAAATGGAGCCTCTGCCCCCATCCTGGCTAATCTGTCGGCATGTTCCTTGCCACTGATCCCCGAGTGGCCAGGGACCCACAATAGGTTTACTCTATTGCTTTCCCCTAGCTCCACCAGAACCCTGTGACATTCTGCAACAATTTTAGACCTTGTTGTAGGAGCTGCCAGTGATCTCAGGGCTGCCTGGCTGTCTGAATAGATATAGATGCTGCGATCTTTGTAGCACCTACTCAAATTCTCCTCCACACCTGCCCTGATGGCAGTGATTTCAGCCTGGAATACTGAGGCCAGTTTCCCTAGAGAGATGACGCCCTCCAGTCTTGGCTGCACCCCGTGTACCCCGGCCCCAACTCCTTGGTCTGATTTCGACCCGTCAGTGAACGAGACAATATCCACCGTACGGTGTCGAACTATTTTCTCCCACTGCTCCCTACTTCCAATTGTTATACTGAAAGGCTTGTTGAAGCAGTATGGAGTTATAATATAGTCGGTAGGCATTTCCCCAACCTTTCCTATATTTACTTGCGTTAAAAACATAAGCTTTCGTTTTAGAATGTTTAAAAATATTTACAGTCAGGAGCTCCTGCGAGATTCCAGTGTAAGTCGTTTTACAATAGCTGTTGTTGCTCCAAAGATATTTTTGGTAATCAAGATAAATGGGACACCATGTATACTGAACAGTTGGGGGCTAAACGCTGCCTCCCTGTCATACCTCCATTTTAACTGGAGGATTTCGTTCTCAGTCTTCAAGCCTTCTTGGTTCTCGGAGATATAGTCTTTTCCTGTAGCTTACTACTATATTTCTCATAGTCCCGAAAATTTGGCACCATTTAAAATTTCTTGGTCCATAAACGCAATGAAAGTGTCTTGCTCTCATTATCAGACGGAATGTCAAGCTTGCTAACGTCATCTACATACTATAATTTCTGACGCGTCAAGTTCGGCAGATGTATAATGTTGACCGTAGTAAGAACAGAGACTTGAGGTAAGCAACGTCGAGTTCATGGCATCTGCACTTGTGTTCACATTGGAGTACTCAAAACCAACGATTCCACAAAATGCTACGGTTAAATAACAATGTATAGTAACCTTTGTATTTGTCATAGGTACATTTCAGGAATTTTGAGGTACCACTTCGTACTGTATTCTGTTTTGTTATTTATTGATTTATTTATTTTCTTTTTCTTTTTTTTTACCCTACGCGATAGCCGCGTGTTTTAAGTACTTCTTTCGAGACTTGGGGAGATTTACTGGCACCGGATCAAATCTGTGGATTAACGACGAAAGGAGGCTATGTCGGCCAACGTGTATGTGCTTTTTGACGGTTTTCCACGTCTGAATAAGTGAATACTGGGCTGTTTACCATGTCCTGCCCCTTCCCTCAGGAGTGGTGGAATTGTAAGGCATCCAATTACTTTGTAATATTCACTCAAGCTTTATTGTTGAAACAGTGCACATGCACTATATCAAATAACGCCATTTACAGATCAGTAGATGAATCAGAACTGAGATACCAGGTGTACATCCATTCGCCCTCTGCTGGTTCCTACACACACGCTGATTCTAGCATCGAATAGGTGGCGAATACAGGTGGTGATACATCGTTCCAGGCACACTCTACCTCTTCACGTAGAGCCGGAAGCGTTGTGAGTTGACGAGTCGCACGTGTCAATTGTTGACGCATGTTATCGCTCATATGCTCTATTGGAGAGCTCATATTACTCTATTTGAACTGGAGACCAGTTCAAAGATCATGCTGGTCACGGACGTTACCACACATCTTGCAGAGGACTTTGAGTTTCACACGGAGTATGTGTGTGTGTGTGTGTGTGTGTGTGTGTGTGTGGTGTGTGTATGTATGTGTGTGTGTGCGAGCATTATCCTGTTTGAACAACACATCACATCTCAGTTGCAAGAAAGGCCAAAGAACTGGACCTACAACATTCTGCACGTACCAGAAGCTGGTCATTGCTCCCTCCACAAACACCAAAAGTGAACAAGGGTTGTAGATTATCGCACCCCAAATCATGAGGCTTCGGATGGGCCAGTGTGTCTCGGTGGAATGTACTCCACCAGACACCTGTCACCAGGTCTATGTCGTACGAGCAGAGGATCATCACTTGTATCCAGGAAAAATCTGTATTCATCGGTGAAGACCACGGCCCGCTATTCCATCTTACAAGTTATTCTGTGACGGCACCAGTGGAGTCATGAACGTGGATGCGGTGGCGAAAGTGAAGACTTGCTAGGGATGTGCATTCGCGTATGTGCTTCCAATTTCGGTGGATGCCTCTGTTGAGTGGACGTCCAAAATATCGTCTACAGGTCTGTGAGAGCGTTCACGTGACCATTTCAACCAGTGTCGTTGTACAACTGACGCAGCACGTCCAACTCATATGGAAATTGCCGGAATTGGACATCTCGACACTCATAACGACACAATTTGACCCCTTTCAGACTCGTTCAATTGGCTGTAGAAAGCACAAGTGCGTCTTCTTGGCATGGTGCATCTTTAGTTCACACGTCAATATCACACTTAGCCTTATGGCTGTAAACATTCCATATTAAAGCGTATACACAGGTGACGCCTTGACACCTAAGTAAGTACTCTGCTCAAACAATTAGGGGATCAGTTGAGATACACAGTATACATATATAACATATTATTTTCATATATTGGCTACAATTGTAATTTCTGTCAGATATGGTACGACATTTTGCTGCCTTAAATCTTTACTTGAGATTTACATAGCGTTTACACAGTGCGCGGAATTGTGGGGCTACTATAACAATGAAAGAATCAGTCTCGTTGCCCTCGGACGGTCACAACAGTGGCATACCTGCGTGACATGGTCAGTATGAGGTTATTCATCGGATATTTAGGGGTATTTGACAATTCTTCCGTAGGTGTAATGTCCAGTTCTGCAACCTTTGCGGTGGTCTGGCTGCAATTTTCCTGCCAAGTGCGTTCCAGACATGCTCGTTCGCGCTTCGGTGAACAAGTTGCCGACTCCATTCCTTCAATTCCTTCAGCTTCTAGCACGTTGTTCACCAGTGCAGCTCTGTCGGGACGAACGTTATTATCCACCATAGGGAACCATGTTCTACTGATATGTATATCTCCAAAATTTGCAATTATCCTAACAGCATAAGTAGCTGAACTCAAACATTTCAGCAGATCTTCAGTGTGTTTTTTCCAGTTCAACTCCTCAACAATGTATACACAAGAAATTTTTTAATACTTTACCTTTGCTACAGATTTCTGGGCAAAGTCTACATTCATTAATGGTGTCATTCCATTACCTGTATGGAACTGTGTGTACCGTGGCGTCTTGGCTGCCAGCAGTAGCAGCGCTTCGCGACGACACCACGAGCAGTGTAATCCTTAGAGGCCCGCATAGCCCGGAGACAACAGCGGCCGCGCGTACACAGAACAAACAGCTCGCTCTAGCCGGCGCTAGGCATCAGTGCTACGTCATCGCTACCACCGCTCCTCATTCGCCAGTTTCAACCAGTGGCAAACGTTAATCTAAACACCAATCGAGGACTTCCTTTTCCACCAATAGGAAGAAATAAATCAAACACCAATGATAAGAGAGCTGTAACCACCAATCTTTTGTGTCCCGACTTCGTCGCAGCTTTTGTGTCCCAGCCTCGTCGTAGGTGTCGGTGGCCGAGTGGAATGAGACCGACACGCTGGTGCAGGTACGGAGGGGAGCAGCCAGAAACTATAAACACTCGAGTAAATTAGAAAAATATATATATTGCACAGAATGTAACAATACTTAACTTTTACATAGTACTGCAGAATGTTGATACATAGTTGTTAGAGGCCTGCCTAGTGCCTGTACGATAGCAAAGTCTTCAATGGTGCCTATCTGATTACGAAGGTCCTAACTCGTTGCTATCTCAGTCCGAAGTGCGAAGTGGCCGATGTCCTTCAGTGGTGGCCACGAGCGGCGTTGTACCAGAGGGCGCTCGTGGCTGTCGTCGGAAGAACGCCGCGCCGTGCATGCATGGCGGCGCGCGGCGAAAGTAGGTGGCGCGCACTTTGTACTTGTGCGACACCACACCCCTCCCCCCCAAACCGCCGCGCCGTCGTGGCGTAGGGCTGAGGGCCACGGCGACGGCACTGGGAGGAGGGCCTGAGCGGGGGCGTTACTGGTGGGACGGGCGTCGTAGCTGAGGCCGGGATCGAGACGCCGTCCGCGCCCCGGCATCCGCCTTGCGATCCTCCAGGGAACCCGCCGAAACCTGGGGAAGGGCGCCCGCCCCCGCCCAGAGGGAGCAGGTCATCTTCTTCTGAGGTGCGTGGCCCAAGCTGGGGGGGCCCGCACGGTCCCGGAGTCCCTCTCGGTGACGCTGTCATCTGCGGCGGCGACAGCGGCGGCGACGACTGCGTCGGATGTACGTCGACGTCCATAGGGATCTCGTAGTCCGGGGACGAACGATGTGGTTGTGCTCCCTGGCGCAGAACTGGGTCTGGAATCAAGAAACCGGAGACAGGATCGCGCGGTCTGTGCAGGCGCAATTGGTTTGCGTGGCGCCGCAGCTCCGACCCTGTGGAAGAACGTACAACAAACATATTGCGGCCAAGCACGCGTTGAATGGTGCCCGGCAACCATGTCTTCTTGTTTCCAGCAAACACCCTGTACAGCACCGGCGTAGAAACCTGAAAACGCGTAGCGCCATACGAACCGACTCGGTGCGTGGGAGGCTGCAGCAGGTGAAGGAGAGTGCGGTGACGGCGGCCGTGTAGCAGCTCGGCAGGAGACGGGCCGTCACGTGGCATGCACCGATACGTAGACAGGAAAATTTGAAGAGCTTGCTGCCTGGAGTGCTGACCTTTCATCTTCTCCATGTGAGACTTGAATGTTCGAACGAAACGTTCTGCTTCACCATTGGACTGAGGGTGAAAAGGTGCGGTGGTGATATGCTGAATGCCATTCACACGACAAAACTGTTGAAATTCCGCACTAACAAACTGAGGTCCATTGTCACTGACGATAGTTTCAGGCAAGCCTTCGATGCAAAACACTGATGTTAAGGCACTGATTGTACTAGAAGCTGTCGTTGAGTTCATGGCAATCACAAAAGGAAACTTGCTGAAAGCGTCTACAACAATTAACCAGCGCGTATTCCAGAAAGGTCCGGCAAAGTCAATATGTAAACGTTGCCATGGTCCCTTGGGGCGTGGCCAGTCTGAGAAACGTTGCGGAGGAGCCGCCTGATGCTCCGCACAAACTGTACACTGTGATGTCATGCTCTCTATCTGAGCGTCCATACCAACCCAGGTACAATGACGTCTGGCCAATTGCTTTGTCCTAACAATGCCCCAATGTCCTTGATGCAGGAGGCGTAACACTTCTCGTTGCAGGGAACGAGGAACAATTACTCTTGCTTGGTCGTTGTCGGTATGCAACAACAGTACACCCTGACTTAAAGATAATGCATGACGTTGTGCAAAATAACGTCGAACCAGAGGCCGATCAATGTCTTTGGCTCTGGCAGGCCAACCAAAGCGAACAAAACGTGCTACCACACTTAGGTCTGCATCCGCAGCTGTTTCCTGTGCAACCCGACGAGAGTTCAAAGGAAAGTCTGCGACAGCGAAAGCATCTGTGGAGTCTATCTGACAACATGCCATTTCTGAAGAATCAAATGATACATCCTGGCCAACCGGAAGTCGGGAAAGTGTGTCCGCGTTGGCATGTTTAGTGGTAGGTCGGTACAAAATCTCATACTGATAATTTGACAATATCAAGGACCATCTCTGAAGCTTTTGTGCCGTACGTGGCGGAATTGGCTTTGTGGGTGAGAACAACGACGTGAGAGGCTTGTGGTCTGTCAACAAATAGAATTTTCTGCCATAGAGATAATGATGAAACTTTGCGACGCCGTAAATGATTGCTAAGGCCTCCTTTTCTATCTGACTGTAATTCTGTTGCGTCGGCGTCAGTAGCTTGGATGCAAAGGCAATAGGACGATCGTGACATCCAATACGATGTGAGATTACAGCGCCTACACCGTACGACGAGGCGTCAACTGCTAGCACTACAGGCTTCTGTGGGTCAAAGGGAATCAAACATGCATCACTGAGTAGTGCAGACTTTAGTTTGTCAAAGGCAACCTGACAATCTTTGGACCATACAAAAGGAACATTCTTTCTACGTAAGTGATGCAGTGGAGCTGCAATCTGAGAGGCATTGGGAATAAACCTGAAATAGTAGTTAAGCTTTCCCATTACTGCTTGCAATTCGTGCACATTCTTAGGAGGAGGCAAGTCTTTGATTGCTCGAAGATGTGACTGTAAGGGATGAATTCCTTGGGCATTAATCACCTGGCCTAGGTACTCTATTTCAGTTTGAAAAAACGAACACTTTGCTTTATTGCAACGTAGACCTGCTGCAGTCAAAACTTTGAAAAGGCACTCCAGGTTTGCTAAATGTTCTTCAACTGTACGTCCGGATACCACAATGTCATCTAAATAGTTCGAACAACACGGTACAGAAACTGTCAGCTGTTCCAAAAAACGCTGAAAAATAGCGGGAGCGGAAGAACTGCCAAAGGGTAGGCGTTGAAATTGAAAAAGGCCCATGTGAGTATTAATGACGAAAAACTTTTTTGACTCGTCATCAAGTGGAATTTGTAAGTATGCCTCTGCTAAATCAATCTTGGAAAAGAAGCGAGACTGCCCTTATTTGTCCATTAGTTCGTCAGGTCTGGGCAGGGGTAAGTGTCGACAATTGTTTGACTGTTCACTGTTGATTTGAAGTCCGCACAAAGACGAAGTTTTCCTGACGGCTTGGGTATAATTACTATAGGGGAGGCCCACTGACTCGCAGAAACAGGAGAAATCACACCACTATCTGGCCAACGTTTAAGTTCTTCGGCAATTGTATCACGCAAGGCGATAGGCACTGGTCTAGCTTTACGAAATTTTGGAACTGCAGATTCTTTTAAAGTTACATGTGCCACGAAGTCTTTTGCACAACCTAGTTCCGGCGAAAACAAGTCACTATATTTGTCACACAATGCATTGATTTTATCCTGAGGCACTATTGACGAAATTTGAAGCACATCTCTTTGAATTGATAAACCAAACAAGTCGAATGCATCGAGTCCAAAAATGTTCTGCGTAGATTTGGCCTGTAGAACTACAAAAGCAACAGTTTTCGTTACACCTTGAAAAGAGGCAGGCAGGCTACACGTTCCTAGCACGGGAATATTTTGACCTGTGTACGCTGTTAACACTTGTTGACACGGCGACAATTTTGGCGAACCCAGAAGTTCATAAGTATCTTTATTTATTAAGGTAACAGCGGAACCAGTATCAAGCTGAAATTGCACAGTCTTATTTTCTATAGAGAGAGTAACAAACAGCTTGTGCTTCTGTCGCACGACCGGTGCGCGAATGTGGGCAACGTCTAATACATATTGTTTTCTGCGCTTGCGCGGGTTGCGTGCGGTAGGAAGCGGCGCATACTCGGCACACAGCGGATTAACCACACTGTCACTAGATGACACTACCGCCGGATCGGCGTCCGCGTAATGCGAGGCTACTGCACTAAAATTACTTTGAGTAGCTACACCAATTCTACTGTCACTAGCTACACAGTACTGGGCACTATTACAGTTAGTAGTTGCAGAAGGCACTATTTTCACTACAGGAATGCACTGTTCATAGTTATTTTGCTTGTCCCGAACCCTTTTCCGTTGCACTGTTTTACGCGCTCGTCGGCGCTTGCTACGTGGTGCACTATATAGTTTTGCAATAGGTGCAGAAGAACTTTCTTGTAATTGAGAACCAACTAAAGCACTGTTCAATTCCACAGCCCGTATAACATTTACAGAATGAACTGTTCTCGCACTCTGCGAAGCACTGTTTCTAACGTTACTGTTCTTTGAGTTTTTAATTTGCATACACACAGACTGCACATGTCCCGATTTGCCACATTGATAACAGGTTGCGTTGCGACTAGGGCAATGAGCACGCTTGTGGCGAGACACACACTGGGGGCAAGATTTACGTACATTTTTCTGAAATGAGCGTTGGCGCCCGTTATTCAAATTACTGTGTCTAACACTACGGGGCGACCTTTGCGTCGCACTTTTACACTGGCTACTGTTCACTGTCTGTTCAGCACGGCCGGTAGAAAAATAAGAATCACTAGTGCTATACTGAGAACTACGGCTAGGAAAGCGTCCGTTGCGGCGCACTGAATTTACACTGTGGCTTTGCATTTCTACATCTGCTAAGTCAAAAGTATCATGTGCTTCTATAAGCTGCAGTACACTGTCCAATGAAGGGTCAGATTGTTTTAAAATTGCTGCTCTAATTCTGGGGTCCTGAATATTCTGCGTAATCGCATCCCTCAACATCACGCCACTATACGAAAGTCCACAAGAGCAAGTAAATTTACATTGGCGGGTTAAGCCCTTCAATTCCGTGATCCATTCTTGGTGTGACTGCTGCGGTAATTTTTTAAGTCTGAAAAATCGGTATCGTGCAGCGGCTACAAGAACTTTTCTCTCATAATGAGCATTCAGTGCATCTACAATTTGTTCAAAGTCTACATCACGAGGAGATGCGAGAGGGAAAAGTTTTTGCAATAGTACGAAAGTCTGGGGGCCCACAATCGATAAGAAAAGGTTCTTCACTCTCTGACCTGTAATTTGATGAGCCGCGACGAGTTCTTGAAACTGTGCGAAATAGTCGCTCCATTCTTCCTCACGTTCGTTGTACTGGCGGAACGTCGGAAGCGGTGCGGCGGCAGGTGTGGGCTGCTGAAGCGGCGGCTGTTGTTGTTGGTGAGCAGCCTGTGAAGTTAACTGCGACACGGCCTGGAGAAGCTGGGTAATTTGCGCCGTCTGTAACTGAATAATTTCCATTAAGTTTGGGTTCGGGGTAGTGGCCATGCTGACCGATTAGGCGCCGCGTATACAAGTAACTTATAACAAAACACAAATGCAATATGAAAGAGGACTCGCTCTGCAACAAAAAAAGTCCACAAAACACGTAACTGAAAATGTTCCCCCAAAAATCTTATAATAAGGGTGGGTGGGCGGGAGCAATTTCTGCGTGCTCCGACTGCTGCTGTCTGGCTGCTGCAAGCGGGCTGGTCCAAGGTTCTATCACTCCTCGTCGCCACTTTTGTGTCCCGACTTCGTCGCAGCTTTTGTGTCCCAGCCTCGTCGTAGGTGTCGGTGGCCGAGTGGAATGAGACCGACACGCTGGTGCAGGTACGGAGGGGAGCAGCCAGAAACTATAAACACTCGAGTAAATTAGAAAAATATATATATTGCACAGAATGTAACAATACTTAACTTTTACATAGTACTGCAGAATGTTGATACATAGTTGTTAGAGGCCTGCCTAGTGCCTGTACGATAGCAAAGTCTTCAATGGTGCCTATCTGATTACGAAGGTCCTAACTCGTTGCTATCTCAGTCCGAAGTGCGAAGTGGCCGATGTCCTTCAGTGGTGGCCACGAGCGGCGTTGTACCAGAGGGCGCTCGTGGCTGTCGTCGGAAGAACGCCGCGCCGTGCATGCATGGCGGCGCGCGGCGAAAGTAGGTGGCGCGCACTTGGTACTTGTGCGACACCACACAATCATAACTGGCAATATTTACTATTTAAGTCGCCAGCTTTCCCTCATCCAGCCCAGAGCTTCTAAAATTCTTTGAACATCTTCGCATCCTATACACCTCCCGCCAAATAGAACAAATAGAATCTCATCACCCACTGGTCTCTCCTATCCTCCTGAATCCCGGGCCTCTGCCACGCCTTTACCAGCATTTTCCTCCCTCTCTCCACCTCCATACTCTCCACATCCTATCCGAGGGTAACTTCCATCAGCTTCCTCTCCCGGATGACGCCCTTCGTCCTGACATATACCCTTCCTATCAACCTTAGCCTTCCTTGTAGATTAGTGCCGCGTCCCCCTCCACAAGTCCTTTTCCCTTCCTCCGCTTGGATCCCCTCCCCCCCCCCTCCGCCATTCCCTTGGAGTTCTTCCATCCCATCCCATCCCCACTCAGCCCCCCTCCCCTCCTTTTCTACCCACCGCACGTTCCTTCAACTCCCCCCTCCTCTGTGGGGCCTGCTCAGTGATTTTCATTCTGTGTCAGTGCTTTTAGGTGTGCAGTGACTTTGTGCTTCGAGTGTACGTATGTTTTTAAAACATCAGAAACCGCCGCACAGGCAGAACGTAGTGTGTTTTTACTGTGTCTCGTCGTCATCGCTCCGTTTCTTCAACATGAACGTTTTATCCACCGCAGTTTTTTAAGTTTTAAATAAGTGCATTTTGTCATCCTTTTCAGAGTCATTGTCATTCCACCCATTTATCTCGCCGTGTCTATATTTAAATTGTTAAGGTATTGTCACCTGTTTATATTATTTTAAATCTTCTATTCCCATATCTGTATGCTCTCGGCTGAAGAGCAGCATGTTCGCTGCTGCCGGCCTGCCCCTTGTGGGGGACACCCAGAAGAAGGCCACTTGCAACAGTGGCCGAAACGTCGGCGAAATACTTGATATATTGAAGATACGGTCAAATACCCAGAAGAGTTTTAGCAACAATGTCAACAGCCGCGGAAGCCTTCATTTACATGTAAGTTGTGTGTTTTATCAACAAATAATACAATCCCTTGAGACAACATTGTCTCATTGTACGAAAGGTATTAAACATATGAAGAGGCACTGAATTAAAATTAATGCGGCGGCTGGGATTCGAACACGGGACCTCCAACTTACTAAGTAGGTTCTTTAGACCACTTTTCTTTTAATGGTTGGCTCAGCTTTTTTTTTTTTTTTTTTTTTTTTTTTTTTTTTTTTTTTTTTTTTTTTTTTTTTTTTTTTTTACAGAGGGTGTTCAGCCCCCTGACCGGGCACGTCGAGCCATGGCGCCCGGCAAACGTACATCTCCAGGAATCGAACACGTGACCTTCCGCACGTGGACCTAACGCGCTACCACAAGACCAGCAGCATGATGCTCTCAGCTAACACCGCGTTGTAGCCAAAACAACTATACGGACTGTCTTCAAGTACGCCTCCCTCCACACCATATACTTTAATTCTGCCTCATGTTCCCTGTGAAATGCGCATCAAATTTCCAGGGCTCTCCTACATTGGAATAGCACCCCAGCAAAGAACGAGGATATATGGTGTGGGCATGGGTGTGTGTGTTTTCCTTAGGTTAGTTTACCTACGTTTAAGTAGTTTGGAAGCTACTGACTAATGACCAAGCAGTTTGGTCCGATAGAATTACAAACATTTGAACATATTTTATATGGTGTGGAGGGAGATGTGCTTTAAGACAGTCCGTGTTTGGCTGCAACGCGGTGTTAGCTGAATGGTCTAAAGCATCTACCTAATCTGCCAGGAAGTTTCATATCAGTGCACAACACTTCACTGCTGAGTGAAAATTCATTCTGCAAATATCCTTTAGGCTGTGGCTAAGCCATGTCTCCACCATATCCTTTCTTCCAGGAGTACTAGTCTTGCATGGTTCGCAGGAGAACTTCTGTGAAGTTTGGAAAGTAGGAGGCGAGGTACTGGCGGAAGTAAAGTTGTGGGGCGGCATCGTGAGTCGTGTCGGGATAGCTCAGTCGGTATAGCGCTTGCTCGCGGACGGCAAAGGTCCCAGGTTCGAGTCTCGGTTCCGGCACAGAATTTTAATCTGCCAGGAAGTTTCATATCAGCGCACACTCCGCTGCAGAGTGAAAATGCATTCTGGAAATATCTCTTAGGCTGTGGCTAAGCCATGTCTCCACCAAATCCTTTCTTCCAGGAGTGCTAGTCTTGCATGGTTTGCAGGAGAGCTTCTGTGAAGTTTGGAAAGTAGGAGGTGAAGTACTGGCGGAAGTAAAGTTGTGAGGCGGCATCGTGAGTAGTGTAGGGATAGCTCAGTCGGTATAGCGCTAGCCCACGGGAGGGAAAGGTCCCAGATTCGAGTCTCGGTTCCGGCACACATTTTTAATCTGCCAGGAAGTTTCATACCAGCACACACTCCGCTGCAAAGTGAAAATTCATTCTACTACCTAGCTAATAAGTTGTAGGTCCCAGGTTCGAATGCCAGCCACGGCATAAATTTTAATTCAATACCTCTCCTTATGTTTAGTACTGTGTTTTATCAAAATTTAATGATACACCATTTGCTGAGAACCACCTAATGATTTTCAGAGAGACGTCGTTTACAATTTCTTCAGTTAGTTCATATCTGTCAGATGTGATAACTATACTTGTATCATCAGCGAAACCAGCTGCGCATCCTCATGAATACAGAATGGAGGCCACCGCGGCGGCTGATGTGGGGGCAGCAAGCAGCAGAGCGGTGCCGGGGGCGACAGAGGCAGCGGCAGCGTCAGAGGCAGGCAGGCGGGAGGCGGCCCACTGCAGCCCCGGGGCCCGGCGCGGCGCGGCGCGGCGCGGCGCCCATCGATCGGCCGCAGCAGCCAGCAGCGGCAGCCGGCAGCGGTTCAGCCCGGCCTACCTGCGGCTTGCGGCCGGCGGCACGTGCCACCGACACCACACAGACACCTGCCAAGGCCGCGGCCGCACGGAGACACACCAGCCCCTCCATCACTTCTGCGTTACAACTCGACGTCTTCACAGCTGGTGAAGTATATCGCAGGTCTCATCAGTTTTCCTAACGTTTCGTCCAAAGCTCCGCCAGACATCTTCAGAGGTCTTCTTACTTCCGTTGACTCTTGCGGACTGATGAGTCGGCAGTCTGAGAGCCTTATAACACGGAAGCCTTATAACCCGGGATCTCTAACAGAAACTATGACATCCGGTCGTGAAAGCCTTCATAGCATAATATCGCAGATCCTTCAGGCCGTGTTCGCACTTCCGGCCGGACCGAGCCGAGTCGAGCCGGGTCGAGCCAAGCCGAGCCGAGCTGAGCCATTAAGCACATTGTTTCCAATTGCATCTACATCTACATCCATACTCCGCAAGCCACCCGACGGTGTGTGGTGGAGGGTACCTTGAGTACCACTAGGCGGTTCTCCCTCCTGTTCCATCCATGTATTCTTCGCGCAAATAAAGATTGTCGGTATGCCTCTAATCTGTCTGATTTTATCTTCGTGATCTCTTCGGGAGATATACGAAGGAGCGAGCAATATACTGCTAGACTCCTCGGTAAAGGTATGTCCTGGAAACTTCGACAAACAAAAGCCCGTACCGAGCGACAGACAGTCTCTCCTGCAAAGACTTCCACTTGAGTTTATCGATCATCTCCGTAACGCTTTCTAGATTACAAAACGCTCCTGTAACGAAGCGCACTTCTCTCCGTTGGGTCTTTTCTACTTCCTCTATCAACCCTAACTGATACGGATCCCACACCGGTGAGCAGTATTCAAGCAGTGGGCGAACAAGTGTACTGTAACCTACTTCCTTTGTTTTCGGACTGCATTTCCTTAGGATTTTTCCAATGACTCTAAGTCTGGCATCTGCTTTACCGACGATTGATTTTATATGGTCATTCAATTTTAAATCACTCCTAATGCCTACTCTCAGATAATTTATGAAATTGGCTGCCCTGCTATAGTGTAGCTAAGTGATACAAGATCTTTGTTTCTATGTATTCGCAGCACATTGAGATGCAATTGCCATTCCCTGCACTATGCGTCAATTCAATGCTGATCCTCCTGCATTTCAATACAATTTTCCATTGTTACAACCTCTCTATATGCTACAGCATCATCCGCAAAAAGCCTTAGTGAACTTCCGATGTTATCTGCTAGGTCATTTATATATATCGTGAACAGCAACGGATCCACGACACTTTCCTGTGGCACACCTGACATCGTGAGACTTCTTTCCATTGAGTGTTCACACTGCCGGCCGGGCCGAGACGACTCGGCTTGAGCCAGCTCACACCGAGCCGGCGACATTCGGAAAGATTAATATTCCCGGCGCGAGCAGATTGGGCTATAGTGTACAAGTATCACACGTCTCCAGCCTGCTATCTACAGAAGCCTCTCTGCACTTTTTTTCCCGTTTCAGTTGCTTTTATGAAAGTTTTATATATATTTTTCTCGTGTAGTACTATTAATTCTGTAATACTGAAAGGTGTCAATAAATTTTACGGCCGTTTCATCTTTTTAATATAGTTAAAGCCATTTGAAGTGGATTGTATGTTTGCCAAGATAGCGAGATATTGATTTAAACAAATGTGTAAAATGTTTTGAAAGAGCTGTAATTAACATTTGTCAAGGTTTTAGACTTTTCGAATGTTTCTTCTTAATACTGAATCGCCAGGAAGAGGTTATAAGGCATAAAAAATATATATCAAATTGTTCATGTTGTTAATCTTCTTGCTTGCTCAATGCTAGTAAATTACTCTTGAAACTGTTTAAAAGCTGCACCTCTGTTCGTCAGCCTGAAATTTAGAGGCTTTTAACAACTGGGTTTATTCTGTGGAATCATCAGGGGCATTTCTTGTAAAAATCACCTTTGTGTTGCCTACAATCCTTATTAAACTTGGTTGGTGGTATAAGATTAAGCTTGATCACCGAACCCGGGTAAGAATTTGTTCACGTTCTTCAAAATCTGACGATTACTTCAGTGAAATTAGCGGATCATACGGTAACCATCAGTAACAACAAAATTCTGTGTTCTTCATTGATGGCGGTAACTTCATGGATGGTAACCGAAGCCCTTCCATTGGATTGCCGAAGTGTATACCATGAGTCATTAACTCTTAATATGACGAAATCAGGGCTTACCAGCCGTCCACGGTCTACTAGAGTCGCTTTTTACACGACGTTAAGCAGTTAGCACCTTGGAACTCGCCATTCTTTCTCTCAGATGGTTTCATCGAATCTTTTAGAACCATCCTCCTGGAAGCTAGAATGTTCCTGTCCGTCATTAAAATTAAGTCTTTCGGGTCCGTGGAAAGCTGTGGTGTTTCCTCAAAGTTTACAGTTCGCTGCCACATCACCAATACGAAGAGGGGGGGAGGGGAGGGGGGAGAGAAACGTAAACGCTACACAATTACACAATGTTCTTCCAAAGAAGGATCCTACTCGGCATTTGCGAGGTGAAATTCCACTTAATTTCCTTTGTTCTCAGTTTCTGAATTTTCCTTATTGCCTCGAAAGTACAGTTCCTGATTCAATAAATAGCCAATATTCTGCTCAAAACTTCCCTACTTTGTTTTATTTTCTTATTATGCAATTTGATTTCTGTCCTTAGTTGAGGAGTAAAAAAGAACCTTAACTCGAGCAGACCATACAATAAAATTACTGTATGTCAAAAATGTAGTAAGTTGATTTTCATATTAACCATGTTTCTTCTCTACGATATTTTCCAAATATTTTTCTTTGTTCCAAATAACACACTGGTCTAACAATAAAAGCTGGTTGTCACGTCACAATCTGAAACTCGTACAATTGCTTACGAAAATGTCTCTCAAATCCCTTTCAAGTGAACCACATTTTGTCTTTACACACATCGATACTGTTAAGCTAAAGCCCTTTTTAAACGATGAACGAAAGTGAACAAGATGGATAATTTTCTACCGAAGCGCTCCTAGCGTACTAGCTCTGAACTACAAACTCATGCAAGATATTGTGGCAGCGTGTTTAGACGATAAACGTAATCAGACGGTAATACCCGATGTTGAAAGTGATGTTATAACTGGCGATGTGTTATGCAGGAAGTAATAGTTTAATACTGGAATTGAGGAAACAACGCTAAATGTTATTGACGGCCAAAGAAAACTTTGCAATGTATGTTTATGGTCAACTTAGTGTTTCAATTTCAAAACACTGACACATATTTTCAAGCGAAAAAAATAAACATATGAACACATCAGCCGGCAGCGGTGGCCGCGGGGACTGAGGCGATTCAGTCACGGTCTGCACGGCCACTACGGTCGGGGGTTCAAATCCCCCGTCGGGCATGGATATTTGTGCCGTCCTTAGTTGTAGCTAGTTCATAAGTAGTTTGTAAGTTTAGGGACTGATGACCCCGTAGTTAAGTCCCTTAAGCTTAACAAACATTTTTTAACACATCAAACTATATTTATAAGAGCATAAATAGACCTTGTTTACTTTATCTACTACGATTTGCCCACTGATATTGTTAATAACGTCATGAACAACTGAATTTTTGTCCTTCATTTGGACTGACTTTTTCATTTAAATCCTATTTAATGAAAATTGCGTCATCAAATTACAATCTTATTTAAACAAACAATTTGCTTCAGTCTTTTCTGTTACAATACTGCATAACATAAACCATTTTTCGGTTTCAGATATACGACCTCGCTTTTGGGTGGACACTCAATTGAGATAAATATTTAAATCGTCATGAAACATTTGCATTTTACCGGCAAACCAAAGTATAATAATAAAATAGAGATTAATAAGACAAATTTGCGTGCAAACCGTGTATTCGTCGACTATAATATGAAAATCGCGTGACGAAAATAGGTTAACTTTCGGTGTCAGCAGATGACCGTTCAATCAAAACGATCTTCTAGAGAAAGCATAACGTGACGTTGACGTTAGGTGACGCACACTGTGAATGCCGCCGTTACAAATACATTCTGGAATACATTCTGATCATATACTTCGACAAAACGCAAAATATACGTAAATACGAAGGAAAATGGCGGACTAACTGGACTGCAGCAGACAGCTACTACCTCGCGCATGCGCAGTGAACCCACTAGCACCGAATTTAGCCCTATTTCTTTATCGCTATAATTATCGCGCTTCGATACTAGCCGCGATCATGCTAGTGCAGCCGTTCAAACGACAGACGGCCGCCATTAACGCAATTTGTTATCAATCTATTACAAGTTCGTTCATCGTTTAAAACGGGCTTCAGACGTGACCTGCCATTATCGAGAACTGGTTCACTTTCTGAGTAAAATAGAGATGAAAAACAAACTATGTAATAAATTTTATACAACGCTTCCACTACCCATTATAAAACGCCGTGTATGCCAGAAATGCCAGACGTAAACCTTATAAAAGCAGACAGCCAGACAGCGGCGCTGCGAGTCGTTGACAAAAGAAACAACGCGCTCGCTGGCGTCTGACCTACTAATGGACTCAGGTTACGCATGTGCTGTGACGCAAAAACCTGCGAGAGAATCAGGGACGAAGGCGTGGCCGACGCCTTGTCTCATGTTTAGCGGGTTGGATTCATTCCGGGGCCAGGTTGGCGGTAGACGGTTGACACGAACCATTATCCCATATCACTAGAATTGCGCATAATAGTTCGCGATCGGTTCTGCCGCGAAGTTGTTCGTTCTTTTAGTTCTTCCGCTCCCAGTGACGGCTGAGATGCGTTGTCTGCGCATGCAGGTGGAGGGAGAAGTTCCCCCACCTAGCTGCTTCATGCGCTTGCTGCTTGAGCCACTAACGATATCAAGCAAACCAAAATAAACTGTTTGTGGATAATTTCTTGCGTCTAAGTTTAGAGTTATCTCTATATCTTGGCATTATGGAATTTATTAGTCAGATATTTTATAGTGCAGAATACTTCAAAACAGAAATTTTGTAGCGCTGAACTACGTAATCTAGCACCTCGAAATGGCTCTCTTCACAGGAAGGCAAACACGTGATTTTTAATTCTGCTGCGCGCTCTCTCGCTATTGCCAGTCTGTTTTCGGAAAAGAATTTAACGAACTAAGAAACGAGATATGTTTGGCATAATAGTTCGCGACCGGTAACGCATGTTTTAGTTTGCGAGTGATCGCGCATATCTTAGTTCGCGACCTGTAGCTCTCCTTTTAGCTCGGCCGCGAAGTAGGTCGCTCTTTTTAGTTCGTCCGCACTTTTTGGCTTTTGCTACCGCTATTAAAAGAGGTCTTTGTTTCGTTATGACAGCTTTTTTATATAATGATCAGTGTTGCCCAAGCGTGTGCAATGTCTTTTGGGCAATTAGACATCAAACACTTATGCAAATAAACCAGTTATTTACACGAATGTGTGATACAATGATATTCAACTACTGTGCATACAGAGTGCTAGTAGTATTTTATTTTTTAAATGGATTTCTTTATTGAAGGAACATTAACTACAAATCACGCGATGCTGCGCGTTTTCGCGTCCTCTCGCTGTTCCCCGTCAGTCTTCGGAAAAGGAGCGGACGAACTAAGAAGCGAGGGATCTGCGAACTTGTTCGCGTAGTTCGACTGTGGGAGCGCTTTCCGAACTAGTTCGTTCGCGAACTACACAAGACTACAAATCACTGTTCTTATATGGTCGGAGGTATTAACAAGTAAAATCACCGACATACTGATTAAGCTTAGTATCGTAACATCCCGAGGCGACTCGAATGACTTCTATGCACACCGAAGATAAAAATGTTCAAATGTTTGTAGAGATTATGGGACTTAACTATGGGGTCATCAGTCCCTAAACTTACAAACTACTTATCAACTAATTAACACTAAGGACTGCACAAATATCCATGCTCGAGGGGTCATTCGAACCCCCGACCATAGTGGCCGTGCAGACCGTGACTGGAGCGCCTCAGTCCCCTTGGCCACCGCGGTCGGCTACACCGAAGAGCCAAAGAATCTCATATAGGCGTGGGTATGTAAACACTTAGAGAGGTTGGCGCTACGCTTGACAACGCCTGGCGTTGTCCATGGAAGCGTTTTAGGTCACGTACTCTTCCTTAGATTTAGGAGACAATATGAATAGCTTTCTTAGACTGTTCGCGGATGATGCTGTGTTGCATCGGTTAGTGAAGTCAGCAGAGGATCAAAAGCAATTGCAAAGCGATTTAGACGAAATTTCTATAAGGTGCTAAAATTGGCAATTGACACTAAATATAGAAAAGTGTGAAGTAAAACACAAGACCACTAAAAAACTCCGCTGAACTTCAATTACACGATACGTCAGTCAAACCTTAAGGTCGTATATTCTACCAAATACGTAGGAGTTACAATTAAGAACAAAATTAGACTGGAGAGAACACATAGAAAATATTGTGGGGAAGGCGAACCACAGATTACGTTTCATTGCCAGAACGCTTCGAAGATGCAACAGCTCCACTAAAGAGACTGCCTACATCACACTTGTGCGTCCTCTCCTGCAGTACTGTTGCCCAGAATTGGACCCTTACCAGGTGGGACTAACGGAGGTTCAGAGAAGGGCAGCTCGTTTTGTCACGTTCCAGGGGGGAAAGCGTCACGGTAATGTTGCACGATTTGAGGTGGAAACCATTACAGGAACGACGTTATTCGTTGCGGCGAGATCTATTTGTGAAATTTCAGTAATCGACTTTCACTTCTGAGTGTGAAAATATTTTGCTAGCACCCACCTACTTAGGGAGACATGACCATCCCAATAAAACAAGAGAAATCAGATCGAAAACAGAACGATGTAGGTGTTTCTTCCTGAGCGCTATTAGAGAGTGGACGGTAGAAATAAGTTGTGATAGTGGTTAATGAACCCACTGCTAGGCACTTAAATGTGATTTGCAGAGTATCTACGTAGATGTAGATTTCAGGCGCAGACGTTAGATGGTTGACTCTGCAATGGTCGCCTCACTAGGAGCAACATTGATGGTCGCGTTGTGTTTGAGAGATACAGGGTCAACATTGCACCCTTTTCCTTTATCTCATCTCACAGGACGTGGAAACGCACGTGGAGGTCAGCGTGGTGCCGTTGCAGCGTGGAATTCAACGTTCCACTGCCCTGCGAAGAATCCAGCATGTTAGATTTTTGCTTCGTGGAGTGGAACCTGGCCAATGAAAAGTGACCAGGTTTTCACGTGACAAGCATAACTTTTGATCCGCCATATTGCAAACAGAACTCCGTATTTCGTGTCTTCTTTCGTTTTGGCGTACGATGTATAAATATAATATTTTTAAAGCGCCAGAAAATTTAACAACTTTTGCAAACGCATCATTTTAGGTACGACTTGTTACAATAAATTACCGGGAACTATATATTCATAGCTTTAAAGGATATCGTATTTAACGTTAGTCAGTGTTATAATTTGTATACCGTGAACGAATATCGTTCCTATGTTACGGTTCACCGCCATTCTATCAAAGGAGCGTCTTTATGATACTTTGTCATAGGTAAATAACATAATAAAACATGTTTTAGGTGCATTGTTTATCACAAATGCAGCGCACCGTCTCCCAAGGAGAAATAGCGTAGTCGGTAGCGCGTTAAGCTGCGGTATAGAAGTTGAGCCAGCCGCGGTGGCCGAGGGGACAGAGGCGCTCCAGTCACGGTCTGCACGGCCACTACGGTCGGGGATTCGAATCCCCCCTCGTGCATGGATATTTGTGCCGTCCTTAGTATTAGTTAGTTCATAAGTAGTTTGTAAGTTTAAGTCCCATAAGCTATACAAATATTTGAATAGAAGTTGAGGGTAACTCGAATTCGCGACCCCGTAAATCTTAAAAATTTCCTTTTTTCCTTTTTTGTTTCCTTAATGTTTCTGGTTCTTTCTTATTAATTTAAGTGTAATATTCGATATTCGTTGTTGCTTCTTTTTAAGACGACGGTTTAGCGTGGTGGTTAGTGTTACGAGCTATGAAGGAAAAGAGATGTAAATAACAGGTTTGCATCTACACGGAGATACTGTCGGAGATATTATTTTAACGATTTGGTTTAATTACGGTTTATATAATTTATTTGTTAATTTAATACAGTTATAATAACCAGTATTCGACGTTATTTACTACAAACATGAACGAACTCTGCCCACGAGATAACTTGTTGAGTATTTCGTGCAGGGGCACAGGTGCCAATAAATTTCGAGACAGTACCCCACGTCATTTGGTTTTCGCGAAAGTGTTTGAATTCTGTTGCAGTTCAGTACAGTGCTGGATTAGTTCAGTTTCACTGTACAGAGAGAGTGTGGTTATGGAAGCAGATGAAGTAAAGGAACAAAAGTGTTTACGTACAATAATAAAAGCAAAAATTATCACAACATTGTTGAACTGAGCGGTTGTCCCGCATGTATGAACAAGTAGACTGTATGAGGCAGAACTTATTACCTTCGAAGGAATGCCAAAGTAAACATTTGGATATGCAGAAAAATAACAATATAAGAGAGCAAGACAAGTGAAGCTGCCGCAGATGAAGGATTTCACCGTTTACAGTTTTTTATGGTATTTTGCGAAAAGTGATTTTGCCGTACATTTTGTTAACATTTTCAAACGCTTTCAGTTAATGTACCGTCTTTGTGTTTCTTGTAGAAAGATTGTCGTATCCTACATAGGAAAGAGGGAAGAGGTAGCAAGGTCAGTCTGCATATCCCGAGCGGAAAGGAGTGATTGCAGAGAGAAAGTACAGGCATCTACTAGAGATGCGGATTTCGGGACTCGAGAGGATACTTTATGGAACTTCTAGGTACCTTGAATTGAATTTATTCCATCCCATACTAATTCTACTACACTGGGGATAGTTATTTAAAAAAAAAAAAAAAAAAAAAAAAAAAAAAAAAAAAAAAAAAAAAAAAAAAAAAGCCAGTAATTACGTTCCCTAGTAGCATCCCCTAGACAGACGGACTCCCCGCGAGAAACAGACTGTCATGGAGCACCCCGATGCCGACGGCGATAGTCACGGGCTGGCGCCCGACTCGTCTGACTGAGAACTCCCTTCTTGATCCAAAAAACCGGGGGTTTTAACGGCCGGTGTGGGCGCCCCTCTTTTCCCCACTTTCCGACAGTTAACAATTTCCTATTGGCCGCTGCAAGGTTCAAACAATCTAAATTGTGGCTTGCCCTCTCTCTGAGTCCTCTAGCGAACCACGTTTCAGCGCTGTCCCTTCTGCCATTCCCCGGGTGGGGAGGTGGCTTGTTTGTGCTTAACAAAATCCATACTTCGTAGCAACATTGTTCAGCTGCAAGTAAAACGTCACGACGCTACCCAATATGGGCAACAACAACAATGGTTTACGTCAGTTGGCCACGCCTTAGGCTCCGCCTTAGGCCACGCCTCAGGGGAGCTATTAACTTGCAGTTTTTCTTCTTCACCCTCTCACTCTAGCCTCGTGAAACCACTGACATTGCTGTTCCCAAGTGACTGGTATCAACTTTGCTACGTACATTAAAACATGCCTGTTGGCCACCAAGTACTAATGTAAAGTCTTACAAAGCGTCTAGACGCTGTATGAAGTTACGCCCATCTTCCCCGAAAGGTAACCTCCACCCTGGGACGGTGGCTGAGGGCATCAGCAGTTCTCTAGGAGATTTCTTTAGTGCCTACATCCCGCAAGATATACCTGTCTGTTTTAGCCTGTTATCTGCAATGGTCTCTATTTCTCAGCCTGGAGTGCGTCTCTGTGGCTCACACAGCCTCTCAACAATTCCAACAGTAAAATCAATATATGACAAAATATTACAATTTCTGGAAGAGTATTGCATGCAACGTGCAAGCGTAAGAAAGCTACATTATTCAGTTTTTGGCCCCCTTTAGGTTACCTTAGTAACACTAAAAGTGGGCTTTTGCGGTCGTCTTTTGACAGCTCGAAATTTAAATGAAAATAACAGCTTAACTATTCATTTGACACGAAAATTGAACAACCGAATTTGTAGAGGAGAAAATTCTCTACAACTTGGCTCTCTTATCTTTTTTTTTTTTTAATATCTCGTAGCGTTTCAAAGATATCTGCAAAAATAACGGCGATTTTGGGATGTCTTTCTGTCTGTCCGTAACGTGTTCCCTGTTTTTAAGACGAACCGTTCAACCGATCAGCACCAAATTTTACAGACATGATTGTCGGCCGCCAGAGACCAGAACCTCCCTTTTTCAAATTTTTCGGACAAAAAATACGGTAGTAAAACCAAAAGAAGCCGTTTGTAATGTAATTGTAATTGCAAACGTACCGTTCATCTGACACGAAAATTGCATAACCTAATTGGTAGAGGAGACAATTCTCTACAACTTGACTCCCTTATGTTTTTTTTTTCATATCTCGTATCGTTTGAGACATATTTGCAAAAATGGAGATTTGACACTCTCCATTGAATTAACGAAAACCAGCCGTTTGGAGATGTCACGTGACATTCCTCGCGTATTTGATGATTTTCTTCTTGTAACTAACACGTTGTCATTTCAAAACAGCGGCACACTGAGGAATTAAAAAAACACATCATGTCTACAAATGCCATATTAACATCAGTTAACAACGGCCATCAATAGTATGAGATTAAAGATCTCCTGTTTTGATTTATAGCCGTAGCGTAGTGGGCAAGGTGTTGGACTGCGACATGAAGCCGGCCGCGGTGGCCGAGGAGACTGAGGCACTCCAGTCACGGTCTGCACGGCCACTACGGTCGGGGGTTCGAATCCCCCCTCGGGCATGGATATTTATGCCGTCCTAGTTCGTAAGTAGTTCATAAGTAGTTTGTAAGTTTAGGGACTGATGACCCCGTAGTTAACTCCCATAGACTATACAAACATTTGAAACATTTTGATTTGTGACGCGAAAGGTCGGTGGTCCGAAACCCGCCACTACCTAATTTTGTTTTCCTAAAAGGGTTTCAGACACTCTTATTAATTAATTAATTATTATTTAGATTATTATTTTAGTCCAAAATGTTTGCAAAAACTTATAAAACTACACATCTAAAGTGGGCCGTAAAACATGTCATGCGATTTTTTTCCGGCGTTCGCTAACAGGTACCGTGTAATTTTACGCACATCCATCTTTGTAAAGACAGTGATCTACGCACCTGCCCGCAACGAGTGCTGGAGAGCGCTGCGGTAGCAAATCACGATTAGCAGCACGTTCCGTGGGATGTAGCGGGTTGTTTCAGAGCGTGCTGTAGCTAGGTAGACAGCATGTCTGGCCTGCGCCACTTTGGGACAACGCGTCCCGTGTGAGGACGGCTTTAGGTTTAATTAACCTCAGATTTTGCAGTTAATGAGTTAACAAAACGAGGGGAAATTTTGTAAGTATCATAAAAGTAGCAACTCAAGGTTTATTTTATGAAAATTAATCACATAATGTTTAGATCCGCTGAAGTTCGGGTTGCCTATTCCGGAAATACGTATCTGTGAGATCCTACGCGAGCATTCTAGTGTTAATGCTGGTACAAAGGCAGATTACCATAACTTAAGTGACGTTGATCGTCTTGTTATAGTCGGCCCACGAGAGATGTGACATAGCGCCTCCGACGTAGCGATGAGATGGGGGTTTTCCCTTACGGCTATTTCACGAGTGCACCGTGGATATCGAATCAAATATCCGACATCGCTGCGGCCGGTAAAAAATCCTGCACGAATAGAACTGACAATATCTGAAGAGACTCGTTCAACGTGACAGAATTACAACCCCTCCGTAAATCGCTACGGACTTCAATTGTGGGCCATGAACAAGTGTCCACGTGCTGCAGTGGGGCAGATTTGTGAGCTCCTACTCTCCCATGTCAGCTTTGTTTTGCAGATGAAAATTAATGAAAACGATTTATTGAATGTTGAGTAATTATTTTTATGATATGATACTTAATAAGAATGTTTTGTGTTTGTTTCTGTTTGTTTCATGATCGATCGAGGTACTGCCGCAGCACCGACCGGCGTCACAGAGCTGGCCGTTATATGAAGTTAGCCGACGGTCACGGGGCAGCGGACGTCTCTGCGCCTTCTTTATTGCGGGACATCTATCGTCCTCTAAGAATTTTTATTTAATATTGTTATTGCTATGGATGCAGTTCAGATTATGTCCTTGTAAAAGTAACATTGGATCAGAAGCAAATAGTATGTACTTGAATTGCAAGAAGACCAATAAACATGTGATGATGGACTGAAGAAGAGTTTTAAATATTACATCATGCATATGGAATGATTTATTATTTAATGTGAAATATGGAAATATTATTTGACCTTCTACATCTAGGAAGAAAACACCATCAGTTTGAAAAGTTTGGCCGCGGTGGAGTAGCCGAGCGGTCTAAAGCATCTCGCTGCGGAGCGCGCGGTTGCTCGCCGTGGAGGTTCGAGTCCTCCCTGGGGCATGGGTGTGTGTGTTTGTCCTTAGGTTAGTTTACCTAGGTTTAAGTAGTTTGTAAGATACGGAGTGATGACCACGCAGTTTGGTCCGATAGATTTACAAACATTTGATTTTTTGAAAAGTTAGGGTATTGAATTTCAAGGCGCATTCAAATGAAACAGTGGTATTTTAAATGTAAAACTGATATATAGTAGGCTGTGGATTTTCGCTCGAACGCCAGTTTCATTACTGAATTCGTGCTAAAGAGTTTAAACTTTGAATGTGAAGTTACATACTGGCCTTTTATCTTTCTCCCGCGGGACCTGTTTGTGTTTAAGAAAAGATAAAAATATAAACTATTATCAATTTTTTTTATATTAGGCGGTGGACATAGACTTCGGAGGGAAGTTCGGTGCCACGGTTCACGAGAGGTGTTAAGTTGCTAGGTGACGTCAGAAAACCTATAAATATTTAGCTCAAATGTTTGTATAGTTTATGGGACTTAACTACGGGGTCATCAGTCCCTAAACTTACAAACTACTTATGAACTAAGACTAAGGACGGCACAAATATCCATGCCCGAGGGGGGATTCGAACCCCCGACCGTAGTGGCCGTGCAGACCGTGACTGGAGCGCCTTAGTCCCCTCGGCCACCGCGGCCGGCTATAGATATTTACTTAGCAACTGACTATAAGAACTATAAACTAGTTCTCTTAATAAGACAACCAAATTTAGGACGAGTTTGGTATGATAGAAGATTGTTTTGACAATTTAAAGTTCTTCGTCACCTTTTCCCTTTGTCCCACCGCAGTGCAAACCATTCAACGTAAAATAATCGATATGGGCTTTCGGAGCCGAGGGCCTACTTGTGTATCTTTTCTGACTGCACAAAACAAAGCTTTACGCTATGACTGGGCCAGTCAAAAGAGACGTTGGACTGTTGGCAAGTGGAAACATGATGCCCGTTCTGACGAATCTCGCTTACAGTTGTATCGAGCGGATGGACGTGTACCGGCATGGAGACAACCTCATGAAACCATTGAACCTGAAAATCAGCAGGTGACTTCAAGCTGGTGAAGGCTCTGTAATGCTATGGGGCGTGTACAACCGGATTAATACGAAACCCTTTATACGTCTAGATTAGACTTTAACAGGTGACGCGTAGGATGTAACCGTTCATGTCCATTGTGCATTCCGACGGTCTTGGGAAATCCCAGCAGAATAGTGTGACACCCCAACGTCCAGAATTTTTACAGAGTGGCTGCAGGAATACTCTTCAGAGCACGGCCCTTGAAGATATGTCTGCAAGACAGTGATTTCAGACTGCAGCTGCCCGTCGGGTTCCAGGGATTTGGACCTCGAAATGGGCTGCCTTGAACGAAACCAAATAAGCTGTGCATAGTCAAGTCCTAAACAGCAGTGTGGAGATCCTCCCTGTGAGCCTCTCGTAGGGAGTCTGTAGTCCTCTGGAGACTACGTATCGGCCATACGTGGCTGACGCACGGCCGCCTTCTACGTCGAGAGGACCACCAAATTGCCGTTGTGGTTCACTATTGTCAGTGGTCCACATACTGGTAGACTGCCCACTTTTAGCCGTCTCGAGGCAGTCTTTTACCCTGCCTTCTGAGCTTCCATTGATTTTATCTGACGATGCCTCTATGGTTTACCGCGTTTTAGGTTTTAATCCTGCAACTGGCTTTTATTGGTCTATTTAGTAGTGGGGACCATTTTCCCGCCTTCTAAGGCTACCACACCCCTCCTCCCCCAGAACAATAAGCTGTTGTCCTTCTACGGGTTACGACTTGTTTTTCAATTAAGGATTTCAGTGTGTGCAGAGTGGCTGGCTCATCCTGTATTATTCTTGTGATCAGCCACCCACACTCTTCTGTTGTACTATTTTAATTTTCTGTTTATTTGATCAACTCTTGTCGTGTTATTGTTATATTTTATCATTTTACCATGGATTGTCTCTCTGTACCCGGAGTATACTGGACGTGGAGTACTATGCAACAAAAGGCAAAATTTTAAGATATAAACTCTTAGGTGGGAACAGGGGACTGATAACACAACAGTTTAGTCCCCTTTAAACACACAACAACAACAACTTCAAACACCTACGCTGTCCACCAAATTCCCCAGACATGGGTGTTATTGACCATGCCTGGGATGTCTTGCAACGTGCTGTTCAGAATCCATCATCCCCTCGTGCTTACGGATTTGTGGACAGCGCTGCAAGATGCATCATTGCTCCATGCTTCAGTTCCCTCCAGCACTACTGTAGACATTAGTCGACTCAAGGCGACGTCGTGTTGCGGCATTTCTGCGTGCTCGCGTGGGACCTACGAGAAGTTAGACAGGTGTACCAGTCTCCTTAGCCATTCAGATCAGATTAGAGTAGATGTACTTTTCGTTCCACTAGATCCTCTTGGATATAGAACATGTCAGAACAAAATACACAATATATACTTATAAAAAGAGAGCATATGTGTTAATATACCTTCCACATATCCCAAATGTAATTGCCCTTGTGGATGTGGAATTGGTCAGGAAAAACAATTAGCTTAAGAATATTTACATTTTAAAGGACATAAAACTTATTACTACTTACTAATATACTAGGTGCATATTGAAATTCTTAGCAATTCTTTTTTTTATTTTATTACTTTTCTTTATTTTACATTGATCATATTACTGTACAAAACTTGAACTGAAGTCAAACTGAACACAATATTCATATTTCTGAATATTATATACAATAACTTTCATCAATCACTTCTGGTAAGAAATTCATCAATGGAATAGAAGGAATTGGTCAACAAAAAAAAAAAAAAACCTTTAGACTGTTTTCAAACTGCATTGTGAGTTAATTTTTTTATGGCTGCTGGCATGTTATTGATAATGTGTAATGCTGAATATTGGACACCTTTCTGAGCCAAAGTAAGTGACTTTAAATCTGATCCCATGGACTGAACTAATGGTTTGAAAAAAAAAAAAAAGATATATATTTTAACGACAAATATCATTAGAGAATAAATGTATTGGGAAGCAGTAGTAAGTAATCCCAGTTACTTAAATAGCCCTCTACATGATGTTCTTGAGTTGACACCACAAATGATGTGTATGATAGACTGTACTGTTACGCATGAAAGATTGGGACATCAGTATAACTTGCTTATACAATGCAGTGTGTCAATTTCTCTATACTTACAGTCCTGTATTGACAGTAATATACATGGTTTTGGATGACACAAAAATTAGATGAAACTAGGTGTTTGGAATATGGCTACCGAACTAGCTAGGTTTCTTGAAAAATGTAGGCAAAATGCTATAAAATTATAACAAATTTGTGTCAGGGGTAACTCGACTGAAACAAAATGGATATTTCTGGCTCAGAAACGGGTGGTTTGAGCAATATGTGGAGTACGTTCACGAACATCATGTCGACCCCTTTTCAGTAGTCTGGGAATTTTGACATTGACGACTCAATACGTTTTTTCCTTTAATGTCGTTTGTTGTTAATAATATCAGCTTATTCCCACGAGTTAGTAGCTTTCACTCGGTGAATACTAGACAGAAGTCGAATCTACATTTGCATCACACCACTTTGTCACTAGTGCAGAAAGGTGTGCTGTATTCTGCAGCATCCATTTTCAATAAGCTGCCACAAGAACTAAGGAGTCTTAGCACTAACCCACACGCTTTCAAATCCTAATTGAAGGGTTACCTCGTGGCTCACTCGTTTTATTCTGTCGAGGAACTCCTAGAAAAATTAAACAATTAAGGTAATACATTTTTTCTCTTTATTGATTCTTTTCACTTTGTCTTAAGATTGTCGTGTGTATTGTGCTACTTAAAATTTTTCTATTACCATTCTTGTGTTAAACTTCATGTTTTTCATGTGTTCCATGACCATGGAGTCTTACTCCTCAGTTAGGTCCTATGGAACAGAAAACCATATTATTATTATTATAAATAGTGATTGTAGATATATTGTAGAGATTGCACACGATTTAGAGGAGCTGTAGAGGCAACTTGTTACATCAAATTTTACATAGGAAGCAATGACGGGAAAAGTCAAGCAATAACGCTATGAGCTCTCACTCAAATTGAAAAAAAAAAAGTCATACAAATGTCTTTTACTGCAATAACTTTGCTGTCCATATTTAGGGGAGAGCTACTACGGACCAAATGAAAGGAAGATGTGTCGAGTATACATAGTCTGTAAAATACGCACCTTAAGAGCTGTGAGCATTTGACAATTAGAAGAGATATGTTTCACACAGTATAAGATGGACAAGAACTCATAGCTCTTAAGGTATGCATTTTAGAGATCATGTTCATATATTTTTTGCTTGCTTTGGTCTATTGTTCCTCTTAAGGAAATATGGAAATCAAATAACTTGCAGTAAAAGAGACTTATTTCACAATATCGTAATTTAATGAGTTCTCATAGCGTCATTGGATGACATTTCCGCACTTGCTCTTCATGCCCTAAGAGTTTTCCGGTTATATTAATGTTGACCCGGTATGTGGTGTCCTTTCTTTTGGACATGTCTGGAAGATGAAACTCCACTTTTCATCTTGCAGCTGTTATCAATCGCGTCACAAGGGGTTTGAATCAATAGAGAAAGTTGAATGTTTCTGTTGAACCGGAATTCAGTGCTCATTGGCAGCTAATGTAAATGTTTTTATTTTACACTTGTTTTGTTCAAGTTGTGCTATAAATTTCTTTTCTCCCTAACGCGATTAGGGTATCTTCACGAGTTATCCGTCCTTCTATTCCATACTTTCACAATCTTTCTCATCTCTGACAGGATTACAACATTATCATACATTTATATTTTCATTTCTTCTTCTAGAAAATTACTTCTTTCCTAAACTCTTCTGTATTTATTTCACATCTTACACTATGTTGAAACGCACTAATACTTGCACAGGTATGGAAATGAAAACTGTACATTACCCATACACCTCCTTACATTCAGCAATTGCAGATATCACTCAGTATGTTAAACGTCTGTGCGCCTTAATGTGTTATTTCTTTGCTAGGAAGGAAGTAACTATTGACGAATGACACGTGGCGAATTTTCAAAAGAGTGTAAAATGCTCGGTAGCAAGACAAAGTTTTGTAACAGAAAACCCCATATTTCTGGAAAATTTTAAAATACCTAGGAATGAAGACGATCGTTTTGAAAAACTTAATGTTTGTGAACCTGTGGAACCAAAGTACTGTGGTCATTGGTCCCTAGATTTACAAAGTATTTAAACTTTTCCTAAGGAAAAGACACACAACAATGCCCTAGGGGGGGACTCGAACCTCCAGCGGGAGAGGCTGTGAAGTCCCTGACATGGCGCCTAGATCAGTACGGCCATTCCCGCGCAGTGATCGGCTTTAACCTGAGAAATCTTAACCAGTTAACTACAATGTATTGGTCAAGGACAAAAAATAGTTTTACTGGTTATCTAATCAGAAGCCATTACCTACTGGCGGACGTAATGAGTGATCAATCTAACCTTCACTCTCATGGTGGCATGAACTCTGCTGAGAATAAATGAGATGTCTGAACGGGTAATCATTCCTCGTTAAGAGTGGGAAGTTGAGCAGGTACCAAAGGGTCTGATGCTAAGTCATTCCGAAGGTTTCCACTGAGCAGCTTTTGTGATAAGAGCTGTAACCAATGCAAAAATGCATGAGTAGACATTTACATTGTTCAGATGAACAATACACATCGCTTCAAATCCTCAGCGAGGCATGCCACATTTGTGATAAAAAATGATAATTAAAACGAGAGTCGTGTGATATATGCGATTGCACGCTTTCTCGGCGTATTCCAGTGATGAACTCTTCTCTGGTGATCAGCCGAGTAGTGGCGTCGTCTTCACTACCCGACAAGAATTCATCACTCAAAAAGAGAGTAGCCAGAAATTGAAGCTTGTCTTTATTTAGAGGCAACTTTCTCTTTCTCGCTCCGCAATCCTCCCAAAGGTGCGTGGCGGAGGGTATTCAGTACCACTACTGGATACTTGTTTTTTAGTTCCACTCCCATAGAGAGAGAGAGAGAGAGAGAGAGAGAATTGAATGCTTGTATGGATTCGTATGAGCCCTGATCTCTCTGATGTTACCCTTGTATTCTTTACGCGATATGTAGCTTTGAGGCAATAGAATCGTTTAGCAGTCCTCCTCGAATTCCGGCCTCAAAATTTCTTCAACCGTGTTTATAAAAAAGCTAAGCTTCGATGGACCACAGCGCCATCTTCATGCCTTCCATAGAAGTAAATGGATGAGCTTTCCTAAGATCGTGCAGAATAACTGGGATTGGATTCACGATTTCCTATCAGGAAGGACACAATTCGTTGTAATTGACGGTAAGTCATCGTGTAAAAGATGAGTGATATCTGGAGTTCCCCATGGAAGCGTTATAGGTCCCCTTCTCTTTCTTGCGTTTGTAAACGATTTAGGAGACAATCTGATAGCTTCCTTAGACTGTTCGCGGATGAGGCTGTCGTTTATCGGTTAGTGAAGTCAACAGAACATCAAAAGCAACTGCAAAGCGATTTAGACAAAATTTCTACATGGTGCGAAAATTGGCAATTGACACTAACTAAAGAAAAGTGTGAAGTAATATACATGACCACTAAAAGAAATCCGCTGAACTTCAATTAGGCGATATATCAGTCAAACATTAAGGTCGTAAATTCTACCAAATACCTAGGAGTTACAATTAGGAACAACTTAGACTGGAGAGAACACATAGAAATATTGTGGGGAAAGCGAACCAAAGATTACGTTTCATTGGCAGAACGCTTTGAAGATGCATCAGCTCCACCAAAGAGACTGCCTACATTACATTTGTGCGTCCTCTCCTGGAGTACTGTTTCTCATTGTGGGACCCTCTCCAGATGGGACTGACGGAAGATATTGAGAAGGTTCGGAGAAGGGCAGCTCGTTTTGTTTTATCACGTTACAGGGGGTAAAGCGTCACGGAAATGTTGCACGATTGGGGGTGGAAATCATTAAAAGAAAGATGTTATTAATTGCGGCGTGATTTGTTTGCGAAGTTTCAATCACCGACTTTTACTTCTGAAGGTGAAAATATTTTGCTAGCACCCACCTACTTAGGGAGACATGACAATCCCGATAAAATAAGTGAAATCAGATCGAAAACGGAACGTTTAGGTGTTCTTTCTTCCCGCGCGTTATTAGAGAATTGAACGGTAGAGAAAAGTTATGAAAGAGGTTAATTAACCCTCTGCCAGGCACTTAAATGCGATTTGCAGAGTATCTATGTAGATGTAAATGTAGATTAGCACAAACTTCTGAAATACAGCACCTGCAACTGGAACAACAACATGGTTTAATTTCACAAGCTCGTACAAATCCCCAACGATATTTTATCTTAGGAGGGCTCATCCATGTATATCTATAGAGAGCATGGAGGTGGCGCTGTGGTCTGTCGAAACTCGTTGCCAATCAATAAAAACATGGTTCCACAATAGACGGTGTCACTTTTAGTGTTAACAATTACCACAGTACATTGTATAAACAAATTCCATTGATTTCACGCGCTTTAATTTATACAGATTAGCACAGTGTAAATTTTACACTAATACAGGCATGCTACGAACAAATGATGCTGTTATCCCATGGAACGACAATTATTTCAATGCATTATTTAAGCAAAAACACCCTTTCTGTTTACCAAGTCTATGCAGGAACAGAACCAACAGCTTAATAAGTCAGGGTTGGAAAATATAGACACGAATTATTTACAGACGAACGGAAAAAATGGAGGAATCCAAACTTGTGGAAGATCATTTTGGATTCAAGAGAAATGTACGATCACGCGAGGAAATACTCACATTATGACTTATCTTGTTGTTGTTGGTTTTGTAGGGGACTAAACAGCTAGGTCACCAGTCTCGACCTATCTTAGAAGATAGATTAAGAAAAGGGAAACCTACGTTTTTAGCATTTGTGGATCTGTAGAAAGCTTTTGACAATATTGACTGGTATACACTATTTCAGATTCTGCAGGTATCAGTTGTAAAATATATGGAGCGAAGAGCAACATTCAACTTGTCCAAAAACGAGACAGTAATTATTAGAGTCGAAGGACATGAAAGGGACGTAGTGGTTGGAAACGGGGTAGACAGGGTTGTAGCCTTTCCCCAATTTTGTCCAATGTGAACATTGAGCAGGCTTTTAAGGGATGCAAGAAGTCATTTCGAGAGGGAACTAAAGTCCAGGGAGATGAAGTAAAACCCTTGACGTTAGGTGGTGACGTAGTAATTCTAATAGATAGCAAACGACCTTGAAGAGCAATTAAATGGAATGGACAGTGTCTTGAAAGGAAGGTATAAGATGATCATTAACAACATCAGAACGAGGGTAATTGAATGGAATGTCAGAAAAATTCTGAAGGAATTAAATTGGGTAATGAGACAACAAAAGTAGTAGACAAGATTTGTTATTTGGGTAGCAAAATCTAATGGACGAAGTAAATAAGATATAAAATGCACAATGACTATGGGAAGAAAAGCGTTTATGAAGAAGCAAAATTTGTTAACATCCAATATTAGTTTGAATGTTACGAAGTCCCTTTTGAAAGCATTTGTCTGGGGTGTAGCATTGTAATGTGGACAATAATGAATTCAGTACAACAAACGAATGATGAAGATTAGATGGGTAGATCACGTAACTAATAAGGAGGTGCTCAACAGAATTGACTGAGCGAGGTGGCGCAGTGATAAGACACTGGACTCGTATTCGGAAGGATGGTGGTTCAAATCCATCTCCGGCCATTCAGATTCAGGTTTTCCGTGATTTCCCTAAATCACTCCAGGCAAATGCGGGGATGGTTCCTTTCAAAGGGCAGGGCCGATTTCCTTCCACATCCTTTCCTTCCACATCGTTCCCCGAAAATCAGAGCGTAAGTTCCATCTCTAATAACTACGCTGTCGACGGAACGTTAAATCCTAAGCTTCCTTCCTTCCCTCAACAGAATTGGGGAGAAAAGGAGTCTCTAGCAAATCCTGACTAAGAGAAGTGTTAGGTTGGTAGGAAACATTCTGAGACATCAAAGCATCGTCAACTTAGCATTAGAAGGAAGTGTATGGGGTAAAAATCGTAGAGGGAGACGGAGGGACGAATGCAGTAAGCAGATTCAAAAGGATGTAGGTTTCCGAACGTATTCTCAGATGAAGGTACTTTCATAGGACAGGGTAGCGTGGAGAGCTGCATCAAACCAGTCTGCCGACTGAAGACCACAACAACAAAAACAAACAGGAATATTTCAATATAGGAAATATAATGATGCATCATTGCTGTGCTCAACAATGTCATTGTAAGAATAGTTTTGACGAGCTTGCTACTAGAATATTATAGCAGACTTTAAAATTACGGCCGTAAATCCAGGATAAACAAGTAGTAATTTTTCTACAGAAAAAACATACAGGACATCTGTAAATTATATTAGCATACCTGAATCTTGTTGATACCACACTGGTTTAGAAATAGACGGGATCAATTTCATCTTTAATTTTATTTGCCTTTATTGTCTAAACAAGTAAGTATGCAAAATATCACCTTGATAATACAGGCGTCACCTGCTGCGTGTGTTATTTGTGGCTTGCAGACATCAAATTCACCTTCATCACAGCAAGACAAAAAATAAATGTTTGTAGAGTCTATGGGACTTAACTACGGGGTCATCAGTCCCTAAACTTACAAACTACTTATGAACTACTTACAAGTAAGGACGGCACAAATATCCATGCCCGAGGGGGGATTCGAACCCCCGACCGTAGTGGTCGTGCAGACCGTGACTGGAGCGCCTCTGTCCCCTCGGCCACCGCGGCCAGCGGACGCAGGGTGGTAGAGACGATTCTCACGTGAGGAGCCGCCGAAAATTCTAATATTCTGCTCTATTTTGCCAGCGATTTTGGGAGCTGTACGCAAAAAGAAAAAAAAAATTCTTCCTTAGCCAAAACTTTTAGTTAAATTTACTTGATTTTCACATTAAGCCATCTCTCAATAGCAAGTTTCCTTTTTATTGTTTCAGACCAAAGAAAAGAAATACGAAAAAGCAAATGAAAACACTTTGGCCTGCTTTTGGCGCGACTTATCGCGCGTGCAGTCCAAGGTGAATAGCGGTCGGTTTGGCAGTCATCACGGACAGACCAGCTGTATGTGCGGTCGGTCATAGGCTAGTAATTCACCATATAAAAGCTCATTGGAACAATTTAATCTGAACATAAATTTGCCATGTTAGGTGGAAACAGTTTAAATAAGAAGACTTTTTTGTATCCCATTCTCGTCGCAACTTTTGTGTCCCAGCCTCGTCGCCGCTTTTGTGTCTCGTTTCCGTCGTAGGTGTCGGTGGCCTAGTAGAATGAGACCGACACAGGGATAAAGGATGCACGCTCGTGCAGGTACGAAGGTGAGCAGCCAGTGGGACAGCAGAAACTAGAAACACTAGAGTAAATTACAACGAGATATATATTTCTTAGAGACTTAGTAGTACTTAACTTTTACATAGCTCAGTACTGCAGAATGCTGATACATAGTTGAGCTAGAGGCCTGCCTATGCAGGGGTGGGCACGAGAGCTGCTCGCGCGGCTGCCCGCGAGCAGCGAGAGCCGCGAGGGCAGCGCTGGGCGGCCTTGAGAGCCAGCAGTGCGGGCAGCAGGCCTGTGCGGCGTGGCTGGCCGCTTGCTGATGCACAGTGCACATACATCAGTGCTTTCATCCAATGCTAAAGAAAAGAAAACTAAATCTTTGATCCTGTCTCTCAACTGAGCTTCCACGTTGTTTGCCATTTCTTCAATGCGCCTTCTAACCGTTCTCCGTGAAAGAGGAACGGTTTCATAAAGAGGAAGACTAGCTGGGCACAAAATTATTGCGGCAGCAACAAATCATTCTTTGACAAATTCTACATCGCTGAAGGGCCGTGCAGTTTTAGCTATTTTAAGAGCTACATGATAGCTTACTCTCATCGCTGCAGCGTTGTGGATTAGGTTTTCTACCTGTAAATACGTACAGGAGACCGTAAAATTGACGGAAAATGCACACAAGATATTAATAACAGCAGTAAATTGAATTAATAACATAATTATCTACAAGTATACTTACGTCTTTCTCCTTTTTCTGCTTCATTTCTATAAGTTTGACTTTTCGTTCTTCTTTACTGAAACTAACTACATCTTTTTCGTGAAGTAGTTGAAAATGACGCTTCACATTGTACTTCTTCCATGAATACAATGTTCAATTGCAAAACAAACATTGAGGTCCGCACTGCGTTCCAACAAAAAAGTACTCTTCTTCCCACTGTGGGTGTTCAGAACACTTTCTTTTCAAAGATTTTACATCCTCCTCGGCCATTTTTCAGACACTAGTTGTGCTTTATCACGAACACCGGACGCAATTTTCACAACTAAACAGAACGAGCGGTTCCGCGTGGTGTAGTGACGTGCGCGGCTAGTCGAGTATGAGTGGGGGGGGAGCCGCGAGCAGGCCGTGTGAGCCGCTGAGAGCGCTCGCGCTCGCGAAACGGCAGTTGCCCAGACCTGGCCTAGTGCCTATCCGATAGCCAAGTCTTTACTGGTGCCTATCTGATTCCGAAGTGTTAGCTGGTTCCTATCTCATCCCGAGTGAACGACGTCGTTCAGTGGTGGCCACGAGCGGAGTTGTAGCAGAGGGCGCTCGTGGCTGACGTCGAAAGAACGCCGCGCCGTGCGTGCATGGCGGCGCACGGCGAAAGTAGGTGGCGCGCACTTTATACTATTGCGACACCACAGATTTTTTGTTAATTCTGCAAATTCTCTACTTCTATATTAATAGAAAGGAGAATGACTTTCATCAAGAGCGATCTGAATATGTATACAATACAGGTTATTCAGCCAAGATCACTGAGCCGGGTGCTTGTCCTGTTTCAAATCGTCGCGCCGCTCTTCCCTTATTTGGCTTTCTGTCCCGTGGCGGCGCTAGTTCACGTCTGGTTTTCCACCTTATCGCGGCCGGTGCCGGCCGGTGAGGGGTGAGTGGGTCTGCGGTAGGGATGGGACAGTGAGGCAGAGGCGTGCAGCGGGCCTGCGCTACCCGCCCGTGCCCGTAGTCGCTCCTCTCGGGCGGGCCTGGCTACGCGCTGCCCGGCACGAGACGCATCGGACAGTGCCGGGCAGCGCGGGTAACCGAACACCCGCCGAGCCCGGCCGCCCGTGGCGCTCTGCTGCTAGCCGGGGCACGCGCCCGCCAGCCGCTACGCTATTAGCGGGAAATACACTGTTCCGATTTTCACGCTGCAAAGACTGTTCACGGTACATACGACCATTCCACATCGGTTTATGAACTTAGTTTTTCCTTACAAGCTTTATTTTGCAGGTGAAAAAAAAAAGTATACTTCTCATTCCGCGTGAGTTTTTAGATTCATAATGATTATCACTCGATTCTGAAAAAACTATGCGGTTTAAAAAATCTGATATTTGAACATGTGATAGTATAGAATCTTAGCTTTCTAACAAAGCATTCAAGTTTCCATAATTTGTAAATGTCGTTTTAAAATGACGCTATTAGTGAAGTATGTGGACGTCATTTACAAATCGTGTATTGAAAAACATAGCAGGCAGCTTAAATGACCTATGCTTTTTAGACCATACATTACCGCGATGAAATAGAGCTGTCTCATTTCATGAGTAATTGCGAGTTAAGGACCATCAGTGCCACGATAGCAAGTGTATGTATTCAGCGTGTGTTCTAACAGCGTTTCTGTCGACATTTCGATAAATTGCTTGATGTATCCTTGCTGAAAGAAAAAAGGAACATCGGGTTGTTACGTTCAGTTGCAATCGAGGTCATTAGAAACGATTAAATGGTAGAATGTTGGAAGGTTCAGCTTACGCTCAAGCACTCCACGGGAATTAAACTAATTACTGTCCATTGATAAACGCATGTGATCCATTGTTGACTTATTTTTCCCCATTTTTCCAGTGGCTGGGGCGAGCTGAAACCCCGAGGGAGTCACCACTATCGAAGAGCTGAAATTCAAGGTCACAGTCATCAGTTTTGTATCACTGGAGAGATTGCATGTATCTTCAAAACACTTGTAATATTTTCTCAGTGAATGAACTGTCAGTGCAGTATCAATTGCGAGTAAAAAAGAGAAAAAAAGACGTGCACAGTAACGGATCTGGTAAATGCAGACAGAAGACGCCCAATTTTGTGCTGCAGAAGCAAAACGATAGCCCTATCGGTTCGCGCCGGAAATATTAAACCTGTTGTAAGTCGTCGGCTTCGCGCTAGCCTGCTTTGATGCGTTTGTAGGAAGTTTTATACTTCGCTCAGTATTTACTTACACAGTGTTTCACTTTTACTTTATATTAAACTAACTGATGGCTCTAACATGAAGAGTTCCTTGTTTCTGGTGAATCTACGTATTGTCATCTGTGTGACAAAAAATGATATGCCCTACGATGATCTGATAATATTTAGTTTTATTCAAGGTTGTCCTACTAATTATCTAGCTAAAATTCTGTCAAAGTAAACAGGAACTTTTTAAAAAAAGCCTGTAGTTCGCGAAATCAGTAAGAATTTCATTCAAAATGAGTGCTTCAATAACCTCGATGACTTGCTGGTGGTAATCATCTTTCTTCAGAAGAAAATGTAAAGAACATAACTGAAGAACATTTGGAGGCACTTGAAAAACTTTCAAACATTATTTCCCTTCCTTGCCTACTAATTGCAATGGGATTCGCAATCTCTTGGAAGGAGCAATAATTTTAGAATCCACATAACTGCAAATTAATACTAGTAGCTTCTGGAAATGTGCAGTAACTTTAAGTCTCATAAATCTTTGCTATTGCTAAGAGGTAACACATTTGTTACATGTCTAGTTCAATGGTTGTGAAAAAAGACTTTCACTTCTAACACTTAGATACAAAGAAACACTTTTCTCGTTGAAAGTGACCAGAGACGCGCTTGAACGTCTATGGATCCTATATTTCGCCTGCCGCGGTGGCCGAGGGGACTAAGGCGCTCCAGTCACGGTCTGCACAGCCACTACGGTCGGGGGTTCGAATCCCCCCTCGGGCATGGATATTTGTGCCGTCCTAGTTCGTAAGTAGTTTGTGTGGTGTCGCACAAGTACAAAGTGCGCGCCACCTACTTTCGCCGCGCGCCGCCATGCATGCACGGCGCCGCGTTCTTCCGACGACAGCCACGAGCGCCCTCTGGTACAACGCCGCTCGTGGCCACCACTGAAGGACATCGGCCACTTCGCACTTCGCACTTCGCACTGCACTTCGGACTGAGATAGCAACGAGTTAGGACCTTCGTAAACAGATAGGCACCAGTGAAGACTTTGCTATTGTACAGGCACTAGGCAGGCCTCTAACAACTATGTATCAACATTCTGCAGTACTATGTAAAAGTTAAGTATTGTTACATTCTGTGCAATATATCTCTTTCTAATTTACTCGAGTGTTTATAGTTTCTGGCTGCTCCCCTCCGTACCTGCACCAGCGTGTCGGTCTCGTTCCACTCGGCCACCGACACCTACGACGAGGCTGGGACACAAAAGCGGCGACGAAGTTGGGACACAAAAGTGGCGACGAGGAGTGATAGAACCGTGGACCAGCCCGCTTACAGCAGCCAGACAGCAGCAGCCGGAGCACGCAGAAATTGCTCCCGCCCACCCACCCTTATTATAAGAATTTTTGGGGGAACATTTTCAGTTACGTGTTTTGTGGACTTTTTATGTTGCAGAGCGTCCTCTTTCATATTGCATTTGTGTTTTGTTATAATTTACTTGTATGCGCGGCGCCTAATCGGTCATCATGGCCACTACCCCGAACCCAAACTTAATGGAAATTATTCAGTTACAGACGGCGCAAATTACCCAGCTTCTCCAGGCCGTGTCGCAGTTGACGACACAGGCTGCTCACCAACAACAACAGTCGTCACATCAGCAGCCCACACCTGCCGCCGCACCGCTTCCGACGTTCCGCCAGTACAACGAACGTGAGGAAGAATGGAGCGACTATTTCGCACAGTTTCAAGAACTCGTCGCGGCTCATCAAATTACAGGTCAGAGAGTGAAGAACCTTTTCTTATCGATTGTGGGCCCCCAGACTTTCGTACTATTGCAAAAACTTTTCCCTCTCGCATCTCCTCGTGATGTAGACTTTGAACAAATTGTAGATGCACTGAATGCTCATTATGAGAGAAAAGTTCTTGTAGCCGCTGCACGATACCGATTTTTCAGACTTAAAAAAATTACCGCAGCAGTCACACCAAGAGTGGATTACGGAACTGAAGGGCTTAACCCGCCAATGTAAATTTACTTGCTCTTGTGGACTTTCTTATAGTGATGTGATGTTAAGAGATGCGATTACGCAGAATATTCAGGACCCCAGAATTAGAGCAGCAATTCTGAAACAGTCTGACCCATCATTAGACAGTGTACTGCAGCTTATAGAAGCGCATGATACTTTTGACTTAGCTGAAGTAGAAATGCAAAGCCATAGTGTAAATTCAGTGCGCCACAACGGACGCTTTCCTAGTCGTAGTTCTCAGTGTAGCACTAGTGATTCTTACAATAGTACAGGCCGTGCTGAACAGACAGTGAACAGTAGCCAGAGTAAAAGTGCGACGCAAAGGTCGCCCCGTAGTGTTAGACACAGTAATTTGAATAACGGGCGCCAACGCTCATTTCAGAAAAATGTACGTAAATCTTGCCCCCAGTGTGTGTCTCGCCACAAGCGTGCTCATTGCCCTAGTCGCAACGCAACCTGTTATCAATGTGGCAAATCGGGACATGTGCAGTCTGTGTGTATGCAAATTAAAAACTCAAACAACAGTAACGTTAGAATCAGTGCTTCGCGGAGTGCGAGAACAGTTAATTCTGTAAATGTCATACACGCTGTAAACTTGAACAGTGCTTTCCTTGGATCTCAATTGCAAGAAAGTAGTTTTGCGCCTATGGCAAATCTATATGGTGCACCACGTAGCAAGGGCCGACGAGCGCGTAAAACAGTGCAACGGAAAAGGGTTCGGGACAAGCAAAATGACTATGAACAGTGCATTCCTGTAGTGAAAATGGTGCCTTCTGCAACTGCTCCTTGTAATAGTGCCCAGTACTGTGTAGCTAGTGACAGTAGATTTGTTGTAGATACTGAAAGTAATTTTAGTGCAGTAGCCTCGCATTGCGCGGACGCCGATCCGGCGGTAGTGTCATCTAGTGACAGTGTGGTTAATCCGCTGTGTGCCGAGTATGCGCCGCTTCCTACCGCACGCAACCCGCGCAAGCGCAGAAAACAATATGTATTAGACGTTGCCCACATTCGCGCACCGGTCGTGCGCCAGAAGCACAAGCTGTTTGTTACTCTCTCTATAGAAAATAAGACTGTGCAATTTCAGCTTGATACTGGTTCCGCTGTTACATTAATAAATAAAGACACATATGAACTTCTGGGTTCGCCAAAATTGTCGCCGTCACAGCAAGTGTTAACAGCTTATACAGGTCAAAATATTCCCGTGTTAGGAACGTGTAGCCTGCCTGCCTCTTTTCAAGGTGTTAAAAAGACGGTTGCTTTTGTTGTTCTTCAGGCCAAATCTACACAGAACATTTTTGGACTAGATGCTTTTGACTTGTTTGGTTTATCAATTCAAAGAGATGTGCTTCAAATTTCGTCAATAGTGCCTCAGGATAAAATCAATGCATTGTGTGAAAAATATAGTGACTTGTTTTCGCCGGAACTAGGTTGTGCAAAAGACTTCGTGGCACATGTAACTTTAAAAGAATCTGCAGTTCCAAAATTTCGTAAAGCTAGACCAGTGCCTATCGCCTTGCGTGATACAGTTGCCGAAGAACTTAAACGTTGGCAAGATAGTGGGGTGATTTCTCCTGTTTCTGCGAGTCAGTGGGCCTCGCCTATAGTAATTATACCCAAGCCGTCAGGAAAACTTCGTCTCTGTGCGGACTTCAAATCTACAGTAAACAGTCAAACAATTGTAGACACTTATCCCCTGCCCAGACCTGACGAACTTATGGACAAATTAGGACAGTCTCGCTTCTTTTCTAAGATTGATTTAGCAGAGGCATACTTACAGATTCCACTTGATGACGAGTCAAGAAAGTTTTTCGTTATTAATACTCACATGGGCCTTTTTCAATTTCAACGTCTACCCTTTGGCAGTTCTTCCGCTCCCGCTATTTTTCAGCGTTTTTTGGAACAGCTGACAGTTTCGGTACCTTGTTGCTCGAACTACTTAGATGATATTGTGGTATCCGGACGTACAGTTGAAGAACATTTAGCAAACCTGGAGTGCCTTTTCAAAGTTTTGACTGCAGCAGGTCTACGTTGCAATAAAGCAAAGTGTTCGTTTTTTCAAACTGAAATAGAGTACCTAGGCCATGTGATTAATGCCCAAGGAATTCATCCCTTACAGTCACATCTTAGAGCAATCAAAGACTTGCCTCCTCCTAAGAATGTGCATGAATTGCAAGCAGTGATGGGAAAGCTTAACTATTATTTCAGGTTTATTCCCAATGCCTCTCAGATTGCAGCTCCACTGCATCACTTACGTAGGAAGAATGTTCCTTTTGTATGGTCTAAAGATTGTCAAGTTGCCTTTGACAAACTAAAGTCTGCACTACTCAGTGATGCATGTTTGATTCCCTTTGACCCACAGAAGCCTGTAGTGTTAGCAGTTGACGCCTCATCGTACGGTGTGGGCGCTGTAATCTCACATCGTATTGGATGTCACGATCGTCCTATTGCCTTTGCATCCAAGCTACTGACGCCGACGCAACAGAATTACAGTCAGATAGAAAAGGAGGCCTTAGCAATCATTTACGGCGTCGCAAAGTTTCATCATTATCTCTATGGCAGAAAATTCTATTTGTTGACAGACCACAAGCCTCTCACGTCGTTGTTCTCACCCACAAAGCCGATTCCGCCCCGTACGGCACAAAAGCTTCAGAGATGGTCCTTGATATTGTCAAATTATCAGTATGAGATTTTGTACCGACCTACCACTAAACATGCCAACGCGGACACACTTTCCCGACTTCCGGTTGGCCAGGATGTATCATTTGATTCTTCAGAAATGGCATGTTGTCAGATAGACTCCACAGATGCTTCCGCTGTCGCAGACTTTCCTTTGAACTCTCGTCGCGTTGCACAGGAAACAGCTGCGGATGCAGACTTAAGTGTGGTAGCACGTTTTGTTCGCTTTGGTTGGCCTGCCAGAGCCAAAGACATTGATCGGCCTCTGGTTCGACGTTATTTTGCACAACGTCATGCATTGTCTTTAAGTCAGGGTGTACTGTTGTTGCATACCGACAACGACCAAGTAAGAGTGATTGTTCCTCGTTCCCTGCAACGAGAAGTGTTACGCCTCCTGCATCAAGGACATTGGGGTATTGTTAGGACAAAGCAACTGGCCAGACGTCATTGTACCTGGGTTGGTATGGACGCTCAGATAGAGAGCATGACATCACAGTGTACTGTTTGTGCGGAGCATCAGGCGGCTCCACCGCAACGTTTCTCAGACTGGCCACGCCCCAAGGGACCATGGCAACGTTTACATATTGACTTTGCCGGACCTTTCTGGAATACGCGCTGGTTAATTGTTGTAGACGCTTTCAGCAAGTTTCCTTTTGTGATTGCCATGAACGCAACGACAGCTTCTAGTACAATCAGTGCCTTAACATCAGTGTTTTGCATCGAAGGCTTGCCTGAAACTATCGTCAGTGACAATGGACCTCAGTTTGTTGGTGCGGAATTTCAACAGTTTTGTCGTGTGAATGGCATTCAGCATATCACCACCGCACCTTTTCACCCTCAGTCCAATGGTGAAGCAGAACGTTTCGTTCGAACATTCAAGTCTCACATGGAGAAGATGAAAGGTCAGCACTCCAGGCAGCAAGCTCTTCAAATTTTCCTGTCTACGTATCGGTGCATGCCACGTGACGGCCCGTCTCCTGCCGAGCTGCTACACGGCCGCCGTCACCGCACTCTCCTTCACCTGCTGCAGCCTCCCACGCACCGAGTCGGTTCGTATGGCGCTACGCGTTTTCAGGTTTCCACGCCGGTGCTGTACAGGGTGTTTGCTGGAAACAAGAAGACATGGTTGCCGGGCACCATTCAGCGCGTGCTTGGTCGCCATATGTTTATTGTACGTTCTTCCACAGGGTCGGAGCTGCGGCGCCACGCAAACCAATTGCGCCTGCACAGACCGCGCGATCCTGTCTCCGGTTTCTTGATTCCAGACCCAGTTCTGCGCCAGGGAGCACAACCACATCGTTCGTCCCCGGACTACGAGATCCCTATGGACGTCGACGTACATCCGACGCAGTCGTCGCCGCCGCTGTCGCCGCCGCAGATGACAGCGTCACCGAGAGGGACTCCGGGACCGTGCGGGCCCCCCCAGCTTGGGCCACGCACCTCAGAAGAAGATGACCTGCTCCCTCTGGGCGGGGGCGGGCGCCCTTCCCCAGGTTTCGGCGGGTTCCCTGGAGGATCGCAAGGCGGATGCCGGGGCGCGGACGGCGTCTCGATCCCGGCCTCAGCTACGACGCCCGTCCCACCAGTAACGCCCCCGCTCAGGCCCTCCTCCCAGTGCCGTCGCCGTGGCCCTCAGCCCTACGCCACGACGGCGCGGCGGTTTGGGGGGGAGGGGTGTGGTGTCGCACAAGTACAAAGTGCGCGCCACCTACTTTCGCCGCGCGCCGCCATGCATGCACGGCGCCGCGTTCTTCCGACGACAGCCACGAGCGCCCTCTGGTACAACGCCGCTCGTGGCCACCACTGAAGGACATCGGCCACTTCGCACTTCGCACTTCGCACTGCACTTCGGACTGAGATAGCAACGAGTTAGGACCTTCGTAAACAGATAGGCACCAGTGAAGACTTTGCTATTGTACAGGCACTAGGCAGGCCTCTAACAACTATGTATCAACATTCTGCAGTACTATGTAAAAGTTAAGTATTGTTACATTCTGTGCAATATATCTCTTTCTAATTTACTCGAGTGTTTATAGTTTCTGGCTGCTCCCCTCCGTACCTGCACCAGCGTGTCGGTCTCGTTCCACTCGGCCACCGACACCTACGACGAGGCTGGGACACAAAAGCGGCGACGAAGTTGGGACACAAAAGTTTGTAAGTTTAGGGACTGATGACCCCGTAGTTAAGTCTCATAGACTATACAAACTTTTAAACATTTCCTATATTTCTCGAGCTGCCGGCGCTCGAGTAGTTCTCGAGAAGCTCACGAGAAAAGGCGTTGTGGCGCGGCTGTTGACTGGGGCAGCGCGCCACGCCAGGCGCTGCGGTTATTTGCAATGCTCGCAACTCTCCGTGGCAAAATAAACGGAACTGGCAGTACTTTATGGATGATGTCTGTTGCAAATCTCCGTAGTGTAACAAAAAATACAACAGGCATATTAAAACATTTAATATTACACATTATATTAGCAATCAAACAGATACGTTCACGGACACAAGATTGCATTCTTATATTACAAATCAGACAAATTACGTAACTATTGTGTATGTTATTCATTCAAACTACATTAAAAAGTAATTCGGTAAAAAGGTTGCATAGTGCCTCAAACAGTCCGCCAGTGTCGGAAAAGTGTAATTCTTGATTTGACTGCGATAACATGCATCACGCATCGAAATAAACACTATCCAAACTTCTGAACAGGACGAGGACATAACACACTAAGGTCAATATTGTAGTTGTAAATTATGGTGACTGTATTCAGAAAATACCAAAGGTTAGGTACGTAAAGGTGGTTGAAATTTTTATTTTATTTTATTTATTCGTGGGACCAAACTACGTTGGTCATCAGTCCTTGGACTTAAAACTATGTAAACTAAGTTGAACTAACCTAAGGACAACACAAACATCCATGCCCTAGGGGGGAGGGGGGGATTCGAACCCCAGACGTGGGAGACCGCGCGATCCGAAAAGTGGCGCTCCAGACTGCTCGGCTACTCCCGCGCGGCTCCGAATGTTTTTTTTACAATTAGTGAATGTAAGTAAGGAGTTTTTCGGTGTAACATGTTGTAGCATTTTTCTCTCATGTAAGTATCAATACATGTGGAATGCGTATTTGTTTCTGATGACATTGAATTTCTTGTTTAGTGTAAGATACGTGTTTTAATAATCATTCTATGAATTTCGCTTCTGCGAAACATTCTAGTAATAATAATAATTCAGTTTATGGGGAGGACTCGAACCTCCGACAGCGAGCAACCGTGCGCTCCGCAGCGAGACGCCTTAGACCATCGACTACTCCACCGCGGCAAGGGCCGCTAGGTCGTCGAGCCCCGTCCTATTTAAGCGGGTGTCGGTTGCTTCCTGCATGTCGAAGTTAATTCTAACTTCTCTTGGTTATAACTATTACCTTTGAATATTGAAATATCTCGCCTGTGCCGCGAGCGCCTTTCTTAATCGCTTCACTACGAAGTACAACGAACGGAATTTGTGTGGTGTTTCACCCTTCTATGACTTGGTTGCCACCCCCGGGCGTAGTCGGAAATCAAGGTTCGTCCTTTTCCCCTCTCGTCGTTGTCCCTTCCGGCGACGAGTTGTAATTTTGCAGTTCTTCTGTTTTAGTTGATCTTTCTCTGTGAGCTGGTAATTTCTGATAATATGTGGTAGGTACGCAGTTCTGTTGCCTAATAGCTCTTGCCTCACCTTGTCAAACAAAGTAAAGGGGAAGACTATAATCTTAAACTATTTTCTTTTTGGCCCCTTCACCTGTCAGCCGTGACGGTGTCCTCCCCACAGTGTAGTTACTGTGTGTTGTGAAAGACATGAAAGTGTACTCAGTGCGGACAGCAAGTCCTGGCGATGTGTAGACTGTTTTAGGTGTTAAGACCTTTTTTCATTAATGCTCTACCTTGTCAACTCTGCCCTATAAAGGTGATTTTCCTCAAGCCTTGTTATCTTGCTTGTACCTACTGATGTGGGTTGTGTGTTTGCCGAAATAGTGGGGTATTGACTTGCATAAATATATTAAATTGGAATCCGCTCATGCTGAGTGTTGGGATCTCAGATATTATTACCGAGTTGTTTTGAAAGAGTTGTAGTCAAGGTTTGTGGAATTTTGAGGCATTTTAATAACTACTGTTGTTTTATACCTGTTGTCAAATCTGCCTAGCCTTATTAACAAGCTTGGTTTTTGCCTATGGGCATTCTATCATCATGGGTTACTTGTAAATTTTTATTATATTGTTTACAATGCTAACCTTATTGATTGCACTATGATAGAAAATAATTCTTCAAATTGTTAAAAGGTAAGCCTTTCCCTAACAAGAAAATTGTTAAGCAATCCCAGGGGTTGATATCAAAATTTCTGTGAAATTTTTTAAATAACTATTGTTCCTTTACATTAGTTGTCACACTTGCCTATTGTTGCTGGATCATTGTTCGTGTCTTACTTTATTGCTTCATTAAAATGGATTATATTGTACCTTATTCATGAATACATCTGTCGGTATCACCCTTGTTTTTTCTGAGATTCTTTCGAATCTTATTGGTTGTATAAGTTTTGTTTACCAGAAACCAATCACAAATATTATATTTTTCTTTTTCATGATTGTATAAACCAGCTATCACAAATAAATAAAAGAATATTTGCGATCTTGGCTCAATAAGCTCAAAGAAGGTGTATTTTTATACATATTCAGATCGGTCTCCACAGACATAACATGCCATGTAACAATTTACACATACTTCTGCAGCATAAAAGTTCCTTGATAATTAACAGCCTCAACTTCAAGAATCAAAGAGCTCCGTGTCATCTTCTGCCGTGGGGAAACAACATGATAAGACAACAGGTTGGTGAACGTAGATGAGGTAGTAGAAAGAAATGAAAATAAGGGAGAGACAATTCAGACACTGTCTATAATTACTTTTGTTCCTTTCCCTTTGCCATACCAGTCATCTAGTTTCACCAATATGCGATAGCTGTATGTGTTATAAACGTCTCGCTCTTTGTGGCAAATACCTAATGGGTCATTCTGGCAGGTGGGCACAGATGGCATAATGGTTAGTGTGATCATTACTGAAATTCGTAAAATATGCGTTTAAATCCCGGACCACGACTTATTTACATTTGACACCAATAAATTGTACAGCTCATGCTAAATAATATTCACAATTGCGGGAACAATTGTTGAACCATAGATTTCCTTTGGGTTTGAGAGGTTCTCTCATCCTCCAACCATTATAACAACGTTACACTCACGGTTTGGGGACACGAAAAGCAGATGTATGAATATAAACAACGCAGATGGAAAACCAATTCTCAGCAAAGATGGGAAAGCTGAAAGGTGGAAAGAGTATATAGAGGGGCTCTACATAGGAAGTGAACTTACAGACAACATTCTAATAAGGGATGAAGAAATAGATGAAGATGAAATAGGAGATGTGAGAGAAGAATTTGATAGAGCCCTAAAAGTCGAAACAAGTCCCCTGGAGTAGATTACATTCCCTCAGAACTACTAAAGTCTTTGGGAGAGCCAGCCATGACAAAACTATTACTCCTGGTACATATGATGTATGAGACAGGCGAAGTACCCTCAGACTTTAAGAAAAATGTTATAATCCCCATTCCAAAGAAAACAGGTGCAGGCAGGTGTGAAAATTACAGAACCATCAGTTTAATATGTCATGCTTGAAAAATTTTAACACGAATTATTTACAGAAATATGGAAAAGCTGGTAGAAGCTGACCTCGGGGAAGATAGGTTTGGATTCAGGAGAAATGTAGGAACACGGGAGGCAATACTCACTTCACGGCTTATCTTAGAAGATAGATTAAGGAAAGGCAAACTTACATTTCTAGCTTTTGTAGATTTGGAGAAAGCTTTTGACAATGTTATTGGCATACACTCTTTCAAATTCTGAAATTATCAGGGTGAAATATAGGGAACGGAAGTTTATTTACAACTTGTACAAAAACCAGACAGCGGTTGTCAGAGTTGAGGGGCATGAAAGGGATGCAGAGGTTGGGAAGGAAGTAAGACAGGGTTGTAACCTTTCTCCAATGCTATTCAATATGTACATTGAGCAAGCTATAAAGGAAAGCAAGGAGAAATTGGGAGAAGGAAATAAAGTACAGGGTGAAGAAATAAAAACACTGTGTTTTGCCGATGACAAAGTAATTTTGTCAGAGACAGTAAAAGACCTAGAACAGCAGTTGAATGGAATGGTCAGTGTGGACAGTGTGTTGAAGATAGCGTATAAAATGAACATTAACAAGAACAAAATGAGAGTAATGGAGTGCAGTCTAAGAACATCGGGCGATGCTGAAGGAATTAGATTAGGTAACGAAACAATAAAGGTGGTAGATGAGTTTTGTTACTTGGGGAGTAAAATAACATATGATGGTCGCAGTACAGAGGATATAAAATGTAGAATGGCAATGGGATGAGAGGCGTTTTTGAAAAAGAGAAATTTGTTAACATCGAATATTGATTTAAGCCTAAGAAACTTCTTTCTGAAGGCATTTGTGTGGAGTGTTGCCTTGTATGGGAGCGAAACATGGACGATAAACAGTGTGGAAGGAGTAGGATAGAGGCTTTTGAAATGTGGTGTTACAGAAGAATTTTGAAAATTAGGTGGGTGCATTGCATAACTAATGAAGAGGTACTGAACAGAATTGGGGAGAAAAGGAATGTCTGGGATACCTTGACTAAAAGAAGGGATCGATTGGTAGGACACATTCTTAGACATAGAGGAATTTGGCAATGGAGGGACGTGTGTGGTAAAAATCGCAGAGGGAGGCCAAGAGATGAATACAATAATCAGATTCAATCGGATGTTGGTTGCAGGTCTTAAGAGGAGATGAAGAGGCTTACTCAGGATAGGGTATTGTGGAGAGCTGCATCAAAGCACTCTCCGGACTGAAGACCACAACAACAAACAATCGCGGTACACCTACAACTGCCTAATTAGTATAATTCAATTTTTCTTTCATGTTGTTTGAACTGTTGAAGGAAAAGCAAGTTGGCCGGAGCTAAACACAGCGGGCGCTTGGCTTGACAGGGAGTCTAGCGGTGCGGAGAGCTTCCAAGAAGGGCAGTTCTCCGTACGGCGGTCGCGTACGTGCACACAGAGCTAGGCGAAACGGGAACGGTAAATATCAAAGGTGAGCTGTCTCTCAATTTGACATGCAGTGTGTTTCTCCGAATTTAGAAGAAGTCCTGTGGTGGATGACACAGCGATGCCGGGATCTACGAGTTGTTTCCTAGAGAAAGAACGCGGACTGTGGGAAACCTGGTGCCCGCCAAAATTATGAACTGACGCCCGCACTCGGCAGAATCGGCTGCCCTGATAGGCCGAGAATGATCAGTTTTAAGTATCTGTGTGCGACTCCTCATGGAGTGTAAAGCGCTGCCTGATAATTGGGTAACATCAAAAGCAAAAGGCCAGTATTGGCGGAAAGCTATGTGGGTGAAGCAGAAAGCAATGTATTCAGCGTGAACGTAGGTTTAAGAGAGAGAGGGAGAGAAATTTGGGAGAGTACTGGACGGTGGGACGGAGAGGACCCGCGTTTCGACTAGCTTTGAGTCTTCCTCTCTCTCTCTTTGCGTGCTCGTGTCGTAAGCAGCCAACCTTAGCTTGGTATCAGACTGGTCTTAAGGCGGGTGGGGTAGCTGATTGACTTATTACTCTGAGAGCAGGCTGCACCGGCAGTTGAACCATCTTCTTGTACTGACAAGGGAATTGTCAGACTTGTCATGCCAAAACATGTATTGACTTTTTTAGCACTGTTAGTTAACACTGAAGGAAGTCTGTATGCATAATGTTAGCTGCTGACATGACCTGGAAGTCACCTAAAAAAATCACGAAAATGGCTGTTTTTCCTGCTTGGCGCTTGCGGTGACGGCTAGCCACCCCTGGAAATAGCGAGTCGCGAGCTGATATGGCGAGCGTTGTGTGCATGCTCTGGAGGTGTGGCTGTCTTATCGCGGCATTCACTAAAGAGGAATAACGTTGCACGGTTTTGGTGGAAAGGGGAAAGGGATATTCGTTTCTGTGGTATGCACTTCCTTTTCATTTCTGGTACGTATTTCGAAACGTACCGCCCTGAAACTAGTTACAGATGTGAAAGATGTTCTGTAGACCTAAATCTATACTCCGCAAGAGACTCTATGACCATAAACACTCAATCTCCCCTCACAGGTGATGGCAAACCCTGTAAATGTTTCGCTGCTTGCCAAGGAGATATATCACAGACGCCAAATGAAGCAATCAACAGAAAATACGCGTGAAGACTATTTGGTGTGCGACATGGTAGTTAAACTTCTAGACGAGCATGTAAATAACGCAGACATGTGGCTAGAAACGACTGAAACACTCGATATTGCAGACTGTGAATCTACAGATGGCGAAGAAACGGAAGAAAGTGGCACACATTAAGGCTCTTCGAGTGATAGTGCCACGTACAATCATCAATTATCTCCGAAAGCAACACCAGCAACTACAATTACATTATCAGACAAAGAAAAAGTGGTGAAGTATTGGGTGAACGAAAGTCGTAAGAAACGCCTACGTGTCAGTACTGTTCAAACTAGGTATCGCTTTATCCGTTCTGAACGTGAATAGTATACATGGAAAAATAAAGTCGCTGGACGACATAAGAGTCGACTGGAAATTGCGACGGAGATAAATGTGCGACTTTTCGAGCAATTTACCGATGCCAGATGACAGTCATTGAGTGTCAGCAACACAACTTTGCGTGATTGGGCGTTAGAGATTGCCAACGCGATAGGCGCTAAAGAATTTACAGCTTCTCAAAGTTTGATTAGTCGCTTCAAAAGATCACGGAAAATGAAGTGACTCAAATGGAAATGATAGAAGCTTTTCTTATGAATGAAAACAATAAGATCGCCAGTTTTAGTGAATCTTATGTTTACAATGCAGATCAATCAGTTTTTCAAAAAGAATTGCGTGCGAAAAGAACACTGTCATTAAAAGGGGAAAAACATATTGGGGCAACTGTGCAGTAAACGACTGCACTCACCCATTCATACACTATAATGCCCATAATTATTCTGGATGGTTCATTGCTGCCTAAACTATATGTGTGTCTTCAAGAACCAACTGGACGTTTTGACCACGTGGCAAACAAACAATGTTCTACTGCTTTTATCAGCCATTCTGGCGTTTCTGGTACCTTAAAACCGCAATTGGTAAATCGGGCCTACTGAATTTAATCTGCAAATACTATTTTCAATTGTCTGTGTAAAAAAGGTTTCTGAGTTATCACTACTGATTGTAGAGTAAATTAATCATGTGTAAACTGTTCATTAATTATCTGCAAGTGAATGAAATACCGGTTCTGTCCTTCATGGTTCCTTTGGTTACGTGAGATCAGGTTCGAGAGTAGTCGTACGGAACAGGATCACCGAAACATTTTTGGATTTTTCGATCTGATTTCTCATAGTATTATGATCATGTCTCCCTATGTAGGTGGATACTGACGAGATATGTTCGCATTCCGCGGAGAAAGTTGCTGAAAGATATTTTAGAAAACTTGTCACAAGGAATAAAGCGTTTTTTGTTTTGTAATTGTCACTCCATGTTGTGCATAATTTCCGTTACACTTTCTCCCCTACATCCCGATAAATACAAAACGAGCTGCCCTTCTCTGAAGTTTTTGTATGTCCTCCGTCAGTTAAACCCTTTGAGGATCCAATAATATACAGCAATACTCGGAAATAGGTCAGACAAGTGTAGTGTTGGTAGAACGAAACTTTCACTCTGCAGCGGAGTGTGCGCTGATATTAAACTTCCTGGCAGATTAAAATTGTGTGCCGGAACCGGGACTCGAACCTGGGTCCTTTGTCTTTCGCGGACAATAACTCTACCGACTGAGCTATCAGGACACGACTCACGATGCCGCCTCACAACTTTACGTCCGCCAGTACCTCGCCTCCTACTTTCTAAACTTCACAGAAGCTCTCTCGCTAAATACATTGAAATTTAGTGTACTAGATGCAGTTATATGTTTCAATGATGGAGTGATAGGAAGGACCTAAGTCCTGAGAAATTTAGGCGTACAATGCAGCTACAATATAGAATATAAGTAGCTTGCGTGTGACAGACAACGGGTGCATGAAGCTGAAAGATTCACTCTTCAAATTACCAAAGAAGCAAGAAGTGCTAAAAGCAATGCCAAGAGAAAGCTTGAAGTTCATGAAATACTGCAGGATGAAGACTTTGCTTCAGGAATGTTCTGAGGCACAGTTTAATTGGACTCATATATTCATTTGTAATTTCCCGCAAGTTTATTTTCCAGCACTCAGGTACAAATATTTCCTAAACTTTATCAAGCACTGACCTAATTTTATCTGTAACTTTCAACAGTCCTTATTTATGTACTATACCTAAGCTTTATTGCAAAATCAACTACATTATATGAAAAATGACTTTTCATTAGGAGAAAAAATATAGAAATTAAAATGTAAGATTTGATATTTTTTACCTTCGTAATATACATAATATGGGGAATTAAATAGGTATAGTATATGCGCCATCATGTCTTACATATTTGGTAAAAATTTGTTCTCCTTCAAATGTATAACATAGGATTAAACGGTACCTCTATTTAAAGTAGCGTTAGAAAAAAATGCATCAATTTCTTTGCAATTTTTTAATAACCCTAGGCAGGTTCATAAATATTCAAAATACTTATAATTTTGTTAAGTGTGCTGCATTACCTGATATCAACAAAAGTCTGTAAATAATACACATTATAAATAGTGTCTGAAAGAAAAGGTATTTTTACATTATATTGAGCTGGAAAAGTGCCCTGTATTCTTAAGGTGGGAGAGAGCTGACGGACTGTTTGAAGGTTAGATTTCCAGCAAAGGGAGCGGTCATGGATGAAGCCTAGATAGTTAAAGGTTTTGGTTTGAGCGATGGGACGGTCATGGAGAGTAAGGTAAAGGACTCGGTGACGGAAGGACGGCGTGGTGTGATCTATGATGGTTTCCTGGGATTTTGTAGGGTTGACCACGGGTTAAGAGCCACTGGTTACAGAAGGGGTAAAATTCGGAGAGTGGAGGAGGAGTTGGTAGCAAGCGAGAGAGGGAGCGAGGGCCAGGAAGTATGTGTCGCCAGCATAGTGCAGTAGGTGGACGGGAGGCTAGTAGTCTTGTGTAGTTCGCGAACGAACTAGTTCGAAAGAGCGCGCCCACAGGCAAACTACGCGAACTAGTTCGCAGATCCGTTGCCTCTTAGTTCGTCCGCTCCTTTTCCGAAGACTGACGGGGAACAGCAAGAGGATGTGAGAGCGCGCAGAATTAAGTGATTCCCTTCTGCCAGTTTACCGTCATTTCGAGCTGAGATGCAGCTCATCTGTAGTTTCATAGTTCACTGTCACAAATTTTCTTTTCTAAGGTATTCAGCAGTGTCTAAATAATAACTGGTTTATTTGCTTAAGTATTTGATGTCTAATTCCCCAAAAATACGGGTAACAGCACACGCTTGGGCAACACTGATCATTATATAAAAAAGCTGTCATAACAAAAGAAAGAGCTCTTTTAGTAGCAGTTGCAAAAGCCAAAAAGAGCGGACGAACTAAAAAAAGCGACCTACTTCGTGGCCGAGCTGCGAACTAAAAGGAGAGCTACCGGTCGCGAACTAAAATATGTGCAATCAGTCGCGAACTAAAACATGCGTTACCTGTCGCGAACTATTATGCCAAACGTATCTCGCTTCTTAGTTCGTTGGATTCTTTTCCGAAGACCGACGTGCAATAGCGAGAGGGCGCGCAGCAGAATTGAAAATCACGTGTTTGCCTTCTGCTGATGAGAGCCATTTCGAGGTGAGCATCTGCCTGCTAGATTACATAGTACAGTGCTACAAAATTTCTGTTTTGAAGTATTCCGCACTCTGCAATATCTGACTAATAAATTCCATAATGCCAATAACGTAACTTAAACGCTAGAAATTGTCCACATACCGTTCTTTTGGTCTGCATGATATCATTAGCGGCTCACGCAGCAAGCGCATGAAGCAGCTAGGTGGGGGAACTTCTACCTCCACCTGCAAGCGCAGACCACGCCGCTCAGCCGTCACTGGGAGCGGACGAACTAAAAGAACGGCAGAGCCGCGAAATAAAGTGAGCGCTCCTGATCGCGAACTATTATGCGCGAGTCAAGAGGCTATGGTTTTGGCATATCTGCCGAATAAATGAGGTAGAGGAGGGGGACGGAGCCATGGGGCGCCCCAGCGGAGCGGTAGAACAAACGGGAGGCGGAAATTTTCACAGTATGACACAGGATGGGCGGTGGGTGAGAAAGGAAGCGATGAAGCCTACATAAGTAATAGGAAGGGCTTAAGTTCCCTTTATATGTACATCTTCAGTTTTATATTCTGTTAGAAGCACTTGGAGTTTCTTAGGCCGTGTCCTGCGTGAGTGACAAAAGAGAGCGACAAATCTCAACCGCATGTATGGTTATGGATCTGTCCTATGTGAGCGACATCTGCTGCTCTGCGTGACAACGAGCGACGTTTGAGATTCAAACCTACTCGAATCTTGTCGGTGTCGCACGCAGCCGCGGTGGAGTAGCCGAGCGGTCTAAAGCGTCTCGCTGCGGAGCGCGCGATTGCTCGCCGTGGAGGTTCGAGTCCTCCCTGGGACATGGGTGTGTGTGTTTGTCTTTAGGTTAGTTTACCTAGGTTTAAGTAGATTGTAAGCTACGCACTGATGACCACGCAGTTTGGTCCGATAGATTTACAGACATTTGAACATTTTTGATCACCACGCAGTTTGGTCCGAAAGATTTACAAACATTCGAACATTTTGTCGCACGCACGACAGATCGTCTGATTGTAGAAGTTATAAAGGATGAAAAAGATCACAGGTATGCGGTCGGATTCCTGTGTCAAACTGGCACAATATTTCGGCAACCAGACCTGTTGCCATCATCAGGTGCTCTGATGGACTGACTGCCTGAGACCCGTGGCGACGCTGTTATCTCCTCCCTCCCTCTGCTACTTCATACGCCGTCCGCGCCCGCCGACGTCTGCTGGCGGCGTCTTCGCGTTCCCTCGCTCCCTACGACGTCCCGCCCCCGCCAGAGGTCAGTTCGTTGTGCGACATCTTATTTCTTTTCTTAACTATGCTGAGTGCAGGTTTCCACGTTTCACTAAGTGTATAGCCGCTGTCGCGATTAATCTGCGGTTCCCTCACTCGGATCTCGATGGACTCTTTAATTATACAGTCCCAGAAGCTGGACGTCTGGGTCAGAACTCTCGTATTCTTTTAGTACATGCCATGTAATTCAGAAAGACAGTGTTCTGCGACTGCCGATTTGTTTGACTATTGTAATCTTGTATGTCGCTGATGCTCACGACAACGATCTTCGACAGTACGCAAAGTCTGACCAATGTAAATCTCACCACATTGGCATGGGATCTCATAAACTCCGGATTTACGTAGACCCAGGTCATCCTTCATCCTGCCAAGCAAAACCTTAGTTTTGGCTGGTGGGCGGAAAACCGTCTTGATGTTTTCGTAGACTCCTATCTTGCTGGATAGTGCGCAACAGTATGGGAGAAATGCAGTGGCATCTGTACCTGTACACGCCATCCTAGCTTGTTTGACTCAATGTCCAGGCGTATCAAGGCCGTTATTACGGCCACAGGTGATTGATCTGGATACTGATTTCTCAGGATCTATGCATCCAAACTGCGTGAAAATGTAATCACATGTCAGTTCTAGTATAATATATTTGTCCAGTGAATACCCGTTTATCATCTGCATTTCTTCTCGGTGTAACAATTTTAATGGCCAGTAGGCTGTTTTGTATTACTTTGTGATTTTTAAAACTTCAGCAACAGACGAACAGGCAGGACAAGTGTTGTCATGTATTTCTTTCAGTGTTCATCGTCTCATCATCGTTCTGTGTATTTGTGTCAATATCAATAGTTTTAGCCACCGTGGAAACTTCTGAATTTTTCTGTCTCGTCAATGTTACTTTTCACCACTCTCACCAGACGTTTATTTAATTCTCCGTTTTATCACCAAATACAAATTATAAATTCAAATGTTCAAAAATTATACTTTCTGACTGAAGAGCGGCGTTTGCCGCTGCCAGCTAGCCCAACCTGGAGTCTTTAAAATATAAATAAAGAAAAAGATTAAAAAATTAAATGAAAAAAAAAAAACCGGTGGCTATTCAAAGACGCAGATCAGACGCACTCTCCATCCGAACAAGGGAAAGGTTCGGGTAGAAGACATGAAGCGCTTGGCGTTCCTTCCATATGCTGGTCCACCCACGAATGGTATGTTGGTCCATCCAAAGATTGCCAGGATATTAGAAAAGAACAGCATGTAAAAATCAAGCGTATACTGGGGTCAGTGATGGATAAACTTGGTATACAGACGCCTGGAGTATACAGCATCAGCTGCGGGTGTGGCAAACAATTTATTGGCGAGACGCAGCGGTGCATCTATCAGCGCCGCACAGAGCATATACGGAACGTTCGCCGAGGCCAAACGGATAAATCCGCTGTGGCGCAACACAGCCTAAACGAAAACCATATCTCTGATTTCGGACATACAAAGGTGCTTTGAAGGGCGAATGGGTTCTGGGACTCGGTCTTCAAAGAGGCTGTGGAGATTCGAGTACACGAGTACCTAGTGAACAGGGGTAGTGGATTACAGCTAAGCATCGCATGGGATGCATCGTTATCAAAAATACGCCAAAACGCTCTGATGTGAAACCGATGAAGGCAGAGGAAGGAATGGCCAGACCCGCTAGCGCGCATGGAGTATCCCCCACCACCGTCCGTGAGTCCCCCCCCCCCACCACAAGTTGCGGCACCTCTTTTGGAGTCGCGCGATTGGCTGTACCGATGCAGATGAACCAGAGGAGCCACTGATCCAGCAATTATAAAGACCAGAACAGGACACGAACTCGAGATTCCGCCTGTGGATGGCAAGTAGGAACTTCGTGAAACGACAGAACGACGCCCTGACTGGACTGATAATCAAAATGTCTGTAAATCTATCGCACTAAACTGCGTGGTCATCAGTCCGTAGCTTACAAACTACTTAAACCTAGGTAAACTAAGCTAAGGACAGCACACACATCCATGCCCCAGGGAGGACTCGAACCTCCACGGCGATCAACCGCGCGCTCCGCAGCGAGGCGCTTTAGACCGCGCGGCTACTCCACTACGGCGACTGGACTGATAACCCGAGAAGACTTCATCATAGAGATGTGCCAAAAAAGTCTAAATTCGAATAAAGAAACTTATTGTGTATCCTATATCTAACCCTAAGCCTACGCTGGCTTGTTGTTAGTTTTCAAGTTATTGATAGTGTGTTAAAGAATAGTCTGAAAGTGTGGTGCAGAGATCCTTTCAGTTAAAAAAAATTATCTTCAGAAGGTTAGGTATAGGTCAACCAAGATTTTTTAAAATCTTCTTCTTTGTTTCTTCTGTTTACTACGTGAGGGCGCATAGCGCCCAAATATCCGGTTCATAAACACGATACGTACATGATGACATAAAAGTTTTCTGGGTGTTGTACCGCGTCATGATATAAGAAGGCTATTACTTAAATAACCGACGTTTCGGCCAGCCTTACAGTGGCCTTCATCTGGGTACACTGATGTCAGCTGGTTGTTATTTTCATTTAGACATTACATCATAATTTTTAAAAATAAACGATGTTATTGGTGAATTTTTGGCGGAAAAATGGAACATTATTATGATGAGGTGGAGGGAGTAGGGGTTAGCCGTTGCTTCCTGCATAGCGAGACATGATTGGCGTTCATCGGCGAACGGGGTGAGGGCTTCCGTTTCTCTCCTGCAGGCCGTGGGCCGCGCGGCGGCAGTTGCTTACTAATGACGTTCGCGTGTTGTGTTGTCAGTGCGGCCTATTTCGCTGTGATGGCTGGTAGCCAAGAGGGGGCAAGCCTGAGTCCATCTACCCTATTCATGTTATTAGGGTGATTTACAATTTCGATGGCTTCCCTTATCTTGCGTTTAACCATCCCTGGTTGCTTAGCGAGTATTCTGGCATCGTTAAATTTTATCTTTTTGCTGCAATCTTGCTGGTGTTCGGCTACTGCAGATTTATTGTGTTGGCCTAATCGAAAGTAGCGTTCATGTTCGCGTATGCGTGTTGCCACTGCCCTTCCTGTCAACCCAGTAACAACCAGCTAACATCAGTATACCCAGATGAAGGTGTGAGATTACCACCCAGTAGAAATACTGGTAATTAATAGCATTTGATAATTAAACAGTATGAAGTTCACTGCAAACATTGACCATTCCAATGCACCAAATGTTACACAATTTTAATCTTATTAATTATGGTAGCAATGTATGTACGCAGTTGGGTGACAACATTTATAGTTAGGCCATAGGTAGAAATTCTCCACGTTGAGATTTTCTGTGTGCTTGTAACTGACGGGAGGCCTGCGAGCAGGCCGACGGTGGTGGCTTGTTCCAGCTTAGGATTATCCAGGCTAGTTTCCGGTGAGGGGAGAGAGGGACAATGGCGAGTGCCAGGCGTAGTGCAGTGCACAGCGTGAAATAAAATATTCTAATACGACTTGCATTTGAAGTAATACGATGCAGATAGGAACCTTTAAGGCCCTCACTACAAAATAGCCTGTTGACAAATAAACAATACATTAGCTGATATAGTCACATATGGCGTAATGTTTGACACTGAAAACATAATTTCATTATATGAAAAGTAATAAATTACCAATGAATACAAGACAGTTACACAACTAGCATGGCTATGTTTGTTTATAAAAATAATATATTAACTATTTCTCATTTTATTTTCAATAAATCTTGTGTATTTTATCTTGAAATATTCAGTTAAATCACTTACCTGTGATATAAGAAATTGCACGATTATAATAAATAGTACAAAGGATGTTTATCCCAATATAAAAACCTAAGAAGACATTTGTTTAATGTGTAGTGTAATTATTTTGATTTTAAGTAAAGTTTTAGAAAAGTATTGGCTGAGCGCTGTACATTGGCAAGTCGGTTAGAACAGCTCACATGGGGAAGTTGATGACGTAGGGAAAAACCCGGCAGTTGGGCTTTTGGCGCGCGCGCGTGGCCCAGGAAGTGACGAATCGGGAGCGAGTGATGTAGCTGGCCGGGCGGCGTCGCTCTGCACAGTCGGCATGTGGATCTCCAGGTAGAGACTATAGATTTTTGTGTGGTTGCTCGTCGTAGACTGCACCAAGTTGAATCGAGTGCTACTGTGTGTTGTGAATATTTAGCCGGTGGAACAAGGTGTGCATCGCACTGAATTAAAGTGACTGTGTTTTGTGAATGTAACACGTGTCGTCGCATAGGCATGAACATGAACGGTGTTTGAGACAGGCACATGGTGTGAAAACAATTTGCGACAAATATTCATTTTTGTCTGGGGGCTCACGATCTATAACTTTATTTGATAAATGTGTCGACGTACAGACGTATCAGCTACAGGGTTTTAATATGGTGTAATAAACAACATAAAGTTAACTTTCACGTGTTTTCAAAAATAGTAGTTAGTACACCCTTTTCTCACATCAACTTACTTTATTATGATTTTTTTTTGTTAATCATATGCAGGGAAGGAAAGCTGCGAACGTGTGATATGATCCCCTAGAAAACGAGTCAAACAGTAGCAATCACAGTTCCAGTGTTTTTGCATGTTTAGGAATTTGGTTCGCAGTTGGTGGTTGTGAGTTTCAAAAATTAAACTTTCCCTATTTAAAAGTCTCACCCCGAACTTTCACCCTCGCAAAGGCCACCGTAACGTTGGCCCAAACGTCGGTTATTTAAGTTCAAAATGTTCAAATGTTTGTATAGTCTATGGGACTGAACTACGGGTCATCAGTCCGTAAACTTACAAACTACTTATCAACTACCTTATACTAAGGACGGCACAAATATCCATGCCCGAGGGGGGATTCGAACCCCCGACCGTAGTGGCCGTGTAGACCGTGACTGGAGCGCCTCAGTCTCCTCGGCCACCGCGGCCGGCCGGGGTCACGTGACCAACTTCGCACCGGGAGCCATAAGTTCCGGGTCAGTACGTAGTGAGTCGTCGTGGAGGGGGTTCGATTATCGCCCAGTCCGGCCGGCCAGAGGCGCTAGGTGCGTTGCCATGGCGAGGCGCCGTCACACGGCAGGCAACACGACGCCAAACAGCGGCCGCGGCCCCTCAATTAGGCTGATGAAGGCGGCGGCTGTGGGCCGTAAAGCGATTAAGAGCCAGCCGTGCCGCCGCCGCCGCCAGCAGAGAGCTCGTGAATTCCGCGCGGCCACAAAGAGTTCACACCTGGCCGCCGCGGCTCTGCGGCTCCCCGACACAGAGCTTAATTGCGGCTGGGGACATTATCCGTGCCACAATGTCCCTTACGTTGTCCGCTTTCAATGAAACGCAATAGTTCTGCGGTGAAGGTCATTCCCGCGACTTTTGCATTCGGGATGGAGAATACATTACATAGGAGCAGGATCTCAGTTGGACAATGTTTGAAAGACGGCCGTCTGTCGTCTTTCATATATTTTTTTGGATATTCCTGTAAAGTTATAATTTATTTAATGTTGCTAGATTATCATTTTGTTAAAACTTGAACCCCACTCTTTTCAAGGCTTGAGAAATATCATTTTTTATTTATTTCATGCGTTAAAATATTAGTTAATATTCTTAGGTTTTTCTTAATTTGTTATGTTAATAATTTGTTATTATAGTAATTAATGTGGCATAAGTATGGCTTTCCGCTAACCACTGTCCCTGTGAGAATGTGCAGTTGTTGTACTTTTAAGTGTGTGCGAGAATCTGTGGCTGTTTGAATGTGGGGAGTGATAGATTGCTTTGCATCGTTCTCTCTGGCTCAGAGTCGATAGCTGCTGAGGTTACCAAAGAGGTTTCTAAAACAAATGTTCAAATGTTTGTATAGCTTATGGGACTTAACTAAGGGGTCATCGGTCCCTAAACTTACGAACTACTTATGAACTAACTAATGCCGGCCACGGTGGCCAAGGTGACTGAGGCGCTCCAGTCACGGCCACTACGGTCGGTGGTTCGAATCCCCCCTCGGGCATGGATATTTGTGCCGTCCTAGTTCGTAAGTAGTTCATAAGGGACTGATGACCCCGCAGTTAAGTCGCATAAACTTAACAAACATTTGAACATTTTGAACAACTAACTAATACTAAGGATGGCACAAATATCCATGCCCGAGGGGGCATTCGAACCCACGACCGTAGTGGCCGTGCAGACCGTGACTGGAGCGCCTCAGTCCCCTCGGTCACCGCGGTTTCTACCGCGGTTTCTACACTATTTGGTTACAGTCTAGTTGGCGAGCCTTACCTCCTACACGAGTCTTGCTGTCTGTCCCCACCACTGCGATTTCTTGGATTTTCCGGCTTCCGGTGGCTTCCCGCGACTGCCCGGGCCCGGTGGCCGCTGGGGTGTTCATTCTGGGCTGGTCGTCTGGTGAGGTAAGGTTGGTTCTGCTCTTGTTTCTGGAGATAGTAGCGTTTCACTGACTAGCACGTTTAACTTAGATTCGTGAACTTAGAATCATTATTTGGAATATTTTCTCCGATCTTGTGCGGAAATGTGTTCTCGTTTTTCAGTTCAGTGATTTCCAATAGATAAACGCAGTGTGTGTGTGATTCTGGTTGCGGTTTGATGACGGCTTGGTATGTTAAAACCTTTTTGATCATGTGGCGGTGTATGAACTCTGTGTAAATACTTTCTAGCTTTGTGGGGCCCGATTTCTAATAGGTGATATGGTCATTTTATATACTGCATGTAAAAATCTTCTCGTCGTTTCCATCCATGAGTGATATGTCTTCCACGTGGTTGGTTTTTAGAACAATGCCTTCAGCTTCCACTCATGTTGGTTCCATGCCCATCAGGCAAGTAACTATGTGGGTATCCTTCTGATTTCCACTAATATTTCACGATCTTCTCTCCCCGCCAATTTTAATGTTGCTGTTTGTTTTCCGACTTGTAGTACGAACTCTGCCTTTGTCAGTAATTCTCTCTGAGCCTTGTACAACCTCCTTCAATAGCTTCCTTACGTAATTCTAAACATTTCTATGGGTTGCATGCCGTAATTCTTAATTTTATTTTTCAGACTTTCTAATTATTTCACTTTTACTAGTTTTGAAGACAGGACTTCACCCGTCTCTGTAAGCGCTCCCTATCGCGTGTAACTGCATTTCCTTTGCTTCTTCATGTACTTCTAATCATTTCTATGGGTTGCATGCCGTAATTCGTATTTTTATTTTTCCGACTTTGTAATTATTTCATTTTTGTGGTTTTTCTGAGACAGGACCTCATCCGTCTCTGTAATCGCCCCCTATCGCGTATAACTGTATTTCATTCGCATCCTTATATAAATCTAAGCATTTATGTGGGTTGCATTCGGTAGTTAATTTTCTTTATTTTTCAGAAACTGAATTTATTCAATTTTATCGGTTTTTGGAACCACGTGGCCAGAGCTCCGACTTCCGGGGTTTGCAGCTAGTCGCCTGAATTCACGCCACTTTTCTTATAAAACCAGTATCTAGATCGATTTCTAACAGACTGCAACTTAAGAATCCACCTTGATTTTGTGTAATGATTCCGATTTCCAACCACTTCACCTTCAGTGGAGTGCGTTCACGTAACGTAGCCGTGTGTCGCCGTTAGCGTGTTTGCTCGCGATCCAGTTCAGGTATAATTTAACTTGGCGATACACACGCATCATCTCAAAATTGGCACGACAGACCAGAGCCAGCTTCAAAGTGTTTTTGTATATTGAGTTTTGTACTACCTCCGACTTGCTGAATTTCGTCTACGATAGCGGCGCCTGCTTCCGCCTCGTCTCAGCACACTGATTTTGCTGATTTTCGCTGTGGCATTGCATGTGTGTGACAGAATGAGTGTTGTTTGTGAATCCTTCCCCCCAGTAACGTTAAATCAAGTGTAGTTTAGGCTGGGCACCGTCCGCATTAATCCATGTAAGAGATGCATTTTTATTGTATTAACAAAATTGGTTCTCCATTTTGCTTGTTTACTATCTGAATAAACAAGTCTAAGTTTAGCATAATCCGTAAGTTGCCTATAAATTGTAGTTTCAGAGAACCTTCCCACTTTTATTTAATATTGTTCTTCACAAGTGCTGAAAACAAGCTCAGATGCAAATTATGTCTAAATTCCGTTGCGCCATAAATGTTTTCTTAGCCACCATTCTAAGAGAACTTAAATTTTGGTGGCTTGCTTATTAATGTCTGTGTGTAGTAACGTGTGAGCTGCTATGTATATTGACCACTGTAGTATTAACTTCCTGTTATTGAAGTAATCTGAAACGAGTCAGTTTTTAGTTTGGGCCAAGGAACAAGGCTTTGTAGCAGGGAGTAACCAGTAGTTCACACGGACCTCATTTGCTAATTTTAGTGATAAAACAAAGCTCTTGTTGCATACAGTGCTCGACTTTTATGTTAAGCATCAATGTCTTGTTTGTTTCCTTAGACTTTTACGCCAGGTTGTATGTGGAGTAGTGAACTTTCCGTAAAAAGTAAAAAAAAAAAAAAAAAAAATAAAAATAAAAATAAAAAATAAAATAAAACTGTTGCAGGTGATCAGTCAACATTTAATCTTAGGCAACTGCATCTCCATCTGAAAACAACGGGTGGCCAACATTATGTTTGTGGTCTGAAGATTGTAATATAATTACCAGGGCATAAATAAAGTAATTGCGATCTAGACTGCCTTGTTACTCGAAGCAATTGTTTGACACCAGTATGGTCGATTCTTTAAAGAAAAGTTCATTTGAGCCGCGGCGGAGCGGCCGAGTGCATTGAGACGCTATACTACAATGCACGACGCCGTTCCCCGTCTGGGGTTCGCATCCCCCCTTGGACATGGATGTTTGTGCCACCTTTAGTCTAAGCTAGTTCACAAGTAGTTCGTAAGTTTAGGAACTGATGACCACGCAATTAAGTCCCATAAGCTTCACAAACATTTGAACATTTTAAAGTTCATTTGAACCAAGTGCCAGACACTGCACCGCAATTATTACGTTTCACATCATTTGACTAACCTCGCAGTCTTGTGGTTTAGTTCAAATGTTTATCAAGCTTAAGGGAATTAACTGCGGGGTCATCAGTGCCAAAACTTACAAACTACTTATGAACTACCTTGTACTCAAGGCGACACAAACAGCCATGCCCGAAGGGGGATTAGAACCACCGACGGGGAACGACCTCGCGGATTGGAGCATAGCGCCTCAATGCCCTCGGTCGCTCCACGGGGCTTGTTGTTTTGTATAATATAATAAGAAAATAAACTGGTCGAAGATGAGACAGTGAAGTGTTACATGGCGTCGAGAGTTCCGATAACCGTGCTTTTATAATGAATCTATTCTTCCGAAACACAGGAACGATTTGGTCGTCGGTTTACTAGTGCTTTCACCCTCAACTAACGTACTTCTTTCTTAGTATAGTAATAATTCAGTCATAAGAATGACCTATATATGTTTATCACGTTTCGCCCGGATTCAGGCTCGAATTTCTTATCAGTGCATTAGACAGTACATTTCAAGAGAGAGACAATTTACTACTGAATAATCGTTGTACAGCCGGCCGCGTTGGCCGAGGAGACTGAGGCGCTCCAGTCACGGTCTGCACGGCAACTACGGTCGGGGATTCGAATCCCCCCTCGGGCATGGATATTTGTGCCGTCCTTAGTCTTAGTCATAAGTAGTTTGTAAGTTTACGGACTGATGACCCCGTAGTTAAGTCCCATAGACTATACAAACATTTGAACATTTTGAATCGTTGTACACTCATTAAACTTTTACAAGGGACAGTGACAGCGCAAGGCGTCAGCGACGTCGGCAACCACCGACGGCCCCGTGCCTGTGGGGGCCTCGCAAAACATTGTTAAAATTTTAGTTCCTTTTGCCTTCCTTTTTTATATTTCATGTTTAACTACGCTTTTCAACTACTAGGTTATGTAGCGACGACCAACATCTAACTTACACTAGCTTAATCAAAGGAGGAACACTACATCCGTATTCAAGGGTGGGATTCGACCCCCGAAAACTGCAATCTCGCTCACCGTGGTATGACGCCTTAGTGCGCTGGGCCATTCCCGGCCGGCAGCTATTTAGTTGTCCGTATTTATTTCCGCATGAGTGCAGCAGTGAGGCAATTTTCAAAAAAAAAAAAAATATTCAAGTGTTTGTAGAACTTATGGGACTTAACTAAGAGGTCATCAGTCCCTAAGCTTACAAGCTACTTATGAACTAGCTAACACTAAGGACGGCACAAATATCCATTCCCTAGGGGGGGATTCGAAACCCCGACCGTAGTGGCCGTGCAGCCCGTGACTGGAGCGCCTCAGTCCCCTCGGCCACCGCGGCCGGCAGGAAATTTTCAGTTAAATACTTGAAAAACAACATTGTAGAAACAATTTGGAAGACGTATATCCAAATGTTTATATAACAATCGGATTCATGCTCACAGTTCCAGTCAATACAGCTTCGGCCGAGAGAAGCTTCACAAAAATTGATTAAGACTTACTTCAGAAGCATAATGAGCCAAGAAAGACTATTCGCGTTGTCAGTACTATCAATGGAAGCCGAAATAGCGGCTAGTATTAATTAGGATGTGATCTTAAAAAAATCCAGTGAGGCGAAAAGCCCAAAAGTTTCTGTATTTCAATTTGTGTTTGTTTATTGTAATTTTTGTCACTGCAATAATACTTATATATTATACTAATAAAATTTTAGTATAATGATTATTGATGTATAATTCAGTAATTTAATACAACATTTGTTCCTTACTGAATAAAAAATGAAAGGGACCTCGCGAAGACGAGTTCGCCGACGCCCAGTTTTCGTTTAGCACCACCACTGACATGAGAAATATACCGCTAGGCAAACTGTTACAAAACATCCATTCAGTTCGACATATCAAGACAATCTAATCTTAAGTCTAAGAAGTTCACTTGTTTCAATAATCCATCAATATATTACCGAAGTGTACAGCTAAATTAGCTGTTACACTACAACAGATAGACCTGTTTAAAGACAATCCATTCAATATTGTCGCGTTGAAATTGAAGCAGGCTAGACTTCGAAGCCAGGGTTGTCAGGCGAACACAGCACTTATATTGAAAGCGGGTTTGCCGGCCACGGTTGCCGAGGGGACTGAGGCGCTCCAGTCACGGTCTGCACGGCCACTACGGTCGGGTGTTCGAATCCCGCCTCGGGCATGGATATTTGTACCGTCCTTAGGATTAGCTAGTTCATAAATAGTTTGTAAGTTTAGGGACTTATGAACCCGTAGTTAAGTCCCATAAGCTATACAAACATTTGAACATTTTTGAAAGCAGGTTTATTGCGAACTTCACATACACGCAGCAGTAACTGCCTCTCGGGCAGAGTGTTCTGCTATTTACACACAGACAGAATGTACCAGAAATTATAAGAATAGTTAACATAATAAACATGTAGAAATCACAAGTGAACATAAGAAACATGCAGAATATTCTGGAAATGATAATTTTTTTTTCTCCCAGAGAGATCTATCACCTGCGGTCGTTTTCATTGTTCGTAATTGGTAGTTCGTTGATCATGTGGCTCACCGCAATCGGTGATGCTATCCATTGCGCCACGCCGGCAATTGGTTAACTTGGAGTCTCGCGGCAATATAGTGTTCAAAATTGATTTCAATGGTCAACCATTTCAAGTACAGTAACAATCCAGCAGTTCGACCTCATCGAATGTAGAACAAAAGCAACATTCATGCCCTCTTAACGCATCTATGGTCAAATAAGAAGATACTTTCTGAAACCGAAATAAAAGACGTCCAATCTCTACTACATTTGTTTCAAAAGGACGTACAAAATTTTTACTGCATACTCTTCAGCCATCCGGAATTCGAGGATGACATTAATGTATTGGATTGCTCACATCATTTTATTGTTCTTGGTGTGGCTCGGTAGCACAGTAGTAGAGTGCCAGTCTCTTGATTCGGAATGTTGAAGAGGTTCGATTCCCTCGTGGTCCAATGATTTTTTTTATCTGCCAATTTCCACTTATTTCACCTTCGGCAATGTTGCTGATGTGGTTAGGAATTCGCGTTAAACTATAGGTGCCCATATAACTGGCTGGGTTGAGGCCGCTTCACACACAACACTGACGCGATAGTGCCGTGACCGGCCAACACCGTCTAGATATGAGGTCTCACACCAAGTCCGTGTCACGTCACACCTATAGGCTACCATCGCAAGCTCACTGGATGGCGCTACGAGGCAGTGGGCTGTGCCCCAGCAGTCAGCCATTCAGCTAGCGACGGCTGCCTATCACTGTGACGTAACAGGAACGTGTTGTGAGGCCTTGTATCTAGACGGCGTTGGACCGGTCCGTGACTGCACCGCCAGAGACGCCAGTGACGCCCGTTCACATTGGTCAGTGTTGGTTCCAACGTGTGGCGGTGTACACGGCGGTCGGAATGGTCAGGTTTTCGGACGACGATCTCATGATGATCGCTTTGATTTTGGACGAAGCAGAGGGGAAAAAAAGGGATGAAACGCAAGTGGATTCATCACGCATGTTCGAAGGTCGGAGGAAGGCAACGGCAAAGCACTTCCAAAAAGGACAATGCTTAGTAAAGAACTGCAGTGGTTTTTGTGAAATATCTCAATAAAAATGCCTATTGCTTCTTCTTTACAGTAACTGTATGTAATAATTTTGTAGTGTTATAGGTATCAAGTATGTATGTGTTGAGAAGAAATGCTGTTACTTACGTCAGCAAAATGCATTTTCTTCTTCATGCTCCTTACCATTTTATTATTTATTGTCATAAATTTTCTGTTTAGGGAATGTTTTTCTTTTTTTTTTTTAATTGCATTAAGGAGAATAAATTATGTTCTGAATATACACGGTAAATCACGTAACACTTTTACCGCAAAATTTACGGAAACGGGAAGTGCAATTGATGTGCGGTTTTCACAGAATGGATTGGTAGTCACGGACTCGTATTTTTAGCCAAAAAACAGATTATAATATTACTTAGAAAGTGTATTTTTTATTCAAACATACAGTTCTTAAATGTTACAACGCCTGTAGACATTAAGAAACTAAATGTAGGATGCACTAAAATATCAGTGGTGTTTATTGCAGGATCTAGTGCAAGTCGTTTACGATATCTTATTTTGAAACGTTCCCACAGCGACATTTGCGTGTGCCATTCAACCCGCATAGTTGCTGGGTGCGATGATGTTATGTTTGCTTACAGCGTGCTTGTGTCTTCCTTGAGTGCACTGCGGCTCGCTAGTCAGTTAGCGTGTATCAGTGCAAGCGGTAGGTCGTGAGTGTACGATGGGTTTTACCAACGCAGAAAAAACTGACATGCCCATGGTGATTGGAGAGTGTAGGAAGAATGCCGTTGGTTCTTGTACGGTGTATGCGGCACGGTATCCCAATAGACGTCACCCATCTCGGCAATTATTCATCAACCTCTTCAACCAGTTACGTGAAAGTGGTAGTGTAACACCGAGACAACATAACAGAAGGAAACAAGTGACGATAGACGAGGGGGAAATTGATGTACTTGCTGCTGTACTTGCAGTTGTTCCGCATGTCAGTTCCCGCGCAATCACACGACTAGGTTTTGTGAGTCAGGCAAGTGTCCTACGTAATCTCCATCGATATAGGTTCCATCCCTATCACATCTCTCTCCATCAAGAGCTGAATGGAAACGATTTTGAGAGTCGTGTTAGGTTCTGTAGATGGGCTTTACGACAGGATACTCAAGATGTATCATGTATCTTGTTTAGTGATGAAGCCACATTTACCAATCATGGCCAGGTAAACCGCAGAAACATGCACTATTTGTCTGCTGACATTCTCTTACCTTCGATAGGTGGATCGTCAGCGTCCATGGAGTGTAAACGTGTGGTGTGGGATAGTGAACCAGCAGCTCATAGGCCCGTATTTCATACACAGAGCACTGACCGCGCACACGTATCGCAACGTTCTAACAGATCATCTTCCGCGGATGCTATAAGACGTTCCTCTGCAGATTAGGAGGAATCTATGGTACCAATTTGATGGCTGTCCAGCCCATAGTGCACGAATTACTACAGCACGTCTTCATCAATTTTTCCTAAATCGATGGATTGGACGCAGAGGACCTGTACCTTGGCTCGCCCGTTCCCCGGATTTGACACCTGTAGACATTTTTCTGTGGGGAAAACTGAAAGATGCTGTCTACAAGGACATAACCAACCACACCCGATGATACGAAAAGACGTATTACTGCAGCTGCTCGGACATATCCACTGAAGTGTTAGCACGTGTGCAGCGGTCGTTCCATACCAGACTAACAGCGTGTATTTCTGCTGTCGGTGATCGTTTTGAACACAACCTGTGATGGCCATTAGTCGTGTTAATGGTTGGAATCCACGTACCTAGTATATGCACTTGTGTTGTTCTTTAGTGTGTGTACCACATGTATTGTACAACTGTCGGCGTGGAAACAGAAGACGATGTATCGTAAACGACTTGCAGTAGAATCCTGCAACATACACTACTGATATTCTAGTGCACCCTACTTTTATTTTCCTAATGTCTACGGGCATTGTTACATTGAAAAACTTTATGTTTGCATAAAAACGCACTTTCTAAGTAATATAACAATCGGTTTGTTGGCTAAAAGTACGAGCCCCTGACTACCAATCCATTCTGTGAAAACTGCACATCAATCGCACTTTCCGCTTCCGCAAAATTTGCGGTGCATGTGTTAGGTGATTCAACCTGTATACGGAGCAGTTTACTTCATGGTATGCAAAAGGAATTACGTCAATAAATTGCCCAATAGGGGGCATTAACATCGGGTAGTAATGCTATTTTCCTATTTGTCGGTCAAATATGAAATATAGTCTGAACTACTACAATCCTACCATAATTTGTCCAATAAAAATGACACGACAGTCTCCTCCAATTTGCACCACATGGCTAATGAAACACGTTTCTGCTTGGAGTCAGTGCAGTATGCAGAAAGCATCTATAAAAGCATTACATAACCATTTCTGTATAAATTGTATCGCTACATTTTATAAGATCGTCACATTTGAGCATGTAGATTTAATTCGGGTTCATTGACTGACTGCGTTGAAACCAAGATTTGGTGTAGACGCTCAATTTCTATGTACAGTTTCGCGTATTCATTACTATTTCGAAATCCAGTTTTGGAGCTTGGGCAATTGCTGCACAAGACCGTCCCATTTATGTGTATAGCATCCAATCGTGTTATTTTTGTTTATATTTTAAGCAAATTGACCAACGTAATTCTATAGATGACCAGACAACAAGCAGAATATACCCTCTGTACAAATGTTCATTTTCTTTCATTACCGTGCTACAGCGATTCCCAAACAAATGGATAGAGCGCCAGGGAAAGACAACATGGCCTCGTCGTTCTGCCGACCTCAGTCCATTAGCCTTCTACTAATGTGGTCATCTAAAGTCCATTTTGATTGCTACACTTATTAATAACGTGGAATTGATGAGCCAGGGTATAGAGGAAGGGTGTCAGCAGATAAGACAGACGGCTGGAATATGGGACCGGGACAGACAGTCAAATGATGAGGCGGCGCATAGACGCCAACGTTACAGCTCGTGGTGCCATTTTGAGCATCTTCTGAACTGTACGTAGCAAACTGCACTGTATAAACACAGATGACCAACCTGCATAGTGAAGTGACCTGTGTTACGTACACCACAACAACTGCCCGTAACTCGGTTACGAAAACAAATAAACCATATGTCTACTGGACATGTTATGCTTGTTGTGTGGTACTCTATCGAAGCCCCGGAGATTTCAAATTCAAATGTTTGTATATCTTATGGGACTTAACTACGGGGTTATCAGTCCCTAAACTTACAAACTACTTATGAACTACTTACGAACTAGGACGGCACAAATATCCATGCCCGAGGGGGGATTCGAACCCCCGACCGTAGTGGCCGTGCAGACCGTGACTGGAGGGCCCCAGTCCCCTCGGCCACCGCGGCCGGCCCCCGGAGGTTTCCCACAAAATTAGGTACTTCCTGTATGTCAAAAGTGATTTTGAACAACATTATCGAAGTATAAAGGAGACATTCAGCTATAAATTGCATTTCCTTCGAACTGACCTCCATATTTCTAATTAATTAACTGAAATGTTTCCAAGAGGAAGGCAATATGGATGACATTCAAAAACCGAAATATTTTGCTAATATAAACTAAATAACTCAAAATAATGGCTGTGTATGTAATTTATCATCGTTCTCGTCTAATCGTTCTTTTCCATATAAATTTTCCTGTATGCATTTTTGGGTGTATTTAATATTTCCATATGAAATCTTACCGATGAGAAAATCCTTGCATTGTGATTGCTGAGACATTGTTAGTATCTACAGTAAGATACACTCCGCCACGCACCGTACAATATCTTACATATACACTGATATTCTTTATGTTTTGTTAGTCAAAATCGAAACTTTGGATTTGTATGGATCATCAATAAAAAGACAATTTTCTATTTATATAAGTCTAAGATCTTTGACTCTATCTGGATTTTTATTTTAGTGCCGCTGTTGATCGTCTGTAAAGGGTAACAAGCTTAAATTTCATTATCTGGAGTTAGCATCGTGTATTACGAAGTCATGACGCCAGAAGCAATATTGATAAGCATATATATGTCAGATTTTCAAGTTGTCAGTATTGTGTTAACAAAGAATTTAAAATTCTGCAACTTCTTATCGTTTGTTCTAGTTGATTTCGTAGAAACTAAGAGGCCTCTACTTTTTTTTCCCTTTATTGTGTTTTAAAGCCAGCTGTAGAAACAGCTGGCAGGCTGGCAGCAGCTGCGGTGGCTGCTCTTCAGCCATGTGATATACAAACATTCGACAAAGAAGAGATAAAATATAAAAAAGATGAATAAAATTGCGGAAATTAAAAACATTGACAGACAGAGTTTTCGACAGACTAAAACAGACATGTACAAATGGGACAAAACAGATGGCAGAGAACAAAAAAACAGATGAGTAGTGATAAAACACACACACAGTCAGTAAAAAACAACCGGCCACGGTGACAAGTTTAAAAGTACATTGCGGAGACACGAAGTTCACACATGGAGACAGCGGACGGCGTATAGAATAAAACATGGGGACGGCGATGATGGAGGCACTGAGTAAAACACACGACACTGGAGGCACTTGCACTGAACACGTAGATAAAAAGTCGAGACGCCCCCGCAGGGGGTAGGGAGGGGGATGGAGGGGGGGGAGGTGGGGCAGGGACGGGGGAAGTGCGGGGGGGGGGGGGAGAAGGGGAGGGAAGAGAGCGGAAGGAGGGAAGGAGTGACTAGACTCTGGGCATGGGAGAGGGGTAGCCAAGCGGGCGGGAAGGAAAAGGGACGGGAGTGAGGGGAGTGGCGCTGATGCTACGGGGAAAGGGATCAGAGTTGGTAGGATGGGTAGATATCGGGACGAAGTTCGGTATCCGGTAGAGGAAGGGTGCGGAAATGCCCTGGGAGAGGATACGGAGCGTATGGAGGTGAAGGCCGGGAGGAACGGTTTGTCGGAGGCGTGGCAGAGGCCCGGGATTTGTAAGAATGGGGTAGACCAGAGGGTTTTGGGACTCTATTTTGCGGGATGTGTAAAGGAGTCGGAGATGTTCAAGGTGTTGTAGGAGAGGAGGGAAGGGGATGAGGTCATAAAGGATCCGCGTGGGGGAAGGGAGCCTGATACGGTATGCGAGGCGGAGGGCGTGGCGTTCTAGGATCTGGAGGGACTTGTAGAAAGTAGGAGGGGCTGATATCCAGGCGGGGTGGAAGGAACAAAGGATGGGGCGCATGATTGATTTGTAGGTGTGAAGGACAGTGGAAGGGTGGAGGCCCCACGTCCGGCCAGTAAGGAGTTTTAGGAGGTTTAGGCGGGACAGAGCTTTCTCTCGGAAGGATTTGAGGTATGGAGTCCAGGACAGGTAGCGGTCAAGGGTAAGGCCAAGGTACTTGAGGGTGGGGGTGTGACGGGTACGACCTATGACTATTGCCTGGGATTTGTCGGGATTGACGGAGAGGAGCCACCGGTTACACCAGGAGGCGAACTCGGTGAGGTGGGACTGGAGCAAAACCTGGGAACTGGCAAGGGAGGGGGCGAGGGCCAGGAAGGCGGTGTCGTCAGCATATTGGAGGAGATAGACGGGAGGATTGGGTTGAGGCATGTCGGCAGAGTAGAGGAGATAGAGGAGGGGAGAGAGGACTGAGCCTTGGGGCACCCCGGCGGAGGGGTAGAAAATACGGGAGTCGGAGTTGCAGACAGTGACGTAGGAGGGGCGGCGGGTAAGGAAGGAAGCGATGAGGCGGACGTAATTAATGGGAAGGGCGTAGAGGTGGATCTTGAAGAGGAGACCGGAATGCCATACTCGGTCGTAGGCTTTTTCGATGTCGAGGGATACAAAAACTGCGGAGCGACGGGAGTTGAGTTGGACGGAGAGGAGATGAGTCAGGCAAAGGAGCTGGTCGTCGGCGGAGAAGGAGGATCGGAAGCCACATTGAGAGGGGGGGAGAAACTGGTGGCGGTGGAGGTGCTGGTGGATTCGACGAGAAAGGATGGTTTCCAGGACCTTGCTGAACACAGAGGTAAGACTGATGGGACGGTAGGATGAGGTCTGGGACGGGGGTTTGTCGGGTTTGAGGAACATGAGAATACGGGAGGTTTTCCACAGGTCGGGGTAGAACCCAGTATAAAGGATGACGTTGTAGAGTTTGGCAAGGACTTCATGAAATGAGAGGGGGCATGCGCGAAGGTGGCGGTACGTTAGCCGGTCGTGACCGGGGGTGGTGTTTCGTTTTGTGCGAAGAGTGTCTATTATGTCATGGGCAGTAATGGGAGTGTTCAATTCTGAGGGAGGAATGTGGTCCAAGTACTGGAAGCCAGGGGCGAGCGGAGGAGAGGAGGTGTCGGAGCGCTCATGGACGTCCGGGAAAAGAGAGTAGTCAAAAAGGGGATCATCAGGAATGGAAAATACATTGGAAAGGTAGGAGGCAAAATGTTCTGCCTTACTGGCGTTGTCAGGGAAAGGACGATCATCATGGAGAAGTGGGTAGTGGGGGGAGGAGTGACTGCCAGTAAGGCGGCGGAAGGCACGCCAGTACTTGGCGGAGTAGACCGGGAGGAGCGAGTTAAGGCGGGTGCATGTCTGACGCCAGTCCCGGCGTTTCTTCGCGGACAAAAGGTTTCTGATGTGTCTTTGGAGTTGCCGGTGGCGTTGGAGAGTATCCCGGTCACGGATCCGGAGAAAGGAGCGGTACAGACGGCGGGATTCGCGGAGGAGAAGGACGGCCTGTGGAGGAAGGGTAGGGCGGTGAGGATATATCGCCCGGGTAGGGATGTGGGCATGGACCGCGTCAGGAATGGTCTGCTGGAGAAAGGAGGAGGCATGGTCAATATCGGCGGGAGTATGGAGGGGTAGTGGGTGGCTTTCGACCGAGGTGTCGATGGAGCGACGGTAGGCATCCCAGTTCGGCACGGGAATAATCGTGGACGAGTTTGGGAGGGGGCATGGGACGAGGAGCGCGGGCAGGGCGGGGGCGGTGGTCAAAGGTAAGTAGGACAGGGGCGTGGTCACTGCCTATTAGGTCTAGGACGTCCGCCGTGATGCGCTCCAGGAGGTTGGGAGACACCAGTACTGCATCGGGCGTGGTGTTGCTTTCGGGGCGGGTTGGGCGGGGAAGGGGAAGGATATCGCCCCGGAGCGAGGTGGTGACGAACTGACGTCACCGCCGGTGTTCAGCGGGGTGACAGGAATGAAGGTTGAGGTCAGCGGCAATGACATAGGTCGGGAAGGTGCGGTCGACATGGGAGAGGAAATCGTACGGGAGAGGAGAGGTGGAGCAAATGTAAATGGTGGCGAGAGTGACAGTGAGGGAGGGAAGAAAGAGGCTGAGGATCAAGTGTTCAGTGGGGTCATTGAGGAGGGGGTGTAGCCGGACGGGGTGGTGACGGAGATGGCCGATTGCCACTCCACCTCGGGCCAGGGGTGGGGGTCCGTCGGTGCGGTGGAGAAGGTAAGGATTGGTGTTGATGGGACAGCGGGGTTGCAGGAAGGTCTCGTTGAGTAGGAAGGCATCCACGCGGTGTTGGGAGAGAGTGTGGACGAAGAGGTTCTTATTGGCTGGGAGGGAGCGGATGTTGTGGTAGTGGAGGGTATAGGATGGGCCTGCCATGATGGGGTAGAGGGAGGGTCGGGGAGGGTAGAGGAGGGGTGGGGAAAGGAGGGGGACCGGAGGGACTTAAACTTGGGTCTCAAGGCGGGAAAAGGCGAAGTGGGAGTGGGCTCGGGAGAAGGTGGCAAAGGTGTCCAGATTGAACACGGACCTGGCGGCCAGTGCAATCTGTTGGAGGGTGTGGGGACGTTGGAAGGGGTGGATGTTGGCGAGGACGGTGGTGACGAACCGGATAACATCTTCGGCGGTGGGGGGAGGGACCAAGGATTGATTGGGGTGCATGGGAGGATCTATGGGGCGGATGGGGACGGTGAGTTCAGGTTTGGAGGGAGCAGGTGGAGGGACGGATTTGCACTTGTAGGAGTAGGTAGGGTGGGGGCCGCCACAGGTGTTGCAGGTGGGAGGAGAGGTGAGGTTGGGACAGTGTTTATGGAGGTGGGAGTCTTTGCAGTGGGGACAGGTGGGAGGATTTTTGCAGTTCTGCGTCAGGTGATCATTGTAAACGAGGCACCTGGCGCAGCGGTAGGCTTGCGGGGGGGATCGGGAGGGTTCTACCGTGTGGCGGCGATCGTATATCAGCGCACCCTCGAGGAAGAGGTGGTCAAGGGAAGATGCGGATTCAGTAAATATCCGCATCAAACGGGTGGGGCCGGAGTCATTGTTGATCCGCTTGGCGGAACGGATGGAGATGTCAGGGTGAGAGTTGAGTTGCTCCAACACCTCTTCCTCCGTAATCAAAGGACTAAGCCTTGTGATCACGGCGGTGAGGGTCGGAGGGCGGCGGGGGGGAGGTGGTTGGCGGGCAGAGGAGGCTGTATAGTAGGGGGTGAGGGTGGCATGAGGGCCGAAAAGGACCTTGAGGATGCGAGCGAGGATGTCTGTGTGGAGGGTGGGGCTGGGGGACTTCAGGAGGACAGAGTCTCGGCGGGGGATAATTTGGGAGATGGGGGCGGCGGGGAAATACTTCCGAATTTGGAGGGAGAGGTTTTTATGTTCAAGGAATCGGGGATCAGGATGGGACAGTACATATGTGAACAGGTCGGGTTGGGGGCATGGGAGAATGGGGGCGGTGTCCATAGGGTCAGTAAGAGGGGGAGGAGGAGGGGGCGGGGGAGGGGAGGGAGTTTTCTTGGATTTGGTGGAGGCGGGGGAAGGGTCCGCACTTCCCCGTTTCTGGGTGCGCTTGGGGATGGCGCCAGTAGAGGCAGGTAGAGATGCTGGAGCAGAGGCGGTGACGGAGGCATACGTAGGAGGGGCTGGGAGGGAAACAGGATCGAGTGGGATTTCGATGGGAGGCGGATGGTGGGGTAGAAGGTGAGAAGGGGGCGGGGGCGACAGCGGCGTATCTGCCACCGTGGCTCGGCGGTGCGTCACACGGGCGGGGTTGGCCGGTGCAGTGTAAGGGGTGGTGAGGGGGAGGTAGATCGGAGGGGGAGGGGGGACCTCATGGGATGGTGAAGCGGAGAGGATGACATGGAGCGGGAGGGTAGTTTGGGGAAGGCTGGAGGGGCTCCAGGTGATGGTTGTGGGGGCGAGGGAGGGGGTGGTAGTAAGAACGATGGGTGCGGTATGGACAGGGGGCAGGGTTGTAGTGGGAACTGCAGAGAGGGAGGAAGAAGTTGATGGGGTGGACGATGAGGTCGCCATGGGCAGCTCTTATGGCAGGGGCGCAGTCCAAGGCGACGAGCGGAGACCGGCAGGGCGGCAGCGATTACGACAGCGATGGCGGCGGCGATGGCGGCAGCGTGGACGTTGGTGCTGCGACGACGACGGCGGCGGCGGCGGCGGACCAGGTGCGGGGCCTGGGCGGCGACGGACCAGGTGCGGGGCCTGGGCGGCGGCGGCGGCGGCGGCGACGGCGGCCCAGGTGCGGGGCCTGGGCGGCGGCGGCGGCGGCGGCAGACCAGGTGCGGGGCCTGGGCGGCGGCGGCGGCGGCGGCGGCGGAGGACCAGGTGCGGGGCCTGGGCGGCGGCGGCGGCGGCGAACCAGGTACGGGGCCTGGGCGGCGGCGGCGGCGGCGGACCAGGTGCGGGGCCTGGGCGGCGGCGGCGGCGGCGGCGGCGGCGGCGGCGGCGGACCAGGTGCGGGGCCTGGGCAGCGGCGGCGGCGGCGGAGGACCACGTGCAGGGCCTGGGCGGTGGCGGCGGCGGAGGACCACGTGTGGGGCCTGGGCGGCGGCGGCGGCAGCGGCGGCGGACCAGGTGCGGGGCCTGGGCGGCAGCGGCGGCGGCGGCGGCGGCGGACCAGGTGCGGGGCCTGGGCGGCGGCGGCGGCGGCGGCGGCGGACCAGGTGCGGGGCCTGGGCAGCGGCGGCGGCGGCGGCGGCGGCGGCGGACCAGGTGCGGGGCCTGGGCGGCGGCGGCGTCGGCGGCGGCGGCGGCGGACCAGGTGCGGGGCCTGGGCGGCGGCGGCGGCGGCGGCGGCGGCGGCGGACCAGGTGCGGGGCCTGGGCGGCGGCGGCGGCGGCGGCGGCGGCGGCGGACCAGGTGCGGGGCCTGGGCGGCGGCGGCGGCGGCGGCGGCGGCGGACCAGGCGTGGGGCCTGGGCGGCGGCGGCGGCGGCGGCGGCGGCGGCGCAAAGCAGGAGCGGAAGGAAGTAGCGGGAACAGGGAACCAACTGAAGTAGCCGAGATCAGCCCGGCAATAGCTACAGTCGGGGGGATTCAATCGAGGCCTCTACCAGTTGTGAAAATTTAAATACTGTTTACAAAATAGTTGGGAAAGTGGAATGAACTGTACTCCGGGAGAAGGCGAGAGTTCTCTAAAATTTATAAGTGAGGAACATTTTATTCAGAACTAATGTTTATACCTCACTGTTTTTAAAGAATAATTTGCGCTGCTGCAGACAGATAAATAAAGGTGAAAAAACAACAGACTCGACGCACTAACATAAGCATAATTAACCAGATGGCGTGCATGTCCAACAGTGAGCTCAAAGCGGAAATAACTGTAAATAAATATAGAACTGAATACGAGACGTACCATCTATAGTAGTGTAATTTATACATTAAATGAAATGTGACAGAAACAGTAGTTCCGAAAAATACACATGTTTAACCTACCTGTGGAACTGAGTTCCACTTTCTTTCCTTTGAGTCTGCTACAGCCAAAAGCTAAATAGCACTTACCATTATTTAATTTATAAAACTAGTTATACGTTCATGTTATTTTTTAAATGATACAAAACCCAAGACAGTAACATACGTACGGAGTTGCACACCTAGCAGTAATACAACGTCACGGTTTCGAAGATCTAAAACGCAACAGCTGTTTATCCTGTTTCTATTGGCATTATTGTGCTAACACGCGAGTTACTGTGCTCTTTGCGGAAAGCAATGTAAACCTGGCTGACATTCAGTTGTCACACAATTGAGGGCAACCGGTCTATGATTTGTCAGTGCAGAAATTGACGTGTTTCATTCGCTGAAACATTTTTCACTACAGTTTGTTTACCAAAACGTTAATTAAACAGCACTAAACGTGTTAAAATTTCAAGTCCACGAAATGATATGACAAAACTCTTAATACGAGGGTTTGAACTTGAAAAGTAGAGCCACTATGCAATGAAATGTACTATTGTCGCTTATAGCACACGTTGTTGACATACCTCCGAGCAAATGGACTCGCCCGTCCCACGTCTCCGGCATGCGCACAATCGACGGTTTCACTATGTCACTATGGGCCACATCGATAGAGCCAAAACTGAAACGTCATTCCAACGTCTGGCGTCATTATGGGTCGTCACGGAAGGCAAAAGTGCGTCAGTGTCCCAATATGGTGAGAGTCATGGTGACTCTCGTGTACGACTATGACGGTGTTTCCCTAACGCATTACGTTCCTCCATGGCAGACTGTCAGTGCACTGTTTACTGTTCGTTTTTGGAGGATCACCTGCGATCAGCGTTACGAAAGAAGCGGCAGCACTTTCTGCGCAACCACGCATCATTTTGCACTACAATGCGCGGCCCCATACAGCGCAAGCTGTGGCTGCTCTGTTCGGTCGCCGGCTGCGGTGCCAGAGGGGACTGAAGCGCGCCAGTCACGGTCTGCACGGCCACTACGGTCGGGGTTTCGAATCCCCCCACGGGCATGGATATTTGTGCAGTCCTTAGTGTTAGCTAGTTCATAAGTAGTTTGTAAGTTTAGGGACTGATGACCCCGTAGCTAAATCCCATTAGCTATACATTTTTGTTCGGTCGATGGAACTGGGAAGTACTGCACTATCCACCATACATCTCGGACACAATTCCTTATGACTTTCATTTGATTCAAAGGATGAAGGAACCACTTCGTGGCATTCGCTTCAGAACTGTTCCAGAGATTCGACAGGCAGCAGAGAGCTCCATTCGCGCCATCAACAGATCAGGTTCTACTAACGGTATGCTACGACTTCCACATCGCTTGCAACGCTTTTTACACAACGCTGGTGATTACTTTGAAGGATAGTAACAGGTAACGCTTTTCTATTGGTTGTGAATAAATAGTTGCCACTATTTAAGTTCCAACATTCGCAGTACTTATTACAAGACAGATATGAGGGAGTCTATAAGGAAGTGTAAGATGGTCTTGCAATTTTGATTTTTCATCAAATAAGTGCAGGAAAACCTTTACCTATGTAATAATTACAGTTTTCCATTTAAAGAAATGCATCTAGCAAAGATGGGTAGCAAATATGAAAGAGGAAAATATCATTTACGACTACAACCAGCTACATCAACTCAACTCACTTTCAAGATAAATATATGTGCAACATAAATGATGAGGTGTCTTTTCTCCAAAGCAATCCCATGTATCTTTAATTTTCCACAACATTTACAAAAAAGTGAGTTAAACCTTACGACCACCACCCAAAAGTGGACTTTGAATTAGTACTGTTGCGAAGAAGTCAGTAGTACGTGGCAAGACTGTAATTGGAATTTATGATTACACAGCACTTCTGTTTGACTACATCTTTTAATTCCCTATAATATTAATAGCTTTTACGTCAAAGAACATAGCGTTCAATTGGCCTTAAAAATGACGGACGTATAGACATTTTATGAAATTTAAACTCTTTGGTAATTTGACGATTACGTATTGCCTGAATAATACTATAGTGTGTGTAGTTGATATTATAAGTCATTATTAATATCTTCATGACGAAGTCGCACAAGCGTGGTATGTGTCGGACAAATGAAATAATAAATGCATTTTTACATGTACGGTAAATTTCCTAAAACAAAGAATTTCCTAAGATTGCATATTGGTCCACCTTACGCAAACTTTTGCTCGCCACACTCACCGACTGCCACGTACCGCGATCAAACTCTCTTACTAATAACATGAAACTATAGGTCTATATCTCTAACGTCGGTCAGTTGTAGAATTTTGGAACTTGTATTATGTTCGAGTATAATGACATTTCTGGAGACTAGAAATCTGTTCTGTAGGAATCAAAATGGGTTTCGAAAAAGGCGATTGTGTGAAACCCAGCTCGCGCTATTCGTCCACGAGACTCAGAGATCCAGAGACACGTGTTCTCAGGTAGATTCTGTGTTTCTTGACTTCCACAAGGCGTTTGATACAATTCCCCTCAGACGTTTAATGAACAAAGTAAGAGCATATGGTCTGTCAGACCAATTGTGTGGTTGGATTGAGGAGTTCCTAGATAACAGAATGCAGCATGTCATTCTCAATGGAGAAAAGTCTCCCGAAGTAAGAGTGTTGTCAGGTGTGCCACAGGGTACGTTGCTGTTCACGATATATATGTGTCCTTGCGGATAACATTGGAAGTTCGCTAAGGCTTTTTGCGGATGATGTTGTAGTTTATAGAGAGGTTGTAACAATGGAAAACTGTATTGAAATGCAGGAGGATCTGCATCGGATTGACGCAGGGTGCAGGGAATGGCAATTGAATCTCAATGTAGACAAGTTTAATGTTCTGCTAATACATAGAAAGAAAGATCCTATATCATTTGGCTACACTATTGCAGGTCAGCAACCGGAAGCAGTTAATTCCATAAATTATCTGTGCCTAGGCATTAGCAGTGATTTAAAATGGAACGACCATATAAAATCAGTCGTCGGTTAAGCAGACGCCAGACTTAGATTCATTGGAAGAATCCTAAGGAAATGCAGTCCGAAAACGAAGGAAATAGGTTACAGTATACTTGTTCGCCCAATGCTTGAATCCTGCTCACCGGTTTGGGAGGCGTACCAGGTGGGGTTAATAGAGGAAGTAGGAAAGATCCGACGGAGAGCAGCGCGCTTCGTTACAGGATAGTTTGGTGAAAGAGAAAGCGTTACGGAGATAATCGATAAACTCCAGTGGAAGACTCTGCAGGAGAGACGCTCTGTCGCTAGGTACGGGCTTTTGTAGAAGTTTCGAGAACATACCTTTACCGATGAGTCTAGCAGTATATTGCTCCCTCCTACGTATATCTCGCGAAGAAATCATGCAGATAAAATCAGAGAGATTACAGCCCACACAAAGGCATACCGACAATCTTTCTTTCCGCGAACAATACGTGACTGGAATAGGAGGGAGAACCGATAATGGTACTCAAGGTACCCTCCGCCACACACCATCGGGTGGCTTTCGGAGTATGGATGTAGACGTAGCTGTAGATGTAGAAATAAAGTCCTGCCTTCCAGCACAACAATGCCTCGGCGGATATGATTAGTCATGGAGAGGAAATTCTCTAATTACGTAGACACACAAACCTTTTATTAATTAATATATAGCCTTCTATTTTCATTCCATTGGCTCTTACTGTGAAAGATAGAAGACCTACGTCGTCTACAGTATGCTTTCGGTCGAATGTGTTATGTAATTAATGATGCAAGGGAATTACGACATACCAAGTACAATAGATCAGTTGCGACGTCAGATGTGAAACCTACTATTTCACTGTGAAAGCTGTCTGCCAATAAATGTTAATGTAACTCAGCATGCACAGGAAACAGAGGAATAGAAGTCTATCTTCGACTCACTTACCGATAGCCAACAAGTTGTGTAGCTTGGATAGTGTGAAACAATATATTTAAAATTAAAGTGTAATTAGGATTCTTAAGTGCGCCTCGGTTGCACAGTGGTAGAGTGGCAGACTACCAATCCAGAGGACGCGGGTTCGATGCCCGCCAGGTCCTAGGATTTTTATCTATCACTTTCCACTTCTTTCACCTCTGGCAGTATTACTCATGTGAAAAATACCGAGTAGCACCGTGGTTCGGAACCCCCTATAATTGGCTGGGTAAGTCAGTTCGAAGGTCGGAGGAAGGCAACGGCATACCACCTCCAAACAGGACCATGCCTAGTAAAGCACTGTGGTGTTCAAACCAATCTTCGGATTGTTGACTGCTTTACCTATTACTTACTATTTAAGTGCTATTTAAATGAAATGGAATATCACTTAAAAGCTGTGTGTGTGTTGTTTAATGTTGAACCTATCGTTAAATCAGACAACAAATTGTTCATTAACACAGCAACTTGTTTTAATTATGGCCCTGATATTGATGTATATACCGTTAAATAAGAAACAGTGCATTAAACTGATTATGTGCGCAAGGGATCTTTTAACAAAACAGCTGTGGCAAGTCACCATATGAAACAGACACTAACTATACTCAAAGAATTTGACTGCGAGAAAGATAATAAAAAAACCACAAACCACTTTGTTAATGTGTGACTGCGAGAATTTTATGCAGATCAGTACCTGGTTATCAAAATTCAGTATCATAATCAATTAACTGCAGTGTCGGATAACAATCATTTACTATGGCGCAAATAACGAAATTTGTGAGACTTTAACTTTTCCCGGCGTAAGGAATGTTCAAACAACTTACGGGTATGCTGCCGGGTGACGTCGTCGACAACCGCCGATATTTCGGCAGGAGAACACCCTGCCATTATCAAGGCACAACTGCACTTAAGGAAGCAATGTGCAAGCGTATTTAATACCTCGGTTTGCAAAGTGTAAACAAGGAAGATAACACACACAGTACAGTCACAGCAGAGTCAACACAACCAAAGGTGACCAAACATAAAAAATATCGATAGTGACTTAATCAACAGGTGAGGCAACATTAATTTTATCCCTCTGTTTTTTTACGAGAGACAGTGCCGGATTCCAAGCAGAATTTAAACAAAAACCACCATCTCTGTTTATAAGGTCGCTTGCTAGTTTAATTTCAACAGCTTCCTTAATAACACTATCCCAATAGGTGGAGGTGCATGCTAGGATCTCCGTGTTGTTGTATTCCATAGGATGACCGGTGTCAAGACAGTGTTCTGCAACAGCGGATTTGTTGGGCTGTTGTAAGCGCGTGTAACGTTTATGTTCAATACACCGGTCTTCCACAGTCCTGATTGTCTGACCAATATATGACATGCCACAACTGCAAGGAATACGATATACACCTGCCTTACGCAAACCAAGATCATCCTTTACGGACCCCAACAGGGCCTTTATCTTAGAAGGTGGTCGAAAAACACATTTCACATCATATTTCCGTAAAATACGACCAATCTTGTTGGAAATACTTCCTGCGTAAGGCAAAAAGGCCATAGATTTAGGTGCCACTTCATTACTATCGTCACTCACCCGTTGCACAGAAGGCTGATAGCGCAATGCACGTTTTATCTGTCTCTCACTATAACCGTTCTGACGTTCCACGCGCTTACAACAGCCCAACAAATCCGCTGTTGCAGAACACTGTCTTGACACCGGTCATCCTATGGAATACAACAACACGGAGATCCTGGCATGCACCTCCACCTATTGGGATAGTGTTATTAAGGAAGCTGTTGAAATTAAACTAGCAAGCGACCTTATAAACAGAGATGGTGGTTTTTGTTTAAATTCTGCTTGGAATCCGGCACTGTCTCTCGTCAAAAAACAGAGGGATAAAATTAATGTTGCCTCACCTGTTGATTAAGTCACTATCGATATTTTTGATGTTTGGTCACCTTTGGTTGTGTTGACTCTACTGTGACTGTACTGTGTGTGTTTTCTTCCTTGTTTACACTTTGCAAACCGAGGTATTAAATACGCTTGCACATTGCTTCCTTAAGTGCAGTTGTGCCTTGAGAATGGCAGGGTGTTCTCCTGCCGAAATATCGGCGGTTGTCGACGACGTCACCCGGCAGCATACCCGTAAGTTGTTTGAATAACGAAATTTGTTCAACAAGATTCTCAAAATCAATACTGCAATTATATCCACAAATAACTAATTATCAAATGAAGGAAGTAGGTTAATCTTCTAACTACGTAAATGAAACAGGAAAGAAAGGTCAACTTTGTTACTTATTATTAATAATCACCATTACATTACCTACATAATACAACCTTTTATAATGACATTAAATGCAATTACCTTCATTGCAGCGGTGGTACAACGTAAAAATACAATATATATTCCAAATACAATCAGACCAACTTGTTGGCACAGCAGCCTCTGCTCTATATCGGAGCCATACACACAACTCAACCGCTCTCTAAGCAAGCTAAACCACAAGTCCCACTCTCTCTCTCTGCGCGAGCTACAATGCTATGCAATGCATAATCTTTGCCAAAGATGAAACTTCACAGAGTTAAGTACACATATCGATACACACAGTAGAAGCAACATTATACATTTTCTTGCAAGCAAGTTACTCGACACAAAACAGGAGGAACAATATTAGACATTTTCTTACAAAAAATTTTTATGGACACGTTTCACACTTAAATATAATATTTAGACCAAGATATTCGAGACTTCAGGGAACAGTCAGTTGTCTATCTCGCACATACGATCGACCATTAATGCACAACAGTGAGCACTTGATTGCAGTTAGATCACAGCCACGACTGAATGCTGTGTGCTGTAAGGACGTTAATGGGATATTGCACGCGCGTCTGCAGTCTGCTGCAAAATGGTTTTGGGAATTTGCATGTCAGATGGGGCAATATTCCACGTGTTAGCGCTACAATGATGCAATCAATCATCCAAAAGAACGGTATCGGGCGATGTATGGACTTTCGCTGCTAGTGTAATTGCGCCAGGAGCGTTCCACGGAAATACAGTTTCTGGTAGTAATTCACTTTAAAAGTGTCGTAGTTCCGAAATTTATTATCGAATTATTTATCACTTTCATACTACTTCATCGTATTACACAACACCAATACTATATTATAAACTGGAATTAGGTTTGCATTGCCTTTTTATAGGTAACTAGCTGAAAACCCGGCTCTGCCCGGGTAATTATTTATTTATTCCTGCCTTGAGTTAGTACATCTTCTATTCCTTTTCTCTCTGTCCGTCTCCATTTTTTCTACAAACATGCTATATTTATTGGATAATAAATAACAAATAAGGCTGTCTCGCATAATCTACAAAATTATAAGTGCAGTATCCAAACAAAGGAAGATAGTAATCAAAATAAAAATGACATATTAAATACGTACGATCACATATTTATTGAGTTATATGTTGTACAATTGTATAATTTTTCAGGTATGTAATCATTTGTATAAGTGCTCTATGCCTGTCAAATCTGTTGCGAATACGATTAGTAGTAAAGAAGTAATAGATTAAAAGTTACTGTTTATGTGCTCATATCGCATGAACTACGTGTGGTACTGTGATACAATTTCGAGGGTACATTCAGCTGTATGTGTGTATACTGTCTGTAAAATTTCCTGCGACTACAATTTGTAGTGTAGAAAGTATAAATTGTAACGTCGTACTGACAGCCGTAGTTTTACTTCATAAACAGCGGAAAAGTAGTAAGTGAGAAACTTTTTTCCTTTCATCATTTTACTATGGTTGCCAGCGAGAAAAAGTTTAATAAAGGTTTTAAACTATGTTTAAAGTTTGTTGCAAGTCGCTAAGTACTGTCATTCTCATACAGTGTATTTCGAAAGTCTCGCCGCATTATATAGCATTTTCTGCAATTTCTATTGGTTATGACGCAATAACTTTTGAACCATATGCCGTATGTGATTCTTAACCATGCAGAAATTGTTACCTCACGGTAACGATGTGTGTACCAAATTTGGTTGAAATCAATCCAATGGTTTAGGAAAAAATGAGCAGCATTGTTGCAAAATGCAGCAGTTTTTCGCGCATCTCATTGTTTATGACATCATATCTCGTGAACTATATATCGTATGTGATATGGATCGTCCTCGTGGATTGAAGCTTACGTGTATAAAATTCCATAAAGATTGGAACAAAACTGTAGATTTGTATGCAACACGTACAAACGTACGGACACACTGTTTTATATATTAGATAATCCCACATACCAATTAGTTTCCTTTCAGAGTATGCTGATGCACTAACACCATACCTAGCTATCATGAACAACCGCTCGCTCAACGAAAGTTCCGTACCCAAAGACAGGAAAGTTGCACAGGTCACTCCAATAGTTAAGAGAGGCAGCAGGAGTGATCTCCACATTTAGAGGCCTACATCATTGACATTCCACTACGGAAGTCCGGCACAAGGTCAGAAGTTTACTACAAACGTCGAAGGCGTTGCTTTGGCTGAAGTACGTCGTGCAGTTGGAACGCTACAAATAAAAATATAAATAAATACAGTGTAATTAACTTCGCTAGTCGAACGTTATAGATACCACCAAGGATCGTTTTTATTTCTCTCTTAAAAACAATCATCTCTGATAATCCTACATTCCCTTGTTTTACCGTCGGAGAGAAAGAACAGCGAACCGCTTCATTTGTCCGTCTATTGGCGTCGTCGAGTTAAGACGCATTACTAGCAGCTCTCCCATTAAATTGTTATAAGTGTAGTGCTAAATGTGTAAAGTTTTTTCTTTGCAATATATAAGTTCCTTAGTTAAATGACGGGTGTGTTATTATCTGATTCCCCGCCTCCCTGTGTCGTAGATTATTCATACAATTTGCGTGTGACCGAATAACAGTGCAGTCATTTTTAAGCATTTTAATTACCATTTGATTTCAATTTTTCCCCTTCTCATCAGTATTCAAATTTATAACCTGCAGTCATTTTTATTAAGCAATAGTACACTACTGGACATTAAAATTGCTACACCAACAAGAAATGCAGATGATAAACTGTTATTCATTGGACAAATATATTATACTAGAACTGACATGTGATTACATTTTCACACAATTTGGGTGAGTAGAGTCTGAGAAATTAGTACCCAGAACAACCAACTCTGACCGTAATAACGGCCTTGATTACGCCTGGGCATTGAGTCAAACAGAGCTTGGATGGCGTGTACAGGTACAGATGACCACGCGGCTTCAACACGATACCACAGTTCATCAAGAGTAGTGACTGGTGTATATTGACGAGCCAGTTGCTCGACCAACATTGGCCAGACGTTTTTAATTGGTGAGAGATCTGGAAAATGTGCTGGCCACGGCATCAGTAGAACATTTTCCGTGTCCAGAAAAGCCCGTACAGGACCTACAAAATGCGGTCGTGCATTATCCTGCTGAAAAGTTGGGTTTCGCAGGGATCGAATGAAGGGTAGAGCCAAGGGTCGTAACACATCTGAAATGTACCGGCCACTGTTCTAAGTGCCGTCGATGCGAACAAGAGGTGACCGAGACATGTAACCAATGTCACCCCATACTATCACGTCGGATGATACGCCAGTATGACGATGACGAATACACGCTTCCAATGTGCGTTCACCGCGATGTCGCCGAACACGGATGCGACCATCATTATGCTGGAAACAGAACCTGGATTCATCCGAAAAAATGACTTTTTCTATTCGTGCACCCAGGTTCGTTATTGCGTACACCATCACAGGCGCTCCTGTATGTGATGCAGCGTCAGGGAAAACCGCAGCCATGGTCTCCGAGCTGATACTACATGCTGCTGCAAACGTCGACGAACTGTTCGTGCAGTTGTTTGTTGTCTTGCAAACGTCCCCATCTGTTGACTCAGGGATCGAGAAGTGGCTGCACGATCGTTACAGCCATGCGGATAAGATGCCTGCTAGTGATACGAGGCCGTTGGGATCCAGCACGGCGTTCCGTAGTGGCCTCCTGAACCCACCGATTCCATATTCTCGCAACAGTCATTGGATACAACCAACGCGAGCAGCAATGTCGCGATACGATAAACCGCAATCGCGATAGGCTACAATCCGACCTATATCAATGTCGGAAACATGAAGGTACGCATTTCTCCTCCTTACACGAGGCATCGCAACAACGTCTCAAGGTAACGCCAGACAACTGCTGTTTGTGTATGAGAAATTGGTTGAAAACTTTCCTCATGTCAGCACGTTGTAGGTGTCGCCACCGGCGCCAACCTTGTATGAATGCTCTGAAAAGCTAATCATTTGCATATCACAGCATCTTGTTCGTGTCGGTTAAATTTCGCGTCTCTAGCACGTCATCTTGGTAGTGTAGCAATTTTAATGGTCTGGAGTGTATATGACAAAGTCCGAATTTTCTATCCCAGCAATATTTTACCAACCGCAAACGCGGAGCCCAGAACTCACAGTTCATTGAACATCAAAATTCCACCTGTCCAATTCCAGATCAAGACGGCGTTTTACGTTTAATTATTCTAATTTGAATTTACAGATTCCCGTGCTTATATCATCGAAAAGATGTATTGTAATACTGAAGGTAAACTCTGCCTCTTTTTGTAATGTAGTTGCCACCAACATTCTCCTTTTTCTGACGTTATTCAAAACTTTTAAAGAATTTTAAAATCATATCCGCCATTTATCCTCCACTTCTCCTCGATTCAAAGCTTTTACGTACAATTTTAGCTAACGACTCAAACCCCAACAGCCAATAGGCGCTACATTATAAAACAGTGTCCATTTTGAACGACATAACCAATGTAAATGCCATTGACATTTGCACTAAACTTCTTTCCCTGTGTGGGTATTAAATATTAGACTGTACGCTCACTCATTGACAAGAGGCAGTGTGTGTGTGTGTGTGTGTGTGTGTGTGTGTGTGGCACATCCAAGGTTGGATCGCTCCCTGAGGCGTAAACGTATAGTGTAATCATAAGGTGAACTGTCGTGGAAATCCGGTTCGAATCTCGAGCCGGAAATATTTTCATATCTCACCAATAAATTGTACAACTAACCCTGATACATATTTGCGACTGCAAATACATTTCTTGTTTTCTTGGTAGCTCTTGTCGCCCCACTTTCCGTTCCTTCAGACATTCTTGCATATTGATATACGTTCACTACACATCTTAACAATATTGACAGGAATTATGTTTATAATTTTGATAACAGGTACCATCATAGTATTTAGCAACAGGCTTGTAGTAAGATCAGTAGGAAAGTATAGCTTTTAATTTAGGCTAATTGAATTCTCGTCATAAACAGCCTCTTAACCTAAGATTCTCTTACAAGTTTCATAAATATATTACAGGATATAAAGAGATTCCATGCCGAATAAAAACTGGAGACCACCAGCTAAATTACGGTCTTGTAAATGCCGCATATAACAAGCTACCTTCCTTTCCAGTGCCCACGCGAAACTGTAATTTAGGAAATTCCTTCCGTGTCTGTGATGTTTCCACCAGAAACTCCAGTTTCGCTACATCTGTACATTGTGAGAATATACAGAAATTTCTGTTGCCATCGAGTGTTAATTTTTTTCCTTTCTTTTTCTTATGCAATTCACTTACAGTTTTTTTCTCCTCCGGGGTTGTTAGGGAAAATGCTTGGTATTGTGGCGGCCATCATAAAAACACCTGGACCAAATTGTGAGTCCGAAAATAAGGGCAAAATTTTTCAGTATTGAATTTTGTACCTGACTATAAGTGTACTTAGAAAATGAATTAAACGGATAGTATTTGAAAATTAGCCGGCGTTTCCTTAAGGAGACGCACCCCCTTGCATAAAACACCTTAAAACGTTTGGTTACTTTGTAATTGAGTTAACTTGTTAAATACCGGTACTTGAATTAAAGTACTTCAACAATAAAAAGTTTACGAAAGGTTTGAAATTATGCTTACTGTTTGTTGGAAGTGCTCCCTTTATGAAATAACGGGTGCATAATGGAAGCAAAATTTGCGCTTCGTCTAAATTAATAAAATGTAAATATCCGTTTACGCAAAACCGTTAATTTCTAAGAGTTGCTTTGAAAGTTTGACACAACGTTGTACTCTAATGAAGAAGGGTTTTTATATACCTCTTTCTTTAATATGTAAAATGTAGTTCAAGTGTTTGTAACTCTATGGGACCAAACTACTTTGGTCATCAGTCCTTAGACTTACAAACAAATTAAACCAAGTTAAATTAACCTAAGGACAACACAAACATCCATGCCCGAGAGAGAATACGAACGTCCAAAGCGGAAGGCCGCGCGATCCCTAACGTGGCATTAATTTGCTGAGTACGGGCTTGGCGAACCCGGGGTCATGAGCTGGGGACTGGTAAGCGCCGCTAGTCCTCTAGACACCGTAACCTCTGGGCACGCTTCAGCGACCACCGTGTGGCGCGACGGTGGAACGTTGTGTGTACCAGGGAATGGGGATCATGGCTTGACCGCCCGGTTCGCGAGGATGGTATAAACCTCTATAAAAAGAACCTTTAATCCTAAGGTGTGCTACGTGCTGATTGGATGCAGGGCTGTTGAAGCGGAACAGTCGCTAGCGGGCATCCTCTGGGGATACTGCCGCACCTCAGTTGTATAAGACTTACCTAGGCACACGGGGCTCTGCCTAGGCGGACACGTACTTTCCTAGCTACTCGTGGGACGGGGATGAACACTTCCAATTCATCCCATGACCTTTCCAGTGGGATGGGTGTACCACTGGGGGGAGCAGACATCCGCTCAAACAAGAGGGCTCGCTTATGCAGTCCTCCAGACACAGGCCTGTGTAATATGAGTAGGGCAAAGAGTAACAGAGCAGATTCTGGTGTACAGAATGTGTTTTTAGTAATTAAAAGAAAAGAGGGAAGTTTTGAGAAGATCTAGCCCATCTACATTCAAAAGGGCTGAGAGGGCATTGCATGAGAGTTGAAGTCCGTGAAACGGTTGCGAAGGGGCAGTATCAGATAGAAACAGAGATGCATAGTACCCTCAATTACAGCAAAGGTGTGGTCTCTTGTCGTGATTTTGTAGATATTCCAACTGAAGAATTGAAGGAGGAATGAGTCTCTGAAGGAATTGTGGACGTGCAGAACATCATGAAAAGGGTGGATGGGGGACTTGTAAAATATGAGTCCTTCATTCTCACCTTTAATAACCCAAAGCTGCCGGAGTATGTAAAAGCAGGATTCCTTAGATTAAAGGTGCGGCCCTATGTACCCAACCCTATGCGATGTTTTAAATGTCAGCGGTTCGGGCATACTACTCCAGCATGTGAGGGGGAAGCCTCTTGTGGTAAATGCGGAAAGGCCGCCCATGAGGGAGCTGAATGCACGCCGCCTGCAAAGTGTGTCAACTGCTCTGGGGAACATCCAGTGTGGAGCAGAGACTGCGCAGTGAATCAGGAGGAGAAAAAGTGCAGGAAATCAAAACCACCTAGCGAATTTCCTACGGTGAGGCAAAAAAGATCTTCAAGGCCATGAAACCTGCTTCCTTTGTCACGTCCTTTGCTGCTGTAGTCCAAATCCAGCTCCCAAAGTTGATGTCTCCACCCAGATGGATGTCGCTAGTGTCGGTACCAACACCTGTACCTGTGAGTGCACCTGCAAGGCTGCAGTTGTTCCAGAACCCGAAGCCCTTCCACGCACATCAGAAAAAGCTACTGAAGTCGGCATTACTGAGCTTTCGTCACCCTCCATGGCAGAGGCCATTGGCCAAGCCCTGGCACCTTCAAAGCCAGAGGCTCTCCCCAAGGTCATCCCTAACATTTCCGCTCCTTCTGCCTCGAACATGAAGGTTGCAAAGCCGAAGAAGACACCAGGGAAAAGTCAAGAAAAGCACAAAGTGAATATTAAATCATCAGATTCCGTAGAGGTCATTCTACCTGACCTCCCTTCTGACTCCGCTCCAGAGCTTATGGAGCTGGATGTCCCTCAGGGGCAAACATCACGCCCCCAGACTTAACCTCCAGCCAGGTCAGTCTCCCCACCTAAACGGAGAGAGAGATTTAAAATACAGCTTCCGTGAAGATGGCTCCCATACTGCAGTGGAACGTGCAAAGCTATAGGACCCATGTGGAGGAACTTCACATATTAACTCATGGCAGACCATTGTGTATATGTCTACAAGAGACGAATTTTAAGCCGTCATCTAACCCTGAGATACGTGGCTATGACGTATATAGGGAGGACGACCTTAGTGGTGATAAAGATAAAGGCGGAGTGGCTGTTTTCGTAGACACATCCTGCCACTTGTCCTTACTCCCCATTCAAACGCCGTTACAAGCTGTTGCAGTGTGTGTTCAGATTCGTCGTCGATTGACTGTCTGTGCCATGTGTCTACCCCGACATCACGCATTTGATGAAGACGCCCTTCATAACCTTATTAAGCAGCTCCCCCACCCTTTCATCCTTAGTGGTGACTTTAATGCACGTAATGTGCTTTGGGGGTCTGAAACCACCTGTCCCCGGGGTCGAGCAATTGAGAGGCTTCTTCTGAGGTCCTCTGTCCATTTGCTTAACACCAGACAGCCCACGCACTTCTGTACTGCATCAGGGTCGTTCTCTGCTATAGACCTCACGCTTTGCTCTCCAGCTCTTGCCGCTACGATTCAATGGGAAGTGGACGCTGACCTTCACGGAAGTGATCACTTCCCAAAATGGACCACCCAGCCTTATGGACTGGAGCCCGTTAGGCGACCGCCACGATGGGTGCTTAGTAGGGCGGACTGGACCCTATATGGCAGACTGGCTGAACTCGATTGTCATGCTAAAGTCCAGGAATGGGTGGGCCATGTCACTCAAATAATCCACCACGCCGCTGCTGCTTCTATTCCGCAGTTTTCAGGTCAGCCAAGAAGGCACCCTGTCCTATGGTGGAGTGGCGACTGCCGCCTCGCAATACGGTCGCGGCGGGCAGCTCGGCGTAGGTTCAAAAGCCGGCCAACTGCAGAGAACCTCGCAGCCTTTCGGATTGCGAGAGCAAGGTGTCAACAAACGCTTCGTGAGAGCAAGAAACGTTCATGGCAGCAGTTCCTCAATACCATTACTCGTTCCACTAAAAGTTCACAGGTATGGGAGACCATCAGGAGAATATCCGGGAGAGGAGGAAGGCGTCCAGTTGCTGCTGTATTGGGAAATAGCACCCTACATAGGATCCACGAATGATTGCGCAGACTATGGCGGCCGCAATCACTTCTACTGCCAGTCAGAATCCAGCTTTCAGACGCCACAGACTGTCTGTGGAGAGGAGTAGTTTGGACTTTAAGTGCACCATTTGCCCCTTTTCCATCTGCGAACTCAATTCTGCGCTCCTTTCAACTAGTGACACATGCCCTGGTTATGACAGGATCCATTACAGTATGCTCCAGCACCTTACCGACAGAAATAAAGCAATTCTCCTCGCCCTTTTTAATGAAATTTGGCGGTCGGGCCATTTCCCCGACTCTTGGCGTGAAGCGCTTATGATTCCTCTTTTAAAGCCTGGAAAGGACTCTACATGCCTGAGTAGCTATCGTAGTGTTGCCCTCACTAGCTGTGTGGGAAAGGCCTTGGAGCGGATGGTCAACCGCCGCCTCGTCTGGATGCTAGAATCCAGGCAGCTCCATAGTCGCTTCCAGTGTGGCTTCAGGAGATATCGTTCCACCTTCGATAACCTGGCCTTACTGGAGGCGGCGATACAACAGGCTTTCCTACAAAGGCATCACCTTTTGGCTATATTTTTTGATATTGAGAAGGCCTACGACACTACCTGGCGGCATCTTATTCTCAGACAGCTCCACGATTGGGGTTTCCGTAGATGTCTTCCCATTTTATCAAGTCCTTTCTTTCTCCACGATATTTTAGATAAAGAATCGGTGAGACCCTTACTGATCGTTATGAACAGGAGAACGGAGTCCCTCAGGGCAGCATTTTAAGTGTGACTTTGTTTGCCATAGCTATTGACAGTATTACGTCCGTTGTTAAACGTCCTGTTAAGTGTTCCTTATTTGTTGATGACTTCTCTCTCTTTTGCTCTTCATCCAACCTAGCAACGACAACACGTCAGTTGCAGCTCACACTTCGCCGTTTGGATGAATGGGCAGAAAAGACTGGTGTTAAGTTTTCAACCGAGAAGTCTGTCTGTGTTCTTTTTAACCGTACTCGTTCCATTTTTTATTTGCCTGAACTGCGACCGTTTTACATTTTAAATATACAGTGAGGTTTATGGGCCTTATATTTGACACGAAACTTTCACGGCTGCCACACCTGAAAGATTTGAAAAGACGGTGCCTCAAAGCGCTAAGCATTTTAAAATGTATTAGCCATACGTCATGGGGGGCAGACAGGACTTGCCTCCTCCGATTTTATAGAGCTTTCGTGCGATCGCGGCTTGATTATTGATGCACGATTTATGGGTCTGCACGGCGATCCTATTTGAAGATGCTGGACGCGGTTCACCATGCAGGGATTCGGCTAGCCACTGAGGCATTCAGAACAAGCCCATACGAAGTCTCTGTGCTGAGGCTGCCGAGCCACCGCTAAATATCAGGCGACGGCTGCTCACAGTGTTCTAGGCGTATAATACGCTGTCCACACCTTTCAAACCTGCATACCACACCGTAGCTGATCCTCCGTTGGAAAGGCTCTTTCATAATCGGCATCAAGCTACAAGGCCTTTTGGGATCCGCACAAAGGATTGCCTTTTAGAGATGGGTATGGCAGATCTTAGTGTTTTACGTCGATGTTGGGGAAGGTTTCCACCTTGGCTTCTCCAGAAGCCCCGTCTTGTTTTAGATCTCAAGACTTTTAAGAAAATTGACACTTCAGATTTTTACCTTTCGGTTAGTGTTTTTTAATATTTTAGACATACATCACACTTATACAGTAGTGTACACTGACGGTTCGAAACAGGATAATACCGTCGGCTGCTCCGTCGTGTTCCCAGACCGTGTCATCCGGATTCGGCTTCCTGAGCATTATTCTGTTTTCTCAGCAGAGCTTTATGCAATTCTGACAGCACTGGAGCAAATTAGAAGAGATCGGCGTAAACGGTTTCTTCTCTGTTCTGACTCTATTAGTGCTCTGCAAGCCTTACGTCAGCTGTATCCAGTTGTGACGTTAATGCAAGATATACAGGACGCACTGACCCTTCTCCAACGTCGGGGGAAAGAGATCATATTTTGTTGGGTGCCGGGATATGTTGGAATTCCGGAAAACGAGGAAGCCGATCGGGCCGCCAAAGAGGCCTGTCGACACAGCGTAGTGGCACGGTGCCCTATTCCTCCGTAAGATGCCACTTCCTTGTTGCGGCTGCGGTCTCTGCAGTTTTGGGAGGAGGAATGGCTGTTAGTAAAAAAATGGTCAAATGTTTGTAGAGTCTATGGGACTTAACTACGGGGTCATCAGTCCCTAAACTTACAAACTACTTATCAACTACTTACGATCTAGGACGGCACAAATATCCATGCCCGAGGGGGGATTCGTACCCCCGACCGTAGTGGCCGTGCAGACCGTGACTGGCGCGCCTCAGTCTCCTCGGCCACCGCGGCCGGCTGTCAGTAACAGATAACAAGCTGCGGTTGCTGAAGCCCACTACCCGTCCGCTGCGATCCTCCTGCCGGCCCCTCAGGAGGGATGAGGTCACCATTACGCGCCTGCGAATCGGGCACTGTCCGTTTACTCACGGATTCCTCCTACGACGAGAGGAGCCCCCGATGTCTGATGCCTGTGACGTACAGGTAACTGTCTGCCACATCTTAATAGAGTGTACCTTATACCGGGCAAAGAGAAGAGAGGCAAATCTTGGTGCAGATTTGCCACATACTTTAGTCGATGACGAGGCGAGTGTGTTCAAACTTTTACACTTTGTGAAATTTCTGGACTCTGGCCTAAGCTTTTAAGCTGGAGGTGTTAGTGTATTGTAGATTGGTAGGTTGCTAGCTTTTCTTCATGCAGGCAGTCAGCTTTCATCCTGTCATTTTAACTACTTCATCCAAGTTCTATTTTTTAGACAAATTACGATGGTGGCTCTTGAGTTACCTACATTGATTCATGGTGCACCCAGGTTTTATATCCAGTTGTTGAATTCTGCATTTTAAATTGTGTTTCCCTCATCTTGGAAAAGAACATCACTGACATTCGCCTCAACTACATTCTGCCCGGGCGCTGAAAACCTCGTTGTTGAGCGCCTTCCATCCATCTTCATCATCATCATCTAACGTGGCGCTCCAGACCGCTCGGCTACTCCCGCGCGGCATGCAGTATAGTCATAAGGACAGTTTACAACTCATCGCAAAGACGTGGCGACGAGCTGCGACAGGCACATACAAAAGACACACACATACAACACTTACAGCTATCGGTCATGGCGTTCTTCAGAAGATGTGTGAATGTTCTTATCACACAGGAACACAACACAGTCAAACAACCGTCATCTCCGGCTGCAACACTTCGAATCATGCACTGCGGTGTGTACATAGGGGGGGGGGAGGGGGGATAGGAAGGTTGCGTCACGGTGGTGGGGATGGGTGCAGCGAGGCCTAGATGGGAGTAAGAATGCAGGTTAGGGATGGAGTGGGAGGCGAGTGAGGCAAGGGAAATGAAATAAAATATAAAAATAATCATATAAAATAAATATAGATATAAAAATAAAGCACACTTATTTCCGCAAAGATCGCTAGTTTATGTTCTGTTTATTTTTATTTATTTATTGATTTTTTTACCGGTTTCGATGAACTATGTCATCATCATCAGAAAATGTTTTTTACAAATTTCTCCTATTTTCAATAAAATAGTTACTTGTGAAAATATAAGAGAAAGAACATTGTCAAATGATTAAAATTTGCATCACCAAAGTGGATCGTCATCTGTATTGCACATTTAAAAATTGTGTGTGTTGTTGCCATAAGTACAAGAAGACTTTGGTGATGCAAATTTTAATCATTTGACAACGTTCTTTTCCTTATATTACATTTTCACAAGTAGCTCTTTATTTTATTGAAACTAGGAGAACCTAGTAAAAAAAATCTGGTGATAATGACATAGTTCATCGAAAACGACAAAAAAAATATCGATCTTTCCGGAAGTAAGTGTGTTTTATATACATTTTCGATCCCTCTTTGTAGGCGTACACGTAACTACTTACGACTTTTTTTAACATAGTTATCCCACTATAGATGGTTATTGAAAAGGTTGCGCAAAAGCTTAAGGACGTTAAAGAGCGGTCGAATTATAAAACTTTGCATTAGGAACTTATAGTTGGAAAAGAAATTCTAGCTTAATATCTGAGTGGGACATTGGCAAAGATACAGGACAACAACCGTTCATTAGAAACTTAAGGATGTACACTTACGTTTCAACGAGTCACTGTGTCTATACACTACTGTGTGAATTTATGAGGTTGCTCCCTGTCTGTTGACATAATAGTACCTTGCACTGCAGTTCATTCATTTTCTACTGCATTCTCTTCACACCTGATGGTCATTCGTGCGCTCTGCAGGCTGTACGGCTTCGGTATTGGAAACAGACGGTCCACTACAGCAGATGCGGTAGTGATTGTTGTGAAATGGAATACACGTTTCGAGTACTCTGAGATATGTATTTCATGTGTACGGTCTTGGTAAAGCAGACGAAGCTCAACGCCTGTACAACGTAGCCTACTATTTCCGAACAGACTCCTACCACAGCCTCGAACATTTCACAGCGTTCACCGCCGACTCTGGGATACAGGTTCCTTGCATTCACTGCCTCATCTATGTCGATCACGTACAACTGGAACAGCCGCTATGAAAGAAGATGCTACTTGCTTATGTGGAGGAAGCACTAACTATCAGCACGTGTGCCATCGCTCATACCATGGGAATTTCTCAAAGCAGTGCCTCGCGCGTACTGCATCACAACAAATTGCAGACATATCATCCACAAGAAGTTCAGGGTTTGAATGTATACGCGGGCCGCTGAAACTTAGCACTTGACGTTTACAAATGACAAGTGAAGAGAAAGAAGCGCGAGGCGCTAGTCGCTAGGAACGATCCAATCACCGCGCGATAAACACTTCCAATGATCACGTGCCGTGATGTCAACATATCCGGGTATTTAGGAGCTCTAATCCCGCGTTGCCGGCTTTGTTCAGTGCTCCCGTAAACAAAGTTGTGTATCGTGTTTACCGTGTGTTTACGTTGTGTTTGCTTTTTTCGCTGCGATTTGTTTTACTGTGAGTGGTTTAACTTCACTTTCCGAGTTCTAGTAATTCGATAATGCCACCGAAAAGACGTTTGTCTAGTGACTTTTCTGAGTAAGTTCTCAATTTCGTATGAATAAAAGCTTCGAAGCTTATCCTCTGAGCAGGAAGTTCATTCTCGCTTCAAACGATCGGAAAGAAGTTATGGTGCAGTGGTTACAAGAAAGAAATATTGCTGCAGATATGACAATGTCAAAACTTCTTTTATATTCGCTCGTGAAACAAAATAAGCCTATTACACCCACATATGCAGTAGATGAAATCGCAAAGGAGCAGCGTCACAATGAAATAAATCTGCCCCCATTTCACTGCCGTTTTAACCCTGTTAAATTGGTATGGTGTGACGTGAAGAATTACTTAAGGAACAATAAGTCTTTCACAATAACAGAGGTGGAAAAGCTGCTGCATGAAGCTGTTTCCAGTGTGGATGCTGCATTTTGGAGAAAAAAAAGAAGGGTCGAGCACGTTGAAAAACTTGATTCCGGCAGCGCAAACAATGGGAGAGATCATGAACAGTTAATGATTTGTCTTGGTGATGACGACGATTTTGACAGTGACGACAACAGTGAAGATGGGGAGCTGGATGTAATTGTACCATTGTCGCCGTAAATTGGTGAGTGAAAAGCATTCTGATTATAAAACGTAGAGAGAGAAGTTACTATCTTGATTATTGTTTATTTCGTATCTGTCGTGATCCAATGCTTATTTTCCATATTGCTTTGCTTCGTTATTGAAAGCGTGTGTATTGTTGTGCTCTGGTTTTTATTAATATGCCGTTAATTAATCGCTGCTCAAGAACGAATTATTATATGAACTTTTATTGCTCTATAGCTTACATTTACGAGATGCAACTGAAAACCGTTTCGTCTGCTGTGTGTATAGAGGCTAGTGTTGCAACGTCGCTAAAGCAGTGTAGCCAACTTAACTCGCCGTAACGCGAAACGTCAAGTGCATTGTTTCAGCGGCTCGGGTATAGATGATTTCTCACGAGGACTTGAAATTCGTGAATGGTGATAGCATAATCGGAACATACATCCTGCCACCAATCTGGAATGGACATAGTTACAGGATCCTCGTCCAAGACGTTCTCCCACAACTCTTAGAGCATGTACCACTTATCATGCCTCGTCAGATGTGGATGCAACTGGACGGAGAACCAACGCACTTCACTCGTCATGTGCATGACGTACTCCATGGCACTTATTCCGGGCTTCGGATCGGTACGGGAGGTCCAAGTGCCTGGCCACTTCGCTCTCCTGATGTCACGCCTCTTGACTTTTTCTTCTGGCGGCACATCAAAAGCCTCGTGTACGAGACACCAGTTCCCGACGAAGAACAACTGATCGGACGAATACTTGCAGCATGTGACGATCTTCGTGAGATGCGTAATGTAATTGGAAGAGTGCGTCAGAATTTTCTTTGACGATGTTATGCCTGAATTCAATCTGATGGTAGACATGTTGAGCACCTAGTGCTATAAAATATTTGAGTGTTAAGTTTCATTTCCTTGAGTGTGTGCACAAACAGTTTGTCCATCCTGATATTCCCTCGCTTGTACTTCCCAGGATTATTTTCAGACCTTAAGTTCCTAACCCAAAGTTGTTGTACTTCGACAGCTCTATAACAACCTTCAGTTTCTGTACAACCTTTTGAATCACCCTGTGCAATTTATATATGTCACATATATATTTTTGTAATTGTTACACAGAAACACACAGCTGTAACAATGCATCTTTGTGATAAACTTTCAATTAATAACTTTTGTAGGTATAATGTTTGAACACTAAAAACACTGTGCAAGCCTCTATGTTAGAAAGAGATTTAAGATTTTGAGGAGGAAATTGAACTATTAAGAGGGGAGGAGGAGACGAACGGGAAGAGGAGGGAGAGCGATATGGAGAAAGAGAAAGAAACAGGAAAGAGGCAGGGAGAGGGGCATGAAGTAAAGTATCTAATTACATTCACAAACCATTATAAAGTATAGGCCTACGTATTGGAAATGTGTGCTTTCTCTTTCTTTTCCATTGAATATGCACAGAACAACAGGTACAGGTACAGCTAGTTCCTTATTGCCCTCCTGAACCCACCGATTCCATATTCTGCTAACACTCATTGGAACGCGACCAACGCGAGCAGCAATCTCGTGATACGATAAACCGCAATCGTTATAGGCTACAATCCGACGTTTATCAAAGTCGGAAACGTTATGGTATGCATTTCTCCTCCTTACACGAGGAATCACAATAACGTTTCACCAGGCAATGCCGGTAAACTGCTGTTTGTGTATGAGAAATCGGTTGGAAACATTCCTCATGTCAGCTAGTTGTAGGTGTCGCCATCGACGCCAACCTTGTGTGAATGCTCTGAAAAGCTAATCATTTGCATATCACAGCATATTCTTCCTGTCGACTAAATTTCGCGTCTGTAGCTCGTCATCTTCGTGATGTAGCAATTCTAATGGCCAGGAATGTATATATTTCATCTATGACCAGCGCATCAGTTAAGACACTGCATTCTAATCCTCGGTAGCTTTGTTTACGTGATTTTCCGTATAAATAAGCACGGGCAAACACTGAGAATTGTGAATTGAACTTTCAATCCTGCTTGCTCTGTCCTGTTCGCCTACTTCAGCTGCTACACTCACAGCACGAAGGCGTCGCAGGTTGCTGGACAGCTAGGCGAACACTCTTAGGGACGCGGTCATAGACGGCGCTAGTCGCACTTCTAGAGGACGCAGAAAGCAGGGAAGTAAGTCCAGCAGATACCCTAGCGCGCGCGTACTTTAAGACCGCGCACCGCCTAGCCACGGCAGTCGGACGCCAGCCACGGGACCTGCAACTTCTCCGCTTTCCGACGTCGCCGCCGCCACTGCTGCTCTGTTTCTCTCCCGCTCCGCCAAGGATGCCATCGGGTCTTCCGCAACACCGCCACCGACCGTGGGAACGGATGAACTACAGATCCTCTTCATTGACGTCCGAAATTTGGTGAACATTGACTACGTTATAAGTACTGTAACCAATGGATGTTTTGTTTTGCGGCTACTTTTGTCTGACATTGATAACAGTTTGGATGCTGTTTATTGTCATACAGTTGGCCAGAGAAGTACTGAATTTTTGGTTTGTTATAATAAACTTAATCGAAGGAACAAGCGAGTGACATCTTTAGAGTAGATCCTTCACCCTCCATATCCTAGAAGGCCACGCACCCCGCTTCGCTTACGGCATCCGCTTCTCTTCCCCCACATGGATCCTCTTTGATCTTATTCCTTTTCCTCACCTTCTAATGTTCCTTGAACATATTCGTATCCTGCACACCACCAGCAAAATAGAATCCAGTCACCCTGTGGTCTCTCAGGGTTTCTGTCATTTCCGAGTCCAGCATATCCCTCCCTCACTATATCTCCACACTCTCCACATCCTCTCGCAGGGTAACTTTAGCAACCTCCCTCTCCTGTCCTGATATTTACCCATCCTATCAGCCCTAATCCCTCAGCTCCCCATCTATAACGTGCCCCCCCTCCCTCCCACTCCCCTACTTCCCGTCCCCCTGAGAGGTCTGCACAGTGTTACGGTTTCAACGTGGTGCTTCGTCGGTGTTTATAGTGTCTGTGCATCCTATGGTGCAAGAGTTAATGTATGTTATTTTGAGAGTGAAACCGCCAACAACAGCAAAACATTCCGTTGCATACATGTGTTTTGTTAGTGTCTTCGCTAGTGTCGCCGCCACGAACTTTTACTCAGACATTTGTGTATTTTAGCCACAGCGGTACCGTTAAAAAAACTACCATCAAGTGTCCTGCTCGTCTATGTGATTTTTTTAAAGTCTCAATTTATCTAAAAAAAAAAGTTCAAATATTTGTAGAGCTTATGGGACTTAACTACGGGGTCATCAGTTCCTAAACTTACAAACTACTTATGAGCTACCTAATACTAAGGACGGCATAAATATCCATATCAGCTAGAACCTTGGGTCTGAAAGGGTTACAACTTGCATTCTCCTGCTTTATCGCCGTTTACTTTTTATGTATTGCCAATTTATGTAAATGCTCTGCTGAGTAGTGGCAGCTTGGTATGAGGAGAAGGGGAGCCTGAAGGAGACGCCGGGATTGACTGTTGAAGGGTGGGGTCGAGAAAAGGAAAGCAGTGTTATCATCATATTGGAGAAGGCGAACTGGGGAGGGAGAGAGGGGGGACTGCATCATGTCTTCTGTGTAAAGGATGCAGCAACCTGCCCAATCAGGGGCTTGAAAATAACAATAAAAAATAAAAATCTAAAGAAAACGCTGAGAATTCAGTCATCCACTCGCCTTGGAGATGAATGTTAGGTTTTCAGTTGAAATATCGTATGAGATATTCACTCCCGAAAGGTGATGGAATAGTGTGGTGGTACCACTTTTAATGATCTCTGATTTCATTAACAAACAACCCTTTAAATGACCGTGACTTAGTGTCCGAAGTTAACTAGTGCCAACTCACAATAATTATCAATGACGATAATTTTAGCTTCCAAATTATTCATAATAAATTTCTTGACTTGAATATTTAAAATATTTCAGGATTGCTTTCTACAATCAGATTCTAAAGTTCGTAAACCCTGAGTAAAAACTTTAGTTGAGGGCTCTACGAGAGTTTTTTTGTTTCACAGCAATCTTATTTATCTCCATTAGATAAAACCATGTCAACTTTCGTTCAACTTTAGTGACATGTAAGTCTTTCAAACCACATTCAAACTTCACTTCAGATAAAATCATTTACATATCTCGATTCAATTTTTTAGAAATCGTAGATCCTCATCAGTAACTTATTTGACGTAATTCATCACACATAATTCAGTATTACAAATCAAGTTTGTAAAGATACTTCCTCTCAATATGGAATACAAAAAACGACTAACTACCTTTTCATTTACATTTGCCTTCATATTCATTCAAAACTGCGGCGAAATAATACACTCACCAATAGCAAGCAAAATAATTTTAGATGTGTTTATTTCCGTCAACAGTTTCAATATAATTGTTTAATTACATGTTTCGACCACTTGGATCATCTTCAGATCTAAAAAAACAAAAGTAAAATAAAAATGTACAATTTGATAAACTTACTAAGGGTTACTTTAACAATAGTTAAATCATACTTAAATGGATAGATTTTTCTTTACCTTATACTTGCGTCCGCAACTCGTGTGGATGAGTACTAACTGGTACTAAGTTTTTCCGTTTGATGTAGGCACTTATAATTTGGTTGCAGGTAGTGGTGGGGAGGGAAAGAGTAGGTGGGGGAGGGGGGATTGGAGGGGATGGATTGACCCCTAATCAGCTAGGGACATAAACTGAACAATTCTTTTTTATATAAATATTTTCGTTAAAGTGGGGTTCTTGAATATATCCAGACATAAAAATTATAAAACTGTATGTGATATAAGTATAAAAATATGGTAAGATAATTAAAACTTGCATACGGTGTTTTAAAACATTGAAGGTGTAAAACAAGGATATATGAAATTACAAATGTCATACTTTAAAAAAATTAACGTCAATTTGTTAAAATTATCTTTGAAATGATTAAATGTATTGTATAAAATATTAAAATTTATATAATACAGCATGGTATGGGCGTTAATTGGCTCTGTCGCTACTTGGTGGCGTTGTGCGGCGCGCAGTTTTTCTTGTACGTTGGGAAGCCAGTCTGCACGCCGACCTGCTGCTAGGGCGGTGTCCGGGCCGACGCGCTGCCGCCGCCAGCCACCGGAAAGTGAAGTGGGGCCGCCGCTCCAAGGCGTGCTGCGTCGAGGACTTTTGTAAATTTTTTTGTAATTTTATACATCCTTGTTTTATACCCTCAATATTTTAAAACACAGTATTCATGTTTTAATTATCTTACCATATTTTTATACTTACATCACATACAGTTTCACGATTTTTATGTCTGGATATATTCAAGAACCTCACTTTTAGGGAAATGTTTATATAAAAACAATTGTTCATTATATGACCCTAGCTTATTAGGGCTCAAGCCATTCTCTCCAATTCCCTTCCCCTCCACCCAGCTACTCATTCCCTCCCCACCACAACCTGCAACAAAATTATAAGTGCCTACATCAAAGTGTAAAACTCAGAACTAATTAGTACTCAGCCAGACGAGTTGCGGACGCAACTATAAGGTAAAGAAAAATCTCTCCATTTATGTATGATTTACCTATCGTTAAATTAACCCTTAATAAGTTTATCAATTTGTACATTTTTATTTTACTTTTGTATTTTAGATCTGAAGATATCCCAGTGATCGAAACATGTAATTAAACAATTATATTGCAACTGTTGACGGAAATAAACACATCTAAAATAACACAGTGCAGTTGCGGACCTTCTCAAGTCGATTATGTCGACTATAATAACAAGCAAAATACTCCACACCAGTCGAGGGCGCCCATTTCAGCCAATTGCGTGAAATACTGCAGACACCAATGATGAGTACCCAACATCCAATCTTCAGACCACTGTTTCGTCTATTCTATAAGAACCAAGCCTCTACTCATTCACCAATCAGACGAATACCCAGAGGAAGGCAATTTGTAATAGACGCCTAAATCGCCTCGCAAGGCAAGGGCACAACGATCTCCATCTCTTCAACACGTAGATAACGAACGGAAGCGCAGTTGCAACCGCTGACAACGACAAGCAGAAAACCAGGACATAGACGCAAGACGTAGAAGAATTAAACCCCTGGGGACGGCTATCAACCCCATGAAAGCACACACAAAAGAGTTCGTTAAAACCACTACAATAAACACAAATAAAAATCATACATAATTGTGCTGGCTTCCCGACTGTCCAACCTACCGCAAGGAGAAGTACTTACAGATGAACAACTCTGTTGGAAAGGTCTAATGAACGCCAAGAATGTAAAGAAATTCGGGGAGATCAGATGAAAACTTCATCAGAATAACTGCTCGTGAGACACGGCGATGACCTGCAATCTACACTCCTCGCCATTAAAATTACTAGACCACAAAGGTGTCGTGCTAAAAACGCGAAATTTAACCGACAGCATAAAGATGCTGTGATATGCAAATAATTAGTTTTCAGAGCATCCACACAAGGTTGGCGCCGGTGGCGACACCTACAACGTGCTGACAGGAAAGTTCCAACCGATTTCTCATAAACTAACAGCAGTTGACCGACGTTACCTGGTGAAACGTTTTGTGATGCCTCGTATACGGAGGAGAAATGCGTACCATCACGTTTCCGACTTTGATCAAGATCGAATTGTAGCCTATCGCGATTGCGGCTTATCGTATCGCCACCATGCTGCTCGCGTTGGACGTATCCAATGACTGTTTGCAGAATTTGGAATCGGTGGGTTCTGGAAGGAAATACGAAACGCCGCGCTGGATCCCAACGGCCTCGTATCACTAGTAGTCGAGATGACAGGCATCTTATCCGCATGGCTGTAACGGTTCGTGCAGCCACGTCTTGATCCCTGAGTCAACAGATGGGGACGTTTACAACAACCATCTGCACGAACAGTTGGACGACGTTTGCAGCAGCATGGACTATCAGACCATGGCAGCGGATACCCTTGACGCTGCATCACAAACAGGAGCGCCTGCAATGGTGTACGCAACGACGAACCTGGCTGCACGAATAGCAAAATATTATTTTTTCGGATGAAACCAGGTTCTGTTTACAGGATCATGATGGCCGCATCCGTGTTTAGTGACATCGCGGTGAACGTACACTGGAAGCATGAATTCGACATTGCCATACTAACGTATCACCCAGCATGATGGTATGGGGTGCCATTGGTTACACGTCTCGGTCATCTCTTGTTCGCATAGACGGCACTTTTGACAGTGGCCGTTACATTTTAGATGTTTTTCGACCCGTGGCCCTACCCTGCACTCGATTCCTGCGAAACCCTACATTTCAGCAGGATAATGCACGATCGCATGTTGTAGGTCCTGTACGGTCCTTTCTGGATACGGAAAATGTTCGACTGTTGCCCTGGCCAGCACATTCTCCAGATCTCTCACCAATTGAAAACGTCTGCTCAATGGTGGTCTAGCAACTGGTTCGTCACTACACGCCAGACATTACTCTTGATGAACTGTGGTATCGTGTTGAAGCCGCATGGACATCTGTACCTGTGCACTCCATCCAAGCTCTGTTTGACTCAATGCCCAGGCGTATGAAGGCCGTTATTACGGCCAGAGATGGTTGTTCTGGGTACTGATTTCTCAGGATTTGTGCACTCAAACTGAGTGAAAATGTAATCACATTTCAGTTCTAGTACAATATATTTGTCGAATATTTGTCCCGTTTATCATGTGCATTTCTTCTTGGTGTAGCAATTTTAATGGCCAGTAGTGTACATGCTCCGGGGCACACTGCCGGGCCGGACAGTTTCTGGCACAACGGCCCTCCGAGGTGCCAGCGGATGCCAGACACCTTCACTGGAGCCTCACACGAACGCTGCTGCCCTGTAGACCGGCCCATGGCTACCGGCGCCAGAGAGACTCACTGCCGACACACACATCGAACTGCGGGCTCACTCCTGAGGCCGAACTTCGTTCCTTCCGCACGCGCCACCAGATGGCGACAAGTAGCGCCGGCCGCGCGACTAATGACAAACGAAAAGTAGCCACGCGAGGCGAGATGGGGTGAAACAACTGGCACCAGTACTAGTAGATCGAGCCGCCACGGTTCAGTACCTCTTTGGGAATTTTGTATTCAGTTATTAAATTCTTGTTCGTACATTTGTAAATGCATCTGAAGATGCCAGCTAGAATGCTGAAACTAGTTATAATTTAATAAAAAATACCAAAAAGAGATCGTGGGTTTCATTTTCAACGTAGTCAAATATGAATATTTCCAGTTAACAAGCGGTTGATCTTCACCAAAATAACCAATCCATTCTGTGTAAAAACAGCCCACATATTTATGGAGCTACCACTGACTTTTTATAGTGCCTTGTTAGCAATTTGACTCAGTTTTCCTTATCAGATGTAAGAGAGGGCCCTATGGCCCTAATCTGGTCAGATTAAATAACCAAATAAATAAATAAATAACTTATAATTAAAACAAAAATTAATATAAAATCTTTAATTAATATAAAGATACATGCGGAACAGTAACAATCTCTAAAATTACGTACTCGCTACTAACTGACCGACGACGCTGTACGGCGAATTGTGCAGGAATTACAGGCGTCGGCAATCTCTCCCGTATGGCGGCCGTCGGTCGCGGTATTACCCCAAATGAAGTCTCTCTTACTCCTTTACAAATAAATGGGTTCTTACTTTAAAAATGCCCTTTATTCGTTGAAACGTATAATAATGGGTGCCTTACTAAAGGGTGACAGCTGTCTTGAGCAGTTAAACCGTCAACCTACGCGCAATGGAAATATTTTAGACCTTATAGCCACGACCAGTCAAAGGGTTTAGGAAACATCGTTCATGTGAAACTCAGCTTCCCCTTTTATATTAATGTTCAAATGTTTGTACAGCTTATGGGACTTAACTACGGGGTCATCAGTCCCTAAACTTACAAACTACTTATGGACTACTTACGAACTAGGACGGCACAAATATCCATGCCCGAAGGGGGGAATCGAACCCCCGATCGTAGTGGCCGTGCAGACCGTGACTGAAGCGCCTCAGTCCCTTCGGCCACCGCGGCCGGCCTTGCCCTTTGCGAGCCATGGATGAAGGGCAACAGGCGGATTGTGTTTCTCTCGACTTCAAAAAGGCGTTCGACGCGGTGCCACACTGCAGACTGCTAACCAAGATACAAGCAGTTGGAGTAGTTTCACAGATTTGTGACTTTCTGGAAGACTTCCTAAGTACTAGAACGCAGTACGTTGTTCTCGACGGCGAGTGTTCATCAGAGACGAGTGTATCAGCTTCTCGATGTAGTCGCGTCGTTCAAATATCTAGGCGTAACATTGCAGACTGATATGAAATGGAACGAGCATGTAAGGACAGTTGTGAATAAGGCGGACAGCCGACTTCGGTTTATTGGGACAATTTTGGGACGATGTACTTCACCTGTAAAGGAGACCGCGTATAAAACGCTTGTACGACCACCAGGCAGTTCAGAGGCGAGCAGCTAGGTTTGTTACTGGTAGGTTCGACCAATGCGCGAGTGTCACGGAAATGCTCCGGCAACTCAACTGGGGATCGTTGGAGGAAAGACGACGTTCTTTCCGTGAATTTCTGTTGAGTAAATTTAGAGGGCCGGAATTTGAAGCAGAGTGTAGTACGATCTTGCTGCTGCCTACTTACATTTCGCGTAAAGATCACAAAGACAAGATAAGAGAAATTAGGGCTCGTACGGAGGCATATAGGCATTATTTTTTTCCCTCGTTCTATTTGGGAGTGAAATAGGAAAGGAAATGTCTAGTAGTGGTACAGTGTACCCTCCGCCCCGCACCTTACGGTGAATTGCATAGTATGTATGTAGATGTAGAAAGTAAATACCGCAATTGATACTTTATTACGTCAGGAGCTCCTTCAGCTGCTGTCCGTTCTCCGGATGTCAAGACGGGAGCTGGGCTGATCTGAGCGGGGTGTGTCGCGGCCGGTGTATTTTGGTCGGCGGCTGAGGTGGCGCAGAGTGCGTGGCGCTGCGCGCGCAACTGGGTCGCTGGGCCGCGGTGAATGACGGGGGCGGCCCACGTGGCCACGTGGCCGGGCTGGCACTGGGCTGGGCTGGGACTGGGTCACGGCCCGGGGTCGTGAGCAGGCGGCCTGCTGCGGCAGGCTCGGCTCAGACACGTGGAGCCGCCGCCGCCTGCGGTAGGCCGCGGTCCTCTGACCCACTGACATTAGCCAGCGCCACGCGCCTGCCCTCACCACTTGTCGTGTGTACCTGAGTATTTATAGATGGGGAAGAAAATACGGAGTTTGTGGCTCCCAAAAAAGGAACCAAGGAACTATTCACTCACAGGTGGATCACTGGGGCGATTTGGGTAATCGATCTCCGCACTGTCTAAAGGGGCAGTCCTTGTTAATTTCGAATTGGTCTGTGTTGACCGGGTGTTTGTTTATTCAAGTCCTTTGTTAGTCCATCTGCTCCTACTTTCTTTCACTGTCACTCCCCAACTTTGCATCCATCTCTTCATCCAATCTACTTCCTCCTCCTCCTCCTTTTTCTCCCTTTTCATAATCCTCCTCCACCCCTCTCTCTATGTAACCATCCGTCATTTCTCCACCTTTCATCCCCTCTCCTCTCTCTCTCTCTTCATTTCCTCCTCTAGTATCAATTTCTTCATTTCCTCCTCACACCCCCCCCCCACTGCTCCCCCTGGCCTTCCTCCCCCTCTCTTCATTTCTTCCTCACTTATAACTGTCTTCATTTTCTCCTCGCCTCCCTGCAGCTCCCCTGTCTTCCTTCCTCCATTTCCTCCGCAGTTATTACTTTTGTCATTTCCCCCTATAACCCCCCTGGCCTCCCTCCCCACTCTCTTCATTTCCTTCTCCCTTATCACTTTCTTCATTTCCTCCTCACCCCCCCCCCCCCACTGCTCCCTCTGGCCTTCCTCCCCCTCTCTTCATTTCCTCCTCTAGTATCAATTTCTTCATTTCCTCCTCGCCTCTCTCCCACTCCCCCTGGCCTCCCTCCCCCTGTGCTCAATTTCTCCATTATTATGACTTCCTACATTTCTTCCTCGCCTCCACCCTCCACTCTCCCTGGCCTCCCTCCCCCCTCTTCATGTCTTCCTCCCTCCATCCTCTCTCAATTTTCTCCTCACTTATTTCCTTCATTTGCCCCAAGCCTTCCCCCTCTGCTGCCTCTGGCCTCCCTCCCCCCTCTCTTCATTTCCTTCTCCCTTATCACTTTCTTCATTTCCTCCTCACCTACCCCCCCCTACTGCTCCCCCGGCCTTCCTGCCCCTCTCTTAATTTTAATTTTCTCCTCACTTATCACTTCCTTTTTTTCTCCTGGCTGCCTGCTCTCTGCTCCCCCTGGCCTCCCTCCCCCCTCTGTTCATCACCTCCTTCTCTCTGTCCTCTTCTTCATTTCTCATCCGAAATCATCCTTTCTCTGAACGCAATATCGAAGACTGGATTGCAATATGCCAGTGTCTTTCAATCTTCCTTCGAATATACGATCCACTTGCAAGTAAAATATTCTTGCGACCCCCCTTCCAAGAATAAATATTCTGGAGAACCCCTCCGCCACCACCCCTTTCGTTATTACGTACTCTAACAAAATTGATTGGAATATTGAAAGCAACAAAATTTAATTTTCTTCCTGTGGATACTGTGCAGTCAGCTTACACCTAATGAGCTGGAACCACGCCATGAACTCCAGTTCGGCGAGTCATCCGATTCAATCGCTAGCAGGCGTTATACCGCGACAAACGCGCGACTGTAGGTAAACAGAGTATTCTCGAGCCTAATTTGGACCTTCTCTTACAGAGGTCGCAGCGTAGCTGAGAATCTTACAGAGGTCGCAGCGTAGCTGAGAACCAGCGAAGTTTTCCTGCGCTGGCTCGCGATTGGCTGGCGATCGCCTTTTAGGGACCAGCCGGGTGACTCGCCAGTCAGTCTCGCATTCACCGAGCTAACGATAGCCTAGTGGAAGACTTCGAAGAAGACGCTGTACCGAGGAACCACTCCGGCTGCTCCAACGGGCTTTTCTAACCACCTTCAAAGTAGCTTCCACTGTAAATAATCTAGAAGAAGTTTAGTTGTAATACATTAGTTCTTCAAGAAGAAAAATGTCATCATCATCATCATTACAGACTGATTATGCCTTTCAGCGTTCAGTCTTGAGCATAGTACCTCTAATAAAATTCCTCCATGTTCCCCTATTCAATGCTAACATTGATGCCTCGTCTGATGTTATGCCTTTTACTTCAAAATCATTCTGCCCCGAATCTAAGTACTTTCTACCTCGACTCCTCTTACCCTCCGCTGCCGAACTCATGAGTCTCTTAGGTAACCTTGCTTCTCCCATACGTGTAACATGACCCCACCATCTCAGTCTGTTCGCTCTAACTGGTGTTCATTCCCGGTTTTTCTTTGATTTCCTCATTATGGACACCCTCCTGCCATTGTTCCCACCTATTAGTACCTGCAATAATTCTTGCTACTTTCATATCTGTAACCTCTACCTTATGAATTAGGTAACCTGTATCCACCCAACTTTCACTACCATACAACAAAGTTGGTCGAAAGATAGAGCTGTGCACTGCTAACTTAGTCTTGGTACTTACTTCCTTCTTGCAGAAGAGAGTAGATCTTAGCTGGGCACTCACTGCATTAGCTTTGCTGCACCTCGAATCAAGTTCCTTCACTATGTTGCCATCCTGTGAGTAAATACATCCCAGGTACTTGAAACTGTCTACCTGTTCTAATTTTGTTCCTCCTATTTGGCACCGACATTACTTTAGTTTTGGAGATGCTGATTTTCATATCATAATCCTTGCACATCTGATCGAGCTCTGAAATATTAGTTTGCAACCTTTCAATCGAATCGACCATTACAACCAAGTCATCCGCATATGCGAGACTGATTATTTTGTTTGGACCAATTTTAATCCCGCCCTGCCAGTCTACTGTTTTCAACATATGATCCATGAATAGTGTGAACAACAGTTGTGACAGGTTACAGCCTTGTCTTACCCCTGAAACTACCCTGAACCATGAGCTTAATTTGCCATCTGCTCTAACTGCTGCCTGACAGTCTACGTAAAGCTCTTTAATTGCCTGCAGAAGTTTGCCTCCTATACCATAATCTTGTAGAACTGACAGTAGCTTCCTCCTAGGGACACGGTCATAAGCCTTTTCTAGATCTATGAAACATAGATACAATTCCCTGTTCCACTCGTAGCACTTTTCCATTACCTGCCGTAAGCTAAAGATATAATCCTGACAGCCTCTAAGAGGCCTAAACCCACACTGATTTTTATCTAACTTGTTTTCAATTAATACTCTCACTCTCCTTTCAACAATACCTAAGAATATTTTGCCTACGACGCTAATTAAAGAGATACCTCGATAGTTGTTACAATCCTTTCTGTTTCCATGTTTGAAAATTGGCGTGTTTACCGCTTTCGCCCAGTCAGACGGAACCTGTCCCGATTCCCACGCCTTTTCAATTATCCAGTGTAACCATTTGATACCTGATATTCCACTGTATTTGACGAGTTCCGGCTTAATTTCATCCACCCCAGCTGCTTTATTGCACTGTAATCTACTGACCATTTTCTCCACTTCCTCAGATGAGATCCTGTTTCCATCGTCGTTCCTATCCCATTCTACCTGAAAAACTGACACATCATTGAACGTATCACCTACATTGAGCAATTCACCTACATTGAGCAATTCTTCAAAATATTCCCTCCATCTGCTCATCCACAGGATTGACTAGCAGCTTTTCTGACCTGTCCAAAACACTTGTTAATTCCTTCTTCCCTCCCTTTCGAAGGTTGCTAATTGTTCTCCAAAATGGTTTTCCCGCGGCTTGATCCAGAGTTTCTAGCTTATTTCCAAAGTCTTCCCATGATTTCTTCTTGGAATCTGCAATTATCCGTGTCCACAATAAATACAACTTCCTTCTTAATTGTTGGATATCTTTTTTGTGTATTTTTCGGAATAAATGACGTTATCCCTATTTTCCTACATGAATAGGCCTACTGACAAATATAAATTTTGCTTAACGAGTGTTTTGTAATTCACGCAGGACTCAGAAGCGAATTTTCCTCATTAATAAAGGTCCAATTCTATAAACACTTTATAAAAGATGTTGATCCTTTTCCGAATTTCTTAGATTTCATTATTTTATCTTGTTCATTTACCTAGCGATTGGTTTCTGTAAACAGTATGGAGGTTTTGAGCTTACTTATCATTAACAGTCTGTATTATTGAAGACTCTACCTTCGATGCAATTCAGAAAAAATGTTAACAAGGAATTACATACTTTTTACATAAAATAAATTTCACTTAGAGCTGTGTTTCTGTATTACAGAACACTTTCTATTAAGTCATGCAGTAATTCACACCGACAGCAGGATGACTTTCTATGCGTTAAGAAAACCGAAGAACAATAACTTCTTGATTGAAAAAATACGATGTAAAATCAGAATGTTGCCGACATACAACTGGCAGGTGCATTCCAAATGGGTTAAGACAATAAAGCACATCGAGGGATATGGGAAAGTGAACTAGCTCACAAATCACTAAAAGAGCGTCTCGATCATGACAACCGGTAGGCAACAGCAAAATACCTACACGTGTGGTGGAGAAGAAACTTCTAGAGGAGTTTAGGAACAAATGAGAGATTAAGTGGCAAAGTACACAAAACGGGGAAAGGGCTGAACTGTATTTTCCTACGATCCGTCAACGTTTAATAATTAAACTCCCAATATATTCGAATTTTACAGCAATGTTTACAGGTCATGGGAAACTGAAAGCCTATTATCAACGGTTAAAAATGAATGATGACGGAACGTGCACATGTAACAGAGATATCCAAACTACTGACCACGTGCTTTTCGACTGCATCTACTTACTGAAAGAGAGGGACAATCTCAGAAAAAATTACCTGACAAAGGACGAAGATGGCCCGTCATTAAATTTGATTTGGTACATAAATTCACTACAGACTCTTACAACTTCTGTAATTCAATAACATTTCCTGCTGTGTAAAATTCATTTGGTTTTTTAGGTAAAGCGATAGCCAAAATGTATTACTTTGTAAATCCCTCCATCTTATGTAGTACTGTGTTTATTTTTGCCAAAGTACCTGATGTAATGGCCTGAATATAAACTTTAAACATGTAATATTACTATGTAATATTCGAATAGCACTGCATTATACAATATAGCGGGCGCAGTAAGGAGGACACTATGCGATACATAAACTGCCAGAAAACATAGTGTCCCTGGAAAGATACATTCAGTTTTGGTCGTATGGTGGCGGATGCCCTTTGGGACATAGCTGATGTGCTGAGAATGGTTTCAACGTCGATCTCCAGCAGAAAGTGACTTTACTGACAGAGCGCCATCTGCGTGTACCATTCAATATAGAATGTTTATAGCCATCTGGCTCAGTGTAATATCACCGTGTTAATCAAACAGGCGCCATGATAGGAAAACACAGTTGGGGTTCCTACAGCCAAATGAACGAGTTTGAAAGGCCTTCGCAATGGTGGGAGGATAATTTCGGGAAACTACTATAAAAGTTGTAGGTGCAACTATGCTGGTTGTAATGGTCACATGAACACTCTCATACCTGTAGACGTTGTTTTGGTGTCTACCCACACTGACGTCCTCCAAAGGCTGAAGTAGCAGATCGTACGGGGTTTGTTTACATGAAGTGTCAACACGGACTGTTACCAAGAGGTTAGTAGCAGTGCGATTACGGACACTCACGCCGCGGCGGAGTGGCCGAGCGCATTGAGGCGCTATGCTCCGATGCGCGATGCCGTTCCCTGTCGGGGTTCGAATCCTCCCTCGGACATGGATGTTTGTGTTGTCTTTAGTATAAGTTAATTGATAACAGTTTGTAAGTTTAGAGACTGATGACCCAGCAGTTACCACAAGCTTAACAAACATTTGAACATTTTGAATTTGAACGGACACGTACACGTCTAACTCGTCTTCTACTCACGCCTCAGCATCGACGTGCATGGCTCAATTGGAGGATCACTTGGAAGATGGAATGGCGGACCATAGTCTTGAATGATAAAAGCAGTGGTGGTCATTTCCACGTTGGACGTAGACCTGGCACTTAGAGTGCTTTTGTCCCAGAAACACAGGCCCCGCCCCAAACCTTATAATCTGCGGTTTGGTAAACTACGACTATCGTTAATCTTTTGTGTTTTGTTGAGGGAATGCTGACCAGCGCTTGGTACGTATAGGATGTTGGAAACCCCTTTCGTTTGCAACTCTTGCAACATGAAGTTAATGTGTTGTTCTATCAGGCTAATGCTCACCCCATATTTGGATTGAAACTCAACGTTTACCGGCAATAAAGGTCTGTATAGTGGGCACTTTTCCTCGCTCGTACTCCGTCGAGCGCGCAGAGCTCTGTTGCGGCCCTTTCGCGTACGAATGCTCAGAGCGGGCACGATAGGAGCTCCGTCGCGTTAGTCGCGTGGGGCACACGCGGCCTCGCCTAGCACGCCAGCCACAGCTGCTAATTGCTACTCCTAGGTATTTGGTTGAATTGACGGCCTGTAGGTTTGACTGATTAATCGTGTAATTGAAATTTAAATCAAATGTTCAAATATTTGTATAGCTCATGGGACTTAACTACGGGGTCATCAGTCCCTAAACTTACAAACTACTTACGAACTAGCTAACACTAAGGACGGCACAAATATCCATGCCCGAGGGGGGATTCAAACCCCCGACCGTAGTGGCCGTGCAGACCGTGACTTGCGCGCCGCAGTCCCCTCGGCCACTGCGGCCGGCAATTAAAGTTTAACGGATTTCTTTTAGTCGCCATATGGATGACTTGACATATTTCATTTTTCACCATGCAGATATCTTATCAAAATCACTTTCCAGTAGCTTTTGGTCTTCTGGATGCTTTACTAACCGATAAATGACAGCATCATCCGCGAACAGTCTAAGATAGCTCTTCAGATTGCCTCCTAAACCCTTTATAAAAATAATGAATAGTAGGAGCCCTATAACACATCCGTATGGAACGCCAGATACCACTTCTGTTCTACTCGATGACTTACCGCCAGTTATAACGTACTATGTCCTTCATGATAGGAAATCACAAATCCAATTGCACAATTGTGGTTATATTCCATAAGCACGCAATTTGATTAGAAGACGCTTGTGAGGGGAAGTGCCAAAAGCCGTTCAGAAACCTAGAGATACGCAATCTATTTGACGTCCCTTATCGATAGCACTCATCACATCGTGTGAGTAAACAGCTACCCGTGTTCCAAAGGAACGATACTTTCTGAATCCTTGTTGACTATGAGATAGTATGTCGTTCTCTTCGAGGTAGTTCATAATATTTGAGGATTGTATATTTCCTAAACTCCTGCTGCAAACTGACGTCAATAACATAGTTCTGTAATCACTCCAACTGCCTTTCTTGAATATTGGAGTGACCTGTCCAACTTTAGCCGATTGAGCGGTTTCATATAATAGTTAGGTATGGAGCTATTGCATCAGCTTACTCTGAAACGAACCTAATTGGAACATTGTAAATATGTGGAATAATAATCCACAAGCCAACTTTATAGTAATGTGTTGAAATAAACCATAAAGTAATACAAAACATAAACCATTTCTTCTGTATAACAAATGTACAGGCTTGTACAAAGCTAAAAGTAACAATTTCAAGAATAAATCGAAGTTTGCAAAGAAGTAATATTGACAGTTTTTGGTGAAGATGAAGAGCTAGTGTTGAATCATATTATCAGATTTGGAGTTATACGGCATTTACTGTAAACTTCTACCTCTCCCAAAATATGAAATGTTTTACATTTTTGCTCACGATGTAGGATATTAAGGCAGTTTTCAATTGGATATAGTATATGCCTGTGTTTTTGTTAAATGGTGTCGGAGAGCACTATTGTTGCTACCATATGGGTGCTCATAAATGTTTGATGAGATTCATGTCGGGCAATCTGCGGTGGTCATATCAATCGATTTAACATCCTTCAATCCAGTAGCGAACAACTGAGGACCGTTGACACATCGCATTGTCGTCCATAGAAATTACATCACTGTCCGGGAACGTGAAGAACTTAAACGGCTACAAGTGGTCTCTTAAGTAGCCGAACATAATAATTTTCTGTGAATCATCGGTTCAATTTGAATGGAGGATCCATTCCATTCCATGAAAAAACAGCCGATACCTTTATAGATTAACCATCACCTAGCACAATGTCTTTTACATCTACACCAACATACTCCGCAATCTACCCAAGGATGCGTGGCGAAGGGTACTCAGTACGAATACCAGTTAGTTGTTTTCCTGTTTTACTCCCATATAGGACTCGGGAAAAAGGAATTCTTGAATGCGTCGGTAGGAGCCCTAATCTCTCTGATTTTGTCTTTTTGGTCTTTGCGTGAAATGTAGGTTTGTGGCAGTAGAATCGTTCTGCAGGCAGCCTCAAATTCCGACCATCCAGTTTTCTTCAACAGTGTTTCTCGAAAAGAACGTCGTTTTCCCTCTAACGACTACTATTTGAGTTACCGAAGCATTCCAGTAACACACGCGCATTGATGGAATCTACCAGTTACAAAGCTAGCCGCCCCACTCTGAACTGCCTCTATGTCCTCCTTTAATCCGATCTGGTGGAGATCCCAAACACTTGAACAATACTTAATACAGAGTCGTAAGAGCGTTTTATATACAGTATCCTTAAAGACGAATCGCACCTTCGCAGAATTCTGCCAATAAACCGAAGTCGACCATTCGCTTTCCCCACGACTGTCGTTATATGCTCGCTCCATTTCATATCGCTGTGCTGCGTTACGCCTAGGTATTTAATGGACGCGACTCTGTCAAGCAGCACACTACTAATGCTGTATTCTAACAACACGTGATTGTTCCTCCTGCTCATCTGCATCACCTAACATTTTCCTACATTTAGCGCTAGTTGCCATTCCTCATACCACCTAGAAATTCGGTCCATGTCATGCTGCATCCTACCACAGTTATACAATGACGACAACATCTTGTACACCACATCATCCTCAGCGAACAGCCATAGATTGCAACTAACTCTGTCCGTCAGATCATTTATACAGACAGAAAATAAAAGCGATCCTATTGCACTTGCCTGGGGAAATCCTGACGATAACCTAGCCTCTCACGAACACTCGCGATCGAGGACAACGTACTGTTTTGTATTAGTCAAGTAGTCTTCGAGCCACCCACTTACATGGGTACTTATTAACTGTTTGGATAAACAGTTTCGTTGCATCAGCACCACACTCTAACCCTACTATCAGCTCAAACTGAAATCAGTGCTCATCTGTCGATTCCACAGTTTTACCAACAGCCTAGGGTCCAACCTACATGGTCACGACACCAGAAGAGGCCCTGCAGGTGATGTGCTGTTAAGGCTCGCGTGAGAGTGGCCGTGAGTTCTAAGGTGTTTTGCTACGGAATGCGCGACTCCTCCCCGTGGGAGGTTCGAGTCCTCCCTCGGGTATGGGTGTCTGCGTTGTTGCCCTTAGCATAAGTTAGAGTAGTTCGTAAATCTGGGTGTCGTAGCTTTACGAACATTTCAATTTTGTTAGCAGAGGCACTTGATCTTCTGCTGAAGCAGCCCAATAAACCCTAACTCCTTTCGCACTGTCGTAATAGATATGTCCGTCGTACGACTAAGAACGGTAGCAATGGTAATACCACCGATAACAGTACTGCTTGGGCAGAATTACTAAACACACAGCTTTCCGAAATTCGTTCACCAAAGAAGAGAAAGTGAACACTCCAGAATTCAATCCAAAAACAGCGGCCAGCATGGGAAACTTAGAAGTAGATTTTCCTGGAGTAGTAAAACAACTTAAGTCACTAACCAAAAACAAATCTTCCGGGCCAAATAGTATACCAACTAGTTTCCTCTCAGAGTATGCTGATGCGATAGCTCCGTACTTAGCTATAATTTACAACCGATCTCTCAGAGAAAGATCCGTACCCAAAGACTGGAAAGATGCCCAAGTTACTCCAAAATTCAAGAAAGGCAATAGGAGTGATCCCCAAAATTACAGGCAAATCTCACTGACGTCGATTTGCAGAAGGATTTTGGAACATATACTTTCTTCGAAGATTATGAACTACCTCGAAATGAACGACCTATTAACCAATAGTCAACACGGATACAGAAAGTATCACTCTTGCGAAACACAGCTTGCCCTTTATTCACATCAAGTGATAAGTGCCATCGACAAGAGATCTCAAATCGATTCCATATTTCTGGATATCCGGAAGGCTTTTGACACGTACCTCACAAGCGGTTTCTAATGAAATTGCGTGCTTGTGGAATATCTCTCCAATTGTGCGATTAGATTCACACTTTCCTATCAGAAAAGACACAGTTCGTTTTAATTGACGGTAAGTCATCGAGTAAAACAGAAATGATATCTGGCTTTCCCCAGGGAAGCGTTATAGGTCCCCTACTCTTCCTTGTGTTTATAAACGATTTAAGAGACCATCTGAATAGCTCTGTCAGACTGTTCACGGTTGATGCTGTCGTTTATCGGTTAGTGAAGTCAAAAGAGGATCAAAAGCAACTGCAAAGCGATGTAGACAAAATTTCTACATCGTGCGAAAATTGGCAGTTGACACTAAATAAAGAAAAGTTTGAAGTAATGTACATGAAAACTAAAAGAAATCCGCTGAACTTCAATTACGCGATAAAGCAGTCAAACCTTAAGGTCATAAATTCTACCCAATTCCTAGGAGTTACAATTACGAACAACTTAGACTGGACAGAAAACATAGAAAATATTGTGGGGAAGGCGAATCGAAGAATTCGTTTCATTGGCAGAACGCTTCGAAGATGCACCAGCTCCACCAAAGAGACTGCCTACATCACACTTGTGCGTCCTCTCCTGGAGTACTGTTTCCCCTTGTGGGACCCTCACCAGGTGGGACTGACGGAAGATATTGAGAAGGTTCAGAGAAGATGTAGCAGTTCGTCGAGACCTTGTAACGTTTCTGCTATGTTGCAGACTCCTAAAAATCAGTTGCCAACATAGAAACACGAAATATCTGATACCTAAAGTAAAACTTCATTGCCGGACATGTGATATTTCACACTTTCGCCTTCAGATTGAAATTCTATTAACACTATTAGTAAAACGCTTTTAAGAAATACTACATTGATTTAAATATAACTTTGACTGATCTTTTACGTAATTTTCATTTTTTAATACTTTCGTAAATAATAGCTGCAAACACTAAAAATGCATTACACTTAGTTTCGGAAATTGCTGAACCTATATAGATGGTTGGTTGGTTTTATGTTTTAGGGGAACAAAACTGCGGAGGTCATCAGTCCCCCATTCCACCACAGGGCTAGAGGAGTGTGGAAACACTGAAAAGTCCGCCCAGAGTTAAAACTGTTACGGGAGGAAAACCCCACTCAATCAATAAAATGTAAACAAATTCGACAAAGGACAACAAGGCGGGAGACAACATGATAGGACACAATCGCACGGAAACAGCAAACAAGTGTGGAAATGAAATGACAAAGTCAAAGTTCGTGGTTGATCGACCATGAGAATAAAATAGGAAGGATCAGCCACGGGGCAACACAAGCTTCATATAGAGTTGTAAAAACCGCTGTTACGAATAAAACCTAAAACAGAATCAGCCATATTGGCATCGTTACATAAAACGTCAGATAAAATTGCAGGAAGATTAAAATCCCGCCGCAGGGCGGCTAAAAGACGACAGTCCATCAAAATGTGGGACACCGTCAAGGGAAAACCACAACGACAACGAGGCGGGTCCTCACCGCGCAGGAGATGGCCGTGGGTCAGCCAAGTATGGCCAATGCGGAGCCGGCACAGGACTACCGAGTCCCGGCGAGAGGCCCGCATTGAGGAGCGCCACGCAGCCGTAGTCTCCTTGACAACCCGAAGCTTGTTGGGCGTGCTCAGGTTGCGCCATTCAGCATCCCAAAGCTGATGTACCCGACGGCGCAACAAGGTACGGATATCTGAAGCTGGGAGACCGATCTCTAGGACAGAGGCATTAACCGCCTGTTTGGCAAGCCCATCGGCACGTTCGTTGCCTGGGATGCCAACGTGACCCGGAGACCAAAGGAACACCACTGATCTGCCAGACTGAACAAGGGCAAAAACAGCCACTCGGATGGCCATCACCAATGGCGAACGTGGATAACGCTGTTCCAGAGCACGTAAACTACTCAGGGAGTCACTACAAAGAAGGAAAGACTCACCTGAGCAGGAATGCATATGCTCGAGAGCACGGAAGATGGCCACCAGTTCTGCAGTAAGAACACTGCAGCCTTCTGGCAGAGACAGCTGCTCAACATGGTCACCATGTACGTAGGCAAGGCCAGTGCGGCCGTTTACCATCGAGCCGTCCGTATAAACAATGTCGTAGCCGGGGTGCTCAGCAACGACAGCAAGAAACTGGCGACGGAGAGCCTCAGGGGGAAGCGAGTACTTGCGCCCGTGGGCCAAGTCTAAACGAAGAAATGGCCGTGGCAGGCACCATGGAGGTGTGCGTGAATGGGCCCGAAATGGAGGTGGTAGAGGATAGGACTCAAGCTCCCCCAGGAGGGACTGCACGCGGCCGGCTATTGTGTGTCCTGACTTGGGGCGCTGGTTGGGGCGGTAGTTGGGATGTCCTTTGGAACTATAGACGCGGGCTGCATACGCTGTCAACAGTTGCTGGCGGCGGACCCGTAGCGGGGGGACCCCGGCCTCCGCTAGAAGACTGGCCACAGGGCTGGTTCGGAAGGCTCCCCTCGCAATTCGAACCCCACAGTGGTGAATAGGGTCCAATAGGCGCAACGCTGAAGGTGCTGCAGAGCCATAAGCGAGGCACCCATAATCTATACGCGATTGCACCAAGGCTGTATAGAGCCGCAGCAGGGTGGAGCGGTCAGCTCCCCATGCGGTATGGCCCAAACATCGAAGGGCGTTAAGATGTCGCCCGCACTCCCGTTTCAGAAAACGAACATGAGGGAGCCAGGTCAGTCGGGCATCAAAAATCAGGCCGAGGAATCGGTGGGTGTCCACAACAGGAAGCAGTTGGCCGTCAAGATAGAGTTCAGGGTGGGGGTGCACCGTCCGACGCCAACAAAAGTGCATTACACGTGTTTTGCCGGCGGAAAACTGGAAGCCATGATGCTGAGCCCACATGTGTGCCTGGCGGATGGCCGCCTGGAGTCGGCGTTCAGCAGCACTTGTTGTGGTGGAGCAGAAAGATATGCAAAAATCATCGGCGTACAGGGAAGGAGACACCAATGACCCAACAGCTGTAGCCAGGCCATTAATGGCCACCAAAAACAGTGAGACACTCAGCACAGACCCCATGTGGGACCCCATTTTCTTGGATGTGGGGCGAACTATGGGCAACACCGACTCGGACCCGAAACGTGCGGAGTCGGAGGAAATTTGCAATAAAGATGGGAAGTGACCCCCGAAGGCCACACTCATGCAGTGTAGCAAGGATGTGATGCCGCCATGTGGTATCGTAGGCCTTCTGAAGGTCAAAGAAAACCGCAATGAGGTGCTGACGACGGGAAAAAGCTGTTCGAACCGCTGACTCCAGGCACACCAGATTATCTGTCGTAGAACGACCCTGGCGATATCCACCCTGCGATGGCGCCAGAAGGCCCCGGGACTCGAGCACCCAAGTCAAGCGACGTGCGACCATGCGTTCGAGCAACTTGCATAGAACGTTGGTCAGGCAGATGGGACGATAACTATCAACCTCCAGTGGGTCCCTGCCAGGCTTCAGCACCGGTATGATGACGGCTTCCCGCCACTGGGACGGAAACTCGCCACTACCCCAAATGCGGTTGAATATCTCGAGGACATGGCGCTGAGAATCCCGCGAGAGGTGTTTCAGCATCTGTGCATGGACACGGTCGGGACCGGGAGCCGTATCTGGGCAATTGGCCAAGGCACTAAGCAGCTCACTTTCGGTAAATGGGGCGTTGTAGGACTCCCGACGGCGCGTCGCAAAGGAGAGGTACTGTCGCTCCACACGCTCCATGTGGGAGCGAAATGCTGCACTGTAGTTAGCAGATGCAGAGCACCTAGCGAAGTGATCAGCAAGATGTTCAGCGATCACACTCGGGTCTGTACACACAGCCCCATGGATAGAAAGACCCGGGACGCCAATAGAAGTCTGGTGGCCATAGAGGCGCCTGATCTTAGTCCACACCTGAGATGGAGAGACACGAGAACCTAAGGTCGAGACATACCTCTCCCAACATTATTGTTTGGCTCGTTTGATAAGTTGCCGAGCCTTGGCACGAAGTCGCTTGAAAGCGATGAGGTTGGCCACTGATGGGTGCCGTTTGTGACGCTGAAGAGCTCGCCTACGTTCTCTGATTGCGGCAGCGATTTCCGGCGACCACCAGGGCACGGACCTCTGCCGGGACGAACCAGAAGAAGACGGGATTGCAGACTGAGCTGCAGAGACAATGACGTCTGTTAAATTATCGACCACCACATCAATGTTAGTGTCCGGCAAAGATCGAACAGTGGCAGCAGTCGTAAACGCAACCCAGTCAGCTTTGTTAAGAGCCCAACGGGGCAAACGGCTAGGGCAATGACGCTGGGGCAGTGACAAAAAAATCGGAAAGTGGTCACTGCCACACAAGTCGTCATGCACTCTCCAATGAAGATATGGTACGAGGCCAGGGCTGCAAATAGAGAGGTCGATGGCCGAGTAGGTGCCGTGTGCCACACTGAAATGCGTGGGAGCACCTGTATTTAAAATACAAAGGTCGAGCTGGGAGACAAGATTTTCAACCTCCCTACCTCGGCCAGTAGTCATGTCGCCACCCCACAAAGGGGTATGGGCATTGAAATCGCCCATGATGAGGAAAGGTGGGGGGGAGCTGAGCAATCAGTGCAGCTAACACGTGGCAGGGGACTGCACCATCAGGTGGAAGATAAACACTGCAGGCGGTTATAGCTAGTGGCGTCCTAATCCGAACAGCCACTGCCTCCAAAGGTGTTTGAAGGGGCACAGCTTCACTGTAGGCAGAGTTGATGACATGAATGGAGACGCCACCAGATGCTCTGTCATATACAGGACGATTCGTGTAAAACCCACGATAGCCACGAAGGGCTGGGGTTCGCGTTGCCGGAAGCCAGGTTTCCTGGAGGGCAACGCACAGTACATGAGAAGAGCTTAAAAGTTGTTTCAGCTCTGTTAGGTGGGAAAAATAACCGCCGCAATTCCACAGGAGGAAAGTGCTGCCTAAGGACTGGGGAGGCATGAAAGTGATTAAGAGACGCGGTGCGCCTCAGTGTCACTTGCCGCCACCCGCTGAGGGTCTGTGGTGTCCATATCCATTGTGTCTAGGGTGTCTATAAGAGCGAGGTCCTCTTTAGATGCAAGGATTTCGACCTCATTGTCTGAGTCAGAACTGGTAGCGGACGGCATCGAGGAAGCCGCCTTTGCCGCCAGCTCTTTCTCCTGAGGGACATCCTTTTTTCTCGCCCGCTCCCGCTTGGGTTTGGGCTTCGGTGCTCGAGCGGGCTTCCCAGAAGTGGCGTCGGATGTCGACGCAGATGGGGAGGCCCGGCTACCAGCAGGTACCTGAACTTTGAGCCACTGGCTGACGTTTGGCTGTGACGAAACTGGCGTTTCGGAGACCTCAAGAGACCCTTTCCGTGCAGCAGTAGGTCTACTGACATCCAGGGTGTCAGACACAGCGGGAACTGCAGGAGGTGGTGGAAGGGGCTCGTCAGGCCCTTTCCCTGAAGGAAGAGCCGGAGAAGGAAGACATTTCTCCGGCAGAGGGACGGGGTTCAAAGACCCCGTTAAAGGGGGAGGCAAAAGCCTCGCAGAAGAAGGTGCGCCCCCTCGCGTCTGGGGAGCGGAAATTAACTGATGGCCCAAAGGGCCCACAGAAGGTGTGATAGGGGGTCGGGAAACCGCCCTCGATGGAGGTGATAATACTGTGGCAGCAGCATATGTAGTCATCATGGATACCGGGTGGAGTTTCTCATACTTGCGGCGGGCCTCAGAGTAAGTTACGCGATCGAGGGCCTTATATTCTATGATCTTGCGCTCCCTTTGGAAAGCGGGACAGTCCGGTGAGCAAGGCGAGTGATGGCCACTGCAGGTGGTGGTGTACAAGTTGCGTCGGGGTGTACGGGACGGCCACAGTCACAACAAATAGGGGCTGCGTCGCAATGGGGAGACATGTGTCCAAACCGCCAGCACTTGAAACAGCGCATGGGTGGAGGGATGTACGGTCGGACATCACATCTGTATACCATCACCTTGACCTTCTCGGGCAAGGTATCGCCGTCGAAGGCCAAGATGAAGGCCCCGGTTGCCACTCTATTGTCTTTTGGACCCCGAAAGACACGGCGGACGAAATGGACACTGCGTCGTTGCAGATTTTCGCGCAACTCCGCATCAGACTGCAGCAAGAGGTCACGGTGGAAAATGACTCCCTGCACCAGATTCAAAGTCTTATGTGCCGTTACAGACACTGGCACGTCGCCAAGCGTAGTGCACGTGAGCAAAGCACGAGACTGTGCAGGGGACTCTGCCTGTATAAGAATAGACCTGTCTCGCATCTTGGAAATTCCCGCAACCTCACCGAACTTGTCCTCTATATGTTCAACAAAGAACATGGGCTTGGTTGCCTGGAAGGATCCCCCATCTGACCTAGTACATACCAGAAATTTCGGGACATATGACTCATTAGGTCGATCCCCACGTTCCCGCCAAGAAGAAATCAGGGAAGGAAACGATGAGGGATAATAAGTAACTGCATTGAACTTTCCCCGCTTAGAGACACCTGTCTGACCAGGATTTTGGTGGCTGGATTTATTTCGCTTCATCGCGAATCATCCGCCCCGATGCCACCCACTCCGAACAGGGGCTCTCCTCATGGGCGCCACCCAGCCACAGCAACGTCACCTGGCAGGATGACCGTTGCCGGGCGTCCTGATGCTCCACGGTGACAAGCATCTACTCCTAGGCCTGCATGAGGAGCTTACAGCTCTGGCATCGGTAGAGCGATCCCTTCGTTGTCAGGGGGCTACAGCCAAGAGGGTACATAACGACCCCACCACAACGGACTGGCTACCGTGTTGGCTTTCTGGCGCTATGTGAACCATCATAATCGAGAGTGCTGAGATATCGGTGCACAATGGATGCGACTTGCATGAAAAAGAGATGGCATCCCCGATGGCAGAATAGAAGCTGCAGTCGCAAGTCCATTCCATGATGGGTGCGTAGGATGGCATGGCACGAGAATTACATGTAACACCACGTAAGGTGTCCTTCCCCAAATGGTTCGCTCTTCTGAAAAAATTTTGAAAAATGGAGGGTCAAACCCAAATAGGGGACCTCAGACGGAAAGCTGAAAAGTATGAAGACTCCTTTTAGTCGCCTCTTACGACAGGCAGGAATACCACGGGCCTATTCTTACCCCCGAACCCGTAGGGGGGCCTATATAGATACTAATTTGTATAAACACAACAATGCTACATGTTATAAACTACTGCACAACATGATTTCATATATACCTTTTGTTTAAATAAATTAGGGCAGACCATGTTTTATATATCATTAGATCCTAAATTAAATACTGATAATTGATCATGCACTAAAATTAATAATCCGTTTGGTACTAAGAAACTATCTTCGAAATTAACAAAACTACGACAACCATATACAAATCCGTATTAATAAATAATTTGACCGCAAACTGAAACACATTAAAATTCCATGTCACAATAATATTACACCTACACACTATTGGTAAAACAAATATGTGTGCACTTCGAAAACACAAATAATGTAAATAATTTAAGCACAGTAAACACTAGTCAAAAGGATGACGTTAAATTTGTGTTACAAATTAAATACAAATGTCATGAAACAAGTACATACATTGACATAAATAGTCAAAGCTTAAATGTAATGTTTTAATTTCTGTATTTTGGCATATTTAATGTAAAAGAATATTGTTTAATTGTGAATTACAAAACTTTGTCATCAATCTTATTACGCAGTCATGTAGAAAGATGTTGGAGAGAAACCATTGTTTGTTTAGTCGGATATAGAGTCTGCTTTAGGGTATTCGAGTGGCCAGAAACCTGTAAGCACCTGTGTTGGCTTGCTGCTGCCTTTTTTTTTTTTTTTATTGTGCAATGTTTAAGTGGAAATAAAATCGTTTCCATATCAACTGAGATAGTTTTAATTTATTAAAAGATCCTGTAAAATCAAATTCTTTAGTGAATGCCGAAGACAACTCACAACGCAATGGACTTCAGCCAGCATATAAGATAAGTTCAACTTCACCTACAGTGGAATGACTTCGTTATAGAATGTGAACTAATAAACATTTCCGTGATTCAGGAATATATTAGGGCTCAGTTTGAGTCATTCCGAAAAAAGGTGATGGACGTTATATGTGGTGCTGTGTGACCAGGATTTATTCAAAAGCGTATTCACTAATGTAAAATGTTAGAAGTGGTGACGTGATCAAAGGATTTTAATGAGTATTCGCTAATATAAAATGTGTTTCAGGATACAAGGAAAATAATGTATATGATGGATGTGCAGTAAAACCATCATAAAAGTGCAGAATTCGACTACAATACTATCCCAACCTACGATGTCAAAATTTAATGGAGGAAGATGGCAGTAATTTGAACTACTAGATTCCTGTATCGCCGCATCTTTGTGACCAGCTAAGTACTTTTTTTAGTAACTTTTGTAGTGACTGTTTGTGTGATAGGGGTTTTATGTGGACTGAAAACTTATTTTAAAATAGATACAGTAAGAAAGGAGGGAGATGATAGTACTCAAGTTTCGGACTTTGACAGTGGGGTAGAAGGTTCTGGTATCACGAGTTCTACACCGATTGCAAGAAATCAGCAGGTCCCATTTTCTAGTGATTTACAAGAGACTGGACAACAGATTAGTAATATGGCAGCAAACACAGAAATAGAAAATAAATCAATCTTGGAACTTTTATTAAAAATGGAAACCACGAACTCCAAACTTTCATTCCAAATGAAAACCGAACTTTCATTACAAATGGAAACTATGAAAACCGATCTTTTATTAGAACTGAAAACCGGGCTACCTGACCTGAAATCTCAAATAAATTCAATTAAATTTGAAATTTGTAAAACAAATGACGCAATGCCCGATTTAAAACAATGCATTGGAGGTCTAGAAACAAAGTTTAGTACTAGATTCGAAAGTGTAGAAAAAAGTGTTGTGGTAGCTGCTACTTCAGAAGTTTCACAGACGAGTGACAGTATTGAAAAAATAGATGACAGTTCAAGTTATGTAAATTCTCAGAGCCAGGATACTAGAACAGAGTTAACTGGAAAGATTCGCGATTTTGAACAATGTAATAGCAAACTTAATTATTCTGATTTGAAAGTAGAAACGGAATGTAACTGTGTTATAGATAACCTTGAGCTAGAAGTTGAAAGTGAATGTACAGTCACAGAATTACCACAGTGTGTAGACGAAATTCCAGAAAAATCACATGCTGAAACTTTGAGTATTCCTAGATGTAATAGTGTAATTAGTTTACCAGTAGTGAGGTTACCTGGTAGGCCTAAAAAGAAATTTCGTCCTATTTATTTTATGCCACAGGACAATGATTGTTTTTCATCTGATTTGAATGACACTTCAGAAATTATGTTGCTTAAGGAAAGTCTAAGGTGTAAAGTATGTTCTTGGGCAAACCAGACCCAATTAGTTGCATTTAATTTTGGACATAGTAGTAATGTACCACTACATTTTCTACCTGATGACAGACAAAATGAGATGCATCAGACTATGTACTGATGTAATACCTTAGGGGCATAATTACTCTTTAGTTATGAAACTGCTGACACCAGTTCAGGTCCCCAGTCGTGTGCTGTGTACTTCTATTGATCATTTTCACAGTGCAGAATAAATTCTATGCTTTAAGTTTTCCTTCAGTGTAAATATTTATGATTATTTGACAAAATGTTTTAATTACCACTGACAAATGAAAACAGCTGAGACATACCTTTTGATGTATACATTTTTGCTATATGCTTATTGAAACTTAAAATATGTGAGGCCTAAACTTTATTACCAGTTGGAATTTTTGAGAAAATATGAACAAAAAATGTGTAGGTGGATGTTAACCATCAGTTCAAAAGAACTTTATACCAAATAATAATACTGTACCTAATCTGAGATATTAGTTGGGGGTTTTCAATAAGAATTATTTTTACTTATGTCAATGTATAGGCCAATGGACTTAAGAGCTAAAAAGTAAATATATTGAAATACAGTTTGAACCGAATAGTGAATTCATGTTTACAGTTAATACAGTTACAATGAATAACAAATATTGAGAAGGATTTATGAATAAAAATACTATGTGAATTTAAGTACAGAAAAAGAAAATAGGTAGATGATGCGGGTTTATTTAATGTGTTTGACAGAAATTTTGGAGTCCTATGTTATGATGTTTAAAAACCACTAGCTAATGTGGAAGTCTTTGAGTAGTCATAAAAAGAAATGACAAATTAGGAAACATAGTAAGTGCTGTTCATGAGAAATTAAAGTTAGGTTAAGAATTGTCAGTAGAAGATACTGAACAAATAGTTATTAAGTTACTGAAATGGAAGTGGAAAATTCTTCATATATTGAAAATAAAGAATTAATATGGCATAAAGAAAATGAATATGAAAATAATGAATACTTAAATGAAAAATGTTGATGTAGGATTAAGATTGGTGTATTCTCTGAACAGATGCTTTACTTGAAGTCTAAGGTGTTAGAATTGCTTGATACTGCTGAGGAATCTCAAAATGATAGTGTGAAGTGTACTGAAAATTTTAGCTCCAAACCCTGATATAAATGTTAAGTCATCTACTAAAATGTTAGTTAAAGAATTAAGTGAAAGCAAATATGAAAGTATACCTTCTGTCAATGTCAACTTAAGTTGTGATTTTAGTAACATGAACATGAATAATTCTAATGAAGTTTAAAAAATCTATTAACTGAACCTGAAACGCAAAGTAATGTTTTACTATGTTAGTAGTCCATTTGTTAAGATCTGAGTTGAAGTTTTTCTACATGTATACATTGAGCCTCTTGAAGTTAACTGAAACCCTTAGCTGTATGCTTATAGATTTGTTTATCTACGATCCATAAAGTTGATCGGTCTCAGATAGCTTAATGCGTTTAAATTCTACCTACAGAAAAGTTAATTGATGTCTTGTGAAGTTTACCTTGCTCTTACTCTCAAATTTTGATACCTATTATGAATATGGCACATAGATAGTGTGTATACCGTATCTGCATGTAGAGATTGGCACATGATAGTTAATTTATTAACCTCATATGCAAAGTCAAAGGTATGTTGAAGTGTTCATTATTTGTTTATGGCTTAAAATGTCATTGTATATATGAAAATTCTTACCTCAGTTATGTACTGTGATTTTTCTATTAATCACGTCCACAGTGCATTACAATTCAAATTCTTTAATTCTTTTCACTCTTGTTAGTCATTTATTAGTATTTTTGTGTTTTGGTTGAATTTTGGGTTGTACTTTGATGTGTCAAGAGAGACTTGCTAACAATTAGTACAAAAGTGACTAAAAGCATGGGAGGACACATAGACCACACAAGTGTTGACCAATGTAAAACTCAATTTCTATCCTTGAGCTTACAGCTTAGTAGGAAAATATTTAATACTGGTGTAAGATGACCATATTATAGTATATTGTACATATGACTCAGCTTTGGCTGATGCAAGGTTTAATTTTCATTTTTATTCTTAAAGTTTACAATGAAACTATTGATGTTTTACAAGTTACATACTTAGAATGTTTATCATGCATACTTGCACATACTCATGATGTAAAGGTTAATGAACCATTACAGACTACCTATTGCTCATTATTATTAACATTAAACTTGTATAAATTTGTATTTTTTCATGTGGAACACCTATGTTTAGTTCATGACACACTTGTTGACTTGCTCATGCATGCAAGCTTTGTGTATCAATTTGTAGTTGATTACAGGGTGTTTAGTTTTGATATGGTACTGTATCTGAAAAATGAACAGGCAGACCATATGTAAATTTTGACTTTTGTGTAGTATATAATTATGAGATTTTACACTGTTAACGTATACATGTACAGACTTTCAGAACACTTAATATAGTTACTCATTTTCATCCATTTCTACTGTATGATTGTCACTCATTTTCAAACACTACTGGACAACATTGAATGTTGATTTTGAGTTATTGCGGGGTAGTAACTGTTCACCATTCAACAAATACAGGGTACTCTGGACTGTGTTGTGTTTGATTGGGGCAGTTTGTTCAAAGAAGAACAAAAACTATGTACTGTTATTTACTTCTGCGGAATTAAGGAGTCAAGTTGCCAGTTGCATCTTGTAACTCTTGGTAAGGTAGTTACCATTAATACAAACGTTCCGTTTAGAAGATTGTCAATGAAAACTAAATGGTGTATCGTAATACCTTACGGACACTAAGTTGTTAAACAAAATATAGGTAAACGCAACCAGAGTCTTTTTCTGCTTATGTAGCCGTTTGCGAGTCAGTTACCTGCCCTGGCGTGGATGTAATTTAATGGCAGCGTATTTTTCCGCCCTCTCTTGATTACTGCCTTGAGAGTGGGTGTAGTTTGGCAGTTTAAAAAACTTTTTCATTTTTCTTTAAATTCTTCCATGATTTGGGAAAAATTTGACACTTTGGTGGATCAGTTGAGAACTGACACTTATTACTTTAATTTCCATGCTTGTTTTGAGCTATGAGATTTACCATTGCCACTGCTAACTACTCGCAGGGGGGTTAGTTTTTGAATCTTTATTAATGCATATGTTTTTTCAATAAGTAAAATATTATGTAATACTATGATCTAATTTGTTTATACTCTTTACTACTGCTTATTCTGAATCTCTCAAACTGTATGAGAAATATTCAATACCCACAGTTTCAAAACCACGATTACATTTTATGGCTATAAAACCATTTTAACTATACCATAATTTTGAATGATAAATGTTTGATGTGCTCACTGAGAGCTTGTTTCTATCCATTGTTTTACTATTTAATTATGTCATTCTTTCACTTAGTAAATTGACTATAAATTTTGAAGTTATTACAATGTACAACACCTTTCTAGAGGAATTAGGAGCTTAGTTCTCACATAATGGCATTTACACACATGTACACATAGAAAAAAAGTTATTCAAACTAGTAAAATACTTTTTATATGAATTAATACCAAACATAACTGTTGACAATATGAATATCAATGCTCTTTGAAAAAAAAAAGTTGTAAAAGCTTGCTATTTCATTATTCAAACTAAAGTAAATGAGAGAGATTTCTCATTAATTTTCAGTAACATTTAAGGGTTAATTTGAACCCATAATTTTGTTTGTTTAAAATACCGTATTGAGAAAATTGATTACTCTTTCCAATAGCCTGATAACAGTATGCTTATTTACGTATGTAGTTAGGGAAAAATAGTATGTGGTTCTGAGAAAGATACAACCATGTTGTAGGAACCGTCTTGAATGCCTGTATCTACAGTCAGCTGAAGCTGCGAGCCTCTACATCACCAACAGCAGATTGCAGATACACCACTGTCGGCGCATCATGCAACATCAACAACCACCTGCATTCGCAAGACTACAATCAACATACAATTTTTTATTTTGCCTGAACTAATACAGACTCACTATGAACACTTAAATCACAACATATTGAAACGATAGTACACAGTGAACCTTACATTACATTTGAGGTACACTATGTAGGGGGGTGTGTAACGTTTCTGCTATGTTGCAGACTCCTAAAATCAGTTGCCAACATAGAAACACGAAATATCTGATACCTAAAGTAAAACTTCATTGCCGGACATGTGATATTTCACACTTTCGCCTTCAGATTGAAATTCTATTAACACTATTAGTAAAACGCTTTTAAGAAATACTACATTGATTTAAATATAACTTTGACTGATCTTTTACGTAATTTTCATTTTTTAATACTTTCGTAAATAATAGCTGCAAACACTAAAAATGCATTACACTTAGTTTCGGAAATTGCTGAACCTATATAGATACTAATTTGTATAAACACAACAATGCTACATGTTATAAACTATTGCACAACATGATTTCATATATACCTTTGTTTAAATAAATTGGGGCAGACCATGTTTTATATATCACTAGATCCTAAATTAAAAACTGATAATTGTTCATGCACTAAAATTAATAATCCGTTTGGTACTAAGAAACTATCTTCGAAATTAACAAAACTACGACAACCATATACAAATCCGTATTAATAAATAATTTGACCGCAAACTGAAACACATTAAAATTCCATGTCACAATAATATTACACCTACACACTACTGGCAAAACAAATATGTGTGCACTTCGAAAACACAAATAATGTAAATAATTTAAGCACAGTAAACACTAGTCAAAAGGATGACGTTAAATTTGTGTTACAAATTAAATACAAATGTCATGAAACAAGTACATACATTGACATAAATAGTCAAAGCTTAAATGTAATGTTTTAATTTCTGTATTTTGGCATATTTAATGTAAAAGAATATTGTTTAATTGTGAATTACAAAACTTTGTCATCAATCTTATTACGCAGTCATGTAGAAAGATGTTGGAGAGAAACCATTGTTTGTTTAGTCGGATATAGAGTCTGCTTTAGGGTATTCGAGTGGCCAGAAACCTGTAAGCACCTGTGTTGGCTTGCTGCTGCCTTTTTTTTTTATTGTGCAATGTTTAAGTGGAAATAAAATCGTTTCCATATCAACTGAGATAGTTTTAATTTATTAAAAGATCCTGTAAAATCAAATTCTTTAGTGAATGCCGAAGACAACTCACAACGCAATGGACTTCAGCCAGCATATAAGATAAGTTCAACTTCACCTACAGTGGAATGACTTCGTTATAGAATGTGAACTAATAAACATTTCCGTGATTCAGGAATATATTAGGGCTCAGTTTGAGTCATTCCGAAAAAGGTGATGGACGTTAGAACCTGTACTAGAAATCATAGGATAAAGTTCACTACCATAGACTCTCAGTTCACGTTAATAATAATAATAATAATATATATATATATATATATATATATATATATATATATATATATATATATATATATATTGTCCATAGTGTTCAGTGGTACAAATGTCTGAACTCCTACAATCTCTGTTCACTGTAACAATCGGGAGAAAATATTTTCTTTTTTTATTCCCAAGGTCGAATACACCGTTACCCTTGCTGAGTGGAGTAATATTTACTTAAGGTGTTGCTCGACTTAGGTGACAAAGTTTTCAGCCCTGAGTCGCCATCCCGATAGTGTTTCATTTCAGCGAACACACAGATATAAATCGCTGCGCCACCCAAACAAAAGTCAACGCATCTGACAAACAAAATCCAATAATCAGAACTCAGTTCAGTGGGCCTTTTTGGTTGCAGCGTGTATCCAAAAAAATTGTGACTAATCACTCGAACATAGTTCATTTAGTCGTTATCTTCAAAGAGTACGTAGGTGCTACAAAGATCGTAGCATCTATATCTATTCAGACAGCCAGGCAACCCTGAGATCACTGGCAGCACCTGCAACAAGGTCTAAAGTTGTTGCAGAATGTCACAGGGTTCTGGCGGAGCTAGGGGAAAGCAATAGAGTAAACCTATTGTGGGTCCCTGGCCACTCGGGGAAAAGTAGCAACGAACATGCCGAAAGATTAGGCAGGATTGGGGCAGAGACTCCATTTATTGAACCGGAACCTGTCCTGACAATCACCAAGGCAATGATCAAATTGGAGCTACGTAACTGGCTCAGAAGACAGCACGTAGAATATTGGACCAAAGTCTATCAACAAAAACATGGCAAGGTAATGCTGCCAAAGCCATGTTCCAAAAGAAGCTCTGCCAACCTGGGCCTGAACAGGAGAGAGATTAGACTCATGGTTGGATTGCTGACAGGCCATGGGACTTTCAAAAACACCTACATACAATGGGAATAACAGAAGTAAGAGTCTGCCTGTTGATCTTTAATAACAGCCTAGGAAAGAAAATGAATGTAGTCGTCAATAGGTAAGGTTTTACTTTAGTTACTACCCAAATGGAGTACCGTAATTACTTCAAATAGAATTTGAATAATAAGAATAGCTTTAATAAGAAAAGCTTTGTATTGGTCATGAAAGTAACTTTACATTTAATTGCTCTTCCTGCTCTTAGCCGGTGAATCATACTATTTCCACGCATTATTTTCAAATATGGACCATAAGCAGTATAGATCCAACTTCTCAATAATAAATATGAGTGGAACTCCGTCACACTCACGATACTTCGGACAACACGCAGCCTCCGACAGTATCTACCATCCACAGTGACTCCCAACTTCAAAAAATCAGACTATCTGCTATGTCCAAAAATTTTAATAAAATCAACTTACCACTGTATTATACAGTGGTAACTATTAAATTCCATTACGAATAGATCTTAATTATACACCTGGCTAAGAGAAGTTATTCTGCGGACCATCAAACTGATAACAAAAGAAATTCAACCATATGTATGAAATATAACTTTCATGACCAGATACTTCCTTGATTTACGAGTAAATTCTCGTAAAAATAAGACGAAGGATTATGTTCTATTACTGATTAATTAATTACTCGTGGAATAAAACCACATAAGATACCGCATAAATTACTAACTGGCGCATCCCAGTATGCAACAAGAATTCGATAAACATTAAACTACGGCACTTTACCCTTAATACATCATCTTAAGGTGGCTGCCTTTTCCGTTAAATCGCCGTTCGGCTCTCCAGAGTGCATCAGTTCATCAGGTAAATCACATTTAGATGGCTGATTTACATTTTCTTTATAATAATCGACATTACTTTGGTAGCAAAACCTTGACCTACGGACACATTCATTTTGTTTCTTAACATAGAGTTTCTTTTTAGTAACACGCTTCTATGCTCCGCGGGCGACCCGTTTATTCTTTGCTTCCACGCTGTTAGTATGTTCAGGGAAGCGCACGCCATTTTACAGTGGTTAAGTCCCGCTGCTCCAGTGCGTTCACTGAAAACATGCAACAATAAAAAAACAATTTTTTTTAAAGATAAGTTTACAAAATCATGCAACATCCCATTCAACCTCAGTTGACTGCGATAATTCTCAAAATCTCTAACAGAGTTGCTAACATACTCTAAAAACATTCGGTACGGCTACAAAGGGCAGCTCGTTTTGTTTTATCACGTTGTCGGGGGAAAGCGTCACGGAAATGTTGCACGAACTAGGGTGGAAATCATTAAAAGAAAGACTTTATTCATTGCGGCGTGATCTGTTTGCGAAGTTTCAATCACTGACTTTTACTTCTGAATGTGATAATTTTTGCTAGCACCCACCTACTTAGGGAGACATGATCATCCCAATAAAATAAGAGAATTAGAACTAAAACGGAACCATTTAGGTGTTCTTTCTTCCCGAGCTCTATTAGAGAATGGCATGGCAGAGAAAAGTTCTGAAAGTGGTTAATGAACAGTCTCCCAGGCACTTAAATGTGATTTGCAGAGTTTCTATGTAGATGTAGATGTTGTCGCATGCAGTGTTTTATGTCTATGCAAATGTGCCGCTGCTCTCCGTTATCAAGTACAGGACTTCGGCTATTGGTTTGATCGTGGTAAAAGGTAATGGTCTGAAATTTGGTATTCTAGAGAAACTTTTCACATGGTACACCTTGGAATTTGGAATTCCCTAACAATTTCCGAAATGGAATACCACATACGCCTATCTTCGTCTAGCGTTACGGTTTTCAATCCTGTTAGTTCATAATGTGTGGAGATAATCACGTCGAAAACTTATTCAGACGAATCACCGAGGCACAAATTACTGCTTTGACAAAGCAGCACCACTACCGCCGTTTGAATTTGTTCGTGTCGATACACCGCGTGTTTTGTTACTATAACGCGAGGACCATGTTTAGATGTAGTGATTGCTATTTTCCATTTTGTCTTCCGATAGAGGGAAGAATATAGGGTAAAATGATGTCTGTCCAGGGTAGATCCAAATTTAATACAATTTACAATTACAGTCGTCACTTCTCCCCTCGGACGATCTACCACGAAAAAACACTGTACGCTCCAGTATACTGCAGTGCTTTTACCCAGCTGTCGACGATTTGTATTTGTTAAGTTCCGTGCGCAGATACTGTCGCTCGTGGTTATAATACACGCGAAAAAAAGGCTAATAACATTCGGAAGTGCAGTTTGTTTTTGAGAGGCGTAATTTACAATCAATGTTCATCTTTACGTTATATTTGCTTCGTATTTAGTACTGTGTTAGATTAACAGAGATGATTTAAACCGTGATGCTTTATCTAACTAAACAGTTCCATAATTGTCTAACACATCAATCACACGAAAATTAAGTTCGGATTAAAATTGTCTCTGTTTATTTTCGTATTTAATATTTCACTCCTAGTGCGCCTACATTTAATGATAAAACGTTCGTATGGTCCGAGTTTCACACGTAAATGTCCGTTTATCTCATTCACCAAAGATATCAAACAATAAATTAAATTTAAACAAGGAAGTAAAGTATCATCAAATTTATATTCTGGAAAATTGTTTAGATGGAAAGTTTGAACAGTAACTTCCAAACACTTGTAGAGTCACTGTTAATACTGTGCAACATGATAAATATTCAATTTAATTATTCTGTCCGCACAGTCCCTAGGTTTCGCGGAATCGACGTAATAATTAACCTAGATGTCGAATGCTATCGAGCATCAATTATTTTCCATTCGCTTCTAATCGCGAATAAAGCTTTAATAAAATATAATAAATTGCCTCAGCTAACATGCACTTCTCAGTTAGCCAGAAATCATTTTTACATTTCAGAACTAGTGCACCATCCATGCTACTACTGCTTAATATTCTCTAAAGGCAAAGATAGTTAATTCCCCGCTACCTAACCTATAAAACTCCGTAATATAAATATCCCAGTTAGTAAAATCCAAATTTCTTGTATTAATATCCTCAAATTAATTACGATCGTAATATTACCTCACTGTATTGTCTTAAATTACCATTTGCTGTAACTGTAGAGATATTTGTTAAGATTTTTGTTACACCTGGATTGCTTGCGGGAGAATGTGTGATTGTTAATGTGCTAATCCTTTTATTCTAAGGAATTTTGTAACCGTGAGTTCCATACGTTTTCGGTACCAATTTAACTAAACAGTCTGCGACACGACGGACCCAGATTCACGGTCGGAGTCCAGTACCTTGAAGGGAAAATTTTATTAACCTTGAAGCATGACTACGGATATGATGTTTTTATTTAATTTTATTCTATTTATTTTATTTAACCTGGTATGGTTAGGGCCTTCAGGCCCTCTCTTACACCTAAACATGCGTTCTACATATTTTACGTCTTCAATATTACAGAAGTTATACTACATATAAATAAAATAAAATTTTCAAATAGTACAGGTAACAAAAGACATGAGAATACATTCGTGTTTGATAAATAACAAACATGTCAAGTATTGTGAAAGAAGTTTCGGGAGTGCAGCCCCATAAAGTTCACTGCTTCTAATATTTCGTCTGAGAAACGTTCAGCCATCTTCAGAGAGAGTCGAAGACTGACGCTCCAGCACGCGCTTCGTGCTTATAAACGCGCGGGCCGCGCTACTATGCATGCGGCCACATATACAACAAGGCGCCAAAGACGTTACTCGGCGGCAAGGGAGTACACATGTGTGTAAATTCTGTCTGTGGCTGCATGGTCGATTACTGCGGAGAAATCGATGTGTTAGGATCTGTGCTGTGGCGGCGGCTTTGTAAATTTATTAAATCGGCAGTGGCAGAGCACTGTATTGATACTGGACACTCCACTATGTACGAACGTCAAAATTTTAGCCTCCACCTTCATCTTTCTGGGACTCGGTGCTGAAAGAAGCAATAGAAATTTGCTTGGGAACGAATTTAATTAACAGAGACAGCGGATTCAGTTTAGATAAATCTTGGAATCCGACACTTTCATAAATAAATTTACAAAGACGCCACCACAGCACAGATCCTATCACATCGATTTCTCCGCAGAAATCTACCATGCAACCACAGACATAATTTACACACATGAGTACTTCCTTGTCGCCGAGTAACGTCTTTGGCGCCTTGTATTTGTGGCCGCATGCGCAGTAGCGCGGCCCGCGCGTTTATAAGTACGAAACGCGTTCTGGAGCGTCAGTCTTCGACTCTCTCTGAAAATGGCTGAAAGTTTCTCAGACGAAATATTAGAAGAAGTAAACTTTATGCGGCTGCACGCCCAAAACTTCCTTAACATGTCAAGTATTACACTACGGAATCGTTTTCATTATGGCTGCTAGCAGCAATGAGCATGAAAGATGGAGTGGAAGAGGGAAAGAAAGGTGAGTGTAATAATACACAAATTAGGCGAAATAAGGTGGCGTGATTTATGACGAAAGAAAGAGGAAGAAAATAGATATAAATTTGGCTGTATACGTGAGTTTTGGGGAGAGTTTTAAGAGGATGATATAAAGAAGTGTTTCAACTTTTTATGAAACGTGGCAGAAGACTGAATCGTGCGGAGGGAGCAGGGCAGCTTGTTCCAGGGGCGAACAGCAGACACAGCGAAGGAGTTTGCAAATGTTTTCGTTTTATGAACGGGCATAGCTAGGATACTAATTAAGTGGGATCTTGTGTTAATATTATGATGGTACGAAATATGTTTAAATTCTGAGGTGAGGCACCGAGGTGCACGCTCACTGAGTAGTCGATGGAGAAGGCACAGCGTGTGGTAGTCCCTAGTTTGTCTGGCTGTAGTCACCACATATTCAAATGTTTGTAAATCTATGGGACGTAACTACTCTTGTCACCAGTCCCTAGGCTTACGTACTACTTAAACTAACTTATGCTAAGGACTGCAAATACACTCATGCTCGAGGGAGGACTCGAACCTCCAACGGCGAGCAGCAGCGCGCTCCGCAGCAAGGCGCCTAGGAACCCTCGTCCACTCCACTGCGGCTCGTATCCTCCCTAGCTGGTGTATGAAGCACTAATATGGTCATGTCGACGAATGTTGCATATTTACCGTACACTTGAATTTATTGTTAACTCTCAACGCCAAGTATTTTCGCTACTTTTACGAACTGTTTATTGAAAATTTTAATCTTGCTTTGTTTTTTTTTCGAATGGCACTTGTGATTTTAATAAATTGTATTTTGCTATGAACAGATGTAGAATCTCTTTAAATTATTTACTTGAAAAAAAATACTTTTTTCTTACTTTCCTTGAAACCTGGGGATGGCAATGTTAATGGCGCTCCTCCCCCACCCCAAACTAGTCTTTTGTAGTTCGCGAATTAACTAATTCGGAAGAGCGCTCCCTTCGGCGAACTACGCGAACTAATTACCAGTTCCCTCGCCTCTTAGTTCGTTCGCTCCTTTTCCGAAGACTGACGGGGAACAGCGAGAGGACGCTAGAGCGCGCAGAATCACGTGATTCCCATCTGCCAGTTACCTTCATTTCGAGCTGAGTCAGTTATTCATAAAAATGTATTTTTATTCACCAAAATAAACGCATTTAGCATATTTTGAAGGTAATGATTCTTCAATTACCTAATAAATAAAGCCATTTTGAAAATGAAATACTACGAGTACTCTGTATATAAAGCAGATGAATACCATTATATCACCCGTTTGTTTAAATAATTGGTTTATTTGCCTGCCCAATAATAAGGGTTATAGCACACGCTTGAGCAACACTGATCATTATAAATAAAAGCTAACATAACAAAAGTACAGTAGTGGTAGCAAAAGCCAAAAAGCGCTACGTGTAACGATCTGTCTCGGGAATGGGAGCTGACGAACTAAAAAGAGCGACCTACTTTGCGACGGAGCTGCGAACTAAAATATGCTCTACCGGTTGCGAACTATTATGCAAAACGTACCTCGCTCCTTAGTTCTTTGGATCCTTTTCCGAAGACCGACGGACAATAACGAGAGGGTGCGCACCAGGCTTAAAAATTACGTGCTAGCCTTCTGCTGATGAGTGCCATTTCGAAGTGAGCGTCTGACAGCTAGAGTTACATAGTACAAAAATGTTCAAATGTTTGTTAAGCTTAAGTGACTTACCTGTGGGGCCATCAGTCCCTAAACTTACAAACTATTTATGAACTAAAGACGCACGAGGGGTGGGGGGGGGGGTTCGAACACCCGACGGAGAACGGCCTCGCGCATCGGAGCATAGCGCCTCAATGCGCTCGGCCGGTCCGCCCCGGCTACATAAGTTCAGTGCTAAAATATTTCTGTTTTAAAGTATTCTGCAGTCCGCAGTCTCTGACTAATGATTTCCATGAAGCCAAGATATAAAGATAACTTTAAAGTTAAACGCAAAAAATTATCCACATACTGTTTCTCTTGGTCTGCGTGACATCGTTAGCGGCCCACGCAGCAAGCGCGTGAAGCAGCTAGGTGGGGGAACTTCTCCCTCCACCTGCATGCGCAGACCACGCCGCTCAGCCGTCACTGGAGCCGTCAATGGAGCGAACTAATTCGCGGCAGAGCTGCGAACTGAACTAAGCGCTGCCGGTCGCGAACTATTATGCGCAAGACTATTCCAAACCACTTCCCCTTACTTCGTGGCATTAGCGATCTCTCAGAGATGTGCAGTTCTACCAACAAAGTCAGATGATCAACGAGAAGGTGCGGCAAAATTCCAGAAAGGAACCGTCTGTGTTTCAACGTGCACATGACCACAAAATTAATGAAGAAAGCACTTTTTATGTTGATTCAGTGCAGACTGCCCTGATTTATTGAGTAGTCGTAAAAGATCCTAGCCCGGATGAACCAAAGTCGAGCTACATTCTTTGTCAGTGGCATGTGGTTTAGAATATCAATAAAGTTCCTGCTGTCGATAAATTGAACGTCCCACCACAAATTTGGGAAGATAGCAGAAGCAACTGCAAGAAATGGACATCATGTGTCCAGTGCCTCACAAAAGAAGATATTTACAGGAACAACAATGCGACACGGTTCCACTGAGCGAAAAACACCGAAACAGGACCAAAAGTGATTTGAGGAATGTAGTGTCGCCCGATGAGTTCAAAAGCTGATGCTTTTTAAAGTATGTAATGCGTCGAGGGGATCATATAACAGACCATACATACTGGAACCTTTCTGCAAAAGAACTTTCCAGTACCAAGCCCATTTTACGAAAACTGACGTTTTTCCTTTCCATTTTAACGTGGCGTAGACACGATAAGCCAAAACGGTCAATGCATTAATTTCAGTCTTATCTAAATTTTCCGCTTTATGTTAAACATTAATTGTGTCCTTTGTATTACAATCGCAGAAAGTTAACTGTTCCATAACTTTCAATTTATATTTTTCAACTGTAGATAGTACATACTCGCACTGTTCATTTTTCACAAGAATGAAATTGCTACAAAATGTTCAAATGTTTGTGAAGCTTTATGGGACTTAACTGCGGGATCATAACTCCCTAAACCTACAAACTACTTATGAAATATCTTATATTAAAGACAGCACAAACATTCATGCCCGAAAGGGGATTCGAACCCCTCAAGCTCTCGGCCGCGGTAAATTGCTACAAAAGAAAGCCTAGTTGCAAAAATCATACCTCTGTGGCCTTGATTTAAATCGTGTAATATTGTGTGATTTGTCAGTTGACTCTTCGCAGGACAAACCAATGATTCCTGATAAATTTATCAACCATTTTTTCACGACAAAAACGTAATAAGTCTTGGAGAGTTAGTACGAGGGGTGTTCAAATGAAAATGTACGAAAGGCCTTAACAATCAAACTGGTTGCAATTTCAATACGCCACTTTGGGATAACGTAGTGTGACATCTAGGGATGCTAAGCATGCGCCGTCACCTTACCCTCAGCAGAAAAGGTTTTAGCCACCGACTGTTTAGACGTACGGGGTCCGATACGCATCGAATTCCTCAAGTACGGAAATACCTTTGACTGGAGCACCTGTATATAGACGGGCATGCGCATCCGCCACTTTTGTTCCTTCGGTTCGAAGCGCGATTATAGAATATTCAAGTCGGTACGCTTTCAGCATGGTGGATTGTGCAGCTCCGAATTGTTCTAATCGTTCAGAAAATGGTTTTCGTGTTTTTTCGTTTGCAATGAATCCTGAAAGGCGTAAAATATGGTTAATAAACTGTCGTCGTGACAAGGTCTTAAAAACTGCGATGTGGGTTAATTCATTTGCAGTTATGCACAATTTCTACACGTTGTAAATGATAGGTTTCGTTACGTGTCCTTTTCTGCGAAGGTACCGAAGCTACGAACTACTGTTACAGACTTTTATTTATATATACATTGGCGGTAACAAACAGTATCAACGTTTAGACAATAACAATAGTAATTACTTTTAAATGATGCACACTGTTTTTTACTATTTTACTGGCTCATATGGCTCGTAACGATGTTTGAACCTACTGCGATGATAATTTTAGTTAACTTACTGCATCGGCGATGTTGTTTCCTAATGTTTTCAACAAAATGTTCTCTTTACGGGGATAATTCATTTACTGGCCGCACAAGGGTACAGACAAGAATTTCGTAAACATGAATAACTATTTTCTTTCATTCTAGCTGTTAGAGTTTTAAAAGAGCATTAAAGGTCGTTGCCAACATCAGCACCCTACGCCGCCGAAGTCGCAAGTAAAATTGACCAATTTTATCACAGACAGAATTTTATTAAAGCCCTGATAGCTGTAAAGTTCCATTATCTGAAAAGTGTTTTGAAACTATAACTTGTGAAAATCCTTTACGTTCGTCTTGGATGACAATCGATACATTTGCTTGATTTTTGCGCAGAGAATGTATTAAACTAAACTAAAGCGTAGATTTTATAGTGCATCTGGTATCCCGTAAAATTTAGCGGTAAAAGTTACTCGCAATACACACCCAGGTGGGCAAATACCATAAAATATATTTAACGATTTATCGAACCATATTATTATAATTTATTACGAAGAGATAAATTTGTAATCCAAATATATATTTTCTTTTTGGTATGTGTATTAGAAATGAAGCAAGCGACATTTAAAAGTGATAACAAGCGAAAAAAATTCAGTTTTTTAAAACCTCACGCTTTCGCCGCTAGAAATAAAAATGGCAGCGGGAGCTGCCGCTACAGCAGAAATTGATGCGCATGCCCGTCTATATACAGGTGCCCTACCTTTGACAGTGACGTGTACTGTGAGACACTCAGTGGTCTACGCCAGTCCATCAAGAGCTGCTCACGGAGTGATTCTGCTCCATGATGGCGCGCGTCTCCAGGGTCACACAAAGTGTACTGGCCACGTTCAAGTGGGAGCGGCTGAACCGTCCGCCCTACAGCCCGGACTTGTCGTCTGTGACTTCACCGGTTTGATCCCCTAAAAAAAAATCTCAAAAAGAAGCGCTTCAACTTGGACGGCGAACAGAAGGACACACCAGAGGACTGTCACAGCCATAGGAATTCTGGGAACAGGGAAACCTTTACCTCGTTACACAGTGGGATACTTGTGCTCAGGTCTCTGGTGATTTCTTTTGAATAAAGATTTCAATTATATCCACAGTGACATTTCACACCTTTTCATTCGTACACTGCTCGAGATGGTTGTTTAGTTTTGGAGCTATTTCAATTTTTCAAATGCTACGTAACATTTCTGCTAGAAAGATTAAATCTTGTTAAGTTCCGGATATATATGACCTTGCGGATAACATCGGAAGTTCAATGAGGCTTTTTGCGGATGATGCTGCAGTATATAGAGAGGTTGTAACAATGGAGTATTGTATTGAAATGCAGGAGGATCTGCATCGAATTGACGCATGGTGCAGGGAATGGCAATTGAATCTCAATGTAGACAAGTGTAATGTGCTGCGAATACATAGAAAGAAACATCCTGTAACATTTAGCTACACTATAGCAGGTCAGCAACTGGAAGCAGTTAATTCCATAAATTATGGAGCAACTTTATAAAATAAGTCGTCTGTAAAGCAGATGCCAGACTTAAATTCTTTGAAAGAATTCCAAGGAAATGCAGTCCGCAAAAAAAAAAGGAAGTAGGTTACAGTATACTTGTTCGTCCACTGTTTGAATACTACTGAGAGGTGTGGGATCCGTACCAGGTAGGGTTGATAGAGGAAGTAGATCCAACGTAGAGCAGCGCGCGTCGTTACAGGATCATTTGGTAATCGTGAAAGCGTTAGGGAGATGATCGATAAACTCCAGTGGAAGACTTTGCAGGAGAGACGCTGTGTCGCTCGGTATGGGCTTTTGTCCAAGTTTCGAGAACATACCTTTACCGAGGAGTCTAGCAGTATATTTCTCCCTCCTTCGTATATCTCCCGAAGAGATCATGAGGATAAAATCAGAGAGATTAGAGCCCACACAGAGGCACACTGGCTTTATATGCGAGACATGACTTCTGTTACTTTACTTGACACAGATTTCCGCCGATGTCGATGCTGAAAATCACCGTGACGGCTCTGACTATACAGGGCTACCTAAACTAACTTACACTAAAGATGACACAGGACTCGAGCCTCCGTCGGGAACGGCCGCCCAGTACGTGGCATTACACCCTAGGCCACGCGACCATTTCGCGCGGCTGCGACAAGTGGGCGTGGGAGGCAAAGGAGTCGCCGTAGTATCACTATGAAGTCGAGGCACAATTTTGGTAGTATGTTCGAGGACGAAACATATTTCAACAGAGAAGCCAGAAATTAATTATGGGAACTGGGTGTTACGAAGTACTTCCTTTAGATTGTGTGATCTGGGAATTGAATTTAAATATTCTTGTAATAATTATGGAGCAGTTACAATTAATATAGTTGTAACAGATTTTTTCCCACTAATGAAACAATAGAAAGAATTGATTGAGACACAGGGTGTTACTGTTACCAGTCACTTAGTTTTGTTATAGTCACAACGCGTTTCGAACGTTTAAATTCCCATCATCAGGTGGAATGACATTAAGCAGAGTACATGTGGGTTATGTTGATCTCTTGCACTGTCTACAACAGAAAATTTAAAACTGTTTAAAACTGTTAACATAAAGGTAAATGTAAACAATAAAAATATCATACCTCCAGTGGCCACAGGTCGCTTGTATTGTCATAACCTCACTTACATGTAACAAATCACAACCACAATTTCTGTTTATTTCTAACAGGAGCAAAGAATTTACACTAAAGACATGATGTGCCAAAGATGACTCTAACACTATGCTTTAAATGATGACAAAACTAAAGACAAGTATACAATATACAAAATAAATTAATATATACATACATACACACAATTTGGGCTTAATATAGGATTAACATTCTATACAGAGATTGACATTCAGTCAGTAAGAGTATATATATATATATATATAGACGATGAACGCTAATGCTTATGAGCTGAGGTCAAATATACAGTGCACATTATGATTGAGATATATATAATTTAGCGTACAGCACATATTAAAATGAATATACATACCGTTTTAAATATACATAGACTTTATGGGCTATTTTATCTTTATTTGAGGAGTTGTAAAAGTTACATTCTGATATAGTGTTTTGTATTTTCTCTTGTAGATAGTGCAATAGGTCAACATAACCTATATGTACTCTGATTAATTTCATTCCACCTGATGATGGGGGTTTAAACCCTCGAAACGCATTGTGAATGAAACTAACTGGTAATAGTAACACCCTGTGTTTCAATCAATTTCAAATAACAGTCACGGTAAAGCCTTACCAAGATGTTTTCATTCAAAGTAATTGAAAGAATACCTTTTGGACATGCATTTTCCACTTTTCGTAACGTAAGAAGTAATCCAATAAATTTTCGCAAATTCAGTTTCGCCGACTAATATTTCGGCCGCGTATCGTCCGGCCATCTTCAGAGCGAGTACAAGACTGCGGACAAGACGGCAGGCGCGGCCTTACACGTCCAATCGCGGCGGTGCAGGTGTTGGGCGGCGCCAAAGAGGTACGCTTAGCACGCGAGCCCCCGCGGCGAAAGGAATCACGTATTCGATTCTCTTATCGATCTATGTTCTGCGGTGGCTACACCGAGACGACTTCTAATTTCGTTATTCCATGTCCATGAATCCAGGCCTTGTCCAATTTAAAGTCATTAGATCTGTTTGTTAAATTGTCTGCTAATCTAATTTATACTGCTTCCTTGAAAAGCAAAGAGGGAAAAGCTGAACTATTGAAGGAATATATAGAGGGCCTACACAAAGGAAATAAACTTGAAGGCAGTATTCTAGAAATGGAAGACAAAGTGCAGGAAGTTGAGATAGGAGATATGATACTGCGAGAAGAATTTGATAGAGCGCTGAAGGACTTCAGTCGAAACAAGGCCCCTGGAGTAGATGATATTCCGTCTGAACTGCTGATATCGTTAGGAGAGCCTGTAGTGAAAAAAAAAAAAAAAAAAAAAAAAACCACTTCAAGAAGAATATCGTAATTCCAATTTCAATGAAAGCAAGTGCGGACAAGTGTGAAAATTACAGAACTATCAGTTTAATAAATCATGGTTGAAAAATACTAACACGAATTATTTACAGACGAATGGAAAAACTTGTGGAATCCGACCTCGGGGAAGATCAGTTTGGATTTAGGAGAAATGTAGGAACACGGGAGGCAATACTCACATTACGACTTACCTTGTGAGGTAGGCTAAGTAAAGGGAAACCTACGTTTTTTAGCTTTTGTCGATTTGGAGAAAGCTTTTGACAATGTCGACTGGAATACACTCTTCCAAATTCTGAAGGTAGCAGGGGTAAAATATAGGGAGCGAAGAGTTATAATCAACCTATACAAAAACCAGACAGCGGTTATTAGAGTCGAATGGCAAGAAAGGGACGCAGAAGTTGGGAAGGGAGTAAGACAGGATTGTAGCCTTTCCCCAATGTTTTTCAATCTGTACATGGAGCAGGCAGTGAAAGAATGGAAGCAGAAATTTGGAGAGGGCATTAAAGTGCAGAGAGAAGAAATACAAATATTGCGGTTCGCCGATGACATAGAAATTCCGTCAGAAACCGCAAAGAATCTGGAAGAGCAATTGAATGGAATGGACAGTGTCTTGAAAGGAAGATATAAGATGAATAGTAGCAAAAGTAAAACTAAGGTAATGGAATGTAATGTCAGAAAATCAGGCGATGTTGAAGGAATTAGATTGGGTAATGAGACAATAAAAGTATTAGATGAAATTTGTTATTTGGGTAGAAAGATAACTTCTGATGGCCGAAGTAAAGAAGATATAAAATGGAGAATGGCTATGGGAAGAAAACCGTTCCTAAAGAAGCGAAACTTGTTAAAATCCAATACTAATTTAATTGTTAGGAACTCCTTTCTGAAATCATTTGTCTGGAGTGTAGCATTGTATGAGAGTAAAACGTGGACGATAAGGAGTTCAGATAAAAAGATGATAGAAACTTTTGAAATGTGATGCTACAGGGGAATGATGAAAATTAGATGGGTAGATCACGTAACTAATGAGGAGATGATAACTGAATCGGGGAGAAAAAGGGTATGTGGCATATCATGACTAAGAGAAGGGATAGATTGGTTGGAAACATTCTGAGACCAAAGAATTGTCAACTTAGCATTAGAAGGAAGTGTGTGTGGTACAAATCATAGAGGGAGACCCAGGGATGAATACAGTAATCAGATTCAAAAGGATGTAGGTTGCCGAACGTAGAAGAGACTTGCACAGGACAGGGTAGCGTGGAGAGCTGGATCAAACCAGGCTGAGGACTGAAGATCACAACAACAACCTTGAAAATTGAATGACAAAATGAAGAGATGGTTGTTAAAATATTCATATCACTTTAATTTATTGAATTACCTGAATTTAAACGATGTTCTGCCAAAGCTGACTTGTCTAGCTGTAGTAAGTGGGTATATCGTCGGTGTTAAATACATCCCCCGTAGACAGTGCGTGTTGTCTGTCCTGTAGATGAACTTTCAAAATTTTCGCATGGAATCTAATACGCACCTGACTTGTGAAGCAACAAACGATCTCTAACAGATTCGAGTAAGGCTGCATTTTTATAGGTGGCGGAAGATCACCTTGATGATTTTAAAGAATGCCACATAAGGGCGAGGTCGCTCTCGATATAAAGGTATCTTCTCCTTCCAGGTCAGGTTATTTACATTCTCGGATTCAAAATGAATGCTCCGCGAATTTGTTTTGTTGCAGATAATATCCTGTCTGTGACCCGTATTGGCAGTGCCGCCTCGATGAATCATATATAGCCGTGCTTGTCACCTCGTCGGCGATCTTGCATTCGCTTTGAGAATGTCCGGACGATACGCGGCCGAAATATTAGTCGATGAAATATTTCAGTGACAAGGACATTTAAAATAGGTTTTTATAGCTCTAACGGATGAAGTACAAAAATTTAGTTTGCAGAGTCTGATCGACATCCGTGGACGAAATGTTCAGGTAGAAACAGATTTCAATTTGAAAAGTCTTTAAGCCAACCAACTGTGCAATCTACACATGTAAAAGTTGGTCCGATTTGGAAAATATGTTTAAGCAAAAAAATTATTGTTTCATTGAACTAATCCACTGTATATTGGCTTAAAGATATGTTTAGATGTGCATAAGAAGCGCGATAATGTAAAAAATCACATTTGATACGTAATATGGTTTATATGACTTGTTGTGAAAGTAAAAATAAAGTTACGTTCTAAATAAAAGATTTTATTAAACCATATGCCTGTACTGGCTCCTTTTTTTAAATTTGGGACACAATCGAAATGTTTACCCTGATGACCTGAGATTAGAGTTTAACTTCCCGTCGACAGCGTGATCATTACAGACAGAGTAATCAGTCAGTCCAGTGCCAGCTGCCACCAGTGCCACATCGTAAACAGCGCTAAGTATCTGAATTTAATTTGTGTCAAATTTAATTTGCCAGTCTAGTTCATTTTCGTTAGTACTCTGTTTTAAAAGGTTTATTCCCGCGTACTTGCAGATTTCGTTTGTACTACTGTTTTAATAGTTTATTCTATCGTATTTGATAAATACCGTTGTGTTTAGTCTTCGTCTTTGACCGGTGTATTTCAAAACAAGTCAGAGACCGTTACTAAAGTTCGTTATCATGCGGTCCAGTGCCAGGTGCCACCAGTTCCGCAGCGTTAACAGCGGTAAACTGCCGGACTCAGTTTTGTTGATTTGACAGTGTAGTTACCACTGACCACAGTTCAGTCAGCAGCCAGCCGCCTTCATTACAGTATTAGGCTTCTTTAAAGTTGTTAATTGCAGTTAATTGTATCGATAGGATGGATAGGATGTGTGCGGACGCAGGAGGAGTTGGCCGCGGTTCGCGAACAGCTGAGCGTGCTGTTGTCTACGGTCAGCCGTCTTCAGGCTGCTGTCTCGGTGTGCAGCGATGGTGGGGAGTCTGGTGCGTCTAGTGGGACACCTCAGGTGTCTCACGCTTCGCTCTCTGTCCCTGCTACCGAGGCACCTTCAGGTGTACCGGACGTCGTCGAGCCGCCTTCTCCGCAAGGGGAGTGGCGGGTTGTACGGCGTTCGCGTCGCTCGAGGCGGAAGGCCAATGTGGAGGCTGGACATTCGTCCGCGCCCGTTCGTCCTGTGAGTGAAAGTGTGGCCACTCCTTCAGCAGCGTCCGAGCAGGTGCACGCGGGGAGGGGATTATTGGTTATTGGGAGCTCCAATGTTAGGAGCGTGATGGAGCCCCTTAGGCAGATAGCGTCCAGATCTGGAAGGAATTCCAACGTGCACTCGGTGTGTCTGCCGGGGGGCCTCATCCGAGATGTGGAGGCGGCCTTGCCGGCGGCTATCGAGGGTGCGGGGTGCAGTCGACTGCAAGTCGTGGCTCACGTCGGCACCAATGACACTTGTCGCTTGGGTTCTGAGGACATCCGCAGGTCCTACGAGCGGCTGGCGGAATTGGTGAAGGCTGCTGCCTTCGCACGCGGGGTGCAAGCAGAGCTGTCGATTTGCAGCATTGTTCCCAGGGTTGATCGGGGTCCTTTGGTTTGGAGCCGAGTGGAGGGTCTGAACCAGAGGCTTCGCCGACTCTGTGACAGTCATGGCTGCCGATTTCTGGATCTGCGTTATCGGGTGTGGAATTGTAGGGTGCCCTTATATAGATCAGGGGTGCACTACACTAAGGAAGCGGCTACTCGGGTAGCAGAGTACTTGTGGAGTGCACGTGGAGTTTTTTTAGGCTAGGCGTTAACTCTGATGAGTACTCGCCTGTCAGCATTCAAACAGCGAATTCAGGCCACGTTCGGAACAAAAATTCGAACATAAAAATATTAGCCGCGAACTTACAGAGTGTTAGAAACAAAGTTTCCGAATTTGCAGCGCTGCATGGAAGTTATTGCGCTCAGATAGTTTTAGGCACCGAAAGCTGGCTAAATGATGATGTGGCAAGTTCAGAAATATTTAGCGAAGCGTGGAATGTATATCGGAAAGATAGATCTGTTACAACTGGAGGAGGAGTGTTCATCGCTGTGGACAAAGATATTGTTTCTACTGAGATCGAGGTTGAAAGTAACTGTGAAGTTATCTGGGCACGTATAACAGGTCTAAAAGAAGTAAAGTTAATAGTTGGGTGTTTTTACCGGCCCCCCAGTGCTGCTGTAGCAGTTTTAGAATCATTCAAGGAAAGTCTACACCAGGTAGTGCATAAGTATCCGGGCCACGTAATATTAGTCGGAGGTGACTTCAACCTTAAGAGTATAGATTGGGACCTCGCTACTTACACTTCAGGCGGTACAGACAAGCAGTCTTGCGAGCTACTTTTGGACACATTATCCGAAAACTGTCTTGAGCAGTTAAACCGGCAACCCACGCGCAATTGAAATATTCTAGACCTTATAGCCACAAACAGGCCTGACCTTATTAACGATATCTGTATAGAGACAGGAATTAGTGATCATGATATCGTCATAGCGTCGATGGTGACCAAAGTTCATAAACCAGTCAAGAAGGCTAGGAGCTTGTTTTTGTTGGGAAGAGCCGACAAGCAAATGTTACGTTCGCACTTAGAAAATGAATGGGCATCGTTTAATTCTGGGACTATGGATGTAGAGGAATTGTGAACTAAATTTAAGTGCATTGTTAATAAAGAGTTAGAGATATATGTGCCAGTAAAGACGATTAAGGATGGAAAAGATCCACCGTGGTATAATAATAATGTTAGAAAGCTGCTGAGAAAGCAAAGGCTGTTGCACTCTCGATTCAAAAAAGAACACGCAAATGATGACAGGCAAAAGTTAGTAGAGATTCGTGCGTCTATAAAAAGATCGATGCGTGAAGAATACAATAATTATCACAGCCATACCTTAGCAAAAGATCTTTCCGAGAACCCGAAAAAAATCTGGTCGTATGTAAAATCGATAAGCGGGTCAAAGCCCACTGTCCAGTCACTAGTTGATCATTCCGGGGCAGTAATAGAAGAAAGCAAACGGAAAGCTGACGTTCTAAATTTAACCTTTAAGAAAACTTTCACGCAGGAGGAACGCACAAAAATACCATCATTTGATCAACGTACTAATTCCGAAATGGGGGACATAGCAATAGGTATTTCCGGTGTAGAGAAGCAGCTGAGAGAGCTAAATACGAAAAAGTCTGCTGGTCCGGATGGAATACCAGTTCGGTTTTACAAAGACTATTCTGCAGCATTGGCCCCCTACTTGCATTTATAGCGAATCTTTAATTCAGCGCAAAGTTCCTAGTGATTGGAAAAAGGCGCAGGTGACTCCCGTGTATAAGAAAGGAAAGAGAACTGACCCATACAATTACAGGCCAATATCGTTGACATCGGTTTCATGTAGAATTTTGGAGCATATTCTCAGTTCGAATATAGTAAATTTCCTTGAAACAGAAAGCTTCTTTCCATGAATCAGCACGGGTTTAGGAAACATCGTTCATGTGAAACTCAGCTTGCCCTTTTCTCACATGACATCTTGCGAGCCATGGACGAAGGGCAACAGGCGGATTGTGTTTTTCTTGACTTCAAAAAGGCGTTCGACGCGGTGCCACACTACAGACTGCTAACGAAGATACGAGCTTATGGAATAGGTTCACAGATTTGTGACTGGCTGGAAGACTTCCTAAGTAATAGAACGCAGTACGTTGTTCTCGACGGCGAGTGTTCATCAGAGACGAGTGTATCGTCAGGCGTGCCCCAGGGGAGTGTGATAGGACCGCTATTATTTTCTATCTATATAAATGATCTGTTGGACAGAGTAAGTTGTAATTTGCGGCTGTTTGCTGATGATGCTGTGGTGTACGGGAGGGTGTCGTCTGTAACTGACTGTAATAGCATACAGGTTGACTTAGACAAAATTTCTAGTTGGTGCGAAGAATGTAAGGTGAGTAGAAAAAACAATCCTATAATGTTCGAATACTGCATTAGTAGTGAGCTTCTTGATGCGGTCGCGTCGTTCAAATATCTAGGCGTAACATTGCAGAGCGATATGAAATGGAACGAGCATGTAAGGACAGTTGTGAGTAAGGCAGACAGCCGACTTCGGTTTATTGGGAGAATTTTGGGAGGATGTACTTCACCTTTAAAGGAGACCGCGTGTATAAAACGCTTGTACGACCACGTCTCAAGTATTGCTCAAGTATTTGGGACCCGCAGCAGTTCGATTTTAAGAAACAATCCCATAAACTTAGAATTAGTAGTATGATGCTTGGTAGAGTCGCATCAATTAAATATTCAGGCGCAACGCTACTCGGCGTTATGAAGGACATATAAGGACAGTCGTGGGGAATGGTCGACTTTGGTTTGTTGGGAGAATTTTGGTTACATACGATTCGTCTGTAAAGGAGGCCGCATATAAAACGCTTGTACGGCCCCGTCTTGAGTATTTCCACCAGATCAGTTATAGATAGACGTGCAAGCAATTCAGAGGCGGGAGGCGAGGTTTGTTACTGGTAGGGTCTATCAATGCGCAACTAATATGCTTCGAAATCTCGAATGGGAGTCGCTGGAGGGAAAACGACGTTCTTTTCGAAAAACACTGGTGAAGAAATTTAGAGGACCAGAATTTGAGGCCGACTGTAGAACCATTCTACTGCCGCCAACCTACAATTTGCGCGAAGACCACAAAGATGAGATCAGAGAGATAGGGCCTCACACAGATGCATACAAGTATTCGTTTTTCGCTCGGTCTATATAGGACTGGAAGAGGAAAGCACAGCTACGAGTGGTACTGGGGACCCTCCGAGCCGGCCGCGGTGACCGAGGGGACTGAGGCCCTTGAGTCACGGTTTGCACGGCCACAACGGTCGGGGATTCGAATCCCCCCACTGGCATGGATATTTGTGCCGTCCTAGTTCGTAAGTAGTTGTTCATAAGTAGTTTGTAAGTTTAGGGACTGATGATCCCGTAGTTAAGTCCCATAAGCTGTACAAACATTTGAACGTTTGAACATTTTGCACCCTCCGCGACGCACTTTTGGATGGATTGCGGAGTATGTATATAGCTGTAGAATCGAGATCGCCATAGAGTACTGTCCGGTCCTCTCTAGCGCCGCATTAAACCGCGCGGCTAGCCCAGTGGGTATACGTCCTATGTATTTGGGGGTGTTTGTTCAAATGTTTGTAGCTGATGGGACTTAACTACGGGGTCATCAGTCCCTAAACTACTTATGAACTAGCTAATACTAAGGACGGCACAAATATCTATGCCCGAGGGGGATTCGAACCCCCGACCGTAGTGGCCGTGCAGACCGTGACTGGAGCGCCTCAGCTCCTCGGCCACTGCGGCCGGCCGTTTTGGTATGTGTTTGTTTATACACTCCTGGAAAATGAAAAAAGAACAGCATGATTTCGTCGACCAAACAAAGGGAGATTTTATTGACACATTCTGGAGGATGTATACAACAGACGATGTCACAGACAGAGTAATACGTACGTGAGTACAGTCACTAGAGCGTGCTCAATGTCGACGTTAGTACTGTGCATACCCACATTTTTCCAACGATGCAAGCTGCTATTCTCCCAAGGATACGATCGTAGAGGTGCCAAATGTAGTCTCGCGGAATGGCCTGCCATGCACTTTCCACCTCATGCCTAATCTGGGCTATATTTCATGTCGGTCGTGCAACTCGCGGTAGACGACATTTCATCCGGTCTCTAACATGCTGAACGGGGAAAAGATCTGGGGATCGTGCTGGGCAGGGTACTTGACGTACACCTGGAAGAGCTCGTCGGGTGGTCCGGGATACACGTGGACGTGCATTGTCCTGTTAGAAGAGCATATCGCCTTTTTAGTGCATCAACGGTAGGAAGAGGAGTTGAATGAATTGTTTCAGTGTACTGTGCTTTTCAATGATCCCTCGACGATCACCAAAGGAAAACGGCCAATGTAGGATATGTGTCCTCACACCACGATGGACGATCAGGCGTGCCGTTAGGGCGTCTTCCGTTCCTACATCTTTCAGCCCGCCTCCAGTGGTGTCGCAATAGGCGCTTGTGGATGCACGAATGGAGACGTGTGGTTTTCAGTGATGAGAGTCGCTTCTGCCTCGGTGCCAGTGATGGTCTTACTTGTGGTTGGCGTCGTGCGGGTGAGCGCCGGGATCTGAGGTGCATACGACTGAGGCACATGGGCCTGAGTATATATGGTACTAATGTCGAAACTGCGCACTCTCTGGTGACTGTACTCACGTGCGTGTGGCTCTGTTGGTGTGATGGTGTGTTCTATACATCCTCAAGAATGTGTCAATAAAATTTCTCTCTGGTGCGTTGACGAAGTCTTGGTGTTCTGTTATCATTTTCCAGGCGTGTATGTCAGACTTCGATATTGAATGATTGGCCTCTACACTTAAATATCTACTTTTCTTTGTGGAACAAGCAGCTAAAAACGTTGGGAACCGCTGCGTTGCAGGATACAATAATCAATAAGTGGCTCCAGCTAAACATATCGTAACTGAAGACATTTACCTACCCTCTTCCTACAGGTAGTGTTGGAAGGCATTAGCGTGTAGTCCACTGGGACCGACACCTTGAAGAGCACGTTGGGTGGTACGGGGTACGTGTGAACGTGCATTGTCCTGTTGGAAGAGCATATCGCCTTTTTGGTGCATGAACGGTAGCAAGACGAGTTGAATGAATGGTTTCAGTGTACTGAGCTGTTTAATGATCTCTCGACAACCACCAAAGTAAAACGGCCAATGTAGGATATAGGTCCTCACACCATGATGAACGATCAAGCGTGCCGTTAGGGCGTCTTCCACTCATGCCCCATCATCGTTCAGCCAGCCTCCAGTGGTGTCGCGATAGGAGCTTATGGATGCACGAATGGAGACGTATCGTGTTCAGTGATGAGGTTCGTTCCTGCCTCGGCACCAGTGATGGTAATCCGTGTGTTTGGCGTCGTGCAGAGGAGCGCCAGAATCTAAGGTGCATACGACTGAGGCACACGGGCCCGATACCCGGCATCATTGCGTGGGGAAACATATCCTACACAAGCCACTCTTCTCTGGTGATCGTTGAGGGAACATTGAACAGTGCACGGTACCCTGAAACCCTAATTCAACCTGTCATGTTACCGTCCATGCACCAACAAGGAGATAGGCTTTTCCTGCAAGGCAATGCACGTCTACACGTATCCTGTGCCACCCAACGTACTCTTCAAGGTGTACATTAACTACCTTGGTCAGCACGAACCTAAGATGTATCCCCCATTGTGCATGGGGGATACAAGATGAAAATTAAGCGTTTCCTGACACATGTCCACATAACATATTTTCTTTCCTTGTGTGTGAGGAATGTTTCCTGAGAGTTTCGCCGTACCTTGTTGTAACACCCTGTATAAGGTACTAATGTTGAAACTACGCAATCTCTGGTGACTGTACCCTCGTGCGTGTGGCTCTTTTTGTGTGATGGTGTGTTCTATACATCCTCAAGAATGTGTCAATAAAATTTCCCTCTGGTTCGTTGACGAAGTCTTAGTGTTCTGTCATCACTTTCCAGGAGGACTTCGATAGTGAATCCTGGGTCTCCTGGGCCTCTACACTTATATATGTACTTTTCTTTGTGGACCAAGCACCTAAAAATTTTGGGAACCGCTGCGTTGCAGAATACATTAATCAATAAGTGGCTCCAGCTAAAGATATCGTAACTGAAGACTTTCGCCAACCCTCTTCCTCCACTTGTTGAGGCCGGCTTGAAGCCTACAGGTGGTGTTGGAAGGCGTGTAGTCCACTGAGACCGACATTTTTATTTTTTTTTATTTTTTGCCCAGAGAGCTGATTCGGCGTTGGTCCGCAGGCGATCGATGTTGGGGAGAGCGGAGCGGAGCAGATGCTCGCCGGTGTCCCTGCTCGGCTGACATTGACCGGCCTGTTGCGCGCGTCGGGACTCTCCGGGACCTGTTGTGGCGCCGTGACGTCACGGGGTGCGCGCGCCGCCGCCTGTTGCGATAGGCTGGCGCGCCGCGCCGCCCCACCGCCGCCCCCGCCGGCGCCGCCTCCGCCTCCGCCGGCCGGCCGCCGCGTCCGCACTCGGCCGTCGTCGCGCCATGGGAGTGGTGCGAGGGGTCGCTGCCGCCGCACACGTCGACGCCGAGCTCCCGACTCCGCACTCCACAGGTGAGGGGGGCCGCCGCAGCCGCCAAGCCGCGCGCGCCACTCTGCGGAGCGTGTGTTCCTCCACACCTGCTGCCTGTTACTCATTTATAACTGGTCTCTGAATGCAAACATTTCAACACACTAAGCGTTACTGTTACTATTTATTTTTCTGTTTTTGTCACTAGCACTATTTAGAAGCTGGTAACTAGTTTCGGACTTGTTCGTCCATTTTCAAACTAGTTACCAGCTTCTAAACAGTGCAACTGTGACGAAAAAAGAAAAATAAATGGTTTTCATTACGTATCCAGTTGCTGATCCTGCCCCATCTTCACGATGAATTTGCACCAGAGTTACTGTTACCATTCACTGTTTGTTTATTTTACGAAATACAAGATATTTTTCAGTCCAAAATTTTTATAATGCTTGCCACCAGTTTCGGTTTAAGCCACCGTCGTGGCTCTTTTTTTTTTTTTTTTTTTTTTTTTTTTTTTTTTTTTTTTTTTTTTTTTTTTTTTTTTTTTTAGGACAATCACATATACACTTCGTCTATGTGAAGTATCACACTGCACATTCCGATATGAAATTTTTAAACTGTAATGTCAAAATTGTAAAAGAACTGTGCTCAATCCATACACAAAACATTAATTAGGTATTTTATTTTTTCATTCATTTCTTTACTTATAACCACAGCTTTGACGAACCCTAGTATTGTGTTGTGTATAAATTGAGTTACATCTACGTATAATTTTGAAATTATGGTTTAAATCATTCACATCCAAAGGAGTGCAGTGATATTTCACACAGACATGTGAAAAATTTCTGATAGTATTTGCTACTATCATAAAAATCTTGTAAAAGTCATTAGTAGAGACTTTAATTGTAAGAAAACCCTTGAATTGATTCAACAGATGACTGTATCCCTCATACTAAACCAAAATTGTTGCATAATCCAAGTGATTTACTGATGACATAGGCTATAGTTGTGAAATGTTTGTGTAAAGTAATAGTTTGTTTCTGATGCGATGATTTGTTTGCTTTCTAAAGTGCTTTATGTGAGAGATCCTGTGAAGATGTGGCGCATTTCTTTTTACTTGACATACATTAAAGCCACATTTTTTATACCTCACCTGTTGCAGATGTTCAGTGGTCTCGAAGATCTTGTAGCTCGCCTGCCATTTTCACATTACAAAATTATGTTATGACGACGGGTTCTTGGGTTTTCAGAAAACTACATTTGTGACACTTTCATTTTTAAGTATGTTTATTTATCCATTCCTGATAAAGTACAAAAGTGATGCAAGAGTAAGACTGGTTCACAACACACTTCCATACTAACTAAGATCTTACTCCACTAAGACTGCCATAAGACTCAATAATTAGGTCAATCATATATCGTACGTTTTGTCTGTCTGAAATACCACAGCACGCCTTTTGATATGAATGATTTAAACCATATATATACTATGTTTCTTTCCTTTCTTCTTTTATTCTTTTTTATTTATTTTTAACAATTTATTTAATTTTTTATTTTTTACTTTTTTTCCGGTAAGGCGACGGTTTAAAACAGTAACTGGTCGCAAGTAAAATAACAGTTTTCGACAGCAATTAATGCGGTCGAAGATTGACAAACGAAAATGTATGATCTACTTTTTATTTGATTTTATTCTTACAGTCCGTTTCACCGGCCGCAGTGGCCGAGCGGTCTGCGGCGCGCCAGTCACAGTCTGCACGGCCGCTACGGTCGGTGGTTCGAATGCCCCCTCGGGCATGGATGTTTGTGTCGTCTATAGTGTAAGGTAGTTCATAAGTAGTTCAGGGAGTGATGACCCCGCAGTTAAGTCCCTTAAGCTTAACAAACATTTGAACATACTTCCAGACCGAGTGGTTTGAGGCGCTTATGTATATGATGGTCAATCTCAGCAGTTCAAATGCTACAGTCCGTTTCAAAGGTTGAAACTTGCATCAGCTGATTTATGTTATTATTATTAATCATATGCAAATGGGACTTAACTGCTTCGTTGTTAGTCCCTAGGTTTACAAACTACTTGTACTAAGTTAAACTAACCTAAGGACAACACACATACACACACATGCCCGAAGAAGGACTCGAGCCTCAGACGGCGAACGGCCGTGCGCACAGCAACACGGCGTCTCAGTGCGCACGGCTATTCCGCCGTGGCACTCACATATTAACTGTCACAATTGTGTACAAAGATAATGATACATAAGTGAGGGTTAATGACCGAGACGGGAACGTTTGACCATCGCAGACAATGTCACAGATTACGCAAAAGACGTAACACACAACATACACATGCCACATTGACACACATAGAAAAAGCCCTTATGATGCAGGTTAAACATCTGAAACGCGTCTTGTTAGTAAAATAAACAGTGAATAGTAATGTAACATGTGGTGTTTTATTTAGCAGTTGTTCTTTGTTGATTTTTGCCTTTTGTCTTTTTTTCTTTTTTATGTTCGTTTTTTCTGTAAGTAATGAAATCATTCGTTCGGAGCTTTTCACAGCAATTGGCGACAATGTTGAATTTTATATGGCACTTACTCTAGTCGATGCGATCGATAAAACTAATCGTTTGATGTGTTTAATTACTAATTTTATTAGTGCTCGTGTTGACCATTTACTGGCAAAGGCCAAGAGATTCGTATCGTATTGAAGTAAAGACGTCGCATGAACGCAGCGAATGATCCTTCTTTTTTGGAACGTGTGGTGTAATGTATTAGATTAAGTGAAGTGTCGTTCATACACTGAGATGTTTCCCAGAGATTAACAGGGAAACAATGCTTTTCTAATACCGTTCCTGCTTCGTTAATTCTTAAGTTAGAATGTGTGTTAAATTGACTAGCTTGATGAATGCATTCGTTGAGGTTATTATTAAGAATTCTCACAAACGTCGGTAACAAATGCACATTAAATAGCGCTAGACTGCAAAATGCGCGAAAAAAATTAAAATTAGTGAAATGAGCATATGTTGGCATCACAATCAGCTGGAAACCTACACTTGAAAATGAATAACTGCCCCTTGATATACATCCAACGATAAACATTATCCATAAGCAGAACTTTTACTTTTCATCCAGAAATAAAATCATTGTTGGACCTGTTAAGTCGGACTTTTTACTTGTTGTTTGTTTCACAGGAAACATTCTGTTCTGTTAAAAATACAGTAACTACACAATTGGGTTCATAAAAATAATTAAATATGTAACAAATATCCAAAAAGAACGGAAATCAGTACTGTGACTTCTTATAATTTTTATTTCGCTTTTTTTAGTTTACAATATAAAATAAAACAGAACGAAAAGTGACATTGTTTCCAAATAAAACCGTGATTTGTGAAGAGTCTATCAACATAATTTCAGCTGTAAAAAATAGAGTATCATACATAGTTTTAAATTCCGAATGCTATAAAAAGCTCTTTCGGACCATGACAAGTAGAAACGATTTCTTTGGCATATTTGATTCGTGACACTACAAATCAATCATACATCTACGAATTATAAACTGAAAAACATACAAGAATAAGTAATCTAAAAATTGCTAGTTCCGTTCGTGAAGGTGTGTTCTTAGTTACTTCCGTGATTAATGACACAACGGAACATTCAGGAAAGTTGCATATTAGTAGTAGTTGTCTGACAACAAATCTTTTAAAACACAGTATGATCAAGAGTGTTTTTCTGCTAAACTACTACTGATCTGCTCGTTTCACTGTTTACGTACACTACAAGGCCTTCAATATCTCAAGATGAAAGCGATATATTTGAGTATGTTCTAAGGTAAACGACAGAAATCAAGTAAACTGAATTTTAACCCCAGTATAATATTTGGGATATTCAGTGCAACGTTTCCAGAGCTGACGTTGGCACTGTCTTATTCACCTCAGAATACGATTACCTGCACATCGTGATTTCGAGTGCATTTAAGTAGAAACGGTACGTTCTTCATAAGTTGTAATTAGTTCTCAAAGTTTTAAGACTGCAAAATTTTTAACCGAGACCTATCAATATCATCATAATAAGCGATTTTTTTTTGTCAAACAAAATCTTGTCAATGGCGGCGAGGATGTTTTTCGCTGCTAATGATTCTTTGTATTCTTTGGTGGCGCGTATATTAAAAGCACTTCCATTGTTATTATCTCTAATCTTTTCAGGTATGGTCTCGTTACATTTTTCTGCTACTGCGTATGAACGAGGTAACTTGTCTTTATACTTATCTTCGTCTGCCTATGACAAATAAATACTGTTAATAGAAGTGCTTTAATCCTTATAAATTCTTATCAAATATAATTTGCGTATTTTATTTTATTTATTAATAATAATAATGATATTTCATTTCATGTACCTCCGAACAACTTTAAAAGCGTTGTGCTAAGTTAATTAGCTTTGTAGCCAATGATCCACATGTTTCATTATGTCATGTTCTGTATTTGTCATCAGAGAAGTGGACCGCGACAGTACGCATCACGTAGAGCGTTGAGCTGCCTCACAGCTTAAAGCGAACATCTTGTCCAACAGCAGTCCGCTCGTTTTTATATTTTTCTTCATGAAGAAACACCAACTTTATGCCGCCAATTGTGAACCATATTATGTTTCACTTCATACTTTCGTTCAAACGCATCATTGGGGAAAATTGTAACAGCAGGTCACAAACATTAATGAAAGTTATTATCACACGCTATCACTGCCTTAAATTACACTTTAGGAAATAAGTTCAGTTCTCTTCATCCATAGTTATAGAAACACTCCCTTAGCTAATAAAACTAAAGACTACCTCTTGCTTCACTACTTTATTCAGCTTAAAACAATACACGAAATAATCGCAACTGCAACTGGGAAGAAGGAATCTGTGTTAGTCTACCTGAAAGAACGTTGGCTGTTGGTTTGTGTTTTTAATATGGCGTCATGAAAAATTAATCGTTAAGCCATTGTTTACTGTGAAGCTTCAAATCTAGATGTAAGGTGCTGGATGTAATCAAGTACTGTATTTCAGTTTAGACCATTGTTGTAGCCAATATTTGTTTCATTCCAGGTAAGTATTGTGTAGGATATAGTAAATAGCACTATTTAATGATACTGGAACATAAATGTAAAATAACTGATACATTCTTTTTGCTTGCAGTATTAACCCTTTCATTCCCAGTGTTTTTCCTGGACAACAACGTATTAATAGCTGATTTATACCGTATTTTGTGTATCAGTCATTTCTGAGGCATTAATTTATCCGTCTTGATGGTTGTGTTACGTTGCTGTCTGTATGTGGCCGTGAGTGTGAGCCTGAGTGTGCTTCATGTTATTTTATTTCAGCAGTGAATTGCTTTGTCTTTGGTGCTGTGGCGAAGATAATGTTATCATTATTGATCTGGCAATGTTATCTAAAAAAAAGTTCCAAGTAACAAAATACATGTGTACAAACGTCTGTGTTGCACGTGAAGTACATGAAATAAAAATGAATAGTTCGATCAAAAAATTGTAAAATATATGTTGATGTTTAGTGCACTGTTTTAATAAGGAAACACTGAATTTTAATTTTTCCAAATATGAATTCATAATCTGTGAATGAAAGTGTTAAGGATAGTCTTATGAAGTATGAAACATCTTTAAACAATTCATTTCTGAAGTTCGGTAGAAAATAGATTACATCCAGAACACATTTTTTAGCTTTGAACAACCCATTCACGAGCACTTTGCCCTTTTGTTCTGGTATAAACAAAACCATTTACATCTTTTAGTCATTGTTGGCATTGCTTGAACTGATCCTTGACCCCATTCCCTTTCTTCAGTTTCTTCCTCATAGAAATATCTAATGTGAACATAAAGAGCCGATATATCGTATATGATTCATCCAATAAAATATTACTTTTCGAAAGGAAAATCGTCTTTAATGTCACTTTCTTTGATAGCATTGCACTTGACAAACCTTTAATAATATGTAGTTTCTGATTTATAAAGAAAGAAATGATAAATTAACAGTCCTAAGAATTCTTGCAGTCATGTTTACTCACACAATTAGCCCTTCTTACTGACTACTTACGGCTACAATAGTTCTGGAAACTACAAGCAGGTGAACTGTTTCTTCTGTGCAGTTTATCAAATACGATGATGTTCGGCTTTATTAAGAAAAACGGTATACAATGCGCAGAAATGTAATATAGGCGGATATATCGTATAATTATGATACGAGATGACTCTAAATGTTAATTTGATCCTTTACTTCTCTTCTGATATTAAGAAACATAGTTAAACATTACAGTTTCAAAAGTGCTTTCAAATTGCCAGGACAACTTTATTTTAGTTAGGTAATGAACACTTTATATCTTTAAAATATTTGCAATTTTTTTCATGATTGCTTACGGCTAGTGAGGTCTTGATATTTTAAGTAATTATAAACACCAAATTGCGTGGCAGGGTCTAATATTCAGGACTGACCCTCATGGTAAACTGCAGATTTCAGAGACCTTATAATAAATCATCCAGTGAAAAGCTAACGATGTGACTCAAATACATCATCGCATCTGGCTTCTTGCCTCCCGTACACAAATTCCACTGAAGAGAAAAATCAACAGATTACTGATTTCTTTTGTCCGTGGCACTAGGCTTCCTGTCGTAGATTAAATTTCAACTTTCCATCTCTTGTAACTAACCGTTCTCATCAGTACTTCATACGATTTTTCACTACCTTTTAATGATAAACGGAATTCGTACGATGAACAACAATCAAGTTGTTTCCTATCCGAGCCTGAGGTGGACCTATTTCCTCTTTCCATGTTTTGAATTTACCGTGTAAGTTGGTTATACAGTTATGAAGCTGTTAAAATAAAACGTTTGTGGTAGCGGTTGCCTTTGGGAGAGGTACAACTCACAGCATTGTTACCGACACTTGTCACTCGACAACAATGAATAACTCATGTTTCGTAGAACTGTCTTGTAAAGGGACCTTTATCGATATTATTTGAAAAGATCGATGTTATAAGCTATTTTGTAACGGTTACGATATCACCGATGCCCTACAATATTCTAGACCTCAAAGTTTATGCAGCAACAGTCTTAGAATCCCAAGTGGACTCCACAAGCCTGAATTTGGATTTAATCGGAAGCTAGTGGTCAATTGTGACGGTAGAGCTATGATACGGAAGTGCCTATAAAACATTACACAGACACACACACACACACACACACACACACACACACACACACACACACACACACACACACACATAAGCGTATTTAGTGTGGAAAAATGTTCAAATGTTTGTAAATCTATCAGACTTAATTGCTTGGTTATTAGTCCGTAGCTTACAAACTACTTAGAATAAGGTAAACTAGCCTAAGGACAACACAAACACCCATGCCGAAGGGAGAACTCGAACCCCCGACCGCGAACGGCCGCGCGCGCCGCAACACGGCGTCCCAGAGCGCACGGCTAATCCGCCGCGGCGTTTAGGTTTGATTTTTTTCTAGTATGATCCATTTACATTATCTATGTGTATTTAACATTTTAAATTATTTAACATTTTAAATTATTTAACAATTCCACTGTCGAACAGGACCAATTCACACGTCACTTTACATGTGTAATATCTTTATCAACGTTAACTAATTAGAATTCTCTTTGATGGAGATAATCTTCCATTGTTTGGTTATAAATTCAAAAACGAAAAACGCACTAATGAAATAAATTATCACTTTAGAAAACATACAATTAAATGCTTCTCATGATGAAAATTAGATGGGTAGATCACGTAACTATTGAGGAGGTGCTTAACCGAAACGGGGAGAAAAGGAGTTTGTGGCATATCCTGACAAAGAGAAGGGACAGATTGGTTGGACACATTCTGAGACATCAAGGAATTGTCAACTTAGCATTAGATGGAAGCGTGTGGGGTAAAAATCGTAGAGGGAGACCGAGAGACGAATACAGTAAGCAGATTCAAAAGGATGTAGGTTGCCGAACATATTCTCAGATGAAGAGACTTGCACAGGACAGGGTAGCGTGGAGAGCTGCATCAAACCAGTCTGCGGACTGAATCCCACAACAACGACAACAACATTCATAAATATTAAACTGTTAAATGTAAACAGGACTTCAGTTTAGGGTATCTAATTGTGCAACCCGTTCCTCCGCAGAAGTTTGTATGTTGTTAGAGAGCAAATAAATAAATAGTGGCACACGCAGAGATAGTTGATTGTGTAATCTTTTTCTTGGTATATGTTTGGAGCACTTCATAGACGGATTTCCAGGTAGATCAAATATTCAAATGTTTGTAAATCTATGGGACTGAAGTACTCTGGTCATCAGTCCCTACGATTACAAACTACTTAAACTAACCTATACTAAGGAAACAAATACACTCATGCCCGAGGGAGGACTCCACCCTCCGATGGCAAGCAGAGGCGCGAGGCGCGCTCCGCAGCTAGGCGTCTTGGAACTAAGGACCGAACGAATATTCGGTTTCGGCCAAAATATTGATCGCCGTAGTTTCGGTTTCGCCCAAAAATCAGCCGAATCTTCAGTTTTCCGAAACTGGGTATTTTGTTGTTAAGCATAAGATAACGCAATCGTATCTTATATTGATATTCTTAGACTAAGTTATTAACAATTTAACTCATTAAGTATTTAATAATGATTATGCAGCCAAGATCGCATTTTTCATTTATTATGTGACCGGTTTCGGCGTACTCGACGCAATCTTCAGACCTGTCGTAATTTACATAATTTCACGACATTTTTATATACTAAAAGAGTACATCCAGGTTGAGGCATCGTTAAACATAAAATTAGTAGTCACAAGTAAACAATATATATCCATCTTCTAACGGTTTCGAAGTGAGGTACTTCAAAGGTTATCGATGCCTCAACCTGGATGTACTCTTTTAGTATATAAAAATGTCGTAAAATTATGTAAATTACGACAGGTCTGAAGATGGCGTCGAGTACGCCGAAACCGGTCACATAATAAATGAAAAATGCGATCTTGGCTGCATAATCATTATTAAACAATTATAGATCGCCCCACTTAACTATGAGTTCCTTATATCATTAAGTATTGTAAGTAAAGGAACGGGTTATCATATCGTTATGCTGAAAAATTTTATTAATGTGTTTCCTTGAAAGTTTTATTAATAACTAATATGGATTTAGGAAACATTGGTCATCCTTTTCCTGTTCACTTTGCGTAAATTTATACTGACAACTATCATACTGTTAGTCACAACTGTGATCTTATTTTTCGAAATAATTGAAGCTGATTTACTGACCGTAACTTACAGTATGTATTTAATAATGCTATAAAAGGAGATATGAAAAGTAGTTCGTCGACTGCCAAAAAGGCCCTAGCATTTCGTAGTATCTACGTGGAATGTTTCTTGTGTACTTTAAATAGTATCTTCGTAGAGCAGAGGTCGGCAAGTAATCTTAGATGGGGTCCGGATACTTCAGAAAATTTTTATCGAGGTCCGCAAGAAAAAATTCATACTCATTAATTTGTATTCACAAAATGTATGGAATACAACAAACAGGCCTATTTGTATTCAGATTCCAGAAAAGTAATATTCTTCAATTTTTTTTTTTTTTAAGTTTCACTCTCAAACTAATGTCAAATACAATACATGTAAAATAGAAATGTATAAAACATATATAAAACTTGTATTTGGTGTTTACATGGATATGGCCTGACCGCTGAAATAGAGGTTTCGGAGACTGTCACAGTATGAAGTCGATTTACAGAATTTCCTTGTTCATTAAATAAGGTTCCAGTGCTACATTCGTGTATACAGAGCTTTCATGCGGTTCACCTGCCACCAGCTTGCTTCGTTCTGCCTGGCGCTCGTCAGTATACTCTCAGGCTTTGCACATCATGAGAACTAATGAATCTACCTATAATATTCAAGAATGGTCCTAGTTATTCAGCAGTTTATTGTAAAATTATAGAAAAAAATATATTAGTATGGCTCTCATACGAATTATTATTTACAGAATTTATTTGAATATGTAACTTACACTTTCGAAGTGCTTTTGGCAGTCCAGTTTTTGGCCTTCCGCGGTCCGGACCAAGACCGCTGCCGACCGCTGCCCTAGAGGAAGATAATAAAATTCTTCCCATTCCGTTTCTGCGTGGTGTGGTACAGCAACTAGCTTTGACCGGTATACATTGGCTCGACACCATTAATGTTAATGGTGAGCAGAAGTTCTTTAGACTCAACGTGCTTTCACTTTCATTACTCTCAGAAATGTTTGTAAAGGAAAATAAGCAGGACTGTAGAATTTTTCGTGGTGGCTATACAGTAAAGTGTCGTTAATTCCAAGTGAACAGTTTTGTGTCCCAGCCTCGTCACCGCTTTTGAGTCTCGTTTCCGTCGTAGGTGTCGGTGGCCGAGTGGGAAGATCGACACAGGAATAAAGGTAGTACGCTTGTGCAGGTACGGAGGTGAGCAGCCAGTGGGACAGCAGAAACTGGAAACACTAGAATAAATTATAACGAGATGTATATTTCACAGAGACTTAGTAATACTTTACTTTTACATAGCTCAGTACTGCAGAATGCTGATACATAGTTGAGCTAGAGGCCGGCCTAGTGCCTATCCGATAGCCAAGTCTTCACTGGTGCCTATCTGATTCCGAAGTGTTAACTGGTTCCTATCTCAGTCCCTAGTGAACGATGCCGTTCAGTGGTGGCCACGAGCGGAGTTGTAGCAGAGGACGCTCGTGGCTGACGTCGTAAGAACGCCGCGCCGTGCGTCAATGGCGGCGCGCGGCGAAAGTAGGTGGCGCGCACCTTGGACTTGTGCGACACCACAAACAGGACCGGGACCACCTCGAACTATCGAAATTTATGTGCAACGAAGAAGTAGATCGACATTGAAAGGAATACACGTGTAAAACAAACCATGAACTTATTTTAAACAAAGTGTTTAAAAAGGCATTTACATTTGCAGCCTAAAGGTTTTAAAGTCTTTTCACTATTTACTTCGTGATAAAATGGTGGAGTGCCTTTTTCGGTGAAGACAGAATGTACCCGCACTTTTTTTTTTCTTTTATGACGCTCCTATATGTGGTACACTCAATTCCGAGACGCGAAATATCGAGACTTCTGTTTACTTCTTCTCTAACTTCTAATTTTTTTAGACAGAAAATGTCACAGTGAGGAGAATAGAATACAGTTTGGAAGTACTTTAATAAAAGTACCGTCGATTTGTCTAAAGATGTTCGCCTCCCATGTCATCTTATACGGACTAGTGGTTAGGCTTACACACACTCAGGTAGGCTTAATACAGGGACGGGATCTTGCGAAATGTGTAATGTAAATTTATCTGAAATTTTAACTTAATTACACAAGTTTTGGTTCAAATATTTTTTTTTTAATTCTATTGGACCAAACTACGTTGGTCATCAGTTCCTAGACTTACAAACTACTTAAAGTAAGTTAAACTAACCAAAGGACGACACTCACATCGATGTGCGAGGAAGGATTCGAACCTCCGACTGGGGAGGCCGCGCAGCAAGTTTTGGTTACGATTTCGGTAGAAGAAGAGTCGAATATTCGGTTATGGTTTCGATTTCGGCTTCAAATCATGTTTCGGTGGACCACTCCACAGCGGCTTTTCAGGTAGTATTGCCACGAGTTCGCATATGCTCCTACGCTATGATTTTCTTAAAAAAAAAAAAAAAAAAAAAAAAAAAAAAAAAAAAAAAAAAAAAAAAAAAAAAAAAAAAAAAAAAAAACACCCATCAGCACGCAGATATAAAGTAAAATAGCAGAACGACCAGTGTAGTTATTAATGATAATGCACCCCTTTTGAAGGTGCCATGCAACATTTTTTGAACACAGGAGACAAACCTGAATGAATATCTCGTGTTCTAAACGTTTTCATATTTATAGAGAAGGCTATAAGGATGAGGTGTCACGAAAAGCTAAATTTCTCAATACATCTATGGCCATTGTGGCTAAAAGCGATTGTTCCTTCCTGAGCAATCAGTCAACAATGAACAGACGAGAAGACCAGCTTTGATCGGTATAGATTGGCTCGACACCATTAATGTTAATGGTGAACAGAAGTTTCTTTAGACTCAAGGTGCTTTCACTTTCATTATCCTCAGAAACGTAACATCGTTCACTTAATGGACTTCTGTTTTTTTGCACTTACTTCGATTCCTTTCGTGATTACATCAGGGATTTTAGCTATCTGTGCGGGTTTCACAGCTGCCATCAGAAACTTTTTTAATATTTATCCCAAATCTTTATAGGAAATAATACAAAAAAGGCTAGTGTGATATTGTAAAGAATTTCTTTGAATCTTCAAAGGAAGGCTTGATCAAATCATCTTACAGTATATATTAAAACAATCTACGAAAACTAAAGTCAGTCGACCAGACCAAACTACCCGACCGATTTCCTTCATTTTTGTTTTAAACGAAAGGTATTCATCCACAGGTTTGTCGTCAAGTATCAGACTTTACATAACTCTCGCCTTCCTTTTTCTATACTCAAACGCGATTTCCTTCTGTATATTTCATATGGTGAAGTCCTTGCTGTAATCTAAAGTCAGTCGGTCAGACCGTTCTAGTCGACCGATTTTCTTCATTTTTGCTTTAAACGAAAGGTATTCATTCGCAGATTTGTCATCAAGTATTAATTCTGATACCACAAACGTCTCTCTATTCTTTATATTTATTCAAACGCGGTATTCTCCTGTCCTTGCATTATTTTAGCCGTTTTGTTTTATCATATCTTCGGTTCTAATTGAGGTACGCTGTTCTTTTTGACCTAACAACACTCAGCGGATCAAGATCTTTCATTTGCGCTTTTAAACACTTGCACTGATTGATTCTGCAGAAAGCATTACGTGGACATGCAACTTTACTTCCATTTTTCCCAACTTCTTTGTCATTCCACTAACGGGATGAAGTATTCGCACGGGTCCTCTAGTACTGCTAGGAACTTCCACGAAAGCAGCGAATGACGATCCCCTGCACCCGAAAACCGATATTCTTTTCTTCATACTTATCTTACTTTTTAGAAAAATGTCTGAATTTCTCACAATATTACTGCTGTATAAAAGTGTTGTCTGAACGTTTCAGATTGCAGTTAATCAACTACTTCATTATAGAATGCTTACTATCGCACTTCGATTTCCCAAAAATTGTGGGTCTGTATTTTGGCTCTTTCTTACTGGTTTGAAAAAGTGAACTCCCAGCAGCAATCAAACGTTCAAACGCTTGTAAATATATGGGACTTATCTATTGCGGTTATCAGTCCATTGGCTTACGAACTATTTACACTGATTTAAATTAACCTAAGGACAAGGTCCTCCCATGCCCGAGGGAGGACTCGAACATCTTAAGGGAAGCAACCGCACGCTCTGCAGCAAGGTGCCTCAGAGCCATCCCAAAAAATGTTCAAAAGCTTATGGGACTTAACTGCGGTGTCATCAGTCCCTAAACTTACAAACTACTTATCATCTAACTTATACTAAAGACAACACAAAGATCCATGCCCGAGGGAGAATTCGAACCTCCGACGCGGGAGGCTGCGCGATCCGCAAAGTAGCGCTCTAGACCGCTCGGCTACTCCCGCACGCGAGCCATTCCACAACGGCCTAGCTATAATGTCTGGGTATTAACTGTTAAGGAACTGTTAATATTAGCACGTCACATTCTCGAATGATACCTGACAAGCTGCTAAAAAAATTGTTGTATTTACACACAAAGCAAGGAAAAGGTGGAAAGGACGTTTACAAGGAGATTAGCACTTGGTCTCCAAGTATGGAAAAATCATTCTAGTTTTCAATATATTAGAAAGCCCGAAATACACAAAAATGAAGAAAAGAACTTGATTACATAAAGTTGAAACTGATTTCTGGTATTGAAACCTTATTTGGACGACACAATTCCGATACCGCTATCGTGAACTGTTATTGTAGACTGTCATTGACGCAAGTGACATTAGTTTAATGAGGTTTTCACTACGTATAGTGATTAGGAAATGTGAAAGTAACAGCAAATAAAATAGGAAGTTTTCCTTTTCCATAATGCGATTATTCCGTTACTATTAATGGCCACTTGGAAGGTTATCACCGTTTCGGCTGTCCTTTCTTCTACAGAGTTTACCGAGGGTTCGTTTCAGACTTTATTGGAAGACTGTTTAGCCAAACGTCGTTCTCTAGTGCTTCATATATGGCGAAACAGAAAACAAACGGTTACATGGTTTGTGTTTGTTATGTGGGACGACAGTTGCACGCAGAGAAATATGAACCAGCGCACTGGCATCTCTATATATTAAGATGTCCCATAGAAAAATAAATTTTCACTTGTACATGTTACACCCTGTACAATGCTGTTAGTACATCTTCAAGAAAGGCAATAGGAGTGATCCGTAAAATTTCATGCCTGTTATCACTGACATCTGTTTGCAGCAGGGTTTTAGAACAAACACTTTTTTTTTTAAATTATCCATGGCCTTCTGAACCATAGGCAATACAATTCACAAAGTATGATTATTGTGAAACACAGCTAGCTCTTTACTCAAATGAAGTGATGAGTCCTATCGATAAGGGATCTTAAATTGATTCCATAATTCTATATTTCCTGGGTACTTTTGCCACTGTACTTCACGAGCGCCATTTTATAACATGATGTGCTTTTGGATATTGCCACAGTCGGGCGATTGGATTCGCGATTTCCTGTCAGAAAGGACGCAGTACGTTGTACTTGACGAAAATCATCAAGTAAAACACAAGTGATATCTGTCATCCCTAGGGAAGTGTTATTGGCCCCTATTGTTCCATATCCTTATAAACGATTTAGGAGAAAGGGTGAGCAGCTCTCTTAGACTGTTTGCGGATGATGACGTCATTTATCGGCTACTAAAGTTACTAGGGGCGTTCAAATGAAAAAAAAAAAAAAAAAAAGAAAAAAAAAGAAACGTCTTAACAACCAAGCCGGATGAAATTTTAAAATGCTGCTTAGGGATAGAGAGTCAGTATAGGGAGAGAGTGGCCATGCGTGAGACCGCTCCTGATTGGCTGAGAGCTCAGGACGCCATGTTTTTACCAGATTTGGCGGGCTTTACATGTGTGTGAATAGCTACAGCATGCGTTTCTGTACTGTGGTGTGTCTTAAAAGCTTCTGACAGGGGTTTCACTCTACAGTTACGTACAAGTTGTACTATGGTAGGCACTGCTCCACTTTTGCACGTCTTTTGTCGGTTCTATTTGGGTAAATTAACGTGTTCGTTGGTCGTTGACAATGACCTTAAAACTTCGCGGCAATTTTTAAGATTATATGTTGGTTTGAAGTGATTTACTGAGTGTAATTAATAATGTGTTTTACATAAGCATTAAGCGCAATCAAGATAAATGGCTCGTTGTTCCTCTTCCTCTGTTGGCTGTAAAAACCGAAGTAAAGCTTTTTACATGCTGCATGTGTTTGCAAGGAATGAAGAAATACGGGAAAAGTGGGCAGTGATAATTAATAGAGACAGTGGAAACCGTAAAGGCGACTTATAAAGCAAGAAAAGTATTGACGAATTTCAGTAACAGAACTACTGCCTGTGACATTCCCGCTTGGTGAAGTGGTTGCTTACTGAATTCATAATGTGAAGTATGCGAGTTTGAATCCGATAAGCGGTAAATTTTTTTTTAAACAGTATTTGCTAGCTTTGTGTTAATTCATGGTTCTGGTTTTTGATACGTCGTGCTACAATGTACGTTTTAAAATTGCTACAGCACCTCCACCTCGGCTGTGTATTATTGGCTATTCACAACCCTGTAATTGGTTACAGGATGTGACGTGAGAAAGAAAGGGGGCTTGACTATTAACTCGTTATAGATATTAAGTTATACATTTTGAGTCTGTTTCTGCTGTTTCACTACAGATAGTATCGGTATTTTTCCGATTTTCTTTGATACTCCGTCCCTGAAAGTATCTACAGAATGACGTTTTTCGTATTTCCCAGTGTAGGGAAATTTTATAAGATCGACAGCACAGTTAAAATGCATTATATCGGGGCTGAAAGCGACAATATTGTACTAATTTCGGTGATAGATATTCAAACAGAAAATCCTGAAATAGCGTTATTTTCTTTGAGATACATAACATGGAGCATCTCTCTTTCTTATTAATTAACTGCTAACAGTCAAAATTACCAGTCAAAATTAAAATATGGTATTAACATTCGACAGCCATAGAAACTGTTTCACGATACTTATTTGCTTTCAAATTTATTTGGTAATGCAATGTTTGTTAAGCTTATGGGACTTAACTACAGGGTCATCAGTCCCTAAACTTACAAACTACTTATGAACTACTTACGAACTAGGACGGCACAATTATCCATGCCCGAGGGGGGGATTCGAACCCCCGACCGTAGTGGCCGTGCAGACCGTGACTGGAGCGCCTCAGTCCCCTCGGCCAATTTATTTGGCCTTTATGAATATATATGATTGGCATTTATTTAACCACGTACTGATTAGTACGATAGAAGATGTAATTTGGTGTCTTGATTGGAAGTGATCCCTTGTTTCAGTCGTTAAGTGTCTGCTATTCTGCCTGCACGTCACGCACGCAGTCTGGTAAAAACATGGCGGCCACAGGACTGTTGGCCACTCCTTTCCCATATAGGCTCTCTACTTTGGGATAACGTAGTGAGACAACTAGGGACGCGAATGTAGTGTCGTCACCTCCGAGGTCCGTTACCCATCGTATTCCTCGAGCTAGGAAAAACCTTTAACAGTGACGTACACAGTGAGACACCCAGTAGACTACGTAGGTCCATCAAGACCAAACGGCCAGGGAGTTACTCTGCTCCATGATAACGCGCGTCCGCACTACTCCATGGTCACACAAAGTGTATTTTCCAAGTTCAATGGGAGCAGCTTGTGCAAGGGATGAGCCCAGACTTTGTGACCCTGTTACTTCCACCGGTTTGGTCAAAAAAAAATAAAAAAAAAATAAAAGAGAGAGAGAGAGAGAGAGAGAGAGAGAGAGAGAGAGAGAGAGAGAAGAGCTCTTCAACTCGGAAGACGAAACGAAGGACAAAGAAAAGGACTGGCTCTTGTCACAACCACAGGAATTCTGGAAACAGGGAATCCTTCAGCTCTATAGCTGTGCTGAGGCCTCTGGTGATTACTTTTGAATAATAACTTCAGTTATACCCACAGAACCGTTCTGACCCTTTTCATTCATCAGGTCCTAGACTTACGAACTACTTTACATCTACAACAACGTACATACTCCGCAATCCACCGTATGGTGAGTGTAGGAGGGTACACTGTACCACTACTAGGCATTTCCTTTCATATTTCACTCCCAAATAGAACGAGAAAAGAAATAATGACTATATGCTTCCGTAGAGCCCTAATTTCTCTTATCTTGTCATTGTGCTCATTACGCGAAATGCAAGTAGGTGGCTGGAAGACCGTACCCCTCGTACCTTCAAATTCTGGCCTTCTAAATTTCCTCAACAGAATTTCACGAAAAGAACCTCGTCTTTCCTCCAACAATCCACAAATGAGTTGCCGGAGCATTTCTGTGACACTCACGCATTGGTCGATCCTACCAGTAACGAATCTAGATGTTCGCCTCTGAACTGCTTTCATGTCTTCCTTTAAACTGATCTGCTGCCAGTCCCAAAGACTTGAGCAATACTCAAGACGTGGTCGTGCAATGTTTTATACGCGGTCTCACTTTACAGATGAAGTACATCTTCCCAATAAACCGAAGTAGGCTGTCCGCCTTACTCACAACTGTCCTTGCATGTTCGTTCCATTTCATATCGGTCTGCAATGTTACGCCTAGATATTTGAACGACGCGACAACATCAAGAAGCTCACTACTAATGCTGTGTTCGAACATTATGGGATTGTTTTTCCAACTCATGCGCATCTCCTTACATTATGCTACATTGAGAGCTAGCTGCCATTCTTCACACCAACTAGAAATTTTGTCTAAGTCATCCTGTATACCATTACAATCAATTACAAATGTCACCCTTCCGTACACCACAGCATCATCAGTAAACAGCTGCAAATTAGACTTTACTCTATCCATCAGACCATTTAGATAGATAGAAGATAACAGCAGTCCTATCACACCCCTGGGGCACGCCTGACAGTACACTCGCCTCTGATGAATACTCGCCGTTGAGAACAACGTACTGCGTTCTATTACTTAGTAAGTCTTCTAGCCAGTCACAAATCGGTGAACCTATTCCATACGCTCGTATCTTCGTTAGCAGTCTGCAATGTAGCACCGCGTCAAACGCCTTTTTGAAATCGAGAAAAACACAAGCTCTCTTTACCCTTCATCCATGGCTCGCAAGATGTCATATGGGAAAAGGGAAAGCTGAGTTTCACACGAGCGATGTTTCCTAAACCCGAGCTGATTCACAGAAAGACGCTTTTCCGTCTCAAGGAAATTTACAATATTCGAGCTGTGAATATGCTCCAAAGTTCTACAGGAAACTGATGTCAACGATATTGACCTGTAATTATATGGGTCAGTTCTCGTGGCTTTCTTATAAATGAAAGTCACTTGCGGTTTTTTTTTCTTCACTATGAACTTTGCGCTGAATTAAATCTTCGCGATAAATGCAAGAGAAGTAAGGGGCCAATGATGCAGAATACTATTTGTAAAATCGAACTGGTATTCCATCTGGACAAGGAAACGTTTTTGTATTTAGCACTCGCAACTGCTTATCTACACCGGAAACACCCACTAATATGTCCTCCAATTGGAAATTAATGCCTTGATCAATTGATGGTAGATTTGTGCTGTCCTCCAGCGTGAAAGATTTCTTAAACGTTAAATTTAGAACTTCAGATTTCCGTTTGCTTTCTCCTATTACTGCCCCGGAATTAGCAACGAGTGACTACATAGCGGGCTTTGATCCGCTTATCGATTTTACATAGGACCAGAGTTTTTTTGCGTTCTCGGAAAGATCTTTTGTTAAGGTATGGCTGTGGTGAGTATTGTATGCTTCGCGCATCGATCTTTTTATAGACGCACTAATCTCTACTAATTTTTGCCTGTCGTCATTTGCGTGTTCTTTTTTGAACTGAGAGTGCAATAGTCTTTGCTTTCTCAGTAGCTTAACCAACTTTACAAAAATGTTCAAATGTTTGTACAACTTATGGGACTTAACTACGGGATTATCAGTCCATAAGCTTACAAACTACTTATGAACTACCTACAACTAAAGACGGCACAAATATCCATGCCCGAGGGGGGATTCGAACCCCCGACCGTAGTGCCAACTTTACAGGCACGTCTTTTCCTAACCCTTCATTTACAATGCATTTAAATTTAGTTCACAATTCCTCTGTGTCCATTGTACGGAACTAAAGGATGCCCATTCATTTTCTAAGTGCGTTCCTAACAACTGCTTATCGGCTCTTCCTAACAAATACACGCTCCTAGCCTTTTAGATTGGTTTATGAACATTGATCATCATAGTCGCTATGACGATATCATCATCAACTAACTCCTGCCTCTACACTGACATCATTAATAAGGTCAGGCCTGTTCGCAGGTATAAGGTCTAAAATATCTCCATTGCGTTTGGATTGCTGGTTTAACTTCTCAAGACAGTTAACTACCTCACACTTAGAAAGGACTAGAACCTCCGCAGGAACGGCCATACAATCCGCCTTAGACTACGCGGCCATTCCACGCTGCCGGTCAGTAAATTGATCAGAAGATCTAAATCAAGTGCAAAATTATACAGAAAAGACATTTACATTGTGCAAAAATTGGTAATCGAACCTAAATAACGAAAAGTATGAAGTCATCCATATTATCACTAAAACCCGTTGATCTTCATTTATACGATGAATCAGTTAAATCAACAGGCAGTAAATTGAACTAAATACCTAGGAATAACAACTACGAACAACTTAAATTGGAAAGAACACACAGAAAATATTGCAGAGAAGGCGAACCAACGTTTTATTGGCAGAACGCAAGAGACAACGTTCAGAGAAGGACAGCTTGCTCTGTATTATCGCGATATAGGGAAGGAGGAGTCACGGAAACGATCCATGGGTTGGGATGGAAATCATTAAAAGAAACGCGTTACTCATTGCGACGAGATTTATTTGAGCAATTTCTTTCACCAACTTTCTCTTCCGAATGCGAACATATTTTGTTAGCACCCACGTACTTAAGAAGACATGATCATCATAATTAAGTAAGAGGAATTAGATGGAAAACGGAATTATTTTAATGGTCCATTTTCCCGCGCGCTATTAAAGAATGGAACGGTAGAGAAATATCATAAAAATAGTTTGATGAAACTTCTGCCATTCAATGTGATTTGCCGGTTATTTATGAAGATATTTATGTAGATCGACCGTGAGATGCGACGGCCAGTGCTCCATGGAAAATGCTTGCGCTTTCCAGCAGCACCACGACTACACGCAGGAATAAGAAGTAAAACGCAAGCAAGAACAGGGTTTAACCTCCCGTTGACATCGGGGTCATCAGAGATGGTTTACGCAGGAAATCTAAATGATATAGACACGCAACATTTTAGTTTTCAACTACAGTCTTCGTTAGAGGAATAGCAGAACCCACACAAAGGCACACACGAACGCCATCTACAGTAAAGTGTTCTCTTACCCAATGAACTGTATTCGAACTCCAAATAAATGGTATTCTGATTAGCTTTGTTGAGGAATCAATATTTACGATACTTCTACTGGAACTGATATTAAAAGCTTGGACTGAGGAGGCTACCACTGACTTTCCTATAAATGCATTGCCATATTATTAGAATGGCAAGTCTTAACAACTTGTTAAGGTTGAAGAATCTATCCTCGGAATAGTGAAGCAACTGAAATCACTTAACAAGAACAAGCCTTCTGGTCCGAACTGTATACTCATTAGATTTCTATTTGATTATGCTGAAGCGATAGCTCCTTACTTAACAGCCATATACAACCGCTCGCTCAAAGGAGGATCTGTACCAAAAGACTGGAAAGTTGCACAAGCCACACCTATATACAAGAAAGGCAGTGGGAGTAACCAACTAAACTATAGGCCTATTTCATTGTTGTCAATTTGCAGCAGGGGTTTAGAAATTATCCCGTATATAAATATTATGAATTATCTCGAACAGAATGATCTATTGATCCAAGGTCATCACGGATTTAGAAAATACCGTTCATGCGAAACACAACTAGCTCTTTACTCACGCGCAGTTATGAGTCGTATCGACAAGGGATCTCAAATTGATTCCGTATTTCTAGATTTCCAGAAGGCTTTTGACACCGTACCTCACAAACGACTTTTAATTAAATTACGAGGTTATTGAATATCGCCACAGATTTGTGACTGGACGGGGATTTCCTGTCAGAGAGGATATAGTTTGTGGTAATCGATGGTAAGGCATCGACTAAAACAGAGGTGATATCGGGCGTTCCGCAGAGTAGTGTTATTGGTCCTCTGCTGTTCCTTATTTACATAAACGATTTAGGGGAAAATCTAAGTAGCTGTCTTAGATTGTTTGCAGATGACAACGTCATTTACTGACTAGTCAAATCATCTGAAGATCAAAACCAACTACAGAACGATTTGAATAAAATATCAGCATAGTGTAAAAATTGGCAATTGGCTCGTAATATTGAGAAGTGTGCATGAGTACGAAAGGAAATCCGTTAAAATTTGGTCACAAGATAAATCAATCGAGTGTGAAGGCCGTAAACTCCACTAAGTACTTAGGAATTACTGTTACTTCAGACTTAAACTGGAAAGAACACTTAGATAATGTCGTAGGAAAGGCGAACCAGAGATTGCGTTTTATTGGCAGAAGACTTAAACGATGCAGCAGAACTACTAAGGAGACTGCATACACTACGCTTGTCAAGCCTTATTTGGAGTATTAGTGGTCTGTAGGCCTGTAGTTTAGTGGGTTACTCCTACTGCCTTTCTTGCGTTGCGAATTTAAGACAACGCGCAGCGAAGTGAATTAAAACCGACAAATTTGAAAGAATTTGCGCAATTTTATGCTTTCGGATCCGTTTGTGAATCCTCGCAGTTCCAAAAATTATGCAACATCACGTTGGATTGCAACCCCCGGTGCTGTTGTATTTGCCTGTAGCTAAATATTCTGAACCAAACTAAGTTTTCATTTTTACTTCACTTCTTACTCACTTTTTTATTTTTTTACTGCATTTTACGAGGCGCGTCCAGAAAGTAAGTTCCGTTTCAATTTATCCCCCGCTGCAGCGCTGCGATTGCAGTTCCGCACATGCGCTGTAGACGATGTGTATCAAGGAGAAGAACGTGCGCCATTTGGAGATCGCTGTCAGTTACATACGCTTTGTTGTGCTTGTTTGAAATGTCGGCGTTGATTGAAAATCCCGCCGCCTGTGAAATCAGGTCGGTGACTCGGTTTCTGAATGCGAGGAAAGTGAAACCAAGTGAAATTTATCGGCAAATTTGCGATGTTTACGGACCAAATGCGATGAGTGATTCGATGGTGAGAAGATGGGTCCGACAGTTCAATGGCGGGCTTAGTGATGTGCACGATGAAGAACGAAGTGGGCGTCCACATTTGGTTACAGAAGAACTGGTTCACGCGATTGATGACAAGATCCAGGAAAACCGTAGGTTTGCAAATGTCAAATGTCTGTATAGCTTAAGGGACTTAACTACGGGGTCATGTCCCTAAACTTACAAACTACTTATCAACTAATACTAAGGACGGCACAAATATCCATGCCCGAGAAGGGATTCGAACCACCAACCGTAGTGGTCGTGCAGACCGTGACTGGAGCGCCGCAGTCCCCTCGGCCACCGCGGCCGGCTACCGCCTTAGGTTTGCTATTAGTGCTCTCGCTATGGGCGACGAGCTGAAAGAAACTGTTCCCAACACAGGCGGCAGATTTCTATGAAGAAGGTATACAAAACCTGGTGCTACGCTATGACAAATGCCTGCAAAATTTCGGCAGTTATGTGGAAAAGTAGTTTAAGAGCTGTAGAATTTTGTGCAATAAATTTTTCTTCTGTATCTGTGTACAATTTCATTTTATTACCAAACGGAACTTACTTTGTGGACGCGCCTCGTATTCCACTAATTTATTTACGCAGCTTACTGCTCTCGCCACCGGCTGCTGCAGCCGTCAGCCGTCCTGTGTGCGCTGAGCCCATCAGGTGAGCAGCGCACAGGCAGGAACTGGACCGACGGACAGGGCACCGCTATCAACCGGACCTGGAGCAGGCCATTCGTGGCCGGTAGCCGCAGATAAAAGCGAACGGCCGCCAGGCGGTGCCGTCTCACCTAACGGCGACCAAAGAGCGCGGCGCGGGCTCTATAGCAGGCACTGTATGACGTCACAGCAACACCTAGGGCACCTGGATATAGACGGGCATGCGCATCTTCCATTTTTGTTCCTTCTCTTCGACGCGCGACTGTAGAATAGGACAGTCAATACGTTTTCAGCATGGTGGGCTGTTGCAGCTCAGAATTGTTCTAATCGTTCAGAATATGGTTTTGGTTTTCTTTTTCGTTTCCAATGAACCCTGAAGGGCGTAAAATATGGTTAATAAATTTTCGCCGTGACAAATGGATACCAACGACGTGTTCAAAACTATGCGAGATGGGTTGACTTATTTGTAGTTATGCACAATTTGTACACGTTGTAAACGACTGGTATCGACACTTTTTATTTATTTTATTTTTTATTTTTTTATTTTTTTTCAGCTAAGGATTCGACGCTAAGCACTAATAGACTAGCAACATTTAGACAACAACAATACTAATTACTTTTAAATGATACACACTGTTTTTTACTAGTTATAATGACTCATACGCATCGTAACGATATTTGAAGCTACTGCGATGTTAATTTTAGTTACAGCTACTGCGTTGTTAAATTTAGTTACAGCGTTGGCGGCGTAATTTGCTAATGTTGGCAAGAGAATGTTCGCTTTAGGAGGATAATTAATTTACTGACCGGACAAGTGTACACACAAGAAAATGGCGAATATGAAAAATTATTTTCTCTCATTCTACCTGTTCGAGTTTTCAAAGAGCATTCAAAGGTCGTTGCCATCATCAGTACACTACTCCGCCGAGGCCGTAAGTAAAATTGACCAATGAGAAAGTAAATTGTTAAATGAGAAATTAGAACATCTGGTATATATAAATCTTTTACTGCATCCTTTTTTTATCATCGTGATATATTTTGTGCATTGAAAAAGTATTTTATATGAATTCTGAAAAATACGTCGTAAAAAAGTAGCAACCTGAGAGTGTAAGCCTATTCTGGAGCAAATTTATGGCATTCGAAAACGGAGACTTCTTGCCTGTTAGCGCAGCCTTGGTAGTGCATGTGGTATCCCATAAAAGTTAGCTGTCGAATGCGAAAGAGTTGCTCGCAATACACACCCAGGTGGACAAATACCAGAAAACATATTTAACGATTTATCATATCATATTACGATAACTTATTACGACGAGATTAATTTTTTATACCAATATATATTTTCTTTTTGGTATGTGTATTAGAAATGAAACAACCGACGTTTAAAAGCAGTAAGTGCAGAAAAACTCCGCCTTTCACATGCTCACGCTATCACCGCCTGGAACAACAATGACGGGGGGAGCTGCCGCTATAGCAGAAATTGATGCGCATGCACGTCTATATCCACGTGTCCTAGCTGCACCTAGAGCTCCTGAAAACACAGGCTGGCGCATTCGCCATTTTCATTCCTGCGAATGCTAAACACAGCACGCAGCTTATTCGAACAGTATCGTTTTATTTAAGTTTATTGAAATATTTTACAAGTGCCCGGCATAGAGCCTTACATCGTGCTACTTTGAGCTTGCATTCCGCTCTTGTTTACATTCATATGTTGATTAGACACAAAAATCTCGCGGGTTTTTTTCTGCTTCTGTTCAAATACAGGAAAATGAGCAAGAAACATATATTTCTGTGATAAAAATCGCGTATTACGTTTAATGCTGCCGGAACTGGTCATCTAGATAAAATTTTTAAGTGATCTTGGCTACTGTTTGAACAATGACTGTCAATATGCGGGGTTTGTTTGCCATCTTGCAGTAAGTGTTTGTTGTTTGCTGTGGCAAATTCACCACATCGGATTTTTTACTCGCTGAAAGTACTTCTATTATGTTACTGAGAAAGTTCCAAAATGTATTACAAACACTAAAACTAAAAAGAATATTAGTGAACAGGATCTAAAGTTTACGGTCTTACAGGCACACGATGACGATGTTGGCAACAATCTGTGAATGCTATTTGAAAAACTAATCGTATAGAATGTGTTGACCATGAAATAAATAAATAATTCTGTTCCTTCTCTAAGTTTGACAATATGCGGGGTTTGTTTGCCATCTTGCAGTAAGTGTTTGTTGTCTGCTGGTCAAATTCACCACATCGGATTTTTGTACTCGCTGAAAGTACTTCTATTATGTTACTGAGAAAGTTCCAAAATGTATTACAAACACTAGAACTAAAAAGAATATTAGTGTACAGGATCTAAAGTTTACGGTCTTACAGGCACACGATGCCGATGTTGGCAACAACCTTTGAATGCTATTTGAAAAACTAATCGTATAGAAATTGTTGACCATGAAATAAATAAATAATTCTGTTCCTTCTCTAAGTTTGACAGGTTTTCGTATGTAACAGTACCCTTGTCTTGTCAGTAATTTAATAATCCTTATAAAGCAAACATTTCTTGCCAACATTAGCACACTATGCCGCCGCAGCCGTAACTAAAATTTACCCAGTAATCTTTGACAGTTGTGTTACGGCCTCTTATAGATAAGCGTCAATATTGGCATTTACTAATAATAAATTGAATTGAGGGTGTAATTTGTGATAAAACATCAGGTACCGTACTATTCTTTGAAACTGCATACTACAAGTTATGACGCTAAAACTTCGAAATACAACAAATAGCATTCAACGGTAGTTGCCCCTATCAGCACAATATGCTGCCACAGCCGTAACGAAACTTTCTGTTCAGTACATTTATATTTTCCGTGTGAGTGTTTGTAATACTTTCTCGCAATAACGTAACAGAAGTATCTTCAACAATTTGTGCAATGTCAGTACAAATCTATTTGGTGAGGTGTATTTCTCAATATAAGACACACGTATTATGCTCTAAAAACAGACACAGACCCTGATGAAGGCCGCCTGCAACAGTGGCCGAAACGTCGGTACAGAGTATAAAATGACGACGCGGTGTCATACCCAGAAGAATTTTATTGATAGTGACAACTGCCGCGGAAGCCTACGTTTGCACTGACGGAACGTTATCAAGTAGAACTGAAGTGACATCTGGCGTTCCACAGGGAAGTGTTACAGGGCCCCTACTGTTCCTTATTTTTATAAACGATTTAGGAGCCAATCTGTGTAGCGCTCTTAGGTAGTTCGCGGACGATGCTGTCACTTATCGGTTAGTAAAGTCACCAGAAGATCAAAAGCAACAGCAAAATGATTTAGAAAAGATATCTGCATGGTGCAAAAACTGGCAATTGACCCTTAATAAAGATTAGTGGGAAGTCATCCATATGACCACTAAAAGAAGCCCGGTAAACTTTAATTACTCGATAAATTAAACAAAACTACAGGCCGTAAATTCCACTAAATATCTAGGAGTAACAATTACGAATAACTTAAAGCCGGCCGCGGTGGCCGAGGAGACTGAGGCGCTCCAGTCACGGTCTGCACGGCCACTACGGTCGGGGGTTCGAATCCCCCCTCGGGCATGGATATTTGTGCCGTCTTTAGTATAAGGTAGTTTATAAGTAGTTTATAAGTTTAGGGACTGATGACCCCGCAGTTAAGTCCCTTAGACTATACAAACAAATAACTTAAATTGGAAAGAACACACAGAATATATTGTAGGGAAAGCGAACCAAAGACTACGTTTCGTCGGCAGAATACTTTGAAGATGCAACAGTTCTACTAAAGAAACTGCCTACACCACCCTTGTACGTCCTATTTTGGAGTCTTGCTGCGCGTAGTGGGATCCCGACCAAATAGGACTGAGAGACGATAAAGAGAAATTTCAGAGAAGGGGTATAGGGGAGACAGCATCACAGAAATGATGCACGAGTTGAAGTGGAAATCATTTAAAAAAGGCGTTATTTGTTGCAATAGATCTTTTTACGAAATTTCTTTCATAAACTTCCTCTTCCGAACACAAACATATTTTGTTAGCAGTCACCTACATAGGCTAACATGATCTTGAAAATAAAATAAGAGAATTAATAACGAAAACGGAATCATTTAGGTGATCCTTTTTCCCGCGAGCTATTAGAGAATGAAACTGTAGAGAAACATCATAAAAGCGGTTCGATGAACTCTCTGTCATGCACTTGAGTGCGACTTGCAGAGTATTTACGTAGATGTAGATGCGGTATCACATACGTCCCATTTTTAGCCGTACAGAGATAGAGCAGAATTCAATGCATCTGCGTTCTGTTTTTTTGTACACCGGTTGCTATGGGCGTATTTACCTAATGTCAGCAATGGAGAGCTGATGTTAAGGTCGTCAAGGTAAACTTTAGTATACATTGAAGTTTTCATAGTGATTTCGTGGCCAATTTTACGGTAGTGCAGAGTGTAAACATGCCGCATGTATTTACACGTGCTGAATGTGTCGATATGATATTTGTGTTTGTGAATTCTACTACAAACGATGCTGCTGTTTGCAGAAAAAACGGCATACCATTTCCTAACCTCGAACTACTAGATTTAGGAGCGGTTACTTGGGTCTTCAATGCGTTGCGTGATACTGGTGAAGTGCCCAACAGTCTTACTGCATCTGAAGACGTAAATTAATAAATTGTGGATGAAGTAGAAGACATTATTCAGCCGGTGGAACGTAGTCCTTCAACAAGCACACATTTAATTTCTGCGCGTTTCGGTGTTCCAGATACAAGAGTACGACATACTTTACGTATGCAAGGGTATCGTTAGTGTTCTTTACAGCTCATTCAACATAAAAAAGGAGATGAAGATAGACGACTGGAGTTTTGTCGTTGGCTACTTGAAAATCGGCAACTAATGCCATTTCTAGTGTTCACAGATGAAATAACTTTCACTCGTGGCGCAATCAATAACGTTCGTAATTCTCATCTATGCTTTGAAAAAATAGCACATTGACATTGGGGATTCACACATTTTCAAGAATGCTTTTCTGTAAATTTGTGGTGTGGTCTGATAGACAATAACTTTTACATCTACATTTACATAAATACTCTGCAAGTCACATTGAAGTACAAGGCAGAGGGTTCATTGAACCGCTTTTAAGATTTTTTTCTGCAGTTCCATTCTCTAATAGCTCGCCGAAGAAATGAACACCTAAGTCTTTCCGTTTTCGATCTGATTTCTCTTATTTTATTTTGATGATCATGTCTCCATATGTAGGTGACTGCTAACAAGATATTTTTGCAGTCGGAAAAGAAAGTTGGTGAAAGAAATTTCGCAAAAACATCTCTTTGTAACAAATAACGCCTTTCTTTCAATGATTTCCACTCCAACTCGTGCAACATTTCCGTGACACACTCTCCCCTATATCGTGATAATACAAAACGAGCCGCCCTTCTCTGTATTTTCTCTAAATCGCTTGTCAATTCCACTTCTTGGGGATCCCACAATGCGCAGCAATACTCCAAGTGTGGTTTAGGCAATTTGTTTAGTAGAACTGTTACAAAGAAACGTAGTCTTTGGTCCGCTTTACCTATAATATTTTCTATGCGTTCTTTCCATGCTAAGTTGTTCGCAATTGTTACTCCTAGGAATTTACTTGAATTTACTATCTGTAGTTTTGATTCATTTATCGTATAAGTGAAGTTTAACGGATTTCTCTTAGTGGTCATATAGATGACTTCACATTTATCATTATTAATACTCAATTGCCATGTTTTGTACCATTCTGATATCTTATTAAATCGTTTTGCAGTTGCTTTTGTTCTTCTAATGAATTTACTAACCGTTAAATGACTAGGGGCCCTATAACACTTGCCTGCGGAACGCCAGATATCACTTCAGTTCTGTTCGATGACTTTCTGTCAGTTACAACGTATTGTATCCTTTCTCACAGAAAATCACGAATTCAGTCTCACAACTGTCGCGATATTCCGTAAGCACGCAATTTGATTAGAAGACGCTTGTGAGGTACAGTGTAAAAGGCTTCAGGAAATCTAGAAATACGGAATCTATTTAACATCCCTTGTCGATAGCTCTCATCACTTCATGCGAGTAAAGTGCTAGTTGTTTCACAGGAACTATACTTCCTGAATCCGTGTTGACTACGGGACAGTAGATCGTTCTCTTCGATGTAGTTCATAATATTTGAGGAAAGTATAAGTCGTAAAATCCTGCTGCAAACCTACGTCAATAATATAGGCCTGTAATGCTGAGGATCACTCCTATTTCCTTTCTTGAATATTGGAGTGACTTGTGCCAAATTCTTTAAAATTTAGTTTCCGGCATTATTGCAATAGATCCCTTTGACTACAAGACTATGTAATTTTTTTTTTTTTTTTTTTTTACTAATAATTTTCAGCATTTGGGGTCTCACGCACATTCTATTCCTAAGGCGACACATCATCTGTATCTGGCATTGCGCGGAAGATGGGTTAGTAGACGTGGGCACGTTTCCTGATCATTAAGATACCCGGACCTTACGCTTTGGTTTATTCCCTGTGGGGATGGTTTAAAGTGGATGTTACAAAGAAAAAGTAAACACAAAAGGCGACGTGGTCTTTCGGATTAGGACTAGTGCAGCCCTCATAAAACAAAGCATACACGATTTATACATCGATAAATATTCCCATAGCTCTAATTCACGTTCTATTTATACTTTTCAGCAATTCTCAGACCTTTTTACAAGTGAAGAGTTAATGTATTGCACCACCGCTTCCTCCATCCTTTACACACTATGATTAGAAAGATGGAAGTGCATGAATCAAGAACGTGATGGATGCTGATGTCTCAGCACATTTTGCGCGGAGACTTTAGACGCCAACTGGTAAATTTGATGTAGTGGCAGATATTGCCTGAGCACTCTGTGTTCGTTGAATTATTTCGTACGCACTTCATGGGAATCCTAAGGCCATTGCACCCAGTTACGTCACAATACCAGCAACGTCAGCAGAGAGCAAATTAAAGCAGACCCTTATTTGTGTTCATCAACAACTGACGTAATAATTCCACAAATACCTCTGTTTTTCATTTCGTTAATATAATTAGTAATCATCTCTCCCTGTGCTGGATTTACAGTATGAATTGTACGAGCACTCACGAGTAGTAAACAATGCGTGGCTATGGAAGTCTGTATCCGTCCGGATTTGCATAAGCGGATAGCATACTGCTCAACTAAAATTCGAGTTCGAGTCCCGGCCACCATAGATTTTCATTTGTCGCCATTAAATCATAAAGCTTACGCTGACTAAGAATTGAAATTACGGGTACGGCTCTTGTAATCCAGAAATGTTTGTTTGCTCTTTATGGGAGTGATGAAGTGGTGGAAAGGAGAACTGCCGTTCAGAGCGTGGAGAAAGTTGAAGCGCCAGGAAAAGCAGAAACTAAGATTTCTTCAGGACCACAGACCAATTAAAAATAACTAGACCGGCCGCGGTGGCCGAGGAGACTGAGGCGCTTCAGTCACGGTCTGCACGGCCACTACGGTCGGGGGTTCGAATCCCCCCTCGAGCATGGATATTTGTGCCGTCCTTAGTCTTAATTAGTTCATAAGTAGTTTGTAAGTTTAGGGACTGATAGCCCCGTAGTTGAGTCCCATAGACTTTATAAACATTTGAACATTTGAAAAATAACTGAACCGCTCATTTGGCGCTAGTGTAGCTCTCCCTTGTTGAAAGCAGAAAAACACTGTGTTCATATTCAGTAAATGTAAAATAACTAATAAAACGTCACATACACAATGACACTGCAGACCTAAATAACGTCCATAAGGACGCTGTAAAAGAGTGAAAATAAAGTGATTAGTTCAAGTTAGTACTTGAGGTTACAATTATTCAAGTCGAAGATAGATGAAGAAATGAAATGAAATGAGCGTATGGCTTTCTTGGCCGGGAAAAATACAGTAACAGAACGGTATTAAGAGGAAGGTGGGTAGAATTACCCCCAAACAAAAATAAAGCGTGAAATACAGGGTGTTACAAAAAGTTATGTCCAAACTTTCAGGAAACATTCCTCACACACAAAGAAAGAAAATATGTTATGTGGACATGTGTCCGCAGACGCTTAATTTCCATGTTAGAGCTCATTTTATAACTTCTCTTCAAATCACATTAATCATGAAATGGAAACACACGTCAACAGAACGTACCAGCGTGACGTCAAACAGTTTGTAACAGGAAATGTTCAAAATGTCCTCCGTTAGCGAGGATACATGCATCCACCGTCCGTCGCATGGAATCCCTGATGGGCTGATGCAGCCCTGGCGAATGGCGTATTCTATCACAGCCGTCCAAAATACAAGCACGAAGAGTCTCTACATTTGGCACCGGGGTTGCGTAGACAAGAGCTTTCAAATGCCCACAAAAATTAAAGTCAAGTTGGTGGAGGCCATGGAATTGGTCCGCCTCTAACAATCCATCGGTCGCCGAATATGTTGTTGAGAAGCGTACGAACACGTCGACTGAAATGTGCAGGAGCTCCATCGTGCATGAACCACATGTTGTGTCGTACTTGTAAAGGCATATGTTCTATCAGCACTGGTAGAGTATCCCGTATGAAATCATGATAACGCTCTCCAGTGAGCGTAGGTGGAAGAACATGAGGCGCAATCACGACATCACCAACAATTCCTGCCCAAACGTTCACAGAAAATTGTGTTGATGACGTGATTGCACAATTGCGTGCGGATTCTCGTCAGCCCACACATTTTGATTGTGAAAATTTACCATTTGATCACGTTGGAATGATGTGCTTGATGCTAGTACTGTAGAGCAATGAGTCGCATGTCAACACAAGCACTGAAGTTAACATTACCTTCCGTCAATTGACCCAACTGGTGGTGAAACGAGGAAGTACAGTACATACTAACGAAACAATTGAGTATTTTGACAATTGTCTGCACAAAATATTTCAATTTACATTTAAAGAGAAATACTAAAATGAGCTCTATGATGGAAATTAATCGTTTCCGGACACATGTCCACGTAACATATTTTCCTTCTTTGTGTGTGAAGAATGTTTCCTGAAAGTTTGGCCGAATATTTCTGTAACACCCTGTATAAGTGCGAAAGGCACGCACTAATTGCGATAGGAAATATTAAACAGGAACCGAAAGTGAAAAACTGTTGACAAAATAATCTGACAACCTTTTACTTTGTAAGTTTCATACAGGTATCGTGAATCGACAACGTGACGTATTTTCCATTATACTTGGGAGAAACGTACCATATATTCCTGATAAGATATTTATAGTTTTCCGTCTTTTCGTGGAGGCTGAATACAGCCAACTGCAAAACTACTTTCATGTAAGGCATAGTTGGTTACTCAATGGAAATTATTAAGTAAAAATCTGTTTATGTTGTTTTTGGGTTTACTTTTATTGTCTCTCATACCATTTAAACCAATATTCATACTATACGCTCAATCAAGTTGACAATCGGTAGGTACGTCAGGGAAGCGACCGTAAGGGCATAAGGACGTTCTAGTCAGTCACCGCGCCGAGTATCAAGCTATTTAGTGCGAACAGCATTTGCCGCTGCAAATAAAATGTTCAAATGTTCGTTAAGCTTATGGGACTTAACCACGGGGTCATCAGTCCCTAAACTTACAAACTACTTATGAACTACTTACGAACTAGGACAGCACAAATATCCATGCTCGAGGGGGGATTCGAACCCCCGACCGTAGTGGCCGTGCTGACCGTGACTGGAGCGCCTCAGTCACCTCGGCCACCGCGGCCTGCGCCGCTGCAAATAATGACCTTCAATGTAAGAACAGTTGCCTCACATCAATGCTACGGCTTAGGAAGAAGGGCTTGTTCTGTACCTCCTGCCACAGCCATTGCTCTCGACGTGGTGATAGGAGAGGATGCAGTCCGGTGTATTTAGTCCAGAATTGGAACTACCACTGTCAGTGAGAATTGGAAGTCTGTGTGTGTGTCTGTGTCTGTGTGTGTGTGATCGAGAGAGAGAGAGAGAGAGAGAGAGAGAGAGAGAGAGAGAGGAAGGGAGAGAGAGTTTGTGTGTGCTTGCAATGATTAATATTGTTGGATACTCAAAAGAGAGCTCAAGATTTATTCCAGAAATGCACACAACCAAGGATGGGTCGAGAACGGTTAAAGAGTCCACTCAGTACACCGCGGACTAAGCGCAGAGCCGGATTTTCAACCGAATCACGGGCCGAGCCAGCACCTCCTATAGAAGAAAGCCTGTGCACCCGTCTGTGACGTCACGCATATAGTCCCCTCGCCTCCCTGCACAGCCGCAGTGCAGACCGTACGGAAAAAAAGAACCGGAGTTCAAAAATCATGAAGTGATTGCTTTGTGCCATTTTAATTCAAGGAACTAGAACATTTCTTTTTTGAAATGACATAATTGCTTCATTTGCTACTTAAAAATAAGTATTTTTAAACGGTTAGGGACAAAATTATGTATATTCATTTGTATTGGGTTATTTCTAACAGCCTTGTTCTTCGTGCAATTTTTTCCGTTTTGCTTAAGTCGCTTTTCCGAAATATTAAAGCGTCTTATTCAGTCATTCATTCCTACTTTTTTTATACGTTTTCATTCGTTGTTGGCGGAAGCTTAAATCGAAAAAAGTATAGAAAAACTGAAATTTTTGTGAAATTTAAAAAGTGAAGGACAAAATATCGCCAAAATCGCAACAGAAAACCTGGTTTGTAATGGCGAGAAGTCTTAAAGGCTAATGCCGTTTCTTTTCTACTCCATGTTCTGCTAAAAATGCTAGGAAAAGCTTTGCTCTTAAACACATAGAAAAAGAGGAAAAGACGCCAGTGAACAAATAGCATACTTTATAAATATAAGGCAAATACAACTGGTGGGAAAATTGTATATAAATTGCAGTAAAATAACCTCCATTCAAACGTTTCACTTGCCAAAGATGAGTATATTCAACTGTTGAAACAAAGTTGTGGCACCCCTACTTCCTACTTCGTTTCAGTAACTATATTAACTGTTATCAGGAATTAAACTATTGGTGAAAAATGAAAATCTTACTTCTCTGTATCAAATAGTTATGAAGAGAGAGTGTTATATTTTTTTTAATGATCAAATTGTCTACAATACCAGAAATTAGTAACAGTAAATTTACATTATCCTAATTTTAGTTGTATTGTTTGGCATCCATGTAATATTAGGAGCAGACAATGTTTGTTCAGTGTCTTGTTCATTTCACACTAGGGGTGGCAAGAAATCCTGTACCTGTTGCAAATCAGTTTTACAACAACAATTTATAGTATCAATAGTTTCATTCACAAGAAGCTACCAATAGTAGTATTTCAGACTTACAATATTCTCCATCATATCCTGCCTGTAGACTTGTTTCATACTTCATGTTATCAGATTTGTCTCAGAGAGTGTTGAAAATTTATTATAGTCAAAGGAACGCAACAAGAAACTTATCTGCTGTAAAAGATTATTAAGACTTTATGCTTTACCTGTCAGCAGCAGTAACATGTTCACCTAGCGTGTGATGTGTAATATGAACCTTCATACCCACCACCCTACCCAAATCATGATTGTGTAGTGTTGCCCAAATTCTAGGTTGCATTGAACTGTGGAAATTCCGTTGAGACTTGGTGAAGCCCAAAAACGTTAACACCAAATAATGGTTGTAGATTGACATAGAGCATTGCTTAATATTTACAGCGGAACATACTTTTCATCATATAGACTTAAACTAGGCAGTACGATATATTCAAAAAACATTTCTTAGATAATGGGTGCTGACCGAGCCCATTCGTTTGTTAGGAAGGGGTAGCCACCTCCCTCCCTCCAGTCCTGTCTGGCATCCAGTTCACGTTAAGGGGTCTTACTGTAGTACTCAGTGTAAAACTGGTTGACAAAATAATCTGACAACCTGCTACTTTGTAAGTTTCATGCAGGTATCGTGAATCTACAACGTGACGTATTTTCGATTGTACTCTTGAGAAACGTACCGTACATTCTTGTTAAGATATTTATAGCATCGCATAAGATATTTATAGCACCGCAGTCTTCAAGCACCGTGCGTTAAATACTTTTAATTACAGCTATCGTCCACTTTTCAGAAAACTAGAATGTCACAAATGAAATTACTATACCTTCTTATAGCGGCGCAGGAATGGCCATGTGGTCTGGAGCGCGAAATTACGAAGTGTGCATCCTCTTGCGTATGCTGCGTCAGGCATTGGACAACATATACAACGCACTTTGTAAGGTGGCAAGAAATTCCACCACCTATGTTTATGTGTTAATAATTAATAATGTGCCTTTATTTATAATTTAATTACTGGTATCAGTTTGATTCTGGATAATCTGAAAGCAAAAATAGGTAATAATAGTGGGAATATTAATGTTGACTAGATCATTGAGAAAACTGGTTGATGCTGGTAGGCGACATTTAATATTAACAATATTTGCATGTAGTACTTTTCTTGATTGGAAACCGGAACACAGCTAAGTTAGTGAGGGAGGCCGGCAAGCGGAGAGGGGAGTCGTAAAGGAAACCTCGAGGGTGCGCCGTGTTGACCAGGCGGTGCGAGGTCACAGGTTACTGACCGGCCGATGCCGCATCGCGACAAAACTCACGGGCGACGCTACGATTGGGAGTGGATTTCAACCGGCAAACGGTCGAAACGTTCTAGAAATTTCCAAAAACCTCTAGAAGCTTTGTTTTCGCAGGAAAGATATTTCGTAGGGAGTAAATAAAAACTATAAAATATGCAGATGATATGATAGTCTTAGCAGAAACAGAAGAATCTCTCCAGGAAATGATGGAAAATATTGTAAGCGTTGGTAAATATTTTGGAATGGGGTTAAACATTGATAATACCAAAGCCATGATAATTGGAAAAGAAAACGACACAATCAAAATATCATTAGAGGGAAGAGTATTGGAATAGGTGCAATCGTCAAAGTATTTGGTAAGCGTGATAACAAAAAAATGTTTGTTTTGCTTATGGGACTTAACTACTAAACTTACAAACTACTTATCAACTAGCTAAACCTAAGGACGGCACAAGTATCCATGCCCGAGGGGGGATTCGAACCCCCGACCGTAGTGGCCGTGCAGATCGTGACTGGAGCGCCCCAGTCCCCTCGGCCACCGCGGCCGGCTCATGATAACATCCAGTGGAAGTTGCACAGAGGTAATAAGTCGAGGAATCTCTATGGGAAAGAAAGCTTTCAGTAAAGTAAAAGATTTGCTAACAACCAAAAGTATTCCCATTACTCTAAGGAAGAGGTTCGCCAAATATTTTGTGTGGAGCGTGGTGTCATATGGATTTGAAACGTGGACAATCGGACAGAAAGAACAAAAATATTTAGGAAGTATTGAAATGTGGCTATGGAGAAAAATGGAAAAAGTGAAGTGGACCGACAGAGTGAAAAATGAGGAGGTGTTGCGAAGGGTAGGGGAGGAAAGGACCTTCATTACGACAATCCAGAAGATGAAAACGTATTCGTTGGGGCACCACATTACGTAGGAATTGTCTGCTGCTAAGAATAATGGAAGGAAAAGTAGAAGGAAGAAGAGGGAGAGGAAGGAGAAGATTTGGAATGCTGACTGACCTGAAGAAAGGAAGGAACTACAGACAAATGGAGGAGGGTGCCCAGAACAGAGCGAAGTGGAGGACGTCCAGTTGAAACCTGTCTGAGGACAGACCTACTCAAAGAGGAAGAAGAAAGGCGGAGGAGACTGATTTGAAGCTATAGCTGTGACTGGCTCTTGTGAAAACGGTCTGGAGAGACTTTCGGCTTGCTGGAAAGTAAGTTTTGGATGCGGCTACTCGTGCGAGGACGCAGGTGGGCAGTTGCTGGCAAGGCGTCCAGTGACTTAGCTCGCAATTACTTACAAGTGCAGATTGTATTGCTTAAAGTATTCGTAATTGTTTCTCTGTGAGCAGAGAAACAACATTATTACTTCAGTGCATTTATTTGCATTTCGAAGCACTCATTTACAAGGTTACTATTGAGATTCTCTTCAGCTTCTGACCAGTGAGACAAGTAGTTTGCGAGAACCTCTTGTTCGACTTTGAAACTTAATAGATTTCTTTTGAACGAAGTAGTTTGTTCACTGTGTAGCCATCGTCTAACAGCTTCAGCTTCACGCCGAACCGACCCATCACGGTGGACAGCCAGCGTTCCTCTTATCAGAGTAGTATTCCGAATAGGTGATACACGCACATTGCATTTGCTATAGCGCAGTTAAAGATAAATGTACCTCCCACTAGTTAGCGGTGTTCTTGAGCTTGTGGTAGAATTCGCTACCGAGTTGGATAGTATTTTTAATTTCCTTTAAACAATTAACACGTCCTCAGTATCAACGATATTTTTCGTAATAGGTAGGGGTTGTGCCATCCTTGTTAGAGATGCATTATTTTTGTATCATAATTCATCCCTGAATTTGTGCACCGTCCTTTTTTATAATTTAATTACTATACTGAACATTGAATCCTCCGATTTCTTATTTATTAGAATTAGGAATCTCGGCTACCCCTAGTGATAAGAAATTGTCTAAGATTGAAACCAAGTGTTTTTGTATTGTTAATTCCGTAATTGAAAAGAGTGATCCATATTTATTTTCGTAATGATACCGTAAGCCTGGTGAAACACACGCAAATTACCTATAGGGCCGTTCATTTAATCTCACCAGCTACGGTACAATCATTACAACTTAAACTAAGGAAGAAAATACTTAAATGTAATCTGCATATAAGATGCAACACGAAGTGCCTCAAACACAACGTTATACCTGAGTATGCTAGAATTAACGCGAAGAATGCTTGATTGACAGCATGTAAAGATAAACAAACGACAAAATTGAGGTGGGTAAAGACGCAAATTCGTGAAGTTTATAAACAGGTTCATATCGTGTCTTCAAAGTTGGAAAAGATTGAAGCGTGTTACAAATGGTGTTACCTGAATAAAAGCAGTGTACCAAGTCGGTAATATTCACAGATAGACTCAACAAGACTCATTGTAGTATGCAAGCTACCCACAGTGGTAAGCTTAGGCGTTTAGTAAAAGGAAGCTGTAGCCATCCTGATATACATTCTCAATTCCCTTTGCAGTTTGCTGACAGGATTGTCAACATGGCAGATATCGTCTTTACAGCTCAAAAAAAAAAGGTTGTTGGACTTCCTCTTCCATTTCTAGAATACTGCATTTATACAGGAAATGTCGTGTGACAAAAGTATTGCACGTTAAATTTTACTCCAGTAAAAAATGTTACATCGAAGTTTGATTTAACTAATTCTAGGTACGACCTATTGAAATGGTCCCAGGATATTTCGTTTTCTTATTTGTTATGCAGTCTCATAGTTAATTAAGATGTACCGTTCTCTCACTTGTATGAAACACAAATGGTGTTACGTAGTTCTAACATCTGTAATTATCCATCTCTATTATCCAGCAATGCAAACTCTACATATTTTCTTCCAATTTCTTAACCGTTAGAAACGGAAACACTGAAATCTTACTATGGTTTCACTAATTGAGTGAATATCCATTGGAAATAAATTACTGTACGGATTGTAGCTTATGCTTATTTTATTTTTTAAATTTTTTATGTAATATTTAATATTTCACAGGAGCCAGTTGAGGAAAAAGCCTCCTTGGTAATGGAACGAGTCACTACATGAAATTGTAACAGAAGCGTAGTGATAGATAAAATCAAACAGAAAATCCTATGAAGAAGACAAGTTGTGAGTTTACGTAAACATAGGAATTACATTATTCTCTCTTAATTTTTCCAGAAGTTTCTCTACAGAATGGAAAGAGTTTGCCATGGAGAAGCTCTTCAAACTTCGTAAGTGTGTGGATAACTGCTAAGATGTTTTACCCTAATGGTCAAACTACGCATTTGAATCTGAAGATATAGCACAAAATATGACACCATACGTCACAAGCGAATTAAAATAAGCGAAGTAGCCTCTTTTTCGCGTTGAACTATGACTTATTTCAGATACTGTTCTAACGGAAGTGAAACGAAACACACCCAACTAAATTAATATAAAAACTCATTTGCCAGGTAACGTACAAAATTTGACTTACATCACCAAGATAATAAAAAACTTAAAAACAATTTTTGTCAATGCAATCTCCATGTCAGGCTGGAACAATTTTTACCTTATCTCGTAAATATTAACCTTCTTCGAAGCAATATCAATGCAGTTAATATTCGAATTTAATATTTACAACAACGGAAGAAAATAAAGTGATCTCCTTCAACTGAAATTCATTTTCATGAACAAAACAAACATAAACTCTTTTACGAGATATTAAATTAGAAATATGCTAGCGCTGGCGAGACTACAATCTTTGACTTGAATTTATCTGTTTTACGCTCACATAAAGCAACAATAATCAGTAGCGTTCTGAAATTCGTTGCGTGGTAACGCCTCCAGCTAGATCGGATCCAGGTGCTAATCACCGAATGGACGAACTGCAAGCCACCGTCTTGCACAGAGGTATTCGTGAAGATCCGCCGCGAAGATTGTGGCTTGTTGCTCCGGACAACTGTTGCGTTGCCGGCCAACAGGTTGTACCGTACACAATAGCCGCTGCCATGTGGCAACAGGTAAGCTTCCCCAGCCGGTAATGGCCTTTGTCAATTAGTTTGCTGCTTGTGGCTTAACGTCTCTGCAGTGCAGAGAGGCAAAATTATGATGCCACCACTTTGAAATTACTAAAGAAGTATAGTAGTCCTTTGTTACTGTCATACATTTTGAGGGAAACGAAATTATAGAAAATAGGATCGCTGTGGTAGATTTTATGTTTTATCTGCAATTGTACTGCTCCCAAATGCTTAAAACTCATTTGCGTGCAGGTACCAGTAAAGCAGCTTTTGTAATTGGCAGACATAATTTTCAATTGCTCACCTGAAATGTTCTTTATATACGCCCGTCACGCCGATAATCATTAATTAATGTAGTAAGTTTAAAAAAAATATTTTCATGACTTATACTGTCCTTCAGAATAGCAATGTCGTGTCAGACCGAAGTAGAGCTCTTTCTTTTTCTGATTTTCTGGGCGATTGTGATGTCTGAAGTATTATGTTGCCCTGTTCGATCAGTCAGAACCTGAGTCGTACCATAGTTTTGCTCAAACCTCATCGACTTTTTTATTACTTATGCTGCGAATAGTTCTTGGTGGATGTTAGTTCTTTCTTACGTTGCTGTATATAATTTACAACACAGCGTGTGTCACTGATTGTAATAAATCTGTGTAGTCTTTTCGCAGCAGATCGGAAAGTAAATATATACAGACAGACTACAAAGTAGGCAAATTGCATTTTTTTTTCCTCCAGCTGGCTAATCAAAAATTTTACTAAAAATTACTTCTAACAGCAGCATCGAATGATGCATAACAACAGGTTAATGTTTACTTATAATACGTCAGGGGTCACAAAAAGGGCAGTTCATAGTTGTTTGATACTTCTTTACACCATCATGGATTACTGTTTAATAATGAAGACCGTGCAAGCGGTTCAGCCTTCTGAACGACCTATTAGAGACCATTAGTTTCATTACGCTGAGCCGGCCGCGGTGGCCGAGCGGTCTGCGGCGCGCCAGTCACGTTCATCACGGCCACTACGGTCGGGGGTTCGAATCCTCCCCCCCCCCTCGGGCATGGATATTTGTGCCGTCCTTAGAATTAGCTAATACATAAGTACTTTGTAAGCTTAGGGACTGATGACCCCGTAGTTAAGTCCCGTAAGCTCCACGAACATTCTGAATATTACGCTGACTACTCTTAGATAATATCATTGATTTCTCTATTCTGACAGTGGTAGCATTTGTTCTGATAGCTTGTTCCTTTATCATTGTTCCACTGGCTAACTGCAACCAGTTGTTATACTTGACTGCTTGCTCTTGAAATTTTCATCAATTATCTGTATCGTTTGTTATACCACCAACCGCATATTACAGTTCGTAGTGTAACATTCTTGTACTGGATCTCAATGTTTCAAACTTAACATCTGGTTTGTGTCGGAGGATGTTTCACATTCTTGTTCTTAGTCTATGAGTGAACATTTTTCTTTTTACCTAAAACTATAGCAGGAGCAGTAGTAGTTTGGCTTTATATTAATACTGAAATCAAAAATGTTTGTAAAGCTTAAGAAACTTAACTACTGGGCCATCAATCCCTAAACTTACAAATTACTTATGAACAACCTTACACTAAAGACGACAGAAACGTCAATGCCCGAGAGGGGATTCGAACCCCCAACGGGGAACTGCTTCGCGCATCGGAGCATAGCGCTTCAATCCGCTTGGCCGCTTCGCCGCTGCATATTGAAATAGTATGGACGTTTAACGTATGATCATATACAAAAGCTTTGCAACACTATCGAAAAATAGGAAAAACTAGTTTCTTTGCGCGCCATTCTTAGGAAATCGTACCTAATTATTAATTTTTGGAAATAAGAACGCCTTTTTCTTGCTGAAATGTGTTTATTTTTGCAAAACGCAGTTCCCATTATTATTTTAAGGTATCTTCAATGAGCATAGAAAATGAAATCCTTTAAATAATCAGGTAAATCGAAACTCAAATCATACAAACACCAAAAATGTCAAGCACTTCCATTTATTGCAGTCACACACACCTGAAGTGTATAGTCAACAGTAGTCAACAGGCACTACATTCATTTGGCGATACACACAAAACAAATGAATTCATGTGTTACCGCCATTAGTTAGAAATATTTTTTTAAAAGTTTGTGTTTATTATGATCCCCAAAATGAAATCGGTTGGATAATTATATAAAACTGAGTTGCACTGTTAAGACGAGTAGCCACAAACTGTAACGTCTAACAGCAATCATTGAGGAAGGTTTTTTTTTTTTTTTTTTTTTTTTTTTTTTTTCAAATGAATAGAGGTCCAACTGTCGAAGCGGAGGAGTGAATAGGCTACAACACTATTTATTTGTTTCTTTCTTTATTTGCATTCATTTATTTATATCTCGCTAGAAATTTGCTTCATTTTTCATCTTATTAAACACAAGATCAGCGGGATGGAAAAGATTTTTAAATGTGGTTAATGCGTCAATGAGTGCAATTGCGTTTCTGCTTGTGTTTTGCTTTCGTTGAGAGTGACATATTTTGTCTGCTGGACATAAATGTTTATGTATGTGTGCTGGGCGTGTTTTCTTTCACAACACTCACTGTATTTTCTGGTCGCTAGGAAACACTTTCAGAAAAGTCATGAAGTATTCCCACCGTTAACCGAGTTTTCTGTGCGCTCGAAAGTGGCTATGTCTGCCGTGGAACACTGGTTTAAAGTGTCGTTCACAGAGACACAACGGCAGAAATCATCCAATTATCTTGCAGTTCCTTAGGTTTGTTTATTAGTTTAAGGAACCTTACATTCTCATAACAGATTGCCAATCGAGGTGAAACAGATGTTGATTTCTACGCAGTATTCTTCGTTCCTGTAAAGTCCTCGTGGAAATGAGGACTCACCACGATGGTCTTAAGTCGGAAACTGGATACACACCGTGGCGTCTCATTTAATTAAACAGGTAGTATCGAAACCCTTGTTAAGTAACTTAACGTACACTTGCGCCCATGAACAACTGCACAGACTCAGAAATATCGCATAGAAACATACGTACCAAGGAGAATACAATCGCAGAGTATCGTGTCGTCTATCCATTGCCGGAACTGTTTATGTTTATTTCTGTACAATGAATCATAGCTTCCAGCTCTCTAAAAAGGACGCAGAGAACTGAATTATTAACACTGGATACACAACTGTAGTGGTTTGGATCTGTGCAAATCGTGACCTATCATAGTAATCTATATAATCTTACGTATAAGTCACGTTGTTGTTTTGAACTTTGTGTCCTATGAAAATAAGTGATCGACTTATTACTTTAATACATACGTAATGATGAAGCTTGTGTCGCTTATAGTAGTAGCAAAGTCAAAGGAAAGGAAGTAAAGTTCAGAGCCATATGTGAGATATTTTTATTCAGAACTAGTGTTGTGTTTCATTTGACTTTATTGTATTGCTATAGACGATATTTCTAGTGTTCAATTTTATATTCGCCTCTTGTCAATACTGATTTCCGTTTGTGTTCACGGTCTGGAATACTCACGCTGTGAAATTTCATGCTTATAAAATACACCTCGAATCTGTCATTATTACCTTTCCAATTAGGTATCTACAGAAGTGTAATTAATTCATGAAAAGCAATGTGCGAGAAACTAGTTCTGAATCAAAATATAACTCAATATACATTTTACAGTGGCCTACTGTTTCGTTGCAGGAGTGCGGTTAATTACATGTCAATATTTTGTAAATAGTACTCATATTTTCAGAAAAATTGTGCCCGTTGTGTATGAGTTGGTCACTACGAAAGCAACTACTAGAAACGATTAAAAATGTCGGGATGTTAAATACATCATCGGCGCGTAATACTGACAACTGGATAGTGCGTGACAGATATTCGTTCACCATTATGGCGTCGAGCGTCACGACTTCGGAATACACAGTACTAACTCCAGATTATCTTTGAGCTCACTCAAAGGAAGCCGCACCGTAACGGCATCTCCGGTTTGTAGGCTGTTGTCAACCTCGAACTCAAACAACACCCTCAGCCAACTTTTTACATTTAGTTGGCCTATAAACATATACGTAGCCTTTGCTTGATACGATATAGACATAACAAATTAACCTCAGAAATGCGCTCTCTCAACAAGTAATCTTAAAATCATCTATATTTCCTCATACGCTCACATATAATGGAAACAAAGGAAACATACGCACGAATGTCTATATACTTTTCGTGTGAGAACGTGTACAAAAGTATTCCGTAAATCATTATAGTAATACGTAAACAAGAAAATCTAAAACAACGAATTTTAATAACAGTGAAGGTGAAATGAAATGTAGTTAAGCTTAAGGGACTTAACTGCGGGGTCATCAATCCCTAAACTTATAAACTACTTATGAACTACCTTATACTAGACACAAACATCCGTGAATATCCATGCCCGGGAGGGGGGGGAGGGGGGGCTCGAACCCCCTCCAATGCGCTTGGCCACACCGCCGCGGCATTCAAGGTGACCAGTGAAACTTATGCAGTGCCATTTCTTTTCCTCGGCATACTAACTCTAGGGATTGATGGAGGAAACGGAAAACTAAAGTCCTAAATTTAATCTTTAACAAAAGATTCACGCAGGAAGAACGCACAAACGTACCATGCTTTCATCAACGCACTACCTCCTAAATGGAGGACATAGTAACAGGTATTTCGGGTGTATAGGAGCAGCTGATACAGCTGAATACAAAAAGTCTCCTGTTCCGGATGGAATACCAGTTCGGTTTTACAAAACGTATTCAGCGGCATTGGCCCCCTACTTAGCTTGCATTTATCGCGAATCTTTAATTCAGCGCAGAGTTCCTAGTCATTGGAAAAAAAGCGCAGGTGACTCCCGTTTATAAAAGAGGAAAGAGAACTGACCCACATAATTACAGACCGATATTGTTGACGTCAGTTTCCTGTAGAATTGTGGAGAATATTCTTAGTTCGAATATAGTAAATTTCCTTGAGACGGATAACCATCCTTCCATGAATCAGCACGGGTTTAGGAAACTCAATTAGTTTGAAACTCGGCTTGCCGTTTTCTCTCATGACATCTTGCGACCCATGGTAGGAAGCAACAGGCGGATTGTGTTTTTCTCGATTTCAAAAAGGCATCTGAAATTCTGTTACACAGCAGGCTGCTAACGAAGATACGAGCATATGGAAGTTTTGTGACTGGCTGGAAGACTTCCTAGGTACTAGAACGCAGTGCGTTCTTCTCGACGGCGAGTGTTAATCAGACACTATGGAATAGTCAGGCGTGCACTAGGAGAGTGTGATAGGACTGTTATTATATAGATCTATATAAATGATCTGATGAACAGTGTAACTTGTAATTTGCGGCTGTTTGCTGATGATTCTATGGTGTATGGGAGGGTGTAGTCATTAATTGACTGTAATGGGATAAAGGATGACTTAGACAAAATTTCTAGTTGGTGTGAAGAATGGAAGCTAGCTGTAAACGAAGAAAAATGTGACGTGATGCACACGAGTAAGAAAAACAATACCATAGGGTTCGAATACAGCGTTAGTAATGAGCTTCTTGATAAAGTCGCGTCGTTCGGATATCTAGGTGTAACATTGTATAGCGATATGAAATGGAACGAACATGTAAGAACAGTTGTGAGTAAGGCGGACAGCTGACTTCAGTTTATTGGGATAATTTTGCGAAGATGTATTTCATCCATAAAGGAGACCGCAGATAAAACGCTCGTACGACCACGTCTTGAGTATCGTTCAAGTGTTTGGGTCCTGAAGCAGATCAGTTTGTAGGAAGACGTAGAAGCAATTCAGACGCGAGCAGATAGGTTCGTTACTGGTAGGTTCGACCAATGCCCGAATGTCACAATAATGCTCCGGGAACCAAAATGAAAATCTCTGGAGGAAAGACGACGTTCTTTTCGAGAAATTCTGTTGAAATTTAGAGGGCGGGAATTTGAAACTGACTACAGTACAATCTTGCTGCCGCTTACTTAAATTTAGCATAAAGATCACAAAGATAAGAGAAATTAGGGCTTTTATAGAGGCATATAGACATTAAAGTTTCCCTTGTTCCATTTGGGATTGGAAAAAGAAAGGAGATGTGCAATAGTGGTACAGTGTATCCTCCGCCACGCACCTTACGGTGGATTGCGGAGTACGTATGTAGATGTAGAATGATAAAGGTCTTATATCCGGAAATGCATGGTTTTCATGCTATAGAGACGATTCATTCAACTATACATAAGGAGAGGAATTGAATTAAAATTTATACTGTGGCCAGGACTCGAACCCGGGACCTCAAACTTACTAGGCAGGCGCTTTAGACAACTTTTTTTTAATTTTTTTTCTCAATCTCTCTCTCTCTCTCTCTCTCTCTCTCTCTCTCTCTCTCTCTCTCTCTTTTTTTTTTACAAACTGAAGCCTTTATTATAATCATGAAATCAAATGAAGTCCCAGTGCCCCATCTGGAAGAAATTTGTCAACTAATACATAATGGAAAAATAACTGTATAAATGATGCCACTTCCGGCATGCTGCATCATTCGTGGCATTTTCGAACTTAAAGGTATATAATGTAAAATAAACTGGGGCCTCCTCTGTTAGTGTAGCACCATCCGGTCGGTGTTCTTGGGTGATCTTCTCGAACTTATTAAGTTTGATCCGTTCAATTGGTCGGTATCTTCGTTAAACTATCACTATCAACTTCTCGTACCCAGTACACCCCAGCCAGGTGGCGGGTCAGTAAATACTACCTCTAAAAAATTTGCGTAACTTTCTTTGTATTTACCAAGTCGTCGTAGCTTCGTGTGTCCATCCTGTAAATAGTGCCAATAGTCCAGTTTGTTCGTGTTTGCATAATGATATATGTAATGTACCGTCATGCCCGTTACCCACGCCACCGCATTCGTCTTCTGACGTGGGAAATATGTTTTATCTGGAAAAAATACTATGTCCGTTGAGATTTCTGACTGTACGGTGCGTATCATGAACGCTGTGATCTTCCGTTCCAGATTCCACACTCCCAGCGCTGTGCCGCAGACCAACCGATGTTCGTCCGTATCGAGCGTGTCGCATCGTAGGCATACGGGCGTGTCTGTCATGTGGATAGCATACTGTCTCTCCTTCGTCGGGTACTTCCGGTTAACCACCATGTACCACGTTGACCTGGCCGATGTAGGGAGGTGGGGGTGGTGCACTGTGCGCCACACGACTTTCCAATTAATCGCAGGGTACCTCCGTTCCATCTTATTCCGTTCCATGCTTCTTACAAGCAGTCTATACACATCTTTGGAAGTCGGTGATCGGGTAGTTGGTAAATCTGCTCGCACATAACTGTGTTCCACGAAGAACTTTCGGATGTGTGATAATGGAGGCGTAATGTGCCCAACACTAACCGGTGGAAGAAGCGATGGCGGTGCTAGTTCTTCGATTATCGCACCCGTTAGGGAGTAGTTCCTGTTACGCCACAGTTTGCACATGGTGTTAATATACATTGCCCGAGCCTTTTCGTAGACATTGACTAGGCCAACACCACCTTTCCGCGTCGGCAGCGTGAGCGACTCGTATTGCACCTTAAAGAGCTGCCCCATGCTCACGTAGTATCCAAAGGCTGCTTGTATCCTCGTGGCCATCGTACGTGGCAAAGGGAGAAGGTGTGCCACGTGGCACATCTTGGGTACGAGGTGGAGGTTGACCAGTGTTACTCTCTGCAGCATATCCATCGAGCGCAGGGCATTGAGTCGTACTGATGTGCGTAGTTGACACACCAGCTTACGGTAGTTGTCCGCTATTGTTCGTGCCGTCTCCGTATGGAAAGTGATACCCAAACATCGTAGGGTTTGCACCACAGGTAAGGGTCCTTCAGTTCCTGGTTCGAGTCCTCGGCATACATTCATGAATTGTGATTTTCGAAAGTTAACCACGCTACCAGCTGCCTCCCCGTATTTCTGTAGCCAATCCATTGCTGTGCGTGTCTCCTCTGCTGTCTTCACTAGAAGCACAACATCATCAGCATATGCTCTACATTTGAAGGACTGATTCCGTAGAGTGATACCTGTGAGTCTTTGGCGCAATCCTGCAAGACATGGCTCTAGTGCGATGGCATACAAGATAATGGACAACGGACACCCCTGTCTGACTGATCGTAAAATCTGGAAATGTTCTGTTCTCCCTCCATTAATCAACACCGCTGACCGGGCACCATGCAACAACTTCATCACCATAGTGGTAAAAGTAGACGGAACACCCATCCTGAGCATCACTGCCTTGAGGTAGGTGTGATCCACTCTATCGAAGGCATGGTCAAAATCGATGCCTATCAATGCTCCACGTAGACGACACGCCTTGGCAAGGCAGATAACATCACGATAGTCTCCCAAGGCCGTATGAATATTGCTTGTAACTCCGAGACATGTCTGATCCCTGTTGATTCGGTCCTTTAGCAATGTTTTTAAGCGACATCCTATTATACGCATAAGGATCTTGTAGTCGCTATTTAGGAGGGTCAAAGGCCGATAATCGCATGGTCGCTTGCCTCCCTGTGGTTTCCGAATTGGAATCACCAACCCTTCTGTGAATTCAGTGGGGACTGGTAACTCCTGCGCGATTATCTCGTTAAACATACTTAACCACATCGGTGCCATAATAGTGACAAACGTGCGATAGAATTCCAATGGGAAACCGTCTGGACCCGGGGATTTGTTTGGAGCTCCTCGTTGGATGGCCTCCACCATCTCTTTTTCCGTTATTGCTTGTAGGATGTCTGCTTCCGAGTTCGCGTATGTCATGTCTGGGATCTCATTAAGGACGGTCTCCATTGCCTCCTGTTCCACCTCGTCGGCCCCATAAAATCTGGTGAAATGGTCCTGGAACGCCTGGGCTATGTCTTTCTGTGCTGTATATTTCCGGCCGTCGTCGAGTTCAACCTCGTGAATTAATCCCCGACGTCTACACTGTCTCTCCCGTATGACATAGTGCATGGAGGGCTGTTCTTTGTGGAGTCCATCCTGCACCATCGCACGTATCATTGTACCTGCCATTCTGGATATTGTGAGTTGTATTAGTTTTGCCTTGACATGGTGTACGGCTGTTTGGCGTTCTGGTGACGGAAGTTGGGAATAGAGTTCCCGGAGGGTCGTATAATAAAATTCAGAGGTCATGCACTGCCAACGAGAAGCCTCCTTTCCATAAAAAATAAATGTTCTTCTTAAGGCTGGTTTCACGCACGTGACCCACCAATGGAGAACAGAACCATATGCATTTCTGCGCCTTAGGCAATTTTGCCATGTTTCTTCTACCATACGTCGACATTCTGCGTCGTGAAGATGAGAAACATTCAACTTCCAATTACTCCTTCGCCTCCATACCTTTTGCCGGGCGAGGGTGACTGTACAGATATATGCCTCGTGGTCGGTGAACGCTGTAGGCCAAATTTCTGCATCCACTGTCGACGTCATCAGTCTTCTTGAAAGATAAATCCTATCCAATCTGCTCGCCGAGTGGCTGGTGATGTACGTGTATCCCTGTTGTTCAGGATGTTTGAGGTCCCACGTATCAATTAATTGCATCCCGTTGACCAGCGCTCTGAGTTCTTGACATGTCGTGTAGTTAGGGTGTTGGTCCTTCCTGTCTAGTACACAGCTGAAGTCTCCCCCTATGATACAAGCCTCGTATTGGCCCCTGAACAATGGGGTCACCTCTTGGGCGAAAAATTCATGGCGTTCCCTTCTCTTATCGCTGCCTGATGGTGCATAAATATTGATCAGTCGTACGCCTCCTATGGTGACGGCTGTTCCGCGTGCTGTGGGCAGATACTCTATGTCGACAGCACGTATCCCTTCTTTGAGTAATATTGCCGTGCCGATGCCTCTATCGTCGCACGGTGGGCAGTAAATGTCGTATCCATAGAAGTCCTGGGTGTGAAGGACTCGTACTTCCTGCAGCAGCGCTATGTCTATATCCGCCGCCTTGAGCATGTCACTGAACATCTTCATCTTGACGGGCGTTTTTATGCCACTGATGTTAATGGACCCTATCCGGTACGCCTGTTGCATGGCATGTATCATAGGGGGGTCACAGTCTGACAGTTAACACCTCCTAACCTCCTTGTGCCCCATCCCAATCCCCCATCGCCCTCATTTGCTGCCATACGTTAGTCGAAATGGCCGCCCGGACTCATTCCGCCGGGGTGCTTGTCTGCTACTCCTTCGTTCTCGTCTGCGTACTGAGTCGCCTCTGTTGCCCAGTCCAAATGCCTTCTGTCGGCGCCATGTTCTGTTGTCCGGTTGACGTTCTCAACAGTCAAAGATCCTTTATCTGTTTCCACCCTGTCTTGTGTTACGTCGTTCCTCTGAACACTGGTCGCCGCCCCACTTCTCTCTTCGCTCGGTATTTCTTCTGCTGCCGTTTTTTGTTGCTCCTTGCTGTGGGTCACCTCGTCATTCGTCTCTGATTCCTTGCTGTCTTTGTCGGACGAAAGGCGGCGTTTCCTCCGCCGTTTTGGCGCTCGCTGCTTCCGTTGTCGGACCTCCGAATCTGAGGTCAGTACAGCCTCCTGATCGTCGTTTTTCAAGTCCACGTCCTGCTCCTTCGCACTGTCGACTTCCATTTCCGCCGCGTCCTGCAAGGGCTGTGGCGAAGTCATAACGTCCTGCGACCGCCTTTCATGATCCATCTCCGCCTCTTCTGGCTTTGATTCGTTAGATTGGTCTTCCGTCGTTACACGCTGGTTCGGTTCTGGTGTGGTTCTCGTATCCCCGCGAAAGGCCGCAGCATACGTCAAGGGGAGCACCGTCGCATGCTGCTGTTGTTGTGGATCATCACGTGGCAGTTGTAATAGCCTCCTTTGCGTACACTCAGACCTCACGTGTCCCTCCTTTCCACACCCCGAGCAAGTTCTCGGTTGTCCGTCGTAGATGACGATTGCCCCACAGCCACCGATATACAGGTATGACGGAACGTGTTTGCGTAATTCAATCTTTACCTGTCTTACGCCGTTCAGGACACGGTATGTTGCAAAAGTCGCCCATTTCTCGGCTTCATGTGAGATAACCGTGCCGTACGGGCTCAAAGCCTCTGTCACCAGTTTTTCAGGCAATTCGAACGGTAGCTCGAAGACGCGGATTGTTCTTAATCCCATTCCGGCGTGATCCACTGTAACCGTTCCGACATTTCCGTCTGAATGGCAAAAACGGAGACCCTGTTGGTGTCGTTGTAATATTCTATCACATGCCGCTTCATCAATGAGCTTGCAGTAAATGCCGCTACTGACTATGGACAAGTGTATTTCTACCAGAACGTCCGGCTCAATTTTTACCTCATCTCGTAGAAAGCGTTCTATTTCGTAGGCCTTTGGTCGTGCAAATTCGTTATTGAAAGTGAATCGCAGTGTCGATTTACGGTATGAAAAAGCCATAGTTCGATCTGTGCACTACTAAATTACACCGCTACGCACTCCGCGTAAACAACTCGCGCGCTGCGCCTGTGGCCGGGACGTAAACAACGCCCGAGCCGGTGCACGGCCGAAGCCCAACTTGTACACGGACAGTCTTAAAACACGTATCCCTCCACACCACATATTTTAATTCTGCCTCATGTTCCCTGTGAAATGCGTATCAAATTGCCAGGGCTCCTACATTTCACAAGGAACATGCGGCAGAATTAAAGTATATGGTGTGAAGGGAGAGGTGATTTAAGACAAACCGTGTAGTCGCTTTGGTTGCAACGCTGTATTAGCTGATGTTTTTCTTTCTTCCGGAAAAGGGTATGAAAGGCAGATGTTCATATTTACCTTCTTTCATTCACTTTGGTTTCACATTTTATTTAGAACAGAAAATTGTTCAGAAGTATTATTATTTTCCAATTTGTCTAATGGCGATGAAGCCAGCCGAAGAAGGCACTCATGGCGTGAGTAAGGAAGGGCTGAAAGGAGGTTAAAAAAATTGCCGCCTTGGCGCAGGGAATAGCGTTAAAAAGAAAAAAAAATTAATTCAATACCTCTCCTTATGTATAATACCTGTGGTATAACGAGACAATGTTGTCTGAAGGAATTGTATTATTTGTTGACATTCAATTATACTTTAGTACAGAGGCCAATGAAGCCCCAGTAACAGTATGTGTTGAAAATGGTTTCCATGTGCTTTAACGCATGTACGTACGCTCCGTAGCATGTTCTGTCTCTCAGATTCAAATGAGCCAAGCTGCATCGGAACAGTTCCAAACGCAACACGGATACGCTGCTCCGTTGTCTGCACATTTGGAATGGGCTCTGCACACACGATACTTCTGAGGTGGCCCTGTGACGAACAGCGCACGCTTTGAGATCATGTGGGCGAGCAGGCCACGCAACTGGGCCCCCTCGACCATCCCACTGACCACAAAAGGCACTGTTGGGCTGCGTGCGGACGTTGACAGCGAAGTGAGCTGGAGCATCATCAAGTAGCAGCCACGTAACACATCAATGGCTCTTCTTCCTGAAAGGGACGCGAAGTCACCCACAAGAAAGAATTCTACAGCAAACTGATGTTAATGTTGTACGTCTGTAATTTCGTGAGTTCTTCTATTTCCTTCCTTACACTCGGGAGTTACCTCTGACTTTGGAACTTTTCGCATGATAAAAGGTTCGCGATAAATGCAAAATTCCCACTGCACCTATGCTGACGATTCGCTATCACTATTCAATGGGAGATTCTGCATACTATAACATAGATGACTGTCATGAACGTTGAAGATACCATTACACATAAATGTAGCGTCATCTGTGAACTAATTTGATCGCCTCTTTTATTACACTATTCCAGAAACTGTTGGTTGTTGTAATTATGGACGTCTCCTCAAACACAATACGATGCCCGTTTTCAAGTATTGCGTTTGAGGAGACATCCATAGTTACAAGAACGAACAGTTTCTTGGATAATGAAATAAAAGAGGCGACTGAGATCAAAATAGCTGACAATACTCTTAATAGAGACGGCAGCTTGCATCTGAGCGTTGCTTGGAACCCTGCGATCGGAAGGTTGAAGCGGGCGCAGCAGGCACCCGACAAAAACATTGCCTTTCATGTTCATGTCGCGGAGTACCAGTGACGTCAGCAGCAATTATTCTACAGTCAACCACTTGACAATGGCCGAGGACATCTCGGCCGAAACGTCGTGCGGACAGTAAACCAGAAGACGCGGCTGGAAGCCCGAGAAAATAGCAGTGAGGCGCTATGCTACGAAGTATGAGGCCGTTCCCCGTCGGGGGTTCGAGTGCTCCCTAGGGCATGGATGTTTGTGCTGTCTTTAGTATAAGGTAGTTCATAAGTAATTTGTACGTTTAGGGACTGATGACACCGCAGTTAAGTCTCATAAACTTGACAAAGATGAAATGGTTAAAACAAAATGGGAGAGAATAATGTGCACACTTCACTAAAGCCACGTTATTACATTCCAAATCACTTTCGCATTCACGCAGTCCAAAATAAAAAGCCACAATAATTACGTTTTCAAATGGTGTACTGCTTGAAGAGCCACCTTCAGGTCGGGTTCCTCCTGTCCTTCAAATTTTGGGTATCTATCCAGCGTAACGTCGTGTATTTCGGAGTCGTCGCCATTATATTTATGAATTATTATGTTATATAACCGTGAACTCCATATTCTCAGTCCTGATGTCACATCCATATTCAGGATATCGCTATTGGTTCCTCACATGTGGACCACATGCGTAGGAGTAATTATCGTCACGATAACACTGCACTGTACACAGATTACACAATAACTCGCTTGCAAACACTCCAAGAGAGAAATACGTGCTGCAGCTATACTACTCAGGCAACTGGAGCACTGGTTAGTGCAGCTACACTATGCCGCCATCTAGTGGCCCTAGCAGTCAAGTGAACGAGTGCCTATGGACAGACCAAACTTTTGGCTCCGGCCAATGAGAACTCGCTAACTGTCAGCCAATGAGAAACTGCGTGTTTCTTAACTAAGCTAAAAAGCTAAGCTAAAAAAAGAAAAAAAACTTCTTGTTTAAACTATACCTAACCTAACTTTCACTTTAAAAAAAAGTAACCTGTAGCGTAGACTTAAGAAGGTTAGTTATAGTTTAAACAAGAAGTTTTTTTTTTTTTTTTTTTTTTTTTTTTTAGTACGTGAGGACGCCTAGCGCCCGAATCTCCGGTTAACAAACACGCAGCATCTCATTGGATGACAGCTAGCGAGTTCTCATTGACCGAAGCCAAAAGTTTTGGTCTGGCCATAGTCACTCGTGGCAAGTTCGGCGTTTTGCATGGAAATGACGCACACCACTGTTTTTTTTTAGACGAGGCCGCGGCGGGGCGGCCGAGCGCATTGAGGCACTATGCTGAGATGTGCGAGGCCGTACCCCAAATGTTCAAATGTTTGTAAATCTATCGGACCAAACTGCGTGGTCATCAGTCCGTAGCTTACAAACTACTTAAACCTAGGTAAACTAACCTAAGGACAAACACACACACCCATGCCCCAGGGAGCACTCGAACCTCCACGGCGAGCAGCCGCGCGCTCCGCAGCGAGACGCTTTAGATCGCGGCGGCCGTTTTCCGTCGGGGGTTCGAATGCTCCCTTGGGCGTGGATGTTTGTCCTGTCTTTAGTATAATGTGTATATATATATATATATATATATATATATATATATATATATAATTTTGTATAGCTTATGGGACTTAACTACGGGGTCATCAGTCCCTAATCGTACAAACTACTTATGAACTAACTAATACTAAGGTCAGCACAAATATCCATGCCCGAGGGGGGATTCGAACCCCCGACCGTAGTGGCCGTGCAGACCGTGACTGGAGCGCCTCAGTCTCCTCGGCCACCGCGGCCGGCATATTGTAGTTCATAAGTAATCTGCAAGTTTAGGGACTGATAACCCCGCAGTTAAGTCCCATAAGCTTCACAAAGATTTGAACATTTTGTTGATGAGGCATGACTTCGAGTGGTTGCGAGCGTTCGACGTCGAAGGTGTCCCCTGTCAGAAATAATAGCTACATACGGTCTTCGTAGATTAAATGGTAATTCCAGAGTTTCAGAGGGAATGAAGGCTTGTAGAAGCATAACTTGGTGATGCAGCATATCCAGAAACTAAAATACCGATTTATAACGACAATAACTTTAACTCTGCAAGAACAAAGCGACATCATGAATCCAATTCATTTATTACCACAATTCTCATCCTCGGTCAGTACTAATGATTTCCAATATAAAGTGGACTCGCGAAGGAATATAACTACTTTCGACATTGGGAAAAGTTATAAATTCTAGGCCATTTCCTAGTGGAGGTGTTTGCACTCGCCTTCCTCCAGCCTACTATAAAATATAGAATGTGCGCTTGTGCCATGTACATGGCCGTGCTGAGGTCCTGAACTGTGCGGTGTTGGGTTTGTGATGGTGCTGATTGAAGTAAGAGAGAGCGTGAGAGTTCTTGCCAGCAGAAGGCCTGTTTCTCTTAAATAACACCGAACGTCCCTATGCGAGGGGCAGAACCGTCATATGCTTCCAGTCCATAAGATATTGGAAAGAAATTCAGGTGTGAAGACGGGCCGTGAAGCGTGCCAGGATAGCTCAGTAGGCGAAAAGCAGAGGTTCCAGGTTCGAACTAGGTTCTGGTACACAATTTTAATCTACCAGGAAATTTCATATCAGTGCACACTTCGTTGCAGAGTGAAATTTTCATTCTGGAAAGCCGCAGCGGATTAGCCGTTCGTACTGGGGCGCCGTGCTGCGGTGCGCGGGGCCGTTCTCAGTCGGGGATCATAATCCCCTCTCGGGCTTGGCTGTTTGTGTTGTCCTTAGGTTAGTTTACCTTAGTTTAAGTAGTTTGTGAGCTACGGACTAATAACCAAACAGTTGAGTCCTATAGATTTACAAACATTTGAACGTTTTGAACATTCTGGAAACATCCCTTAGGCTGTAGCTAAGCCATGTCTCTACCATATCCTTACTTCCAGGAGTGCTGGTTCTGCACGGTTCGGAGGAGAACTTCTGTGAAGTTTGGAAAGTAGGAGGCGAGGTACTGGCAGAAGTAAAGTTGTGAGAACGGACCGTGAATCTTACCGGAATAGCTCAGTCGGTAGAGCGCTTGCCCGCGAAACGCAAAGGTTTCAGGTTCGAGTGTCGGTTCCAGCACACAATTTTAATCTGTAAACGCCGCCAAATGTGGTGATCAGGACCTTCAAACAATCACCTTTCCCACCGTCGCCGCACAAAGCCTCTTGGTTACCAGCGAAGTTCGATAGGATTCCTAATATCGTGTCGAAACTCCTTATGCCAGGCACAGTTGCATCGACACAAGCCGTCGAAAGTACCCTGCGAGAATAGTGGGAGGAGGAAGGAAGCTTACGGTTTTACGTACCGTCGACAGCTCGGTCATTAGAGACGGAGCTAACTCTCGGAGTTTTGGGTAAGGATTGGGAAGGATATCGGCCGTGTCCTTTGAAAGGAACCACCCCTGCATTTGCCTGGAGTAATTTAGGGAAATCACGGAAAACCTAAATTTGGATGGCCGGAGGTGGATTTGAACCACCATCCTCCCGAATACGAGTCCAGTGCGTTACCACTGCGCCACCTCGCTCGTTGCGAGAATAGTGACCCATGCAGTCCATAATTGCCATTTCAGGAGCTTGTGCACGAACTGATCTCCGCATTATGTCCCGTAAATGTTTCAAATCAGTCTTGAACAACTTCGGCGATTTTCAATAAAAAAATCCCTTTACTTTGGTTGAGGGCAGAGACATTAAATTCATTAATGGCTAAAAATTGTAACCAAGTAGACGAGTAAAGCCATTTCCACGACGCATAGGACCGAGTTATTTCTGTGTTAAAACAGCGGATACCGGTTTGGAGCCATCACCAGCTCGCATAGCGCCTCTTGCGATATTCCAGGAACTCGTGTTGCCAATTCTCTGCGTTCCAGTGGCCTTACCGATATTGGAGTCGTAGTCTCTGGTAGTTACACAATACTACAGTTTCTCTTCGCCGGCAGTGAAAGCTGCCCATAAAAAGCAAAATATCCATTAATCCGCCTTTGATAGGTCATATAATAGGACGTTTTCTATGCTGCGTTATAAAAGTATATTTAGGAAAGTCCTTCATATCTCCTATCTCATCTTCCTCCACTTCGTCTAGAATACTGCCTTCATGTTTATTTCCTTTGTATAGGCCCTCGATATATTCCTTCCACATTTCAGCTTTCCCCTCTTTGCTTATTACTGGTTTCCGGCTGAATTTTTATGGTATATATTATAACCGCGAACTCCATATTCTCAGTCCCGATGTCATCTCCATATTCAGCACATCGCTATTGGTACTTAATATTTGGACCACATGCTTAGGAGTAATATTACTGCACTGTACACAGTTTACACAGTAACTCGCTTGCGAACACTCCAAGAGGTAAATCCGCGCTGCAGTTATACCAGTCTATTAAAATCTTTCGTCTTTTTATACCAGTCAGGCAACTGGAGCATCCGTGTTAAAACAGCGCAAACCGGTTTGGAGCCACCGCCAGCTCGCATAGCGCCTCTTGCGATATTGCAGGAACTCGTGTTGCCATTTCTCTGCGTTCCAGTGGCCTTCCCAATATTGGAGTCGTAGTCTCTGGTAGTTACACAGTACTACATTTTCTGTTCGCCGGCAGTGAAAGCTGCCCGTAAAAAGCAAAATATCCATTAATCCGCCTTTGATAGGTCATATAATAGGACGTTTTCTATGCTGCGTTATAAAAGTATATTTAGGAAAGTCCTTCATAAAGATGCAAACCGGGATTTCAGATTGGCTACCCCCACCCCTCCGATACGAATCCCCGCAGGGTTCAAATTTGCGTTCTCCACGCCAGCGGCGAGCCCTCCCGATTTAATTGAGCGTGTCGGCGCGTATCTGGCGGGCATTATGGGGCGGGCTTACTGCGGCCGCGTGGACGTTACGGCGTCATAACCGGCCACCGTAACGCCGCCGCACGCGCGAGCCATCACCGCCGCCGCACTCGCCTTGATGACCTCACAGCAGGTCGTACGCCGCGGCACGCCCTCGTGCCGGCGTGCCTGCTGCGACGACCGACCGCAAGTTTACAAGCACTGCGGAGTGCACCCTGCTCAACAAATGTTCAAATGTTTGTAGAGTCTATGGGACTTAACTACGGGGTCATCAGTCCCTAAACTTACAAACTACTTATGAACTAGCTACAACTAAGGACGGCACAAATATCCATGCCCGAGAGGGGGATTCGAACCCCCGACCGTAGGGGACGTGCAGGCCGTGACTGAAGCGCCTCAGTCACCTCGGCCACCGCGGCCGGCCTTGCTCAACACAGTTACAGTTTGCTCTAAATGACGAAAGTCTTCCTTTTTTTTCTTTATTATCGGCATGCTGTCATCGGCGTATTACCACAGTCTAATATAGGGAAAAGGATTGTACCTTGGGGCGGTTTTACCTTTGGACACTTTTTCAAATGTTCAAATGTTTGTATAGTCTATGGGACTTAACTACGGGGTCATCAGTCCCTAAACTTACAAACTACTTATGAACTACTTACGAACTAGGACGGCACAAATATCCATGCCCGAGCGGGGATTCGAACCCCCGACCGTAGTGGCCGTGCAGACCGTGACTGGAGTGCCTTAGTCCCCTCGGCCACCGCGGCCGGCGGACACTTTTTAATACAGGCAGTGCACTCTAGTGTAAACTTGAAGAACTATGAAGTAAAGTTGTCAGGCCTATTTTCAGAGGGAATAAGAGGCCATGTTGTATTCGGATGATGTTTGAGATCTGAGGAGGAGTTTTACAAGTTTTCGTGTTTGAAAGTAAAATTTAGCCACTACCTTTAGAAGATATAAATTAAATCTAAGTATCATTATTGATATTTCTTAAATACAATGTTGCAGGGCATTATTTAAGTAAGCTATTGATACCATAAGTTATAACGATATAATTTTGTACATAGATTAGGATACTGTTTTCTGTTGGTGTGTATTTGGTTTTACCTTGGGACACTTCTCTGGTTGCACCTTGGAACACCTGGAAGGTGTATGATTGTCACTGATACACCAGGAAAATAAAGAATTGAAGAGGAAAAAAAAAAGAATTCTTTTTCCAAAGAAAGAAGCCACTAAACGGACGAAGGAGTTTTCATCTTCCAGTTCTTCTGATGAAGAAATTCCCCAGCTCGGCAGTAGCTCTGTAGGTAGCATATTTGTCATCTGAAGAAGATGATTTGCCATCTTTCCTACCATCTGGAAAAGTAACACTTTCTTGTTCTCAAGGTAGTTGGGTCTTGGTAAAAGATGACATCAGTGGCAGATCTCATGTGTCCTATGCTGGAGTAGTTTTAGAAAACACAGAACAAGATATAACTGTGAAATTCTTAAGGAAGCAAACGACCGTTTTGTATTCCCTAATGTTGACAACATCAGCACTGTTAATCGCAGTAATATAGCGAAAGAACTACCAGCTCCAGTGGTGTGTCGTGGGATTCATTCATTTAATATTTTATTCCCAGCATCTCTTGTTTTAAGGTAAAATAACTTTTGTATTTGGACTAACAAATTTACTATCTGATTCCATAACGATTCATAAATACATCTCCGTGTCCCAAGGTGAAATCATAGGTTGTACCTTGGGTCAAGTGCCACAAAGGTCTTTATTAGTGAGTAATTGTGTAAATATTGGAGTTAGCCCAAACTGCTGTTCGTGCAACATTACCTAAAATTGGTGCCTGTGATGGGGTAAATTTTCAAATTTTTTGTAAAAAATTATAGTATAAAAATTTAAATTTAAAAATTGTCCCAAGGTACAACCCTTTCCCTACACAGTCGCTACGAGTTTAAATTTAATAGAGTGGCTAAGACACGAGTTAAAGCGCTCTTTGCAACAACCTGTGTAAACTCGGCCGCCGTAATGGCTGTGGGCAGTACACTTGAGAGGATTCTCTCCATCGTATGTTGCTGTTGAAACTGAAGTGCTGTATTTAGTGTATACTGTATTTAGTGTATATTTTCTGCACAAGTTTTGCTTCTGCAATATCATAATGGTTTGACTGGAGCAGTGCACAAATGGCTTAATTCATACGTTCTTGATGTACATAAATAACTTGCCATTCTACATCAAGATGCAAAGTTAGTTCTTTTTGCTGATGATACAAATATAGTAATCTCATTAAAAAAAAAAAAAAAGAACTAAGTGTTGTAAACGTAAGTAATGTTTTTCACAAATTTATTAACTGGTTCTCTGCAAACGGACTGTCGTTAAATTTTGATAAAACACAGTATATAAAGTTCTGCACAGTAAATGGCACAACCACAGTAATAAATATAGACTTAGAACAGTAGTCTGTAACTAAAGTAGACTTTTCAAAATTCTTAGGTGTGTGCATTGATCAGAGATTAAACTGGAATCAACACATAGACTGTCTGCTGAAACGTTTGAGTTCAGTTATGTATGCTGAACTCAATCCCTGCGTCAGCGAGTTGAAAACCTACAGTCAGCAGCTCAAATGTATGTAAATCTATAAAACTGAACTGCTGGGTTATTATTCTGTAGCTTACAAACTACTTAAACTGAGGCAAACTACCCTAAGGACAACACAGACACCCATACCTAAGGGGGACTCGAACCCCCAACGGCACCCCAATGCGCACGGCTAATCTGCCGCGGCCAGTCAGCAGTCTGTTGACTGCTACACAAGATAAGAGAAACGAGAGGGTATATTCGTTAGCTTATAAACATTTCATAATTACACCTAACTCTTCCACAAGAGTGAATAGCCAGGTGAAAGTCAGCGATTAACAGTAGATTAGTCGTCGATCTAATGATCTAATTCACTGTGTTTAGCTTACGACTTTGATGAAGCAGTACAGGCTAGAAGACACAAGTTGCAGGTAGGAGACGGAGTCCGGGAACTACTACACGTCAACTGATCGTCATCCAGGGAAGATGGTGAAGTGAGGTAGTACCGTCTTCACAACGCTGAGTTTGGTTGATGTCTGAGGCCACCTCAGACTTCATTGGTCAGTTCCCTAAAGGCCAATGGTCCCATCAATGTACTAGCACTCTGATGCTTACCCTGCTAGCCGGTTCTAAGGATCAATCTGTCACCACGGCAGCCGACTTTAGTGGTTCCAAGTATGAACCAACAAGCAGCTGCATAGACCGAAGGTGCCAATGAATACACCTTCTCCTGTCGGTTTTTTCTTCGCCTCCCGCACTAAATGGCCCAGGTACCTCCCGTCTGAACAACTCACGGCAGCCGGCACATAGGAGGCGCAGCGAGAAGCGAGACGGCGATCTGATGCGACTGAAGGCGACGTAATCTGTTGAACTAGCTCATGACGAGCTAGCCCCTACACCACGAAATCTTGTAACAACTGAATAAACCTGCAAACACTAATTTTGTTTTACTATTGTCATCTTAAGCTCTGCTAGGTATCTTCACCACATCCTGACAAAAATCTGGGAATCTACTGCTCGGTCCGAAGCAGAATGTTTTCACAGAGACGATTCTTTTATTCAGTTACCAAACGTATGGTCTTAGTGACGAGTATCTTACATGAAATTTCAACATCGCTTCCCTGAGGTGGAGATTGACGAACAAAAATAGAAGAGAGGGGGAGAAGATAGAGAGGAACTGATGGGCAACTGACAGGAGCAGACGAAGATAGAGAATTTATGGTGCAGGTAAAGGGAATGGCGCAGAAGGTGGATATCAACTAATAAAATATTGTATTGAAACATTTAATATGAAATGTCATTGTGTATGACATGTTTATGTCGGAGGAGAGATGGGCAGATTGAGGGGTTGAAGGGAGAGGGGGGATAAGAAAAAGAAGAAGAAAGAGGGCGAGGAGGTGAAGATAGAGGTATAAAGAGGGGAAGTAGGACATCGCCAAAAAGAGAGGGGAAAAGGAGGTGATGAATAGAAAGAGGTGGAATGAGGCGATAAAAAGAAAGAGGAGGTGGTCAGAAGACTGGAATAAAGAAGTAGTCATGCAGCGTTAGGTTCTGAGTTCGTTTTAAATGAAGACAAAAATTGGCGACACAAGTAAATGCTTAAACATACCAGTCATCAACAACTTAAATCGGAACAGTCATTTATAAAAAATTGTGGTAAAGGCTAATCAAGACTGTGTATTACTGCAACACACTGTAAATGTAGGGATATTCACTCGACTGTCTCCACGACGTTTGTCCATCATCTTCTAAGCTGTTGCTGCCCGGCATGGGATCTATATCACGTAGGATTTGTAGAAATGTGCTGCTCGTTTGGTATTGTCGTAAAATATGAGACATGGCATGGATTTGATAATCAGTTCTTAAAACAAAGGCATTTTTCGTTGCTATAAGAACTTTTGACAAATTTTAAAATGCCAACTTTCTCCCCAGATGTATTAATACTTGTTAAAATCTGCTATTGGAGCTGAAATGGATACATCATAGAACAGAAATACGCAAGTGTTCATATCTACCATATCCGTTTCAAGCGTTGAATGATGACGTAGCAGTCTGATAATGGGATCCGTAAACCCTCTGCTAATGACTTAAGAGTGGACTGAAAGCGAGAACGCTTAACTCGAAAAGTTGGTTCATATGAACTAATACCGAAGACCCCAACACCACCGCAAAAAAAAAAAAAGTTTTATAACGCTTCCTTCGATGATAAAGCAAATTTCGTTTTTTACGATAAAATTTCAATTTTGCAAAAGAAAAGTACTAGTGTTATTAACCAAAGATTTTTCAAGGTCTGTCTCTGGATTTAGCACATTGGTCACACTTTCTCGTTTCGTGTCTCTCACGTAGGTATCGTTAGACACAATAGTAGCTGCCGCAGTGGCCGAGTGGTCTGCGGCGCGCCAGTCGCAGTCTGCATGGCTCCTACGGTCGGGTGTTCGAATTCCCCCCCCCCCTTGGGTATGGATGTTTGTGTCGTCTTTAGTATGAGGTAGTTCATAAGTAGATTGTAAGTTTAGGGGCTGATGATCTCGCAGTTAAGTCCCTTAAGCTTAACAAACATTTGAACATTTGAACACAATAGTAGTTTCCATGGCGTATCGTTAACAAAGTCTCTATTCTTGAAGTAAAAACAGTGATAATCGCCAGTATTAATGAGAAGAACCCTCTCCCATGCACCATACATAACTAGCAAAGTACATTTCTAGACGGAGACCGAGGTGGCATGAAAACGTATAGAACAAGATCGTAACATGCGTCTGGCTCTCTGGAAATTTATTTCATATTACCATTTTCTTCCGTACTTGACGGTTAGGTAAATTGCAGTTGGAAACTACGTACACTTGTTTGGAAACCTTTAATGGAAATGAGTTTAATGAAAATTGGACGAAGCATTACAAGACGAACTGCTGGTTTCCTGACGTTTAGTTTGAATACAAATGTTCACAACCGTCACTGCGGATCATCGTGACGACCATTAGCATACCGTAACAACGCGAGGACATGTTAACCGACCAGGTCGGTGTGTAAATGCAAACGAAATTCGACAAATTGTAATTATGGCCAGTCAGCCAGTTAATTTTCAGTAGGCCGTAAATTTTAAACAACGTAACACGTCGAGCCGAGCGCTTTCAACGACATCCTGCCATTATGTTATTATTTTTCCTGGTGGTAGTACAACTCTGTGGTATTTTGAAAATAATTATCTGAATCGTTTTACGTAATTATCTTGCTTTTAATAGTTTCTACGAAGGAAGAAAAAGAATACAAATTTGTAGCAATCCGATACTGTGAAAACAAACATTTTTCTTTTCGGATCACCAGTCTTATTACTGTATTGATATAGTCCGCCACGAAATCATCACCAGCATAACCTCTTCATATAAAAAGAGCCTCTTTCACGCTTGTTCTCATTTATTTGATGGAAGTGTTCTACTCTTTTTCTACCCCTAAAGATTTATATTCCTCTATGTATCAACATATATCCTGTCCTCATTCCTTTTTTCTGTCACTGTTTTCCATATGTGCCTTTCTTCGCTAATCTTAGGGCGATCTTCCTGCCGGCCGCGGTGGCCGAGGGGACTGAGGCGCTCCAGTCACGGTCTGCACGGCCACTACGGTCGGGGGTTCGAATCCCCCCTCGGGCATGGATATTTGTGCCGTCCTAGTTCGTAATTAGTTCATAAGTAGTTTGTAAGTTTAGGGACTGATGACCACGTAGTTAAGTCCCTTAAGCTTAACAAACATTTGAACATTTGAATTTGAGCGATCTTCCTCATTCATTATATATAATTTTCAACATTCTTCCATTTGCTGATGACGGTCTTTTCTTCATATTCTATCGATTTTGCTCTTACAGTGTTGTCTGGAGACATAACGGCAACCACAATACTCAACATTTCATAACAAAAGACAGTACAAAAACGTACATATCCAAATATTCCACATAAAGTCTGAATACATAATAAATATACATTATGCTCCAGATTTCTGGATCACATATTGTAGGAATATTTAAAGAGTTCACCAGTTTAGTTATTTCAATGAAGTTAACAAAATCATGGTTGTAACCAAAGATTTTCAAGGTCTATCTCTGGATTTAGCACATTGGTCACACTTTCTCGTTTCGTATCTCTCACATAGGTATCGTTAGACACAATAGTATCCGGCCGCAGTGGCCGAACGGTCTGCGGCGCTCCAGTCACAGTCTGCACGGCCGCTACGATCGGGAGTTCGAATCCTCCCTCGGGCATAGATGTTTGTGTCGTCTTTAGTATAAGATAGTTCATAAGTAGTTTGTAAGTTTAGAGACTGATGACCCCGTAGTTAAGTCCCTTAAGCTTAACAAGTCTAAGAGATAGTAGGTATATGTCAAATGGCACAGAAGGTTCCAGAATATCTAAATAAACTCAATGAAATGGATATGTACCACATAAAATTTTTGAAATAATGTTTAATAATCTCATCTAACCAAGATAACTTGAATAAGAAAGTAAATGGATTTGATAAGACAATATCATACAAGAAAACGATGATTGATTAATCGGATATTATCAGTTATACAGGTTGTTCATAATGTACTCGAATAACGTTACTGAATGTGTTTTATTAATATCTGCTAGTTATGCCTCATGATATACCGTCTGTTGCAGTGAGTTTAATAGCTAGTGTGATAGAAATTGTGTTGAAGAAGAAAATTCCCTCGATTACATTATTTTTCAATATACTATACTTTCTGAAACTCTTTGTATCGGAGAATACCGATATAATCCGTTATTCTAGCGGTACTAGATGCAATACGGAGCTAAACTGCGAAATTCATACGTCATAAAATTCCAACCTCATCCATTCTCAACGTAAGCCTGGCACTTTATGTACTTTAAACGAGGAGTAAAAAGCGTCCAAACATCGGTATTTCACGACCAGTTTTCTGGATGTGTTATTGAAAGTTACAATTGAGGTTCCTGGACAGAGCAGAGCGAAACTGCTGCTGGTTGACTGTCCCAGTCTGCCATGAATTATTCTCATCTCTGGAGACCGGTGTAGATCGTCAAAACCTCTCCGTTGTCTGTGGAATCTTTTATGACCTGACTGTGAAGCACCGTCTGTAAAAATAACGTGGTGGTTCGTATTCCACGCGTCAAGTCTCTGGTGCCCTAAAAATACTATCTCCTTCTCTGGTCGTCTCTACTAGTGCCAAGGATGCCTTATCCTTACTGTTCTCACGTAACGACTTCCAAATTTCGTAAGCATCAAACAACCGTCATTGATCTGATAGAGTATTTCTGTATCACTGTACTCTCATGTTATGGAGGTATGGCCACATAACTGTAATCATACATATTCAATATTAACATCTATGAGAATTACAGAAAATATTTTGACAGTTTTTTAACTTAAGCGATAGTATGTGAGGTAGCTGATAGCAAAACAAATCAATCAGACCTGTATGCTCTATAACAAGTGTCAATTAAATAAAACTTTCAGTGAATGGGCCTAAAGAGTATTAAAAATATCAAAAAGGAACAACTTCCTGATGTTTTGAAAACCTTATTTACTCAAAGACATTAAAGATAAAGATGAAACAATGAATTAAAACTTGTGATGTGGCAGGGTATCGAACGCGGATCTCCATGCGTACTAGGCAGACGTCTTAGTACTAGACCACCGCAGCACTAACGATTGTGGTGTCTCAGAATAATGTAAGAACAACTTCCGTCCACGTCACAAACTTTAACTCAGCTTCTGTGTTCCATAGAGTATTGCCACTACTGCAAGGCTCTCCATGCAGTGGAATAGCACCTCAGCAATGGAGAGGCTGAGGGAAGTCGTGCTTAAATTATTTCGAGTCGCCTTTATCGCTATTGGTGCGGTGGTCTAGTGTTAAGACGTGTTAAGCAAGGAGGTCCGGATTCGATTCGGGGCCGCATCACATATTTTAATTCGTTGCTTCACCTTTATCTTTAATGTCTTTGACATGTTCGAGACGAAATACCGTCTCAGGGTTTGTGAATTTCTATTTACTTATTTACTCGTCACAAATCGGCTTTCGGCTTCTCAGGCCATCATTAGGAGATAACTGACTGTAGTGTACATGTTTTCAAACACGTTATTTACAAAGATCTATTCACAGAAAATTGACTAGTTTACAGGAGTGTACATTACGACATTTTTATTAGAATCTCTAGCATTTAAATAAAAATATGATAAGTATATGTAATGGATCAACACTGACATGATTATTTTTGTTGAATAGGAAAGTTGGAAAATAAAACTTATTTCAGTAGAGGTGTAAAGGGGAACTTGATTTAATCGTTCAATACTAAAATGGCATCCTGAGCCAAATGTTTATTGATTTCCAGTATTTCCAGCAGTGTCATCTTTCTGTTCTTCTTCGAGGAATGCAGGATTTCACAGTATATATCGTAAACATGGTTTTTCTCTGAGCAGATGTTCAGCAAAGGTTGAATCTGTCTTTTTAAACCTTCAGCTTCTCTCGTGTTCTGACAATCTAATAGCTACAGTCCTGCCAGACTGAGCAACATACAGTTTTCCACAATGTTTGCACGTGATATTGTACACACCACTCTATACTACGGGTTAAATTATGTCTTTACTATTGAATAAAATCTTTGAAATTTTGTTTGTGTTGTAAAATGCAGGTCTATAATTTTGAGACTTTAACTTTTGACCGATGTGATCTGAAATTTTGCCTAAATATAGGATGGCAAACCAGTTTTTCTGAGAACTGACTTTCACTTACTGGCCAGCATACAAAAGTGATGTAATTTTTTATTTTTTTTTATTTTATTTTCTTGTTATTCAGTATACTATCAATCAGGACAGGGTTACATCCTTTACTGGATGATATATGTTTGATTCTTTGTAATTCTGTTTGAAATGTGGAATTAGATAATATAACAGATATAAGGCGATGGACCATGGAGCTCTCTTGCTAGTAAGTAAGAAGGAGAAGAAATTGATTGCACTACTGGCCTTACAGGAATCAGATCTTTATATAACTTAGGTAAACCACACAATCTACGAGCGGTTTCATATTCACTTGCACTCGGCTCTTGTTTTCAAATATAATGTTGTTACAGGATGTTGTAGTGGCTATACTTTATTCATTGAAACTAGCTGTAGGATCTTTAGGTAGTTTCTGAAAGTCTGGAACCAGTTCAATTTGTTGACCTAATCACTTTTGTTCATAACTACCAAACTGTCTGGATTATCAGCTTTAGAAACGATTACAACATCAGAAATTATTATGTCTTTAAACTTCTGCAACCCCTTGGCTCCTGGTTACTTGCTAGCAAGAGAACTACATTACATTATTAAAAATAAAACCACTCTTAAACGTAAGTTTGGAGTTAAAAATTCCATTGCTCTTGTTGACAAAATTAAAGACATGAAGGTCCCAACTAATTCTAAGTTAGTATCATTTGATATCAACAATTTGTTTACAAATATTCCCACTGTCTGGTACATTCGTTTGGTAGAGTGAGCAAACGTCAAGACCAATTTCTCCCCCCCCCCCCCAGCGACTTTCAGTTATTACCACTATCTTTGTCGCTGTAATATTGTTGTCTCAACTCCGCAGAACCGACAGAAAGACGTCAGGAGACGCATTGAATTAAAATTCATGCTGATCCCGGGATTCGAACCCGGGGCTTCCTACTTACTACGTAGGTGCTTTAGACCACTTATTATTATTGTTATATTTATTATTATTATTATTATTTTACCGGTCTCCTTCCTCCCCTGCAACGCGTCCTTCCGCTCGCCAAAATCGCCTTCATCGGCGTCGGCTTCATCTGCCTTTAAGAAAGAAAGTGGCTGCTGTCCGACACTTAAAAATAAAAGTCTTCCCATGTGTATTTCTTTGACAGCAGAGAAAAAGAAAATGCAGAAGTCGACGTATTTCCGCCTTGAAAATAATTGGATTTCTGAAAATAAACATATAAATGAACGTTGACTGGCATTTTAGCACGTTTAACTTCAGATCAGTGGTTTCCTATCGGAGTTCGTCTTCTCGAAATTTGTGGTGCGTTTCCGTATCTGATTCTATTTTAATTACTTATCCTGTGTCTTCTCAGTTAGCGGGTATTAGTACCACATATTGTCCTCTCGTAACTCCGAAAAGCGTCACGGCCAAAGTTTCCTGGCTGCGAAATTGGTGAAACAAGGTGTACATCGTTTCTTGTTTATTACTTCTTGTCTTCGTGGGATTGGGTTCTGGTCATTCTATATAAAATCAAGTTACATTTCAACTAAATGTAATTTCTGTTTCTCCAAAGTGAACCGTTAATCGTACGTTAGTACATTAGTTGTTCACTGATTGTTTTGTTTAAAAAATTGGCATAATGTTTACCATAATTCGGAATTGCCTGTAATTTTTGATGTTGTATCCGTAGGTACACGACAAAGTCCTGTTTACTTGGACTATGGCTGTTGAAAATATAGTAAACTGTGTGTCCTTTTATCCAGTTTACTGAATTCCTTTTGGTCTGTGGATAAGGGACCATGTCGGGTGTAAGGAAGTCTGCTGGTGTTATCGTAGCGGCAGATGTTCTGGTGATACTTGCCAACAGCTGCCTAACTACCTTCCAAACCTCTCTCACTTTCTCGCACACAAATCTATGTTCCTAAGTATCTTGTAGAATGCACGTGTTACACAGAGGGGAGGCGGCTAAATGTATGGAGTACCGCTTGGAATTGGTCGCTATTTTTCTATTCACAGCGGTGTACCAAGCCGATCGCACGACAGACGGCAAATTGCGGGAGTGGATATTATCCCAAGCTACGCGCCAGTTGTGATCCCTGTATTTATCTTCTGTGTTATTCTTAGGCTTTGTTTCAATCAAGGTTTTATAGATTTTCTTTGCAACCGTTATTTCCTTTTCGGCTATCCTTCTTCGAACGTAGCTATATTCCAATAAGAACTTCCGTACCTGGTACAGTGCAGGCGGTATCTGGTGAACATCCAACTGGAGGGTTCAGGTCCGGGGCTGAGATTTCGTTGAGCAGATGGGTAATTAAACGGTTCGGAGATGTTTTTCACAGCTTGTATGTACTACTTATGTACAGCGCTTGTGCCTTTGTGTGGACGTACCACTCAGCTAACACAGCATTGTAGCCTAAGCAACTACACGGACTATCTTAAAGCACGTCTCCCTCCATACCACATATTTCAATTCTGCTGAGTCGTGTAAAGCACCTACTTAGTAAGTAGGAGGTCCCGGGTTTGAATCCCGGCCACAGCAAAAATTTTAATTCAATGCCTCTCCTTATGTTTAATACCTTTGCTATAAGGAGACCATATTGTCTCAAGGAACTGTATTATTTGTTGTCGACAGAAAGACGTCGAACCATTCTTCTAGTTCATTCTGCCGAAGACAATACTTCAGAACCTACATATCTCGACTGATCTAATTGATCTGACATGAGTAGAAGTGATTTTAAAGGAATGACTTGGAGCATGGTGATGCTGAGAGGGTGAAAGGTGAGGTAAGCGACGGAGGCAGGCGTGGGATGCGCCCCGAGGGCCCGCCAGCATCCGGTGGGTGACGTCACCCGGTGCCGGCAGGCAAACAGCGGCCGCCGCCCCTGTCACGGGAGACCCCCACCCCACCCCAGCCTGCGCGGGGTCGCGTTTCACGGCAAACAGTCTGACGCAGACTCCCTGCAATATTGCCGCGGCTGCCCGCAATTGACGAAGGTTACGACCCCGTCATCACGTTTTACGAAAAGACACCGAAGGAGACCGTATCAAATAACATCACTAGGGTACTCCAGAAAGTGATCTACACCAGGTGTGTCACGGAAGTGGTTACATCGGAACCGAAACCGAAAGCGGAGTTTTAAAATTTCGTTTATCGTAACTGAAACTGGAACTTCAGGCAGATGAGAGCTATGTTAAACTGTTAATGGTAGGTTTAATACACGTTATGTTGTGACCTCGTCGCCTTTTGTTGTTAACTCATCCCGGTCTAGTAGTTGGGAAAGGGACTGGTGCAGGAATTGATGTAAACTGTAATAACTCAAATGTTCAAATGTTTGTATATCTTATGGGACTTAACTACGGGGTCATCAGTCCCTAAACTTACAGACTACTTATGAACTAGCTAACACTAAATACGGCACAAACATCCATGACCGTAGTGGCCGTGCAGACCGTGACTGGCGCGCCGCAGTCCCCTCGGTCACCGTGGCCGGTCTGTAATAACTATTCAGATTAATAATACAAGCTTTATTGACTGAATTTTATGATACGCAACTTTATAACATATGTCTGTTTCTTCTATCTTCTCGCTTCTCCTGGCGTCGTCCGTATGATACTAGCTGCGGTGTGACCAAGATGCTGCTAAGTGCCGGCCGCGGTGGCCGAGGGGACTGCGGCGCTTGTCACTCTCTGCACGTCCACTACGGTAGGGGTTTCGATTCCCCCTCGGGCATGGATGTTTGTGCCGTCCTTAGTTGTAGCTAGTTCATAAGTAGTTTGTAAGTTTAGGGACTGATGACCCCGTAGTTAAGTCCCATAAGCTCTACAAACATTTGAACATTTTTACTGCTAAGTTCGTAGTGACTGCCTGAGTTCTAACTAGTAACTGTCGAGTTCTCACTAGTAACTGCCGTATTCCTGAATAGTAACTGACGAGTTCTCACTAGTAACTAACGGTTCTCTCTAGTAACTGACGGGCGTCCAGACGTATGTCGCCCTAGATGCAGCCGCTTGTAGAGGGCGCGCATCTTCGGTTACTCCCTCCAGGATGCGCGGCGCCTGCTTGCTATTGGCTTTCGGTCGATCTCTGCCTTCTCCACGATCGTTCTCCTACGTATGGTGTGTGGCGCTGACTTTACGCCACACACGTTATTCATCACTTATGTACTTATTATTAGTTCAGAAAGTAATACAGGTAAATTAATACTGTATACCTGGGATTTGAAAATAAAAACAAAAGTCTTAAACACTAATAATAATTCAACCAAAATGAAGTGACTCCAAAAGAACTAAATTATATTTATAAACAAATGCTTCGCATCTACTCCTCAATGGGTCATAGGCTAAAAAGTTTTTCGCTGGCTACTGAGCTTGGTGGATACGACAAGTAGAGACGGACAATCGAGTACAGGGGTTGAAATCTTGTATTCACTTTCCACCACAACAGAGGATCGAATACGCTTTTCTCTAATGTACTCATTAAGTAAATTCTTAATTAATAAAAATTTCCGGGCTATTATGCCGTGATCTTGTTGATTTATTATAGAAACCCAACGTTTCGTCCCCAACTGCGGAGGACATTTTCAAGGAGGATCGTGGCACTTTTGAATGTCCGAGCCAGGGTGTGCACCGGACATTCAAAAGTGCCACTATCCCCCTTGAAAATATCATCCGCAGTCGGGAATGAAATGTAGGGTTTCCATAATAAATCCTCAAGACCACGGCATAATAGACCGGAAATTTTTAGTAATTTTGACCATTCCGGCCGTGAAAGTTTACATTTTACAAGCAAATTCTTCAATACGAAAAAACAGTCCATATCCGCATGTTTGTCGGATGTAGTAGTATCAGTATCATCATCATTACTACTCAATAATATTTTCGATAAAATCGCTTCGACATTGCTATCATTACTGGTAGACTAACCACCTGATGATGATGCCAACCTCCTCCGTTTCTCTGCAGGTGCGTCAATATGTTCAACCTCATTTGCAGATTTATTACCATTAACAAGTAAAACCACCAATTCAGGTCCAATCTCTTCTTTACTAACTTCGTTGAAAAAATTTCCTTTATATTGAGGGTTCAGATATGTACAGAGACTGTACATCAACATCCGATATAACTTTCGTTTGAAATTTATTGGGAACCGAAAACGGAATCGAAGGAATAAAATGAATCGGAATTGAAACTCCTTAACATCCCTAATGTACACACGTGATGCCACGCTGAGAACACCGCGTATCAGGATTGTAGCGCTCTGTGCAGAGAGTACACTCACTTAGCAAATCACATTATGGAGACTGCCAATACACGGCGGTCTGAAGAGTTGTTAGCTTCATTGCAGATTAGGCCCAGGTCCAATTTACCTTCTGAAGACTGCTTTTCGCTTGCCACTATTTTCTTTTGCACAGCGTGAGATATTTCCTTTTTTCCTTATTCGGTTGGTTGTTGGATGTTCTGAAGGCCTAGCCAATAGAGAAAGAAAAATCAGTAAGAGGTCTCAAAATCTTAGTTTTATTACCAGTGGTGTTCAAAAGAAAGGAACGAAAAGAAACTGTGGGTATAATTGAAGACTGTTCAAAAGTAATCACCAGAGGCCTGAACGGAACTATCCCAGTGCTTAACGAGCCGAGAGATATCCTGATCCCAGAATTCCGGTGGCTGTGACAAGAGCGAGTCCTCTACTGTGTGCTTTTTTAGCGGACCAAACAGGTGGAATTCATAGGGCGACATATCCGGGCTGTAGGGCGGTTTCTTAACCTGCTCCCACTTCAACTAGGCCAGTACACTTTATGTGACACTGGAGACGTGTGGACGCACGTTACCATGGAGCAGAATCTGTTCCAACGTGAGCAGCCCAGGCCGCTTGCTCTTGATAGACTCGCGTAGTACAACGGGGTCGGAGACATTAGGTGGATAGAGAGTCTGATAAAAGTGACTGGAATGTTATGCAATCTATCTGTCTCTCAAACACCTTCTCTGACACTTTCCCTCGAAGGTGTTACCATTACACTTGTTCCAATGTCGTAAGATTTAAATACGTAGCGCTGCACGTGAAGGCCGTGGAACTACACGCATCGTCAGTACGTGCAGTTAAAGTTTCTGTTCATTAACCTGGCTTCTTCTTTCCCGTTGTTCCTCGCAAGCAGAAGCAGCGCACAGGTCGTTGATCTTTGTATCTGGGCATTGAGTCAAACAGAGCTTTGATGGTGCGTACAGGTACAGATGCCCATGCAGCTTTAACACGATATCACAGTTCACCAAGAGCAATGACTGGCGTATTGTGTTGAGCCAGGTGCTCGGCCACCACTGACAAGATGTTTTCAATTAGTGCCTAGGGCAGCAGTTAACATTTTCCGTATCCAGAAAGGCCCGTATAGGACCTGCAACATGCGGTCGTACATTATACTGCTGAAATGTGGGGTTTCGCAGAGATCGAATGAAGGGGAGAGCCACGAGTCGTAACACATCCGAAATGTAACGGCTACTGTTCAATGTGTCATCGATGCGAAAACAGGTGACCGAGATGTGTAACCGAAGGCACCCCGTACCATCACACTGGGTGATACGCCAGTATGGCGATGACGAATACACGCTTCCAATGCGCATTTACCGCGATGTCGCCAAACACGGATACGGTCATCATGATGCTGTAAACAGAACCTGAATTCATCCGAAAAAATGACGTTTTGCCATTCGTTCACCCAGGTTCGCCGTTGCGTACACCATCGCAGGCGCTCCTGTCTGTGATGCAGCGTCAAGGGTAACCGCAGCCATGGTCTCCGAGCTGATAGTCCATACTGCTGCAAACGTCGTCGAACTGTTCGTGCAGATGGTTGTTCTCTTCCAAACGTCCCCTTTGTTGGCTCATGGATCGAGACGTGGCTGCACGATCCGGTACAGCCATGCGGATAAGATGTCATCTCGACTGCTAGTGATACGAGGCCGTTGGGATCCAGAACGGTGTTCCGTATTGCCCTCCTGAACGCACCGATTCCATATTCTGCTAAAAGTCATTGGATCGCGACCAACGCGAGCAGCAATGTCGCGATACGATAAACCGCAATCGCGATAGGCTACAATCGCACCTTTATGAAAGTGGGAAACGTGATGGTACGCGTTTCTCCTTACACGATACATCACAACAACGTGTCACCAGGTAACACCGGTCAACTGCTGTTTGTGTATGGGAAATCGGTTGGAAACTTTTCTCATGTCAGCACGTTGTACTTATCGCCACTGGCGCCAACCTTGTGTTAATGCTCTGAACAGATAATGATTTGCATATCACAGCGTCATCTTGCTGTCGGTTAAATTTCTCGTCTGTAGCACGTCATGTTCGTGGTGTTGCAATTTTAACAGCTAATCATTTCCATATCACAGCATCATCTTGCTGTCGAAGAAATTTCGCGTCTGTAGCACGTCATCTTCGTGGTGTTGCAATTTTAATGGCCAGGAGTGTACAAGCTTTGAAATTTCGTAGCAACTCAATACCTATGGCCATGAGCCAGACATCCGACAATTGGCACAGCAGTGTCTCACAGTATACGCCACTGGAATTCGATAAGTATCGGTCCTCGGACATCGAAAAAGACGGCGACGATTACCTTGCCTGCGGAGGGCACAGCCTTGAAGATGACGACGCGTGTTTCGCGTTCCTATATGTCACACCACGTTATCCCCAAGCGGCATACTCAATTTTCAACCGAGTTGGATGTTAAGATAGTTCGTACCTTTTTATTTGAACATTCCTCATACAAGTCACGTGTTACTGATATTACGAAAGCTAATTGATTAATGTCAAGGACAGGCACGTGACACCGTATGCGGCCTTCTCTGGACCTGTGGTCTTCAGTGAGACGCTCTGAAAGTTAGGCTGCAAGTCCAAAGTATTCCTCTGGATGCAGCAGTCATCAAATGGTTTGCAGAGCGGTGTGGTCGCCCCTATAAGATCCATGACAAGGAGCCTGCATTCCACTACATCCCAAATATGCTCCTTGGTGTTCAACCGGTGCCCCTGCATGGCCACCCAACGATGGGGAGGCGCATTGTCATCTAGAAATCTCTCTGAACCACCAGGGTATTGGAAGGTATGAAAGAGTGTGGACACTCCCAGAGCAGTTGAACATTCCATGGACTACAGATCATTTCCGAAATATTTTCGCCAAACAAGAAGCAAACACTTCAGAATTCGAATGAAGAAGAACCGCCAGCATGCATAATTTACAAGTTTAAATCCCTGGAGTATTAAGACAACTTAAATCACTTTAAAAATGCAAGTCTCCCGCCCATATTATATTCCAATTAGGTTCCTTTCAGAGTATGCTGTCGCAATAGATCAACACCTAGCTGTCATATACAACCGCTTGCTCAGTGAAAGTTCCGTGCCCAGTGACTGGTAAGTTGCGCAGGTCAACCCGAAATTGAAGGTAGGCAACAGGAGTGATCCGCAGAATTACAGGGCTACATCATTCCCTCAAACATTATGAAGTACCTCGAAGAGAACAATACATTTACGCACAGTCAACGCTGATTCAGAAAATGTAGTACTTGTGTAACAATCACATAATGTAATGAGTGCTATCGACAAGGGATGTCAAATAGATTCCATTTACCTAGATTTCTGGATCTCGTAATACGGCAATATATAGGATGCCAGACTCGCAGCGGTGCAGACGGTGTATTTTATTCATACCTTTCCCGTCGACAGCGTGGTCATTAGAGACGGAGCTTAAGCTCGGATTTTTTGGGGAAGGATGTGGGAGGAAATCGATCGTGCCCTTTGAAAGGAACCATCCCGGAATTTGCCTGGAGTGATTTAGGGTAATCACGGAAAAACTAAATCTGAATGGACGGCTGTTGATTTGAACTACTGTCCTACCGAATGCTAATCCAGTGTGTTACCGCTGCGCCACCGCGCTCGGTCTTTCCTGTTGTGTCCAAATCAGTTAAAAGTGTGCCCATCTCTGTGCTATTGTGGCTGTTTCTGCAACCTTATTAATTCAGGTTTTTGACGCATGCCCTACACCCAGTGCTACCTTTAAATGCTGCGCTGCCGCGGCGGAGCGACCGAGCGCATTGAGGCGCTGTGCTACAATGCGCGAGGCCGTGTCCTATCGGGGGGTTCGAAGCCCCCGTCGGGCACGGATTTAGTATAAGTTAGTTCATAAGTAGTTCGTAAGGGACTGAAGACCCCGCAGTAAGTCCTATAGGCTTTACAAACATTTGAACATTTTTGAATGTTGACGCTGTCAGGCTTTGGCGCGAAATCCCTTTACTGCTGACCTATGTGAAAAATTCCATAACATTCTTATGATGTCCCAGAAAGACGAAACGCGTTAAAGGAAAATAAATCATTGCAACCAAGACTGTGTTTTTATTCGTCGTTGTACCAGATGACCTGATGGCGTGAAAGACATTTTACGATAATTCAATTGAGGAAGCAAGCGAATCATTTTAGAAAAAATTCCAACAGTTATCATCAGCACAATAATCTTCAATGAATTTAAGTCTACAAATCATAAAAACAAAGCACAATATCGTATGGTATTGATAGACTTTCAAAGACAGCTCTCAAAATTTGTCCTCATTATGTAATATCATTAGCGCTGTATTGGCGCAGGGAATTTTTCCGGACCGATTAACGTGTAAATTCTTTGTAGGACAAGTAAAAAACAGACTAAATACTTATCATCCATTTTTCTGTCTGATATCACTTTCCAAACTATTCCAAGAAGTAATATACTCAAGGATAGTCTCACATTTAAGCAGAAGCAGTTTTTTTAGTATATAAATGTTTGGAGTCCAGAAGGGTTGATCGATTAGCTATTCTATTTATACATTTATACTACACTCACATAACAAAACTTAAGAAATGAAGTGTCGCTAGATGGTATCTTATATCGTCTTTCCAAGGCGATTGGCTGTATGGAAAGAGATCACAATAAAAAAAGATCGCAATAGAGATGTAATAGTTGTCTCCTATCCCCGATTCGTGAAGTGTAATACGTGTCGTTACTGTTTGTACCTCATATCTAACCTAATTATAGGCCCATGTGGTCGCATTTTCTAGTATGTGATAGAAAAAGACCGTAAATTTCATCTCACAAAGATGATGAAATGGTAACTATGCTCTTCGGTTTACCTTTGTAAGCTCTTGAAGACTCAATAAAAGCAGTTCTAAGCACTGAGAAAGAGGTTCGTTTTCTCATTTGTGCACTAAGTACATCCCTGACCCGGTACCAGATTCTTTCTGTGCTGTCCTCAACCCACGAAGACCTGAAAAATCTTGCTAAATCCTGATACAAATTTAGCTCATTGCACATAGTATCTCAGCTGCGCAGAAGTTGAATAGATCTTTCGAAGTCCCCAAGTACGGTTACGAATATGATATCGGAGTCGCTTGTCGAAATATTTCACCAGTTAGATGCTGGATTTCCCCAATAACTGTTTCGTCATAGATTGGATAAGAGAATTTTAAGGATCAGACCTTCCAAGATTGTTCTTTGAGGCGAGAAACGCCTCAGCTTAACGTTTAATCTTAAGTAAGGTTCCTCGGATACTTCACATTATGTACATAGATAAAACCAGTGACTGTGGCAGATTTATTGGGATAGACACTAACTCGTGCAGGCATTCAGCTTGAATGTTGGCTCAATGTCATTCATAATTTCTAAGGTTTGTATTATTTCCTAAATCCAATGATAGCCACTTCCTCTGCCATCTACTTGTGGTGGTTGTTTAAGAGATAATGGCATTAAGAACTCAGTGGTTTTACATTCGTTTGTTTGTACTACTACATTAGTTAGGAATCGTGTTAGTACGATCCTACGCTAGTGTGTTTCTCCTCTTTAATGTCTACTTCACTGTTTGGCTGTTGAAAGTGATGAATGATAAATTTTCCTTACTCACTATCGGTCCTGTCGTCTTTTTGATGTTTCGGAGTCTGATGATTTCAAATTGATTTCTTTGTTGTTTGGATGCTGTACAACCTGTTTTCGTGGAGCAGCTGCAAGTAGATGGAAGGGCGACAAATCTTTGTTTGCAGTATGTTTAGAGTTAGAAAGAGGCATTTGAAAATGGTGAGTGAAATGAGATATTTCAAATTATGGAAGTATGATAGATAAATATGGGGATCGAGTGATTATATATAACTGATACAGAAACCAGTCGAAAGGTATAGAAGGAAATCAGCCGTTGATAAGGATGTAAGACATTGTGGTAGGCCGTTAGTTGGACATACATCGAGAAAACACTAGGGGAAACAAAGAATAAGTTGTAAAAGACAAAATAAAAAGTCGTAAAACAACGGAAGTAAAATAATACTATCGGAATGTAATCGATTTATAATTTATAATTGACGATAATAGAATTGAATTATGAAACGAGACACTAAAAGAAGATTCATTTATTTATTAATTTATATATATTTTGTCAGCGCACTGTTATATTGTAGTGAAATATGGACTGTAACAGCTCATACAAGAAGACAACAGAAACAGGTAGTGCAGAAGAATCCTGAAGTTTTAGTTGGTGGATCGGATGATTAATTTGGAAGTACTGAAAATGGCTGGGGAGACAATATATTCGGAATAGAACTTGACTAAAGCAAGAGGTCATTTAATAGAACACACTTTGAGGCATCAAGGAGTAATTAAATTATTAATGGGGGGTTATATTGGGGTAAACATTGTAGAGTTGAACAAAGTTTTGATTCGCCTACTCAGGTTTAGATGGATATAGGTTGTTGCAGTCATGCATGGATGATGAAACCTATACACGACACTCTACCTGGACAACAAAATGAAATCATTTTCCCTGATGAAGGTCACAAGAAGTTGATAAAATGTCTTAGGCTACAAATGTTAAGGATGAAAAACTTTGTAGGCAACTTTTTTTTCTGTCACTGGACATCCACTGTGCATCATCAGAATTGTAGGCATTTTACGTTGTCTTACATGACCTTGATGTATCGTCCCTACCTTTGGTACTGACAACTGAATCACACTTTCAGTCCTGATTATGACCTCTTGTCACCACACTATTAAAAATGCACTCTTTACTAATACCGAGAGAGTACTCTAAACCTATTGTTAAAGACTGAATTAGAGCTGCCACACGACAGAATACTTCGGAGAGTTTGCTTTGGTAACGGTTATTACAATGTTCCTTCCACCACTGCGCCAAGAACTAATTTCAAACTTTCGAACTAGCAGCTGCTTCAGTAATATTCCTCGGTTAGCATCGACTTTCCCCATACCTCTCCCTGCTAACGATTTACAACTGTAGCGAGCGTGTGAAGCTTAGTACTGCTTGAAGACATAGTGCCGTTAATAATTTCGACGTCTTAATAACAGAGCTATTAATTATTCTACCGTCTCCGTACATTCATCAAATTACCACTAAAACTTTTCCCAATTACGGATGAGAAATACTGCGACTGTGGTGTTTTATTTTCCATTACTGGTTTCTAAATGAATTGCAACTCATCATCAGATGGTGAAAGATTTCCTTTCTACATTTAGTGCAGAGCGGGAGTTAAGTATATGTAGCGAGAATTATTTACATATGAATAGCGACTTAATATCGCTGCTTAACATCCATAGAACTATTGTATTTGTTCCACTCACTTCTTTGGAAGACATATTTCTTTTCTCCAGTTACACATTATGAACATACTTTAGCACAGGTCTCACACGCATACAGGAACAACAAATAAACCACAGATTTTCGCCAAAGATATTGAGCACAAATTTTGCATTGGGACAGAAATAGTTTGAGTGACACTTGCAATTTTTTTAATTATAAAATCTATTGAAAGTATGTCATTAGATTAAATTACATTATTTCTGAGACGTTAATGCTACTTCTTTATTTATCGTATGACACAAACACTGAGACATGTAAGGTACATTGGACAATGACTCTTCTCAGGTGGAAAGCCGAGACAAGAAACAGCTTACATCACTCTTTTAAGTACATTAGTAACCACATAATTATACAGTAAAACGGCCATCACAATGTGTGGCGCAGTTGATTTTTAAAAGGCTCGGTAACATTATGCTATAAGAAGAGCCAGTGTGTATATACATTGTATAGTAGGGTGAATATTTTAAAGAACATAAAAACACCAATAAAGGAAAATTATGGTGAAAATTGAAATAAGTAATAAAAAAGAACAATGAAACGAGCAGTAAATTTATACAAGTTAGCTGAATTAAGGAAGATGTGCAGCGAACATGGTCCTTATCTATTAATGTCGAATTATGACTTTCTTAAGTTGTGCTAAATCTTTTTGATAAAATTGACATATGCTGTTACATTTTTACTTCATTTTATATAAACATTCTACATAAAAGGCGACTGATTGCTATTTTTTCAAGAGACCTAAATTCCCAAGAAATGAATAACATAGCATTAAAGTACGAATATAGATGTTTTTATCTGTTGCAACGGAACGCTAAATAGGCGCGGATAAACATTTCTATGTATACTCCGTAACTCACGCTACAATCTGCCGGTGTTACTTTCCCCATTTCCTATTTTATTCACCAACCACCCGTGTTGAGACATACTTTTGACAGCCTTCCGTATGAGCTTTACTGTGGCTTAATTTTTAGTTGTGATCATTTCGAAAAGAGTGTGAAACTTAATTGCCCAGCTTTTCTCGGAAACTATGCTCTCGAATTTTTAGCTGGAAACTTCTCAGTGATGTGCAACGCACCTCTTGCAGTGCCCATCACTGGAGTTTGATGCCCTCACTAAATGACCACGTGACGGAATGCCACGCTTATTTTCCAATAATCTCTCACTCTTCTATTAATCTTAAAATTCCTTCGAATCCTGCATGAATCTGGAGTGCTTAATAATTAATGGAACAAGAGTTTTCTAAAGCCAATTCTTTCGTTTGTGAGCATCATTTCCTTAGCAATTCATCAAATTAAATTCATCTTGCTATGTACTGCTCTACTGGACATTAAAACTGCAGCACCACGGTAGTTTGTACGTGGTAAAATTTTGGTTGATTTGCTTATAAAGTATCTATAATACTAAGTAGCTACTCAGGGGTGTTCCTCAGGGAAGTGCTACATGGTCCCTCTTGTTTAGTATTTTTATAAACGATTTAGGAGACAATACGAATAGCTCTCTTGGACTGTTCGTGGATGATTCTGTCATTCACCGATTAGTAAGGTCATCAGAAGATCAAAAGTAACTACAAACTGATTTAGATATCTGCAACATGAAGAATTGGCAACTGACCCTTAAAAATCAGAAGTGCGAAGTCATCCACATGACCACTAAACGAAATCCGTTAAACTTCATTTACACGATAAATCAGTCAAATATGTAGGCCAAAATTTCAATAAATTGGAAAAAAAGACATTGAAATTATTGTAGGGAAGGCGGACCAAATGTTACGTTTCATTGGCAGCACATTCAGAACATGCAACAGTTCTTCTAAAGAAACTGCCTATATAGGATGTTACAAAAAGGTACGGCCAAACATTCAGGAAACGTTCCTCACACACAAAGAAAGAAAATGTTATGTGGACATGTGTCCGGAAACGCTTAATTTCCATGTTAGAGCTTATTTTATTGCTTCTCTTCAAATCACATTAATCATGGAATGGAAACACACAGCAACAGAACATACCAACGTGACTTCAAACACTTTGTTACAGGAAATGTTCAAAATGTCCTCCGTTACCGAGGATACATGCATCCAACCTCCGTCGCATGGAATCCCTGATGCACTGATGCAGCCCTGGTAAATGGCGTATTGTATCACAGCCGTCCACAATACGAGCACGAAGAGTCTTTACATTTGATACCAGGGATATGTAGACAAGAGCTTTCAAATGCCCCCATAAATGAAAGTCAAGAGGGTTGAGGTCAGGAGAGCGTGGAGGCCATGGAATTGGTCCGCCTCTACCAATACATCGGTCACCGAATGTGTTGTTGAGAAGCGTACGAACACGTCGACTGAAATGTGCAGGAACTCCATCGTGCATGAACCACATGTTGTGTCGTACTTGTAAAGGCAGATGTTCTAGCAGCACAGGTAGAGTATCCCTTATGAAATAATGATAACGTGCTTCAGTGAGCGTAGGTAGAAGCACATGAGGCCCAATTAAGACATCACCAACAATTCCTGCTCCGTGCTAATCCATACATCAAATGGGCATCTGCCAACTCCGCATTTGTAAACATTACACTGACTGCAAAACCACGTTCGTGATGAACACTAACCAGGTGATGCTAAGTACTGATGTGGTTGATGCTAGTTGATATACAGCAATGAGTCGCATGTCAACACAAGCACTGAAGTCAACATTACCTTCCTTCAATTGGGCCAACTGGCGGTGAATCGAGGAAGTACAGTACAACGAAACAATTGGGTAATTTGACAATTGTCTGCACGAATTATTCCAATTTACATTTAAATAGAAATACTAAAATGAGCTCATACATGGAAATTACGCGTTTCTGAACACGTTTCCACATAACATATATTCTTTCTTTGTTTGTGAGGAATGTTTCTTGAAACTTTGGCCGTACCTTTTTGTAACACCCTATATAACACTTGTGCGTTATAATTTGGAATATTGCTGCGCATTGTGGGATCCACACTGAGACTAAGAGACGATTGAGAGAAAGTTCAGATAAGAGTAGCTCGTTTTGTATTACTGCGACATATGGGAGAGAGTGTCACGGAAATATGCACAAGTTCGGGTGGAAATCATTAAGAGAAAGGCTTTATACGTTGCGACGAGATCTATTTGCGAAATTTCTTTTACCAACTTATGAATGCAAAAATATCTTGTTAGCATCCACCTACATAGGGAGACCTGATCATCATAATAAAATAACAGAAATCAGATCGACAACAGAAAGATTTAGATGTTCCTTTTTCCCGCGAACTGTTAGAGGATGGAACTACAGATAAAGCGGTTCATGAACCCTCTGCCATGCATTTTAGTGTGAGTTGCAAAGTATTTATGCAGATGTAAATGTGTGGGCATTGTCTCCACCTAACGCAGCCATCTTGGACGTAGTGAAATTGATTTTCAATAATTCCCATACAATTATTGCACGATTTTGAACCTTTAAAATACTGTTATATTCTACTCATCAAAAATTAGTGTAAAGCTTAACTCTGTAAGACAAGTATGCAGTTATTAGAAATTGAGTTTGGCTTGAAGCTGATAGCCACATAAATAAGCCACATGTAAAATCTTGAAGATGGGTCTTATTAGAAACTGTAGCAATTATCAGATTAATTAGCTTAGTAATATGCTAAGTGTGTTCTTCCATCACTTGAAATTGAAAGCACTTGCCTCCTTACAAGAAATTTAACATAAAATTTCAAACGTTCATGGAACTTTTCGCCTCTGAAATTCCCCACAAAATAATAAAAAAACTTCAACTTTTGCGCGTACACTTTACTAATTTTGAAGTATTAAAGTTTACTCTTAACGAACTTTGTTTGCAGTATCTGCGTATATCGTTGAATGTACCTCCATAAGTATATTACTTTTCGTGAAATCGACCCTGTTTCTACCTGAAGGGAGTGGCATACCGTCGGTTAGAATGCACACCATTGCCTCCGCCACACATGTGGCAGTGACACGGTCGTTTGAATTTACGCCCTTTTTTTCAAATCTGATAGTCTGTATGCCTACATGGTACAGTTAATTTCTTAGTACACCAGAGATCTCTTCCTCTGAGAACGACGGTCGTTTAACTAATTATTAATATGATTGAAGGTGTTAATAATAAGAACATTCCCTATACCCTCGGAGATGTCACTAGAATGTCATCATTTTAGTTTATCAAATATTTTTATGTTATTAATTGTGACCTGCGATAGTTATTTCTTGCAGGCAAATACTCCAAACAGATAACAACTTCGTTGGGGTATATACGCTAGTAGTGTACACCATCGAAACTGTCTTACAAAAGATACATTTGATTCAAAGGGGCTCTAAATAATTTGCTGGAGAAAATTACATTTCATATACTAAGCTCATTTAACTTCACCTCTGTGACGTACTTTTTGATTTAAAATAGTGTTATTGCAGTCAAAATTTGAGATGTAGAAAAATAACCGTGGAAGTTTTCCAATTATGGAAGTTGAAGTGATGCGCATCTACGTATTTTATTTACATTTTTATTACACGAAGATATTAATAATTTAAAGAAATAAACGTAGTAGAAAACATTTACTGAACTATCAGTTAATTGGTTAGCGTTTTGATCACTTCACATACATCGCACATGGAATATGGAGTACAATGTTATCGGCAACTCGTCTGCCTCTTTCATAAACAACTGTTCCAATCATGATAGTTGTTATCTGTAATTTCTTCATCGCTATCTGAAGATTTCAGAGACTGATCGGTTTTGGCATTATTCATAACTGCTTCAGGATCATCCACTTGGGAATCACTTTGATCTGGGAAGTTTCTTAGTTCACTGTCTCGACAGAGCTCTTTCAACTGTCGTTGTTGCATAGTGTCTTCTAATTGTAAACAGTCGTATCTACTTGCTATGCGTATTACTGAAATTATAAAAGTATGTTTGTGAAAAAGGGTTATTTTTCGTAATTTCTTGACAGAATATTTCACAGAACGTTGTATTTTAAAACACAAACACACACACACACACACACACACACACACACACGTTCATATTTTAGCTTCATGTACTTTGTTCTATTATATGAAGGTTTTTTCCGTATTTCTTAGATACGTATCAAAAATCTTCATATAATAAAACAAAGTACATTAAGCTAAAATATGAACGTTTTTAGATACGTATTTCCCCATTACAAAATTTGTATAAATTCGAATCTGATTCACCGGGTGATCAAAAAGTCAGTATAAATTTGAAAACTTAATAAATCACGGAATAATGTAGATAGAGAGATAAAAATTGACACACATGCTTGGAACGACATGGAGTTTTATTAGAACAAAAAAAATTAAGTCAAATCAAAGATGATGTTCTTTACAGGAACTGCTCAATATGTTCACCATCATTCCTCAACAATAGCTGTAGTCGAGGAATAATGTTGTGAACAGCACTTTAAAGCATGTCCGGAGTTATGGTGAGGCATTGGCGTCGGATGTTGTCTTTCAGCATCCCTAGAGATGACGGTCGATCACGATACACTTGCATCTTCAGGCAACCCGAAAAACAATAATCGTACGGACTGATGTCTGGGGACCTGGGAGACCAAGCATGACGAAAGTGGCGGCTGCGCACACGATCATCACCAAACAACGCGCGCAAGAGATCTTTCACGCGTCTAGCAAATGGGGTGGTGCGCCATCCTGCATAAAACCCCGCGTCATTCCAAGCATGTATGTCATTTTTTACCACTTTATCTACATTATTCCATGATTTATTAAGTATTCAAATTTATACAGATTTTTTGATCACCCGCTATATTAAAATTACGTGCCTTAAAATATGAACGTATTCTAGGGGAATGTTGTGTCAAAATTTCAGAGCATTCCGTCAAGCACTGTCGAAGATTCGTGATTGTAAACATCTACACTTTCTAGAAAACTACAAATGGAAATGTTCGTTTATTCAAAATATCAAATCTCCAAAAATTCTTCAGAGAGTGCAATGAAATTTCTATAAAATTCAGCATACGATTTGTACATGTTTTTTGGTTCCAATTGGAACGCCATGTGGTATATGCGTAATACACTAGTTTGGGAACGTTGTGAAAATGTTAAGGTTTGTTTGTGCAGAACCGTTAACTTCAAAGTGTTCTTAGCAAATTGCTTTTAAATTTTTCCCTAACGCTACACTATAATACAGAAAAGCCTTTAGATGCGTATTTGTTGAATATGTGATACATAACCTGTAGCGGAGAGTGGGGCACGTAGAACTACGGAGCACAATGAATCAGGGGGCGTAATTTCAGTAAAAAGTGGAAAATTATTTTTTTCTTTGTGCAGTACTGCTCTACCGACTTCCATTTGTTTGCTACGAGTTCTAGGTCCCACCGTTCGTTTTCCGCAGTTATTGTGTTATTATCGCTACAGAGAAGTAATTTTCGGAGAAATGTATCGATCAAAAATTTGGTATCAAAGGATTTCACGACGTTCACAGAAAATACGTCATTATAACAATATTAATATTTTGTTTAATCATGAATAGACCGTATCTTCAGATATTAACAATGTTCACATATAACTTCAGTTGAGCTTTGTTTGAAATATTGCAGCGGCGGAGTGGCCAAGCTCATTGAGGCGTTATGCTCCGATTCGCGAACCGTTCCCCGTCGGGGGTCCGAATCCCCCGTCGGGAATGGATGTTTGTGCCGTCTTTTGTATAAGGTAGTTCATAAGTGGTTTGTAAGTTTAGAGACTGATTACTCCGCAGTTAAGTCCCTTAAGCTTCACAAACATTTGAACACTTTTCTTTGAAATAAGTACTGTCGGGGCACATTGAACCCAGTTCTCCTGGGGCACGATGAGCCATGTTTCATTGTGCCCTGAATGATACACCCGAGAAAAAATTGTTACAAGCCACAAAAGATCCCAAAAAAGAGGTAAATCAGAATCTTCTTGAGCAGGAAGTTGACGAAGAAAATAGTGAGGTACGTTATGAAGAAAGAAATGGCAAACTGGATGAGTCTGGTGAATCTGTATACAACTTTGAAAAATTGGATAAATTATCAGAAACAGATGATATCTTTTTGAGCAAATTTGAACTAATCATAAAATGCCAGTTTACTCTATGGTGTACATTTCGAAACCAAAGGATGACTCTGGAGATAATCAGGTACCATTTTTGAGTAAAGGTAAAGGATGAAGCATTTGTCCCAGTAGCAACAAACATTATGTCCTTCCAAAACCAATTAATGATGGTATGACAAATAGACAGAAAACATATTCCAAATTTGTAATTAGCTTTCAGTCCACTGATGTTTGGTAATTTAAGAAGAAGAAATACATTCTATGCCTACAGGTTTAATGTTGTATAGGTGGAATATACGTAAACAATAACTTAAAAATACATTTAAAATTTACTTTGTATGCTAAACAAGTGCTTTTAACAAACTATTTGAAGTGGTTCATTGTACCCCAAATATCGGGTACTATTAGCCATTTACCTATTTTTCTTCAAAGATATGTAGCCTGAGAAATTACTCGTAGAGCAATCATACAACGCCATTTGATACTTGAATGATTAAACAGTAAAAAAAAATGAAAATCACAACTCTGTAATAAAATTATTGGATGAGTAACACAGAAATAATTTTTGTGGATCAATGTGTCCCACTCTCCCCTTTTATGTAATTTTTTTGCGTTTTTGTGTGTGTAACAGCATTTCCCTATTTTAATATTCATAAAAAATTCATATATAACGTACGTTAAAAATTTGGTACAAAGAAATACGCGCATATAACGGTCTGGCGTTGTTTTTCAATTCATCAAAACATTCAGTAACGGTTTTTCGTACATAAGGTTTTGAACATAACATTAAACAAGGCTTTGGGTTAAACTCAGTTGTAAGAGGGAATAGAGGAGGGGGAGGAAACTGACACAGAGAGGGGGGTGGAGGAGATGAACAGGGAGAACATCATGGTGAGATGAAGAGGGAGAAGTTGGACGAAAAGTGGAGGAAGAGGATGGGATGGACGAAGAGAGGGGTGAGGAGATGAAGAGAGTGAGATGGACAGTTGGACAGAGGTGGGGGAGAGGGAGATGCACAGAGGAAAGAGGGAAGAGGATATGGACAAAAAAGGGGGGTTGAAGACGGGCAGACAGAGAGGAATGAGGTAAGTTGATCAGGGTTATGAAAATAGATATATATTACAAATGTGTGCTTTCAATTTTCTAACCTTTCCATTTAATCGGATACAATCCTCTAGGGAGTTTTCACATAAATGTATTTCACACTCAGTGAGTAAACAGTTCCGCAAAGTGTACTAGTGAGCCACAGTGACACTTCCGCAAACATTTCTGACCATTTAATTAAACAAATGTCAGAAAAGTTCCGAACGCCCATCCTTTACAAGCTGTCACTCAATACCGAATTCACGCTGTTGCCAGTGTGGGGCCGGCCGCGTTGACCGAGCGCTCTCCGGCGCTCCAGTCACGGTCTGCACGGCCACTACGGTCGGGGAATCGAATCCCCCCCCCCCCTCGGGCAACGATATTTGTGCCGTCCTTCGTATTAGCTAGTTCATAAGTAGTCTGTAAGTTTAGGGACTGATGACCCCGTAGTTAAGTCCCATTTTACCACAAATTTATATGTAGCTGCTTGTATACATTCTGTTACATATGCTAGTAGCTCGTACTAGAAGTTATAAATTGAAGAGTGCTACTGAATCAGTTCCACAGTTAGCTGCAGTGTTAGCTGGGTTTGTTTACTTCAGTAATCCTCCTTTGCCATGTAGAAATAGTCGATCCCATACTACTGTTGCATTATGAGTTACTTTCTGGAAAGATGAGAGGCATAATAATGACATTTACTGCATCGGGTACATCATGCAAGCACTATATAGCTGATCAGGTATGAACTTTTTGTTCAGTAGTGCATAATAATTTGAAGGAAAATTTTCAACATTTTTCTCTGGAAATACGCACTATGCATTAATAGTGGTAGTTTTTATAGCTTATAATAAGAAGTAGTGCAATGTTTTTCAACCTGTGGGGATCGCCAAGTCTTGCTACGGAGGTCCAAATGATCAACTGTTTGTAAATCTATCGGGCCAAACTGCGTGGTCATCACAAACTACTTAAACCTAGGTAAACTAACCTAAGGACAAACACACACACCCATGCCCCAGGGAGGACTCGAACCTCCACGGCGAGCAACCGCGCGCTCCGCAGCGAGGCGCTTTAGACCGCTCGGCTACTCCACCGCGGCACGGAGGTCCCAGGAGGAAGTGCATGTACGGCACCGTAAAATAAATATGGCGTCAGTAACACAAAAACGTACGTCTAACTGAAATTTATTTAAAGATAAAATTATGGAGTTCTTTGTGTAACATTCATTGTGATTTGAATAGATGATACATAGTTTTATAATACAATGCGTTAATGATGAATAAATGCGAAGTTTGAATACTGTTTTCATTATAGGTCAAAGAACATGATACAATAAGTACACAGAAAAATTCGAAATATACAAATTGTCCATACAGTTGGACTTTTATTAATGAGATTAGGTAACGAAGCAATAAAGGAGGTAGATGAGTTTTATTACTTGGTCAGTAAAATAACAAATGATGGTCACAGTACAGAGGATATAAAATGCAGAATGGCAATGGGTAGAAAAGCGTTCTTAAAAAAGAGAAGTTTGTTAACATCTAATATTGATTTAAGCCTACGGAAGTCCTTTCTGAAGGCATTTGTATGGAGTGTTACCTTGTATGGGAGTGAAATATGGACGATAAACAGTGCGGACAGGAAAACGATTGAGGCTTTTGAAATGTGGTGCTACAGAAGAATGCTGAAGATTAGGTGGGTGGATCGCGTAGCTAATGCCTAATGAGGAGGTACTGAACATAATTGGGGAGAAATGAAATATCTGGCATACCTTGACTAAAAGAAGGTATAGATTGGTAGGACACATTCTTAGATATCAAGGAATTGTCAATTTAGCGTTGGAGGGATGTGTGTGGGGTAAAAACCTCAGAGGAAGACCAAGAGATGGATACAGTAAGCAAATTCAGACAGATGTTGCCATTCTTATGTGGAGATGAAGAGGCTTGCTCAGGATAGGGTATTGTGGAGAGCTGCATCAAAACAGTCTCAGAAATGAAGACCACAACAACAATAACAACATTCGCATCTGCGTCTTACCTGAACTGCAAAACACTCGTTAAGAAAAATATATTTTTCTGTCGGATAAAATATTTGTGAAGCTTATGGGTCTTAACTACGGGGTCATCAGTCCCTAAACTTAAAAAAGTACTTATGAACTTCGAGAAACTTACGGGTATGTTGCCAGGTATCAAAATCGACGACGGCAGATATTTCGGGAAGAGACCATCCTGCCATTTTTAAGGCGAAACTGAAGTGAGGAAGCAATGTGCAACCATCTTTGAAACCACGGTTTTCAATGATTAAACAGGAAAGACAACACCACCGAGCAAGCAAGCACAGAGCGCCGACACGACCAAAGATGAAACCGGTCAGATTATCGGTAATGAACATCAGATCTCGACGGATGAGGTCGGATTAGTTTTGTCCCTCTGTTTTTTGACAAGTGAGAATTTAAGCAGAACCCTCCATCCCTATTCATAAGGGTGTCACCTAGTTTTATTTCTATCGCTTCCTTGATAACACAGTCCCAGTAGTTGGAAGTGCATGTCAGAATTTCCGTTTTGTTGTATTCCATAGGGTGACCTGTGCCAAGACAGTGTTCGGCCACAGCAGATTTGTTTCGCTGTTGTAAACGTGTGTAACGTTTATGCTCAATACAACGGTCCTCAACAGTCTTAATAGTTTGACCAACATTTGACATGCCACAGCTACATGGGATACGGTAGACACCTGCCTTGCGCAAACCGAGATCATCCTTAACTTATCCCAACGGTGCCTTAATTTTAGAAGGTGGACGAAACACACATTTTCCACTGTTTTTACGCAAAATGCGGCCAATCGTGTTGGAAGTAGGCCTACTGCCAACGTATGGCAGAAAGGCCACTGACGTGGGTGCCGACTCTGTTCTATCATCAATAGCCCGTTGCACATGTGATCGATAGCACAATGCTCTTTTAATTTGCCCTTCACCATAGCCATGAAATACCTTATAGTAAAGACAGCAGAAACATCCATGCCCAAGCGGGGATTCGAACTCCCGACGGGGAACGGCCTCGCCTCGCGCATCGCAGCATAGCGCCTCAATTCGCTTGGCTGCTCCGTCCCAGCTTTCTGTCGGATATCGTATGAAAATGGAAGGGGTGGGCAAGTTTGAAGGCCTTACTCTTACGGAAATTAGTTTCATGACTACGAGTTTGAGTACTGTGGGCAGGGCGAAGCTGGGAATTTGTAGTTGACGGGAGGCGTGCTTAGGTAGTCCTTGCAGGTGCGGTGATCACTGTGTCCCCAGTGGTGTAGGGGTCAGCGCAACTGCCTAGAAAGCAGGAGACCCGGGTTCGAATCCCGGCTGGGTACACATTTTCAGCTTTACCCAATCGCAGTTGATGTCATATATTCTGTGAATATTAAAAAAATGGAATAATGTGTTCCATTCCGAAAAATACACACGAAAAACTTCATCCAAAGAATTAAAAGAAAGCTGAAGATAAAAAAGGTATTGAAACAAATCGCAATTTGCGATCAGTTATGGTTTCACTGAACTAGGTTTAGATTGAATACTAAAGTGTGACGAATGAAAATTTGTGCCCGGCCGGGATCTGCTTACTAGGCAAACGCGTTGACCACTCCGCCACAGAGGACACAGGGACCAGCTCGACTGCAGAGGACTCTTCTTCCCTGCACGTCTTCCGCCACACCCAAATCTCCATTCGCCACGCTGTCTCTTTCCTATACCACAGCCTATTTGTTCTGTAATGCTCGCAGCCTGAATACTGTATTCCCGCATCAGGGAGAACAGACCAGATGAATAGAGAAATAATTAATTGTCATTAGGGGCCCAGCCTCGGCTTGTATACAATTATATATTTTTGACGACGTTACAGCGTTCAATGAATGAAATAAATCGCAATTTGCTATCAGTTATGGCTTTACTGTACTAGGTTTAGATGGAATACCAAAGTGCGGCGGAGTGGTCAAAGCGTCTGCCTGGTAAGCAGGATATATCCCGGTATATCCCGGGTTCGAATCCCGGCCGGGCACAAATTTTCATTCGCCGCACTTTGGTATTCCATCTAAACCTGGCCTGGTAGAGTAAAGCAATAACTTATCGCAAATTGCGATTTATTTCATTCATTGAACGCTGTAACGGAGAGGTCGGCAAGTAATCTTAGATGGGGTCCGGATACCTTTGGAAAAAAAAAAAATCGTGGTCCGCAAGTAAAATCTCATATTCCTTATTATATTTTTATTTTTATTTCTTTTTTCATAAAATAATATGAAATACAACAAACAGGCATATTTCTATTGAAACGTCCAGAAAATTAATATTCTTCACTATTTTTTCTTCAGTTTTCACACTCAAACTAATATGAAATACAATAAATGTAAAATAGAAATGTGTAAAAAAATTTAAAAAAACTTATATTATTTTGCAAAGAATCTTCAAGCTTTCGTTCGTTAGGAGCACAAAAACGTTTACATGGTTATGCCCTGACCGCTGAAGTAGAGGTTTCGGAGATTGTCAAAGTAGGGAGTTCATTTATAGAAATTCTTTTCTTTTTAAATAAAGTTCCAGTGCTAAATTCTTGTGTACAGAGCTTTTATGTGGATCACCGGACAGCTCGCTCCGTTCTGCCGCCGCTCGTCGGTGTACTCTCAGGCGTTGCACATCATGATAAATATTTATTTACTCTACCTATAATAATCATTAACGGTTCTGAAACTTCCTGGCAGATTAAAATTGTGTGCCGGAACCGGGACTCGAAACTGGGACCTTTGTCTTTCGCGGGCAAGTGCTCTACCGACTGACCTATCCCGACACGACTCAGGATGCCGCCTCAGAACTTTACTTCCGCCAGTACCTCGCCTCCTACTTTCCTTTCTTCCAGGAGTGCTAGTATTGCATGTTTCGCAGGAGAGTTTCTGTGAAGTTTGGAAAGTAGGAGGCGAGGTACTGGCGGAAGTAAAGTTGTGAGGCGGCATCGTGAGTCGTGTCGGGCTAGCTCTGTCGGTAGAGAGCTTGCCCGCGAAAGGCAAAGGTCCCAGCTTCGAGTCCCAGTTCCGGCACACAATTTTAATCTGCCAGGAGGTTTCATATCGGCAAACACTCCGCTGCAGAGTGAAAGTTTCATTCATTAAGGGTTCTAATTATACAGCAATTAATTGTAAAATTCTAGAAAAAAATGGTGGCTCTCATACGAATTGTTATCTACAGTATAGGGTATTTTTTATTTTTTTTTATTTTATTGTATAACTCACACTTTTTGGCGGTCTAGTTTTGGCCTTCCGCGGTCCGGACTTGGACCGAGGTGCGCCATTTGCCGACCGCTGCAGTAAGTCGTCAAAAATAAATAACTGTAAAAAGGATTTGTCTTCTTTGAGATAATATAGTTTTGCTACGGTTCGTGAGGAGGAGGGAAGGGGTGTCGCCAGAATATTTTTGTTTGGGAGGAGGCTCGGCAGAAAGTTTCTACTTGGAAAGGGGTCGCATATTCGAAAAGGTTGAAAAACACTGCATTAAAGGGTTAACCCCGGACAATCTCTTAGCCGGCCTGGAGGCGCCGCTAGCTGCAGCGGGCCGCCTCGGCCGCTCGCCCGCCCCATTCGTCTCCGTCGTTCGCTCCGCCGCTGACAAAAGAACGCCGGCGACCGTCTCCTGGCAGCACGGCTGGCTCGCCGCCGCGGCTCTTTGGCGTAATTAAAAAAGTTGCACTTTATCAGCCGCCAGCCGTGCTGCGCCTAGCCTAGCCGGCCGCCATCGCCACCTGCCGCTGCAGCCGCCCGCTGCGCCGCGACGCGCTATTTCCGGCGCCTTATCGGCGTCGCGACGCTTCCATTTCCCGGCGCTGGCCTCCCCGCCCCCGCCCCCGCCCCCGCCGCCTGTTGCGCCCCGTGTCAGCCGGCGCCACCCCCTGTCAGCACGCTGACAAACCTGCCCTGCACAGTAGCCCGTATCTCTCCGGCCGACTCTATCCCCCCACCACCTGCTGTGCTGTGCTCTCCCGTTTTATGTCGAGGACGCAGGCGAATGCCGCCGTAGGACTTTTTTGTTTTATGTCTCGCTACTTCAGACGCTACGCTGATTTACGTTCCTTCCTGATGGCACCACTACTCCTTCGGCGCTGCAAACTTTTATTGGATTTTTTTAAGATGTCTGACTGTGTACACCGGTGGCTCCCTACCTTTTTAGACCACATTGATTTCTTTGTTGTGAGCAGAGAGCATATGGCGCAAAAAAATAAATAAATAAAATAAACACTGTCAATCTAAAAATAGACTTCAATTAGGACTTTCAACATATTCGTTCATCCACAACATCATTTGTTCAACATATTCGTTCAATTCGTTCATCTACATCTACATAAATACTCCGCAATCCACCGTAAGGTGCGTGGTGGAGGGTACACTGTACCACTACTAGGCATTTCCTTTCCTACTCCATTCCCAAATGGAACGAGGGAAAAAAATGCCTATATGCTTCCGTACGAGCCCTAATTTCTCGTATCTTGTCATTATGATCACTACGTGTAAGTAGGTGGCAGCAAGATCGTACTACACTCAGAAGGAAAGTACTTGGGATAGAACATATACACCAAAATCGTATGAGAGATGATGTAAAGATCCCTTCCTGCACTAGTGATACTCCCGCATCTGCAAAACTCTGTAGTCGTCCGTTAGAGGTCTCTGCGTGTGCCATGCCGCATTGCACTTTGAAGTGTCGGTTCGCCAGTAGGGACGGTGCAGCGTGCCTCCGAAGTTGCGTTTTGTGATGTTATTTGTGTGCTGAAGTGTCAGATGGGACGGCGATTGCTAATCAATCCTGCTAATGTATTGCGATTAGTTGAGATGAAGTTACGAAGAACCTATCTTCGTGTAGATGGTATTAGTGTAGAAGATCAATAATTTGCATGCTTTCTCGAATCTGTTACTTTACAAAAATATGAGCATAAGTTAGATACTGTTGCTACAAACTCATAATAATGATAATATGGATGATAATGACGAACAACTCATTGCAAGCGGTAGTGCTACGGTAAGTGCGGGAAGAGGCGATGGAAGCAGTGGCAGTGAATACCAACAGTCTTTCGGGAAGAAGGTTAAAGTTGCAACTATCATCACAACTTTTGATGACAATTCGCTAGAGAACACTTACCATGATTATTACATAATTTGTAGTTAAGATATCTGCATTACGTATGACATCTGCAATTACATCTACAGTGCTATCTAGTGCATGGTTGCAGAGCTTTGCAGAAAAACGACACCCACCAGCACATTGAGGTGTACGTAGAGATCCTATAACCAAACGTTCATACAGATAAGTTTGTTAGGGCCCATGTACTTCCCTTGTCAGCTTCTAATTTCAGCCCTCTAAATTTCCTCTACAGAAATTCACGAAAAGAACGTCTTTCCTCCAGCGATCCCCAATTGAGTTGCCGGAGCATTTCCGTGACACTCGCGCATTGGTCGGACTTACCAGTAACAAACCTAGCTGCTCGCCTCTGAACTCCTTCTATGTCTTCCTTTAAACTGATCTGCTGCGGGTCACAACACTTGAGCAAAACTCAAGACGTGGTCGTACAAGCGTTTTATACGCGGTCTCCTTTACAGGTGAAGTACATCTTCCCAAAATTCTCCCAACAAACCGAAGTCGGCTGTCCGCCTTACTCACAACTGTCGTTACATATCCGTTCCGTTTCATATCGCTCTGCAATGTTACGCTTAGATATTTGAACGACGCGACTGCATCAACAAGGTCACTACTAATGCTGTATTCGAATATTATGGGATTGTTTTTCCTACTCATGCGCATCACATTACATTTTTCTACATTGAGGGCTATTTGCAATTCTTAGCACCATCTAGAAATTTTGTCTAAGTCAGGCAAGAAATCATGGATGTATCTTCCCTTAGTACATCGAGATCTCCTCTCCGTCTATTTTAAATTGCTGTTTCGTTTCCAACTTGTACTTTGCATTCACACTCCGTCAGTCAATTCTCTTCAAGCCTTGTACTATCCCCTTTATTAGTTTGCTTATGAAATACTACGTATTTCTATGGGCTGCATGCCGCATTTCTTAGTAGATTTACTCCGACTTTGACTTCATTCCATTTTTCTATTTTCTGAAGACTGGAGTCCGTCCATACGTGTAAACTCTTTCAATCGCTTCTGGCTGTATTTCTTTACCTTCCTTGTGATATCCTACGCATTTCTAAGGGTTGCATGACGTAGCTATTTTTCTTTATTTTTCTGAAATTGAATATTTGTATTTTTACTGGTTTTCGGAACCATCTGGATCCGAAATCAGACTTCAAGGGTTTATAGCTAGTCACTTGAGTTCTCGTCGCTGCTCACAAACCAGTGCCTTACTATTGTGTATTCTTGCTTCGTAATCTATGATTCCGTTGATTTTAGTTCAAATGAATACGACCTTTAAGCACTTCGCCTTCAGTGGGGTACGAATATGTAATGTAGAGCCGGCCGCGGTGGCCGAGGGGACTGAGGCGTTTCAGTCACGGTCTGCACGGCCACTACGAATTCCCCCTCGGGCATGGATATTTGTGCCGTCCTTAGTGTTAGCTAGTTCATAAGTAGTTTGTAGGGTTAGGGACTGATGACCCCGTAGTTGAGTGCCATAAGCTATACAAACATTTGAATATTTTTTTGTAATGTAGCAGACTCAGTAAGTCTGCATGCTCACGGTTTGATTTAAATGGAATTTTTTCTCACTATTATCGCGTACCATCTCAAGTAAAGAAGGACAGACCAGAGCCACCTACGAAGTTTATTTTCCTTGTGTTGTGTGGTACATCCTGGTTCGCTGATTTTTTGCCTACGATAGCGGTGCCTGCTTCTGCTTCGTATCAGCACGCTGAATTTGGTTAGTTTCGCTTTGCTTCGCGCATCTGAGTGTCTGAATGCTTGTTACTTGTAAATCACTCCCCCGACGATGTTCAGTTCAGATTACTTTAGGTTAATTTTCTATGGGATGCAGTTTCATTGTTTAACAAAATTGGTTCCCCCATTTGCTCTTGTTTGAACTGAATAAATAATTTATTGTCAGTGAAATTTTATCCTACTTATGAATATTAGTTTATGAAGACACACCTTTTTTGTATTTCATGTTGTTTTTCGCCAGTGCTGGGAACAAATTCAGATGCAAATTAGCATTTTTTAATTACGTTGCGCCATAAATGTTCTCTCAGCCACCTCCATGAAATGGTTTAGTTCGCCGGTGGCTTGTATATTAATGATTGTGTGTAATTCTCGTGATCTACGACTTGTGTCGGCCACCGTCTCTTTGTCTTCCTGCTGCTAAAGTAAATTTTGAGTCATTTCTAAACTTCGGGCCGGGGAACAAGATTCTGTTGCATGAAGTAGTCCATAGTTCACGCGAATCCTTTAACTGGTTTTTCGGCCAATATTATGTGTTTAAAGTAATCTTTAAGTGGCTCTCTCCAGCTAGAATTAATTATACAAATAACGGTGGTCTTTCAGTGTTAAGTCCTTGTGCCTGTGGTAGATAGAGGCTTAGCGCCACTGTCTAATAAGCTGGACGTCCCAGGTTTCAATCCAGACCCGAGCACAAATTTTAATATGTCCATTTTGTATGTGTACAACGCCTTCTTGCAGTCGAGACTGTTAACAAAACTCAAAATTTGCAACAGTTACAACATCACATAGCAACGTCGGTATTAAGGACGCAATTCTCAATGAAAAGTAATTTGTATTAATATTATCACTATAAAACGTATAAAGTATTAGTACAAAATAAATTTAGGTTTCCAGCGAATTGATTCTGAAAGCACTGTAAGACGACGTAATCTATCACCGGCGCCCTCACACAGCCGGAAGACAGTGCCCACTTCGCTTACGCCGTTGGACTCCAAATGCAGCTGCCCTGTTGATCTGCCAAGACCGACGCCCGAAGTCACACTAGGTTCGTTCGAGTGGCTCAAACGCGGATAGTTTCTGATTGCGCATGCGCCCTTTTTGACAGTTTCCAACTCCGAAGCCAACTCGAACGCTTATTTCACCTGTTTCGCAGTTTCGCCACCCATAGCGCTAGTTGGCATCTTTGCTCTCTTCGGCCAACGTGTTTGTCTTATTCACTGTACCCATTAACCAACTTTATACAATGCAGATAATTTGTTAAATTCTTCACACTGCAGCTTACATTATATATCATTTGAATGTGAAACAGTAACCCACAGTATTACTCATTATTATTTCCCCTATTTATAAATAATGTAGCAAATTCAACCTGACAAAACCGCATCCAAAAATGAGTTAAATTAGGATAGTGGTGTGTGAAAGGTATTTTCGGTAACGTACGACTTCATATGCATTTTGTCCCAATAAAATTTAAAAAAAATGAAACATACAAATTAGTATACAAAAAAATACAAAAATTTGCAGGTGTTGTGCAAGAATTATCATCGTACATGATTTTCCCAGAAGTTACACACTTAGTGTAGGAATGCCCACATTGGCACTAATAGATTTCTATAATAAATAACCACTAGGAGAAACAGACGGAACAGTAATAGTGAGACGCCATAGTGGCACATATAAAGCTAGATGTCGGTAATAAAAAACTATCAGTGCTAATGCCGGTTGTGAAGGAAATACTGCCCGACACATTATTCTTATGTGTCTGTCACTTCATTTACAGATAGCACAGAAAATCTGAGTAGGACTATTTTGACTTCATTTTCAGGCGAATATATTACAATCCAAACTGTAAAAACATATGTATTCATCTTTAAATTCGTATATTATGAAATTTTCCACACCTTTCATTTATAGTATGTATGGATGTAATAAAAAGGGGACGTACTGTATTAGAAGGCCTCATAAGTTGAAAGAATGCCTGTCTAATATACAAAACTCAGCCTCAATAAAGAGAAAGTGGAAGACTTTGAACACAAACCTCTTCGTAAATGTGCAGGCTTATCTTTTGGAGGGGGCTTGTTAAACGTTTTGGAGTCAGTCAGAAAACGCTTTGACGAAAATCTGCTTACTTACATAAACGATCTCAAACTATCAGCTCCGCCACTCGAACACCTGAATGGTCAGTGATATCTCGTCAGAAAGAGTCAAAAGTGCCATTCGAACGCCTCAAACCGTTCCAGATCGTCAGCAGCGCCACTCGAACTGACCACTGAACTGCAGACTGACTCACTGCCGGCCAAACTGGTTATCCATTACAAGTGGCCCCACTTATCATTTCGTGTGTGCAAAGGAATACCTCTCGATAAGACATGCCCACAGATCGTGACAAGTGCTCCATCCGTGATAGCAGTCGGAAAAGTTATCGACAGTACGGGCTAGAGCACTAACTGGCGCCAAGTCAGTGACAGAATGTGCTGTAAAATAAATCATGGGAGGAAAGGTCACTCATGACAGAAAAGCAATCTGAATAGGGGCGCAATGACCAGCCAGATAAAATTATAAGAAAGGAATTCATGGAAACAAACTAAGATCCCACAAAATAGAAATCAAAGTGGCTGTGAGCGCTGGGAGAAGGGCCAAAACAGAAGAAAATATGCACGAAAGGCAGCGCGAGAGCCTCCATGGCTCACACTGGTTCTCAACCAAATCCTCGGATCACAAGGGGTTCACGACACAAAGTATGGCCCATCATTGATACAAAATTTAAAACTTGTATTAATTTTAAATTATTAATTTAACGGTAAGTCATCGAGTAAAACAGAAGTGATATCTGGAGTTCCACAGGGAAGCGTTATAGGTCCCCTACTCTTCCTCGTGTTTGTAAACGATTTAGGAGACAATCTGAATAGCTCCCTTAGAGTGTTCGCGGATGATGCTGTCGTTTATCGGTTAGTGAAGTCAACAGAGGATCAAAAGCAACTGCAAAGCGATTTAGACAAAATTTCTACTTGGTACGAAAATTGGCAATTGACACTAAATAAAGAAAAGTGTGAAGTAATACACATGACCACTAAAAGAAATGCACTGAACTTCAATTACGCGATAAATCACTCAAACCTTAAGGTCGTAAATTCTACCAAATACCTAGGAGTTACAATTACGAACAACTTTGACTGTAGAGAACACATAGAAAATATTGTGGAGAAGGCGAATCAAAGGTTACGTTTCATTGGCAGAACGCTTCGAAGATGCACCAGCTCCACCAAAGAGACTGCCTACATCACACTTGTGCGTCCTCTCTTGGAGTACTGTTGCCCCTTGTGGGACCCTCACCAGGTGGGACTGACGGAACATATTGAGAAGGTTCAGAGAAGGGCAGCTCGTTTTGTTTTACCACGTTACGGGGGGGGGGGGGGGGGGGGAGCGTCACGGAAATGTTGCACGAATTGGGGTGGAAATCATTAAAAGAAAGACGTTATTCATTGCGGCGTGATCTGTTTGCGAAGTTTCAATCACCGACTTTTACTTATGAATGTGAAAATATTTTGCTAGCATCCACCTACTTAGGGAGACATGACCATCCCAATAAAATAAGAGAAATCAGATCGAAAACGGAACGATTTAGGTGTTCTTTCTTCCCACGCGCTATTAGAGAATGGAACGGTAGAGAAAAGTTATGAAAGTGGTTAATGAACCCTCTGCCAGGCACTTAAATGTGATTTGCAGAGTATCTATGTAGATGTAGATGCGGCCAGACATATTTATGTGTCCTTATGATGTTTTGACAACCTCACTGTTTTCGACATACGTGGAAAACATTGATACCATTTCAAATACATTCATTTGTCAACTAGGGTCTTGAATGCTTATTAAATTCCAAAACGATGCATTACGTTATCTTACTATTTTCTCCATGACTTATATAAGTGAAAAACTAATCCAGGGATTGATTGAAAGTAAATTGTGATAATTGTGTAGCTTTGAGCAACAACATTATCTCTAGGATTAAGAAATTTGAAAAATAAGATGAAACCTTTAAAATCAATTTTCTGCAAACCGAATTTATTTATTTATTTATTTGCTAAAAGTTTCTATTATAATTATGCTAATAAAACTAGGGTCACTCCAAAAGAAATGCACACTATTTAAAAAAAATGTTTTTTCTGCATGTTTGAAAGTATTACAGTGTGTAAATATGTTTTTGTTTTAAAACTTAGTTCAATCTTTTCCGGTGAGTGGCGTCGTCACAGCAAGTCTTCATGGCTGCTACACTTAATTGCGAATGGGTAACTTTACCCATTCGCAGTTAGTACCATGCATTCCGTGTACATAGATTCTTGTTTCTCTTTGAGCCTTGTGTGCACACACAGTTTCCATGATGTATCCTACGTTGCGCGCCGTCGGATGTTCGAGTTCTCCCTCGGGAATGGGTGTATTTGTTGTCCTTGGCATATGTTAGTTTAAGTAGTTTGTAAGCCTAGGGACTGAAGGCCAGAGTATTTAAGTCCCATAGATTTACAAACATTTGAACAACGTTTGGTCTCCTCCAGTCTTCCACCTCCTACATAAGACGCCCTCTATTTTCTATTCTTTATAACTTCTCTACTTTAATTCTAAGACTTCTGGATGCCATTGTTGTTCTATCCAGATATTAACATATATCTTTATTTAAAGAAGTTGTTACCTCCTTTCAAAAAGGCATATGATCGTTTTTTAATATAACTTTTTGTCGAAGATTTTTGTACGGCTGTCTACAGAACATCAGTTTTCGATTATTTATATTTTGTATCCAGATATATTTTAGTAGAAAGGATTAATTTTCCGACTTCTATCATCCTCGTTAGTGTATGAATTACTCTTCTCACTATCGTCCTTTCAGTACTTCTAATATTCTTTACAACAGTTCAGTGCTGAGAATGTCTACGACATAACGAAAGTGCAGAATTAGGAAAGTTTGTACCGGCCGGAGCTATAACACTATATTCGTTGATCTACGAGAGCTGCCATATCAACTTTTCGATTCATTCTCCTTAAACACGTATTTAGTTTTTTTTTTTTATGTCTTCTGGTATGCATATCACTCTTTCCAGCCCTTCATTGTGCTCTTCATCGTCGAGTTTATCCACTTGAATTATAATTTCTCGTAAGTTCTCTTTTGCATATACTTGTATCATCTTTTGAACGTCGTTGATTTCTAAACATATTTTGACAAACAAATGATACACATATCCTAAGACTATTTAAACTGTCAAATTCTGTTTGAAAGTTATATCTCTCTCGTTTCTGGAGTGATATTTCCATTATGAATAAAATTAAATTCTTTTATAAAAAATGAATTACAGTGTTCTTGTTTTCCATTATAACAAGGGACCTATTTTACGTCAAATGAAACATTAGAAGAAAGATAATGGAAAAATATATTAACTACACAAATGAGGTTGATAATTACGTGACGTCAAAATAAATTACATGTAGTAGATTAAGGCACGGAAAACAAATAAAAGAAGTGCTGTAAAACCGTAATTGCATCCTTGTGATCGTGGTTCTGCACTTTGTCACAGCAATTCCTATGTAATAGTTTTGCTTTTTACCTCAGTGTTATTGTCAAGAAATTTTCATACTTTTTACGTCAATACGATGTATAATGAGTAATCTCCGGGGAACTTATTTTGTTACGTACCCCTCTCTTAAAATAGAATAAATTGCGTGTCCTTTGATCCTTGTAGGTGCATCGAGGTTGGAGATTATGTTTCATCTGAATATGGGAAAACTGCTAGCTTTTCAGTGTTTGACGACGTCTATTGATTCAGGGATATTTTAAATCAAATGTTTGTTAAGCTTATGTGATTTAACTGCGGGGTCATCAGTCTCTAAACTTACAAACTACTTATAAACTAGCTTATACTAAAGGCAGCACAAACATTCAACCCCGTGGGAGGATTCGAACCCCCGACGGGGAACGGTCTCGCGCATCGCAGCATAGCGCCTCAATGCGCTCGGCCACTCCGCCGCGGTGGCCATATTTTTCCGTGCTTTGTATATAAATCCGTGCCCTTCAGAAGCAGTTAAATTACATGTGATAAATTACATATCCCCAAGAAACTCGCCAAAAAAAATTTAATTGGTGGCTATTTTCCTACTAACCACAAAATGACAGGTGAGATTTTTTTTAAAAATAGGCAACCAATCAAAATTTTGGCATTTATCTTCATTTATGTTTCTATCCTTGCTATCATGAAAGTGCGTTTTCCAGTGTTTAGTAGACAGCTTTTTATTCACTTTTGCTACAGGTGGATATCATCATTGGTTGTAATCTCCAGAGGTGCCTGTATTTCGTCTTCACTTCGCACCAAGGAGCCTTTCTTGTCAAAATAGACATTATACACATCTTGTTTCCATTGATATACAATCCTTGCAATTTTTCTGTAAAATTGGTGATAGAGATTCGACGCCATTGCCAAAGAGTGCCATGGACAATTGGCAGCCCTGTCTCACATATTGTCTAATTCTTTCTCTTTGTCAGTAAATTTGCCTCTTTTGTCACACTATTTCTCTTTGTTACTTCCACATAGAACATTGCGTTTCATAATATATGGTACTAAATAGAGATAAACAAGTAACAAAATAACAAAACCATAGGAAGAACAGTATATGCAACTCCATGACGTAATTTTATCATCAAATTTCTATCAACAGTGCCAAAAACTATCTGCTTAAAGTAATTATAATAGTGAAAAAATACATATCATACATACCTGATAGTGCTTATATTAGTCCTCATATTTCATTTCATGATTTACAGTAAATTTGTTGCATCAAAGTATAAGCACGCTATGAGACTGACAATGGCGTATCATCATTTAGAATGTAATTAGCATGGCTTTGATATCGAGCAACTTGAATGTGAAAGTGGTTTTCAAGTAAACAACGTGGCATTAGTGATGTGCGCAGATTGTTTTCTTCCACTTAGTTTCAACTTCTGCATCGAAATCCCGCACTGGTAATTTTACGATTAATATAAGCACTATCACGTGTGCTGTGATTACTTCAAGCAAATGGAGTTGGTATTTCTGATTTAGATAGCAGTGATACACTGATGTCAATAAATTATGATTAATTTCTCTCCTTTGGAATTAATATCTTGTTGCTTTGATTCTATTAATTTCTTTATTATCGAGCATTATTCTAAGCATGTTTTAGTGTAATTCTGAGCGTTCTAAGTGGAAGGTGTTAATTGCAGATGCACAAATTGACAGCATTATTTCGTACCAAAGGCTTATCATGAACTTTGGTCTTTAACTTTGTTTCGCTTTACAACTGCACTTTGAGACGTAAAAGGCTTAGATAAAATTGGACGAGGAATAATGGCGGCCACAGGGAACTCGAAACAAAGCGGAAGCCTTGTAGCTTGCAACGATGAGTTCTAACTCGTCTGCTTTGTCAGTGTTGGATTTGCATTACGAATTATCAGAAAGCCTTACCGGGATTTCCTATTCTACGAAATCGTAGTGAAACTTGTGGCTTACTGGAACTGTAGATGCATAATGGAAAGCCCTAGGGATACGGGAAAGTTTTTTTAATTTGATGAAGTAGAGCCATACTCCTCCACCGTCAGTGGAACGTACAGGAGTCATTCTTAATACATTGTCAGCATACGTGTCTCTATTTTTATATCCGTGGTGTATATTTCACTGCTCATTATACAGGGGGCGAAGAAAATAATATAAACAGCTAACAAACGCACAACATTTAATATATAAAAATTAATATTTGTTTGTTTGTCTTTTTTTCATATTTTATGCACGGTCATACCGTACATCCGACTGCGGTAAAACTTTGTCAAGTCACTGCTTGCACTTGCGCCAAGGTTATAGGCATACTATAATTAAATGAGTATAATGTATGGCGGAGGGTGCTTTACAATTAGTTAATTCATTTCCTACGCCTTCACGGTGAAATGTCAGGAAGGATATGAATAAATTTGGAAAAGAGAGAGCTTGTATCCCGAATAATACATGGGCCACCTTGTGTAAACCACCGTACGGTGTGTGGCGGACTATACGTTACAATAGGTTAGTATTTTTGCTACTCCTTAACACTGAAAGGGATGGACAAATTTCAATGAAATTTTGATTGGAAATCGCTTATACCTTGCATTAATACATGGGCTCCCTTTTTTAAGCCACCGTAGGTGCGTGGCGGAGAGTACATTACAATGAGTTTATACCCTTATTTATCTTCACGCTGAAAGCTGGAGGGATTTGAATTAAATATGGAACGCAGATAGCTTACATCCTGAATTAACGCATGAGATACCTTCAGGAAAGGTACGGTGCATGGCGGAGGGTACCTTACAGTGGGTTACCACATTTGTCACACTTCACGCTGAAACGGCTGGACGGAATTGCATGAAATGTGGATTGAAGATAGCTTATATTCCGAATTAATACATTGGACATATTTTGTACGCCTCCGTAGGTGCGTGGCGGAGGGTACGTTACAACAAGCACCCAAATTGTTTTACTGTTCACCGTGTATGTTTTCATGAAGCAGATTTTTCATCATTTGCAAGCAGTGGCGTACCCAATGTTTCTTTATAGGGCGGGGGCAAGAAAACGTATTTACTTACTTTGGTCCGGTAAGAAAAAAAGAAGAAAGGAAAAAAAAGACCCGTCAAGTTGCGTTTGCGTCTCATTTATATGTAATAGCGATTGAAAAATAGGACGAAAGGAGAAGACAGTACAGGATGGTTCAAAGGCGAAAATGGCTGCCATAAAATATATTGGGGAGGGGGAGGGCGGAAACCGTGTCTTACCCCTTCAAAGTTTAATTGGGGGGGGGGACTGCCCCTCCTGCTGCTGTAATTGCAACGATTCCAGATTCCTATAAGTGCCTTTATCTCTGTCGTGCAGGTTTCGTTTTGTGTCGTGTTGTTGTTTTGAATTTTGATCGCTTCATGAATATTTCTTCATTGGTGTGTACCACTATGACCTTTACCTTCTCATCCGTAAAGAAACAAAGAAACTGTCTCCTGAGGAGTCTTCGGTGCCTTAGCCTGGCCATCGGGCGCCTGCACGAAGTGGATAACGTTTTTGCTTGCGACAGCTTGAGCGGCTGGCAGGTGTTGCAGATCAACGGTAATAATATTGTTTTTACCTTTTACAACCTTTCTTGGTGGAAACACAATATTTGCATATTTTATTTTACTTCATTTTTTTATTTTATTTTTATTTTTTTATTTATTTATTATTGTTTTATGGCGAGGAACTACTACCGTAATTTTCACTTTCAGGTGTGGACGTGTTAGAGTTTCCAGATTCAAGTCGATTTCGTTTCCGTCCGCGCTCCCCAAGTGCAAGAGAATCTTCTGGATTGCCAGTCATACCAACAATTGGTCCTGGAATATCTTCACGATCTGAATCAGTCATTACTATTTCACCAACTTCTACACCATCGATTTCTGTATTTGAACTCGAATCGCTGTCAAATCCATTTTCACCCATTTCTTCTTCAAGCATTAAGGCTACTGGTCATTTTAGATACTCCAGTCATTAGTTCAGATATATTTCCTATTCACATATGTCACCTGAAGATGCATCTATACCGATGTGAAACTGGTTGTGTCTAAATAAACACGTCTTAACAGCTTTGCGATTTTCTCTACACATCTGCACCCAGGACTTTATATTATTGAAGTTAACTATTAATTTTTAGATTTGTGGTATTTGTGTAATGAATTTTATTATTAACAAAAGCTTTTCTACAAAACTTGGGTCGTCTCCACGCAGAACACTCATTTAAAATTATATGAAATAAAAAATTAAGATACTTGCAGGTACTGTCGCAAATACGAACGGAAGCAATAGTATTGCTTGAAATGCTTCCCGTTGTTTCACTTACCTTATGTAATTCAAAATACGTAAACACAATTCATCGTAAAATTTACGACGTAGTGCTCAATACTGTTGAAACAAACGAACGAATTTTAACAATATATACTCACTGCCCAGGATTGAGAAAGTTAGGAAGCTACAATGATTTATAGCTGCAGAACGATCTAAATCAGATATGACTATGGTGTAAAAATTGGCAATTGACTCTAAATAATGCGAAGTGTGAAGTCGTCCACATGAGTACGTAAAGAAATCCGTTAAACTTTGTTTACAAGATAAATCAATTAAACGTGAAGACCGTAAACTCCATGAAATATCTAGGAATTACTATTACTTCAGACTTAAACTGGAAAGAACACGTAGATAATGTCATAGGAAAGGCGAATCAGAGACTGCGTTTTATGTTCAAATGTTTGTAAAGCTTATGGGGTCATCAGTCCCTAAACATACAAACTACTTATGAACTACTTACGAACTAGTACGGCACAAATATCCATGCCCGAGGGGGGATTCGAATCCCCGACCGTAGTGGCCGTGCAGACCGTGACTGAAGCGCCTCAGTCCCCTCGGCCACCGCGGCCGGCTACGTTTTATGGCAGAACCCTTAAAATATGTAACAGAACTACTAAAGAGACTGCATACACTACGCTTGTCAGTCCTTTTTTGGAGTGTGGGATCCTTATCGGGTGGGTTTGACGGAGGACATCGAAAGAGTTCAAAGAAGGGCAGTTCGTTTTGTATTATCACGATACAGGGGAAACAGTGTTATGGAAATAATACAGGATCTGGGATGGGAACCGTTACAACAACGGAGCTTATCGCTGCGACGTGGGCTACTTACGTAACTCCAATCGCTAACATTCTCCTTCGAATGCGAAAATATATTGTTGACTCCCGCTTACATAGGTAGAAAAGATCATCAGCATAAAATACGAGAAATCAGAGCTCGAACGAAGAGAATCAGGTGTTCCATCTTCCCGCGCGCTATTCGATAATGGAATGGGAGATAAATAATATAGACGTGGTTCGTTGAACGCTCTGCGAGGCACTTAAATGTGATTTACAGAGTATTCCATGTAGATTTAGATGTAGATGTAGATCTAGCTACGTGGCGCGAAAAACCCAACAGAGAAAGCAATGTTACCAATCGCGCATCTTCAAAATGACAAGCCTTTGTGATCTAGGGTTAACAATGCGTAATTTTCAGTGTCATTGTTTGGATGATATAAATAGAATGCTTTAGGGTTAACAATGCGTAATTTTCAGTGTCATTGTTTGGATGATATAAATAGAATGCTTTCGCGCCATGTAAATGAGTATTGTTTCATTCTTGATCTGAGCCACTATCCACGCCAGCAGGGGATCTGGCTTTTTTTATTTATCTGAGACACAACATACGTCACATTGAAATTTAATTTTGAACAATTATGTAAAAGTTCTCCAATGTCAGGTGTATAGAAAGTGTATCTATAGTTATTAATCCTTCATATTTGTGCCACACTCAAACGTACACCTCGGACTTTGGTACTCCACACACGAACTGTGTAAATTTATATTATTGATGTGTGGAATGTGCGTACCGGGTTGTAGTGATTGTAATTAATTAGACTTGTGCGCTGGCCATAAGTGGGGACAACTAGTCACTAATGGTACATTAAAGTGTCAATGAACTGCAATCCTACGTGTAGCCTACGGATTACTTATGTCCCATGAAATTTCAGCTAGACGTTATCTAGAGCGGCGATCTACGAGAACTTCAAGAGGCAACGAGCTACGACCCGATACGTTTCAATCGGACCTTATAACATACTGTCTGTTCTCAATTATCCATATTTTGTGGTCGTTCACGACTTCTTTCGTAGCTTTGCGTTAGCTTTCGATATTAAGGATTTAGCAGGTGCAGCCTTTCCATGAATGTTTAGCTCCATCCGAACTGTTTTTGTAGAGTTAGTCTTGAGTTTTTGCAGTCACTTTTGCCCTGGTTATTTTATGTCTTCTTACCACAATCGTTCTTGACGTTCCTCTGTCGTTATGTTTACTTAGGGTGTCGCCCATCGCCGATGATGTTTGCTTTGCTTTGTGTACCCTGCCATTATCGAGGATACTGTCGCTAAGCAGAGTACATCTACATGGGATACTCTGCAAATCACATTTAAGTGCTTGGCAGAGGGTTCATCGAATCACCTTTATACTATTCATCTCTTATTCCACTCTCGAAAAGCACGCGAGAAGAAAGAACACCTGAATCTCTCCGTTCGAGCTCTGATTTCTCGTACTTTATTCTGATGATCATTTCTACCTATGTAGGTGTCAGTCAACAATATATTTTCGCCTTCGTAGGAGAATGTTGGCGATTGGAGTTTCGTAATTCCCACGCCGCAACGATAAGGGCCGTTGTTGTATGATTCCCATCCCAGGTCCTGTATCATCTCCGTGATGCTGTATCCCCTGTGTCGTGACAATACAAAACGAGTTGCCCTTCTTTGGACCCTTTCGATGTCCTCCGTTAAATCCACCTGATAAGGATCCACACTGGGCAGCAAAACTCCAAATGAGGACGGACAGTCGTACTGTATGCATTCTCCTTAGTAGTTCTTTTGCATCGTTCTGCCAATAAAACGCAGTTTCTGGTTCGCCTTTCCTGCGACTTTAACTACATGTTCTTTCCAGTTTAAGTCTGATGTAATAGTAATTCCTAGGTATTTAGTGGAGTTTACGGCCTTCACATTCGATTGATTTATCTTGTAAACAAAGTTTAACGCATTTCTTTTCGTACTCATGTGGACGACTTCGCACTTATCATTATTTAGAGTCAACTGCCAATTTTTACACCATCGTGATATCTTATTCATATCGTTCTGCAGTTGGTTTTGATCTTCAGATGACTTTACTAGACGGTAAATGACGGCGTCATCTGCAAACAACCTAAGAGAGCTGCTTAGATTTTCTCCCAAATCGTTTATGTAGATAAGCAACGCCAGATATCACTTCTGCTTTAGTCGATGGCTTACCATCGATTTCGCTTCGTAACAATGCTTCCATTATCTGCACGCTATAGAGTTGGTCTCTCTGGAATTGTAAGATATCAGGCATTTCAGTTATCATTTATGGTGAAAGTTGGAGAGCATACCGTAGAATATACTGCAAGGTAACGTCCAAGTCTTCGTACGTCAATAGTGCACTGCCGTCGCGTCACAGTGTTACCACGTAAGCAGTGCTGCCAACTTGCAACGAGACGTAGCATACTGCCTGGTCATCCTATTATTTTCCCACCCCTCACCCCACCCTCCCGTAGACGAGTCCTGTTTTCGAGTTCATTTAACATGGCCATGACTATGTCATTTTTCCTGTCTGTTGTTAACGAAAATAAAGCCTTATCAATACGTTTCCCTCTTTGATGCAACTATTTGGCTTTGAAAAACTATTTTCATCATTCTTCACAACATTTTTGCCTTGTAGAATTGAAAATAGAAAGTAAATTTGCCAGTGACACGAATATTACAGGTGGTCTAATCAGTTTCTACTATATCTCAAATGCAGTAATGTTTCAACCATTTCCTAAAATCAAGTTTCGTTAAATGCGAGTTGTCATTGTCTTTCAAACCGTTTCATCTCTATTTACTACATTTATTTCTAACGTTAGACCAGTGCACAAATGCAACATTTTTTCGAAACATGTTAGCTGATTCTTCCGTCGCTTCTTGGTAGAACGTATTCATTATGAAGATTAAAATACAATATTTGTGTTTGTTCTACGGTTTTGAGTGAGGGCCACAGGTACCAACCACAGTCCCAAGTACTTCACTTAGCCAGAAAAGGTCAGAAACTAAATCTACTAGAGGCCTTAGAAATAAACAAACATCTAGCTCACAGTCTAGGCTTAATATTAAATGATCAAACAGTCCTCAATACATCACCAGTTCTGAACCCACCTTAATCCACAGGATACCAAGGCCTGTTCCATTTTATTCCTCCACGTCTTGTATCTTCATATTTTACCTTACTCTAGTTTGGAGTCAGCATATGTTTGTAATAGTTCCCAGTACTTTTGGCTAACATTTACTTTACTCATATGAAGGTGTATATCTCATTTAAATTTTGTACAACCACTGTTCATCTACTTTCTGTGTTAATACCAGTCTAACCTCCCATTGTATCACCCCAGCTTTATATCTCTCTTTGTTAGTACTAATATCCCAAATTATTCTGTACTCTGTCCTTACAGTAATTCTTTATTTAATTGTGAACACTGTAATTGAATACGTTCATCTACACCATTTTTCAGTTCGAGTACATATCTCCGATTTGTTAAGCTTCTCAATTCTCCAATGCATCCCACCTATATCCTACTATCCAGCCCCTATATTTTTGTCTATTTGTTTATTTAGTCATAATAGTTTGTCAGGTTTCTAATATTTGTATCACTTTGTGTTTTGAACAACACTTAAAACACCAGATTCTTGTTTAATTTTATTTTTATTCACTGTAGTCATGTTGTAAGAATTTATGTTTGCACTGTTTCTCTATGTATGGTATTTATGTTTCCTTTTTTTCAGTACTATTAATTTATAGATTTCATTCAAATATTAAATACACTGTAATTGCTCCATCAAAGAAATTAATTTGGTTTTCTGTAGGTAACATATCTTTTGTTTTACTGACAACACAAGTTCTTTGACTGAACTTCAGTAAATGTCTGATGATGGCCTAATAAGCCGAAAATCGATTCACTAAATAAACAAAACTGTAGAACAAACACAAAGTTGTGTATTTTAATTTTCATTTTTTCGAAAGGTAAAATTATGGTAGCTCTAGAGCAGTGTTTTTCAACCTATGGGTCGCGCTCCCCAGGGTGTCGCAAAGTCTTGCTCGGGGGGATCGCCGTCCCAAGAAGGAAGCACTTGCACCATCATAAAACAAACAGACCAGTGCACGTCTGCAATACCAAAGTAGGCCAGCGAAAGTAAAATTGATTTTATATGTTGCTTTTAGCGGTCATTTGGGCAGCAGGTAAATTCTATGTATTTCCACTGTAGTATTTTTAAAAGTAAACGTCTTATTACTACTGCAAAAGAAGGGTTTCTATTTTTATAATTCACCCACAAGCATTTCGCCTTTTTCTCAAGGCAACGTCAATGGATGTCAACACTTGCTACTCCATATCTGCCTCTTTCCGGCAACCAGGTCGAAAAGTTCCACTATTTCCCAAAAAAACTTCGCATTTCCATAGTTCCACTGCCATCTCCTGCCTTAACTGGCTGAAATAAAGAGAACTGAATGTTGTTTAGTACGTATCTACTTAATTTGTATGTAAAGGATAATTAACTACTACAGTCGTGGTGATGCAACACTTCTTTTAATGTATGTATTAAACATCTTTCACCACTCACAGAACATGCATCTCAGTATAAATATTAATTTATAAAACAGCGCAAAGAGTGGTCACGCAGTCGTTTCTGACGTCACCTCGTTGTTCATACAAAGTATGGAGCAAGGTTCAATGGTTACCAGGCCACAGTGACAGCATGGTAGTGTTTTCTTATGCTCAAAAAGCAGGCAGAGCTCGCAGCAGCACTTGACTAGTGTTTCAGGTAGAACTGAAAAGCCGGGCGAATATAAAATCTACGAAATCAATATGCAAGTAATCAATTAGAATTCTCATAACTTACAACTTCCGGGCTGAGATGCCGTGATCCATGCGTAAAACGTTCCCGTCACGTTTCACATTCGACTGCGGAAGGCAACCTTGGAGGTAAAACGAAAACTGCAAGGGAACTCGAGCGAGTGCCGTATATATAGGCCATCCAGCGAGCGCCATTATCAATCACGTGACAACTCCTACTCCTTGATCTCTGATATTGCCAAGATTGTCTATTGATTATTTTCAATCGAGAATGTTGGTAATGTATTCCAACCATCTCATTTTCCGTTAATCAATGACCACCTCATTCTCAACCCTTCTGCTTATATCCCCTTCTGTCTCTCCAACCTTGTCTTCCCTCTTTTTCTTCATCTTCTCCTCCATAATGTCTCATGCCAACACCGCCTCCTGTCAATCTCTCCCTTGCATGTCTCTTCCTACCCACTCTATGTTTGCCTATCTCCTACTCCTCCTATCCCTCAGTTTCTACTCCTTTATATCTCATTATCTCTTCCTTTCCACGCTCTCTCTATCTCCTAATCCCATTCTCTATACGTCTTCCCTTTCTGTCCATCGGCTTCTATCTTACTCTCTGTCAATTAAGTTTCGTTTTCATACAGTTCAATAATTATCATATATACTGGACTATTTGTTCTACAATATTATAATTTTCCGGATTTGTAGAGTGTAATATTAGGAAACTGTCGCGACGAATAAATAGTGGGTGAATGATGTCTCGTAAATCACGCGTCGCGTGATGGGAAAGTTTTTGTGACTTATTGTTTACGACGTTATACCTATTGAACTATGTGTAATAGACATATTTGGTACACTCATTCCTTACGTGAGATAACGGTGTAGGAGTACGAAACACATACAATACATGGTTCAGGAGATATAACGTCATAAACGATAAAAGTTGCAAGAAACTACCACATAACGCGACAAAAATTTATAAATACATTATGCGAGAATAACAGTACTTAGCGACTTACAGGAAACCTTAACCATAATTTCAAACCTTTATTAAACTTTTCCTCGCTGACAACCACATCAAAATAACGAAAGAAAAAAATTTTCTTGCTTATTACTTGTACGCTGTTTTAGTGACAGTACACACACACACACACACACACACACACACACACACACACAGCTGAATGTACTTTCGAATTTGTATCACAGTGCGACACGTAGTTCATGATATATGAACACATAAACAGTAACGTTTGTAGACAATCTCCCCATCACGCATCAAGTTTTAATCTATTACTTCTTTACTACTAATTGTATTCGCAATAGATTTTACAAACCTATAGCACTTATACAAATAAATACATATCGGAAAAATATACAATTGTACAACATATAACCCAATGAATATGAGATCTTCCGCATTTGATATGCCGTTTGTATTTTGGTTTCTATCTTTCTTTGTTTGGATACTGCACTTATAATTTTGAACATTATGCGAGACAGCCTTATTTCTTATTTATTCTCCAAGAAATATAACAGGTTTTAGAAAAAAAAAGATGGACAGTGAGACAAGGGATAGGTGAAGAACTAACTCAAGGCAGGAATAAATAAATAAATAAATACCCGGGCAACGCCGGGAATTCTGCTAGTTCGTTTATAAAACATTAAGTTAATTTAACTTTGTAGCGGGACTTTCCCCTCATTTAAATTGTATGGCCTGCTCTTCTGGTATTATGTTTTCAAATTTTACATTTTTGTAAAAAGTGCAAAATTCGTCGTTGCAGTCATGTGTGACGATAACAGATGTAGTAGTAGAAAAGGTAAGAAATTCACATAAAAGTTGGCTATTTCATTTATTTGTAGATTTGTGGTTAAGATCAAGTAAACTACTACTCCTGAAACAGTTCACCAGCAATATCAATAAATGCATTAACATGTTATACCGACACAGAAAAAAATGTGAGTTTAGTTTCTGAAATAGTAATTCTCAACAATTGAATCCACTTGCAGCCATCAAAAACATTTTTTTTTATACCTTACTGAATCATATCCACTGCGTGTTTCCAAATCACACCGATGACACCTTAACCAGTGTTCACCGATTTTGAATGTAAATATAGTTCGAAGCGGTGACAGAGTGAAAATCTTATGGAACTAATATTGTTGTCTTCTTGAAGGTCTTTATCGTAGAAGATTTCGTTTGTAAGATATACAACTTCACTAAAAAGGGACAATAATCGCCCCAGATTAATTACTAACGCAGCCTAACCACTGTTTATTTGAAACCGAGTGAGGTGACGCAGTGGTAACACACTGTACTCGCATTCGGAAGGACGGTGGTTCAAATCCACCTCCGGCCATCCAGCTTTAGGTTTTCCGTGATTTCCCTAAATCACTCCAGGCAAATGCCGGAATGGTACATTTGAAAAGGCATGGACGATTTCCTCCTCCATCCTTCCCCAAAAATCCGAGGGTGAGCTCCGTCTCCGCCTCCCTCTGTTTATTTGAAATACTCAGACGGAGATAATTTCCTCGTACAATGGAAAATAAAATCCAGGTCTGAAACAATATCGTAATTTATATCTTCTACTGCAATGAAAATGGATAATCTAAATTCAGATACCTACAGAATATCAACAACAAAGAACAGAAATGAAATGCCATTATCTCGCCTTACATAGTCTGGGAGAATACGTAGGCCTAGTCTGAAAATCTCGTTAACGTTGTTTTACCTTACAGGCGGTAAAACTGTTCAGAAATACGAATTATACCTGCTGATGACAGTTCCCATTTTAACATGTTTTTCTTAGGTTTCTCTCTCATTTGATTTTCCATTCCGTACAACTTCAGCAGTTGATTTGAAACTACCTTTCCGATAATGTAAACGCTTAAAACTTTCATCTTGGTTCAGAACTCGATGTCAACGCAATATTAACTCACTCTCGTGTCTGGTTTCTCGTGACGGGCCCATTCTTTTCCCATCGTTACCAAAAATCTGGAAAACCTTTTGACCGACTGATTATACGATTCTTTAACAAACATGTCCACAAGCTTCAACGTGATAAACCGTTTGATAATTTTGTATTTAATTATCATTAAACCATAATCCTTATCTTCAACGAAATTTTACGTATTTTAACATATCGGGGAATATTTGCTTACGAAATCGAAATATTTAAAGATTTCGACCGTTTCATATATCCAATGACAAAGTTGAAAATTTGATCTGGACAGAGTTTCGAACCCGCATTTTCCGAGTTTGGCCAGCGGCCTCCTTAACCAACTAGGCTATCAAGGCACCTCGAAACGGTCGAAATGTTTCAATAATTTGATTTCGTTAATTTTCGGCCGTTACTATCAACTAGTGGTGTCTGTTCTTTCTGACGTGTCCGAAAAGAACAGACACCACATCAATTATTGCAAATACTGACTTGGTCCTTGATACTCATCTATTTCATAAAGTACACTGCTTATTACATGATGGCAACTCTTCATTATTGTATGGAAAAAATGATCTACCGCGCATGAGTCTGCCAGTTAAACACCAAGTCGCCTCCAGCGTAACTTCGCGATGTGTGCAGCCGTAGAATCAGAGGAACACACACGGTCTCCATGGAAACGGCGGCATTCCGGTCGCGTCGTGACCCAGTTTACACTCGGAGACCCCAGGGCTCACGACGACCTCCATCAGGCGTGGAATAGCTCCCGACGCAGTTACTGCTTCACCGCACGAGTTGCAGAAATGCTGTCTTACCACACGACCATGTCCATTCACTCTCGAACTGATAAGCCAACACTTAAATAATTTAAAAAAACGCTCTGGCTTTTTACGGCCGTCGCGGCGGAATAGCCGCGTGCACTAAGGCGCCGTGCTGCGGTGAGCGCGGCCGTTCGCCTTCGGAGGTTCGACTCCTCCCTCGGGCATGGATGTATGTGTTGTCCTTATGTTAGTTTAAGTAGTTTATAAACTAGGGACTAAAAACCAAGCAGTTAAGTACCACAGATTTACAAACATTTGAACCGTTTTTATGGCCCACTTTTGAGTGTCCTTTCGTTTTATGGATTTTTCAAAGATTTCGGATAAATAAAATGAAATATATTACAAATAACAGACATTTAGTATATAATATTCAATAAAGTAATACATATTAAATATATAAAAATATAACAGGCCTATACTATACATCAATTTTATGTTACTTAATAATAACATTTTTATCATTTTAGTCCGAAATACTTGCAAAAGTGGGCAGTAAAACAGGCCACTGCGATTTATATTTTTATAACTTCTTCAATTATATTTTTCTTTAACCTTTTGCTAAAGTTTTAATTCAAGTTAGTTTACCTAATCTGTTGTGTGAAGCGTTCTATATTGGCATCTTTCTTTTCTAGATAATATTAAAATTTTTATGTTTAATTTTAGAAGAACATCTTCCACCCCACTGTCATATTTTTACAACATTCTTATCACGTAATGCAGTGACTTACGTTTTTATTTGATCTTCTTTAATCTGGTATTTAATTATACATTTTCCTTAGTTGTGATGAATGGTAATAGTTTTTAGTTACTTTATAAATTCAAACTTTCTTAAATATACATTCGCGATATCTCTCATATTTATTTATCATGGATCAATTCCTTTTATTGTTTATATTCAAATTTTCTTTGACCGTACTCAACAAAAATGTTCAAATGTTTGTAGAGCTTATGGCACTTAACTACGGAGTCATCAGTCCCTAAACTTACAAACCACCTATGAACTAGCTATTACTAAGGACGGCACAAATAACCATGCCCGAGGGGGGATTCGAACCCCCGACCGAAGTGGCCGGGCAGACAGTGAGTGGCGCGCCGCAGACCGCTTGGCCACCGCAGCTGGCCGTACTCAACAGTTCCATTATTGTGTAACATATACTTTTTTTTCTTTGTTGGTGTGGTCATCAGTTTTCTGACTGGTTTGATGTAGCTCTCCACGCTACCCTGCTTTGTGCATGCCTCGGTCTTCAGAAGTTATCTTGCTACCTAAATAACAAAACTCATTTACTACTTCTATTGGCTCATTAGCTAATCTAAGTCCTTCAGCATCGCCTGATTTTCTGACACTACATTCCATTACCTTTGTTTTACTCTTGTTAATGTTCATCTCATACCTTCCTTTCAAGATACTGTCCATTCCGTTTAACTGCTCTTTCAGGTCTTTTGCTGTGCTTGACAGAATTACTATGTCGTCAGCAAATCGCAAATCTACAATTACATCTACAGTGCTATCTAGAACGTGGTTGCAGTGATTTGCAGAAAAACGCCTCCCACAAGCACAGTGAGGTGTACGTAGAGATCCTGTAACCAAACGTTCATACAGATATGTTTGTTCGAGCCCATGTACTTTCCTTGTAAGTTCAAATGTTTGTATATTTATGGGACCAAACTACGTTGGTCATCAGTCACTAGTCCTACAAACTGCTTATACTATGTTAAAGTAATCTAGGGATAACACACACATCCTTGCCAGAGGGAGGATTCGAACCTCCGACGCAGGAGGCTACGCGATCCGTAACGTGGCACTCCGGACCGCTCGGTCCTTGCCCGTATGGCCCAGCTATCTATGGAAATCTATCTGTACATAAACGTTTCCTGGGATGAAGCTTCAAATAATGCTCACCGAAAACAAATATGTCACCCGTTAACTACAGCATGTTTCAGGAGAAATAGCAAACATTTTAGGAGATAGTAATAAAGACGAATTGCAATAAAAATTCTACGTAATGTGTGTTCATTTTTCATTGGGTACACCTGTTAGTGTATAACACAAACAAACTTAAAGCTTTTCAACTTCCCGACTGTTGAGCCTGCAGTGTGGTAAATGTCGTTTAAGGACATTGAGATAAAAGATCCAGAATCACTGCTTGCAGTTTATTATTTATCGCTACAGCTGTTTCTGCTTTCTGCCATTATCAAGCGCCTGCGTGTAAAGGAAATGCAAATTTGAATATTTTGACTGATACTTTCGTCGGCTTTTGGTAAATCATCATATTGACTTTTATTTAAATAACCCGTTTTCGACTTACATTAAAGTCTGAATATGACCTTGTAAGCCGAAAACCTGTTAACTAAGTGGACACAAACTTGTAGAACATATACAAAATTGTACTTTGAAGTTATTATGGTGTTGTTCTACCAAAAACCGACTGAAAAATCATTGAATATGTCTTCATTTACATCTGCTTTAAGTTTTTTGGATTTCATATTAACAGCTATATCTCTGTTCTCAATAAAAGTGTACACAAGTTTTATGAAATTTTTATTGCAATTCGTCTATAGTACAACCTCATAAAATATTTACGACTGCTCTTGAGACAGTCTGTATATACATGAGTCGAACAACTACGTTCCCCTGAGCACGAAACAAGTACACATTCCTCAAACAAATTCGAGACTTGTCTCCGTTCGTCAGCTTGGTTCCGCACTCCGTCGTTTGCGCATGCGCGAAGCACTTCCAAACGCGTGCCAATAGGATCAATCATATTCCGTCTTATAGCGATCGTATGCGTGCATCTTGTGCAAGTGGACGCGTCTACACGGTACGCAGCAGGCGTAAACGAGGTATCATGGGTAATATTATAAGCTCTCACTTCCCGTGTAGAACAGGCTTTAAATCACAGATCTCTGAAATGGTGCGGTACACGTAAAAAACATAGAGTAGCAAAATTGTAGAGAGTTTTCTCCTCTACATGTCCATTTATTGCATTTTCGTCTCAGATGAACGGTGAAGGCGTAATCTGCAATTAAATTTTGAGCTGTCAAAGGGCCATCGCAGTGGACCCACTTCTAGTTTTAGAGACGTTAAGTATTAACTGTGTACATAACTTTTTTATTATTTGAACATTAGGTTCAGCCCATTTTTCGAATGGAGTTGATTGTTTCGCACAATTTGCACAGGCGCAAGCTCCTGTTCGTCGTTTACCAACAAGAATTTAAACAATGATAACTCGACAACTGACAGTCATTAAAGAATGTAAAAAATCGTTTTCTCTTCATCCGTTTACTTACTTTCGGAGAAACTTTAACCGCTTCGTTGAAGTTTGAAGGGTAGAATAGACATATCCTTTCTTCCAGGAGTGCTATTTCCGCAAGTTTCGCAGGATAACTTCTGTGAAGTTTGGGAAGTAGGAGGCGAGTTACTGGCAGAGGTAAAGTTGTGTGTACGAACCGTGAGTCGTGTCGGGATAACTCATTGGTAGAGCACTTGCCCGCGAAAAGCATAGGTCCCAGGTTCGAGTTCCGGTTCCGGGACACAATTTTAATCTGCCATGAAGTTTCATGTTTCAAAAACCTGTGACGCTAGCATCCAGATGTTTTATTAAAAAATGTATTAAATTTTAAATGTATGTAGGTTCTGTTATAGCTTTTACCATAACTGATGTATATTATATTTTTGTTTAGTTTGTTTATGTGAGTTTATGTAATTTATTATCTGTGTATCTGGGTAATCGCCGACAGGGAAGTAGGAAGCATCTGTGGTGTGTGTGTGGTATGTGGTCTTTGGAGCAACAGAGAGGGAGCAGTAGTAGTAGCTGTGGAGTCGGAGAGGGGAGTCGAGGTCTGTCGTTTGAACAGTTCGGACGCTAGCAAGTGCGCGGGAGCTTGCAGTGTCGCGCCCTTAGCAGTTACCAGGCCTTGTTGGCTGAGTTTCCTAATTAGGGCAAATGTTTCCAATATGAGCGGGGGCACACGGCAGTTCATATGAATATGAATATGTCAAGATTTTGCCCTCAAATTGATCATTGGATTGGACCTGTGTCTGTATTGTGAACTGCAGCATTGTCGGAGTCGGCGCATTCTGCTCTTCAACAACGAGGATCGCTCCAATAATTTCCGACCACACAGAGTTTAGATATATTGTAAGGCGTTACCCAGTTTTTGTGCTTGAGAAACTATTTTTCTTAATAATAACCAAATGTTAAAGAACTTCTACCACGTCATTGTCCTAAGACATTGTTACCAACTAAAGTCCTAACCTTTACATACGTTTCATGACTGTCGTTGAAAGGTGAAAAGAATATTAAATTCAGTGGCAAACTATAAAATTTAAGCAATTAAAGTTTGAATTTTAAAGCTAATTTCAATATATTACAATTTTGGACATAAGGAATTGCTTTCTTTAAAACAAAGTTGGCCCAATTAACTAAACAAAATTATATATTAATTCTAAATTAATTGGTTCATTACTATTTAATATTTCATTGGGGTAAAATGTATGTGTAAAGTTGATTTGCTATGTTGGTTTGTATTTCGGCGTTGTCCATCTGTGATCCACTTGCAAGTCATTTCGAGTAATTTCTTCCTTGTAATCTTAACATTAATTATTTATTCTGCCAACCGAGTGTTTTGCTGTCTACTGTGTAATTCTCATGCAGGTGAGTGTTAGTGAGGGGACGTTGATAACTGAGTGCAACGTTGGTCTCCGATCCAACACTGTTTCCGAAGTAATCCGGTTTAATCAAATAATAATTGCGTGGTTTATTTTCTTTCTTGTTATAAACTGATAAAACCAAAGCATCATTTTTCGTAAAAGTTATTCGATTGCAAAAGTGTTTGCCAACCTTCTGTTGTGCAACACTAACGTGTGTGATTGCCCGTTCATAATTGTGGTTAATTACAACACATCCTGAGTACACCATTGGGCTGGCGACCACGTTAATTTATTAATTTTTTACTGTTTCATTGTTTGTTACTTCCTATAATTTGGTATACATACGTGTGTGAGTGAGATTGTTCCATAATTAAATCAGTTCAATTAGTAATTATTAGATTAGGAGGAACGGGCTATCTGGTGTGGTAGTTCGTTGTGGCAGCATTCCCTCACTCGTTAGTTTTCGATTGCACAATAATTTTTCGGTTAAGATAACCTTGTCCAACTTTATTTTGTAGGCAACACACGGGTCAATTTTAACATTAATCTGTCACAGGATTAATCAACCGGAGGGGAGTGTTACAAACCTCAAGGAAAACAGCGTTTTCTATGTACGAGAGGTGTACAAATAAATGAAAAGGTACGAAACAAGACTGTGTGCATAATTGAAGTCTTTATTCAAATGTAATCATCTGAGTCCTGAACACAACTATCCCACTGTTGAAGGACCCGAAGGATTTCCCGTTTCGAAAAATTCCTCTGGATGTGACAAGAGCTAGTTCTCTAGTGTGACCTTTAGTTCGTCGTTAGAGTTGAAGCGCTTCCCTTTCAGATGTTTATTTATTTATTAGCGAACGAAACAGATTGAAGTCACAGGGCCGTAGGGCGGACGCTCAAGCTGTCCCCACTTGAACTTGGCCAGTACACTTTATGTGACCCTGGAGATGTATGCACTCTCGTTATCATGGAGCAGAATCACTCCCTCCGTGAGCAGTAGTCTTGTGTAGTTCGCGAACGAACTAGTTCAGAAGATCGCTCCCACAGGCGAACTACGCGAACTTGTTCGCAGATCCCTCGCCTCTTAGTTCGTCCGCTCCTTTTCCCTAAACTGATGGGTAAAAGCGAGAGGACGCGAGAGCGCGCAGAATCGCGTGATTTCCTTCTGCCCGTTGCTGTCATTTCGAGCTGAGATGCTACTCAGATGTAGTTTTAGAAGCGGTAGCAAAAGCCAAAACGAGCCGACGAACTAAAAAGGGCGACCTACTTCGCGGCCGAGCTGCGAAGTAAAAGGAGAGCAACCGGTCGCGAACTAAAATATGTGCGATAGGTCGCGAACTAAAATATGGGCGATCGGCCGCGAACTAAAATATGCGCGTTCGGTCACAAACTCAAATATGTGAAATCGGACGCGAAATAAAACATACGTATCCCGTCGCCAACTGTTACGCCAAACGTATCTCGCTTCTTAGTTCGTTGGATTCTTCTCCGAAGACCGACCGGCAACAGCGAGAGGGCACGTGTTTGCCTTCTGCTGATGAGAGCCATTTCGATGTTAGCGTCTGTTTCTTTTGGTTTGCGTGATATCGTTAGCGGCTCAAACAGCAAGCGCATGAAGCAGCTAGGTGGAGGAACTTTTCCCTCCACCTGCATGTGGAGACCACGCCGCTCAGACGTCACTGGGAGTGAGGAGTGTCGAGGTCGTGTTCGTCCCTAAAACTTTGCTCATATTCCGCGCTACAGTAAGCCAATAGCCATGAAAATTGTCGTTGGGCCGAGCTAAATCAAAAACATTTCACTCTCTGATACTAGCTCAGACAGAAACAGATCACCAATTCCTTCTCCCCCTCCCCCCCCCAAAAAAAATAGCGATCTTCAAAAATATATGTACTGTGTGTTATTTGTTATATGGCAGAGCTCTCCCTAGCCCTGAATCGGTAGACGTCGTGCGGCTTCGGCAAGCAGTCTTTGTTTTGAGGCTGCAGCCAACATTACTGACTGAAATTGCTGTGGGAGGCAACAATAGACGTCTGCTTTCTGATTGTTTGCATATCAGTGTTCTGAGTGTTCCGTTTTGTGTAACACGTAACTTAAGTGAGTGATTCCTGTAGTTGCTGTCGTTATCGACCATTCTCGTGAGTATGCTGCTTTGTTTCATTTACGACCAACATTTAAAGCGATGAGCGTTTCCCTGTATTTCCGCATAGTTTGTGTGTCAGCACTGCAGGACGTAGGCGTGGCTCAGTGGCGTAACTAGGACTTGGTTTTGGGGGGTGGGGGGGGTGGGGGGAGAGGGGAATAGATCTACTTGACGAGCAAAATTTGAGTCAGTTTCCAGACAGACTGCCATCTACTACTCCCGTTGAAGAAACTAATTCACTCCCATCCAATGAAAGCTTATGGTAAAACACTCCAAGTTTCCAATCTTTACCTTTACTAGATTGCTGTTATACGATTTTTGTTTTGTTTTTGTTTTGTTTTGTTTGGGGGGGGGGGTTTATATCCGCCTCATCCCTCCCCCCCATAACCACTGGCGTGGCTTGTCTCCCACGCTCGCCTCTCTCCCCGCGGCTGCCCGGGTATGAGGCGGGGCTAGCTTCCTCTGCTCCCCGCTCCTCCCTCACAAGTCAGCCATCTAATGCTTATATATATATATATATATATATATATATATATATATATTGCTTTTTTTATGAGACTTAACTACGGGGTCATCAGTCCCTAAACTTACAAATTACTTATGAACTAGCTAAGATAAGGGCGGCACAAATATCCATGCCCGAGGGGGGATTCGAACCCCCGACCGTAGTGTCCGTGCAGACCGTGACTGGAGCGCCTCAGTCCCCGCGGCCACCGCAGCCGGCTCTAACAGTTTACATACTTTATTGTAGTGCTACCGCAGTAAAGGTTTAATTAGCAACACAACATTTACATGTCCCTAATATAAAAATTTTGAAAATGGGGAATTAATGGTGTAAAAGCACCAAGGGACAATATCCCCGTTCGAATATCTCAGTATGTTCGAAGAAAAATTAATTATAAGCTCGTCAGCTACTTGTGCTTCTGAGATCTAATGAACGTTGCGAACATTCGGCGGCTTATGGATCCATTACGAGGGAAAGGAAAGGATGATTCTTGGTATCGGAGTCCAATTTCTGGCGGAAGCTTTTCGCTGGCGACCCCAGCGTATCCGCGGTCCAGCCACTATTATACCGGATGCGACCCCCCCCCCTCCCTTACCCCGCTGCTGCAAAGGTTTCTGCGAATGGAAAGAGCGGCGTCAGACGTATTGGTTGGGTGGGTGGGACGGCCGCCCATTCTTGCGGCGCCTTCAGCTGTTACCTGGAGGAAGATCGAAAGCAGAGATGAACTTGTGGCAGCGAGAGCACCTCTTCCCCCCCCCCCCCTCTACCGGCGACCGGTCCCATTCAACCCCTCCGCGCTCGGTGTCCATCAGGTGCGTCCAGGCGGCGGACAATGCCTGCAGCCGGACAATGGGGAAGCAGCGGCCGCAACACGTGGCACTGCTCGTCCTCCACACAACTGTGTCTCGCACGAGTGAATATGGACAGACCAAAACATTTGGCACCGGATGCCAAGTCGGTCACGTGACCACCCCTCTCCCACCCTACGTTTACTTTCCTAAATTCCGCCATTCTTAAGATCTGAATCCACCAGTTAGTTTGTTATTTTGATTTCGAAGAATAATGTGAGAACTAAAAAGTAGGAATTATCCCAGCGGTAAGTAATACCTAAGGACTTGTGCAAGTAATTTTAATTTTTTAACAATCGATTATTATTTTTAAACAGCCGTCAGATTATGCTTCGAGGTTATGTTGGAAGTTTGAAATATAAACAAATCCTTGCAAATTGTGTATATTTGATTTGTAACAGCAATATCGAACGCCTGTTTCAGATACTAAAAATATCAAGGTGCTGATGTGCTATGAAGAACTAAATGAAAGTGATGGGGAAAACACACTCTAGCGGAAGCCTGCAATTCTCTGCAGTTTTCCTGAAGAGACCGTAGTACTAATAAACCAGCCGAGTTTAAAAGTCGATGGAGAAGTATGCCCCCTGTTTAAGACGTCATCCAAAACTGGTATCAGATACAGCTTCGTCGATTTTACATAAGTTTCGGCTATATGTAACAGCAGCCAGTGCTTCATTCAGAAAGTGATAATTTTGAAATGAAACAATGTTGTGAACAACTATGATGAGCCCAATGGTATAACTAAACAAATAAGACTGCAGTGTTTCATTGATAAATGTGGTGTAATACCTACATTTTACCCCTACATTTATTTAACTGTTGACAGTGCTCTTAAGTGCCCCCTGCCTTTAGAAAGTATAAAATTCGCTAGTATAAACTGCACAATGAAACTACCATGCACACATGTTAATATATTTGAATATGTTGAGTCAAAAGTTTCTTCTTTACTTGAAACAAGAGTTTTGTGTTTCAAGATATGAATTTGTTAAGGGTTACATTTCTGTGATAGACATTCACAGCTGCAACTAATAGTTAACAAATCCAGTTCATTGCTAAATATAAGTCATAAGCACAGTAAATGTTGTACTGATAATTTTTAGTGAATAAAAGTCTGTAAATAACACGTTAGTTTCATTCAGTCTCACCCACATGTCCGTCAGTAAAATATTTGGAGAATTTTTGCAGGCAAAAGAATATATTGCAGTTCAATTTTTTGTGTACAACTGGTATTAGGTTTTGAGACATGTTAACCCTTTCAATGTGTTTAAGCAACTGAAGTGGATTCTTATTTATTGAATCACAGTTGCAGAATTTGACATAAAACTTTTGTTGCAAAGTAAAACATATTACTGAATATATTGTAATTATCTTAACTTACTCAGAATTTGTAATCACTTAATAGCTAAATACCTCATTTTTGGAAACTATAATTATGAAGAAGATGTGCGTAGGCCTATATTATAATCTAATATGTGACTGAAGTTTTGGCAATGCATGGTCATATAATCATAAAAATTATACTGCCTCCGTATTTTTGGCCATGTTGAATATTTTTCTATCATAAGGGGTACTTCGACGCGTGACATCACCGCAGCGTGGTAGTTTTGAGGTGCATGCGTGGTTGTAGAAGTTGTGAGTAATAATGTGGTGTTTTACTTAAAGACAATAGTTTGTTTACAAACAAAATAGATTAATATTTTGTGTTTTAAAAGTTATCTGTAGCTTCTGTCTGATGGTTAGGTACATGTTATCAAAGAGATTTTTTGTTTTTCATTGTGAGCGCCGATGGCAAGTATTTTTGGGCTAAGTCCTGTGATTGATGGTTCATGGAGAGCCTTTGGCAATTGTGACAATATTCTATGGAACACAGCAGCTGTATTAAGGTTTGTGACGTTAGGGAAGTCGTACTTAGAGTATGCCGAGGCGCCTTAATCAAAAAATTGTTCAAATGTTTGTAAATCTATCTGACCAAACTGCGTGGTCATCAGTCCGTAGCTTACAAACTACTTAAACTAAGGTAAACTAATCTAAGGAAAACGCACACACCGATGCCCCAAGTAGGACTCGAACCTTCGACGGCGAGCAACAGCGCGCTCCACAGTGAGGCGCCTTAGTCCACTAGGCTACTCCACCGCGGCGCGCTTTAATCACTAGTGGTGCGGTGGTCTAGTGGTGCCGGGCGCCGTGGTTCAGCGCGCCCTATCATGGGGCCTAACGCCCTCTTTAATAAAAAAAGCCGAGACAATTGTTCAACTAACAATGAAGAACGAACCGAAACATCGACCGCAAAGCATAGATCTACTTTAGGAAGGCAAAAAAAGTGTTAAGACGTCTGCCTAGTAAGCATGGAGGTCCGGGTTCGATTCCCGGCAGCATCAAATATTTTAATTTATTGCTTCACCTTTATCATTAATGACTATTCATTTGACAGTTTAAACTCTGTCTGGTAAATAAGCTTCTTATTAATAAATATTGCTATTCCCGAACCCACTCCGTCCAGTGACTTGCATCCGTCTGTGTATACTTCAACAGGTTAGCTTTTGCTCGCATCTTTCTCAGCTGAGTGGCTCTTGCGGCGCCACGCTCCCCCCCCCCCCCCCCCTCCCCAGGCGCGGTGGAGTGGCCGATCTTTCCAAGGCGCCTTCTACATCTACATCTACACGGGATACTCTGCAAATCACATTTAAGTGCCTGGCAGAGGGTTCATCGAACCACCGTTATACTATGTATCTCCCATTCTATTCTCGAATAGCGCGCGGGAAGAATGAACACCTGAATCTCTCCGTTCGAGCTCTGATTTCTCGTATTTTATTCCGATTATCATTTCTACCTATATACGTGGCAGTCAACAATATATTTTCGCATTCGGAGGAGAATGTTGGCAATTGTAGTTTCGTAAGTAGCCCACGCGGCTGCGATAAGCGCCGTTGTTGTAATGATTCTCATCCCAGATCCTGTATCATTTCCGTAACGGTGTCTTCTCTGTATCGTGACAATACGAAACGAACTGCCCATCTTTGGACTCTTCCGATGTCCTTCGTCAAACCCACGGACAAGCGTAGTGTATGTCTCTTTAGTAGCTCTGTTGCATCCTCTAAGGGTCTGCCAATAAAACGTAGTCTTTGGTTCTTATTTCCCACGAGATTATCTACGTGTTCTTTTCAGTTTAAGTTTGAAGTAATACTAATTCCTAGGTATTTTGTGAAGTTTACGGTCTTCGCGTTTGATTGAATTATGTTGTAAACAAAGTTTAACAGATTTCTTTTCGTACTCATGTGGACTACTTCACACTTCTCATTATTTAGAGTCAGTAGCCAATTTTTACACCATATTTACATCGTTCTGCAGTTGGTTTTGATCTTCAGATGATTTTACTAGACGGTAAGTGACGGCATCATCTGCAAACAACGCAAGAGTGCTACTTAGATTTTCCCCTAAATCGTTTATGTAAATAAGGAACAACAAAGGACTAATAACACTACCCTGTGGAACGCCCGATATCACCTCTGTTTAGTCTATGTCTTACTATCGATTACTACGAACTGTGTCCTCTCTGACAGGAAATCCCCTATCCAATCGTAAATTTGGGGCGATATACCATAATCACCCAATTAGATTAAAATCCGCTTGTGAGGTACGGTGTCAAAAGCCTTCTGGAAATCAAGAAATACGGAATCGATTTGCGAACTCTTGTCGATAGCAACCATCCCTTCGTGTGAGTAAAGAGCTAGTTGTCTTTCGCCTGAACGATATTTTCTAAATCCGTGTTGACCTTGGATCAATAAGTCATTCTGTTCGAGATGATTCATAACATTTGAATACAAGATATGTTCCAAAATCCTACTGCAAACCGACGTCAATGAAATAAGCTTGTAGTTTAGTCGGTTACTCCTACTGCCTTTCTTGAATATAGGTGTGACCTGTGCAACTTTCCAATGTACAGATCCTTCTTTGAGAGAGAGTTGTATGTGGCTGTTAAGAAAGGAGCTATCGCTTCAGCATAATCAGAAAGAAATCTAATGGGTATACACTCCGGACCAGAAGACTTGTTCTTTTTAAGTGAGTTTAGTTGCTTCACTACTACGATAATATCTACTTCTACGTTACTCATTACGGCCTCTGTTCGTAATTCGAAATCTGGAATATTGATTTTGTATTCTTTGGAGAATGAGTTTCTAAAAGATGTGTTTAGTGAATCTGATTTAGTAGCGCTATCATCGGTGAAATCGCCATTTGTATCACGTAATGGTATTGTTTGTGTTTTTTCCCTAGTATATTTAACATAAGACCAAAATCTCTTTGGGTTTTCAGTCAATTCTGCACGGTAAAAATGTTGTGAAGAACGATGAAAATAGTTTCTTAAAGCCAACTAGATGCATCAAAGAGGAAAACGAATTGAAAAGGCACCAATTTCCGTTAACAACAGATATTAAAAATGACAATTTCATAACTTCAGTACTCCGATGATGCAGAACGCGTCGCTGCTCGCCGTAGGACACGGGTGTGTTTATTGTCCTTAGCTAGTTGGTTTAGCAGTATGTAAACCTAGGGACTGATGACCAGAGTAGTTAAGTCCCTTACATTTACAACCGCTGAACATTTGAGCCAGCTCCTACCACTCGGCCATTTTCGCTGTGGGACGCCCGCAGCGCTGTCCTGCGCCAGCCGTCACACTATAGTCCGCGGCGGTGTCGTTTCAGAACGGCCGTTACCGGGGACTCGCCGCGGCGCGGCGTAACTCACTCAGCGTTTACTGCCCCCTGCCCGATGCCGTAACTCAGCACCGCGGCGTGCCCAGTCGCGTATGAATATCGACCTGCTCGTGCGTCCTGTGGACAGATGCACTCGTAAGAGCTGCACGGCAGTAAAGCCGGGCTACGTGCTTTACCGTAACGCGCGGCTGCACGCGAGGATTCCCTTCCTGGCCGTGGGAGCAACAACAATAATTCATTATACGATGTGATGTTTGTTCCTTCAGACACACACACACTATGCGATCGAAAGTATCCAGACATTCCTAAAAATAGGCGGTGTTATGCATCAATTGACCAAGCGCCAAAACTGGATGTCGAGACATTAACGAAAACGCGAAAGTGTTTCAAATCTAGGTTTCGACGCAGTTTAGTAATGAACTTCAATCAATGTGAAATCTTAACTTTTCCCGACGTAATGAATGTTCAAACAACTTACGGGTATGCTGCCGGGTGACGTAGTCGACAACCGCCGATATTTCGGCAGGAGGACACCCTGCCATTCTCAAGGCACAACTGCACTTAGGGAAGCAATGTGCAGGCGTATGTAATACCTCGGTTTGAAGAGGGTAAACAAGGAAGATAACACACACAGTACAAGTCACTGCAAAGTCAACGCAACCATAGATGACCAAACATCAAAAATATCGATAGTGACTGTTAATCAACTGGTGAGGCACCATTAATTTTATCCCTCTGTTTTTTTACGAAAGACAGTGCCGGATTCCAAGCAGAATTTAAACAAAAACCACCACCTCTGTTTATAAGGTCGCTTGCTAGTTTAATTTCAACAGCTTCCTTAATAACACTACCCCAATAGGTGGAGGTGCATGCCAGGATCTCCGTGTTGTTGTAATCCATAGGATGACCGGTGCCAAGACAGTGTTCTGCAACAGCGAATTTGTTTTGGCTGTTGTAAGCGCGTGTAACGTTTATGTTCAATACACCGGTCTTCCACAGTCCTGATTGACCAATATATGACATCCTACAACTGCAAGGAATACGATATACACCTGCCTTACGCAATCCAAGATCATCCTTTACGGACCCCAACAGGGCCTTTATCTTAGAAGGTGGTCGAAAAACACATTTCACATCATATTTCCGCAAAATACGACCAATCTTGTTGGAAATGCTTCTTGCGTAAGGCAAAAAGGCCATAGATTTAGGTGCCACTTCATTACTATCGTCACTCACCCGTTGCACAGAAGGCTGATATCCTATGTAATACAGCAACACGGAGATTCTGGCATGCACTTCCACCTATTGGGATAGTGTTATTAAGGAAGCTGTTGGAATTAAACTAGTAAGCGACCTTATAAACAGAGATGATGGTTTTTGTTTAAATTTTGCTTGGAATCCGGCACTGTCTCTCGTCAAAAAACAGAGGGACAAAATCAATGCTGCCTCACCAGTTGATTAAGTCACTATCGACAGTTTTGATGCTTGGTCATCTTTGGTTGCATTGACTCTGCAGTGACTTGTACAGTGTGTGTTATCTTCCTTGTTTACCCTTTGCAAACCGAGGTATTAAATACGCTTGCACATTGCTTCCCCAAATGCAGTTGTACCTTGAGAATAGCAGGGTGTCCTCTTGCCGAAATATCGGCGGTTGTCGACGACGTCACCCGGCAGCATACCCGTAAGTTGTTTGAATTTCAATTAAATGTACATGCTCATATCTTAAAAACATATAAAATGCATCGAAACTCAGTATCTATACACAAATGGCGCTTGGTCATGTGATACTTTTATATGTAATTTTCATTTCTGCATTTTGGATTAACTGACTAAAAGGTGAAACGTGTCTCTTAGTCAGGTGATGCAAATTAGAGGATGATGTAATGACATTATTCTTTCACAAAATACAATATAATTGCATTAGTTCAGGCTGTATTTCATTGTATCTAACCGATACAAGAAGAACGTAAAGTTACTATTCGATTTTAAGCCTTTTATAGCCTAATTACTGAAGTAATAAGTCGTAAACAACTTGAAGTTTGAAGTACAAAGCCCCGTATATATTCAGAAAATAATTTATTCTTTCTATTGCAATTAACAAAAAACTTATCTTTATTGTAAATAAAGTAAACTCGAAGAGAAAAATACTTTTTACAGTACGTCCCGTGAAATTTTAATGACTCCCTATAATATTAATTTCTTTCAGTGTTCCAGCGATAAAACACAAATGTATTGGAATCGTGGATAGAATATAAAACATTTCTGCAAAGCATCAAATAATTGGAATCAGAAGATTGAATAACTTTCATCTTCGTTGTATTTGATGAAATCAACACATTAATAGGGGAAGGGAGGGTAGATGATGGAAGGGTTAATTTACCGACGCAATAATACGAAAATTTGCGAATACAAACATTTTATTTTAATCAGTCATGAAAGGTATCCTATTAAACTACAAAACGTTGTAACTATTAACAATCAATATTTCATAAATCAGATGATATCACTCATAAAAGAAAACTATAGAAAATTAAATCTTGCCCTTACCCTGAAGGCAAAATGGTAAGCTTGAACGGACAAGATGGAATGTATTGGATTATCTTACATTTCACAATGGACAAACAGGAAACAACCATTTCCCGTATCGCCGGACAACTCATGTGTCAAACCATGACACGATGCACATTCCAGCCAGTCTTCTGTGGGTGGATCGATGTATTGTTCACCGCGCAGTAGGCAAAACACATCTGCATGACTGGCATACCTCTTGATTTTGCGATATCTTTCCGTCTTTCTTTATCCGTTTTCCCTTTTCTTTACCTTTCCCTTTCCTTTTACATCCTGTCCCCTTCTGTTGTGTTCTCGTTTATATTAATTTCCTTTAATGGTCTGGACTGCATCTAATTTTTTTTTCCTCACTTCATTCTTCTATTCTATTATTGATATGTCCGGCGAACTCGTAAGAACCTCCGATTTTTGACTCCTGACTTTCCTCTTTTTAATTGATATAACTTTTGGTGACGGAAGTATTTTCCGTGGAGAGATGGCGTACGATGTAGACGGTTGTGCAGAAACATCAACAGGGTCTACACTAGATGCATCTTTGCTGTCTTCCACAATTTTCTGCTGAATAACTTTTTTTAAACAACCGACGTGACGCTGTTTTAATCAATAGTGATATCAGGATTCTCGTCTTCATTAGTAACAATATCAATGTCGGCGTTGTCATGACGTTTAGCCGCTGAAGAACTGTCATTAGCAGTAGCTGCATTGTCTGCGCAGTTATTTTCTGTGGCTACTACATCATCCTCGTCATTGGTCGTAGGGTAGCCTTCATTGACTTCAGCTAAAGGACTGGTTTCCATCTTGCCCATGAGCATGTCGCCAATGTTAAATTGAAGTATTTAGAAACCGGTAACCATTTTCCATGTGCAAATATCAATTCTAACGACCTATACTTCGTAAATATGTATCGTACAAACAAAACAGTAACAATACTTACCTTTCACAAGCAATAACGCCGAAAAACATCACAATTTTCCAAAGAATTCGACGAAAAACAAACACATCACACATATACTTCACTTGGTGGCAGTAATTTCCGTCTTGCCCGCCCTTTCCATCTTGCCCTCACTTCCCCTACATTAGATGTAGTCTACCGTATTTCATTCGACATCCGAGTGGCAACTGAACAAAAGGTAATACATATTACATTGATGGAATACATTTAGACGCTGTTTACTATATAATTTACTTTTTATTTTCTTTATTTTTCTCGGTAAGTTAGTTTAAAAGGGATCGCGCCCCAAAATTACACAGTAGCATCTTTTCCGCGCGTTTGCCTTCGCTTCACGTGCAACAACGACCAGCTTATTATATCTGTTGGTGGCGGGAAAAACAACAGCGGCAAGGTGCTGAGCCCCTATCCCTCGGCATGAAACAGATTCAAAACAACCAAATTTTACGTGGAATAATATTTCGTGAATAATCATACAGAAATTAGCTGCGGAACTGGGCTTTTGGAGAGGAAGTGTAATCTGATATGAAATGGATTTGTCACAAGACAATGGTACCTAATGCTACTGTATTTTACCTTATGTAGGTAGGATTTTCAAAATCAGTGGTTGTAATCTTTTGGAAGCATTTTTTTTTAGTCGCCATCTCGTAGAATGTAAAGGCCCGTATATGGCGTACGGCTTAAGACGTACGGCGTTCGGTGTAAAGCTTATGGCACATGTATATCACGTACAGCTGCGTCTTCTTATTCAGCGGTAAGATCATAATTATAATTCGCACACGCACATAATGTATTCTCTGTTCACATCAATTAGTGACAGTATTTTGTTATTTGATTTTGTTCTTTCCCTTCGTCGATGGTATCAGACCGTTCTTTCCAGATAATTAATTCAGTAGTCTAATCTTGGACGTATAAAAGAGTTACAACTAGTGAACTTGGTAACAATGTTAGCACACGAAATTAATGCTGCATAATTCGCTTTCCCTTATTTCAGTAAAACGAATTTGCTTAATTATCCACTTTCCAGAATCTCAATGTTTAGTTTTAAAATTATTTTCACTGAATATTTTATTGAGTCCCGCGTTACTTTTAACCACTGTCTTCGTCTATTTCACAAAAATAAACTATGAAAAATTCCGCATTTTCGCCTCAGTGACTTCATTTTCTCTCTTCCCGACGATAAATTTTCGTCTTTAACTTTCTTTTTCTTTGTTTGCAGGTACGTGTGCAGAAGTCTTGTACACACTGAGCTAAGAGGAGTTGTAAGAAATTTTCACGAAGTGAATCAGGAAAATCCTGATGATGGTGCTTTCGTTCCAAGTATGTATTTAAAATTAAGATTTACAAATTAAATATGCAGATAGTCAAATTAGGTTTATTCATAAAGATGTGGGCTGAAAAATCTAAGCTGCTAAATTTTACAAACGGTACATCTTGGTGTGCTTGTCAAAAGAATCTAATGAACTGTAGTTGAGTCGTGTTCTTTATTTTTGGGGTCCTTAAACGAATTACCTATAAGATTGATAGTAGCCGTATTTCTGTTTACAATGTCAATTGACGGCAGAAGACCTTGCTCATGTGTTATCTACATCGACTAGGCAGTAAGAGCTGAGAAATGGCAGAGCCAGGAGTGTACAATAACGCGGCGCGGCGGCCAGGTGCTACATAAACAAGCAATGTAAACAATCATTGTGTTGGCAAGGACGTGTAAACCATTTTAAGTAAACAATGAATGAAATACGACCTGACGTGCCCTCTGTTACGAAACTACCATAATGAATGTCGTGGTACTTAATGTGTTTTCCTTAGTACAAAACAACTAATTACTAAGTAATTCGTATGCATTAATTAGAATCAACCGTTTATTTTTGGACAACAATAGCGAAAAGAAAGTTATACTCAGAATACTTCACTTTTGCACAGTAGTACCGTACAAAGTGACAGCCAAATTATTTTATTCAGTTTCTTCTCTGTGGAGTTCTGCCTCGAGGAAACACTGGTTTAGCCGAGCGGAGCGCGCGGTTGCTCTCCCTCGGAGGTTCGAGTCCTCCCTGGGGCATGGGTGTATGTGTATGTGTGTGTGTGTGTTGTCCTTATGTTAGTTGACCTTAGTTTAAGTAGTTTGTAAGCTACGGACTGATGGCCACGCAGTTTGGCCCGATAGATTTATTTGAACATATATACCCATACATATATATCGCTATAGTTGTAGCATATTCAGTGTGTCATTTTATAGATTTCAATTGAACAACAGAAATATTCTAATTTTTTGAGGTTTTAGAGGTTATCTTGATCCTTTCATTCGAACATTATGAATTTAGCTTTGGAAAAATTAAAATCAGTGTTTTTTGTATTAATACAGTGCACTAAACATCAAAATATGTGCTTTAAAATTTCTGATTGAACTATTGTTTTCTTACGTCTTGTATTTTATCCACAACACAGACGTTTGTATCGAGGTATTTTATTACTTGGGACGTTATTTTGTTGCTAGTTAACAATGTCGGATCAATAATGCTAGCATAATCTTCGCTACAGCACCAAAGACAAGACAATTCACTGTAGAAATAAAATAACATGAACCACACTTTCGCTCACACTCACAGCAACGTACAGACGGAATCGTAGCACAACCTCCAAGATAGATAGATTAATGCAACCCAAGTGGCTAGACGCCGTACCAAACGGCAGAATGTAACAGAAGCATGTTCTTCATCAACAACAATGCGACTTTAAGGACTGATAGACAAAATACGGTATAAATCAGCTTTTAATGCGTTGTTGTTGAGGAACAACGTTGGGAATGAAAGGGTTAATTTCGTATTGTTACATAATTACAAATCCATGGTTACAGTTTGTCACCTTCCACTATACGGCACTTATGAACAATACTATTTTATATCGAAATATTGTATATGATTTTTATTTCATTTTCATGGTTAGGGTCTAATACTAATTAATTTTATATGCAAAGCATTTCTCTGTGTGTTTGTTTTTTATGATGTATGTTCAACTTACTTGTGTTGTTGTCTTCATTGGCAGAATGGTGAAGGTAATAGCACTGTTTCAATCTTCACTGTCACTGTTAAAGCAAACACGGATAAAAAGGACTCCAGGTACTTTGTTTTCTCTCATACCAATCTACAGTACAATAAGTGTTCAAACTACCACTGTTCGATTCAACGCATGCTTCAATTACGTTGAAGCCAGTTTAGTTCCATTCGTTATCAAATATCCACATTTGACTTTATTGTCATCCTCGTTAACCATCTGTAAGTTCCTCTATATTATTTGCTTACTGAGCAGAAATATTTCTTTCTCATACGGCCCCAAAAGAAATATCTAGTGGATCTTAATAAGTATTGCGTGCTGACTATCGATGTACCCCAAAGCGTCATATCTGTCCTCGAAATCCTCTAATCAAAAATCTTCGTAGTTTTGTGACCAATTTGGGGTGTAGACCCATCGTAAAGGAACAGATACTTCTCTTTCAGAGTTCGGCAAATGACAGTGTGCGATACACACGCTAGACTGGCGGTGTTTTGTTACTGTTTCTAGATCCTTCGTAGAAGCAGTTCGGAATTTGTTCCTCATCTCCAAGTGTGCGATTTTCGCGTTTTGGGCCTATGCGTTCTGCGCAGGAAAGTAAAGAGCCAGTATCTATCAGTCTTAACTAATTAAATACTCGTTCGAAAGTTTAAATCTCTCATGATTTATTTTCTGTACATACTATAAAATAAAGTCCTCGCGCCGCATCTGTCCTCGATAAACGCATAAACTACTGAACGGATTTTAATACGGTTTTCACCCGTGGACAGTGTGATTAATTAGGAAGATTTAGGTGTACAATTCATTGAGGTGCGTAGCAGAGGGGGAGTATGAAGAATAAAAATCTGTGAAGTAGAACAATAAATTATGTTAATTACGTACTTTACGGTACATGTGGAAATGCGTTTATTGCTTCTTAATACGATGCTTGATTCGGATTTTACTGACTATAAAGGCATTATTGTTGTGTAATATTGACATCAAATAAATTGTTTTTTATCTCTAAGCCCGTTATTAAATACCATTCACTGATGATCAACAGAGGCACAGGGATTAAAAAAGCACGCATACTGAAAAATGAAAATGTCAGTGGAAGATTAAACAGAATCGGGTTGTCTTTTAATGTAGGCATATGTGCTCTGCGAGCAGTGTGATGCCGGACGGGTTGGTAGTATAGTAATAAAATTCAAGCATCTCAGAACAGAAACAACGTTTCGCATTCAGAACTAAATTTGGAAATGTAACAATAACTATTTTAATAAAAAATATTTATCCCCTTTTTATACTTAATTCTTTATGCGAAACGCTGTTTCGTTAAGATAATTAGTGCACCTCGGTGGCACAGTGGGACAGTGCTAGGCTAGAAATTAAAAGTTCGCGCGTTATATCTCCGGTTGAGCCCATGATTATTATCTGTCACTTTTCACTTCTTTCATTACTATAATTGATGTAAAAAATGCCGGTTTGCCCTGGTTCGGAATCCACGATAAACTGTAGATCCCCCTACAACTGGCTGGATAAGTCAATTCAAACGTTAGAAGAAGGCAACCGCAAACCACCTCCAAAGGGCACCATGTCTAATAAAGCACTTCGGAGTTCAAACCTATCTTCCGATTGTTGACTGTTTTACTTTACCTTAAAGATAACTACTGTAACGCATTAAAAATGAACTGCAAAATGATGGAGTAAAAGCAGAGTCTAACATAAGAGTCACGAAACTCGCAGTGAATTTTTTCAACTTCACTACTGCAGCGCTGCCAAGCGGATGGGTCGTAAAAACATACCGCGAAACGATTGAGTAATGAATGTGTGTATGGAGTGAAGCAGCACAATCAAAATCTATTGTTAGCTTTGCGTTTAGGAGCTTTTACGACGCTATAAAATGTGGCAACTATCAAAAATGTAATTCGGAAATCTCTAATTAGCAAAGGATGCTCAGAAATAAGAGAATAATGTTACGAATAACAAGTGTTCATTTACGGTGGTTTGTTATACTTTTAGGCATAGAAGTAAATCTTTAATTCATTCACTTCCAAACTTCTGCTGTTAATCAGAATCAAAAATACTTGACCACTGTTTCATAATATTACTGCTGTATAAAAGATGTGTCTGAATGCTTCTAACAGCAGTAAACTATTGCAGTAGCTTGCTTAGTTTTGCACCTCAGTTTTACAAAAATTATATGCCTGTGTACCAACATATTTCGGCGGTTACCAACTAGTTTGATAAAGTGAATGCGTACCTAAAATTCAAGAATATGTGCATATATATACTGTTAATATTAGCACATCACATTCTTGAAGATATTCAGTTTGATACCTACCAAGTAGCTAAAAAAATGATAGGTGCACGAAAGGCACAAAAGCAAGGAAAAGGTGAAAAGTTTTAAAGTCGATGAAGAGTCAAGCCTCCTAAAACGTCAAATAAAATTGTATATTTTCGAAAATATTAAAATGTCTCAAACCTGCCGCGGTGGAGTAGTCGAGCGGTCTAAAGCTTCTCGCTGCGGAGCGCGCGGTTGCTCGCCGTGGAGGTTCGAGTCCTCCCTGGGGCATGGGTGTGTGTGTTGTCGTTAGGTTAGTTTACCTAGGTTTAAGTAGTTTGTAAGCTACGGACTGATGACCACGCAGTTTGGTCCGATAGATTTACAAACATTTGATTTTTTTTTTGTCCCAAACCCGCTAAAACAAAACTCATCCGACATGTCAGTACGTACCGAGCACGCAAACATAATCATAATCAGTTACGTTTATACCTGAGCACATCAGGTTGCAATTTATTTTCTGTTTTTAAAAGGTTTTTGGGCGATATGATTACGACTCAGGTATTTTGAACTGTATGAATTACACTGCACTGATAATTCGTTACTATAGACTGCCATTTAACAACTTTCAAGATGTTTTCATCTTTGTAATAGAAAGTTCACTGCAAAACTCAATGACTAGGAAATATGAAAGCAACACCATTAAAAACAGCAACTTCTCCGTTTGTATCACGGATTCCTCTGTTAGTCCCTACTGGCCGATTGGAGCGCTAGTATCGCTTCAGTTGCAATTTTTTCCTAGAGAGTTTCGTGAACGTCTGTGATAGACTGTGGTAAAAGTAGACAATTATGATGAAACAAACCTTTGGTGAACAGCAAAAAGTACCGCTTCGGTTTGGCCGTGCGCTTTAAGGCGCATTGTTGCGGAGCACGCGGCTGTTCCCCGTTGGAGGTTCGAGTCCTCCCTAGGTCATGCTTATGTGTATTGACTTTATAAGCTACTTTAAGTTAGTTTAAGTAGTTTGTACGTCTAGGGACTGATATCCCCAGTAGTTTGGTTCCATAAATTTATAAACACTTGAAAATTTTTTGAGCAACAGACGTCAATCGTTCAGGAAGTATTCGTTGTGGGAAGCTATCCCCATTCATTCGCAGGTGCCCTCGCGACATTTTTTGGCTCGCCATAAGTTAAATAAACGTAGCTTAGTTCAGAGAGAGCAAATCTCCCTTGCATCCCAATGTTTAACAGTATTGTAACAACGTCTGCACACGTAATGGCAAAACGTCATTTTATCTGATGAATCCAGGTTCTGTTTACAGCCTCATAATGGTCGCTTCCATGTTTAGTGACATCGCGGTGAACGCACATTGGAAGCGAGTATTCGTCATTGCCATACTGGCGTATCATCCGGCGTGATGGTATGGGGTGCCATTGGTTACACGTCTCGGTCACCCCTTGTTCGCATCACCGGCACTTTGAACAGTGGCCGTAACATTTCAGCAGGATAATGCATGACCGCATGTTGCAGATCCTGTACGGGCCGTTCTGGATACGGAAAATGTTCGACTGCTGCCCTGGCCACCACATTCTCCAGATCTCTCACCAACCGAAAACGTCTGGTCAATGGTGGCCGAGCAACTGGCTCGTCACAATACGCTATTCACTATTCTTGATGAACTGTGGTATCGTATTGAAGCTGTATGGGAATCCGTACCTGTACACGCCACCCAAGCTCTGTTTGACTCAATCCCCAGGCGTTCAAGGCCGTTATTACGGCCAGAGGTGGTTCTTCTGAGAACTGATTTCCCAGGCTCTATGCACCCAAAATGCGTGAAAATGTAATCACAAGTTAGTTGTAGTATAATATACTTGTCCAATGAATACCCGTTTATCATCTGCATTTATTCTTGCTGTTGCAATTTTATTGGCCAGTAGTGTATAATATTGGGTTGGAAATTATAAAGGTGCTTTATGAATCTGTTCCTTGTAGAGTTGCAGCTGCCTTCAAAGCCAAAGGTGGGCCTACTCCTCACTAATAAATACTGCACGTGCATTAGGGGTTCGTATTATTTTGTCCTCCTATACCTACAATGTTCAATGTTTTCGACAGTATATGCAAAACTGCAACAAATGACTCTCTAATATAGCGATATTCTGAATGCAGACGCGAATTTAATGAGAGATGGAAACTACAGAAACGTAACACACAGGTACATACACGTAGCACGTATATTGGTGTTTATTTGTATGTCTTTACATTTTTTAATTGCGTATCTAGTTACTGGACCCCGAATCTTTTTTTAACAATTTAGTTGGTCCGCACAGCTAATGAAGTTAACAACCGCCGCCCTATACTGTGGCCACTTATGTAACGCGTACTCGCTCCAAACCAACCGATATTTTTTGTGGAAAATAAACCAGGATCAGTATGCCGTATCAGTGTTGTGTGTATGCCACAATTAAACAAGACAACACTGATGAGGTAGATAATAAGGATAATGATTTGTTGCAAGCAGAAATCACTACTGTTTGTTTTTATTTGTTAAAATTGCCGTAAAATTACCTGCTGGTAGAGCTAGTGCGAAGTCCACTAGGGTGCGCACTTGCATGGAGATGGTGTACTCACAGCCGTTATGCAGGTGCCAAAGTAAAGAGGTCTCACACTTTAGAGTGTCAGACTGTCGCTAGCATCGGAGTTCCTTTCTGCAATCTGTTCATTCTTTCACTTCTGGAAATAAATTGTGTGCACGGTACACGTCAAAGTCGTAGTGCCAAACTGTCTTCAGCGTGAGAGAAAAACCGAACATTTAATGCACAATGAATTTGCATTAGATGTCAACTTTACAACACATGAGCTGTTTATTGTTTACCTTTTACAAGGATATTTCGTCAAACATTCCCGTCAGCATCTACTCCTCTTACAACAGTGTCAATAGAAACAAAAACAGAATATGAAACTTCCTGGAAGATTAAAACAGAATTTCTTTCTTATAACTATTCTTAGAGACTGTGACACTCCAAAACATCATATATATATATATATATATATATATATATATATATATATATATATATATATATATAATATCTGGCTACCAGAATTTCCTAATTAGTATATTTGGCGATCTTATGTCGGTTCATAGGGGTGTTGTGCAACTCGTTACATTACAAACTGCAATGTGGTTCAGACTTCTATTTAAACTTAAAATCTGCCAGCCCTCTATTTCGCTCCACTTATAAACGAATGAGATTTACATTTCAAACTACGATAGACAATCAAATATGATAAAAGTTGAAAGCCTGAATACAAAAAACCATTTCGGTTTTACCAGGAGTATTCTGCGGCAATGGCCTCTTACTTACATTTACCGCCAATCTTTAATTCAGCACAAAGTTCCTAGTAATCGGAAAAAGCGCAGGTGGCTCCCGCTTATGAGAAGGGATAATTACAGCCAGTATCGTTGACATCAGTTTCCTGTAGAATTTTGGAGAATATTCTCACTTATAATAAAGTAAATTTCCTTGAGACGGATAAGCTTCAATCTATAAATCAGCACTGCTTTACGAAACATACTGAAACAGCTTGCCCTTTTCTCACATGACATCTTGCGAGCCATGGATGAAGAGCAACAGGTAGATTGTGTTTTCTCGATTTCAAAAAGGCATTTGACGCGGTGCCACACTGCAGATTGCTAACGAAGATACCAGCATATGGAATAGGTTCACAGATTTGTGACTGGATGGAAGACTTCCTAAGTAATAGAATGCAGTACGTTGTTCTCCATCAGAGACGAGTGTATCGTCAGGCGTGCCCCATGGAACTGTGACAGGACCGCTATTAGACAAAATAGCAGCAAGTTCAAAATATAGAAAAATGTAAGGTGATGCACATGAGTAGCAAAACCAATCCCATAATGTTCGAATTCAGCATTAGTAGTGAGCTTCTTGATGCAGTAGCGTCGTTAAATTATCTAGGCATAACATTGCAGAGCGATATGAAATGGAACGAACATGTAAGGACAGTTGTGAGTAAGCCGGACAGATGAGTTTGGTTTATTGGGAGAATTTTGGGAAGATGTACATCACCTGTAAACGCTTATAAACCGCTTGTACGACCATGTCTTGAGTATTTCTTAAGTTATTTGGGACCCGCAGCAGGTCAGTTTAAAGGAGACATGAAAGCATTTCAGAAGCGAGGAGCTACGTTCTTTACTGGTAGGTTCGACCAATGCGCGAATGTCACGGAAATGCTCCTGGAACTGAGATGGGAATCGCTGGAGGAAAGACGACGTACTCTTCGAGGAATTCTGTTGAGGAAATTTGATGCTGAGTAAAGAACGATCTTCCTGCCACGTACATATATTTCGCGTAAAGATCACAAAGAGAAGAGAAATTAGGGCTCGTAAAGATGTATACAGACATTTTTTCTTCCCTCGTTCTGTTTGGGAGTGTATGGGAAAGGAAATTCCTAGTATTGGTACAGTTTACACTCTGCCACGCACTTTACGGTGGTTTGCGGAGTATATATGCCGTTGTAGATGTAGAATATATACTATACCCTTTAATTCCATAAAAGTATTTCATGCTCGATTTCTGTGCGAAGAAACTTTTCACTTTGTATATAAGCGGACCAGTAAGTGAAACGTCGCTACAAACACATGTAATCAGCTGCCGCTGCGACAGTAACATCCCTGGCTAGTGGAATACACCAATTTAAAATCAATAAGGCGCCATTACTGGTGAAAGCATGTTGTTCGAGAAATGAATTAAAATTCTTGTTTCACATGTAGATGCCATTCAACGCAATATGTGTGTGGTGTCGCACAAGTACAAAGTGCGCGCCACCTACTTTCGCCGCGCGCCGTCATGCACGCACGGCGCGGCGTTCTTACGACGACAGCCACGAGCGCCCTCTGCTGCAGCTCCGCTCGTGGCCACCACTGAACGACATCGTTCACTTGGGACTGAGATAGCAACCAGTTGGGACCTTCGTAATCAGATAGGCACCAGTGAAGACTTGGCTATCGTATAGGCACTAGGAAGCAGTACTAGGCAGGCCTCTAGCTCAACTATGTATCTGCAGTACTCTGTAAAAGTTAAGTATTGTATAAATTCTGTGCAATATATATCTCGTTCTAATTTACTCTAGTGTTTCTAGTTTCTGGCTGCTCCCCTCCGTACCTGCACCAGCGTGCTATCTTTATTCCTGTGTCGGTATTTTTCTACTCGGCCACCGACACCTACGACGGAAACGAGACACCAAAGCGGCGACGAGGCTGGGACACAAAAGTGGCGACGAGGCTGGGAGACAAAAATGTGTCTTTACGTGACCATATACTAGGGCAAGTCGAAAAATCACACTGGCGTATTTTACGCCCACTTTAGAATTGCCTGTACTTTTATAATTTTTTGCAAACATTTCGGACAAATATAATAGAAATTTAAATAATAAAATTGTTAAAATGTTTGTAAATCTATCGGACCAAACTGCGTGGTTATCAGTTCGTAGCTTACAAACTACTAGGTAAACTAACCTAAGGAAACACACACACCCATGCCTCAGGGAGGATTTGAACCTCCACTGCGAGCAACCGCGCGCTCCGCAGCTAGACGCTTTAGACCGCATGGCTACTCTTTTAAATAATAAAAAATTATGGATGATACCACTCTACTATTTTGATAATAACTATGCACCAACTCATGATATTCCCTCTGACTGTATTTTAACAAACAGCCAAAATTATTTGATATTTGAGTTTACCTTTGACAGACATAACCTTGTACCTGTTTAAACTATTATTTTAATATTTCGTCCACATTTTCATTATTTTTTTCTGTTAAAATATTATCACCTGTCTTGCCTTGCTAGTTTGTTCCCTCTTTCAAGTTTATTTGCTTTTCCTGTACTGGTTACGAATGACTGTAGCCTGGAAGGAACGTAGCGTACATCTGGCGTTCGGCCGAATGATTATAGCGTGGAAGAAACACAGCATACATCTGGCGTTCGGAAATTGGTCACGTGACATCCGTTGGCCGAAACCTTGCCTAAAACCCTATCTTGCGTACGCCAGCTTGTTGTTTTTTTTTTTAATTTGGTCATTTACTTCTTATAATTCGAGCCTTGTCCTTTCAAAGCAATGGCGTACTGAAAATTATCAAAAACACGTCTTTCTTAGCCGCGGTCGAGTAGCCGAGCGGTCTAAAGCGTCTCGCTGCGAATCCTCCCCGGGGCATGGCTGTGTGTGTTGTCCTTAGGTTATTTTACCTAGGTTTAAGTAGTTTGTAAGCTACAGACTGATGACCACGCAGTCTGGTCCGATATATTTACAAACATTCCAACGTCTTTCTTAGTACAATTAATTATAATTTAATGTCTAAAAATGCCACGTTAGAGTTAACAACCATTATTAATGGCACGAGAATCACAAATTTCTCTGCCAATGGTTGCCGTAGCGTTATTGTTTGGCGCATTAGTTTGTGATATACAAACATATTAGACGGTGTTTCGAAATCAGCGATTGGATTTTTTTCATCATCTTCCCAAAAGGTTTCCGCATTCTCTCGTTAGCTGAACACCTCCACGTTCTGCAATATTACGAGTTTTTCAATGTACATTTGTCCTATTTTGTGAACATGCCATGAAATACATACCAACGAATTGCAAAAAAAAAAAAAAAAAAAAAAAAAAAAAAAAAAAAAAAAAAACCTTATGTATCACATATATATAAACTGGGAAGATACTGTTGTAATGACTGTTGTAAATGACGTAATGATGATAGTATCTTTGTATGTAGATTAGGTACCAGTGTTCTGTGGAATTCAGTATTACCACACTTATTCCGTTTGTAAAATGAAACATAGTCACGGTTTGAAACAGAATATTTGCTCTTTATTTTAGCGCAGAACAAAGTAACATGAACAAAGTCGTATCTAAATTAAAGGAAAAGGTAACAGAATTTATATTAAAAGCGTCCACAGCAACTATGACAAAGACAAACATTTTAGTAGAGTTATAATAATAGAATCATAAAATACATAAAGCAAGACGGCATATGCCAGAGAGAGTTTTGTACGAGGAATGCCAGTTCACTGATTACCGAACGCCTGGTTTACGTAAAATCAAGTGACAGTGTCAAATCGCTGTTATTTTTGCAAATATCTCTGAAATGGTGCGAGTTATGGAAATAACAGAGTAAGTTGTTGAGAATTTCCTCCTCTACAAATACGTTTATTCAATTTTCGTCTCAGGTGAACGCTTAAGGCGCTATTTGCAATTAAATTTCGTGCTGTCAAAAATCCCGCACAAACTGCCTTTTTTAGTGTTATTAACCTATTTTTATCCGAAATATCTGAGAAAGTGAGGTTCTGCTTACTGGCAGCCAACAATTATGTCCGTATAATTTGGTGCCGGGTGCGACCTAAAAGGTGGGAACACGTTACAGGCAGACAGACAGACATGTTCAAATCGCCGTTATTCTTCCAAATACCTCAGTTACGAAAATAACATAACAGAGCAAATTTTTAGAGAATTGTCTACTCTGTAATTTCGTTTATTCAAGTTTTGAATCAGATGAACGGTTAAGCCGTTATTTTCATTTAAATTTCGAGCTATCAAAAGGCGCTTTCGAAGTCCCACTTTGGAGTAACCTTAAGTGGGCTAAAATTATCCCCAATGTGGGTATAACGTTTGTTACATTGTTCATGCGGAATTCTGTCCCAGTTTATATTATTGTTATGATGTTGTGGTCATTCTGTGAATGTTGGATCTTAATTCCTCCATTTGTCTTCTTTTTGCGGCACATAATCCATGGTCGCTCCGTTATAAGTTTGCACCAAAAACAAACAACGAGCAGTAGTTGGAAGGTGTATCAGGGGCCGAAATCCATCAGAGACTTTCGAAACAATACGAAAATAGTGTCTTGCCATAGCAGATTGTCTACTAATGATTTGAGAAATAAAAAACGGTCGTGCAAGCGTCAGGCATAGGGAAGGAGCCGAAAGACCACCGACGGCCACAGATGGTGACAACACTGAGCTGTATGGCATCCCTCTGGTTACGCTGCGCGTAAACCAACGTATGACGCGTAAGTGCCCGGCTTTTAATACTTTGACATTTAGTTTATACTACCGTCGGCAGGCATGCCATAACAAAACGGATCTTTGAACCTTCACTTGTAAAATTAACTTGATTTTATTAACAGTGAACGCGATGAATGTTGTCCAAGGAAGTCTTACACGTTGCCTAGCAAAATGTTATTCCCGGCATTTTTCATGTCTATTGGTTTTTTCCAAGTTATTTTCTATCAAAGTTCACACCATAATACGTTTTAATGCATATAGTACGCAGATACGTAATGCCTATTAAGTATTATATGGTCAATATTCTGATATGAGAGCCCAATCAATAATTCGACACACGTCCGTTCATTTAACCAGAGATATATTTATATAAACGAAGTACACACACATACGTTTTGTGGTATATCCGAATATATTTACAAATATTTAAAGATGCAATGAGAACGAATAAAATGCACTTTAACTCTCTAAATAGATTCATTCGGGTTCCTAATTACAGTTACCGCAATTATCTGAGTCAAATTAAATTCTGTTCCACGCTTACACGTGCAACCGATAAGTATCGAATGCAATAGATGATTTCTATATGTATATCTCAGTCAGATCGCGACGTTAAATCTCCCGTATAACCCTCAATAGTCGCATTAAATTACTAACTTCATACAGCGCTTAACTCCGTTACATTAAACACGCAAGAACTACATTAACATGAGAGAACTAACTCTAACAATGCCGAAATTTCCTTTTTATATGGCAACACGGAGAAAATACCCTTGGCCATATTCGCTTTCCAAATCGGTACCCGCCGTAAGTACTTTAACGTGAAGTTAATATTACATTCATAATAATTTTAAATTTTGAAATCCCTACTACGAAAGTTAATGCTTTATCACTAAAAATGTTTAAAAAATTAATTAAAATATAAAGGAGTGGTCATAGCTGCCACGTGACACGATTCCGTCAACAGACGAGTGACTATTGATGAAATTAGTCATCGTTCTGCCTACGAAATCATCCACAACCTAGAGCCTGCAATTCGAAGCAATCGCTGAAGACTGCTGTCGAAATGTAATGCGTTGTTGCTCGAAAACTCCCGTCCACGTACAGCGCCCACTCTACTGAAACGCTCCAGAAGCTCAGATTTGCATTAATGGTTCATCCTCCGTATAGTCCTGATCTTTCCTCTTCTGATTGGTGTGGACCACTCAAAGAGGCATTAAGGGGCCGTAAATTTGTTTTCAGCCATGAAGTGAGGACGCGGTACATGCCTGGATCGCTTGCCATCCTAGAACCTTCTTTCCTGAGGGTATGAGGAAGCTTGTGCAGCTATGGATTAGGTGCGTTGAAAAGCAACGAGGCTGTATTGGCTACAGTGGAGTGTTAGAGAGCTCTAAGGCGCCTTGCTGTGGAGCGCGCGGTTACTCGTCGTCGGAGGTTCGAGTCCCCACTCTGGCATGGGTTTATGTGTGTTGTCCTCGCATAATTTACTTTAAGTCAGTTGAAATAGTTTGTTAGCCTAGGTACTGTTAACCACAGAAGTTAAATCCCTTAGATTTGCAAACATTTGAACATTTGAGACTGGTGTTGTTGTATTCTTCAGTCCGGAGACAGGTTTGATGCAGCTGGAGACCCTACTCTACCATGAGCAAGCCTCTTCATCTCCTCATAATACCTGCAACCTACATCCATTTGGCCGGCCGCGGTGACCGAGGGGACTGAGGCGCTCCAGTAACGGACTGCACGGCCACTACGGTCGGGGGTTCGAATCCCCCCTCGGGCATGGATATTTGTGCCGTCCTTAGTATAAGGTAGTTCATAAGTAGTTTCTAAGTTTAGGGACTGATGACCACGTAGTTAAGTCCCAAAAGCTATACAAACATTTGAACATTTGATTTGATGCTCAGAAATAACAATAATTTCATGAATAACAGATGTTCGTTTACTGTATTCATCTCTTGATCTCCCTCTGCGTTTTCTTCACACCACATTTCCCTCTAACGCTAAATTCAAGATTCATTGATATCTAAGAATTTGTCATATCAGTCGATCCCTTCTTTTAGTTAATGTATGCCAGAAATTCCTTTTCTCCCCAGTTATGTTCTTTACCTCTTCATTAGTTACGCGTTCCACCCACCTAGCCTTCAGCATTCTTCTGTAGCACCACATTTCAAAACCCTGCATTTGAGACTCTCCTGAAAAATTATGTTAAGGTAATTGTCCTATTTGTTTTGCAATGAAAGCCTAGGCTGCATCCCAGATAATTTTTGTCTTACCCTCGTATGAATGTCACTCACTTACTGAGTAAATACGAAATCTCGATAACTACCGCACGTATGAAACTGAAGTTTCAGGTATGCAGTTTATAGGTATAAGATGTCAACCAAGAAAGGATTTTGCAATAGGGACAAATAAATTGCATGGCGTAGGATACTAACCCTACAGAGTGATGGGATCTACAGTTTCAGTCCAATCGTCTGAAATTCTGCACGCTTGACCTTCTAAACAAGAGGAACGTCACCGTCAACCTAAAATTTCATGCAAAGCACGGAGAGGGTGTCTTGCAATAATCAACACTAACGTAAAATTTTACGTCTAACATTTGGGACGACAGTAGCCTCCCTGGCGGAGAAAGAGGCACCCACCATTCTTCTGTAAGTATAGTGCTGCCGCTTGGAGCGCTAGCGTCGCTTTCAAAAATGTTTGTAGAGTCTATGGGACTTCACTACGGGGTCATCAGTCCCTAAACTTACAAACTACTTATGAACTAACTACAACTAAGGACGGCACAAATATCCATGCCCGAGGGGCGATTCGAACCCACGACCGTAGTGGCCGTGCAGACCGTGACTGAAGCGCCTCAGTTCCCTCGGCCACCGCGGCCGGCTAGCATCGCTTTCATGGTGAATATTTTCAGTGAACAGACGAGTTTACGAATTACGACAACACTAAATTACGATCCCACATCTCATATATGCTTTGTCATCTGGAGTAGCAGCAACTGTGCGGATCGTAATAACTTTTTTACTACTGAACACATCATCCGATGACAACAGCATGCATATTGATGAGTAAAGCACAACTATGATTTTATGAATATATTGTTAACGAGTACGCAACATGCGGACGTAACGGAGGAGAAGCGGTTGCGTCGAATACTTTGATATAAAGGTGTTCGGGTTCTAATCAACTTACCCGCTGCACTTTTTCTCCATAATCAAGAGTTGTCTCTACTGCATCTTTCATAAAAAGGTAATTAGAAGAACACTACCATACCACCATTGCAACTTTCAGAGCATTGTAGGCAAATGTTGGGTAATAGAAGTGTTTCACATTACTGTTTTCAAATATGCGGAACTTACTGAAAGATGACATATACCATAATAATCGTGAAAAGAATCTAGAAAATAATATGTTTTCAAGTGCAAGTGCTTTACCGACCTTCTCTTAATATTTTTCATAAAAGAGTTTCAAACTCTAACGTCGCGGTTGAATGACCGTGCGCTCTAAGGCGCCTTACTGCGGAGCGCGCGGTTGCTCCCCATTAGAGATTCCAGTCCTCCCTCGGGCATGGTTGTGTATGTTGTCCTTATGTTGATTTAAGTTAGTTTAAGTTTGTAAGTGACTGATAACCTCAGTAGTTAATTCGCATAGATTAACAAACATTTGAACATTTGATTTCAAACTATCGTTTCCGATATTGTGCGACTTAAAATCAACAGAAACTTCTTTCCGTGTGTGTACCTTTTAGGATGAAGTGACATTATCCCTCTTTTCCTTCCTATTGTGTCTTTACGTAGCCCCAAAACGACATCTGGAAGTAAATCTTTTTCTTGTTAGAAGTTTCAATATAGCTCTTTTTCCCGTTACTTCCTTCCACTATACAACATGAAAGATTCGATAGCCGGCCGCGGTGGCCGAGCGGTCTGCGGCGTGCCAGTCACGATCTGCACGGTCACTACGGTCGGGGTTTCGAATCCCCCTCGGGCATGGATATTTGTGCCGTCCTTAGTATTAGCTAGTCCATAAGTAGTTTGTAAGTGTAGGGACTGGTGACCCCGTAGTTAAATCATATAAGCTCTACAAACATTTGAACATTTGAAAGATTCGATAACAAATATTATTTATTGATTAATATCTGCGGCCGCGGTGGAGTAGCCGAGCGGTCTAAGGCGACTCGCTGCGGAGCGCGCGGTTGCCCGCCGTCGGAGGTTCGAGTTCTCCCTTGGGCATGGGTGTGTGTGTTTGTCTTTATGTTAGCTTACAAACTACTTAAACTAAGTTAAACTAAGGACTGAGACCAAGCAGTTTGGTTCGATAGATTTACAAACATTTGACTCTTTGATTAATATTTTCGGTCCCGGCTCATAATCATGTCGATATCCTATTTTACCGCTGCTGCCAAGTATCTGCCATGCTGTCTCAGGTCATCTTTGAACCATCATCGGCGTTTCTAGGTTTAGCGTTATAGCACAGAGTGAAAGCCGGAACAGAATTTAATTTCTGAACTGACATCACATTTGATCTCCAGTCAGCGATGTTTAGACAATCGGTCCGTAAACTGTTTAATGTACCTTACACTGTGATAATAGTATGTAAATATGTATTAAATACACTGAGATTTGTATACGCATAAGATGCGTATAACATAGTAACGTATAAAATACATGCACACATAGTTCTCTATACATACAGAATACAAAATCCATCCGTGCGAATCAACTTAGAAAAATAGATGACTGAATATAAACTGCGTGTGCCCATGTCTTTCAGCGGAACTAAAAGTTCAATAAGGAACTAATGTTTCCGCCACGCGGGAAAGGCAGTGCGGTCTAAGACGCCTTGCTGTAGAGTGCGTGGCTGCTCCCTGTCGGAAGTTCCAGTCTTCCCTCTGGCATAGGTGTCTGTGTTGTCCTTGCACGCACTCTGCCGCTAAAATGACATGTTAGAGCGCTGGGTCGAATTAGATCCAAAGTGGGCGTTGTCTTCCAAACATTTGTGTAATTCTGAAAAGTATTTTAATCGCTTAAATAGGCCCTGATGCGAATAATCTGAGTCAGCGTCGACTTCTGTGTATACATGCAGACATAATGTACAAGAAAGGACAAAGATGTTGGAATTTTATAGTGTCCTTTTTAAAATTCTTGCAATTCTAAGTGTCAATCTAAAACATCTACACTAATTGTAAGGTAGATCTCTAAATTCTGATTTAACTAAGTACCAAAACTTTGCTATTTAAGAAAAGATACGTCGAAAAAACAGTAATATCTCACGTTTATCGAAAATTGCTTGTTTCGTTGCTAAGAAAGTTGCAGCACTGGATAAAAGTAGAGTTTTATGCAAAATTTTGAAGGAAAAATTATGTTTTCAAAAAAACTCCAAGATTACCTTCATAAAATAACACCTACAAAATAAGTTATAGCTCCACTCTAAAGAAAAGCCCCCTTCATGTTCATAATGGTGGCTGGGAGAATAACAGAAATTCAAACGAAATCACGGTTCCCAAGCCACCGTTGCTGTTGTCGAGGTGCATTCATTTTCGGCTGTGGTTCGTTATTCACCGTGCCGCGCTACAATGAATACATATCGACCAAAGGATAACCAGACAGCTCTAATGAGGATGTCTGGCCGCGTCTAATAACAAAACACCGCCAACAGGCATCTTCCACCCGCACCCCCCCCCCCCCCCCCTAGCGAGAAAGAATTTGAGGCGCCAAGTCTGTTCTCGTCAACAGGAAGTATGCTATGAAATATTATCGACTTGAAACCAACCTTCAAACAAGCTAGATTGTATAAATATTTATAGATGGCTTGACCGAATTCTACCTTTACGCTATCATATTCATTTGAGTGGCTAAAGCAGGAAACGCTAATTGGCACAGTTGAGTACGTCAATATCTTTCCTGTTCCAGCCAAGGGTCTGAAGATGATTTTGTAAAAGGTCGAAAACGGACAACGCAGTCCTCTATTAGCTCTTGTAAGCATGAATGAAGCGTTTATTCTTTTATTCTGATAATACAAAATGTAGAACGCTACCAGAAATATACCACCGAGTATGGCTCGAATGCAATATGAACCAGTAGACACATAAAAAAAATAACTTCTTTAAGTAAATCTGTCCTCAGACACCACGGTGGAGTGGCCGAGCACTCTAAGTCTCCTTGCTGCTGAGAGTGTGATTGCTCTCTGTGGGAGGTTCGAGTCCTCCCTCAAGTTTGGCGATGTGTGTTCTCCTTAGGTGAGTTTAAGTAGTTTGTAAGCCTAGGGACTGATAACCGCGTTATTTAAGTCTCTTAGATTTACAAACATTTGAAAACTTTGTCCTCAGATAGGTATCAACTGGGCATCCTCCATGTCTTTCTGTCCTGAGCATCCTCCTTCATTTGCTGGTAACTTCTTCCCTTCAGCACATCTGTTACTATACAAACCTTCTTCTTCGTCTCCCTCTTTTTCTTTCTATTTTTCCCTCCATTATCATCTGCAGCAGACAGTTCCTGTGTAATATGTGTACCACGTAAGATGTTTTCCTCTTCTGTATTATACTCATGTAGTTCCTTTCCTCTTTCGCCTTGCTCAACACCATCTCCTCATTTTATCTATCAATTCCACTTTCTACATTCTTCTCCAAAGCCAGATTTCAAAACTTTCTAAATAATATTTTCTTTCTGTCTGACTGTCCACATTTCAGAACCATAAGACACCACGATAAACATTTGGCGGACTTCTTATGGAAATCAATGAGGATGATCCTGGCTGTCAGTGAATCTTCTACTCTTCCAAACGCTTTTTTTCCCACGCATATTGTGCGTCTCACTTCTTCTGTACAACTTTCATTGGAAGTTATCAAAATTCTCAAAATATTGGAATTATTGAACCTTTTGTAAGTTTTCTGCCATCTAGTTATATATTGATGGCGCTGTCTTCTTTTCCGAGTATAATCACTTTGGTCTAGGGATGTGCAGTTTCATTCTGAATTCCTTCCCCACCTTTAAATATTCTCCATCATTACCTGTAACTATTATTTTGTTTCTGAGACTACGTTCATAATACATGCGTACTTGTTAGTTTTGATCCCACTATAAGTCATTTTGCTTTACCAAAGCCTTATTGAATAGTTTTTCAGGATATATATTAAAAAGTGCTGGTGATATACAACTACCCTGTCTCACAACTCTTCCAATAGCCACCTCTTCAGTTTCATCTTCATCTATTCGAACCATCACTTTCTGTTCCAAATAAGAGTTATTTTATCAGCCTTCTATCCTTCCAATTAATACCAGTACCTTTAAGATTCTTCAACAGCATACACCAATCAATTTTGTAAAATTCTTCTACCCATTCGACAAAACAAACATATATTTTTCTATTCAGTTCTAAAAATCTTTCTAGTAACATCCTTAGTCACGCAACTGCATCTCTGGCCCTTCTACCTTTTATAAATTCAAACTTATCTTCTCCCATAATTTCCTGCCTGTTCTTCTCAGTATTAGTCTGTTCACAACTTTGATAACAACACATATGAAACTAATTGTCCTATAATCTTTACACCCTTTCGCATTCCATTTCTTTGGTAAGGGAACCACTACCGTCTTTAGTAGATGTTCGGGCGAGATACGTTTGTCATATATTCTCTTGATCGGATCTGTAATTAAATTATAGCGCCATTCCCTAAGGCTTCCCGTGCTTCTGCCGATATTTTCATCACAACCATGGCTCTATTTTCCTTGACATCCTCGTTCGCCGTCTCCACCTCCCATGTTTCTATTATTGGTCCCCATTAATTTTCGTCAAATTCTTCCTCTTTCTCTAAGACCAGACCATTATTCGCAGCAGAATCAGACAGATCATCTATGTATGCTTTTCTTCGGTATTCCCTGTTATCTTGCCCTGCTTGTTTAGAATTCCTTACTTGCTAAGAGTTATATGTTCTTTTATTGTTATATACTTTGCAGCTATGTGCATTTCATCTATGTTTTCTTGTCTTTCCAATTGCTCTATTTTCGTACATCGTTCTTTCATCAAGTCTTTTCTTGCTTATTGAATCCAAGATATTGTTCTCCCTCGTTTCATACGTAGAAAAACGATATGAGTATGTCTTATTACTGAGATCCTGTTGATCTTTTCACAAAAATTCCCTCCCGGATATATGCAGTAATGTTGGATAATTTTTAATGTTTCTGTTAGTTTAGTTTGTAGCCATTTATATTGTATTTGCGTCAACAGTCAGTCTCTTAATTTTGCATTCCGGTTCTAAAATATTTATTCGCATCACCTTCATTGTCAGACATACAGTGCATCCGATTACATAATATAGTTATACTGACAGATTATCATCTGTGGGAAAGATACTTTTTGTTGTAGATGTCATTAGCTATGTCCTGCAACTTCTTGAGTTTCTATCGATAATATCTATTTGCTGTTTTCTCTTCGTCTTTAGGTTCAGGTACATGGGACTAACAATGTGACATAATTCATAGATAATTTTTTTTTTAAGTTGGAATTCTTTAATACGTGGACTATTTTGGAAAGAAGTTAGGTAAGTCACTTTTTTAGGGTGACTATATCGCCGGACACTCAAATTTTAACCTTGTAATTTTATATGCAGATAATTTTTTTTTTAATTTTTTAATATCTTAATATCTGAGGTTTGCTCCAGTATCAGTACACCTTTGATCTCATTATTTGCTTAGTACGTTGCAGTGAAAAAAGGAACCGACGTGAAGATTAGTGTGTATTTCAGCATATGACGTCAGAAAAGCGTGTTTTATTTGTGAACCCTTGCGTGATTTACATGTTATCAGATCGCGGCATGCAAATGAAGACGCCATACTAAAGAGTGCCTATCTTACAAGTGAGGAAGGTCGCAATCAGTTTGTAGTCATGACGGAGTGTGCGTGTATGATGTTTATGTGTGTGTGCGTGTGCGTATACGTGGATGTGACTAAATATAACGGATGAAAAATGATGTTGAGGATGCAAGAACGGTGAAACTGCCACGACTGAATAACAGACAAACTACTTTGTTCTTTCAAATGTTCAAGGAAGTGACTAACGCAACTGATAATGGTGACGTATTCGCTACCTTCTCTGTATATTAACCCTCGGGCGGCAGCGCCAATTATTATAACTTCAGCAGCAGCGCGGTGCAGATTTGCTGCCACTCTGTATTCCGTGTTACAAACCTATTATATAACTACTAAGTGATCATAATGGCAAACATAGTTTAATTTACAGGTAGAAATATAACATTTGTTAATATCTGAATTAGTATATCAGTTACCTTCGGTATATAAATATAACAAATGTAACATTATTCCGAAAGTGGACAATAATCACGTATAATGGACCTAGCAGTATTTCGTTACTTCCCTGTGGTTCCTGTCTCTTGAGTAATTAGTGTCAGCTTTTTTCTGTGTTATGTAGAGCTTTGTACACATATACCTCATCAATCATCTTATCGTCTACCATAAATCAGAGAGCTTGTGTCTCTGACCTCACGCCTCTTGCGTTCCCTGTTGAACGGGGAAGATTTTTGATATTCTTTTTCAGTGTTTTGGAGTGCTGCTTGTGTCGCGATTTACTCCACAGATTGGTACCGTCTTCAATATCAGATTCATTGCGCCTGAAATCTTGTTCGATATCGGAACTAGGATTTACATTTGAGTAATAGTATTCTGTTCATGACCTGATGCGGAAGCTAGACAAAAATCACTAAGATCTTCATTACTTGTCGAAAGAAATCTATTGCCTCAGCTGTTAGACCCATACCAAGTCTACGAAACCTGAAGATTAAATTATGCAGTAGAATAACACGTATTTTCGCATTGTGTAAGGCTTAAAAAGGGTTAAAATGAAACTGACGTAAACTGCAGCATGGCTAATCAGAAGAAACTAGAGGACAATTTATCGAGAGCTAAACTTCTATTTACGAAATGAATTTAAATGTTTGAGCATTCTAATATGTAGGGTAAAATTTATACAATATGTATTTACTAGAAACTGCCACAAATCCATTTGCAAGGAAAACTAGACGTAACACAAAACAATTCAAATCTACATATATGACAGGCGGCGCGGTGCAAATCTGTTACAAGTGATACACCCCGTAACAAAATTTTTTTTCGGTAGACACAGCGGTGTACTAGAAACTCAGAACCTTCACCGACATCAATGTTAAGGCTTAAATGAGGAATAGCTAAAGCGGAAATACGGCATCTCGATTAATGCGACAACAGTGAGCATTTAAAGAAAAGTGGTAGCATATTTGCACCAGCGCTGCCGCTCGAGTGTTAACATTTGCTATCGAGAATCTAATAAAATTACAAAATCGAAAAAATAGCATTGTAGGCCTGTAAATTTCTGTAGGGCGTCTAGTCTTGCAACTGTCAAACACCCCAGAAAATAGACTTTAAAATTACGGTACGAAAATCGACCAGTAATTACCACATAAACCACATAATTTCTTATACCTTTAGTTAGACACTCAACGCACTCATTAATAAAAAATTTGTTTTCTGTAATAGGTGGCTTATGAAGGAGGTACAGCCCGAACCTAGTCAGGAAATAAGCAGTAAACAATCCCAGCTTTGTTACGCTACTTGTAAAGTCTTTTCTAGGTATGGGTTTCTTAATTTACATCTCCCACAGATACCACCACAATAAACAAAGGATATCGCTACAATAGTCACAATCACCCTGAAAATAACGGGATCTAGTATTCAAGAATACACAGTGTACTTTAAAAACATATATATCAAAAATTACATTTACACGGCTATAAAAGGCATGATCTGTGTTGAAAACTCGTGACTGCCCTGAGCACCTGTCGGAGAATGTGTATCTTTTCGTCACCGCGGCATCACGGGGGAAAGAGTGTCGATTCCAAAGTTTCATCGCCCTATACTGTTGCCAAATATGCATTTGGACTCATAACAGAGTGAGTCTTCCTGTGGCCGTTCTGGAAGGTCTGAAACCAAGGGTAAATCGCCGTATTTATCTCGGACGTAACACAGGACCTAAAGGTTCCTCCTAGGCCACCAAGTCTATTAACATTAAAATAGCAGTGTTACACTCCAGTCGCCTGATTACCTTACAAATGCTTCAATGTACTAAATATTTGTCTTTAAACATGTGAACCTGAAAAGAATTAAAAATTGTTTGAAACTGTGTTTATAGCTTGTTGGAAGTGATTAAATGTCCACGGTATCAGACGGTGGATGTAGGGTAAATTCCGCACCATTATAGAATAGAGCTTTTTTTTTTTTCATGCATATCAATATTTATGGCGTCATTTTACCTGAACAAAGGAATGCAACAATTACTTATTGCTCATAATAAGAATTACACACATGAAAGAACTATGTTTCATCTACACATGCCATTTTTTCCACGTAATCACGGTCCCCTTCAGTTGCCTAACTCCATGGCGAAACAAGGGTGTGTATGCCCTGTCGGTACCAACCTAGGTTTGGTCACGAATTCAATTCCTCAATGTGTGAATCACCTCTGCGTCGTCCACAAAATGACTTCCACGAATGGGTATTATTTAATGGCTGAAACAAGTGCAAGTCCGAGGGGATAGGGCTGGCCTGTGAGGTGGATGGTGTAACACTGTCCAATCCTGTTTCCTGATGTGTACAGCAATAGTCAGACTTATATGGAGCCGAATGTTATAATGTTGAATCGAGAAATCTCCAGGATTGTTACAGCGTCGAAGTCGTTGGAACCACTTCTTGAATTTTGTTAGTGTGTTGACGTATGTTTCTGAATTAATAGTGTCACCTCATATCTTCATATCAATGAGAATCACACAATCAAAGTCCCAAAATGCAGCTGTGAGTTTGAATTTTTTTCTTGTGCAGATAGCGAGAATGTCACCATTCCATCGAATGTCGTTTTGTTTCCGGCTCAGAATGGTGAACCCGCTGCCACAATCCGGGACAAGGAGGATTACCCCTCAGCTTCAAAAGTGAAAGAACCAGAACATTTTGTTTTCTTTTTCATACACCATTTAACTGCGCAGGAACCCTCTTTGTGCACAATATTGAATATACGAAAGTGCTTGCTGGTTGACAGATTCAGCGACAACGATCGAGTCACAATGCGTCTGCCCATGCGAATGACAGCGTCAACTTAGGTGAATATGCTAAGTGTGAAACCGTGCATAGTCACCCGACTTCTGCGAATCTTGAATCTCCCGAAACTGCCTTCTGATGATCTTACCCTCAGTTCCCAGCGACTAACTGTACTCCTGTCTACAGAAGATGTATTCTATATCTTTCCACAAACGTTTGTGAATATTGTCCACAGTTACTTTCTGTGCAGTGAGAAAATCAATGATAACAAGTTGCTTGTACCGCGCATCACTTACAGAAGCCATTTTGCAACGGCCCTAAAGCTACGTTATCTATTGGAGTAGCAGCTGAAAGAGCTAAATACGAAAAAATCTGCTGGTCCGGATGGAATACCAGTTCGCTTTTACAAAAAGTATTCTGCGGCATTTGCTCCTTATTTAGCTTGCATTTATCGCGAATCTTTAATTCAGTGCAAAGTTCCTAATGATTGGATAAAAACGCAAGGGACTCCCGTTTATAAGAAAGGAAAGAGAACTGACCCACATAATTACAGGCCAATATCGTTGACATCAGTTTCCTGTAGAATTTTGGATCATATTCTCAGTTCGAATATAGTGAATTTCCTTGAAACGGGAAAGCTTCTGTCTATGAATCAGCATGGGTTTAGGAAACATCGTTCATGTGACACTCAGCTTGCCCTTTTCTCACATGACATCTTGCGTGCCATGGGTGAAGCGCACCCGGCAGAGTGTGTTTTTCTCGACTTCAAAAAGGCGTTGACGCGGTGCCACACTGCAGACTGCTAACGAAGATACGAGCTTATGGAATAGGTTCACAGATTTGTGACTGGCTGGAAGACATCCTAAATAATAGAACGCAGCACGTTGTTCTCGACGGCGAGTATTCATCAGAGACGAGTGTATCGTCAGGCGTTCCCCAGGGGAGTGTGATAGGACCGCTATTATTTTCTATCTATATAAATGATCTGATGGACAGACAAACTTGTAATTTGCGGTTGTTTGCTGGTGATGCTGTGGTGTATGGGAGGGTGTCGTCTTTAACTGACTTTAATAGTATACAGGATGACTTAGACAAAATTTCTAGTTGGTGTGAAGAATAGGAGCTAGTTCTCAATGTAGAAAAATGTAAGGTGATGCGCATGAGTAGGAAAAACAATCCCATAATATTCGCATACAGCATCAGTAGTGAGCTACTTGATCCAATCGCGTCATTCAAATATCTAGGCGTAACATTGCAGAGCGATATGAAATGGAACGAACATGTAAGGACAGTTGTGAGTAAGGCGGACAGCCGAATTCGATTTATTGGGAGAATTTTGAGATGTACTTCATCTGTAAAGGCGATTGCGTATAAAACGCTTGTACGACCACGCCTTGAGTATTGCTCAAGTGTTTAGGACCCGCAGCAGATCACTTTAAAGGAAGAAATAGAAGCAGTTCAGGGGCGAGAAGCTAGGTTTGTTACTGGTAGTTTCGACCAATGCGTGAGTGGCACGGAAATGCTCCGGCAACTCAGTTGGGGGTCTCTGGAGAAAAGACGATGTTTTTTCAATGAGGAAATTTAGAGGAACGGAAATTGAAGCTGAGTGTAGTACAATCTTGCTGCCACCTTCTTACATAGATAAGAGAAATTAGGGCTCGTACGGAGGCATATAGGCATTCTTTTTTTTTTTTTCCTCGTTATATTTGGGAGTGGAATAGGAAGAGAAATGCCTAGTAGTGGTACAGTGTACCCTCCGCGACGCACCTTACGGTGGATTGCGGAGTATGTATGAAGATGTAGATGAGCTAGAAATTCTACGTGAGGAAACTACAAATAATAAACACGTAACGTTTCTCATTCGCAACATTGTTTTTGGTTGAAGAAAAGAAATGTGTAGCACATTACTTTCTGAGCAACCTCGTAATTTTGCAGGTAGATTCAGTGAAATACGTCGATAAAATCTGCAAAAATTAAGAAATAATTAAACAATATATCACACCTGATGTAGAAGTTTTATTGCAGGACAATACAAGCACATGGTAGCTTTCGATGCGTTTAAGCGCCTATCATGGCATGTCTATTGAAGTATGTGCTGTACAGTGGCATAAATTTGCATAGGCATTGTGTTATACCTACGAGGGCTGGAACTTAAATAGTGGCAACACTGCTGTGGAGACGCTATGCAGGGGAATCTGCTATTGTCCCTGATAGCTCACGTTGTTGACATACCTACCTTACCTCCAGAAAATGGAGTCGCCCATTCCATGTCACCGACGTGCGCACGATCGAGGGGAACACAGTCACTTGTAAGAGAGTGGGTTAACGTAACGGTGTCACTACGTTCTAGAAACAGGAACGATGGAGTTGGATCAAGACTGAATGTGGCAGAGGTCGTACAGTACAACAGTGTGATCAAGGTCTTCCAGAGGCGTGCGGGGAAGCGACATTCCCGTACAGAACAGTGGCACGTTCGGTAAAAGCCTTCAACGAAGGTCGGCAAACTGTGGCAGACATGCATCGGTAAGGCCGTCCTAGCGTCTTTGAAGATGAAGTGCATTGTGTTGCGGCGAGAGTGGACAGCGATAGACGCCAGACTATTCGTGATCTCGCTTCAGAACTGTTCCAGAGATTCGACAGGTAGCAGACCGCTCCATTCGCACCAACAACAGAACAGGCTCTGATGACGGTATACTACGCCTTCCACATCACTGGCAACGGCTTCTACACAACGCTGGTGACTACTTTGAAGGACAGTAACAGGTGCAAACATGTAAATCTTCCGTATCGGTTGTGAATAAATATTTGCCATTATTTAAGTTCCAATCCTCGTTGATATTGCGTGAAAAGTTTTGTATGAATAGAGTTAGTAGTTAAAAGTAACAAATTGAAACGTTGTGGCAGATTAGACAGTTTTGTCGCATGAACAGCGAAAATTTTCTAAGTTGATGATTTCCTTCCATTCATTATCTTGTGCATGCGTTTGTGTTCAAATATTTGTAGAGCTTATGGGACGTAACTACGAGGTCATCATTCCCCAAACTTACAAACTACTTATGAACTAGCTAATAACAAAGACGGCACAAATATCCATGCCCGAGGGGGGATTCGAACCCCCGACCGTAGTGGCCATGCAGAACGTGACTGGCGCGCCGTAGACCGCTCGGCCACTGCGGCCGGGATGTGTTTGTGTGTTTGGCAGGGGGGGGGGGGATGGGAGGGTACTCGGAAAAGAAAAGTTTGATGAATGTGAAGATTGCTGGAGGTAGCTAAGCGTTATCATTTCAAGTAATGAATGAGTATAGTCAAAACAACAGTTTCCAAATGTGATACTGTATGATAGCTTAGAAGACTAGCGTGATGAAATAGGCAAACAGCACACAGAACATTTAGGAATAAAATTTAAAAGGAAAATATGTTACACTTATCCGATTGTCGTAAAATGAAGCCCCGATGTTGCCACAAGATTTGTTCATTTTATATGTCGAAACTCTATCAAAATTCATCTAGTAGCTTTGGAAATAACTCTATTCAAATACTCAACCATCTGGGACGGATTTCCATATTGAACTTTAAATTCCGATATGTTTTGTTTCGTGATCAAATTTTGATAAATGAAGAGCTAATACGTCGTTCCAAGTAATGCACAAATAACTTGTGAAAACGAATTCCCAAACAGAAACGCACGTCCGTTACAGAGAAACTATTAAAAACACAATGTTTTCTCTTTCTCCGATCCCATTTTTATGTACGTTGCCCCAGACCGTCGCTTAAGTTACCTGTGAAAATCCAATGGAAATTCTTTGAGTAGTTTTAGAGAAAACTGTGTTCACAGATAAAAAATGGAAGAAGTTCATTTTTACAGTTTCACCATAGTATAGAAGGTTATTGACGAGTTTCAAAATAATTCCTCACAGTTATTAGGTAACAATTATTCCCAGGTGGGATGAAGTTGACCGAGTTTCTGACTATTTTATAATTAAATCTCTCTTAAAATATAATTAAGATTTAAAAAATCGTATTACTGGAGTATCAGTGACCTGAAAGAAACACTAGTTTAGTAGAAGAACGAAAAAAGAGCAGGAAAGGTTAAGGCTCCGAACAATAAAGTTTCAAGTTGATACTTAGTTACTTTAACTGAAGAAAGAAGTAGTGATTCACCACTTAATCCTTTGATCGCTGAAGCGTTTAAGTTCGGCCTCGCGGCTGCAAAGTTACACTTTCCATCGTACACAGGTTGTGAAGCGCAAGACCGTTCTCCTCCTCCTTGGTTACTGCCTCAGCTGAGAGAGTTCATTTTCAGCATATACCTGCATTTCCCACGAGTGTTTATTATACAGACGTGTAATTATTAACAATTGATTACTGTATGATCCTCCTGCCACATTTTTTGAAATGAAAAATACAGGGGTAATCGAAAACATGTATTTCAAGGAAGAAAACTGTGTATGTTTATTGTTATTAGTATTACGGTTAATAAAAATGACACAGTAACAATAAGTGTTACAATAAGTGTTCAGACTGTAATCCATCGGCTTTGAAACATCTTTGGACATAATGGCGTAAATGTTTGGTGATATTTCTTAGAGTAGTTGCAGATATTGTGTGACTAGCCCTTTCAATTTCATAGCGCAGTTGCTGTAGAGCGCGCGTTTTCGTGCTGTAGACCATGTTCTCGGGGCAACCCGATGAGAAAAGGTCCAGTGAGCATAAATCAAGTGAACATGCAGCGTACTTAATCTTACCCCTTCGTCCAATTCAGTGCTCTGTGCAACGTCATCTAGATGAGCTCACTTATGTTTATGGTAGTGTAGTGTAGTGCCATCTGTTGGGATTAAAAAAAGGTTCGTCATGAAAAAAGATAATGGACTAGAAAATTAATATTTCAAATATCTCCAAGTAAATCCTTCCAATAATTGTACCATCTAAAAATAAATGTCCAGTCAGTCCCCTTGATGATAGGCTACAGCAAACGTGAAGTCCCAGAGCTTTGGTCCCTTGCTCAACACGAATGCGCAGATTTTCCTATGAACAAAATTAAGCCGTTGTGCGTCGACGTGTGAAACAGAAATCTCGTGATAAATTACACTTGCGTAAAACATCTAAACAACTGCAAGAGCTGTCGTGCCTGTTAGTTAAGATAAATTATTTGTGTATTTTTCATCGTTCACGGACGTGTATAACTGATATCGTGTCATATACTATGCTTGTATCAAAGGACGTCTTTGGCTTGCATAAAGAGCAAAGAATCTAAACAACTGCAAGAAATGTCCTTCATGTTAGTTAAACAGATTGTCAATAGATGGCACCTTCTACATTGCTTTTATATCGGTCGCGCAAACTAAAAAAACAAGTTGATACTCGGCGCGGTGGCTGATGGGAGCAACCGTGAATAAGTATCCCATTTACGTTCGTTCGCCGGGTATCAACATAGATTGTACGAACTGTAATTTTTTTTTTCAAAATAAAGTTTCTTTTTGTGAAAATAATAACTTTAAACTGTATGTGTATTTTTCGTCATTAGTGGAGAACGAAACCTTGAAAATGACACTTCAATCATTAATTTTGGATAATCAATACGAGAGTATGGCGTACACTCCAAAATCACCGTGAAAAGTAATATATAGTAGAGGACCCGTGCGAATATTTCGCATATTAGTGGAATAACAAAAAAGTTGGGGAAAATGGAAGTAAAGTTGAATGTTCACGCACAGTTTCTTCAGAATCAATCAATGCAAGTATTTACAAGCACAAATGAAAGAGCTAGATCCGCTGAGTGTTTTAGGTAAAATAGAACTGCGTGTCTTAACTAGAACCGAAGATATCGTAAAACAAACTTATTAAAATACTCAATGCAAGGACAGGATACCGCGTTTGAATAAATATGAAGGATGGAGAGACTTAAGTTATTTCTGATACTTGATGACAAATCTGCGAATGAATACCTTTCGTTTAAAACAAAAAGGAAGGAAATCGGCCGAATAGTTTGGTCTGGCCGACTGAATTTAGTTTTCGTAGATTCTTTATATACAAGGCTAGCTGAAAACCTAGCTTTGCCCGGATATTTATTTATTTCAAGCCTTCAGTTAGTACGTCTCCTATCCCTTCCCTCTCTGTCCGTCTCCTTTTTTCTAAAAACATTTTATATTTGTAAGAGACTATATAAGAAATAGGACTGTCTTGGATAATGCGCAAAATTTCAAATACAGTATCCAAACAAACAAAGATAGTTATCAAAGTACAAATGATATGTAACATTCATTTAATTCACAACTTGTCTATAAACAACACAGAGCGTGGTGACGCAGTGCAAACACGCTGGACACGCATTCGGGAGGACGGCGGTTCAGGTCAGCCTCCGGACATCCTGATTTTATGTTTTTCTTGTTTTCCATTAATTTCTCTAGGCAAATGCCAAGTTGGATTCATCCAAAGGGCACAGCCGATTTCCTTACCCATCCTCACCCAAAAAATCTGAGCGTAAGCTCCGCCTGTCATGACCACGCTGTCGACGGGGCGTTAAACATTAATCTTCCTCCTTCCTCCCTGACGATACACAGCATTTCTTGTGACTTGTCCAGGACCTAATATGAATTTTTTTCTGTGGTGAGCCTATCCCTGAGCAAGCGACATAAAGCTACCTGTATGAGAAGCATGGAGATTTCAAATATACTCCACAGTATTGAGTAGATTTTCTGTGTTTTATTAATCGTACTAGAAAATGCAAATCTCACTGCAAATTGCAGTCTCTTAAAGTTAAAAGCCAGAGGTCTCGGAAATAATGGGTATTCGTCGGATGTACACTATTTCATTCTCTTCCTTTTCTTATAGCCTTATAGAACTCTATTGCTTCTTCCTACAGCGGTATGCGCTTCACAGTTCACAGTTGCTTCAAAGTTGTCAACAGCACTGTCATCTTTAAGGAATTTCCTTAACCTGACAGGAATATCTTAGCACTAAATAAGAAATGTAATAAAACATGGTGCCTGATGAGAAAAGTTTTAACCCATCGCTGTATATATGATCTTATATTTATTGAGTTATTTGTTGTACAGTTGTATAATTTTTCAGGTATATATTCATTTTATAAGTGCTGTATGTCTTTAAAATCTTTTGCGAATACAATTAGTAGTAAATCAGTAATAGATTAAAACTTGATGCGTGATGGGCCGGTTTTCCATTCACGTTACTGTTTATGTGCTCGTATCTCATGAACTACGTGTCGTACTGTGATACAATTTTGAAGGAACATTCAAATGCATGTGTCTATACTGCCTGTAAAATTTCCTACCGGTACAATACGTACTGTAGAAATTATAAATTGTAACGTCATACCGAATGCTGTAGTTTTACTCATTAAACAGCGGAAAAGTAGTAAGCTAGAAACTTTTTTTTCTTTTCATCATTTTGCTATGGTTGTCAGCGAGAGAAAGTTTATTAAAGGTTTGAAATAATGTTTAAAGTTTGTTGCAAGTCGCTAAGTGCTCTCCTTTTTCAAATTGTGTGACTATATTAGTCCACTATTACGTGCTGCAAAACGGGCAAGTTTCCATTGTTTATGACGTCATATGTCTCCACTATCGGCCCTATAGTAAAATCCTTTCTTAACTGACGTCTTCTAAGTATAAACTACATTCCTGCCAAATTAAAGATTCATAGGTCAAGTAGTTTTCGCGATTTCGTGTTTAGTCAGTGAATGAGTGTCCTTTCGCTGTTATATAGATAGAGGTCTACATCTACATCTACATGGGATACTCTGCAAATCACATTTAAGTGCCTGGTAGAGGGTTCTACGAACCACCATTATACTATTTATGCCCCATTCCATTCTCGAATAGCGCGCGGGAAGAAAGAATATCTGAATCTCTCCGTCCGAGATCTGATTTCTCATATTTTATTCTGATGGTCATTTCTACCTATGTAAGTGGCAGTCAACAGAATATTTTCGCATTCGGAGGAGAAAGTTGGCGAGTGTAGTGTAGTAAGTAGCCCACGCCCCAGCGATAAGCGCCGTTGTTGTAATGATTCCCATCCCAGATCCTGTATCATTTCCGTAACTCTGTATCCCCGTATCGTGACAATACGAAAATAGCTGCCCTTCTCTGTACTATTTCGATGTCCTGCGTTAAACCCACCTCATAAGGATCCCACACTGGACAGCAATACTCCAAAAATGGACGGACAAGTGTATTGTATGCAGTTTCTTTAGTAGTTGTGCCGGCCGCGGTGGCTGAGGAGACTGAGGCGCTCCAGTCACGGTCTGCACGGTCACTAGTGTCGGGGCTTCGAATCCCCCCTCGGGCATGGATATTTGTGCCGTCCTTAGGATTAGCTAGTTCATAAGTAGTTTGTACGTTTAGGGACTGATGACCCCGTAGTTAAGACCCATAAGCTATACAGACATTTGAACATTTTAGGTCTGTTGCATCTTTTAAGGGTTCTGCCAATAAAACGCAGTCTCTGGTTCGTCTTTCCCACGACATTATCTAAGTGTTCTTTACAGTTTAAGTCTGATGTAATAGTAATTCCTAGGTATTTTGTGGAGTTTACGGCCTTCACTCACTTTTGATTGATTTATCTTGGAAACAAATTTTAACGGATTTCTTTTAGTACTAATTTGGACGACTTCACACTTCTCATTATTTAGAGTCAATTGCCAATTTTTACACCATAGTGATATCTTATTCAGTCGCTCTGCAGTTGGTTTTGATCTTCATATGATTTAACTAGATGGTAAATGACGGCGTCATCTGCAAACAACCTAAGGGAGCTATTTAGATTTTCCCCTAAATCGTTATGTAAATAAGAAACAGCAGAGGACCAATAACACTACCCTGTGGAACGCCCGATATCACATCTGTTTTAGACAATGCCTTACCATCGATTACTACGAACTGTGTCCTCCCTGACAAGAAATCCCCTATCCAATCGCAAATTTGGGGCGATATACCATAACCACGCAATTTGATTAAAAGCCGTTTATGAGGTAGGGTGTCAAAAGCCTTCTGGACATCAAGAAATACGGAATCGATTTGCGAACCTTTGCCGATAGCGCCCATCACTTCGTGTGAATAAAGAGCTAGTTGTGTTTCGCATGAACGATATTTTCAATATCCGTGTTGACCTTGGGTCAATAGATCATTCTGTTCGTGATATTCACCATATTTCAATACAGGATATGTTCCAAAACCCTGCTGCAAATTGACGTCAATGAAATAGGCCTGCAGTTTAGTGGGTTACTCCTACTGCCTTTTTTGAATATAGGTGTGACCTGTGCTTAGTCTTATAATTATTAGCATTCGACTCAACGTGAAGTAATACGTCTTACCTTGGTATTTAAAGGGTTAACAGCAGATACGAGGTTTCTAAAAGTTTACTACTGTATAGAGAACAGAAGGGCCCTGCCTGTTCGAATACAACTTGTACCGTTGACCTCGAAGCTGCACAGTTCGTCGCCTAGTGCTGAGCGTCGGACGTGCACAGTTAATGTGGCAGCGGGTTGCTACAGTCCTGGCCTGTGATCAGGGCCAGGGCGTCAGTAATGGCTGGCTATTCGACGGCAGTTCGGCGGTGACGCACTTGGGCGCGGTATGTGGGTTAACTCGCACCCGAGAATCCGAAGCCCGAAGCGCCTGGCGCCTGGCGGTGCCGCAACCGCGCGCTACACGTGTGGAGTGGTAGCCGCTGGCTCTAACTGCCTCTATAGCGCCCGGTCAAATGGACCCACTGCAGCCAGCACCACCCCACAACCGAACCAGCGGTTTGGTCAGTCATTCAGCGTTATTACACACTCTACAACACGCCCAGGGATCTCCTAGACGCGAAACGTAAAAGCCCCTGACATTTACTTCGGATTAAAGAAGATCAGGACAAACTCCATGTTGTTCAACCTGTACATTGAGCAAGCGGTGAAAGAAATAAAAATGTTTGCGGTTTGCCGATGACATAGTAATTTTGTCAGAGACTGCAAAGGATTTGGAAGAGAAATTGAGTGGAATGGACAGTGTCTTGAAAGGAAGATATATGACGAACATTAACAAGAATAAAACGAAGGTAATGGAATGTAATGTCAGAAAATCAGGCGAAGCTAAAGGAATTAGATTACGTAATCTATATCTTTAAATGTGAATCTCTGTTCGGTGTACGTTTATCACGTCTGAATCACAAGACATAAAGAGCTAACATTTTGTACAGTTACTAATGTCTACCCGGAGAAGTTTATAGGCACGGTTTTATGGCGATCGGATAGCTATTTATCTACATATATATTAATGTGACTTTCTGTTCGGTGTACGCTTATCACGTCCGAACGACAAGAGGCAAACACTTAAATATTTGTACGGCTACTAATTTATACCTGAGGAAGGCTTTAGGCACGGTTTTATAGCGATCTGATAGATATTTAGTAATTTGAAGAATATAACGCGAAATGCAGCACAATAATTACTTTTTGAAAATTATATTTACTCTTTGAAAATGGTTTTATTGTTTGCATTGTTAGTTGAGGGTTGATAATGATAGAAGGGTGTAGTATATTTTGATGGAAAGTTATCGGTGTATATAAAATTCTACGTGTGTTAATATTTCGTTCTGCAGCGAAAACTACAGAACGCAAACGAATGGTCTGCGTGTAATTGTTGTCCGAAGTCTCCCGTTGTACATCATAGCAGGTCCATGCCAATAGCTATAAGGGGGTGGAAATTATGGTGGTTGAAATTCGTCAAATTATTAAAAAAATTCGGACTGAATGCCAGTGATGACGTTTGCGGGTCTATAGCAAGGAGTTTGCATACAGCGAAACGTGATGCCACAGACCATATCTTTGGTCTATGCCTGCTACAATGACTTCAGCTCTTTCTCTGTAAGGATAAGCATACGAATAAGGAAATATAAGAATAGATAAAAAAACGTTTAAAAAGAAATTTCTGACGTACAGCACTTATACAAATGAATTCATGCCTGCAAAATTATGCAATTTTACAACATATAACTCAATAAATACGCATTTTGTATGTCATTTGTGTTTTGATTAATATCTTTCTCTGTTTGGATAATTATAATTTTGTACATTATGCGAGACAGTCTTATTTCTTACTTATTCTCCGATAAATAGAGCATGTTTTTAATAAAAAGGAGATGGAGAGAGAGAGGGAGAGAGAGAGAGAGAATAGAAGTACTAACACAAAGCAGGAATAAATAAATAAATACCCGCACAAAGCCGGGTTTTCAGCTAGTGATACAATAAAAGTAGTAGATGAATTTTGTTATTTGGGTAGCAAGATACTTCTGATGGCCGAAGTAAAGAAGATATAAAATTCAGAATGGCTATTGGGAGAAAAGCGTTTCTAAAGAAGCGAACATGTTAATATCCAATATTAATTTAAATGTTAGGAAGTCCTTTCTGAAAGCATTTGTCTGGAGTGTAGCATTGTATGGGAGTCCAACGTGGACGATTAGGGGTTCGGATAAAAAGATGACAGAAGCTTTGGAAATGTGGTGCTACAGACGAATGATGAAGATGAGATGGGTAGATCACGTGACTAATGAGGAGGTGCTTAACTGAATTGGAGAGAAAAGGCGTTTCTGGCATATCTGACTAAGAGAAGGGATAGATTGGTAGGACACATTCTGAGACATCAAGGAACTGTCAACTTATCATTAGAAGGAAGTGTGTGGGGTAAAAAGCGTTGAGGGAGACCCGAGGGACGAATACAGTAAGCAAATTCAAAAGGATGTAGGTTGCCGAACATATTCTCAGATGAAGAAACTTGCATAAGACAGGGTAGCGTGGAGAGCTGCATCAAACCAGTCTGCGGACTGAAGACCACAACAACAACAACTCTATAACGAAACAGTTGACCGCCTCGCCAAGACAAGTATTATGGAAGGTCAATTCCGCCCCACGCCGATTCCGGATACAGACTTCAGATCAACGATTCAGAAAGCTGCCTATTGCGTTTGTGACCGCGAATGGCACATCTGTCAAGAGCTGAAAGGAAGGACACCTGGCGGCTGTACAATCAAATGTCTTCTCTCGACCACGGATTTCTTCGATGAAGCTCAGTAGACGTCATGTAACGTCTGTCATTCGGACGAGACTGGAACATCGCCGTTACCCTGCCCACCTACGCCGTTTGAAAATCATCACTTCTAGATATTGCGGCAAAGATATAACTGCTGTGGCGGATCTCAAACACATTATACTGGCATGCACCAAGAACACGGCCGCACGAAGTGTATTGTACAGAAAGCTGGTTGCGAGGGGTTACCCTCTCCCCACAAGTGTCACTGTCTTACTTCATCGCCATTAGTCTGCAGTGAATAATTTTGGCTACCAAGTGGAATATACGGACACTCGTCCCACTTTTCATTTTTATATATGTACATTGATTTTTCTTGCGAGATTCTGGTTTGAGTATAACGCTGAAAAATAAGAAACAATCGAGTGTGTGCTCATTGTTTCCAAAATAGTGTGACCACTGATAAGTAATGGACCCGTGACGATCCTTTGTTTTTGCTTTTCTTTGCCAGCAAAGGTCGACTCAGTGTTTGTGACCTTTTCCAAGTCCGGTACCCATCCTCCATAGAACCCAGTTATGATAAACAATACAAGTAGAACTCAGCCCAGTGGGAGTAGTTTTTCAATCCACAGATATGAAAATAGAAGGCGGTTACCACCCAGTCATTTAGTGCGTTGTCTTCGTGTGTGTTATGCTTTCCGTCTTGCAATTTTATATTTTATTCACGTAGTAATGATTCGGGGCTAGACTCGGTGTGGTGTACAGTTAATTAGAACCAATTTAAATGCAGATAGCCTCAGCACTGAGCAAGGGTAGCTACCTTCAACTGATACTACGCTAATTAAATGAAAATAAAGATAAAACTTAGCGTAGCTAGCTGTTTTCTGTTTCATATGTAATACAGCTTGAAAAAATCTGACATAGAATTGAAGGAATACAATTGTTTTCAGTAGGTAACCGTGCACTAGGTTCTATCTTTACCAGTTCTGTGGTATTTCTCCAACTACTAGTATTCTCATCTGCAGTTATTGTAGATCTCGCCACTAAAAATGGATTTCGAAGTTCTTACTAGCGTTACTACATGGCACCAATAAATTACCTTAAATGAGCAATTAACAATACAACACGTTTTGGTTATTTGTTTACGAGCAATCACGAATATCAGTTATGGCATTTATCTGATATACTTGCTGATTGATTTACCTGGCCACAAGCTCAGTGCGAATCAGATTTTCCAATTTCCATATGCAAATGCGGCTAACGTTGTTGTTTCATTTCAGGATGACTAGTACATTATTTTTTCGACGAAAATGAGTTTTACTTCGACGGGCAGCATACCTACTATTTGGAAATGTAAATACATTCACTTAACTTATATGGAAGTTAACTTTGTAGACATTTGTGGAAGTGTGATGCCAAACAGGCATATGACTGTATAAAATGGAAGTATCTTTGCCTTGAAGATCCCTTCATTTTCATCTCCAGTAGACGAATCGTCAAATGGGATCAGGTTGACAGACTCAGAATTTTGAACCTAAATATTTCTGAAATTAATAAATCTAATATACTGTATTTCTTTCAAAGCATTGATACTGAGATGAAGTAATACGGTTTTTGGTCTTCATTGCTTTTTCTCTAAAAGATTTTAAATTATAAAAAATTAAATATTTTTCAACAATATCTCACCTGTAATTGTTTGTTACGTAATGTTGAACATTATGTGACTAATTGTTCTGAAATATAATCACAAATCTTCTATATTATAACAAATCTCTAAAACCACCGTTTCTGCCATAATTCCGTTTAAACACTCCTCTTTAAATCTACTCAGCGAATTTGCATGTGGTTTTCATAGGCAAACCTTAATGTCTGAATGTTTGTCTGTTTGAACATGCCAGTCTCCAAAATCACTAAATGATGATTCGAGTATTTCACAGATAATGTGAACATGGCTTGGGGCAACATATAGGCATTTTCAAATAAATAGTGATAGTAATAATAATAGAATAAAAATAAAAAAGATCATGAAAACAAAAATATCGTAATTTTTTTTTTTAATTTTTTTTTTTTTAATCTGAAACCGTCGTGACTGTCTGTTTGGTTGAACATATTAATCAGCAAAATTGTTAAATTAATCTTAAGGCGTTTTCGCAGATAAATTGAGGAAATCTTGTGGCGACACAGAAGTTTCATTTCATCGCAATATCACCAGGAACAAAATATACTCTAATTAAAATCTTACTTTTTTAGCCGAGAACAATCAGCTTGGAAGCTTGTGTCATTGCCATTATTGCCACAATTTTATCTTTTCGAATACTAACTACAATTGTATTTACTTGGCCAGGATATACGAATTTACTGATTTTTCTTGTCAGTTAAATATTTAGTGTAATTTCTTTGCACCATCTGAGGGAGTGAAACCTGAAATATAGATTTTATACAAAGATCCTTCTCTAAATTCCGTTGCAAAGCACGGGAGTAAACATAGTTGAGAAATAACTCTGGCATAGCAGTTAAATTTTAATACTAATACCTGAGTAAAATGTAAAGAAAACTTAGGGTGAATTAATAAAAATTTGCGTTATGAAATTCCGAAGATATACAGAGAAAACATATTCACTGAACACTGGTCCGCGACAACTTCAAAATGAAAACTCCAATTTCTTCCAAGTATTTGGAGTAAAATCTGGAACTTCTTTTCTTCAAAGCAATTATAACCAGACCTCCTTGATGTTTCGAAAGAGCTTTCCTCATACAGAGTTTCACTTCTTGCCGAACCAGTAGTCAGAAAACTACGTCATACGGCTAGTTTGAAACAAAGTTTTATTCCTATTGGCGATTCCTAGCTTGCTCTGACTTTTGTACCAGATTATTTTTTCACCTTGTTCACTAGATACAATATCCTGTAATACGAAGGTAAAAGAGCAGGTGTCGCATTTTAATTTCCATAAGCTACTCCTGCCACGAGTGTTCACAAAAATCTGTCTGTCAATTAACTCTTTCCAAATTTTGTTATATATATGGAAAAACTTAAACTACTTTTTACTTTTACAATTCTATAGCGATTTATGGCTGAGTGATTCTGTGAATGTATATTTATCTTTCTCTGGTGAACTGATGAAGGCTGCATCAGAAACTTGTGTGAATCTGACTGTCCACTCTACGTACAGCGAGGTGGCGCTCTGGCGACTGACTGGACTCGCATTCCGGAGGATGGTGTTCAGATCCACCCTCGGTCGTCCAGATTTAGGTTTTCGGTGTTTTTCCTAAATTAGTCCGGGCAAATGCCGGGATGGTTCCGTTGGAAAGAAAACGGCCGATTTCCTACCCCATCCTTAGCCTTAAAATCCGAGAAAGAGCTCCGTCTCTAATGTTTCAGCTGTCAACGGGCCGTTAAACCCTAATTTTCTTTCCTTCCATCTGTCTGTTTTACGTGTCTGTCTGTTGCTGAGAGATCGTTTTTATGGTGAATTGCTTACCATCCCCTGTTCACGGCCACTACGGTCGGGGGTTCGAATCCCCCCTCGGGCTTGGATATTTGTGCCGTCCTTAGTTGTAGGTAGTTCATAAGTAGTTTGTAAGTTTAGGGACTGATGACCCCGTAGTTAAGTCCCTTAAGCTTAACAAACATTTGAACATCCCGTGTTATTTTCATTCCAACTTTCATAAGTTTGTATTTCTAAAGGACCAAACTGCTTACGTCTTCGTTTCCTTGACTTACAAACTACTTGAAATTACTTACGCTAAGGACAACACACACACACCCATAACGGAGGGAGAACTCGAACCTCCTACGGCAGCTCTCGCGCAATCAGTGGGGTTACACGCGGCCATTCCCGCATGGCTCTGGAATTTCCACTGTTTTCTATATATTCAGAGGGATGACATATTTATTAATCGGATTTTATTCACTGACGAGGCTATATCCACGAGCCATGTAAATGTTAATTTGCATAACATGTATTATTGGGCAATTGAAAATCCATGTTGGCTGCGGAAAGTTGCACCAAAGACCGTGGTCGGTGAATGTATGGTGCGGTATTCTGGAGGAAAGTATTGTAGGCCCCCATTTCACCGAAGAAAATCTTAATGGTATGACGTACACCACAGTCCTGCAAGACGCAATAGGTCTGTTAGTCGAAGAAGTACCTTTAGGAACAAGGAACAGAACGTAAGGGTGTCTGGCACATTTTTCGCTGATGGCTAGAAATGAATTACAGAGACGATTCCCAAATCGTTGGATTGGACGCGGAGATGTATCGTAATCAGTTCGATCGCCTGACTTGACGCCTCTGCATCTTTTCTTGTGGGGATTGGTAAAAGACATTGTTTATAAACAGAGTTCCAATTACACCTAAAGATATGCGAGAGACAATTGTCAGGCCATGTGCTTCGATAAGAGCCGAAGTGATACGAAATACATCTCAATTCTTAATGAGAAGATTGCAGCACTGCATTGAGACCAATGATCACCACTACTAACACCTTCTGCGAACGGATGTTCATGCTACCTTTTTGACGTTCTTTTACCTTAGAAGACCTTACTGTTACACATCACTAGATTCGTCTCGATAGACGCTGTCATAAAATAAATACCCAAGTATAGCATCCCATTTAAAGAATCAAAATTGACCTTCAATTCTGTGAAGCACTCCGCCTAGCTACCGTTGTCCCATGCAACTTTTGCCCGATAAACTTTTCACCTCCTGTCATACTTTTTTCCTTTTCATTTTTTTTTCTATTTTTTTCCTTCTTTCTTTCTTTATTCAGTTTTTAAGGTTCTGGAAACTGAATTCAACACAAATATACAAGTGGAGAAACTTCCTCTCCCACAAAAGGAGGAAAGCCAAATCCTTTGAGTAGTAATTCCATTTCACTATAAAGTGAAACAAATATACGAGGGACGTCCATAAAGTAAGTTCCGTTTGTATATCTATCCGCGGCAGTGGTACGATCGCAGTTCCGAGCATGCACGGCAGTTACTCTGACTCAAGGAGAAGACGTGTACGCCATTTTCAGATCGCTACTGCCGACGTGTGCTTTGTGGTGCTTGTTTATAATGTCAGCCGTAATTGAAAGTACCGCCGCTTATGAAATCTGATCAGTGATTCGTTTTCTAAATGCAAAGAGAGTTAAACCAAAGGAAACACATCTGCAAATCTACGAGGTTTACGGACAAAATGCTTTGAGTGATTCAGTGGTTAGAAGGTGGGTAACGATAATGTCCGACCTCACCCGACGAATGTGATCAAACAACTATTACGGGAATTTCACTTGGAGGTGTATGATCATCCTTCGTACAGCCCGGACCTCGCTCCTAGCAACTTTCATCTCTTCTTACACCTAAAAATCTGTCCTTGGTGGTCAACAATTCAGCGATGATGACGAGCTGAAAGATCTTGTTACCACATGGTTGAATGCACAGGCGGCAAGCTCCTATGAAGAAGGTATACAAAAACTTGTGCCACGTTAAGAAAAGCGCCTACAAAATTTCGAAAGCTCTGAAGAAATGTAGTTTAACAGTTGTAGATTTTTGTACAATAAATATTTTTTCTGTGTCTGTACACGTTTCTTTTATGTAACCAAATGGAACTTACTTTGTGGACATACCTCGTATATTCCATTAGTGTAATCATGAATGAAAAATAAAAAAAAAAAAAAAACGATGGAAAGGAAAGAAGGTTTACTAAAGAAAGGGCAGTTCTGAACCACAAGGGGTATACCTGATTTGTAATAGTCTGCAACTAACAAGAAGGCAAACACAAAAGCCTTACTATGATGGGTCTTTAAGTAAATGGAACTCCAATTCCCGCAACATGGAATGAAGAAAACAAAAGCAAGAAAGTGTTTATGGTAACTTGTATATTTCACAGTATTACAATCAATGACATAGTCGCGATTCAGCGTCTTAAGATCCGTTGTGTACATGGATAAGCGCCACCACAAGGAAGTTGGGGTAGAGTTTGTCATAAGTCTGGACTGTTTTTTCGTCTGTTGGTGGCCATTTCACAAATAGGCCATCTACGCCGCACTGTACCCGATTGAGCCCCAGTAATAAAAGATTAGAAATATTCCGGGGTGCGTGTGTAAGCCTTTGTGTCCGGCATGCTGATCTACTTCACAGTCACACTTGGGGTGGTTTCCTTAATGAAGGCTATCATGTCTCGGCATAGCAACCGTACAACTGAGCCAATGTTCACGGATGTCCGGAACGGGGCACAGTGTACAGTTTGGGAAGTCGATAAAGTGTATGTCGCTGAGTCGCTGATTAGTATCGACAACATTACTAACCAGGCGACTTTCGGCGTTATTCTTGGTGGCAATGGTTAGTGACTCACCCGGTATCCTAGATCTACATCTACATGGGATATTCTGCAGATTATATTTAAGTGCCTGGCAGAGGGTTCATTGAACCACCTTTATACTATTAATCTACCATTCCATTCTCCAAAATCGCGTGGTACGAAAGAACATCTGAATCTCTCCGTTCGAGATCTGATAACTTGTAGTTTCTTCTGATTATCGTTTCTACCTATGGAGGTGGCAGTCAGCATTCGGAAATGATTCCCATCCCAGACCCTGTATCATTTCCGTGACGCTGTCTCCCCTGTATCGTGACAATACAAAACGGGCGGCCCTTCTTTGGACTCTTTCGAAGGCTTCCGTCAAACCCGCTTCATAAGGATCCCACACTGGGCAGCAATACTCCAAATGAGAGACGGACAAGCGTGGTCTACGTAGATTCTTTAGTAGTCCTGTTGTATCTTCTAATTGTGTTGCCAATAAAACGCAATCTCTGGTTTGCCATTCCTACGACATTATCTGCATGTTATTTCCAGTTTAAGTCTGATCTAATAGTAATTCCTAGGCATTTGTTGTGTTTACGGCTTTCACTTTTGATTGATTTATCTTGTAAACAAAGTTTAACGGATTCCTTTTCGTACTCATGTGAACAACTTCACACTTCTCATTACTTAAAAGTCAATTGCCAATTTTTACATCATACTGATATTTAGATAGTTCTGCAGTTGATTTTGATTTTCAGATGACTTTACTAGACAATGAATGACGGCTTCGTCTGCAAACAACCTAAGACAGTTGCTCAGATTTTCTCCGAGGTCGTTTATGTAAATAAGGAATAAAAGAGATGCAATAACACTACCCTGTGGAACGCCGAATATCACCTCGAGTTTTAGCCGATGTCTTACCATCAATTACTACAAATTGCATCCTCTCTGACAGGAAATCTCCTATCCAGACACAAATCTGGAGCGATATTCCACAACCACGCAATTTGATTAAAAGCTGTTTATCAGATATGGTGTCAAAAGCCTTCTGGAAATCTAGAAATACGAAATCAATTTGAGATCCCTTGTCGATAGCACTCATCACTTCGTGTGAGTAAAGAACTAGTTGTTTCACATCGACGATATTTTCTAAATCCGCGTTGACCTTGGGTCAGTAAGTCAGAGATGCAATAACACTACCCTGTGGAACGCCGAATATCACCTCGAGTTTTAGCCGATGTCTTACCATCAATTACTACAAATTGCATCCTCTCTGACAGGAAATCTCCTATCCAGACACAAATCTGGAGCGATATTCCACAACCACGCAATTTGATTAAAAGCTGTTTATCAGATATGGTGTCAAAAGCCTTCTGGAAATCTAGAAATACGAAATCAATTTGAGATCCCTTGTCGATAGCACTCATCACTTCGTGTGAGTAAAGAGCTAGTTGTGTTTCACATCGACGATATTTTCTAAATCCGCGTTGACCTTGGGTCAGTAAGTCATTCTGTTCGAGAGAAATTCATGACATTTGAATACAGGGTCTGTTCCAAAACCCTGCTGCAAATTGACGTCAATGAAATAAGCCTGTAGTTTAGTGGATTAATCCTAGTAGTTTTGTTGAATATTGGTGTGACCTGTGCAACTTTCCAGTCGTTTGATACATGTCCCTCGTTGAGCGAGCAGTTGTATATGGCTATCTCTTCAGCATAATCAGATACAAATCTAATGGATATACAGTCCGGACCAGAAGACTTGTTCTTGTTAGGTGATTTCAGTTGCTTTACTACTACGATAATATCTACTTCTACGTTACTCATTCTGGTCTCCGTTTGTAATTCGAAGTCTGAAATATTGGTTTCGTCTTCTTTAGCGAATGAGTTTCGAAAAGCTGTGTTTAGTACTCCTCTTTAGTAGCGCTATCAACGGTTGGATCGCTATTTCTAACATGTAGTGAGGGTCATGCAATGAAGGCTTTCACGAGCGGATGTCATAGTTGCTGGTAGAACTTCCGGATTATAAGGCTATGGTCCATACAACTTTTCAGTTTTTCTTAACGTTTCGTCCAGAGCTGCGCCGCACATATTCGGAGGTCTTACTTCAGTTGAGTCTTGTCGACTGATGAGTCGGGTGTCTCAGAGCGCCATATATACTGTGGAAAGTGGGCGTGGCCAAGCTGTCACGTTATCAGCAGAGATAGTCCTTGTCAGAGATAAAACATCACTATCGATTGCAATCGGTCAGAGATCAAACCTGTCGATCTTTTAAAGCAACTGCCATATGTCGCTAAAATTCATAGCTTCTTCTTCCTGTTAAAGTTTTCCATACAAAGCGATGGAATAACACAGTTTCCCTGCCACTTATCGGAAAAGTAACTGTTCAAATAGGAAAAATATTGTGCAAACACAACATCAGACCATTTTTCAGACCAACTGAGAAAATATGTCAAGTACTCCGTTCTATGAAAGATAAACGACCTCCTCTATCTGCTTGTGGCGTTTATAAAATTCTACGTACTGTACATGTGATAAAGTTCATACTGGAACCACAAAAAGACGTATAGAAACTAGGCTGAAGGAACATAAAAGTCTTTGCCGACTAGGAAAAACAGAGAAATCGGCTGTGGCAGAGCATGCTCTTCAATCTGGAAGTCATATAGTGAGGTTTTCCGAAACATCAGTTTTATCTACAATGACGAATGAATATCCACGACAATACAGGGAAGCTATTGAAACATATAAACATAAGGAAAATTTTAACAGGAAAGAAGAGGCTATGAAACTTAACTACATATGGACCGTAGCTTTAAAAGATCGAAAGGTTTTATCTCAGACCGATTGGAATCGATAGTGATGTTTTATCTCTGACAAGGATTATGTCTGCTGATAACGTGACAGCTTGGCCACGCCCACTTTCCACAGTATATATGGCGTTCTCAGACACCTGACTCATCAGTTAGCAAAACTCAACTGAAGTAAGAAGACCTCCGAAGATTCCCAAGGCAGCTCTGGACGAAACGTTAGGAAAAACTGAAAAGTTTTATGGACCACAAGACTTATAACCCAGAAGTTCTACCAGCAACAGTGTGTTTTGCCTCTAGTATATTTGACAACAAGAACAATGCGGTTTCACAGCTGGTAGATCATGTGTAGACCATATTTTCACATTACGACAGATTTTGGATAAACATAGAGAAAAATCGAAAAATGTTGGACTTATTTTTATAGATCTAGAAAAAGTGTATGATACTGTTCCAAGGAAACTACTCTGGAGAGCACTACATATGGCAAACATAAATACTTCTTTAATTAAAATAATAGAACAGATGCATAAAGATAATATTTGCCAAGTGAAAATTGGTAATACAATTTCACAGAAATTTAGAACAAGCAAAGGTCTGTTGCAAGGCTGTCCCATGTCACCAACATTATTCAAAATCTATATAGATATTTGTCTGAGAACGTGGTCACAGAAATGTAATAGTATGGGACTAGAAATAAGAGATGGAGTTTATCTACATCATCTATTATTTGCTGACGATCAAGTTGTCATAGCACAAGACGGGGAAGATGCAAACTACATGTGTAATCAACTAGCAATAGCATACAAAAATTGGGGTCTGAAGATTAATTATTAAAAAACAGAATACTTGACTAATGATCCACATGAACTACGCATAGAGGGAAAGAAACTAAAAAAAAAGAAGTTAACACTTTCTGTTATTTGGGGTCCATTTTAGAAACTGAGGGAAAATCCGACTCAGAGATTAATAAAAGAATTAGCAGTGGAAGAAAGGAATGCTCAACTCAGTCCTATGGAGCAGAAACGTAATGAACAGAACAAAAAAAATCATATATAAATCTATAATTGAGAGTGCAGTTCTGTACGGAGCGGAAACCTGGACCATAAACCAGAAGCACACTAAGAAATTACAAGCTTTAGAGATGGATTTCTGGAGAAGATCGGCCAGAATTTCCAGGAAAGAAAAAAGGAGAAACAACGAATTAATAAAGAGGATGGAAATGATAGAAAGAATAGATGAGGTGATGGATAGAAATAAATTACGGTGGTACGGGCATGTAAGAAGAATGGAGGACACCAGAATACCGAAACTGGTACTGGAGTGGCAACCTGTGGGGAGAAGAAGAAGAGGACGACCTGTGACCACCTGGATCAAAAATGTACAGCTCTCAATGAATAGACTGGGCGCAGAAGAAGAGGACACACAAGATAGACATACGTGGAGAAATATAGTGAATAATTAGTGTAAAACATTATGTACTAGGTGTATTCATTTCTGGGCGTATTAGTATGTTGGTCGGAAGAAGGCCCCAGGAGTAGATGACATACCCTCAGAGCTACTAAAGTCTCTGGGAGATCCAGCCATGACAAAACTATTTGAATTGGTGTGCAGGATGTATAAGACAGGCGAAATACCCTCAGACTTTAAGAAAAATGTTATAATCCCCATTCCAAAGAAATCAGGCGCAGACAGGTGTGAAAATTACAGACCCATCAGTTTGATAAGTCATGGTTGCAAAATTTTAACACGATTTATCTACAGGATAATGGAAAAGCTGGTAGAAGCTGACCTCGGGGAAGATCAGTTTGGATTCAGGAGGAATGTAGGAACCCGGGAGGCAATACTCACTTTACGTCTTATCTTAGAAGATAGATTAAGAAAAGGCAAACCTACATTTTTAGCTTTTGTGGATTTGGAGAAAGCGTTTGACAATGTTGACTGGAATACACTCTTTCAAATTCTGAAGTCGGCAGGGGTAAAATACAGGGAGAGTTATTTACAACTTGTACAAACGCCAGACCGCAGTTATTAGACTCGAAGGGCATGAAAGGGAAGCATCAGTTGGGAAGGGAGTAAGACAGGGTTGTACCCTTTCTCCGATGTTATTCAATTTCTACATCGAGCAGGCGGCCGGCAGCGGGTGGCCGAGGGGACTGAGGCGCTCCAGTCACGGTCTGCACGGCCACTACGGTCGGGGGTTCGAATCCCCCCGCGGGCATGGATATTTGTGCCGTCCTTAGTATTAGCTAGTTCGTAAGTAGTTTGTAAGTTTAGGGACTGATGACCCCGTAGTTAAGTTCCATAAGCTATACAAACATTTGAAACATTTTTTCGAGCAGGCGGTGAAGGAAAGCAAGAAAAAATTTGGAATAGTGATTAAAGTTCAGGGGGAATAAATAAAAACATTGCGTTTTGCTGATGACATTGTAATTCTGTCAGAGACAGCAAATGACCTGGAAGACCAGTTGAATGGAATGGACAGTGTGTTGAAGAGAGCGTATAAAATGAACATTAACAAGAGCAAAACCAAAATAATGGAATGCGGTCTTAGAAAATCAGGCGATGCTGAAGGAATTAGATTAGGTAACGACAATGAAGGTGGTAGATGAGTTTTGTTCATATGTTCATATGTTTGTACAACTTATGGGACTTAACTACGGGGTCATCAGTCCCTAAGCTTACAAACTACTTATGAACTAGCTAAGACTAAGGACAGCACAAATATCCATGCCCGAGGGGGGATTCGAACCCCCGACCGTAGTGGCCGAGCTGACCGTGACTGGAGCGCCTCAGTCACCTCGGCCACCGCGGCCGGCGCATGAGTTTTGTTACTTGGGTAGTAAAATAACATGCGATGGTCGCAGTACAGAGGATATAAAATGCAGAATGGCAATGGGAAGGAAAGCATTTTTGAAAAAGAGAAATTTGCTAACATCGAATATTAATTTAAGTGTAAGGAAGTCTTTTCTGAAGGCATTTGTGTGGAGTGTTGCCTTGTACGGGAGTGAAACATGGACGATAAGCAGTGCAGACAGGAAGATAATAGAGGCTTTAGAAATGTGGTGCTACAGAAGAATGCTAAAGATTAGGTGGGTAGATCGCATAACTAATGAAGAGGTACTGAATAGAATTGGTGAGAAAAGGAATCTTTGGCATACCCTGACTAAAAGAAGGGATCGCTTGGTAGGACACATTCTTAGACAGCGAGGAATCGTAAATTTAGCATTGGAGGGAAGTGTGTGGGGTAAAAATCGCAGAGGGAGACCAAGAGACGCGTATAGTAAGCAGATGTGGGTTGCCGTTCTTATGAGGAGATGAAAAGGCTTGCTCAGGATAGAGTAGGGTGGAGAGCTGCATCAAACCAGTCTCCGGACTGAAGACCATAACAATAGTATGTTGGAGGTAAACCTCTGTAATGAGGACAATCTCAATAATAAAAAATAATATTTGACATATGACCAAAATCTCTTTGGGTTCTCAGTCTAATTTCGAGAAAAACTTTCGTCGTGTAGAGTATTGTAAGCACCGCGCATTGAAGTTTGCAGTAAAATTACTAATTGATTAAACATAGTGCTTACTTTTTGTTTTTATTAATTCCCCCCCTTAGTTTTTATTATTTCGAATCCACCTTTCCCCCCAACACTCCTCTACATCCCCCTTTTTTACTTATCCTTTCCTACCCCTTCCCTTCACTGTATCCATTGCCACAATTCAAATTCACGCATTCGAATCTCACTGGAGTCAATTTTTTTTCCTTCAGACATCTTGTAGGGAGGTCAGATGAAAAATACCCTCCAAGGATGTTTATTTTTTGTTATGGATGGTCAAATAAATATTATCTTCCAAGGAAGATATTTTTTTATCAAATTGACAAACTATAATTAGTTATTTACAAAAGAGAATACTGAAAAAAGTAAAACCAATATAATTTTATAACATCTACACCTACATAGATACTCTGCAAATCACATTTAAGTGCCTGGCAGAGGGCTCATTAACCACTTTCATAAATTTTCTCTACCGTTCCATTCTTTAATAGCGCGCTGAAAGAAAGAACACATAAATTGTTCCGTTTTCGATCTGATTTCTCTTATTTTATTGCGATGCTCATGTCTCCCTAAGTAGAACGGTGCTAGCAAAATATTTTCACATTCAGAAGTAAAAGTAAGTAAAGTAAGAAACATTTCCACTACAATAAAAAAAGAAATTAAAAAAGTAAAGGCTTTGGTGGCATCTGATCCAATGCACGCCTCTTAATCAGGAAGGCTGACACTTTTATCAATGAGCTACCTGTCCTTTCTCACTAGCATAACGGTCAAATACAGCAGGAATAGAATTCGAATGCGCGTCCATTGCATTCATAAACCGTCAGGCTATCCACTAACTCAATGAAACATACGTGAAGAGTGGTTTGTTGTTGTAAATATACCCAAGTGGAATTCTTATACCTCAAATGTTTCTATGTGCTCAAATAATGTTTTCCAAAATAAATTATACATGAGTTAAGGTGCAATGAATCTAGACATATATTGTTTGTTTTATTTCTGAAACTCAGTTTGCAGGGGGAATCACAATTCAGTTTTGGTTGGGACGTCTTTGGATAGACGGCTGGGCTGGCACGACACACACAGGAGCGCTGACAGCTACCGCACGGCTGGTATCGAACGCGGGGCTCCGGGCACGCAAGCCTCACGCCAGCTCGCGGCGGCGGCCAGCGATGAACTGCGCGGCCGCAGGCGGTAGTCTGCCCAGCCGCCGACTCAGGCCGGCTGTGCGCGGCCCACTGTATGTTTCAACCCCAGTCTGTCACAAACAGTCGCGAAACTCTCTAGGAAAAACTTGCAGCTGAAGCGATATTAGCGCTCCAAGTGGCCAGTAGGGAATAACTGTGGAAGGGCGTGATACAAACTGAGAAGTGGCCGTTTTTAATGCTGAGTAAGTTGTAATATGCGGCTGTTTACGAAAGAGTCTGCTGGGCCGGATGGAATACCAGTTCGATTTTACAAAGACTATTCTGCGGCATTGGCCCCCTACTTAGCCTGCATTTATCGCGAATCCTTAATTCAGTGCAAAGTTCCTAGTGATTGGAAAAAAGCGCAGGTGACTCCCGTATATAAGAAAGGAAAGAGAACTGTCCCACACAATTACAGGCCAATATCGGTGACATCAGTTTCATGTAGAATTTTAGAGCATATTCTCAGTTCGAATATAGTAAATTTCCTTGAAACGGAAAAGCTTCTTTCCATGAATCAGCGCGGGTTTAGGAAACATCGCTCATGTGAAACTCAGCTTGCAGTTTTCTCACATGGCATCTTGCGAGCCATGGATGAAAGGCAACAGGCGGATTGTGTTTTTCTCGACTTCAAAAAGGCATTCGACGCGGTGCCGTACTGCAGACTGCTAACGAAGATACGAGCTTATGGAATAGGTTCACAGATTTGTGACTGGCTGGAAGACTTCCTAAGTAATAGAACGCAGTACGTTGTTCTCGACGGCGAGTGTTCATCAGAGACGAGTGTATCGTCAGGTGTGCCCCAGGGGAGTGTGATAGGACCGCTATTATTTTCTATCTATATAAATGATCTGATGGACAGAGTAAGTTGTAATTTGCGGCTGTTTGTTGATGATGCTGTGGTGTATGGGAGGGTGTCGTCTGTAACTGACTGTAATAGCATACAAGGATGACTTAGACAAAATTTCTATTTGGTGCGAAGATTGGCAGCTAGCTCTCAATGTGGAAAAATGTAAGGTGATGCGCATGAGTAGAAAAAAACAATCCCATAATGTTCGAATGCAGCATTAGTAGTGAGCTTCTTGATGCTGTCGCGTCGTTCAAATATCTAGGCGTAACATTTCAGAGCGATATGAAATGGAACGAGCATGTAAGGACAGTTGTGAGTAGGGCGGATAGCCGACTTCGGTTTATTGGGAGAATATTGGGAAGATGTACTTCACCTGTAAAGGAGACCGCGTATAAGACGCTTGTACGACCACGTCTTGAGTATTGCTCAAGTGTTTGGGACCCGCAGCAGATCAGTTTAAAGGAAGACATAGAGGCGGTTCAGAGACGAGCAGCTAGATTTGTTACCGGTAGGTTCGATCAATGCGCGAGTGTCACGGAAACGCTCCGGCAACTCAATTGGGGATCTCTGGAAGAAAGACTACGTTCTTTTCGTGAATTTCTGTTGAGTAAATTTAGAGGGTCGGAATTTGAAGCTAAGTGTAGTACGATCTTGCTGCCACCTACTTACATTTCGCGTAAAGATCACAAAGACAAGTAAGAGAAATTATGGCTCGTACGTAGGCATATAGGCATTCTTTTTTTCCTCGTTCAATTTGGGAGTGGAATAGGAAAGAAAATGCCTAGTAGTGGTACAGTGTACCCTCTGCCACGCACCTTACGGTGGATTGCGGAGTATGTATGTAGATCTAGATATTTTCCAGACTTTCTGAGGATGCCCGACAAGGATGAAAAGCGTCAGAAATGAATAAAAAAAGCTGCTACGACGGCTGTCTTTTGTTACTTTATTGCTTATTTTGTATTTCAGTGTCTTTCAAGTAGTACCACCTCCGCATTTATTTATTGTTTTGTAGTAGTGCAATAATTAGTACATTCTCACTTAAAATTCTGGTGTGGACAACCTCATTTATCTTGTTACTACAGATCCTGTTATTATTGATTACATCGAATTAATGGTAGTTAGAATATGGTTATTATCATTTCCGATAATTTCTTACTTTCCTGTGTTTAGACCTGTGGATATATATTTCATTTATTTCATATTTGACGGTGTGGGTAGCTGCTTAGGGCATATAAACAGACAAGCACAACTCGATCGTACGACGTTGTGTAATATTCTTTACCAAGAATTGTGTATGGCCCAATTGCCGTTTCTTGCAGTACCGCGTATTAGCAGAGAAGCTATGATTCTAGTCAGACGTCTATCTTGTATATATACATGTGGCGTCTGTTCGGAAAGAACAGACGTCACATTCTGATCCAGCAGCTGTTATTATTTAATATTCATAGAATATATGACTTCAACTGCTATTGGGCAAAGCTGAAAATGTGTACCCAGCCGGGATTCGAACCCGGGTCTCCCGACTTCTAGGCAGTTGCGCTGACCCCTACACCACTGGGGACACAGTGATCACCGCACCTGCAAGGACTACCCATGCACGCCTCCCGTCAGATACAAATTCCCAGCTTCGCCCTGCCCATAGTACTCAAACTCGTAGTTTAACTAATTCCCGTAAGAGTAAGGGCTTCAAACTTGCCCACCCCTCCCCACTAACGATAGGATCATTGCCCGTCACCGGCATATTATATATATACATGTGGCGTCTGTTCGGAAAGAACAGACGTCACATTCTGATCCAGCAGCTGTTATTATTTAATATTCATAGAATATATGACTTCAACTGCTATTGGGCAAAGCTGAAAATGTGTACCCAGCCGGGATTCGAACCCGGGTCTCCTGCTTTCTAGGCAGTTGCGCTGACCCCTACACCACTGGGGACACAGTGATCACCGCACCTGCAAGGACTACCCATGCACGCCTCCCGTCAGATACAAATTCCCAGCTTCTCCTGCCCATAGTACTCAAACTCGTAGTTTAACTAATTCTCGTAAGAGTAAGGGCTTCAAACTTGCCCACCCCTCCCCACTGACGATAGGATCATTGCCCGTCACCGGCATATTATATATATACATGTGGCGTCTGTTCGGAAAGAACAGACGTCACATTCTGATCCAGCAGCTGTTATTATTTAATACTCATAGAATATATGACTTCAACTGCTATTGGGCAAAGCTGAAAATGCGTACCCAGCCGGGATTCGAACCCGGGTCTCCTGCTTTCTAGGCAGTTGCGCTGACCCCTACACCACTGGGGACACAGTGATCACCGCACCTGCAAGGACTACCCATGCACGCCTCCCGTCAGATACAAATTCCCAGCTTCGCCCTGCCCATAGTACTCAAACTCGTAGTTTAACTAATTCCCGTAAGAGTAAGGGCTTCAAACTTGCCCACCCCTCCCCACTAACGATAGGATCATTGCCCGTCACCGGCATATTATATATATACATGTGGCGTCTGTTCGGAAAGAACAGACGTCACATTCTGATCCAGCAGCTGTTATTATTTAATATTCATAGAATATATGACTTCAACTGCTATTGGGCAAAGCTGAAAATGTGTACCCAGCCGGGATTCGAACCCGGGTCTCCTGCTTTCTAGGCAGTTGCGCTGACCCCTACACCACTGGGGACACAGTGATCACCGCACCTGCAAGGACTACCCATGCACGCCTCCCGTCAGATACAAATTCCCAGGGCGAAGCTGTGTCCCCAGTGGTGTAGGGGTCAGCGCAACTGCCTAGAAAGCAGGAGACCCGGGTTCGAATCCCGGCTGGGTACACATTTTCAGCTTTGCCCAATAGCAGTTGAAGTCATATATTCTATGAATATTAAATAATAACAGCTGCTGGATCAGAATGTGACGTCTGTTCTTTCCGAACAGACGCCACATGTATATATATAATATGCCGGTGACAGGCAATGATCCTATCGTTAGTGGGGAGGGGTGGGCAAGTTTGAAGCCCTTACTCTTACGGGAATTAGTTAAACTACGAGTTTGAGTACTATGGGCAGGGCGAAGCTGGGAATTTGTATCTGACGGGAGGCGTGCATGGGTAGTCCTTGCAGGTGCGGTGATCACTGTGTCCCCAGTGGTGTAGGGGTCAGCGCAACTGCCTAGAAAGCAGGAGACCCGGGTTCGAATCCCGGCTGGGTACACATTTTCAGCTTTGCCCAATAGCAGTTGAAGTCATATATTCTATGAATATTGTCTATCTTGTAGTTGCTTCCAGGCTCGGAGAAAGGCGCAACCGATAAAAAGATTATGTCACGATGAATAAAGTAGCAAGTACAGCAAAATAAGCGCAAGGACAGCAACGAAGTAGGTTCCGCTCCTTAATACTAATTTCCCACGGATGAAGTTTACATTACTTGTTTTAAGCCGAATTACACTACTTTCGCTTTAAATGCGTTAAATAAATTATCATTTTTAAAAGGAACGCTGTTGGACAGTCTTCTGCAAAGAAACCGTGCGATTTTACGTCGCATTAAATCACGAGTTACAGTCCCTCGGGTCCAACATCTCCACATTAACGCTTAAGCTCCTATTTAAATATTCAACGAGAGGTTTACGCAACAACGATCTCTGCTCTCCGAATACGGGGGGACGAACATCGCTTTCTGCTTCAGCGTACTGCTCTGCGACCGGCGGCCTTGGCTACAAGATGGAACAGCGAAATTTCTGGGGACATAAAAAAGTCCTCTTCTGGGCCCTCGCGTATTTTGCAATGGAGTTATTTCGGGTTCTTCGTGGCAGTCTTTTGCATATTCAGCTGAACTGCTTCCATTTGCAATCGGGGTGGGAGTGAAAAGGGGTGAGATTGGGGGGGAGGGGAGGTAGAGGGACAGAAATTTAATTCCGCCCCACAGCGATCGAGCAGTTGGCGACACCGAGCAGCCATCGGTATTTCAGAGAGGGAGGGGCACAGCCGCGCATTTGGCTGCAAGAAGGAAACGTGGTGCTCAAGTGTGGCTGATGCCTCCTCACGACGTTGCAGCATCTGTGCACCAACTCCTGCTGCGTGAAGCGGGCTACACAGTCCTCACCGTCTGCCTAGGCGGAAGACGCGTGGGCTGCCCGTACCCAGGACACTGTGGTCACTTCCACCTCCGTGTCTACATCTGCATGGGATACTCTGAAAATCACATTTAAGTGCCTGGCAGAGGGTTCATCAAACCACCGTTATACTATTTTGTCTCCCATTCCATTCTCAAATAGCGCGCGGGAAGAAAGAACACCTGAATCTCTCCGTTCGATCTTTGATTTCTCGTATTTTATTCTGATGATCATTTCTACCTATATAAGTGGGAGTAAACAATATATTTTCGCTTTCGGAGGAGAATGTCGGCGAATGGAGTTTCGTAAGTAGCCCACGCCGCAGTGATAAGCGCCGTTGTTGTAATGATTCCCATCCCAGATCCTGTATCATTTCCGTAACGCTGTCTCCCCTGTATCGAGACAATACGAAACCAGCTGCCCTTCTTTGGACTGTTTCGATGTCCTCTGTCAAACCCACCTGATAAGGATCCCACACTGGGCTGCAGTACTCCAAAAATGGACGGACAAGCGTTGTGTGTGCAGTTTCTTTTGTAGTTCTGATACATGTTTTAAGGGTTCTGCCAATAAAACGCAGTCTCTGGTTCGCCTTTGGCACGACATTATCTACGTGTTCTTTCCAATTTAAGTCTGAAGAAATTGTAATTCCTAGGTATTTTGTGGAGTTTACGGCCTTCACTTTTGATTGATATAACTTGTAAACAAAGTTTAACGCATTTATTTTCGTACTCATGTGGACGACTTCACACTTCTCATTATTTAGAGTCAATTGCCAATTTCTACACCATAATGATATCTTATTCAGATCGTTCTGCAGTTGATTTTGATCTTCAGATGATTTTAATAGACGGTAAATGACGACGTCATCTGCAAACAACCTAAGAGAGCTACTTAGATTTTCCCCTAAATCGTTTATGTAAATAAGGAACAGCAGAGGACCAATAACACTACCCTGTGGTACGCCCGATATCACCCCTGTTTTAATCGATGCCTTACCATCGATTACTACGAACTGTGTCCTTTCTGGGCACCACGTGAAGAGCAGCTCGCCAGGCGCTGTCGTACTAAAGTAGGGTGACGAGATTTCCAAAATGAAAATACGGAACACAAATTAGCAGCTGAAATGAAGCCACATTTTATGAAATGTTTCGTAAATACGGCATCAGTAAAAGAGATTAGAGTTCAAATCTTTTGTTCATAGAACAGCCACATAAGACTCGCGCTTAAAAAAAGCGTAAAAATACTTTGCGTTGTTAATGGTGTAAATATTATATTGCTATCACATACAAACACAGTATGTCACTTTTACATAACGACATTTTTCACTAGGGCTGAAAGCTGTTATTAAGTAAGCATGGTACTTATTTCCCACTCTGTATTAAATTTTTCAGAATAATTCATGTCATTTCGGAGTATGATAATATGAAATACAATGTTTGGTTATGTGGCCATATTCCGCAGCAGCTGTTAAAATTGATTATAAGAGGTAATATGTCTTATGTTGACTGCAATTCAAATGTTCAAATGTTTGTTAAGCTTATGGGACTTAACTACGGGGTCATCAGTCCCTAAACTTACAAACTACTTAAGAACTAACTAAGACTAAGGACGGCACAAATATCCATGCCCGATGGGGGATTCGAACCCCCGACCGTAGTGGCCGTGCAGACCGTGACTGGAGTGCCTCAGTCCCCTCGGCCACCGCGGCCGGCTGACTGCAATTAAGAGATTTATTTTACACCAGATGCGTTTCGCTTTTTTATTTTAAAAGCATCTTCTGTGATCTGTAAATGATACAAACGTTTGTATAGTTTTTTTTTTTTCGATAAATAGATTAAAAACAGTTTTTAATAAAACATTTTGCACCTCAGGCCTAAGTGTTTTTAACTTAATATTCGGTCTACGCACGGTGTTGATGTCTCTTCTTTACATGTTGCTACTGTTTCTCCGTCTTGTTGGCTCTCTATCTGTCTTTCTCTCTCTCTCTCTCTCTTTCTCTCTCTCTCTCTCTCTCTCTCTCTCTCTCCCTCTCTCTCACACACATACAGTCATTTTGAATTAAGTCGTATTTATGTATTATAAATATATAGCCGGCCAAGGTGGCCGAGGGGACTGAGGCGCTCCAGTCACGGTCTGCACGGCCACTACGGTCGGGGGTTTGAATCCCCCCTCGGGCATGGATATTTGTGCCGTCCTTAGTATTAGTTAGTTTATAAATTTAGGGACTGATAACCCCGTAATTAAGTCCCATAAGCTGTACAAACATTTGTTTTTTTTATTATAAATATATAACGTTGGCAACACTCACAGACCACACGAAAAACAAATGAACAGGCGAAAACATAGCCACACTGTAGTGAAATAGTAAATAAACAGACAGGCATTCCACGTACAACAGGCGATATGTAATCTGTATACATTTCAAAAAGTGAAGTGATGTGATGTGCTCGGATTAAAAGGAAGAAACGAAACAAAAAAACACAAGAAATGTGTTGTCGACAGCGCTCAAACACACGCCAGGAACAAACGAACTCCAGCCAACAAGACGGAGAAACAGTAGTAACATGTAAAGAAGAGACATCAACACCGTGAGTAGACCGAATATTAAGTTAAACACACTTAGGCCTAACGTGCAAAATGTATTTTAAATACTGTTTTGAATCTATTTATCAACAACAAACTGTACAAACCTTTGTATCATTTACAGACCGCATAATATGCTTTTAAAATAAAAAAGCGAAACGCGTCAGGTGTAAAATAAATCTCTTGATTGCAGTAAGCATAAGACATATTACCTCTTATAATCAATATGAAATACAGTTTTGTGAAAAGTAAAAGGTTTAACATTAAAAGTGTTAAGGATAACTAAGACTTATGTTTAGGATTCCTCATATACTGTTTTCATCAGCCCATAAAGCAATGACGTCAGATAGACACTGTCCAAAGGTAACTAAGATCTGAAAACTTTGCAGCAGGTATCACGATATGAAATACATTGAAAGAAATATTTTTCACCAAGACAGCATTTCTAAATCCGTGCTTTACCACTTCACATACATTTTAACATTGTTCACTTAGTGCACTCCATTGACTTGAGGGAATAGTTACCTATGTTTCGTTGCTTGTAAACATAACAAAACGTCCTCAGAAATAAGACGCTCTTCTTGATATGACACCATTCTTGAGTTTTGTAACAAAAGATATGAAACTTTATGGCAATGTTTCGCTCTAAAGAGCTAGGCCGTGTGTGTTGGACAAAGTTAGACCGACCTCCACTGTCGACCGAACAAGTGTTTCTATTCAACGTGAAAATAATTTCTTGCTTTGTTGCTGTAATTTAGGAATTAAAAATTGGCTTCATTCTTTTTGGTACCTATATGAAAAAGTAACGCAATTGGTGATTCTTAACTGATTTAAAACGACAGATCTGAATGATATGTCCTGAATTAATAACCAATACCCACCTACTCGCCATGTGAAAGCATTACATAGTACCAAACAATGAACTTCATAAATCGTACCTCCTACTCTTTTCTTTAATCAAAAAGTGGACTTTTCTTTATCCTTGGGCTGAGATCACGTATCGAGTTCTCGGTTTTATCCTTAGTATATCTTATTGAAAAGCACAACGTTTCGAAAATACGGGACAGTTAACGAAAAAACGTGACAAAACGGTTATTTGTTTTACTGGGTCAACTAAGCTAAATATGGGACGATTCCGTAAAATACGGGACGTCTGGTCGCCCTACAAAAAAATGTTCAAATGTTTGTAAAGCTTATGGGACTTAACTACGGGGTCATCAGTCCCTAAACTTACAAACTACTTATAAACTAACTAAGACTAAGGACGGCACAAATATCCATGTCCGAGGAGGGATTCGAACCCCCGACCGTAGTGGCCGTGCAGATCGTGACTGGAGCGCCTCGGTCACCCTATACTAAAGCCCGTTCTACTCAGGAAGTGAGAGCTTACAAGATTACCCATGATGCATCGGTTACGCCTTTTTAAAATAGGAAAAGCTTAATTTTAAAACTCACTACCACCAACTGCGAACCAAATTCCTAAACACACAAAAACACTGGAACTGTGATCACTGCTGTTTGACTCGTTTTCTAGGGGATGATATTACACGTTCGCCGCTTTCCTTCCCTGCATATAATTAACAAAACAAATTCATAATAAAGTAAGTTCATGAGAGAAAAGGGTGTACTAACTACTAATTTTGAAAACACGTGAAAGTTCACTTTATGTTGTTTATTACACCATATTAAAACCCTGTGGCTGATACGTCTGTACATCGACACATTTATCAAATAACGTTATAGCTCATGAGTCCCCAGACAAAATGAATATTTGTCACAAATTGTTTTCACACCATGTGCCTGTCTCAAACACCGTTTATGTTCATGCCTATGCGACGACACGTGTTACATTAACAAATAACAATCACTTTAATTCAATGTGATGCACACCTTGTTCCACCAGCTAAATATTCACAAACACACAGTAGTACTCGATTCAACTTGGTGCAGTCTACGACGAGCAACCACACGTGGCGATTGCCACACACAAATCTATAACCTACACCTCGAGATCCACATGCCGACTGCTGCAGAGCCACGCCGCCCGGCCAGCTACCCCACTTGCTCCCGCCTCATCACTTCCTACCATCGCGCACGCGCACGCACGCCAAAAGCTCAACCGCCGGGTTTTTTCCCCTACATCATCAACTTCCCCATGTGAGCTGTTCTAACCGACTTTCAACGTACAGCGCTCAGCCAATACATTTCTAAAACTGTACTTAAAATCAAAATAATTACACTACACATTAAATAAATGTCCTCTTAGGTTTTTATATTGGTATAAACATCCTTTGCACTATTTATTACAATCGTGCAATTTCTTATATCACTGATAAGTGATTTAACTGAATATTTCAAGATAAAATACACAAGATTAATTGAAAATAAAATGAGAAATAGTTAATATATTACTTTTATAAACAAACATTGCCATGCTAGTTGTGTAACTGTCTTGCATTCATTGGTAATTTATTACTTTTCATTGTCAATTAAACATATTACGCCAGATGTGACTATATCAGCTATTTTATAATGAGGGCCTTAAAGGTTCCTAACTGCATCATATTACTTCAAATGCCAGTAGTATTACAATATTTTATTTCACGATGTGCACTGCACTGTGTCTGGCACTCGCCATTGTCCCTCTCTCCCCTCACCGGAAACGAAACTGGAAAATCCTAAGCTGGAATAAGCCACCAACGTCGGCCTGCTCGCTGGCCTCCCGTCAGTTACAAGCACACAGCAAATCTCAACGTGGAGAATTTCTACCTATGGCCTAACTATAAATGTTGTCACCCAACTGTGTACACACATTGCTACCATAATTAATAAGATTAAAATTATGTAACAGTTAGTACATTGGCATGGTCAATGTTTGCAGTGAACTTCATACTGTTTAATTATCAAATGCTATTAATTACTAATATTTCTATTGGGTGGTAATCTCACAACACGTTCTAGAATTTCAGCGAATATCTCAGAGCAGGCTGCAGTAATAGGTTGTTGTATATCATCGGGTGTGGTTGGAATGTCCTTTCAGACAGCATCTTTCAGCTTTCCCCACAGAAAAAAGTCTACAGGCGTCAAACCAGGGGAACGGGCGAGCAAAGGTACAGGTCCTCTGCGTCCAATCCATCGGTTTGGAAACAATTCATGAAGACATGTTGTTTTCGTGCACTATGGGGCTGGACAGCCATCACTTTGGTACCATAGATTCTCCTAGTTTGCAGAGGAACGTCTTCTATCACCCGTTGAAGATGACCTGTTAGAAGGCTGCGATACTTGTGCTCGGTCAGTGTTCACTATCCCACACCACACGTTTACAGTACATGGACGCTGACGATCCACCCATCGAAACCAAGTGGAATTGTCAGCAGACCAATAGTGCATGTTTCTGCGGTTTACCTGGCCATGATTGGTAACTGTGGTTTCATCACTAAACAAGATACAAGATACATCTACAAAACCTAAAACGATTCTCAAAATCATTTCCATGCAGCTGTTGATGGAGAGAGATGTGATAGGGATGAAACCTATGTCGATGGAGAATGCGTAGGACACTTGCCTGACTCATGCCACTTCCTCGTCCGATTGCGTGGGAGCTGACATGCAGATCAACTGCAACAGTAAGAACATCGATTTCCCCCTCCTCTGTCGTCACTTGTTTCCTTCTGTACGGACTGATGACCACGCAGTTTGATCCGATAGATTTACAAACATTTGAATATTTTTTTTCCTTCTGTTACGTGTTATACTACCACTCTCACGTAACTGGTTGAAGAGGTTGATGAATAATTGCCGAGATGTATGATGTGTGTTGGATATTTTGCCGCATACACCGTACAAGAACGAACGGCATTCGTCCTACACTCTCCATACACCATGAGCATGTCAGTTTTGTCTGCATTGGTAAAACCCATCGTACACTCACGACCTACCGCTTGTACTGTTACGCCGGCCGCAGTGGCCGAGCGGTCTGCGGCGCGCCAGTCACAGTCTGACGGCCGCTACGGTCGGGGGTTCGAATCTACCTTCGAGCATGAATGTTTGTGTCGTACTTAGTATAATGTAGTTCATAAGTAGTTTGTAAGTTTAGGGACTGATGACCCCACAGTTAAGTCCCTTAAGCTTAACAAACATTTTGGACTGTTACACGCTAACTGACTAGCGAGCTACAGTACATTCAAGGAACTCACAAGCACGTTGTAATCAAACATAACATCATCGTACCTAGCAACTATGCGGGTTGACTGCCACACGCAAATGTCTGTGTGAGAAAGTTTCAAAAGACGATATCTCGTAAACGACTTGTACTAGAATCCTGCAACAAACACTACTAATATTCTAGTGCGTCCTGGTTTTACTTTCTTAATGTCTACAGACATGGTTCCATTTAAAAAACTGTATGTTTGCATAAAAATACACTTTCTAAATAATATTACAATCTGTTTGTTGGCTAAAATTTTTTAGTAGATGTTAGTAAAGATGAATAGCAATAAAAATTCTGTATAACATGTCTACAGTTGTGTTGTGAAAAGAGATATAACTGTTAACATGAAATCCAAACAAACTTTGAGCAAATGTAAATGAAGATATTTTCACTGATTTTTCCGTCGGTTCGTGACAGAACATCATACTGACTTCAAAGTACAATTTTGTGTATGTTCTACAAGTTCATTTCCACTTAGGTAACCGGTTTTCGGCTCACAAGGTCATCTTAAAACATTACAGTAAGTCGAAAACCGGTTATTTAAACAAAAATCATTATGACGATTTACCAAGAGTCGACAAAAGTATCAGTCCAAATATTCAAATTAGCATTCCATTACACACATGCTCTTGATAGTGGCAGAAACAGCTGTAGCGATAAATAATAAACTGTAATCACCGATTCTGGATCTTTTATTACAATGTCCTTCAACGACATTTACTACATTGCAGGCCCAACAATCGGGAAGTTAAAATGCTTTAAGTTTGTTTGGGTTACATACTAAGAGCCGTACCCACTAAAATTTGAACACGTTATATATCATTTTTATTGCATTTCGCCTTTATTACCATCTCCTAAAATATTGGCTATTTCTCTTCAAACATGCTGTAGTTAACAGGAGGAATATTTGTTTTCGGTGCGCATTATTTCAAGCTTTATCCCAGTAAAGGTCTACGTATAGACAGACTTTCATAGACAGCTGAACTTGACCGTGACATACATAAGCGCCTCAAACCGTGCGGCCCTGAAGTATTTAATCGCCTTTTACAATGCAGACATTTACAGAAGTCTCCTTCGTAGTTTCACATGAACTGCATGGAAACAATTAAATACAGAAATAGGTTTCAGAAATTACTGCAACCACTCGCCTTTTTTCTCTCTTTCAACTTGAAAGACTTGGTAGTGGCTGCGCTGTGGTTATGTGTGTGCAGAGGTATTTAATTTTACCTCTTCAAAGTCGTGGGAGTTGCTGTGGTGTGCTGATGGAAGGGCAGTGTTATGATATTACGAGATGCTATCCAAACGCAGAACACACATGGACATACTAAATGTGAAACTCCTAACTGTAAGTAACATCTTGAAGACGAACTTACATTGTAATTAATCAGTGTAACATACCACAATTAGTGTTTAGTTTTTCTCGTTTTCTGCCCTGCCACAGATACAAATGTAATTTCCACTGAATGTATATATACCGTCTGATGATGAGCTACTAGGCAGCTTGAAACCGGTCATGGTTCAATAAATCTTCATTGAGAAGAGAAAAGGCGACTGTTTGCAGTAATTTCTGAAACCTATTTCAAGATACAGTCGCAGGTTCCGACACATAATGGATAAAAGTTTTAATTAAATACAGTTTCGCAGTGACAGTCTAAAACACAAATAAATGTTTTAATCATTACAATAATCACGAAATATCTGACAGTCTCGAAAAGTCGTCTTACCTCGGCTCCTCGTTTGCTCTAAATTGACAACAATAGTAGTAGACACATGAAGCAGACGATTCGACAAACGTGTAACCGCTTCTTTGTAGTTCGATGGTCTGTCGTAAGGAGCAACTGTAGCTGATAACGACTTTCTTATGCTTATGGCACGTCCCGTAAAGAAAGGTCTTAAGGCGATATAAGATAAGCGATATACAGGGTGTCCATTTATCTTGACCACCCAAAACATTTCGGGAACCACAACAGCTATTGTGAAACAAGTTTCACCGGTATCAATGTAAGGCAGACTCATGCGATAACCCTATGCTGCTCAGGTCGTGCACTAGCCTCGCGTTTCGCGTATTTCAAGCCTCAGCTTCGCTTCGCAATATCGCGGAATGTAATTGGCGTATTGTGATGCAGTCAATGCCATTGTTTTTGTGATTTGTCTTGCTATAGATTGCTGATGAATTAATACAGGGTGACCATTTAAAAACACACAAGTTTGTGTTAAAAAAACACATAGGCTTTCGTCTTATAATGTTTCAAAATATTTACATTCAGGAGCCCAAGCCTCACATTGATATCGGTTAAAGTCGTTTTACAATAGCTTTTGTTTTATGGATGGTCAAAACAATGGGACACCCTGTATAGTAAGGAATATACCGCGACGATATATCGCTAGCAAGGTTCACAACATCAGACGATAAACCGGCGCCACATTGGCGATTAAAACGTAGTGGGAACACAATTTTCAGTATTTCAGTTACAAATAGGGGTTCAAGTGAGAATTACGTTGGAGTATATTAATTGATTCAGGTGTAGGATGAGAAGATAAAGGAGACACTGGACACTTTCCTATAGTTTTACTATCATCCACCCTAGCTCGGCTGTTGTATCTTGAGAGTTACCTCACCATAAATCAAATTTCTGGGAGTTCCAAGGAAAGAATCCTGGAAACTTTCATTTCCTGAAAGTGTCACCAACCCTTAAAAAATGGAAAAGATTGGAAGACGACTGTCTATCGTCTTCCATATATTTTTTTTTATAAAATAGTAATTTATTTGATGTCGCTGGATTAGCATTTTGTTAAAACTAGAACCCCACTCTTTTCGAGACATGAAGAATAGCATTTGTATTTCATGTCTTAAAATATTAGTTTCTGAAATGTTAGTTAATATTGGTAGGGTTTTAATAATATATTATTATCTTTATGAATGTGGCAATAAGTACGGATTCTCCGCTACGCCACTGTCCCTGTGAGAGTGTGTACTTGTTTTACTTTTAAGTGGATGTGCAAGAATCTAATGGCTGTCTCAATGTGGGTAGTAATAGTTCGTTTTGCATGGTTCTCTCTGGCTCAGAGTCGATAGTTAGTCGTTACCAACCTCTGCTGCTGGTGCTACCAAAGAGGTTTCTACACCCTTTGGTTACAAGCCAGTCAACGAGCTCTCGCCAGGGCGAGTCTCTCCCCTATCACCTCGTTTTTAGTGGGTTTTGCCAGTTTCCGGTATCTTCGCGTCTCCTGGCCGCTCGGGCTTCACTTTGTGCTCGGATCATGGTGAGGTAAGGTTGGCTCTGCTCTTGTGTCTGCGGAGATGGTAGCAATTCGTTGTCTAGAATGTTTAACTTAGTCTCTTGAACTTAGATTCATATATCTGTGAATATATATTTCGATTGTATGCAGAAATGTGTTCTAGTTTTTCAGTCCACTGATTTCCAACAGATAAACGTGGTCTATGTGTTACTAGTTGCAGTTTGATAATGGCCTGGTATATTCAAACCTTTTGTGATTATGTGGCAGTGTACGAACTCTGTATAAATTCTTTCTAGCTTTGTGGGGCCTGATTTATAACAGACGATATGTTCATTTTTGTACAGTGCATGTAAAATTTTTCTTATCGTTTCCTTCCGTGAGTGATATGTGTTTCACGTGGTTGGTTCTTAGAAAAAAGCCTTCAGCTTCCACTATTGTTTGTTCCATGCCCATCAGGCAAGTAACTATGCGTGTATCTTCTGATTTCCACTAACATTTCGCGATCTTCTCTCCCTGCCTATTTTAATTTTGCTGTTTCTTCTCCGAACTTGTAGTATGCACTCAGTCTTCGTCAGTAATTCTCTTCGAACCTTATACAACCTCCTTCAATAGCTTGCTTATAAAATTCTATGTATTTCTAAGGGTGGCGTGTCATAGTTTTTATTCTCACTTTTCTGTCTTTGTAAATATTTCACTTTTCTGGTTTTTTGAGACTGTACTTCATCCGTCTCTGTAATCGGCCTATCGCGTGTAGCTGCATTTCTTTTCCTTCTTCATGTAATTCTAAACATTTCTATGGGTTGCATGCCGTAGTTTTTATATTTATTTTTGACTTTGTAATTATTTCACTTTTCCGGGTTTTGAGACTGGACTTAGTCCGTCTCTGTTGCTGCATTTCAGTAGCTTCCTTATGAAATTCTACGCAGTTCTAGGGGCTGCATGCCGTAGTTAATTTTCTTTATTTTACTCTCAGATTGCAACTTAAGAGTCCACCGTGATTTTGTGTAATGAATCCGATTTTTTTAGAACTTCACCTTCAGTTCGATCATGTAACGTAGCTGTGTGTCGCCGTTAGCGTGTTTGCTCGCGGTCTAATCTAAAAGTAACTTCACTTTGTTATAGTCTTGCACTATCTCAAATCAGGCAAGACAGACCAGAGCCATCTTAGCAGTTTTATTGTATATTTTGTTGTGTGGTACCGCCGGGTTTGCTGAATTTCGCCTACGATAGCGGCACCTGCTTCTGCCTCGTTTCAGCAAGATGATTTTGGCGAGTTTCGCTGTTGCGTTGCATGTGTGTGAACGAATGAGTGTTGTTTGTAAATCCTCCCCCCAGTAGCGTTAAGTTCTGTGTAATTTATGTAAAATTCAATGCTGGGCATCGTAAGTATTAGCTCATGTAAGTGAGATGCATTTTTATTGTATTAACAAAATTGGTTCCCTATTTTGCTTGCGTTCAACCTGAATAAACAAATTAAGTTCAGTATAATTTTGACTTGCCTATAAATTGTAGTTTTCGAGCACCTGCCCTCTTTTATTTAATATTGTTTCTCACCAGTGCTGAGAACAATGTCAGATGCATTTTCTTAATGTTTAAATTCCGTTGCGCTATAAATGTTTTTCTTGAGCCACCTTTATGAAATGACTTTAGTTGCGGTGGGTTGTTTATTAATGCCTGCGTGTAATTTCGTGTGAACAGCTACGGATATTGGCCACTGTATCGTTACCTTACTGTTATTAGAGGAATTTGAACCAAGTCAATTCTCAAATTGGGCCAGGGAACAAGGTTTTTCAGCAGGGAGTAGCCGGTAGTTCACACGGACCTTTTGCTAATTTTACTGCTAAAATTAAGCTTTTTATCTGGGTACCTCCCACCAGAATTAAGCTTTTGTTTCGTACAGTGGCGCACTTTTAAGATACAAAGGAAAGCTATTTCTCCAGACGAATAACTTCTGAACACAATATATAAGGAAAGTAGATATGAATATAAACAAGAGTATCAGGTTTCGGCACTTTAAGAATTGAACCCCCAGTCCCCTGAAACACCAGCCGCCACCGGTTTCCAGCGTTTTCTGCGATTGACTAATGCTGTGTTCATTTAGTAAGGCAACATCAGTGTCAGCCTTATGAATATTTTCCATACCATTTCGCCCCTTTCTCAATACTTTGAACTCGATATGACGACGGCAGTAAAGTATCAGAGTTTTCTCGCTGGCTGGCCTGTGGCGTGATCCCGCGCTGCCAGGTAGCTAATGACACGATTCCCCCGGGGCGCCTCGTTAATCACAGCGACTCGCCGCGCTGCTGCGCCACACACGCTACGCTACGGCACGGCAGACGGCACGGCAGACGTTACCGCGTCACCGACACGCCCAGCCGCGGGCCAGACGCGCAGCAGTGACACAGCGACCGCTGCCAGACTGCTGTAACAACGCCACGGCCGATGTCAGCCGAAGGCGGCCAAAGCTTACAAAGCAGCGCGCCGCTACGTCCCAGGTCTCCGTCCAACCAGTCGTCACACCGAAGCGTGCCAGCTTCAAGCTACGCATATAGGAGTATTTGCTCTCTAAAACTGCCGAAAATCAAAATAGACAAGTTATTTCCAGGTCCTTTATAACCCTTTCGCGCACGCATTTTTTGAGGGCAACTCAGCATTTTTTTGTATTACACTAGAATTTGATCAATTTATTATAGTTCAAAATTGACGATATTATTTTTGTGATTTATGTCTTGAAACTGTGGTTGGATATGACGCCTTTTGTTTGGTTCTCGTCCCGGTCTGATTGTCTATATGTACATCTACATCTAAATAGATACTCTGTAAATCACATTTAAGTGCCTGGCAGAGCGTTCATTAACCACTTTCATAACTTTTCTCTACCGTTCCATTCTCTAATAGCGGACGCGGTGGAGTAGCAGAGCGGTCTAAGGCGCCTCGCTGCGGAGGTTAGAGTCCTCCCTGGGGCATGGGTGTGTGTGTTTGTCCTTAGGTTAGTTTCCCTAGGTTTAAGTAGTTTGTAAGCTATGGACTGATGACCACGCAGTTTGGTCCGATAGATTTACAAACATTTGAACTCTAATAGCGCGCAGAAAGAAAGAACACCTAAATCGTTCCGTCTTTGATCTGATTTCTCTCTTTTTTTTTTTTTTTTTTTTTTTTTTTTTTTTTTTTTTTTTTTTTTTTTTGGGTGGGGGGGGGTCATTTCTCCCCAAGTAGGTGGGTGCTAGCAAAATATTTTCACATTCAGAAGTAAAAGTCGGTGATTGAAACTTCGCAAACAGATCACGCCGCAATTAATAACGTGTTTCTTTTAATGATTTCCACCCCAATTCCGTGACATTTCCGTGACGCTTTCCCCCCGTGACGTGATAAACCTTCTCAATATCTTCAGTCAGGCCCACCTGGTGAGAATCCCACAATGGGAACAGTACTCCAGGAGACGACGTACAAGTGTGATGTAGGCAGTCTCTTTGATGGAGCTGGTGCATCTTCGAAGCGTTCTCCCAATGAAACGTAACCTTTGGTTCGCCTTCCCCAGACTATTTTCTATGTGTTCTCTCCAGTCAAAGTTGTTCGTAATAGTAACTCCTAGGTATTTCGTAGAATTTACGACCTTACGTTCTGACTGATTTATCGTGTAATTGAAATTCAGCGGATTTCTTTTAATGGTCATGTGTATTACTTCAAACTTTTCTTTATTTCGTGTCAACTCCCAATTTTCGCACCATGTAGAAATTTTGTCTAAATAGCTTTGCACTTGCTTTTGATCCTCTGTTGACTTCACTAACCGATAAACGACAGCATAGTCCGCGAAACAGTCTAAGGCAGCTATTCAGATTGTCTCCTAAATCTTTTATAAACAATTAAGAGTAGGGGACCTATAACGCTTCCCTGGGGAACGCCATATATCATTTCTGTTTACTCGATGACTTACCATCAATTACAGCGAATTGTGTCCTTTCTGATAGGAAATCGTGAATCCAGTCGCACAATTGGGGAGATATTCCATAAGCACCCAATGTATTATAGTTCAAATTTGACGATATTATTTTTGTGATTTATGTCTTAAAACTGTTGTTGTACATGTTGTGACCTCATCGCCTTTTGTTTAGTTATCGTCCCGGTCTGATTGTCTATAAAGTTACTGTTGCAGGAATTGAAGTCACTGTAACAACTTTTCAGATTAATAATACAAGTTTTATTGACTCAAAAGTTTGATACTCAACTTTAGAACATGTGTCTGTTTCTTCTCTCTTCTTTCTCCTCGTGGCTTCGTGCATATGATACTAGCTGCGCTGTGACCTAGTTACTCCTAAGTTCGTAGCCGCGTCCTGACTTAGTACTGTCCAAGTTCTGTCGTCGTAGCTGCCTAGTAACTGCGAGAGTTCTCACTAGTAACTGTCGTATTCCGGAATAGTAACTGCCGGCCGTTCAGACGTATGTCGGCCTAGAGGGCGCGCAATTTCGGTTACTCCACAACAGTATACATACTACCCTGTGGAGGTTCGAGTCCTCCCTGGGGCATGGGTGTTTGTGTTTGTCCTTAGGTTAGTTTACCTAGGGTTAAGTAGTTTGTAAGCTACGGACTGATGACCACGCAGTTTGACCCGATAGATTTACAGACATTTGAACATACTACCACAGCGCCTTTCTGAACTTACCACTTCGTTGGTAAATGAATTTTCCAATTTCCTTTTGTGAGCTGCAAAGAGTTGCCATTGTATGTTAAAAATATAAAAAACCCGTGACTTCATTTTATTTTACTTTATTTCAAAAATATTTACATTTCATATTTACTGTATACAAGTAACATTTCCTTATCAGCCAAACGTTTTGATCATCGTTACAACCTCTTCCAACAACAGTATGAAACACGTATGTAATACTAGCTGTAAACCCGTCATTGCCCGGGTGTTTATTTATCCTACACTCTCGTAGTCCACATGCCATTCCCCCCTCTCTCTGCCTCCACCTCTTTCTCTCCTATCTCTCTGTTCGTTTTCACCTTTACCTCTCTCTGCAAGGTACCCTCTGTCATGTACCAAACAAACATTTATGTATCCAGTGATTTTCCACTTGGTTTAAAGGTAATATGTGTAAGAATGCATAGAGATTGGAGGAAAGCTATGCATTTTGTAAAATTCCGTAAGTTATGTACCCTCCAGCACGCACCGAACCAAATTTTATAGACAGTGACATTTCTCTTGTTTTTAAGGTAGAGTGAGCAAAATTTAATCAATATCGGAACACAACTATAGATTTCTATGCAATAGAAACGCAGGGTCACACTGAAAAACGCACTTTGTTATTATCAAATATTCCAGTTTTATTTCATACAACCCTTTTTCTGAGAACAACGAAAACAACAAAAAAAGGATCTGTGAAATCGGTCGAGCCGTTCTCAACTTATGGCGTGACCAAGGTATTTAAGGATCCATTTTTATGTTGCAAAGTACCCTCCCCCATGCACCGTATGAAACGTAAGGTAGACGGTGACCTTTCCCTTGTTTTAAGGTCAAGTGTGCGAAATTTCGTGAAGATCGGAATGAAACTGTAGATTCCGTGAGTCTGTAGGAGAAGTATGCTCCGCCATGCACCTATCATAAAATACTTCCTTAGCTGACGTTTTCTACCTATAAACTACATTCCTGGCAAATTTCGGCTTCACAGGTGAAGTAGTTTTCGAGATTTCGTGTTTAGTTTGTGAATGAGTGATTGAATGTCCTTTCGCTTTTATATAAATAGAAATTTAAAAATGAATGTTTGTGTGTTCGTATTTTATGCGTACCGTTCAATCGATTGCGATGAAACTTAGTCATCATATTGCTTGCAGTTTAGCGATGGTCATATGCACCATTAAGTGACTGTACGACAAACAATTCAGAAGATACGACGTAATACACAATTAAATGCGCGGAAAAAAGTGCTGCTTCTAAACCACTGCACCGATTTCAACCAAATTTGGTACACATATTCCTTCCATGAGGTAACAATTGACGTGGCGGTAAGAACTGATTACGACATATAGTTCAGGAGATATGACGTCAAAAACAATTATATTGTTGATAAACTGAGGCATCATGCAACAAGCGAATAAGGACTCTTTATTCATCTTAAAATCTTGATGACATTTCGGACTCTTGACCTTGAAAACAAGAGGATGGCACTTTCACATAAGATTTTGGATAGTGCATGATGGAGCTTTCATGCATACCAAGCGTACCTAATCATTGGAGTGAAAAGCACCAGCAGAATGAATTTGTTGTTACCAACATACAGTTTTAATGCGAATTTGAAAACAAATACATAAATCTAATAAACAAAAATTAATGTTACTTTGTTTGCCTTTTTTCGTATTTTATACACGGCGAAACCGTACATCCGATAGCGATAAAACTTTGTCAACTCATTGCTTGCACTCACGCAAAGGTTATAGGCATACTAAAATTAACTTCGTATGGTGCATTGCGGAGTGTGCTTTACAATTAATTAATTCGTTTCTTACGCCTTCACGTTCAAATGGATTGATAGATATGAATAAAATTTGGAACAGAGGTTGCTCATACCTTTCGTAAGCCATCGTATAGTGCGTGGCGGAGGGGACCTTACAATGGGTTCATATGTTTGCTACCCCTTCAAGCTGAAAGTGATGGACACAACTGAATGAAATTTGGATTGGAGGTAGCTTATATCCTGCATTAATACATGGGTTTCTTATCGTAAGCCACCCTACGGTACGCGGCAGCAAAAATATGAAATAAGTACAGTATATCGATTAATGAAATGATGCAAAATATTACATAATTTTTTTCTACAGAATTATAGCTTAGGTTTCTATAATAAAACATGCTAAGGCACTATCACAAGCAAAAATTAAGTGAAAATTATATTGCGTACTCCTTTCAATGTCATATTTTTTTTAAAAAATGCACTTCTAACTAGTGAACAGAAATAAAAAAAATACATATAAATATTCACAAATGAACATAGTACCTAATTATGCAAGAAACTGAAAATTGATTTGTTGACAAATTTCAGCCTACCTTCTTACCTTAATTAGATCCACACTTTTGTGTCCCAGCCTCGTCGCCGCTTTTGTGTCTCGTTTCCGCCGGTTTTGGTAGGTGTCGGTGGCCGAGTAGAAAGAGACCGACACAGGAATAAAGGATGCACGCTTGTGCAGGTACGGAGGTGAGCAGCCAGTGGGACAGCAGAAACTGGAAACACTAGAGTAAATTAGAACGAGATATATATTTCATAGAGAGTTAGTAATACTTAACTTTTACATAGTTCTTGACAGCAGAATGCTGATACATAGATTAGATAGAGGCCTGCCTACTGATGACTTCTAGTGCCTATCCGATAGCCAAGTCTTAACTGGTGCCTATCTGATTCCCAAGTGTTAACTGGTTCCTATCTCAGTCCCAATTGAACGATGCAGCAGTTGTGGCCACGAGCGGAGTTGCTGCAGAGCGCGCTCGTGGCTGACGTAAGAACGCCGCGCCGTGCGTGCATGGCGGCGCGCGGCGAAAGTAGGTTCAAATGTTTGTTAAGCTTAAGGGACTTAACTACGGGGTCATCCGTCCCTAAACTTACAAACTACTAATGAACTACTTACGAACTAGGACGGCACAAATATCCATGCCCGAGGGGGGATTCGAACCCCCGACCGTAGTGGCCGTGCAGACCGTGCCTGAAGCGCCTCAGTCCCCTCGGCCAGCGAAAGTAGGTGGCGCGCACTTTATACTTGTGCGACACCACACACACACACACACACTTCGACACTTCGAAATTATTTGCATTCCGTTTTAGAAGTCACAGTAAGTGTGTTTCCCTTCTCAGCTCAGAGACATTCACAACGCTACAACTGAGGCGTATAAAACCAGCCTGGTAGTCAAATAAATCGAATAAACGCGGCTCTTGATTTTCAGGAGCCGTTAGGACCCTATCTACTTTTATCGGGGTCTGTCTCGCAGAAGACGCACGACCTCCGGGCACAACTTGGGCGGCGGACGCCTCACGCAAAGCCGGGCAGTACGTCAGCGCCCACCGGCCGAGTCATACGGCCTGGCAGGCAGCGGCGGCGGCGGCAGAAACTTGTCCAATATCCGGAAACTCCGCAGCCGCGCGAGTCAGGCGCGGGGTTCCACGGCCGTCCCACACCTGACGGCCACACACTGGCGCGACTTTCGACGGCCGCGGAGCCAGACAGTCGAGACACGGCCTGTTATTGCTGCCGCCATCTGGACGCTGCCATCAGCAAGCAAAACCTGCACCCCACTCTCTCTCTCTCTCTCTCTCTCTCTCTCTCTCTCTCTCTCTCTCTCTCTCCTATAGGGAGCGCTCGAATGCAGTACTTCTGACAACGAGCGCCTCAAGCGGCACACGCGAGAAACTTTATGCAGGGGGGACCTGGAGCTCATCCGTATTCCAGTACATGCCTTGGTTGTGTCACAGTCTATCACAGACTTCGGACAATAATTACACACAGACCATTCGTTTGCGACTTGTAGTTTTCGCTGTAGAGCGAAATATTAACACACACACACACACGCGTAGAATTTTGTATACACCGATAACTTTTCATCGCAATATACTCCACCCTGTTATCATTATCAACCCTCAAGCAACAATGCAACCAATAAAACCATTTTAAAAGAGTAAATATAATTTTCAATTAGTAATTATTGTTCCGCATTTCGCGTTATATTCTTCAAATTACAAAATATCTATCAGATCGCTATAAAACCGTGCCTAAAACCTTCCTCGGGTATAAATTGGTAAATGTACAAATATTTAAGTCTCTGCGTCTTGGCCGGCCGCGGTGGCCGAGGGGACTGAGGCGCTCCAGTCACGGTCTGCACGGCCACTACGGTCGGGGGTTCGAATCCCCTCTCGGGCATGGATATTTGTGCCGTCCTTAGGATAAGCTAGTTGGTAAGTATTTTGTAAGTTTAGGGACTGATAATCCCATAGTTAAGTCCCATAAGCTATACAAACATTTGAACATTTTTTTTTCTGCGTCTTGTCGTTCGGACATGATAAGCGTACACCGAACAGACATTCACACACACACACACACACACACACACACACACACACACACAGAATATATATATATATATATTCCCCGGGTAGACATTAGTAACTGTACAACTTTTTTGCTCTTTATGTCTTGTGGTTCAGACGTAATAAACGTACATCGAACAGATATTCACATTTAGAGATATAGATTAATGCCCTCGACCGTAATAGGTAAACTTCCCATGTTAGCAGACACCACTGTTGTTACTTGCTTCTGCGCATGCGCATTCTGTAGCACACTCGAAAATTTAGATCTCCAGACTCGGAACAATGTATCGATCATTGACGTCATGGACACACTCGAGATGGGGTTGGCTGCTGATTTACACGCAGACAGGAAAGGTGCACGCACTTCGAGTAGTCAATTTTCACCACAAAGTCGATCGCGTCAAACGGGCTTTAAGGAGCGTTGTTGCGGAGCACGCGCTTGCTCGTTGTCGGACGCTCGAGTCCTCTCTTCTTCTAGATAAGCTTAAGTATTGTGGCATGAGTGGGACAGTGCACAAATGGTTTAAATCATACGTAACTGGAAGAGTGCAGAAAGTTGAAATAAGCAGTTCACATGATATAGATGAAACAATTAATTCTTCTAACTGGGGAGTTATCAAAACTGGCGTCTCACAAGGTTCGGTCTTGGGTCCTTTCCTGTTCTTAATATATATTAATGACTTGTCATTTTATATTCACGAAGATGCTAAGCTAGTACTTTTTGCTTATTATAAAAGTATAGCTATCACACCTAACAAACAGGAATTAACTGATGAAATTGTAAATGATATCTTCCAGAAAGTTATTAAGTGGTTCTCTACAAATGGACTCTCGTTAAAATTTGATAAAACCCAGTATATATAGTTTCGTACAGTAAGTGGCATGACACCATTAATAAATTTAGACTTTGAACATGAATCTGTAGCTAAGGTAGAATATTCAAAATTTTTAGGTGTTTGCATTGACGAGGGACTGAATTGGAAGAAACATATTGCAGATCTCCTGAAACGTTTGAGTTCAGCTACTTATGCTATCAGAGTCATTGCATTATTTGGTGATATACATCTCAGTAAATTAGCTTACTACGACTATTTTCATTCACTGCTTTCATATGGGATCATATTCTGGAGCAATTCAACATTGAGTAAAAAAGTATTCATTGCACAAAGCGTGTAATCAGAATAATTGCTGTAACCCACCAAAGAGTATCCTGCAGACATTTATTTAGGGATCTAGGTATCTTCACTGTAGCTTCACAATATATATATTCACTCATGAAATTTGTTATTAACATTCCAACCCAATTCAAAAGTAATAGCAGTGTGCATAGCTACAACACTAGGAGAAAGGATGATATTCACTATTCAAGGTTAAATCTGACTTTGGATCAGAAAGGGGTGAATTATGCTGCCACAAAAGTCTTTGGTCACTTACCAAGTAGCATCAAAAGCTTGACAGATAGCCAACTAGTATTTAAAAAGAATTTAAAGGAATTTCTGAATGGCAACTCCTTCTACAATGTAGATCGATTTTTAGATAAAACTTTAAAAAATAGTAATAATAATTAATAAATAAAAGAATAAGATACAAAAATAAAAATAAAATTAAAAACAAAAATATCCTTAAAATATTGATTGTCAAATGTAGACAACATTTACTAAACTGACACGTTCCACATCATTACGAAATTGCGTATATATGATCTATGGAACAAGTATTAATTTAATCTAATCTAACCTGCGTCATGGATGCGTGTGTTCTCCTGAGATTAATTTAAGTTAGTTCAAGTAGTTTGTTACTCCAGGGACTGATGACCATAGCAGTTTGGTCCAACAGGTTTGAACGATTCGACACGGAGGGGGCGCACGGTCCCGCTGTGCGCTCTAACTTCGGTAAGCCGGCCCGTGCAGCCACCTGTTTATAAGACGCTCGGAGGGCTGGCAGCGTGGCGAGGGCGGGCAGGCGGGCGCCTCTTCTTTTTTAAGTCCCAAAGAGTTGCTGCCGCCCATCAGCAACTTCTTATCCCACCGCGGCACTCCCGCCTTGATTAACTTCGCTCGGGGGCCGTTCAGCTGTGAAATGAAAAGATGTCTCCGCAAGTTAGACAACACAGACTTAACTTCTTCCGAGGGCTCCGAAATTACTTTCGTCTTACGTGATTTCATTAACGTCTATTATTGCTCGTCATCGCTACGTAGCGTGGATTAAGCTGCGTTCTAAACTAGTTTTCCCCCTTTGTAGCGAGAACAGGAGGAAGGAACTAAGTAAACTTACTGAACGCCTTCATACATAATGGTAATATATGGAAAAGTCAAATTATCTGTGGCGTATCGTTCGTTACGTCTCCCGTTAACTTATGCGCTTCCTAGTAATATTATTACTTCATAGTTTGCGCTTGTTCAAGAATTTCTCATGGGAGTTATGAATATGACTTTCATCCCTTCAAAGAAAATGCAACAATTTTTGATTCTGTCAGGACTTTCAAAGGATTTATTTATTTAGCGTATGGCAATACAGATGAACTGCAACTAGCAACCATGAGTGTCTTTGATTTTACAAAATTTACAACAACAAAAAGGTACGTTAACTGCATAATTTTACAAAGTATAAAGAGGTAAACATCTAAATCTACAAATTAATATCTAGGTTATCTATTCATTCAAGGGCTGCCTCTGTCACTTCAAAGAAATCTTCTAGATTTCCTTGATAAGGTCTACTGCAGCAGCTTGTAACAATGTGGTCGATTGTCTGGTGCTCGTTTCCACAGTCACACTGGGAGGATGAAGCCTTTCCACAACGGTGGAGGTTTTCAGCACAGACGCCATGGCCTGTGCGGATCCTATGAAGTGTTTTCCAGGCACGAAATGGGAATTGCCGGCCGCGGTGGCCGCGGAGACTGAGGCGCTCCAGTCTCGGTTTGCACGGCCACTACGGTCGGAGGTTCGAATCCCCCCTCGGGCATGGATATTTGTGCCGTCCTTAGTATAAGGAAGTTCGTAAGTAGTTTGTAAGTTTAGAGACTGATGACCCCGTAGTTAAGTTCCATAAGCTTTCTTTTAATATTGAATCCAATTGCCTGCAGGAGCCTTGTAAGTTGCCTTTTAAAGAGCAGCTGGGTTACTCCTCGAAATGGAGCCCAAAATTCGGCTAAACAATCGGAATTGCGCAATTACTGTAACCATTACCCTAAAGTCATTCACATTTGACACAAAAGGTCGTTCGCAGAATTATTGGTTGGTTAACTCAGCTCTGATGACGAATGAACAGCTTCGTTCCTGCAAAATTAACTTATCCACAAAAGCAGTTTTGTATCTGAAACATTATTTGAGTTGTGACCCTGATTCCTGTGCATCTATAAATAAACTTGCAAACTAAATAACGCAAAAGGAAGTATTCCCGATCGGGTCAGAAAATTCTGAGGATGCTGTAGTTACAATTTCACGAAATCGCAGTTGCTTGTGGATGTCCCATCACGTTACTTAACACATTGAATATGTACATTAAACAAGTAGAAAGTAGTCACTCGGCATTCCGGAGAAACGTTGGAAATCAAGCGGTAATACCCATAACTCTTAGAAGACAGGATAATGGAAGGTAAACCTACGTTTATAGGTTTTATAGGTTTTATAGATTTTGGAATATACGTATCTAAAATTCATAAAATAAAAACTAAACTAAACTCCGCCCCATACAGGCCGCGAAGGCCAAAGGGGGTCCGACCAGCCGCCGTGTCATCCTCCACCTGCAGGCCTCACCAGATGCGGTATGGAGGGGGTGGGGGGCGTGGTCAGCGCCCCGCACTCCCGGCCGTTTGCGTCGGATTTCCAGACCGGAGCCGCTACTTCTCCTTCAAGTAGCTCCTCAGTTTTGCCTCACGAGGGCTGAGTGCACCCCTCTTGCCAACAGCACCCGGACGATAACCCATCAAAGTGCTAGCCATGCCCGACAGTGCTTAACTTTGGTGACCTGACGGGAACCGGTGTATTCACTGCGGCACGACCGTTGGCAAAAATGAGAAAATAGTAGGAGTAAAATATAGGGAAAGAAATTATCTCACTTGTATTGAAATCAAATGACAGTAGAATGGGAGGACACGATATAGAAACAGCAGTTAAAAGTGGAGTGAGCCAGGTATGTGTCTCATTCACGATGTTATTCTATCTGTACATTGAGCAAGCTTTGTAGGAAACCATCTGGAAATTAAAATTCGGGGAGAAGAAACAGCAAATGAAAATTACCAAGGATATTTTAATTCTTTCAGAGTAAGTTAAAGGACCAAGAAGAACAGTAGACCGGAATGGGCGGTATCTTGACATGGGAGTATATGATGAACATTAACAAGAGCAAAGCAAAGCTAATGGAATGTAATCGAATTGCATCTGGTGTGGGGATTAGATTAAGAGACGAGACAATGAAAGTAGCAGACAAGTTTTGTTGTTTTGGTATCAAAATAACTAACAAATACCGATGAGGAGAGTATATGAAATGTAGACTGGCAAGAAAATCATTTCTTAAGAAGAGAAATTTGTTGACACTGAATACAGATCTAAGTATTTTATAAGGAAATTTTCATGTAGTGTAAGATTGTGTGTCAGTGTGACTTGCACTATAAGCAGTTCAGACGAGAAGAGAACTGAGTCTTCTAAATGTGGTGTTACTGAAGGATGCTGAAGATTAGATGGTAAATTATATAAAAAATTAGGAGGTGCTGAATAATAGCAGTTAAAAGTGGAGTGAGCCAGGTATGTGTCTGAGTCACGATGTTATTCTATCTGTACATTGAACGAGCTTTGCTGGAAACCAACTAGAAATTGTCAGCCGAAATTAAAATTCAGGGAGAAGAAATAGCAAATTAAATTTACCAAGGATATTTCAATTCTCTCAGAGTAAATTAAAGGACCGAGAAGATCATTTGAACGGAATGGGCAGTATCTTGACATGGGAGTCTATGATGAACATTAACAAGAGCAAAACAAACTTAATGGAATGTAGTCGAAATGCATCTGGTGTGGGGATTATATTAGGAGACGAAACAATAAAAGTAGCAGACAAGTTTTGTTTTTAGGTATCAAAATAACTAACAAATATCGATGAGGAGAGTATATGAAATGTAGACCGGCAAGAAAATCATTTCTTAAGAAGAGAAATTTGTTGACACTGAACACAGATCTAATTATTTTATAAAGAAATTTTCATGTAGTGTAAGATTGTGTGTCGGAGTGACTTGCAGTATAAGCAGTTCAGACGAGAAGAGAACTGAGTCTTCTAAATGTGGTGTTACTGAAGGATGCTGAAGATTATATGGTAAATTATATAAGAAATTAGGAGGTGCTGAATATAATTCAGGAGAGGCGAAAATTACGGCATAGCTTGGCTAAAACAAGATATGAATTATTGCGATGCCTCCTGAGACATTTAGAGATCATTTACTTCCAGCAGTTTTTCGTAAACAAGAAGGCTTGCACAGGTTATAGTAACCCGGAGAGGTGAGACAAATAAGACTGAAACCGTAACAACTACATATATGTTAAATACTTGTTTACATCCTAATTTTAGTTCTTGTTTTCTTTTTATTACTGTTATTCCTGGCTGGAAGACTTCCTAATTAATATAACGCAGTACGTTGTTCTCGACGGCGAGTGTTCATCAGAGACGAGTGTATCGTCAGGCGTATCCCAGAGGAGTGTTATAGGACCGCTATTATTTTCTATCTATATAAATGATCTGATGGACAGAGTAACTTGTAATTTGCGGCTGTTTGCTGATGATGCTGTGGTGTATAGTAGGGTGTCGTCTTTAACTGACTGTAATAGCATACAGGATGACTTAGACAAAATTTCTAGTTGGTGCGAAGAATGGCAGCTAGCTCTCAGTGTAGATAAATGTGAGGTAATGCGCATGAGTAGGAAAAACAATCCTATAATGTTCGAATACAACATTAGCAGTGAGCTCCTTGATGCTGTCGCGTCGTTCAAATATCTAGGCGTAACATTGCAGAGTAAGGCGGACAGCCGACTTCGGTTTATTGGGAGAATTTTGGGAAGATGTACTTCATCCGTAAAGGAGACCGCGTTAAAACGCTTGTAAGACCACGTCTTGAGTATTGCTCAAGTGTTTTGGACCCTCAGCAGATCAATTTAAAGGAAGACATATAGGCAGTTCAGAGGCGAGCAGCTAGATTTGTTACTGGTAGGTTCGACAAATGCGCAAGTGTCACGGAAATGCTCCGGCAACACAGTTGGGGATTGCTGGAGGAAAGACGACGTTCTTTTCGTGAATTTTTGTTGAGGAAATTTATAGGGCCGGAATTTGAAGCTGAGTGTAGTACGATCTTGCTGCCGCCTACTTACATTTCGCGTGGTGATCACAAAGACAAGATAAGAGAAATTAGGGCTCGTAAGGAGGCATATAGGCATTCTTTTTTTCCTCGGTCTATTTGAGAGTGGAATAGGAAAGGAAATGCCTAGTAGTGATACAGTGTACCCTCCGCCACGCACCTTACGGTGAATTGCGGAGTATGTATGTAGATGTAGATGTAGATGCCATATCGTATATCTTGCCATTGGCGGCGCGGTTACGAGGGGTTTGAACGTATTAGTGGTACGTTGTGTTCTAATTCTCTTCCTGTAGCCACCCTATATCCAACCTGTGTGTGTCTAGTATTATCCAGTTTCAAAGTGTGACAGTGTTTTTGTAACTGTTGTAAATGGTATAACGTAGGCAGGACGTGGGTACCAGGGCAGTATTCACCTAGACGAATATTAGAACCGCCTAAAAATCATTCTGAGACTGCCCCCCACAATGGCCTTCGCCTCATATCCGCCGGGAGTATTTGATACGAATCGTTTTATTTTTTATTTTTTATGTAGCTGTTTGAATTTTCCATTGATATTTTATTTGTAGTAAGCAAAGTCAGCCGCTGTGCCACATGTTTGGTACGTTTATAATTTAAAACCTCGACTCGGGAAAACAAACAGAGTTAATGATTGTAAATGAAGGTACGTGCTGTGCTTTAATCGTTAGTAGTTACAGCTGCACGCTAAACCGCGAAATGGCTCTGTGTCTAATCTGAGATTCTAATGGCAGCTTTGAGAGGAAGTACGCACGTAAACAGTGATAAGTCTAAAATATGGCTGCCATTAGTATTAACGTTTGTGGTGTTCGTGCTAGGAAAACGGCTTAAAGGAACGATGTGTGCAGATCTGACGTTGATATGAATAACTAGGACTTCATCAAGATACTTCACATCGAACTTCTTAACGCGTCAAAATTTGGTTTCAATCAGGTAACCGTGCATACTTCTTTAAGTAAGTAAATAACAAGAACGGATTTACGAGGGGGAGTGGGAGGTCTCTTAGGAGGCTGTAGACCCGGGCCTCCAAATGGACAAGGGGCCTCCACTCTGGTTGTTTTTTATGCATTTTGGAAGTTCCATTAGGTATAATATCATCTAATGCACGGAGTGGTTGATGTCATAGAATTAAGCGAAATCCTTAAACATTCATACTGCTCTTTGATAGGAATGTACTAGGCCTTCATGAAGACAGAAGACAACAGCAGCCACACATTTTTCAAGCCCTTACCTTTCAAATAAGCCCTTAAGAAAATGCATTCTCCTCTCTATGGAATGGAGTGGGTTGTGTGAGATCCATGCAGTTGAGAGTCTCGGTTCTATTCACCCAATTATCAGACAAGCTATAGAGTAGCGAAGGGGAATTCCATTTGTGGATAAGTAACCGGGAGGGACTATCCAGTTGCAGCATATGCCTTACAACCGGGGGATTGGAGCCGTTTTAATGTATGATGTTCTAGTTAAAGAAAAATCGGTACATCGTGACTGAAGCGCCGACAACATAAAATTGTGCAATCAAGTTACTCCCATTAGAATATGAGATAAACTGACAGTGGTAAATAATGTTAATTGTGACCATTACCACTGTGAGTTTGCAGGACTGGGTGATGGCAGAAATGTTAAGGGCCATCCTTTGCTTTGAGCTATATGATAGATTAATTTTTCATGTTGCTTATACTTTATTGTTTCATAAAAAGGTACTGCAAATGTCAGTATCATACACTGAAACAATGCGGATCTTCTAAATGTTCAAATGTTTGTAAATCTGTGGGACTCAACTGCTTGGTTATTAGTACCTAGCTTACAGACTACTTAAACCAAGGTAAACTAACCTAATGACAACATAAACACCCATGCCCGAGGGGGGACTCGAGGTCCCGACGGTGGACGGCCGCGCGCACCGCGACACAGCGCTCCAGTGCGCGCGTCTAATCCGCCGCGGCGGGAACTTCTAATTTGTATGTCTCGCTAATGTTTCGCTATGTTACCCTCCAAGAAAAGAGTGGCAAGTCTTTCGTAATTGATGTTAACAATTTTAAGTAATCGATACGCTCTGACTAAAGTTTAACCGAGGTTGACGTACAGCTGTGGAAAATAGAGCAAGACGCAGTGCAACGGATAGCGTCAGATAAGACGGTGGATTGCGTGAAGAGTTGAGCTTTTGGAAAATATTACTGTACTGTCAAGCTATTCTATACGTAACGACAGTTAATAGAATTTAACAACAGCATGAATGATTCGGACTTATTTGCTCACTTGCCCGAGTGGTTCATGTCCTTTCTTTTGATGATATTGGATTTAATATTTGTATCTGTTCCTTCCATAGTTACCTAGACTCATAGTTATAAAACAAAAACTAATACAACTTGTTCAGAGATACCTTCACTGGAAGTAGCATAGGGGAAACTGTCTTACTAATACCGTTTAGGTTTAGATCAAGATACGTCCATAGCAACCATTGTACTAAACAAGAAACGAGAATTTATTTGACTCAAAAGACATAGTCTGACATCTGGGTCACCGATATCGATCAAATTTTGCATAGACGTTCTGTATTGAATAAAGAGAGATACATGTCTCGGCCTGTTGCTTAGACACTCCGTAGTTTTTGAGAAAAAGACAAAAAAGTTCAAAGTTGATGTTAGAAAATCGCGTTTTCAATGTTATACATCTAAAGACTCTGTGCAATGAGTATATTTTACTAGTGTATATCGGGACAGAAGTCAATGACGTGGCAGTTCAGCGCGCTCGGCCAGAGGGCTGCCTGTCCTCTGCAACAAATGAACTGAGTCAAAGAGACAACGAGCAACATCAAACAAAACGAAACAGTTCTTATAATGCTTTTGGAAATTTTCTTCAACAAACAGATATACACGATAGCTTTTAAACAAATGATTAAATTAGGATATCTTTATTTTCTCTGACCCGATTTTAATTATTGAAGTTACGTGTGAAAATCCCATGAAAATTCGTCAAGCAATTTTGGAGATGAACGTGTTCAAAGAGAGAAACAGACATGACGGTCGTTGATAAAAAATTTCAAATTACGATATTTTTTTTCCGTGATCCGATTTTTACTAAACGAAGTCTATATGTTGTCCAGAGTTACGCTCAAGTTACCTGTGAAAACCCCGTGCAAATTCGTGAAGATTCGTCCAGTAGTTTTGAAGATTGAAGTGAACAGCGACAGGCCTACCTTTACTGTTTTATTATTAGTATAGATATGAAAGTAATATTTGTTTTTTATACGTTTCACCCTACAGGCTCTACTGGCTGTGAGAATGATGACGAATACACTGCCAGAATTTGAAATTTCGTAGTAATATACTTTAGAAGTTTTTATTTCTCTCTTATTTTTATTGTTTTTGCACTGTGTATGACAAATAAAACAGCTGTGAATAGATATTGCACTTAATTGAAAATTAATCACACTTCGCGATACTCCACTTCAAAATAACACAAGATGAGGTATTACAAATATGAGAATATTATGAAATACATAGGACATTTGAACTATAAATTATTGCTACGACTGAGGAAACTGGATTCAATGTGAGCCTTTCAGAAGTGCATAAACTGTGTCATGACAGCTGAACATAGCATGGTCAACCATTGGAAATGCACCGGGAACAGTAGCCAAATAGCAGCCTTACTAATTTCGTCGATACAGATGACAGTCACACAATGAGCAACGTTTCTAATCTGGCAGGTAAACATGTAGAGAATTAACAAACATTACCCTCTCATGTTGAATCTCAAATGTATTTGTTTCAGTATATTATTGGATTATTGGATATTATTCGGAATCTTACATTTATTTGCACGAAGTTAAGTTATGTCACAATCACTCGTTTTCAAACTATCTAAAGTAGCTACAGTTTAATTATATTAACCTATTTAACTTTGTAAACGTAAACATTATCGCCAACAGTGAAATTGATTATATACTGCTGGAAAGAAAGTGTACATCTAGAAAGCAGACATAGATTTTGATCTGATGACGACAGGTGGCACCTAGCGGATAGAAGATCTACTGATAGCCGGCCGCGGTGGCTAAGCTGTCTGCGGTGCGTCAGTCACGATCTGCACGGCCACTACAGTCGGGGATTCGAATTCCCCCTCGGGCATGGATATTTGTGCCATCCTTAGTATTAGCTACTTCATAAGTAGTTAGGGACTGATGATCCTCTAGTTAAGTCCCATAAGTTCTACAAACATCTGAACATTTGATCTACTGATAATGGTTTCATGGTCACCCACCAACAGACAGCATAATGGCACAACTGTCTCAGCACTATCTGTGTGTATTCTTTAGTAGGGACAGCCATAAAACTCAGTGTGGTATCAATGTGTGAAGCAAACGGGCACCCTGGCATAGAGATGCACTCATGCTTCCTACAGCCAACTGAACAAGTTTGAAAGGAATCACATTGGGGCTTTTATTGTGGCTGGATGGACCTTTCAGAGAATCTACACCCAAGTGGGATGTGCAGCGTGAGTTATGCAACAATGGTGGAAGAAATGGTCACTGAACATTCGGACCCCCACAGATAAGGTCCTGGATGTCCACATAGAACAGAGCCAGGTCACGATTGGCGCATTGTAAGGGCAGCAGTGGCAGATCTTACAGCCACCACAGCACAGATGAAAGGGTTTGTGAGTTCGTAAGTGTCAATACGAACTGCTTCCAACTGGCCTGCAAAGTGGCGTCTGTTTGTTACGAAAACAGCCTCTAAGTAGAGTGCACACAGGATAAATTGGCCGGTAGATGCGCGGCGGCTGGTCAAGCGTGGGGAAAGCGGTAGTGGTGCGGGTAGCGGCCAGAGCGGTGAGCAAGCGCTGCACGGGAAGTGCCCAGCCACTAATAGTTCGCGATCGGGAGCGCTCACTTTAGTTCGCGGCAGAACTAGTTCGTTCTTTTAGTTTGTCCGCTCCCAGTGAAGGCTGAACGTCGTGGTCTGCGCGTGCAGGTGGAGGGAGAAGTTCCCCCACCTAGCTGCTTCATGCGCTTGCTGCTTGAGCCACTAACGATATCACGCAAACCAAAAGAAACAGTTTGTAGATAATTTCTCGCGTTTATGTTTAGAGTTATCTCTATATCTTGGCAGTATGGAATTTATTAGTCAGATATTGCAGAGTGAAGAGTATTTCAAAACAGAAATTTTGTAGCACTGAACTATGTAATCTAGCAGGCAGATGCTCACCTCTAAATGGCTCTCATCATCAGAAGGAAAACACATGATTTTTAATTCTGCTGCGCGCTTTCTCGCTATTGCCCGTCGGAATCCAACGAACTAAGAAGCGAGATACGTTTGGCATAATAGTTCGCGAACGGTAACGCATGTTTTAGTTCGCGACCGATCGCGCATATTTTAGTTCGCGACCGGTAGCTCTCCTTTCAGTTCGCAGCTCGGCCGCGAAGTAGATTGCTCTTTTTAGTTCGTCCGCTCTTTTTGGCTTTTGCTGCCGCTAGTAAAAGAACTCTTTCTTTTGTTACTACAGCTTTTTTATATAATGATCAGTGTTGCCTAAGCGTGTGCAATTAACCGTATTTTTGGGCAATTAGACATCAAAAACCTAAGCAAATAAACCAGTTATTTACACGAATGGGTGATACAATGATATTCAACTACTTTGCAATGCAAACTATAGCTGAGCTGCACCTCAGCTCGAAATGACGGTAACTGGCAGAAGGGAATCAAGCGATTCTACGCGCTCTCGCTATCCCCGTCAGTCTTCGGAAAAGAACGGACTAACTAAGAGGCGATCGATCTGCGAACTAGTTCGCGTAGTTCGCCTGTGGAAGCGCTCCTCCGAACTAGTTCGTTCGCGAACTACACAGTACTACCAGCCACCATCACTGAAAGAGAAGGCCGCGTTGCTCTCGTGTGACGTCACGCAGCGTAGGTCGCGATCGCATAGCTCACTGGCTGTCCACTAGTCACCCCCCCCCCCCCCAGGCTATAGCGGCCAGCCACTCAGCTACGAGCAGCGGCCTACTTTGCATGACGTGGCACGGCACTGCCACGGCCTTTTCCCCTTCCGAACGAAAGTATGAACTCACCCGTCGCTTCGGACGAAAACTCATCTGTGCGCATCATCCACCTTATCCTATGCATATTCTACTATGGATGCTCATTGGCTAGACGTCAGCTCATGTACCACATGTAAGAGGTGGTCTGATTGACTTTTGGCCATAGATGCTTTGCCGGGACATTTGATTCATATAAAAGAATGTACATGATTAGCACTGCTTTTGCAAGGACAAAACGGACTGGCCGTTTGCTAGTTTTGCGCTCTCATTCCACGTGGATGACGTGAAGGATGTAAAAAGCTGTCGAAGCGAAGAGGACCGGGTGCGTCTCCAAAGGAGATGGACGCGTCTCTTCTGATACCGAGCGCGACTTAGAAGCCGCTCTGAACCTGGCGACGCAATTGTAGGACTCCGTATTTTGGTGCCTATCGCTGCTGTATATTAGCGTCAAAAAGCTAACGGCCAAGAGCTAAATATCTTCATTTTGCCAGTTTAATTTATAACGCGGTAGGATCAGTGGCACTGTTGATTTAACTTCGTCTTACTTAGAAAAAGTAGTTAGATCGACACTGTCACAATGGTATAAATTCCAGTGAAGTTTAAAAATTGAATAGAGGAAGAGGAAAGTAACGTAATTTATTTTTCTATCCATTCTCTTATTATCTTCGTCATACTTTAGTTGAATATTGTACATATCAGTCACCTGGTGAATTAATGATGTTAACTTTTTTGCTGTCTTTATTAAACAAATAATATTATTTAACGCTAGGGAGTACACCGAGAGGGGTGGCGCACTGGTAACGCACTGGACTCGCATTTTGGAGGACGGTGGTTCAAATCCACCTCCGGTTATCCAGATTTAAATTTTCCGGGATTTCCCTAAATCACTCCAGGCAAATTCCGGGATGGTTCCTTTCAAAGGGCACTGCCGATTTCCTTCCACATCCAAAACTCCGAGCGTAAGCTCCGTCTCTAATGACCAAGCTGGCGATGGGACGTTAAAAACCCTAAGCTTCTAGGGAGTATGCTGATTCAAGTACCACTGCTTTCACTGACATTTTGGAATATTTTGTGGCGATGACTGTATAAATTTCATTTATAATATTCATGTGAAAGAATTGCCATTTACCATTAGGTTAGGCGTTAAGAGATACCTTGCGTATTTACTCGATGCACAGGGTGTGCAATTCTTGAGTCGCCTCTAGGTCAAAGACAGGGATGACATAATTAGCAACTGGCTAATTAACAAGCACGACTACTTCCGATACGTCCTTGTTTGCTCATTTTGATCAATGAGTAAAGCTGGTGTCATACTACGAGCTTGTGGAAAACCAGGACATCTTTTCTCTACGCGTGGAGTTTGCTGTTGGAGCACGAATTAGTTCTTTATTGAGTTAAACGTCATTATCTGTAACGAGTTCAGCATGAATAATTAGATTAGGTATTCATCTCTCTCGAGCTACTCATTATAATTTGAGAACTCGATGCTGCTTTGTTAATTCCCTGTTTGCCGACAAGATTTAAACATTACGTATGGTCTTATCAAAAAATCGTCGTCCTTGGTAGTATGGATTATGATAATCCTGTTTCTTTTCGAAACAGGTTTCAAGAGACCCTTTTATTGAATTTTGGCTCAATCTGTATGACGGTGTGTAACCAGTGTGAACATACGTCTTGTATATACAGATAAATGAACAGCAGTTATGTCAGTAACCCAAGATACTGTTAAATCAGAAACTTGTTTTGCTCTTGTACAACTTTATTATTCGGAAACTTTCTACTGTTCTTCCACGTAATTCAAGAAAGACACGAATTTAAAAACAAAATAGTTTTTTTTAATATGTAGCAACCATAACTTTTAAATTTAACAATAAATTTATATCATTTTTCCTGATCTACGGGTTTCACGGATGAAGTTTTGTTCAAAAACTTGTAGGCTATACTTATGGTTTTGAAGAGTAGTTGCATTATTAGGACTAAAATACGGTGTACCCCTAACATTTTAATTAATATTATTATTAATCTCGTATGCATATCTTGTAAACTCATTCTTTCCACGGTGTTTCGACAAAAGAATATTTCACATGGTCTGTGTAATAAGCAATTAATTCGACAATGCAACGGAACTGATCCATGGTGGGACACAACAAGCACAATGTTACAAAAATGCTCAAATGTTTGTAAATGTATGGGACTTGTAACAGGGGAACAACTCCGCCGATTCCAGGACTTAATTCTGCATTTATGCCTGCAGAATTTCGCCTGATGAACTTGTAGAATGATGTTCAGTTGCTGTGAGCTGTAAGCTGCCAAACTGTTTAATGTTGATTGGCAGAGTCGACCTGTTACAATATCTCACTATTTGTAGTTGCGTGATATGGAACTACTTCTATTTATTGGCAACGTGGTCTATGGAGTATGATTCTCGCTTGCGATTTAAGTTCAGGAACATTGGAAGCCCTGAAAATGCCGATGAACTTTCGAAAATAGCACTGGATTTAATAAAACTTCAAAACACTTCAATAAACAGAAGTGATGGCTACATCTCTCTGCTCCGCCATCTTATCACATGCCCTTTCTACACTGACATCTCTCTCCAAGCAAGTGCTTTGGACTGTTTATACACAAAGCACACTGACACTGTCAATACGTCCTCTCTCCACCAAGCCAAAATCTGAAGAACCTAAGCCGTTCTACGTCACTTAGTTTTACACAACGGCAAAAATCTCAAATAATTTCTCTGGAAAAACTACGACTAATACATACACAATTCTCTAACTTTCCATGTAATTTTACGAATATACAATTTCAAGGTAACAGAACACTATGAAGTTAAGGTCTATAACCGAATACAAACAGTGTAGTGATTTTGATAGTATGAAACGAGTGATTTAACAATTCTTAATAGTATCAATCTTGATTAAAGTAGTGAACATAAAATTTTATTTGAAACATCAATTTTGCAAATATGTGACTGACTCGACCTAAATCAACATTGAAACCACAATCAATCCTTAGTTATTCTCCTAGTGAGATAATAGGCTTAAAAATCTTTTACGTAAATAAAGAGATCACAAATAGTGCGACACATATGATTTATAGTGTGAATATTACCTTAATAAACAAATAACACAAGAGTGCTACATCTACAACATTACAAAATTACGTAAGTAAACTGTTTATCTATATTTTAAGTGAAAATATACTATGTGTGTGGTATGTGTCAGTTCCCAATATGTAATAGGTTAGGTTCTTAAAACATTGTTTAAAAGCTTTGCTTAAGATGAAATGAAATATTCTGGATATTAAGTGACTGGTATCGAACGAGTCAATAAAGCAGGGTGGTTTCGGGTACTAGAATTGAGTGTCAAATAGCTCGTTCCGATATAGACTTAACTGCGTGGTTACTAGTCCTTAGCTTACAAACTTCTTAAACTAAGTTAAACTAACCTAAGGATAACATGTACACCCACACCAGAGAGGGGACTCGAACCCTCGACGGCGATTACAAGCTAATTAATATAACTTAAACTAACCTAAGGAACACACACACACACACATGCCCAAGGTCGGCCTCAAACCATCGACGGGGCGCAACCTCGCGCTCTGCAGCAAGACATATTAGAGCGCTCAATCATTCCACCGCAGACCCACAATGTTCGCTAACTTGACTCGTGACGTCCTTACCGAGGTAAATTCATTGTCAGTAGACTTGCGCATAATAGTTCGCGATCGGGAGCTCTCATTTTAGTTCGCGGCTCTGCAGCGAACTAGTTTGTTCATTTAATTCCTCCGATCCCAGTGACGGCTGAGCGGCGTGGTCTGCGCATGCAGGTGGAGGGAGAAGTTCCCCCACCGAGCTGCTTTATGCGCTTGCTGCTTGAGTCGCTAACGATATCACGCAAACCAAAAGAAACAGTTTGTGGGGAGTTTCTCGAGTTTAAGTTTAGAGTTATCTCTATATCTTGGCATTCTGGAATTTATTAGTCAGATATTGCAGAGTGCAGAATACTTCAAAGGAGAAATTTGGTACCACTGAAGTATGTACTCTAGCAGGCAGACGCTAACGTCAAATGGCTCTTATCAGCAGAAGGCAAACCCGTGATTTTTAATTCTTTTCGCCCATATTTTAGTTCGCGACCTATATCGCATATTTTAGTTCGCGACCTATCTCGCATATTTTAGTTCGCGTCCTATCGCGCATCTTTTAGTTTGCGACCTATCTCCCTTTTTTTTTCGCGACCTAACGTGCATATTTTAGTTCGCAACCGGTAGCTCTCCTTTTATATCGCAGCTCGGCCGCGAAGTAGGGCGCTCTTTTTAGTTCGTCTGCTCGTTTTGGCTTTTGCAACCGCTACTAGAACTACAGCTGAGCTTCATCACAGCTCGAAATGAAGGTAACTGGCAGAAGGTAATCACGCGATTCTGCGCGCTCTCGCGTTCTCTCGCTGTTCCCCGTCAGTCTTCGGAAAAGGAGCGGACGAACTAAGAGGCGAGGGATCTGCGAACTAATTCACGTAGTTCGCCTGTGGGAGCGCTCTTCCGAACTAGTTCGTTGGCCAACTACACAAGACTAATTGTCAGGCGAAGAGTGTCAATCGAGTAATTTTAGATAGTAGTAAGTGATCTTAACGTGCTCCACCGCCCTGTTATACAGTATTGCATATTAAGAAGTTAAGGCAGTTAATGTACTGGGCCTGGCTCCAAGTAAACAGAAAAGCTATTGCTGCTTGGCTTCTTGGGCAGACTTAAAACGCAGGTGGGGCTTACAACTTCCCTGCGCACCCTCCCTCCTCTCACCCCCTTGCCGCTCCCTCCCCCCCCCCCACTCCCAGCAGCCTCAGTCTCAGCTCCTTTAATCCTCCATCTCGGCCTGAGCCGCTGACCTGAAAGCAATTTAACAGAGGCGCAGGTGTTCTTCAGACGATAATATCTGAGGAACGCCGGATTGAAGCAAAGTTTCCACTAATACAGTGAGGCAAATAAATTAATGAGATCTGCAGCGTTTTTGGAAGAGGGGGCTATAATACAGTTCACGACTCGGCAATCGTCGTCATCATAAGGTATGCGTCATCTACTTCCTTTTCAAAGTTACAGCCATCTCAGGCTTGAATGAACTATCACATACTTTCTCATCGGGTCCGTACCACAGACACCCCAGAAAGACGTTTATTTTTATTTAGATTTTGTTGTTAATGTTGAACTTCATGTTATTTAATAAAAGACAGGTTTAATAGGTTTATATATATCTAGCTGAAAACCCGGCTTTGCCCGGATATTTATTTATTTATTCCTGCCATTTTTAAGTATATATTCATTTGTATAAGGGCTGTATGTCTCTAAAATACATTGGGAGTATAGTTAATAGTAAATAAGTACTTGATGCGGGAAGGGGCGGTTTTCCAAGAATGTTATGTTTATGTGCGCATATCTCATGAACTACGTGTCGTACTGTGATACAATTTAGAAGATACACTCGACTATGTGCGAGTACACTCTCTGTAAAATTTCCTGCGGCTACAATTTGTAGGGTAGAAATTATAAACTGCAACGTAATTGCGAATGCCGTAGTTTTTCTCCATGAGCATCGGAAAAGTAGTAAGCGAGAAACTTTTCTCCTTTCAGTACTTTGCTGTAGTTGTCAGCGAGGAAAAGTTTAATAAAGGTTTGAAATTATGTTTATAGTTTGTTGCAAGTCGCTAAGTACTCTCATTCTCATATAGCGTATTTTTAAATTCTCGACGCATTATGTGGCAGTTTTTCGCGATTCCTATTGTTTATGACGTCATATCATCTGAACCACGAGTCGTATGTGATTCTTAACCGTGCAGCAATTGATACCTCACGGTAAGGAATGTGTGTACCAAATTTAGTTGAAATCGTTCCTTTGTTTCAAGCGAAAATGAGCAGCACTGTCGCTATATGCAGCAGTTTCTCGCGTATCTCATTGTTTATGACGTCATATCTCGTGAACTATGTATCGAACGTGATTCTTACACTTACGGCGACCGTCCTCATGGATTGCAGCTTACGTGTACAAAATTTCTTAAAGATTGGAAGAAAACTGTAGATTTGTATGCAACACGTACAAACATACGGACACTCTGATTTATATATTAGAAGATATACTATAGAGGACTTATAAATCATAATAATAAACTAATGTAAAGAATTTGAAGACGTAACAGAAATAAGTTACAACAAATCGTTCGAGAAAATTCGGACGAGAGTGATAAATTGCAGGCAATTAATGATTTAATTTATGAGTACCGAAAGCAATGACCATCGGGGAAATAGAGACTTATTGAAACAAATATGATCGTGATAGCACTGAAATCTGTACAGGACACAGTTCCAACTAGGTAAGTTTCGCAAGAAACGCCAGGTTTTAAACGGAAATGAAAACATATTGTTCTTAACATTTGTAAATTGCTACGTAATATCAGCAGCAGCGATTGTGTTTCAAATCTATATCTGTGACTCCTAACACACCATTAACATACACCATATTATCAGTCCTATGCCCATTACACATTACAGTCATGAATAACGCACAGAAGAAAAATATCGTCATAACAAAAAAATTATCCTAAATAACTCTCATAATTATTACGCGACATACAATATGACGTGTGTATCATGTTTAATATAATAATCCTGATACCGAAAAATGTATGTGATAACAGGTGTACATGGTAACGTACCATCAATATAATGAGTCACGGTGCCAAAATACTAACACAAATTAGCTAGAGGATAGTGATACCACTGATCAATGTCGACAGAGGGAGGATACATTTGTTTTCTGCAGAAACTGAAGAAAATAAGGAAAATATCAGGTCTTATGACATACTTTATAAAATAATTTCGGCGATGTAAATCCACATACATATTATTTGTAGATCTGGAAGCAGCTTTCGATTATGTTGACTGACATATAGTCAGAAAAAAATCAAATGTTTGTAAAGCTTATGGGACTTAACTACGGGGTCATCAGTCCCTAAACTTACAAACTACTTATGAACTACTTACGAACTAGAACGGCAAAAAAACCATGCCCGAGGGGGGATTCGAACCCCCGACCGTAGTGGCCGTGACTGGAGCGCCTTAGTCCCCTCGGCCACCGCGGCGTTTTTTTTTTAGTCCCCTGTTTTATTTATTTATTTTTTTCCTTGTTATGTGGGTAAGGACCTTAAAAAAAAAGATTTACTTGCCACCGCCACTTTTACCCTAGAAAATAAAATAAAATAAAAGACAAACTACACCACTTCAGGCGTTGGCCCTATGTTATCCTAGGCCCAGTGCAACTAACCTATTTCTAATAGGGGGAACAATAAAACGAAGGGTGAAAAAAATTAAAGGAAATTTAGTGTAGCTACAAAAATAAAGTGTATTAATTCATTTGAAGTTTTTTTTTTACCCGTAAAAGAAAATGTAATTATCAACTACGTCATGGCAGGAACACCCCAACTTCTGGGTGGATTACGAAAAACACTATAAAGAAAATTTGAAAAATATTGCCCATATTTTGGATTGCAGACAACTGTGCAATGTCGTTCGTTCAGAAAGTTCCAAAAATCAAGTTCGTGTTTCTCTCTATGTACAAACAAGTAGTGAACCGCATGTCCACATATCCATTTCACAGCGTTTGTCTTCGTTTGTGGGTAATGTCCCGAGTCTGGAAAGAGGAGCAAATGGGAAAGTATATGATGAGGTGTCGTACGGGTAATCAAAGCCAGCATCTGTCGCACTAAGATCCAGACGCCTTCCGCCGATCCGCATACGAGTCGATGTTCGTCCGTGTCCATTACATCACAGGCGACGCACAGTGGTGTGTCTGCGAGGTGAATCCTGTGAAGTCGTGACTGGCACACTTGTTTCCCGTTGACTCTCAGGTACCATGTCGACTGTACGTCAGTGCCAAGGTAAGGAGCACTCACCGAGCGCCAAACGACACTCCAGTTGACGCTGGGATACTTCCCTTCAATCACATTTGGTGATCGGTTCTTCTGAAGAAAGCCGTAGATCGCCTTCGTAGACATCAAGCGTGTCGGCAGTATCGCAGTGTGGATATAGCTCAGTTCGAGTAAAAAGCGGCGGAAGTAAAAGAATGGCGCTGGAACATCTGAAAGCATGATTGGAGCCGATAGAGAGCGCGGTGCAAAGGCCTCCAGCAACAGGCTGGTAAGGCATGTGGGATTACGGCGCCACAACATAATGTGAGAGCTGAGGAAGAGGGCTGTCGCTCTGTCAGGCACATGGTACAGGCCTAGTCCGCCTCTGTTTCTCGGGAGAGTGAGGGTCTCGTATTTTATCTTGAACAGCAAGCCATGGCAAACGTAAGAACCCAGTGCAGCTAACATGCGTAATGCCATGGATGGTGGAATGGGTAGGGTTTGTGCAACGTGAGGGATACGTGACGCCACATATATATTAACATAATGTGCCCGCTGTAGAAGGTCGAGAGCCCTGAGACGATGATCGAGAAGACCAGCGCGTAACTGGTTTAGTAGGCGCCGGCAGTTGAGGGCGATCGTACGCCGCATGTCTCCTGTGAAGTCGAGTCCTAAGCATCGGATTGCAGTAGTTACTCGTAAAGGTGCAGCGCTGTCTGCAGGAAGCCCCACACCTATAGGCATGGCACATGATTTTCGGACATTAAGACAGCTGCCAGATGCTTCACCATATGTGCTCACCCACGCCAGTGACTCTCTTACCTCTGCATCGCTGCGTAGAACGAGGACGAGATCGTCGGCATAAGCAGTGCAGCAAAATAGATGGCCACCGAGTGAGATCCCTGATAGCCGCTGACGGAGTCCACAAAGCAACGGTTCCATTGCATAAGCATACAACAATGCAGAGAGCGGACAGCCTTGACGCACCGAACGCTGTATCGATATTGGTTGAGTAAGGCGACCATTGTATAGCACACGGGACGTCGCTCCTCGAAGAAGGCGCATTATGACGTTGACGGTAGTATCATGGTATTTCATATTACGGAGTACCTCTTCCAAGTACTCGTGATCAACTCTATCGAAAGCTTGGCTGAAGTCAAGAGTGGCCAAAAATCCAGGCATACGTTGAGCATGTGCTAGAGCGATTATGTCTCTATATCGAGCAAGGGCGGTGCGGATGTTGTTAACACCACCCAAGGAAGTTTGATCAGGAGAAACCACATATCTTGCCGTGCGTTTGAGCCGTGCAGCCAGAAGTCGAGTAAAGATCTTTGTATCGCTGTTGAGCAATGTCAATGGACGATAATCGCTTATCCTCGATGTTCCATGAGGTTTATGTATGGGAATAACGATACCGTCGAGGAAACCTTCAGGGATCTGCACCTGGGGTGACATAAGGTCCCGACAAATTTCTATCCACATCGGTGCTATCAAGTGGCGGAATGTTCTATAAAACTCAAGTGGGATGCCGTCAGGACCAGGTGACTTGTTAGTAGATCCTGCTTTGATAGCATCATTGACTTCTTCCTCTGTGACGTCAGCAAGCATATCCAGTTTTTCATCCTCAGGAAGCGAGCCAAATGTAAGTCGGGATACCTCCGCAATGTTATCAGGGTGACGACGGTGTGCAGAGTACAGCGTAGTGTAATGCTTGTGAAGGGCGTGCCCTATTTCAGCTTGGTTATCGACGCGTCTTCCATCCTCAGTTGTCAGAACAGTTATCAAATTTCTCCGTCGGTGGCGCCTTTCAGCTATCACATGATACATACTTGGACGTTCCTGCGTTAAATCTTCTTGTGTGCGCGCCCTGACCATAGTTCCTTCAAGATGTCGGCGGGAGAGGGCATTTAGCTGTGCCTTTGCTCGATTCACTATCACCTGACGTTCTGGTGAATAAGGCATTGTCGTACATTCTCGGAGGATGGTGAAGTAGAACTCCTGAGTGTGTCTTCGCCATTGCGCGATCTCCCTTCCGTATTTAATCAACGTCTTGCGTAGTGTAGGCTTTGCACACAGGACCCACCACGATATGGCAGACTGATATCTGTTGCGACGTTGAAGACAAGCCGTCCATGATGTCTCAATTTGTTGCCGACAGTTCAGTGAAGTAAGATGTTTTATGTTCAGTTTACATAGTCCCTTGCTGCGCCACACCTTTTGTTGGCAGATGTTGACGGTACAAATATATGCTTCATGGTTGAAGAAAGCAGTTGGCCAGATTTCAGCAGCCTGAGTGCCACCGACAATGTCTCGGGAGATGTAGACCCGATCAAGGCGACTGGATGAATGGCTAGTGAAATGCGTAAATCCCGGGCGATTGCCATGAACATGCTCCCACGAGTCCACTAGATTGAGGTTCTGAATAATTGTTGCTAGTGCTGCGCACGGAGAGTGGCGTGGCAGTTGGTCTTTGGGCGCCTGGGTGGAGTTGAAGTCGCCTCCTATGATCAAGGAATCTTGCCGACCCACGAAGAGAGGCGTTACTCCCTCAGAGAAGAAAGTAGAACGTTCACGGCGCCGACCTGAACCAGATGATGCATAGACGTTGATGATTCTTACGCCACCATACGTGAGAGCCATACCTCTGGCATCCGGGAGGTATATAATTTCAGTAGCGCCAATGCCGTCACGTAAGAGGATCGCCACCCCACTACCTGCATGGGAGGCGTGGGAGACGTGTGCTGTAAATCCATGGGGAGCGTAGAAGGCGGCAACAAATACCTCCTGAAGCAGGACAATGTCAACATCCGCAGCGTATATCATGTCGTGAAGTAATGTCAGTTTATGGCGCGCACGAATGTTATTGATGTTGATCGTAGCTATGCGATAAGTTTGAAACGCTGCCATCGTCAGAAGAACGTGTGACGCACTATGGGGAAGCACATCACTCCAACTGGGATGGGGCCGACGTCGTTTAATGTGTTCCTCCTCCCTCTACACCACCAGAGCATCCATCTTCTTCAGGAACAGTGTCTCCCCAGTTGATGGGTGCCGCCTCTCCATGATTGGTCGGTAGAATAGGTTCATTGATGGGCATGGAAGTATGATCAGACCCTGGGAGGGACGAAACTCTGTCAGACAGTAGCGATGTAAAATCTTTAGTTGGCTGTTGACTCTTGTGAGATATGGGTGGCACTTTGTCAGGTGTCATGGCATTGGTGGATTGCGCATTATCGGAAGTAGAGTCGCCATTTTGAACATTCAACTGTTTAAGGCTGTCGTCTGATGAAGTACGGCGCTGTCTCTTCCGTTTCTTTGGTGAACGTTGCTTCCGTACATGCTGCTCCGTGTCGGATGTTGTATGACTGTCGTCTGACATATGGCTGGATTCCATAACATTAGATGGCGGTACAGTCCCAGTTTCAACATCCATGGAGTCGGAACAAACGTCTTGTGTTGCTGCTTGGGCATCACCTGTTAGTACTGTGTCCAGTGCTGGTGTGTGGGAGACAGATGCAACTTCCATCTCATCCTCGGGTTGGTTCGACGCTGGTGCGGACTGGATTAGCGTGGGCGTAACAGGCCGCCTAGCCGCGTGCCCGTACGTCAGAGGTAGCGCAGTGGGCGCCGCTGGGCGAGCGTCGTCTCCGATCGGCGTCTGCGTCAGTCTGCGTCGGAGGCATTCTGAACGGACGTGGCCTTCTTGTCCACAACCGGAGCAAGTGCGAGGCTGGCCATCGTACATTACGAAAGCCCTACAGCCGGCTATGACGAGGTACGAAGGCACATGCTTTCGAAGTTCAATTTTTATCTGTCGGACGCCGTTGAGGACACGGTACGTTTCAAAGGTCTTCCATGTTTCTGCAACGTGACTAAGTACGTTGCCTCGTCCGACGGCACCTCAAACGGAAGTTCGAAAACTCGCAACGTTCTCAGGCCGAAACCTGCATGATCAATCTCGACGGACCCTATATGGCCGTCAGAGTATCGGAACTTGAGTTCATTAGCATGGCGCCGTACTACGTCGGCGCACATCTCTTCGTTCGCCAACTTGATGTACACTGTGGTACTAATGATCGAAAAATGAATTCCTATAACGTCTTGTGGTGGGAGACGCATTTCTTCACGTATAAAATGTTCTACTTCATGCGCTCTCGGTCGTACATGATCAGTAGGGAACGTTAATTTGATCGTAGATTGGCGGTATGAAAACGCCATGTCGGTCGTTGACTGAGGACTCTATGGCACGCCGCTACGCGGAAGTAAACAAACGGGCGCTCGCTCCCAGCACAACAGGAGGGACGCAGCGGACGTCCTCGCCCCACCGCAGCCGAAAGCGGACTGATCCCCTCGGCCACCGCGGCCGGCTGACATATAGTCAGAGAAACCTTTAAGTTGTCAGTGAGATAATATATAGAGCGAAAGATTATGTATGACTTGTTGAGAAAACATACTGCAATATTGAAATAAAAAGGACATGAAAGGCGTCCTGTAACTGAGAAGACTCTATCCTGAGCAAGTGTCTTCTCTTCTCCTCATAACAACAGCAACATACATCGATTTGAATCCGCTTACTGTATTCATCTCTTGGTCTCCCTTTACGATTTCCACCCCACACACTTCCCTCCAATGCTAAATTCACGATTCATTCATACGAATGTGTCCTACCAATCGATCCCTTCTTGTAGTCAAGTTAAGCCACAAATTCCTTTTCCCCCAATTCTATTCAGTACCTCCTCATTAGTTACGTGATCAAACCACCTAATCTTCAGCATTCTCCTTCAGAACCTCTATCCTCTTCCTGTCCGCAAAATTAAAAACGTCCATGTTTCACTCCCATACAAGTAAACGCGCCACATTTCGAAAAGCTTCTATCATCTTTTTGTTTGTACTTCTTATCGTCCAGTTTCACTCCCATACATTGCTACACTCCAGACATGTCAACAAATTTCGCTTCTTCAGAAACACTTTTCTTCCCATAGCCATTCTGCTGTTTTTATCTTCCTTACTTCGGGCATCAGAATTTATCTTGCTACTCAAATAACAAAACTCATTTACTACTTTTATTATCTCATTACCTATTCTAATTTCTTCAGCATCGCCTGATTTTCTGACACTACATTCCATTCTCCTCGTTTTACTCTTGTTAATGTTTATTTTATATCTTCCTTTCAAAGACACAGTCCGTGCCATTTAATTTCTCTTCCAAGTCTTTGCTGTCTCTGAGAGAATTACGTCATGTGCAAACCGCAAGGATTCTATTCCCTCTCACTGGACTTAAATTTCCTCTCCAAACTTCTCCTTGCATTCCTTCACGACTTGCTCAATGTGCAGATTGAAAACCTTGTGGAAACGCTACAACCCTGTCTCACTCTTCCCAACCACTGCGACCCTAAATATATTTATTTATTTAGCTAGTATATATGAGGGTGTTTTGAAAAGTTCTCGGAAAGGAATAGAAAAAAATGACTTATATCTCTATTTTTTTTATCTGTATAGATTAATGTTGTTGTCCAACGCTGTTCCAGTGCTTTGTCTTATCTCGAACTGAGATTCCACCAAGCCCGAAAAATAGTACTCGACTTCGGCTATCTGTTCTTATTTTGAAGTGAATATTCGTCTACCAAGAGAAATTTTCAGTTTTGGGAAGAGATGGAAGTCTGACGGGATAAAGGCGTATAGCACAATTCACACCTCAGTTCGTGTAATTTTGCCGTGGTGACGGCACATGCGTGGAGACGCGCATTTTCTTGACGAAAGATGACTTTCTTCCTTGATAAACATGGCTTTTTTGCGCTTATCTTTTGTTGGAATTTATCCAGGAGGTTGGCATAGCTTTCTCCAGTATTTTTTTACAAAAATGATGAAATTTTTGTAGAGCTTAAGGGACTTAACTGTGGGGTCATCAATCCCTAAACTTACAACCTACTTATGAACTACCTTATACTAAAGTCTACACAAACATCCAAGCCCGAGGAGGGATTCGAACCAACGAAGGGGAACGGCCTCGCGCGTAAACCAGGCGTTCGTAAATCAGTCACGTGACATTCCTCGCCCAAAACGCTCTTTGGCACACACCATCTTGCTGTCTGTATTTTATGATTTTCTTATTATAACTCACGCGTTATCATTGCAGAGCAGTAGCGCATTGAAGAATTAACAAAACACATCATTCTTAACGCAATAAATTATAATCTAGTGTCTAAAAATATCATATTAATATTTAATACCTGCCATTAATGCTACGAAAATTACGCAACAGCTTCATAGCAGTTCGCCGCAGTCTAGTGTACAGTTTATTAGGTTGTGATGCATATGGTCGGTAGTTTGAAACTGTAGTTCATATACTACTTTGTGATGCATTAGGTTGTGATGCATATGGTCGGTAGTTTGAAACTGTAGTTCATATACTACTTTGTTCATGTTACGTTGTTTTGTACTGAAATAAACAGCAAATATTTTGTTTCAAACGTTGAATACGTTTTCCTTTACAACTAAAATAACAAACGGAATAAGTGTGGTAATACTGCATTCCACAGAACTATATTATGTAATCTTTATACAAAGCCCAAGTGTATGTATATGTGATAAATAAGTCTATATATGCATTTCGTTGGTGGGTATTTCCTGGTATGTTCACAAAATAGAACAAATGCACTTTTTACAGAAAGCACTGTTAACTTTGAACAACTCGGAATATTGCGGAACATAATTTTGTTCAATTAACAAGAGTGTGCGAAAACCTTTTAGGAAGCAAGATAAAAAATGGTAACATGTTCGTACATCACAAACTAGTGCGCCTCCCATTACGCAATGGCCAACAGTTGCAAGAGTTATCCGTATTTCTCGTACCATTGATAGCAGGTGTTCACTGCTGACGTGGCATTTTTAGACATTAGATTGTAATTCATTGTACTAAGGGCGAAGTGTTTTTGACAATTTTCACTGTGCCATTGTTTTGAAATGACAACGGGCTGAGTTATAATTAGAAAATCGTCAAATACAGGGAGCAAGATGGCGTATGCAAGAGAAAGTTTCGGGCAAGATTACAAGTGAGCGATGTCACGTGACTAAACGCCAAATGTCCGCTGTGTTCCTTTCAGGCTATAGTCACTCGCTTCCGAACGCCAAATATACGCTACGTTACTTGTAGGATAGAGTCATTAGTAACCAGTACAGGCAAAGAAATTAGAATAGAGAACTAACTACCAATGCAAGACAGGTGATATATTTTAACGGAAAAAGACAATGAAAATGTGGGAGTGATATTAAAATAATAGTTTAACAAGGTAAAAGTTCAAAACAAGAGTATATTTATCAAAGCTAAACTCAAATATCAAATAATTTTGGCTGTTTGTTAAAATACGGCAAGAGAGTTTATTTATGTTTTGAAGGCTTAGATTTTATCACAACAGTAGAGTCGTAATCAAATCGTCCATAATTTTTAATTAATTAATTTTTTTATTATTTTTGTCTGAAATGTTTGCAAAAAATTATAAAGCTACAGACAAACCTAAAGTGGGCCGAAAACTCACCAGTGCGTTTATTATTATTATTTTAGGCAGTCAATACAGAGGTTGGAGGCACACATAACCTACTGGTAGTCCAGGGTACCTGTATCTATTCATCTTATAAAACAGGCTGTATGTGGGTATGTATGATCCACATCTCCTTATAAACTACTAGACCGATTTCAACCAAACTTGGTACACATATTCCTTACTATCAGGCAACAATTGCTGTCGGGGTAAGAACCACCTACAACACATACGTAAGGAGATATGATGTCATAAACAATGGCAGTCATGAAAAACGACCGCATCATGCGATAATATTCTACATCAGCTCCTAAACTAATGAACCGATTTGAACCAAATTTGGTACAAATATTCTTTAAAGTCAGAAATCATTCGCTATGGTTGCAAAAACCACCTTCTATACATAGTTCATACGATATCACGTCATAAACAATGAAAATCGCTCCATATTGCGGCGCGTGATAGCGTGTTTTTATTCGTCAATTATTTGACAATAGCGATATGCAATAAACTTTGATCTTAATTTCATATCTTTACGAAACTTATTCTCGCTGACAACCCCAACAAACTGATGAAAGGGAAAAACTTTAGCGCTTACTACTTTTCCAATGTTAATGATGTATGTCTACGGTATTCAACATGACGTTACAAAAATGTTCAAATGTTTGTTAAGCTTAAGGGACTTAACTACGGGGTCATCAGTCCCTAAACTTACAAACTACTTATGAACTACCTACAACTAAGGACGGCACAAATATCCATGCCCGAGGGGGGATTCGAATCCCCGACCATAGTGGCCGTGCAGACCGTGACTGAAGCGCCTCAGTTCCCTCGGCCACCGCGGCCGGCATGACGTTACAAGTTATTACTTCTACACTGTAAATTGTAATCGCGAGACAGTTCACAGACAGTACACATAATACCAATGAATGTTCCCTCGATAGTATATCACAGTTCGACATATAGTTCATGAGATATGAAGTCATAGACAATTTGGTTCATGAAAAACCGCATCATCACTCATGAGGTTTCGATTCATTACGTCTTTACTGCTAACACCTTTCACGACATATTTTGCAGACATTAGGCACGTATACCAGTGAATGTACCTTCAAATGTACATGATAGTACGACACATATTTCAGGAGACATGACGTTATAAACAATGAAATTTCCGAATAAATGCTAAAACATTCGCTATTTTTCCGCATCTCCTCCTAAAATAATGGACCAATTTCAACTACACTCGGTACACGTATTGCTTATTATCAGACAACAGTCAATGTGGGGTTAAAAGTTACCTACGATACATATCTCAAGAGATACGAATCTTCATTTATGCACTGTTTATTCATCGCAGACAGCTTCCTAATATTACATTCTACAAATCTGAAAAATTATATTACCGTAGGATACATAATGAAGAATATATGATGTCGTAAATATTGATCTGCATGAAAACGAAACTTAAATGGCACTTGATAAATTTTTAGAAATGTCTTGGTCTCAAAATACTTTGTTAGGCACGACGGGTTTCGGAATTACATTGTCAAATGCAAAATCACATTGAGATATCAAGGTCAATAGTGTGAGCGAGAATAAGAAAGGTACAAGATGCATCTTCACTTCTGTACGCTCACACTTTCCAACATGCATGCATCTTGTATCTTTCTTATTCTCGCTCACACTGTTGAGCATGGTGTCTCAATGTGATTTTGCATTTGACAGTGGAATTCCGAAACGCGTTCTGCATAATAAAGTATTTTGCAACCAAGACATTCCTAAAAATTTATTAAGTACCAGTAGTGAAAGGTCGCTTGCCTCAAACATTGGCATTTTGTATGAGTTATCTGAAACTTAAATTGACAGATAGCAAGGCAGAAGCCGATGGACAGAAAGAGGAAACCGAGATGGACTAAATATTGTTCATAGTAAGTTTTGAATCAATGTTATACATTATTTGTATTTTATTGCCATTTTTCTTTCTTTGGATACTGCACTTATAATTTTGTACATTATGCATATTTCATTGTTTTGACCCGTGTTTGGCCGTGTGGTCTAACGTACCGCTTTCTGAGTAGGGAAGGCGTACCGGCCCCGGTTTGATTGTGCCCGGCGTATTAACAAAGGGGGTCGGAGTGCCGGGCAGTCGGATGTGGTTTTTAGGCGCTTTTCCACATCTCTCTGGAAGAATACCATGCTGGTACCCAAGTCCCGCCTCAGTTACACGATTCGCGAACATTTCGTAACAGTTTACACTTTCCCACATACAACTCTAGACACAGATATTCAGGGTACACATTTCCTCCCTGGGAGCATAGGGTGGCGAAAGAGAAGGGCATGCGGCCACCCAGTAAATATTAACACGCCAAATCCGGACTCAACAAAGCCGACCCTGCATGTGCGGGAACATGTCCAAAGAGGAAGAAGAAGAAGAAAATTAAGGTGCATATTTCATTGTAAATACGGATAAACAATCCCTGAGAAGGATTTTCATCTCGAATATGTCAAAGACATTAATGATACATATGAAGCATTGAATTGAAATTTGTGATGCGACTGGGAATCGAACCCGCACATCCGTGCTTATTAGGCAGACGTCTTACCGCTAGTCCACCGCATCACTAGCGATTAAGGTGCCTCGGAATAGTCTAAACACGGTTTCCTTCACGTCCCAAACCTTAATTCAGCTTCTGTGTTCCATAGAACATTGCTATTACTGCCAAGGCTCTTCATGCAGTGGAATAGCACCTCGGCAATGGACATATTGAAACGTTCCTGTTTAAGGTGATATAAATATCAATGTAAAATACAAATAAACAATCCCTAAGATGGATTTTCGTCTCGAATATGTCAATGACATTAATGATAAATATGACGTATTGAATTAAAATTTGTGATGCTTACTAGGTAGACGTCTAGCGACAAGATGTCTGCCTAGTATGCATGGAGGTCTGGGTTCGATTCTCGGTCGCATCACAGATTTTAATTCAATGCTTCATATTGATCATTAATGTCTTTGGCACATTTCATTGTTTTACTGTTTCATAATTTCTAAGCTGTTGTCATGAATACATGAAGATGAAATCTTACCGGAATTTTTATTTTCGTTTCTAATTTAAGACTGGAAAAATGCATGTATACCTGGGAAATACCGAGTTTACCAACTAGTGGCAAAGAAAGAACTGAAACAGTTGGTGGAAGTGCATTTTTGCGTGCTTTCTGAACGCTGGTGGACGGCAATCATTTGCCACACACTTGGTCGGAACAGCGCAGCAGCAACAGGCGACACACGCGGCGAATTATCCGCGGCCGCAGAGGTGGCTGGCCAGCAAACAGCGCGGTCCAGTGGTCTCCGCTGCCGCCTCGCCCCGTAAATTCAATCTGCGGCTTTCCAGCCAGCCGGCTGCGTCCGCCAATGACACCGTTTGCCACGGCTCAAATGCTCCATTTTCACTCCCACCGACCCGCTTTTGTTCCGCGGTCCTGTGTTTGGCGGTAATGTAGCTGCCGCTTCACTTCGCCCCATTCTCTCTGTATCTGCATTCGCGTTTTGCCGACTACACAGAAAAACCGGTCTCTTGCATCATTTATTTTTCTTTCCACGCCCTGGGTACGCTCGTGTGTCGCGCACACCGCGGCGGTGCTATTGCTGACCCATTATCTTCCGACTTCACCCTCGCAAAAACCAATTGCTGCTGGGGGAGGAAGCGGGGCTAGGTGGGAAAGGCAGTTCATGCCCCCGCCAGATGAAAATATTCTAATTTAGTCAGATAAAAAAATTATTTAAAGCAAATTATTTATATTTCTTTAGTAAAATCTTCTACAGTACTCTGTAAATTAGTCTTGTGTAGTTCGAGAACGAACTAGTTCGGAAGAGCACTCCCACAGGCGAACTAAGCGAACTAGTTCGCAGATCCCTCGCCTCTTAGTTCGTCCGCTCCTTTTCCGAAGACTGACGGGTAACAGTGAGAGGACGCGAGAGCGCGCAGAATCGCGTGATTCCCTTCTGCCAGTTGCCGTCATTTCGAGCTGAGATGCAGCTCAGCTGTAGTTTTAGTAGCGGTAGCAAAAGCCAAAACGAGCGCACGACCTAAAAAGTGCGACCTACTTCGCGGCCGTGCTGCGAACTAAAAAGAGAGCTGCCGGTCGCGAACTAAAAGATGCGCGATAGGTCGCGAACTAAAATATGCGAAATAGGTCGCGAACTAAAAGATGCGAAATAGGCCGCGAACTAAAAGATGCGCGATAGGTCGCGAACTAAAAGATACGCGATAGGTCGCTAACTAAAATATGCGCGATAGGTTGCGAACAGAATTAAAAATCACATGTTTGCCTTCTGCTGATGAGAGCCATTTCGAGGTTAGCGGCTACCTGCTAGATTACATAGTTCAGTGCTACAAAATATCTGCTTTGAAGTATTCTGCACTCTGCAATATCTGACTAATAAATTCCATAATTCCAAGATAAAGAGATATCTCTAAACTTAAACGCGAGAAATTATCCACAAACTGTTTCTTTTGGTTTGCGTGATATCGTTAGCGGCTCAAGCAGCAAGTGCATGAAGCAGCTAGGTGGGGGAACTTCTCCCTCCACCTCCATGCACAGACCACGCCGCTCAGCTGTCACTGGGAGTCGACGAACTAAAAGAACGAACTAGTTCGCGGCAGAGCCGCGAATTAAAGTGAGCGCTCCCGATTGCAAACTATTATGCGCAAGTCTACTATAAATGTTTTAAATTTTTCAGTTACATTTAACATTTTAATCTTGCTAGCAGACCATATGAGTATCGGATTTTAGAATTTTTTTTATACTTGTGGTACGTGAAGTTCAGAACTCAATTAACAATCAGCCAAAGCCATTCGACAGAATTCTCAAAAATTATCGAAGAAATCGACTTTGAAGTTTAGCAGGTACAAGTAAGTACCAATAAAAAAAATCTGTTATAACAACTGCTGATGTAGCTCAGGTAGTTGCACCGTGGCACTAAAACCGTAGGTTCGGTGGTTGGAATCCTGCCGTGAAATTTTTTTTTTCCGTTGTGTTTTGAATACTTACACAATTTGCATATCCAATGGTAATTTTCACGTAAAATACAGGTGTTTTGTATAATCGTTGTTTGTTGTTCAAAATGTTCAAATGTTTGTATAGCTTATGGGACCTAAATACGGGGTTATCAGTCCCTAAACTTAAAAATTACTTATGAACTAACTAATACTAAGGACGGCACAAATATCCATGCCCAAGAGGGGATTCGAACCCCCGACCGTAGTGGCCGCCAGACCGTGACTGGACCCCCTCAGTTCCCTCGGCCACCGCGGCCGGCGTTTGTTTGTTGGTTGTGGTCTTCAGACCGCAGACTGGTTTGGTGCAGCTGTCAATGCTACCCTGTCCTGTGCAAGTCTCTTCATCTGAGAGTTCGGCAACCTACATCCTATTGAATCTGCTTACTGTATTCGTCGCTCGGTCTCCCTCTGCGATTTTTACCCCACACACTTGCCTCTAATGCTAAGTTGACGATTGATGTCACACCAATCTATCCCATCTATTAGTCAGGATATGTCAGAAAATCCTTTTCTCCCCACTTCGGTTAAGCACCTCCTCATTACTTACGTGATATACCTATCTGATATTCATCATTCTTCTGTAACGCCACATTTCGAAAGCTAGTATCGTCTTTTGAATGAACTCCTTATCGTCCATGCTTCACTCCCATGCAATGCTACACTCAAGACAAATGCTTTCAGAAAGGACTTCCTTACATTTAAATTAATATTGGATGTTAACAAGTTTCGCTTCTTCAGAAACGTTCTTCTTCCCATAGCTATTCTGCATACGAAGTTATTTCCTTTTCCTACAGTATTTTATTTTTTATCTTCACAACGAAGGATTCTTTCATGCAACACTCTTCAGAAGCTTGCAAGACATTGGAAGATTTGTATTATTGGTGCTTTTATACGTTCAGTAACGAATACGTAAGAATTTCCTAAATTGAAATTTCTACTCCTAATACTCAAATATCATTTGGTATGGAAAATTCTCGCTTACATCATACAAGTACGTGGAGTAACGTGCCCAAGCAGCACTAATTACAACTTATGTTCGATTTAAATATGTTATGTTCAGCATAGTTAAACGCAATTATGAATGATGGTGATATCAATAGATGTAACTTACAGGGACATATACAAGTTTACACTACCAACTTTTTAGTAATAAGATGTAACTTGTGTTTAAGTGGACATGGCATAGGTAAATAATAGTGTACGGATTGGAAAACTATTTGGGAACTCGTGAAACTGCATAGAGATCTGACACTAGGATGCAACGTTGAGGCGCATAAATATTGGTATCTATCAAAATTTTAACTAAAAAATTATATATACAATTGTTCATGTTACCATCACCACTCCTCACTAAAACGATAACTGAGTGCTGCAGTCAACAATCGGTCTGCGACTACACGTCCTACCCAGACGTATACTCATTCGGTGGGAGGTTATCTGCATCATGTCAGTGAATGTGCGACCGCTTCCGCCAGAGGTTCGAGACCACCTCGGGCAAAGTGGTGGGTCGATGACTGACACATATCCAGCAGCTCCTAAGCTAGTTTGAAGTACGATTTTCTCTGCCAGACGTCAGTTTAAATCTTTTTTGTGGCTTTACAAAATGATAGTTCGAATTTGGAACACGTTTGCGTGTACTAGGAAGATATCAGCCTTTTTTTATACATATGAATTAATTTAGATACGTTTTATCATAATTTAACAACATTTCAAGTTGAACAAGATTTTGTATCGTCTGCCATTTTGATAATTTTTTAAAGGTGTGTCACGCCCTGTCGCACCGTTTCTAAATTATAGTCATCGTATGTGTAGCATGTGCCGTTTTAATTGTAATTTTTTAAATGCTACAGAACTGACTTATTTTCCCAATACTTTCATGTGTACTTATGTTAAAAATGATTTTCTAATAAACATCTTGTCTGTATAACTGATGATGACATAGAAAACATTATTCATTATTATCTTTAAAGCAGTATACTACAGTCATTTTGTGTTTTTTAAATTCTATTAGATAAAGTGAAAAAGTTTTCATCATAACCACAGAAGAAACATAAAGCATGGTTTAAAATACTTGGTACAAGGAAACAAAGATTCTGTTATGGTGGAAGTATGGAATGAGTTTCAGCCCCGAAGTAACTTTTTGCTTTCAAATGCAGCGATAATAGTCTAATAAGTGTTACTTCAGCTAAACGCTGGAGTTCGTCCCTGTAGTGTATGTTATTTAGAAGGCTTTCGATTTTGTGAAGGGACACGTAGATGGCACTGGTTAGCAAAGTCATCTAAGGAGGAAAAGATTTCAGCGCTAAGATAGTCAGAAGCTTTGCGACGTTATTAAAATGTTTTGTTTTTCGGGCTGTGCGTTCGATAGTTCCATATCAAACGTTTATAAATTTACTGCTGGACTATAGGTCACTTTTATTAAGTGAAAATGAAAAAGGTGTTATCCAAGATTTGCCTTATACAAGCTAGTTAAGGAATATTCTGTTAGATCAGTCGATGATTTTGCACATCAGTCGATGATTTTTCACATCTACATTAAAGAAGATTTTTACCGAAGTGTGAGAAGAGATTTCTTTAATAAAATTAATACGTGAAATCATGGAAACGTCTTATATATGGAACAATCGTCTACGTGACGAGGCATTTTACTTCCTTATGAGAACCATTCCTGTCATCAGATCTGCACCAAACTCTATACAGCAAAAATGATTGGCATCTCAAGAGTCAACGTTGCAAGTTTCGAGCCAAAATACTTGAAATTGTGGAAAGTAGCGTGGTGCGAAATGAAAGACAGAATTACAAACTAGAAAGGCATACCGAGTCATCCTAGGCCCATCTCCAAAGTTGGAAGTATAGTTATTTACGGGCATTAACACTTAAAAACTGTCATAAATAATTTTGGCCAGAATTTCTGTGCAAATACTCCACTGCGCGTTGCAGCTATTCAAAATTAAGAAATGAAAAATTAGAAATTTACTTTAAATTTTCTGTTAATTATCTCGTATTCGTCATGATACTCTTATTGAAAAATGCAATAACACAACCAAGAAATTACGTTATTCGCCTGATGATAATATAGTCGACCTAGCAGTTGTTCCTATGTTGCTGTCCACTACTCGTGCCTTTTAGCAAATGAACCACGAATTTCATCTATCGTTGTTACATTTATGTGCGTTTTCTATCACAGCACATGATCGATGTGCTGCTCAGAAGTTGGTATCACTTCAGTTTTTTATCCGTAATAGAAATGGTGGTATCAGAGTTATATATATGAAAATATCTACACTGGACTCTCAATCAACTTGCCATTTGTGGCAAATACGAGTGCCGGATTGGCAGAAGTATTGAATTATTGAAAGTGCGCTACAGACCGTGGATGAGTTGACTGTTACTCAAGTTTCATTTTAAAAAAGCACAAGTAATTTCCGTTTAGAAGAAGGATCATCAAGCAGATGGGCTATATGTCTGACGGCGGTCTGATGGGTGCTCGTATTGCGGAAAGAAAAAAAAAACAAAAAAACAGCACCCACCTAGACGCCTGCATGTAGTGGTCCTACGAATCAAATGTTTGTAAATATATGGAACTTAACTGCTGCGGTTATCATTCCCTAGGCTTACAAACTACTTAAACCTTAAACTAACTTATGCTAAGGACAACACACACACACACACACACACACACACACACACACACACACACACACACACACACACGAGGGAGGACTCGAACCTCCGACGGCGAACAGCCGCACTCTGCGCAGAAAAGGGCCTTAGACCGCTCGGCCTCTCCACAGCGGTTTTCTAGGACTCAAATACGAACAGAAAACTGCGTTTGAGACGATTTTTCTCATCGGAACTAATATTTGTTCCTCCATAGTAAATTTTCCGTCTCTAATAATGTGATAATAAAGGAGCATAAAACATATTGCATAACATGTTTCCTTTTAGAAGGCATTAGAAAGAACTGTAAGGAATGCTATACTTCAAATATATCATTGTTTAATTAAGCATGTTTAACTAACAACAATGTTGTGTACGATAATTCATTGTCGTGCGCGTCTGTTCGGATGGTCTCCGGATTATTGAGAAGCCTGCCTATTGAGTGCTAGATTAGTTTATGGTATACTTCCTTTTTCCACTCTTCACGTTGCGTATAAACATGATTCTTGTTTTGTGCACGTCTATGGCAAAATACCTTTCGAATGATGTAAGTTTCATCAGCTTATTTCTATAATTAAAATTAAAAATCGGCACAGAAATTCTCGTGTTCTCGTATAAATACGAGGGTTCCTCAGAAAGCAATGCACGATATTGTGGCCCACTTTAGGTTACGGTAGTACACTAAACGTGGCCTTTTGATAGCTCGAAAATTAAATGAAAATAATGGCTTAACCGTTCATCTGACACGAAAGTTGAATAAACGAATTTATACAGGAGATAATGCGCACAACTTTGCTCTCTTATGTTTCATTCATATCTCGCATCGTTTCAGAGATATAAGCAAAAATAAAGGCGATTTGACTCTGTCCGTCAGTAACGTGTTCCCAATTTTTAAGCTCGCGCCGTGCAACCAATCGGTATCAAATTTTACGCACGCAATTTTTGGCCACCAACAACTAGAATCTCTTTTTTTTCAAATATTTCGTATAAAAATAGGCTGCTAACACTAAAAATAGGCCGGTTGTGATGGCCTTTTGAGAACAGAAAATTTAGTTGATATAACGCCTTAAATTTTCATCTGAGACGACAATTGAATAAACGTATTAGTTGAGGAGAAATTTCTCAACAGAATCATAAATATTTGATAAAATTATGGCGATTTGACACTGTCACATGAATTTACGTAAACCAGTACAGGCAAAGCAAAGAAAATTGGATCAAGGGCTAACTACCACGGCTAGATAGGTTGTATTATTTTAACGGAAAGAGATAATGAAAATATCGGAGATATATTAAAATAATTGTTTAAAGTGTCAAAAGTTCAAAAAAGTGTAAGTTTGTCAAAGCTAAACTGAAAAATTTGGTTGGTTGATATCAATGACCTCTTGTTATCCATGACTGCTGCTGGGATGTAATGTTTATGGATGTACGAGCTGTTTCAGTACTGGGGATACCGGTAATTCCACCATGAATTATATCCAGGAGGGCACAAGTTATGTACTGGTTTTCCTTTATTCTATTACCATGAAACCTACGTTTCTTAAAAACACTTCGTTTCGGCGTCATACTTTACTTTTTGAGAGATTTATCAATATATTTGTCACTCATCCTCGGAAAAACGTTAGCAGTTCAACATAGTTTAAAGTATGAAAAGGTAAAATACTGTTTTTGACATTTCTACCAATAAACACCCGTAATTTAACCTTTATAACACAGTAATCCCACAGTCTAACATATACAGTCACGATATTCCCACTTTTTTTTTTTATGCGCCACGACAGTAGCTCCAAGCGGCTGTCAAGGTACATTTCTGAATTTCTGAATACGATATCGGATGAGTGTGAATAGTATCGTTTAAATTAACTTTAACATATTTTTAACAAAAGGGAAGGTATGTAGTACCATAATAATCGGCAATAACTAGAAAATAACTCCACATTTGTTTTTTTAGCTTGCCTAAGAACAATTGGAAGGTATGAAACGGTACTTTTCAGGACAGTTTATTTGAGACTATCGTGAAATCTACGACTTTTAAATGAAAAAAATTATTTTCAATTAAGAACAAAAAGTGGCTAATAAACAAAAGAAGAGCCAACTTTCTGCAGAAAGACGTCTATTTTCTATGAAGAATCGTTAAGTTTTCTTCACTAAAATTTCAGTCAAATCTGAAAGTTTGGAGCGTAAGAAATTTATATTGAATTCAATACCTACATTATTTAATATACCAGGTTAGCCACTATAGCTGTAACTCGAGGACAGTCCCCACAAAAGTGACAATAAAACTGGGAAAGCAACAGGGGGTAAAATAGTTTCCTAAGAAAGTAGGTACAAATTACACAATTTTTGTCACATCTGAACCCCAGACGACAAGAATGTTAAATAATTCCGTTTTATAAGCAAACGTAATAACACTCAAACGTTTATGCATATATAACAAAGACGAGTGAAGTGGAAAAATGTTCGAATCACTAAACTCAATATCGACTTTTTACACGTAAAATAAAGTGCTTGTATGCCTATATAAGGATAGGAATTTATGTTTCTCCTCTGTTTATATTCGCATAGTTTCAGCGAAGTAGGCTGCAAAATATACACACATTGTTAAGTATTTCCTCATGAATGAGTTGTTGTTTATATCACTGAATCAGGGAAATTCGGCTGTTTTTACATTTATTTCAGGATTATTTACGTCTCTCGATATTTTTCTAATGCTTGGAACCTATGAATTACAGAAACTATTTGGTTAATTACATAGAAAAGTAAATATAAAGAAACATTACTGTTACCGCTCCTTGCCCACCACTATGAGCGCTGTCGTTGCAAATGTCAGTTGGTAACAACTTTCAAAGGAATTATTGTCACGACCGTGTATGTCAGACTGTGGTAATCCATAGCCTTCTGTACGAAACAATTAGCGATTTTATTAGCTCTTGAAGTATTTATGTAAAAATTTTAACATATTCAGCCAGTGTAGACTGTATAAAAAAAAATAGATAAAAATTTCCGGTGTGAGTTTATAAGTGACATACATATAATTTTATTCGGAAAATTCAAATTTTATAATGATATAAAAATAAGAAAATGAAAAAAAAGGTAATTCCTTTCTATCTCCCGTTAATGAAAATAACAGTCTTGTGTCGGGAGGAAATGTTTAACTAACTGTATTTTAAACATGCAAAATCAGAGATTGTGTTATCTTTGGACATTACCTTATGCATACTAAGCACAACAAATAAACAAATGCGATCAGTGTCGCCTTGACGCAGTAGAATTTTTACGCAAATGGGAACTGCAAACAACACTGAATTACGTATTAGCTTGTGCGTCGCAGGCGGTGGCGGCTCGCGCGCTGCTGGGTAGCCTATAGCTCAGGGGCGCAGCGCGCCTCGGCTGACTGGGCCACGTGGCTGGTGCGGTGTTTGAGTCTCGCCGGTAATCCCAAACTAATTGCGGCCTCACAGACCAGTCCCAGGGCCGCGGCCGTCAGCCAACCGACCCGTTAAGCGCGGGCCTGCTCCTCCGCCTGTCCTGCCCCACGTGAGGCGACAGCCTCCCAAATGTCACTCAACCACTCACTCTCTGTTCAGATACACGTGCAGACATGTTACGTAAGAGAATACTAGCCATGCACAGTACTATATACTAAAGTACTATTACTGAAACACTGAGGCCTTGTATTTTAAATATGTAAAACCATAAAGTGTACAAACTTAAGGTTCCTTTTTATACACTACCGGAAGCAAATAGTACACCTATAGGACCAAGGACGTAGCCAAAGGGGAGGGGGGGTGTCTACGGGGTCCGGACCCTCCCTATCACCTAAACGGTAAAATACTACTCAAACGTATGCTAAGGACAACACACACACACACAAATGCTCGATGGTGGACTCGAACATCCAAAGGGACTAATTGAAATAAGACATGACCTAGCTACCGTGTAGTGAAACTGAATGATATCGTTATCAGTCATACGCCGAAAGAGGGATACGCACTATCGACAGCCAACAAAGCCATCTATAGATTTTAATTATCGATACATCGATAACAGCATCGGCTATTGTCCAGCCGCCGCGGCGGAGCGGCAGAGCGCATTGAGGCGCTATGGTACGATGCGCGAGGCCGTTCCCCGGGGACTGATGACCCCGCAGTTAAGTCCCATAGATTCTACAAACATTTGAACATTTTTGAGCCGTTCCCCGACGGGGTTTCGAATCCCCCCTCGGGCATGGATGTTTGTGCTGTCTTTATTATAAGGTTGTTCATAAATAGTTTGTAAGTTTAGGGACTGATGACCCCACAGATCAATCCCTTAAGCTTAACATACATTTGAACATTTTATTGAGTAGATAGTAGAGAATTGCCCAGCCCTCCTTTAAACCGTTGTCCATTGTTGGCCTTCCTCCATTACTGCTATGTTAAGCACTACAGTGGAATGCTTCCACTGCCGTTTATTTCTTTTGTGTTTGTTAAGATAAGTTTCCAATTATGAATAAGTTCATAACAAGAAAAAAAGATAAAAACCGACATTCATTTGTCCACTAGGGGTTCGGTAAGTTAAAATACGTACTACTATAATAGCTTATTTATCTATTTACAGCAGTGGAGTCGTTATTTGGAGTAGCAATATTTCAGTATATCATAAGGCACCTCACTCAGTATGTGTAATACTTTTTAAAGTTAGGATTAAGAGTAATATTTTATCTAGAGGACGGATACTTTGCAATGCCAACAAGAGTAAAAGAACCATTAATCTTGGAAATAAAAAAAATGTTCAAATATTTTTAGAGCTTATGGGACTTAACTACTTATGAACTAGCTAATACTAAACACGGCACAAATATCCATGCCCGAGGGGGGATTCGAGCCCCCAACCGTAGTGGCCGTATAGACTGTGACTGGCGCGCCGAAGAACGCTCGGCCACCGCGGCCGGCTTGGAAATAAAATTATATACTTCCGCTTCCTAATTCAGTATGATAGGTATTTATACTGATGCAAAAATTAATACAGATTTTGCGAAACACCAAACTACAGTCGTGGGTGACAGGAAGCGAGCTTGGTGACATGCAACCATGTCGTTGCCAGTCTTCAAATACAAAGAAACATCTCTCATTTTGATAATCTGACTTCGTTTCGAATAACAACTGAAGGTCCTTCTGGCATATATTGAAACAATTTTCAAGAAATGTTTTCCTCAATTGTATAGAATATATTGCAGTATTTATTGCGTGTTTCGAGTACCCTACCCACATCCATATTCACCATAACTCCAAACCCTCATGTGACTTTTAATCATTTATGGAGTTGTAGAAGTTACCAAAATGTCATCCCCCTAGGCCAACTGGAAGTACGAAAAATTTATCTGTTATACAAGTAGTACCATATGGGTTATTTTTGACCCATACACAGTTTAACACAACTTGACGTCAGTAACACCAGTTATTATACAGGAAATAAATTTTTGGCGTGCCTCAGTATTATTCACGAGATGTTAGAGTACTTCACGGAATTTTGGGCCACAAATAACGTGAAACAGTAATAATTTGTAGATTGGGTGACGCCTTCTATCAGTGCGGCTTTCGGTTTTCTGTGGAATGGTCACATTCAGACCTATGAAGTAATAGTCGGAAGCCGCAGAATAATGGCAACTCTGTCTGAGGCACTAATATTAGTTCTATGACACGACCGCAGATGTCAGACTTGTCGCGCTTAGAGAGGTTACCTCTCTGCGTATCTCTGTCTTTGGTAAAAGCGTGGGGCTGAGGCATTCATGTTAGTGGCTACGTCAGATTATGGTATGTTTTCGTCGGTTCCCGTCATTGAAGTTGTGATCGCGAGACGAAGCAGTCTCACATATATTGAGATTCTCTACTATCGACATTTCACCTACGTAATCAAGTGACGAATCCAGTAGCGAGACAGACGCAGAGGAGGACAACGATTTTGATACAGTGGAACCAGCTGATCAAGTATTGCATCTACATAGATACTCTTCAAATCACATTTACGTCATGGCAGAGGGTTCATTAACCACTTTCATAACTTTTCTATGCCGTTCCACTCTCTAATAGCGTGCGCGAAGAAAGAACATCTAAATCGTTCCGTTTTCGATCTGATTTCTCTTATTTTATTGGGATGGTCATGTCTCCCTAAGTAGGTGGGTGCTACCAAAATATTTTCAGATTCAGAAGTAAAAGTCGGTGATTGAAACTTCGCAAACAGATCACGCCGCAATGAATAAAGTCTTTCTTTGAATGATTTCCACCCCAATTCGTGCAACATTTCCGTGACGCTTTCCCCCCCTGTAACGTGATAAAAAAAACTAGCTGCCCTTCTCTGAACCTGCTCAATATTTTCCGTCAGTCCAACCTGGTGAGGGTCCCACAATGGGCAACAGTACTCCTGAAGAGGACGCACAAGTGTGATGTAGGCAGTCCCTTTGGTGGAGATGGTGCATCTTCGAAGCGTTCTGGCAATGAAACGCAATCTTTGGTTCCCCTTCCCCGCAATATTTTCTGTGTGTTCTCTCCAGTCTAAGTTGTTCGTAATTGTAGTTCCTAGGTATTTAGTACAATTCACGACCTTAAGGTTTGACTGATTTATCGTGTAATTGAAGTTCAGCGATTTCTTTTAGTTGTCATATGTATTACTTCACACTTTTCTTTATTTAGTGTCAATTGCCAGTTTTAGCACCATGTAGAAATTTTGTCTAAATCGCTTTGCAGTTGCTTTTGATCCTCTGTTGACTTCACTAACCGATAAACGACAGCATCATCCGCAAACAGTCTAAAGGAGCTATTCAGATTGTCTCCTAAATCGATTATAAACACGAGGAAGAGTAGGGGACCTATAACGCTTCCCTGTGGAACGCCAGATATCACTTCTATTTTACTCGATGATTTACCGTCAATTACAACGAACTGTGTCCTTTCTGATAGGAAATCGTGAATCCAATCGCACAATTGGGGAGATATTCCATAAGCACGCAATTGCATTAGCAGCCGCTTGTGGGGTACAGTGTCAAAAGCCTTCCGGAAATCCATAAATATGGATTCGGTTTGAGATCCCTTGTCGATGGCACTTATCACTTCATGTGAATTTAGGACAAGCTCTTTATTCACATGAAGTATAACTAGCCTACTAGGGATGAGGTCAATGACAATACTGACAGGAAACTCCCAGAAACTGTGACCTTGCAATAATCAGTGGTATCTCGATTTTTAAGTTATGTTGTACATATAAGAAGATGGCAAGGCAATAATGTATTGTCAGAGTAGCTGATGAGCTCGCTGCCCCATACAAACTGCAGAGGAGAGCCAACCACCCCTTGCAAGCACTCTGCGGTGGCGCTGAATAGCCATTTTTAAATCTAGGATTCCTACAAACAGCAAAAGGGGAATAAAACAACAACGTATGTTTCAAGTGCCGCGGTGGATTAGCCGCGCGTACTGGAGCGCCGTGTTGCGGTGCGCGGACGTCCGCCGTCGGGGGTTCGAATCCTCCTTCGGGCATGGATATTTGTGTCATATTTAGTATAAGGTAGTTCGTATGTAGTTTGTCAGTTTAGGGGCTGATGACCCGGCACTTAAGTCCCTTAAGCCTTACAAACATTTGCACTTTTTTTAATGTTACAAGTGCAGCAACTACGTGTGCAAAAGCTGCCAAGCCAAAACACTTTTGTAACGTGAGCCCACCCCAATGTAGACGATGTTGTCAACTATTTGTTCCTAGATATTTCCAAATACTTACAATAAAAGACTAAATTTGCTTTTGTTATAATTTTAAACCCTTTTTACAACATGGAAGAAAACGTGTTGCATGTTTATAAAACTCGGTATTTGCCTTACAGCTAAATAAAAAAGTAAAAATACTGTTAGTAGTATAAACTATAAGTTTTGTGTTTGTTTCAAATTTTTTTATATAGATAAACGTTGTAAAACTATTTTATTCACTTCTTTTAATGATGCCTGATGGAAGGCCGTGGAATTTCGTCAGTAAAATTTAAATAAAGTAACATTTGCTCCTGAAAATCTTATATATTAAAAGAATCTACGAAAACTAAAAGCCGGCAGCAGTGGCCGAGCGGTCTGCGGCGTGTCAGTCAGTCTGCACGGCCGCTGCGGTCGGGGGATCGAATTCCCCCTTGGGCATGGATGTTTGTGCCGTCTTTAGTATAAGCTAGTTCGTAAGTAGTTCGTAAATTTAGGGACTGATGACCCCGTAGTTAAGTCCCATAAGCTCTACAAATATTTGAACATTTTTGAAAACTAAAGTTAGTCGGGCACACCAAACTACCCGGCCGATGTCCTTCATTTTAAACGAAAGGTATTCATCCACAGATTTGTCATCAAGTATCAAAATTTAAGTAAATCTCGCCTTACTTTTTTAATACTCAAACGCTATTTCCTTCTGTATATTTCTTATGGGGATGTCCTTGCTGTAAACTGACGTCAGTCGGTCAGGCCGTTCTATCCGACCGAAATTTTATAGGCACTTGTCATAGCGTGGCACAAGTTTCTGTATGCCTTCTTCATAGAGGGTTGCCGCCTGTGTATTCAGCCATGTGGTAGCATGTTCTTTCAGCTCGTCATCGTTGAAGTGTTGACAGGACAAATTTTTGGTGTAAGAAGAGGATTTTCATCAAAAGGTGGCGCTTGTTTCCACGATAATGCCCGACCTCATGTGGCGAATGTGACCAAACAACTCTTACGGTAATTTCACTGGGACGTGTTTGATCATTATCTGTACAGCCCGGGCCTCGCTCCTAGCCTGTTTCACCTCTTCTTACACCTAAAAATCTGTCCTTGGTGGTCAACCTTTCAACGATGATGACGAGCTGAAAGAACATGCTACCACATGGCTGAATACACAGGCGGCAACCTTCTATGAAGAAGGCATACAGAAACTTGTGCCGCGCTATGACAAGTGCCTACAAAATTTCGGTAGCTATGTAGATAAGTAGTTTAACAGTTGTGGATTTTTGTACAATAAATATTTTTTCTGTATCTGTATAAGTTTGTTTTATATAACCAAACGGAACTTACTTTCTGCCGGCCGCGGTGGCCGAGGGGACTGAGGCGCTTCAGTCACGGTCTGCAAGGCCACTACGGTCGGGGGTTCGAATCTCCCCTCGGGCATGGATATTTGTGCCGTCCTTAGTCTTAGTTAGTTCATAAGTAGTTTGTAAGTTTAGGGACTAATGACCCTGTAGTTAAGTCCCATAGACTATACAAACATTTGAACTTACTTTCTGGACGTAACTGATATGACTTCAGCTGCGAAGTCATATATTCTGTGAATATGAAACAACAACAACTGCAGGGTCAGAAGTGACGCCTGTTCTTTCGGAACAGACGCCACACGTATATGAAAAAAATATACTTTTCTTGAACCGAAGGGTCTTCGTAATTGTAATATCAACCGGGTGAAACCCAAAACGCTATTAAAATACTAACAAAATGGTAATTTGGTACTGTGGATCAAAAATGTCCCACCTGGTACTACTAGGGGTGCGGAAAAGTCTGGTACTTCTAGTATTAATTGGTGTCGGGCCCGGTGTCTTGGGGTAAAGTGCTCGACTGGAAACTGAAGGGTCGCGGGTTAAAACCCGATCGGACCTCGGATTTTTTCACTCTGCACTTTAACCCATCCTTCACCTCTCAATGACGTGAGAAGTCGCCAGAAACGACACGTGGTTCGGATTCCACGTTAAGCTGGAGGTCCCCTTTCCCCGGTTGGATAACTGGGATAGACTAGGGACACGCAAGTCGCCGAAGTGGCGTCCAATTGAAATACTTGCACCAGCCCACTGAGCCACACGAAATTATTATTATTAGTGTTAATTGGCAAGCGGAAAGTGAGTGTAGTGCGTGTTGTGTGTTGTCAGGCGGCTTCTCGTGGCTGGGGGTGGCGGCGGCGGGCGTCGCGGGCGCGATGGCGCTGGTGCTGCTGGCGGCGGTGTCGTACCACTGCGCGGCCACGTGGCGCTGGCTGCGCTCCAAGGCGCGCGGCGACGACGGCGGCGACGGCTTCCTGGGCCGGCAGGCGGCCGCCGCCATCCGCATCTCCCACTCGCTGCCCGAGCTGCAGCCCGAGCCGCCGCGCTCCGAGTACGTCCAGGACCCCAAGGACCCCAAGAAGGTGAGCCGCGGCGCGCAGCCACCAGTCCAGTCCATCGCCAACGGCAGTCTTACTCACCAGGAGACCGTCCAGGACCCCAAGAAGGTGATCCACAACACGCACCTACCAGTCAGACCCATCGCCAACGGCACGCTTACTCACCAGGAGACCGCCCAGGACCCCAAGAAGGTGAGCCACAACGCGCAGCTACCAGTCAGACCCATCGCCAACGGCACGCTTACTCACCAGGAGACCGTCCAGGACCCCAAGAAGGTGAGCCACAACATGCACCTACCAGTCAGACCCATCGCCAACGGCACGCTTACTCACAACGAGACCGTCCAGGACCCCAAGAAGGTGAGCCACAACGCGCAGCTACCAGTCCGACCCATCGCCAACGACGCTGTTTTTCGTTGGTTGCTTGCTTGGGATAGGAGGACCACACTGATAAGGTTATCGGTTCCACAGTGGGGAGGAGAAGGAGTGAGGACTGGAAGGGAAGGGAAAGGAAATGTAGTCCAGTGAGGAAAGAAGGAAGACAGACTGCATTGACTCGGGGCTCCGTGCTCACTATGCATGTCAGGTGTGCCACACAGGAGTGTCGTGCGTCCATTGCTGTTCATATGGTGTCCCAGCTATCTTGTCCATCCAAAATATCTCTGGAACACTAACAGCTATTGGAAAACGACTTTCACCGGTATCAATGTACGGCTGGGGCCCATGAATGTACATATTTGTAAACATTCTAAAACGAAAGCAAATGTGTTTTTAACGCTAACTTATGTTTTTTTTAATGGACACCCTGTATTTTTTCTTCAGCAATCCATAGCATGACAAATCACATAAACAATGGCGTTGATTGCATCGCAATATTCCAATTACATCCCGAGATATTGCGACGAGAAGTTGACGCTTGAAAAACCCGAAATGCGCTGCTAGCGCACATCCTGAGCCTAAGGCGTGAACCCCATGCTGCCCGTAATTGCGATGTGATTGACATTGGTAATCGCAATTCCATACTTATCAAGAGGTCAGAAACGAATAATACGGTCTGCGGTCAACTTCGCGTCGTTTTCCAATAGCTGTTATTGTTCCAGAGATATTTTGGGTGGACAAGATAGCTGGGACACCCTGTATATACAGCGTGTTTCACTAAGTGTGTTTGTCTCTGTAACTTATTAAATAATAGGTGACGGGAAATTTTAATGCGGTAGGTCAGCACTAGAAATGTTACACTTTCTGCGGAGCTATGAACATAGTTTATTGTATCATTTTCCAAAGAGTTACACCACAAAGATATATTTTTTTAAAAGGAACAATAGTTTTTTCTATCGTGCATTGGATTTGTTGAAACCAGCTGCGTCCAAATCAATTTAAACTACATTCCTATCACTGTCAGTTTGGGAGCTACAACCTTTCAAAGTTTAGGGGGCGGAGGCTACGACAGCGTAGCTAACTGGCTGGTGGTCATGAGACAGTAGGCCGTGCCCCAGAGGATAGCCACTCCGCCATTCAGCGACGCTATCGCAGCCTCCGCCCCCGGAACTTTGAAGGGTTGTAGCTCCCAAACTAACAGTGATAGGAATGTAGTTTAAATTGTTTTGGACGCAACTGGTTTAAACGAATCCAATACACGATAGAAAAACTATTGTTTCATTTAAAAATTACATCTTTGTGGTGTAACTGTTTGGAAAATGATACAATAAACTATGTTCATAGCTCCACAGAAAGTGTAACATTTCTGACCTACCGCATTAAAATTTTCCGTCACCTATTATTTTATAAGTTACAGAGGACACTTAGTGAAACACCATATATATGTATATATAACCTTGTGGATAACACCAGAAGTTCACTGAGGCTTTCTGCGGATGATACTGTAATATATAGAGATGTTGTAACAATGTAAAATTGTATTGAAATGCAGGAGGATCTGCATCGAATTGACGCATGGTGCAGGGAATCGCAATTGAATCTGAATGTAGACAAGTGTAATGTGCTGCGTATACACAGAGAGAAAGATCCTGTATCATTTAGCTACACTATAGCAGGTCTGCAACTGGAAGCAGTTAATTCCATAAATTATCTGGGAGTAGGCATTAGGCGTGGTTCAAAATGAAACTACCAGATGAAATCAATTGTCGGTAAAGCATTCATTGGAAGAATCCTAAGGAAATGCAGTCCAAAAACAAAGGATGTAGGTTACAGTACACTTGTTCGCCCACAGCTTGAGTACTGTTCATAGGTGTGGGATCCGTACCAGGTGGGGTTGATAGAGCCATACTGACAATCTTTATTTCCGCAAACAATACGTGATTGGAATAGGAGGGAGAATCGATAGTGGTACTCAAGGTACCCTCCGTTTCGCAGAAACGAAAAGTATGTATTCTATATACTTTTGTACGCATTTCCTGTTCCCCACCTCATCATCCATCTCATCCTCCCGTAATCTATCGCCATCTCATCCTCACCACTCCTGTCCATCTCCTTAGTCTCTGTTCCCAACCCTGCCTTACCCCTCCATTCCTCATTCCCCTCTCTCTGCATCTCCCACTCTCCACTCTATCTGCTGGTCTTCTCCTCCCCAGTGTCTCATGCCAGCAACCCGTCCTCTCTCTGTCCATCACTTCCTCACATGTCCCTTCCTACCCATTCTATGTTTCTATGTTTGCCCATCTCCTCCTCCTCGCCATCTCTCTGCTCCATATAATCCTCTCACTCATTGCTATCTCTTCCATTCCACTCTAACTCTCCATCTCTCCACCCCCTTCTCTCTATGCTCATCTCCTACTGCCAAATATATGTCTGTATATCATCTCTTTGTATCCATTGAATCTCCTCCTCTTATTTGTCCTACTTCTCGCCACTCCTCTTGGTGCCGATCTCCCCCTCTCTTTAACTCTTTCTCCCCACCCCCTTTCCCTCTGACCACCCTCCACTTCAAGCCTCACCTCTCAGAACAATCCCCCTCAGACACCTCCCCCCTCAGTATATCTGTTCCTCTTGCTAGTCTCTGGCCATTAATTCAAACCCCCTCTCCTGTCTCCTTCTCTCAGTTCATCTCCTGTTGCCCCCTTTCTGGTTTAAACGAATCCAATACTCATTGTTTCTGTCCATCCCGTCCTTCAGTTCTCTCACTTGCCCCTTACATGTGCCCAGGAGAGCAGGTCTATGAGACAAGCTGATACTATTCCCTCACACCACAATGGATATGCAGGACAGCCTGTATGGTAAGGATGGAAAACACGTTTTTGTTTATATGCCCGCTCGTATTAGAGGTAGGGAGCTATAAACCCTATGATGATGATTGTCGTGTTGTGTTAGAAGTATGTGTACAAAATTTGGTTAAAAACGATCCAGTAGTTTCGACGGAGATGTGGACGTTACGAACCCAAATAATCCCAGACGTAGCGCTTCGACTGGGACGCCTTCGCTCGGGGGTCGCGCCACACAGCTGCAGAGCCGCAGGGCGCAGAAGTGGCGTGTACGACGCTGCCGCCACAGCCGACGCCCACGCACACCGCATCGCGCCGATCCATCGCCTGACACCCATGTCAAGTTAACGTTGGTGAAATAGGAAATTACCTCCCCCTTCCCCGTTTACATCTCAGTCGTGTCCACATCCCGAAAAATTGGCCCTGAGATGTTATAAATAAAACTAAATGTCATGCGGCAATCTTTCCTGCAATCTATTCTGTTCCCAAATCAATCTTTTGAGTTAAATTTCCCAACCAGTCTTGTTCTATAATTTCTCATTATATTTTTATTTTATTTTACTGCAGTGTGGGGTATTCAGGAAGAGGTTTGATTTACCACAAGCTATACCACTCACGCAACTGGAGCACTGGTTGGTGCAGATACGTTATGCGCTAGTACGCTAGTAGACAAGTGCGACATTTTGCTTTTGATTATGATTGCTGTTATTCTAAGCATCGTTTCTTCCTCTTTCGAGTGTTCGAGATCAGAGGTGTCCCTTGTCAGCAGCTTTTGCTGTGTGGGACCGTTGGTTAGAACAATCACTTATAGTGCCTGTCCAAAGCAGCGTGATCAATTTGACCTACAAAAATGGCATCCTGAGGCCAATAGCCATACCATTTTTGCACGACCCCCCAGAGCCATTTTTCAGCTAGGAAATGCTGGAACAGATGCTGCTGCACGGACACGTGTATTCTTGGTGTCAGAGGATATCAGACTTCTGCTTTGGCTCAAAAAACTTGTCGCCGTCCGAAAATGCGTGTGTTATGGTGAAACGACGGTTACAGTGCTGTGATCCAATGCCAACCACCATAGATAAAACTGAGGGACTAGGTGAATGTAGCTTCGATGGCATACCATATGACGCCATTCAGACTTTACAGGCGTCGGTGTCACAACGAATAGAATAAGTTACCAGGGCCCATTTCAGACCCTGTACCTACGAGGCGTGCTGAAACAAGGTGGCTGAAATGCTAATCGTTTCTGCAGAACATATGAGGGAAGACGTCTTTTGAATATGAGCTTGCTACGTCCAGTCTTACATGAACATAGTGTATTTCACTTAGGGACCACGGAGCTTAATGCTTGTAGGGATACATGTAGACTATCGTTTTCCCCTCACTATATTTGCGAATATATCAAATGGATCGAACATATAAGAACATTTGTGAGTAAGGCGGACAGTCGACTTCGGTTTATTGAGAGAATTTAGGGAAGATTTGCTTCATATGAAAAGGCAGCAGCGTATAAAACGCTTGTACGACCACGTCTTGAGTATTGCTTAAGTGTTTGGGACCCGCAGCAGATCAGATGGAAACAGTTCAGAGGCGAGCGGCTAGGTTCGTTACTGGTAGGTTCGACTAATGCGCGTGTGTCACAGAAATGCTCCGGAAAGTCAAATGGGAATGAATCGCTGGAGGAAAGACGAAGATCTTTTCAAGAATTTCTGTTGAGGAAATTTAGAGGGCCGGAATTTGAAGCTGTCTTGCAGAACTATTATGCTGCCGCCTACTAACATTTAGCGTAAAAATGACAAAGACAAGATACGAGAAATTAGAGCTCGTACAGAGGCATATAGACATTCTTTTTTTCCTCGTTCTATTTGGGAGTGGAATAGGAAAGGAAATTCCTAGTAGCGAACAGTGTACCCTCTGCCACGCACCTTACGGCGGATTGCGGAGTAAATATGTAGCAGTAGATGTAGAGATAGAGATCTATTTCTAACATTTTGGATGACGGCAAGACATTGAACTAAAACGTCCGTTTTACTGCTGCTGCCAAGATTTGTTGCTCATTGAAGGAAGGTGAAATAGAAAAATGTCCTTCAGATGTTGTGGCGTTTATTCAGATAATAATGGGGGCAGTCAGCAAAGGAGTCTTGGTTCCCGTAAAGCTGTGATCTGCTGAAACTGACAAGTACAGATACGAACCTACGCTGTGGCCCATTTTCTCATGAGCAAACCCGAGTTAGAATGTTGTGGTATTTATTCTTATCTGCTGTCAAGTAACCTGCAAAAACGTCATGTTAATAAAAACAAATCTTGTTATATCTTCTTGTGTGTATATATACTTTAGCAAATGTTCAAATGTTTGTTAAGCATATGGGACTGAGCTACAGGGTCATCAGTCCCTAAACTTACAAACTACTTACGAACTACCTTATACTAAGGACGGCACAAATATCCATGCCCGAGGGGGGATTCGAACCCCCGACCGTAGTGGCCGTGCAGACCGTGACTGGATACACTTAAGCTGTGCCGGAAACGGCTCTATCGCTTTCGATGAAATTTTGTACTTACACTTTTTTTTTCAAGTTCACTTACATAGTAGTATTTTTCGTAAAAACGCGATGTTCCAAAATTATATATATAAATTAATGTCGTGTTTATCACAGAAGATATGTTAGCCTCGTAAACGGGGTGAGTAGCACCTTCACTACTGGGGCATGTAGTGTCCGTGTGTATATGCTGTGCGTGTGTGTGGTTTTTTAGCTGTTGCTTGTGTTAATGCATAAGAATAAAACTGTTGTAGTGGTGTAGAAGTATTACTGTAGTTGACGTGTACCTGCTCAAACATAAATTCATAAAGGTCTACAGTATTTCATTAAACTATTTTGACTTAAAAGCAGTTCATCGAATGGTGACTGATAGTTAACTGTGACGTGTAACTAAAAATTGACCACCAAAATCCAATTTAAACACTGCTCATGGAATATGGAGACTAAATTCACGTAATAAATATCTGGATTATTTCCTTTCAATGGCTAGCTCTGAAATAATATAATCTGGGCTCTGAGACTCTTTAGTTATTGTACGGTCTTCGACCTACACACAACTAGTTCGAACACCACAGAAAGTTTCAGGAATAGGTCTGTCGTAAATGTCAGAAGCGATTTCTTTTGAATTGTTGACACTTTCTGTAATATAGACAATTTCACTACTCACTGGAGATCTTATCAACACGCCAATACTTACGGAACTGATCAATGCTGTAATAATTTGAAATTGCTATAGGAAATAATTTTCATATCAGTTTTTGTTTCTCATTTCTCCTCTTTAGTGTAATTATAGTCAGGACAGTTTAGTTTTGTCCGCCGATGGTTCGAATAATAATGACGGCAGCCTCCCGCCGACAATGGATTTTAAACAGCGGCACTAAACATACTGAAAATTCTCAAAATCTGGGATTAAATCTAATAATTGAATTAAATACATAATACTTTTTATGTCACTGTATTTTCAAATAATGAAACAAAATCAATCTTCGTTAGAGACCTGAACTTAATGGCTGCTGAATAACAAACTTTTCTATCTGTTCCACATTACGTGTTAACAGTTCAACGACTTATTACAAAGCGACCAAATCAAAAGTTACATATGGATTACTATCTATACTGCAGTATGTTCATCATGCATATCTAATACCCACTATGGTAAAAGAATAATCATGTGATTTGACCTTCCGTGAAACAACTTAGAGGCCACGTGTAAACCTCCGTTTACACACAACTGTTGTGGCGTCAGTAGTAGATGTTATTTTAACAGTTAAGGTGGGACTTTACAGGCACAACGTCCTGTGACAGAATGTTCTATTTGCATCAAATTGCATGTAGATTTGGTTTCGCTTATTTAATTTACCCGTATAGATGTCATTCCTGAAACAACAGGATTTTACAAAATAAATGTATGTTATGCATTTTTATTTCGCGTACCTCTGATACCACAAAATTTTGTATCACGTTTTGCATTTTTACAATAAATTTTAAATACGGTTTCTTCGGCTACACTAACGAACTGAAACAGTTTATGCACTTGTAGCCAACCTGTGGACTTCTGAAATATATAGGAAATGTTGGACAAAAATAATTACAGTGACAGCGAACTTGGTATATTTATGATTATTTTCGTTTAACGGTTGCAATTCCTGCGTAGGTAGTGTTGCAAAATATTTATATAACAATACCGCTAGGTGATAGAAAAAAAGTCCCAAGCAACACTCAGTCAACCGATACCAATTTTAATTTTATAAATTGTTTGGAATATGGTCCAATATCATCTCACACATAAACACCATATCTTACTAGCGGACAACAAATACACTTTGCGGTAGTAAAGTTGGCTGAAATGTAAAAGAACTTTAAGCGGTGCAATAAGATCTTATAAAGCAGCTTTCGTATTTTGCAGCACATTGTCAGAGACTGTATACTGTAAATGGTACTACAGCAGAGGATCTAGTACTTCCGTAATCAATTACATACAATCAATATACGGCAATTACTGTTCAATAAAAATGTAGAACAATGAAAACTAAATGCATATATAAACAGAAAACGTAGTAGAGCAGTTAGCAGAAGAATTCGCAAACACACTTGTCCATGTGTATGAATGTGCGTTAGTCACACCCATAATTAAAACGAAGTTAACAATATTTGGTAATCGCATGCAATTCAGTTAATGGATTTAAAGTGATTAGCTTACACGGTAATCGCAATATAGTAATCACAGACGAAATTGTGTAGGATGATCGATGCCATGCACTAAGTGGAAATAGGATTAGGTTGTAAACGGCTCGAGGTGCTGTTAACACCCTCGCTGTGACATTCAGTGTTACACACAAATTGTCCTCAGCTATGGCTGGGTTTTATACTCTTAAGCGATTCGTGTAGTTATACAGCAGAGTGTCTAGACACAATACGTATATTATATTTTCTGATGAGATTAATGTCTAAAATATTGTTGTAAGTTTTTATTACCCAGTCACTTCACTTTTCTCTTTCCCCTATGTGACAGAAATTAAAATTTAACCATATGTCACGGACAATGACAACTTATTGGCAGGCTTACCTATGACAGGAGATTTACGAGACACATCGAAAGTTGCTTCTACAGGCTGTAGGAGTAAATTGGTTGTAATAAAGTTTGTAAATAAATTTGCCATAATTCTTTGTGTTTTGGATTAACGTAACACCACTGTACGGTTAATGACAGAAATAAATAGTCAGAACCGTATCTTATGCTACCTGCCTAGCTATGCTGGTACTGATCGGCTTTGGCCCAGTAGGTATTGTTAGGACGCTTGTAGATGAAAATGTGACTGAGGTAGTTATTAATGAGTAGCTTGTTATCAAAGGCGGACATCCGTCGTTTGCAAATAACTGAGATAAACACCATTTTTATTACGTAACGTGGAGTTAATAACTATGCACGCTAGTTTGGTGATCATTTGCAACTAAATGATGACCAAACTAGCATGCATACGTATTAACACCACGTTTCGTGATAAAAATGGAGTTTATCTTAGTTATTTGTAAACGACAGATGTCCGCCTTTGATAACAAGCTACTTTTATTCTTCTCGACCCTCGGCACGTCAGAGTAGTGTAACATCGAGGCAAAAAAAAAAAAAAAAAAAAAAAAAAAAAAAAAAAAAAAACTATTGTTATTGTGTATTATATACTCCTTTGATAAGCCTTTTTCAACATTGAGCGAACACTGTTATATTGTTTTGTAACATTACAGCGCCTATATCTGAAAAGAAATTCATAGAAATTGACTACGGACATGAAAGTTTGTAAACAAAAATGATCATTCCGTTCGTGTATGTACTACACGACAAACAAATTCTTAGTGTTTAGCTACAATTATAAAGCTCCAAATATTATGTCAGGAGAAAAGCAGTTACAAACCATTATCGCAACAGCTACAATCGCTGGAATAACGGTATATTGAGAAAAGTTTTAGAAAAAAAAGTCTCTCTTGTTATCAACAACCGTCAACACCTGTTCAGATAGTATTAAGTGAGCTACTGTAGTACCATTTAGTTTGTCTCACTAAGAGATTACAGTTAAAATATTTCTTCTCTTTCATTATAATCCGGTATGTACAAAATTGTTGTACGAGTAATCTTTGCTTTGTATTTGTTCGTTATCTCTACAATTGTGCTAATATGTGAAAATGGAATCCTATCGCAAAAGAACGACGCGAACAAATGGCAGAAGGCCCAATTATTCAATATATCGCCGGGAAAGCCTGAATAATTACATTAGCAAGAAATATTAAATCAGTTATATGTTGAAATCAACCAAACAGTTTAATATGGCATATAAGGGCACTATGGTAACAGAACATTAGTTGTTGCTACAGATCCGACTGTGTGTGGTTCTGAATTCGAAAGCTCGTATGTTTTCCATACTAGCGGAGACAGGCAGAACTTCTAAGAACAGATTTACTTCAACGTTTGTGATTATACAATCTGGATTTCATGCAGAAGATAGGTAATAATAGTGGAAGGGGGAAATGTGTTCAATGGAAGAGTTCTAACAAATATTACTGGGGAAGAGATAGATCGCGTTTGAAGTGACCGAAGACGTTAAGGTTCATTTACTTAAGTTTTTATGATTTGTAGATTTGGAGAAAGCTTTTGACAATGTCGACTGGAATAATCTCTTTCAAGTTCTGAAGGTAACATGGGTAAAATATAGGGAGCTAAGAGTTATATTCAACTTATACAAAAACCAGACAGCAGTTATTAAGAGTCGAAGGGCATGAAAGGAACGCAGAGGTTGGGAAGGGAGTGAGACAGGGTTGTAGCCTTTCCTCAATGTTGTTCAATCTGTACATTGAGCAAGCAGTGAAGGAATGCAAGGAGAAATTTGGATACGGAATCAAAGTTCAGGAGCAAATAATAAAAACTTTGCGGTTTGCCGACGACATAGTAATTCTTTCAGAGACCGTAAAGAATCTGGAAGTTTCTGGCATATACTGAGTAAGAGAAGGGATATATTGGTGGGCCACATTTTGAGACATCAAGGAATCGTCAACTTAGTGTTAGAGGGAAGTGTGTGGGCTAAAAATCGTAGAGGGAGACCGAAAGACAATTACAGTAAGTAGATTCAAAAGGAAGTAGGTTGCCGAACTCATTCTCAGATGAAGAGACTTGCACAGGACAGAGTAGCGTGGAGAGCTGCATCAGACCAGTCTGCGGACTGAAGACGATAACAACAACAACTCGAGTGAATGGCCGAACATTTTTTTGTATGGTCTCTTGATTAATTCGATAATTTCGTGATCAGTATTAACCAGAGCGAAATTCGTATTGTAAAAGTAATGATGAGTGCTAGCATGAACTTGTACGAAAGCAAGCTATCGCTACTCTCCCAATCGAATATCCTGCTGAACATCCCATCCACACAAGAGTAAAGCTACACATTTGTTAATTTCATAAAATATAATCATTAAAACACATGTCCTACCGTTCGGATTAATCCAGACTAAAAACTATTTTTTATTTTGTAGCCTTAACGTCGTGTGGATGGGACAGTTGCCCAATCCTTTGTAAGTGCAGGTACATGGCAGGCTCTCATCCTGTGATATTCAACTGCCATACGGAAGAGCAGGGGAAGCGTGCTTCTCTGCTAACTTAACCAGTTAAGAGCTGAAACGCAATAAACAGCGAGCGCATTTACGTGCGTTGCTCCTTCTTAATGACATACATTGGAATTTGCTCAAACCAGGACACAACTCAAGTTGAATGATGGCTATAAAACAATTTCCAAAATAACAAAAAAAATTTTCAATAAACTGATGGCTTAATTTAAATATTCAAATTGTCGTAGCAATCTACTGGTTAAGAGCTATCTATAAGCTTAAAGTTACACATGTAACACTCAAAATCAAGCATTACAGTGTTATGAATTGCATATATGACTTAAAGTAGCATAACTCATGGCACGCGAGTTATCCATTCCACATACATACTGCATTTGAGTAACAGGGCATTTATCATTCTCCAGCAAACTTCGAAAGACGGCTAACCATTCAGAGAGTGTCCACTTCATTGCCTTGACGTAATGCAGGTGTTACTAAGCATATTCTAAATTATTATGACCTCATGGAAGGGATGATTACCATACTCTTTAATCTGAAATTGACCCTGACTAATCTAATGAATGTGTGACAGCTGTATGGGATACTATTCTTGAGTAGGAGTAATTTTTGTTTGTAAAGCATTGTGGCGGGTTGAACTTTGGTGAACAATCGGCTAATGCCTAATGGGCGAGGAGATGAGGTGTTTCACGGAGTGGTCTCTGCTGTGTAGGCGAGCGTGCCCTTCCTGAACGGAAACAGGTGGATGGTCTGCACCAATCTCGACGTACGTATTGTCCACACACGTACGCAGTCACACAATGGCCTCTCCGCCGAGGTCACGATACTGTGTCACTGCACAAGTACAGAGGATTTATTTAATCATATGATGATACAGAGCTGTCTCAAATACATAATTCTAAGTGTATACACTATAAGAAATGACAACCAAATATACGGTCAGGATCAGATGTACAAACTGTTATACTAAATAATGTTCACATTGTGGTGTCGCACAAGTCCAAAGTGCGCGCCACCTACTTTCGCCGCGCGCCGCCATGCAAGCACGGCGCGGCATTCTTACGACGTCAGCCACGAGCGCCCTCTGAGACAACTCCGCTCGTGGCCACCACTGAACGACATCGTTCACTTGGGACTGAGATAGGAACCAGTTAACACTTCGGAATCTGATAGGCACCAGTGAAGACTTGGCTATCGTACAGGCACTAGGCAGACCTCTAGCTCAACTATGTATCAGCATTCTGCAGTACTGAAATATGTAAAAGTTAAGTATTGTATAAATTCTGTGCAATATATATCTCGTTCTAATTTACTCTAGTGTTTCTAGTTTCTGGCTGCTCCCCTCCGTACCTGCACCAGCGTGCTATCTTTATTCCTGTGTCGGTCTCATTCCACTCGGCCACCGACACCTACGACGGAAACGAGACACAAAAGCGGCGACGAGGCTGGGACACAAAACACATGTTCTTAGATTTCTAAGTCCACTCCGTTTATCCAGTTGATTCCTTCAGGTGATGTATGGTGGATATCATTTATTGATCCCCTGAAGGCTCGGTTCGGCCATTCACCAACAATGTGTTGGTTTGCAGGTTGGATCCACAGTCACAATAGAAGATGTTGCCCAGCCCCATTTGTGATGTAGGCATTCGCAGTTCCCTTTTCCAGTTTGGATGCGATTGATGATTCTCCACTGGCGTCTGGCGAGTGTGAAACCTTGAACTAGTATGGCAGGGTTTACAACCAGACGACCGTTGAACACTGACGATTCTCCCCACTGGCTTTTCCGCGCTTCGTTGATGTTAAAGTTGGAGAATTCAACATGTTGTGCAGTTCATCAAGGTGGTTTTCTTGACTTCAAACGCTGATGTTCTGCTATTAATATATCACTGTGTACAGGTAGCTGGGGGTTCTTCTGAATGTTTCTCCACATCGTCCGGAAAGCAGCTGATCTTCGTAAAGCTGGAGGTTGGAGGTTACTTAAAACTGGTAGCCATGCAGTTTGAGTGCTACGTATGCAACCTGTGATAAATCGCATTGCCTAGCTGAGTTGCACATCTATCTTCCTAGAGTGAACACTGTTCATCCAAGTTGGTCAAAAGTATTCAGAGATAGAGTATGACAGCGCCAGAACAGTTGATTGTAGAGTTTGTGCACTGCAGCCCCAGGAGGTATAAGCAAGCTTCTGTCTGAATGATATTATTACGGCTCTTCACTTCAGAGGCCATGTTAGAGAAATGTTGTCGGAAAGTTAGGGATCCATTATGTGTTATTCTTAGTTAATTCCGTGTGCTGCAATACTGCAAGGTTTGTCTTCTGAGTTTGACTTCTGGTTTATATCTAGAGTCCCTATTTCGTACGTAAAATGCTGAAGTAACAGTTTTCTGAAGGTTTAGAAGGACTCACCATTTCCTGTAGTATGGGTCCAAGATCTCCATGTTGGCAGTTTGTGTACTTTCAGCAGTAGTGAAACTGGAGCTCTGGATTACCAAACAGATGCCATCAGCGTATATAAATTTCCATGAGGATGTGGCTGGCAGGTCATAAATGTATAAATTGAAAACGAAAGGGGCCATTACAGATCCTGGGGTAATCCTTTATTTAATTTGAAGACTTTCCTTCTGTCGTTATCAGAATGGATCTGGAAAACTCTGTTTCTTAATATGTTGCTAAGTAAGTTTGTGAGTTTCCTACACTGAATGATGCTGACAAATTTCAAGAGAAGGATACTAGTGTGTGTGTGACATACCTTAAGTCACACGTACCCCCTTTTTGGCGGTAAATGAGTAACAGCAACAGTATGAGACCGAACTGTAAGAAAAGGCTTTCCGGTCAAAAAATGCAGATCAAAAAAACCAGTACAGAGGAGAAAGAGTGCTTCATTCATGGTGGTAGCTGTATAGCTATTCTAAATGCGAAGTAAATACAATTGAATTCGAATGAGGTATAGCTGCCAGCAAGCGTGATGTAGAAGTAGATATCGTTGGAGTGGTAAAAAACTGAAATCAATTAACAAAAGGAAGTTTTCCGGTTCCGATTGTATATCAATTCCGTTCCATTTAGAGTATGCTGGTGCAGTAGTTCCACACGCAACTGTCATACACAAGCTCTCGCTCAGTGAAACAAAAGTATCCAAAAATTGGAAAGCTGTACTGGTCACTCCAATATTCAGCAAAGGCAAGAGAAGTGACCCGCTAAGATACTGGCCAATATCGTTTACGTTGATTAGCAGCAAGATATTGAACACACACTTTGTTTGAAGATAATGAACTACCTCGAAGAGTACGAGCTATTGACTTATAATCAACACGTATTCAGTCCACCTCCTGATGCCAGTGGACAACCTGCTTGGTTACCACACAGGGCACCCGGGTTCGGTTCAGGTCGGATCGGAGATCCACTCGGGCAATGGGTGTTGGGTCGTCCTCATCATCAAAATGTTCAAATGTCTGTAAATCTATCTGACCAAACTGCGTGGTCATCAGTCCGTAGCTTACAACACACACATACACACACACACACACACACACACACACACACACACACACACACACACACACACACACACGCCCCAAGGAGGACTCGAACCTCCACAGCGAGCAACGGCGCGCTACGCAGCGAGACACTTTAGACCGCTCGGCTACTCCACCGCGGCCCATCATCATCAATGCACAAGTCACTCAGATGGAAAGTGACTTGCACCAGGCAGGTCGAACAGTTGGGGTCCGACGCCAAAAAATGCCACACGATCATGAACACCACGGATTCAAAAAGTATCGAGATTGCGACGTTACACTTATATAAGGGAAGACTTGTACTTAAAACTTTTCTGTTGCTCGTAGTAATTCCGAGTCTGTAAACGTGCGCATTACCCTAATTAAAGTTTATATTTAAATATGAAGGGATTTAAACTAGGGTAGCTGTAAATCTAAGAGCTACTACATATTTTAATTTTAACTAATAACGTTTATTGCTGATTAGCACAACTATCACTGGTGAGAACCATCTAACCCACTAAGTTGTGTAAATACATAAATTGGCTCGAGCCCCCAATATAACAGTAAACATCTAGCTATATAATATTTAACCGTTTGGTTAACGTTCTAATAGCTTTTAATTGTACAGTTACAAATCGAGACAAGTGTTCAGAGAATAAATCAGAAATCGTCAGCCGCGGCGGATTAGCCGCGGGTACTGGAGCGCCGTGTTGTGGTGCGCGCGGCCATCCGCCGTCGGGGGTTCGATTCCCCCCTCGGGAATGGGAGTTTGTGCTGTCCTTAGTTTAGTTTAACTTAAGGGAAGTAGTTTGTAAGCTAGGCACTAACAACCAAGCAGTTGAGTCCCATGGACTTACAAACATTTGTACATTTGAGAAATCGTCAATGTTTCTATGTCCCGAAAAACATTCAAAAACTAAATCCGAGATCACACAACTGTTTATAAGTCCAACGTGACCGTTTCTGCGTCTATGTTTTATACGTTGCTCATCGCTAGAACTCATTATTCCGACCTACACAGATCCACATTCAGACGTGTCCATAACCGCACTACCCGCGCTCACGTAAATCCTGCCCTACGCCTCTTAATGGCTCAATGGTCCTGCCAGTACATTTTATAACTTTTTACAGGTGGGTTAAAACATTTATTTGATGGCATCGTTACATGTGCGCTTAAATGCTCGTAAAAACTGATACTTGATATTGACTTCTACGTGAAGTGTTTCCCCCAAGATATAATAGTTTTAAACAAATAGGCTTTTCGCGTCCTTTTGATAACTATATATTTTTGCCAGTTTCTCATTATCAGTGCAGTCTTTTGAGTGGAATGCTTTTCTGAAAGTCTTTTCACTGCTCTTTTTATTGACCTATTCAGTTTTAATTTGCGTATTAAACTAGTTATGGGTGATTATCAATAATTATTAACATTAAGGAAAACAAACATGTTTAAATAAATGCAAATATTGTAATCTAGTCATTTTAAAAAAACGTTGTTGCGACTTCTGCAATTGCCCACTGTCTTGCTTCGTGTATCTGTGTTCTTCTTGTTATAAAGAATTTATTATGATAATACAGTAAATTGACATTATTGTGCGTAATATTGCTGCTACAGACTGTGTGTATACATCAAAATATTAGTGATTTAATTACACTACTGACCATTAAAATTGCTACAACAAAGAAATGCAGATGATAAACGAGTATTCACTGGACAAATATATTATACTAGAACTGACATGTGATTACATCTTCACGCAATTTGGATGCATAGTTCCTGAGAAATCAGTACCCAGAACAACCACCTCTGGCCGTAATAACGGCCTTGATACGCCTGGCCATTGAGTCAAACAGTGCTTGGATGGCGTGTACGGGTACAAATGCCCATGCAGCTTCAACACGATACCACAGTTCATCAAGAGTAGTGACTGGCGTATTGTGACGAGCCAGTTGCTCGGCTATCATTGACCAGACGTTTTGCTGGCCAGGACAGCAGTGGAACATTTTCCGTATCCAGAAAGGCCCATACAGGGCCTGCAACATGGGGTCTTGCATTGTCCTGCTGAAATGTATGGTTTCGCAGGGATCGAATGAAGGGTAGAGCCACGGGTCGTAACACATCTGAAATGTAACGGCCACTGTTCAAAGTGCCGTCGATACGAACAAGAGGCGACCGAGACGTGTAACGAATGGCACCCCATACCATCATGCCCGGTGATACACCAATATGTCGATGGCGAATACACGCTTCCAATGTGCCTCCACCGCGATATCGCCAAACACGGATGCGACCATCATGATGCTGTAAATATAACCTGGATTCATCCGAAAAAATGACGTTTTACCGTTTGTACACCCAGGTTCGTTGTTGTGTATATTGTTGCAGGCGCTCCTGTCTGTGATGCAGCGTCAAGGGCAACCGCAGCCATGGTCTCCGAGCTGATAGTCCATGTTGCTGCAAACGTCGTAGAATTGTTCGTGCAGATGGTTGTCTTGCAAACGTCCCCATCTGTTGACTCAGGGATCGAGACGAGGCTGCACGATCTGTTACAGCCATACGGATAAGATGCCTATCATCTCGACTTCTAGTGATACCGAGGCCGTTGGGATCCAGCACGGCGTTCCGTATTGCCATCCTGAACCCACCGATTTCCTATTCCTATTCTCGCGACCACCGCGAGGAACAATCTCGCAATACAATGAACCGCAATCGCGATAGGCTACAATCCGACCGTTATCAAAGTCGGAAACGTGATGGTACACATTTCTCCACTTTATATGAGGCATCACAACAACGTTTAACCAGGCAACGCCGGTCAACTGCTGTTTGTGTATGAGAATTCGGTTGGAAACTTTTGCTCATGTCAGCACGTTGTAAATGTCGTCACCGGCAACAACCTTGTGTGAATGCTCAGAAAAGCTTATCATTTGCATATCATAGCATCATCTTCCTGTCGGTTAAATTTCGCGTCTGTAGCGCGTCATCTTTGTAGTGTAGCAATTTTAATGGCCAGGAATGTATTTTAAAAGTTATAAATTGTAATGTGAATTGTCGTTTCATCTCTTGAATACTTCTGTAATAAAATTAATTCAATCGGTATCAATACCTAATCAGAAGCGGCCTGTCTTCCTCTTTTATTCGTCGTATCGTGCTGGTTTGTCACTTAAACAGTTTGTTCGTAATTTAATAAAGTGGACACAATGCTTTGTGAGGCGGCAGCAGTGGTGCTTATACGTAACGCCACGTCCGCCTACCGCTCCTAGATGCACGTGGTTGCGGCACGGACGCCCACCATCTCACCTCCTTGGCGCCCCTGCTGTCACGTCCGTCTACGCGACTTTCACGCTGCTCGCTGTAAAACTTCACGCGGTTTACGTGTCAAATAGACCGTTATCACGTCAAAAGATAAGTGCTATTGACAAGGGTTCCATATCTCACAAGCGACTTTCAATCAAACTGAGTGATTATGGATATTGATTGGCTCAGTTGTGTGATTTGATTTGTGATTCCTTGTAAGAAAAGACACAGTACATAGGAACTGATGGAAAGTCATCGAGTAAAATGTAAATGACATCTGGCGTTCCCCAGAGAAGTGTTATAGGTCCCCTGTTGTTCCTTACTTCTATAAACAATTTAGGTAGGTGATAATCTGAGAAGCTATCTTAGATCCTATGCGGATGATACCGTCGTTCATCGGTTAGTAAATTTATGAGGAAAACTATTTAGATAAGATATCTGCAGTCTGAATTCGACATTTGACCTTAAATAAGTGTGAAGCCCACGTGAGCAGTAAAAGAAATTCGTTAAACTTAATTTACAAGATAAATCAGTGAAATCTAAAGGCCATAAATTCAACTAAATACCAAGGAATTCATGAATTTATGAATAAAGAACAGTCTACAGAGCAATAATTTATTTCATTCAACTAGTTTCAGTCTTATTTAGACCATCTTCAGGAAATTTGCCTCCGTCGATGTTGTAGAACTGGCAGGTAACTGGGAGCTTTCCAGTGCGTCACTGCTGAGCAGTTTCATTTTAAAGGCAGTTTTATTCCTTTATTTAATTATTACGGGTGGAATTCGTATTTTTATGCTGAGATCCACTACTAGTGCAGACGCACATTTACCTGCTGGTATGAATCAAATCCGCTCAGCTCAGAAGCCAAATTGCAGGTAGAAAGTTGTATTCGGTAAGCACAACGTACCATTACAACACTGCACTTTGCACGAAACGTTCCTTTGAAAATATCGCTGCTTGAAGAGAACATCAACGTAGCGATCTGGAGCAATCTAACCTGACAAGTTTACTCATAATTTCAGATCTTGAAGAAACGTTGTCTCACTGAAATTCCAAAAATGATAGAAGCTATTAAGTTTATCACTTATTACATTATCGCTTTTATGTAGCTGAATTTCATAATGAAGCATAATGTTTTAATTTACGATTTTGAAATGTTCAAACATGTAGACTATTTGAAGCAATGCTGACTTTGTGTGCACCATGAATTATCTAAATAATTAAAACGTTGCTTGAAATTTCCGCTACCAGTCACAACTATGATTTGAGTCTTAAAAGTATTTACGACATGTTTCGACGCTGTGCATCATCATGAGGCTATAGGCATACAAAATGTTACTAAAATTGTACATTAATCTATATTGATAACATCTTGCTGTTTGTGGCAATGAAACTGTGAAAACAGAAAGATGACGTATGTAGGGTTCTGTCTCTTTAAGGGCTCAGATACAGTCTTTATAAAGGTGTCTGTTTTAAACAATCATATTTCTGTTGAGCAGCTCTCTTCCTCATTTGGTTGAGTGCATAACACTTATACTTCTGGGCTTGCTAGCCCCACAACATAATACTTTTCGACAAGATTTCACTGTCATCACAAGGCTGACACACTAAACAAGACGACAGTCAAAACCAAAGTTTGTATCGATTTGTCGGTATTTGGAGTCGACTCCAAAGGCTGACACACTAAACAAGATGGTGGTCAAAAGGAATGTTTGTATCGACTGGTCGATATTTGGAGTCGACTTCAGAGGCTGACACACGAAACAAGATGGCGGTCAAGAACAAAGTTTTTATGGATTAGTAGTTATTTGGAGTCTACTCCAAATATAGACTTATCGATAAAAACTTTGTTTTTTACCGCCACCTCGTTCAGTGTGTTAGTCTTGTGATGACAGTGAAATCTTGTCGAAAAGTATTATGTTGTGGGGTTAGCAAGCCCAGAAGTTTAAGTACTATGCACTCAACCAAATAAGGAAGAGAGCTGCTCAACAGGAATGTGTTTGAAGCAAACACCTTTATAAAGTCTGTATCTCAGCCCATAAAATGACAGAACCTTACATAGGTCGTCTTTCTGTTTTCACAGGTTCATTGGCATAAACATCAAGATGTTGTTAACATAGAGTAATGAACACCTTTAATAATATACGAGTTTTTTGTATGCCTATAGCCTTATGATGATGCGCAACGTGGAAACCTGTCGCTATTAAACATTTTTAACACTTAAATTATAATTGTGACTGGTGGCGGAAATTTCAAGCAAACTTTTAATCTAGACTATCAGACGGCATTCAAATAAATACAGAGATTGAATTGAAAATTGGTGCTGTACCGGGATTCGAACCCGTGTTTCCCCGCTTCCGGCCAGCAGTGCCTTAATCAGTGTTTCTTTTTCCTAGATCGATTCCTTGCGGACGTGGGATCGTATTTGATTCTATTTTAACTCGGTTTTCTATTATAGAAGGCGGCTATCCCTCTGACCAAACGCGCTCAGCTACCGCGCAGGCTCGAATTCGATTCTACAGACATACTTTCCGCTCAGACGACGTTCTCAGCTTATAGTACACTCCAGTTGTAGTGCATCCCTGCCTATCGTTAACTCTCGCTCGGACGTTTAACTGTATTCACGCAAGGGATCCGACGTATTTATACATCCGCATAGATACTGTCATTTGCCTATTGGAGGCATACGTACGATTTAACGTTTTAATTATTACTTCTTTATTACTAGCCCTTTTCGCAACACAGTTCAGGGGCAATATTCACAAAGTTTGCAAAATTATATGTTTACATCCAACATTGTTGTGGAGGCATAACGTTTTAGTTATTAAGTTCGATTCGCCAAAGAATGAATCAATTTTAGTCAAGTAGATCGAAAACTGAGTTAAAATCCAAAGAGAGGCATGGAATTTCTGTTGAACACACAGTCGTAGCTCTAGACCTTTGTCATTTCTACCAGTTTTTCCTCTTCTCCAATATTAAATAACTTCCAATCACTTTCGGTACAATTTGTGACAGATAACGTCAGTGGGGTGCAGCTAGCAGAGTGGTGGAAGTTTGCTGATTACCCGACGCGTGCAGTGGGGTACGAGTTACGCACCAGCGGGCCGGCTTCCGATCGAAAAGGCCCGTTGAGGGCTCCACTCGTATAATGAGCGCACTGAAGAGGCTCATTAACGTGCTTAGGATGTCGGGACTAGCGCAACAGCGGGCCCGTGTAATTTCAACGAGCGGCGGCTCGCCTGTTTACGAGCATTAAAGTGCGTCACCACCGCGTTTACCGCCGATAACACGTGCACTGAAGCTGCTTCACCACTGCCTGGCTCCATTGTGAAATACATCTACATGCGATACTCTGCAAATCACATTTAAGTGCTTCGCAGAGGGTTCATCGAACCACCTTTATACTATTTAGCTCCCATTCCATTCTCGAATAGCGCCTGGGAAGAATAAACATATGAATCTCTCCGTTCCAGCTGTGATTGCTCGTATTTTATTCTGATCATCATTTCTACCTATGTAAGTGGGAGTCAACAATATATTTTCGCATTCGGAGGAGAATATTAGCGATTGAAATTTCGTAAGTAGCCCATGCCGCAGCGATAATCGCCGTTGTTGTAATTATTCCCATCCCAGGTCCTGTATCATTTCCGTAACGCAGTGTCCCCTGTATCGTGACAATACGAAACGAGCTGCCCTTCTTGGACTCTTTCGGTGTTCTCCGTCAAACCCACCTGATAAGGATCCCACATTGGGCAGCAATACTTCAAAAAAAGGACGGACAGGATAAGTGTATGCCAAGGTGTTGATATCCTTGTTTTGACATGTGAAGTTATCATATCTGATAGCCAGTTGATTTTACATGATCGTGTGACGTTATTATGTCATTTCTTTCTAAGGCATTTTACTGTAAGATGGTGTATATCATAAAAATTTGTAAAGAAGGCACAAAACAAACAAATGTGTGAGTTCAAAATTTTTGAAAATAAATTTATTTTCTCTTTTTGAAATGAATTACTGTATCTTAAATGTACCTCTGTATATTAATGTCATCAACAGCTACAACCTTGGGTCTGAAAGAGATAGGGTGTCATATCCGACAGACAGATGCAGGAAGTGCGCCGAGTTCCGTCCCTGCGGATTTACGGTTCTACGAATTCGTCCGATTTTAAGAAAACTGGTTTGTGACTTCAGATCGAAAGAGTTCTCCTATAAATTCAGACTGACCTGTAGCGGAGCCCAGTATTAAACAGACCCTAGACATTTCGTAAACCGAGCAAAGTGTAAATTAAGAAAACAATTGGGATAATGGATAAGTCTTTGATGAGTATTTCTTGGGAATTACGTTCACAAATCTTACATGAACTACGAAAAATTCATGGATTTTACCAGAAACAAAGAAATTAAAAGTATAAACATAAATTTATGCATGTTATGTGGATTGTTTTGAGGTCTGCGACTGTTTATTATTATAAACTTTTATAATAATAAATTTTTTGAAATAATTTATACTGCAGCATTCACTTTTTACTAATATTTTTATTAGCACGGCGTGTTTCGGCAGCAAGCTGCCATTATCGGGTGCATTTTACAGTTACAGGTTCATTATTGTTTTATTATGTTTTGCGTTGTTGGTGCCAGTGAGGTTATGGTTGGACGTTTTAACCTGTTCAGGAAGATATAGCTATTTTAGTATTATGTTTTTTGATTAGTTCTATATCTTCTGGATTATTGTAGTGTTGTATTTACTTACAGTTTTGCTGATATTCTTGCTGTCTGGCACACACAACACAAGAACACAATTATGTACACACCACATGTAGACATTTTGTATTAGATGTTTACACTGTACAAACATCCGTAGAAGTTAAGATAACCTACTTATATCAGTATTTACAGTGAATATGCAAAAATATGTGCATATGTAGATAGCATGTGTTGAAACAGATGTTGCTACATTTTAAAGAATTATTCAGAGTTACATTATTAATTTTACATTTTAATGAAAAATACATTCAAAACAGCATAAAATGCATAACGGGCATATAATGGACCTCTATGAAGAAATAGAAATCTTCATCCATGAAAATAATACATGGTGACCTTCTGCTAATTGACAAACTGGAAAGCAACAATACCAATTTCTTTAAAAATTTCTCCAGTGTTGAATGTATTTTTCATGAAAATGTAACTCTGATTGAATAATTTCTTAAAATTTAGCAACGTCTGTTTCAACGCATGCTATCTAGATATGCACATTTTTGGCATATTCACTGTACACACTGATGTAAGTAGGTTATCTTAGCTTATAAGGATCTTTGTACAGTGCAAACATCTAATACAAAATGTCTACATGTGGTGTATACATATCTGTGTTCTTGTGTTGTATGTGCCAGACAAGATTATCAACAAAACTGTAAGTAAGTACAACACTACAATAATCCAGAAGATATAATCACTAAACATAATATTAAAATAGCTATATCATCCTGAACAGTTTAAAACGTCCAACCGTAACCTCACTGGCACTCACAACACACAACATAATAAAACAATAATGAACCTGTATCTGTAACAATACGGTCGGGGGTTCGAATCCCCCCTCGAGCATGGATATTTGTGCCGTCTTTAGTATAAGGTAGTTCATAAGTAGTTTTTAAGTTTAGGTACTGATGACCCCGTAGTCAAGTCCCATAAGCTTAACAAACATTTGAACATTTTCTGTATCTGTAAAATGCACCCGATGATGGCAGCTTGCTGTCGAAACGTGCCGTGCTAATAAAAATATTAGTAAAAAGTGACTGCTGCAGTATAAATTATTTCAAAAAGAAATTAACACCTTGAGTGCCAGCTATATATGCGAATCGAATTCCCCCAGTGCCAGCCCATTTTCTGTCTCCTTCCCCCAGTGCCGGTCATTTTACAGTATTTCGTCCTGTTGGTACAGATTCAGGAATAATCATTAATATATTTTTCTTGGTCAGGAATAAACCTTATTATTTCCTCTTCAAATACTTGCCTACTACATTTCCCTGCTTTGTAAACCTTCATCACAACAATCAAAACAAGAAACGCTGTTTTCCGGTAGGTAAAAATTGTTTTTTCGTATTATAAACTATTTATTAATAAACATGGCAATTTTTATGTGATTATATGCAAATATCATGAATATTAAACATCAGCAAACGGCTTTTAGTGCAAATAGTTCTTTTTTGAGCGGTATAGCTGGAAGCAGGGCTGGACACAAAACCCCACTTTGCATACTGCACACTGGAATGAAGTATCCTTCATTCTGGCGACTACTGCTTCTTTCTTGCCCCTCTCTGAGCACACTCTATAAGTCTTTCGTGCCTCCTTCTTCCCTGGTGGAATGGGTATTCTTTCCAGGAAATGTGTTCCATCCAGTCGTGAAATCAATTATATTACCTGATCCTGATTCAGTATAAGTTGGATTTTCATCCGTGTCACCGCCATCAAAAACATCACTCAGATCATCTTCCGATTCATCAAGAATGCGGCGAATCTCGGCGTCGCTCAGAGGCCTACTGTTTGACATGTTGCGTCTATCGCTCGCCCTGATGTCTCACAGTCAACTGACACAAACCCTTGTTTCGTAAAGTGAACAGTTTTGTGGCGCCTCCTGGTGGCAGAGATGTCTACTACATTGGTTTTCCTCCCTTCTGATAACTGCCGTACGGATAATGATGCGCGCGAAAGCTAGAATTCATTTGAGAACAGCCGTCCGTAATATTACGGGCGCGGCTGTTCTCGCAAAGACACAGAGAACGTAATATTACGGGCGCGGCAATCTTCGAACAAACGACACCAACGTAATATTACGGGCATGGCACTCTAAGTGTTAAAAGTGCCTATACAATGACAACTACATTTGCATGCGTAATATTTTTCTCGTTTCAACTTTTTGTGTCGTGTAATAGTACAGTAGAGGACAGAGAACACACGCTGTGTGTGCTGCAGCAGGTGTTGCGGCAGACGACGCTGCCGTCGGTGCCGACGCGCCACCAGACGTTCCAGCGCCAGCTGTCGCACCGCCTCGACCTGCCCAACATCCAGTTCAGCGTCTGCAGCCTCGGCCCGCGACCCGACACCGGCATCGGCCTCATCAAGGTGAGTCTCCACACCTCTGCCTTGGCCTACAGTTGTCAGATTACATTCCTCATTTCAAGGATGTGTAAAATTTCCAAATGTCACAAATACCTGCAACAATTGAATACCTCCCTGGAATATGGATGTAACCCACAAATTTTCGAAAAATGTGATTTCAGTGGAAATAGGGTGTATTTCCATGCCTCTATGCTGTGGTTCCATCTTGTGTCATATATTTGAACATCAAACTAGTTTACAACTAGCTGAACTTTTACCTCCATGGAATAAGGATAGAACATCAGTCAAGATGGCGGATAGTGCTTGTGTTGGTTCATAACCAGGCGTAATAAATCAATTAAATAAAGGCTGTAGGCGAAAAATAAATATAGATGAATGGAAAGATGTGAAAAAGAAGTGTCTAAAGCAGAGTGGAAAAGAATATACAACACGGAAAGGCACTGTAAAAGTTGCAAAGAAGGTAAAAACAGAGGTAACTTGAATAAGGATGCAACATCTTCAAACTATGTTTTAGAAGCTTTAGTTTTATTCCTGTAAGACGCTAATTGGAATAACTATCTCTGCGAAAAGCAATATATGTGTCTTATGCAAGTATTACTGTCTCTCGTCCAAAAGAATTCAAAATAACCAAGGTTATGTGGCTTAAAATTACAAAAGATGATTTATTTTCTGTTCACATGAAGAAATCACATGGTATTTTATAGCCATGGTGTGTATATCATTTACGCCATAAGAAACAACGAGGATAATCCGTCTCTGCCTTTATAAGTATTATTCCTGAATCACTGGTGCCATTATATGAGGTTTCATTGGCAATTACCCATGAAAATAAGAAAGATCCTAGATCTTCTACATACGTGCAACTACATCCCAGATGCTCAGCACCCTCAGTTCTACTTGAATTTGTAGACTTACAACTAGCAGTCGACATACAGGATTATAGTTTAACCATGTGACCTTTTGAATTTAGTTTCAGCATATCAGTGCCACTTCAAAATAAGTGAGACCTGCAAACCATAACAACATTGTAAAATCATGCTTAAAAAGAAGTTTCAAATCATCTCTATATTCTGAAATATTTTGTTGTCATAGTATTTTGTTGACATTTTCATTCACATTGTTATTTTCTTTATTATTATTATATTACTTTCCTTAAGTTGAATGTTAACTGTATGCACAATATGTCTCTTATGTTACATGTAAGAAATACTCCAAAATATATTGCTGATCATACATCCTTTTTCCATTGTATCACTTCCAATTATTATATAATTTGTAAAACCTTAAGTTACAACAATAAAATATTATATTAATAGCTGAACACATTTGTACACTTGCATATGCAACGAGTTCCAATAGTGTATATCACAAAATAGGCCCCACAAATAATTCTCCTCTCTTCTGAAAACTTACTGATTTGATGGTTACATCCTTATTCCATAGAGGTATTCAATTATGGAAAATACACTCCTGAAAAATGAAAAAAAAAAACATGAATTCGTCGACCAAGCAGAGGAAAATTTTATTGACACATTCTTGAGGTTGTATACAACACAGAATCACCCAAACAGAGCCGTATGCACGTAAGTACAGACACCTGAGCGTCTGCAATGTTGGCGTTAGTACTGTGTATACCCTCCTTTTGCAGCAATGCAAGCTGTAATTCTTTCATGGAAATGACCTTAGAGGTCTCGAATGTGGTTATGTGCAATGGCCTGCCATGCAGTTTCCACCTGGTGCCTCAGTTGGACCAGATTTCGTGGTGCTGATTATGCAGACCGGCCAACATGACGTTTCATGCGTTCCTAGACATGCTCAATGGGGGAGAGATCTGGGAATCAGGTTGGCCAGGGTAGCTGACGTACACCTTGAAGAGCGCGTTCGGTGGTACAGGATACATGTGGATCTGCAATGTCCTGTTAGAAAACTTTTTGGTGCATGAGTGGTAGCAAGACAGGTAAAATATGGTTTAAGTGTACCGTGCACAGTTCAAAGTTCTCTAGACGAACACTAGTGGACGATGGCGAGTGTAGAATATCCCCCCCCCCTCCGCACAATGATGAACGATCATGTTTGCCGTTAGTATCCTCCGCTCACGCCCCAACATTTTTCAGCCCGCCTTCAATGGTATCAGAGCAGGCACTTATGAAAGGACGAATGGAGACGTGTCGTCGCTGCCTCGGTGCCAATGATGGTCATACGCGTGTGTCGTGTCGTGAAGGAGAATACGAAATCTGGAGTGTACGCGACAGAGGCAAATTGGGCCGACACCTGTAATCATAAAAATGTTCAAATGTTTGTATAGTCTATGGGACTTAACTACGGGGTCATAAGTCCCTAAACTTACAAACTACTTATGAACTACTTACGAACTATGACGGCACAAATATCCATGCCCGAGGGGGGATTCGAACCCCCGACCGTAGTGGCCGTGCAGACCGTGACTGAAGCGCCTCAGTCCCCTCGGCCACCGCGGGCGGCCTTGTAATCATAGTGTGGGGAGTTATATCCTACACTGGCCGTTCTCCTCTGGTGTTCGTCGAGCGAAAATTGAACAGTACACGGTACACTGAAACCATCATTTAGGCCGTCTTGACACCTTTCATGCACCAACAAGGCGATGTGCTTTTCCAACAGGACAATGCACGTCCACACACACGTATTTTGTACAATACAACGTGCTCTTCTAGTGTACATCAACTATCCTGCCCATCATCCATCATTATCCCCAGATCTGTCCCCCACTGAGCATGTCTGTGACCGGATAAAACGTCATCTTGGCGCGGTCTACACGACCGCCACGAGATCTGGACCAGTTGAGGCATCAGATGGAAATTGCATAGCAGGCCATAGCTAAGACTTCAGTCGGCAACTCAACGATCGTATTCATGATAAAGTTGCACTCTGCATTGCTGCAAAAGGAGCGTATACACAATACTAGCGTCGACATTGTGCACGCTCTGGTGACTGTACTGACGTGCGTACGGTTCTGACTGCGTGATCGTGTGTTGTATACATCCTCAAGAATGTCTGAATAAAATTTCGCTCTGCTGGGTTGACAAATTCATGGTGTTCTTTTTCATTTTTCAGGAGTGTATTTTGAGTTTAATGATTTTCACCATGAGTTTTATACAGGGAGATTCATAAGGAATGTCACACAGTTTATGAGGTGGAACCTCATAACGAAGTGGCACATAAATCTAGGACCATTTTGCCTTACGCAAGAACTATTTCCAACAGGATTGGTCGTATTTTGCGGAAATATGAGATGAAATGTGTTTATCGACCACCTTCTAAAATAAAGGCCCTGTCGAGGTCCGTAAAGGATGATCTTGGTTTGTGCAAGACTGGTGTCTATCGTATTCCTTGCAGTTGTGGCATGTCATATACTGCTAAGACAATCAGGTCTGTCGAAAACCGGTGTATTGAACACAAGCGTCACACACGCTTACCACAGCCGAGCATATTCACTGTTGTAGAACATTGTCTTGGCATCGGTCATCCTATGGAACACAACAACACAGAGATTCTGGCATAACACGTCCATCTACTGGGATACTGTTATTAAGGAAGCTGTTGAGATTAAACTAGCAAGCGACCTTATAAATAGAGATGGTGGTTTATTTTCTAATTCTGCTTGGAATCCAGCCCTGTCTCTCGTCAGAAAAACAGAGGGACAGAATTAATGGTGCCTCACCTGTTGGTTAATAGTCACTATCGATATTTGCGATGATGCTTATCTTTGGTTGTGTTGACTCTGCAGTTACTTGTACTGTGTGTGTCAATTTCCTTGTTTACCCTTTGCAAACCGAGGTATTAAATTCTATTGCACATTGCTTCCCTGAGTGCATTTGTGTCTTGAGAATAGTAGGGTGCGCTCCTGTCGAAATATCAGCGGTGGTTAACGACGTCATCCGGCAACTAACCCGTAAGTTTCTTGAACAGTTTATGTGGTGATTCCACATGCGAGACTTACTTACCGAAATGCTTTGTAGCAGCTGTGTTGGACATAATAGTGGTAGAAAGGACGACTGAGCCATCCTAAAGAAGTATAGGGGCTGTAGCGTTTCTTGGAGAAACTATATTAATAGTAAACGACGCCGTGTAGAACTCTGTCAAAAACATAAGCGAAGTGATGTGAAACATAAAGTGTTACTCTAGGACGTGAACGAACTGTTTTTTACAACATAGAAAATTTAATATCGTCATGAATGTAACCTCAGGTCTTTGTTAGAGTGCTATTTAAACAATTTTACAATGTGTAATCTATCTCTTTTCATGTCGTGTCTTGAAAGGACGATATTATTATAATTTTGCGAGAGTGCCTGTTAGATTGTTTTTTTCTCATGAATCGTATACAAGCTCCACTTTCATCGTCTTCAACATCGGCAGCTGAACTGCAGTCACCAGTCGCCATTTCACATTTAATTAAAGTAAATAGTTAATTATTAAATCATTCAGGGACGGGTGTTGAAATAAAATAGGACTTTTAAGAATTATTTTTTAGCTTGGACGACGCTCCTGCACGGCAGTGGAATAAATTGTAATGATTAAGATCTCAATGAAATTTACGTAAGTAGGACCAAACTGAAGGGATTCATAGAAGTGTTTTTTTTTTTTTTTTTTTTTTTTTTTTTTTTGCATTGTTGTGTAGGAGATATCTTGAGTTAACAACACTAATATAACTGATAGGCAATGCTCACGCATAAAAACATTTAAGAGACTCAAACTAGCCAGTGTTTCATTAACGTTTTACGTAATAGTTACGATAAAGTACTGCCTTAAATATTTTATTGAAATCAGTTCTTTCGCTAATGCACTCTATTTGCAATAAAAAGGTATCATAATGCAGTACATAATACTTCAGCAAATTTCAGTTTAAGTAACAGTACAGCATAGTTAGTATTTCTTCTTATTCTTCTTTTTTTCTGCTAGGACGCCACAGGGTTCTCTAACAGATGAGAGCATTGTGACGTCACACTAAGAAAACAGCTACAAGCACAGGCAGTGTATATTCGTGAGTTTTGCACAGAGAGATTAATGAGGAATGTAACCCAGTTTATGATGTGAATCTACATGCGAGACTTACTTATCGAAATGCCGTGTAGGCGCTGTGTTGAACAGGACAGTGGTGGAACAGATGACTGAGCCATCCTAGGTGAAGTATAGGGGTTGTCCAACAGATGACACCACTGTGACGTCACAGCTGCAAGCTTAGCCAGTGTGAATCGTGAGTCAGATAAGTGAACAGGCGTAAAGCCAACTATATCTCATGCATGTTTGTTGTTCAATTCCGTACGTCCACTGTGTCCATGAGTACAAACATGCCACAAAATTTCACCTATGCAGAATATGCAGACATGTTTGCATTCAGGTACAGTAATGGTAGTCACCATGCTGCTGTAACAGAATGCCAGAGACGTTTACTTGAAAGTCGAACACCTTGTGCCAGGGTATTTCCCGACCAGAACACCGCAAACTGTATACACAGCAGCAAAACCAAGTAGTCATCCAGTGAGCTGAGGTATGAGGAGACATTGCTGCAGTGCTACAACAGAGCCCCACCACCAGTTCTAGCCGCATTACCCATCATTTCAATATTCCACAAGGCTTGTACCATTTCCATCTGCAACCTGTGTAACAACTGCATCAAGGTCACTCAGTTAGCAGACAAATATGTGAATGGTCTGGTCATCCCAGAGATGTCACGTTGTGCAATAAACTTTAGAGATGAGGCTACGCTCACATGAATTGGTATCATCAACATCTGCAATTATTCAAGATTGGTGCAGAACCATATGCCACTGGAGAAACTATATTCCAGTTTAGTTTCTCATCGAACATCTGGTGTGGTATGACTGGTGAGCTGGTCAAATCGCCGTTATTCCTGCCAATTTTCAAGGTATATTATACCCATTTCCTGAGTATCGCAATACCTGGATAACACATTTTAACAGAGTGTATTGGCCTTGGAGGACTCATTAACTGGCCTGTCGCATCACCTGACGTAACCCCATTAGACTCTTGTTTATGGGACAGATTAATGGGGCTTGTGTACGGTACGAAGATGAAAAATCGTGCCGCGGCAGAACAGCCATGCGCACTAAGGCACCTAGTTGCGGTGAGTAATGAACAACCTAGTTAAGTCCCGTAGATTTACAAATATTTGTATTTTTTCTCTGTTAAATTTCATTTAGAGCGTGTCGGTTGCATCATCGTTAGTGATGACCACATTATGGCCCAAAGAGTTTATGTTTGATGTCAAACCCAATACACTCTCAAACGCGTTGACAAATGCATTGAGTCTGGTGGGTTACTTTTTAAACACCTCAGTCTTCTGACCCACCATTATTCTGTTCACCACAGTGATTACAGAGAATTTGGGTAAGTGATATTCACCCTATTCTCCGTAAACATTCGTAGATTTTTGTGATCTACTATTCGCTCCAGTTCGGTAACGGCAGAAAAACGTCCACATGTTCATAAGTCTTCTTCAGTTGTTTCCACATAATCTATAATCACCTGACAAATTATGTCATGCTGCGTGCCGTAAATGCGGCAAAAAGCACAGCAAACTGTGTAATAGGCAAACAGTATAAATGATAAACAAACCCACTTATGATGGCGAGATTTCCTGTGAAACTAGTTTTGGTATGAAAATAAACTGAGGTATTTTTTTATCAAGGTGAACCCACATCACACATCATGAATGCTATTTCACCAATAACTACACTGTCAATAGACACGCTCTACATTAATGGTCTGCAAATCCACACGGGTTAAGATCAAAACAGATGAAAACAATGGGATATTAAAGTATGGTGCGAAATTCTAGGAGACCACATCACTGGACCAGTTTATTTGGCTTCCAGACTAATTTGTCGGCTGTATTTGCTATTCCAACAGAATGTTTTGAATCTCAGGTATACGTACCTCGACCAGTGGACCCATCACGGTGGTTGTATTGGATGACCAGCGAGATCGCCACATTTAACGCCCTTGCTTTCTTTTCCAGCTGGGTATATGAATATCACTTTTTAGGAATCGGACTCCGTAGTCCAGTAAACAGCGTAGTAGATTTCCAACGCAGGAGACCCAGGTCGGATTCTCGGTCGGGTCGGAGATTTTCTGCACTCGAAGAATTGACGTTGTGTTGTCCTCACCATCATTTCATCATCGTCGACGCGAAGGTCACCCAAGTGGCGTCATCTAAGAATACTTGTACCAGGCCAGCCGAACACGATCCGAGGTGGGGCCTGACGATCAAAAATGCCACTCGAACACCATCATCATTACGAAACGGAACCCATCAGTCCAGATGTGTTCAAAGAACGAATACATCATGCTTGCGCTTCAGTATCTGAATAAATGTTAAGAGGGGCCATGCTAACACCAAGAGGCGTTTACACCAGACATGCATTTTAACATTTATATTATGAATAATTCAGTAAGAATGATCTGTCTGGTTATAACCTAGGTCTACAGGAATGTTGTTGTTGTTGTGGTCTTCAGCAGTCCGCAGACTAGTTTGACGCAGCTCTCCACGCTACCCTGTCCTATGCAAGTCTCTTCATCTGAGAATACGTTCGGCAACCTACATCCTTTTGAATCTGCTTATTATATGCGTCCCTCGGTCTCCCTCTACGATTTTTACCACACACGCTTCCTTCTAATGCTAAGTTGACAATTCCTTGATGTCTCAGAATTTGTCCAACCAATCTATCCCTTCTCTTAGTCAGGATATGCCAGAAACTCCTTTTCTCCCCGATTTGGTTAAGCACCTCCAAATTAGTTACGTGATCTACCCATCTCATTTTCATCATTCGTCTGTAGCTTACCTACGCGATTAAAGGTTAGAACATTCCAAGCTCCGACCCGTAGAATGCCTGTTTTGTTTTTCTTGATGACGACATCCTCCTGAGTAGTCCCCGCCCGGAGATCCGAATGGAGGACTATTTTACCTCCGGAATATTTTACCCGAGAAGACGCCATCATCGTATAATCATACATTAGAGCTGCATGTCCTCGGGAGAAGTAACGACTGTAGTTTCCCCTTGCTTTCAGCCGTTCGCAGTAACTGCATGGCAAAGCCATGGCTGGCCGCGGTGACCGCGGGGACTGAGGCGCTCCAGTCACGGTCTGCACGGCCACTACAGTCGGGGGTTCGAATCCCCCCTCGGGCATGGATATTTGTGCCGTCCTTAGGATAAGTTAGTTCATAAGTAGTTTGTAAGTTTAGGGACTGATGACCCCGTAGTTAAGTCCCATAAGCTTAACAAACATTTGAACATTTTTTGCAAAGCCATGTTAGCTGATGTTACAAGGCCAGCTCAGTCAATCATCCAGATTGTTGCCCCTGTAACTACTGAAAAGGCTGCTGCCTCTCTTCAGGAATATCATTTATAATATTTATTATTCTTTTTTGCAATCAAAGAAATAATGGTATTTAATTAATAGTGCCAATTGTGAAGCATAAACTGTTGTATTATACGATTTTTATAAATAAGCTCTTATATGTTGATTTGCCTTGAAACATAAAAGTAATATGTTTTGGTCCCTGTACTAATTGATTTGGTCAGGGACAATCATACATCTGATCATAAATCGTTCTCGAGTCTATGAATCTAACCGATCACACCTTCTTTACCGTCGTGCTATAGGACCAATAATAGCTGTTACGTATGTTTTCAAGTGCTCTTATTACGGTTACCAAGCTCTCTTCTCTGGTGGTGTGAAGTGAACCTTACTGTTCGTCTTAGGAAAACATTTCGGCGTCTGTGGTATTCGGGAGCCGAATGCTCTGTCCTTTTAAGAGGGCCTTTGCCTGCGCTCTTCGGTGCGGTCGCGAATTATTAACAGTGTGAAGGAAGTCGGTTCAAATGTTAGTAAACCTAAAGGACCAAACTGCGAACGTTATCGATCGCTAGACTTACAAACTTACTTAAACTAACCAACACTAAAGAAAGCGCTCTCTCTCTCTCTCTCTCTCTCTCTCTCTCTCTCTCTCTCTCTCTCTCTCTCTCTCTCTCTCTCTCTCTCACACACACACACACACACACACACACACACACACACACACAGACACACGTGCCTGATGAAGAACTCGAACGTCCGATTTGGAGAGGCCGCACAATCCATAGCTCGTCGCCTTAGACCACACAATCATTCTCGCGTGGCAACGAAATCAGTGGCGAATACATCCCTGAAATCACGCACATGGGAAAGGAGTATATTGCCATGATATCGTTGACTAGTGAGTGTGTCGTGTTGAAATGTTTGGATGTCAATACGACCATGCAGCATGAAACGTTGCCCACACCATCATACCTGGCCGAAAAATCGAATCTTTTTCAACAATGCTTTTGAATCCATCTTTCATCCCAAGATTTTGCTATATGATGGTACCTCCAGGATCCCTACGGAGATCGAACGTAATCTCATCATAAATGAGCACACTACCCCACAGTACAATGGTCAAAGTCATCGTGATTACTCGTTTCCCACGAGTGTCTTTTCAAGTGTGTTAGACCACGATGTCATTTTTATGGATAACAGTGCCAGACCCAGGGTCGTCTTTACCAGGGGGTGCAAGGGGCGGGAGGCACCCCAGCGCCGGTTCCCAGGGGGCGCCAGGCAGGGAGGGGCGCGTGGTCTAAGGCTCCATATCGACGTGGACGGCGCGGTCGCTCCCGCCGGTGGTTCGAATCGTCCTTCAGACATTATTGTTTGTGTCGTCTTCAAAATAAGTTAGTGTAAGCTAGTTTAACTGATTTATAAGAGTAGGCGACTATAACCTTAGTAGTGTGATTCCGTAAGCACTCACAAACACGTCGCCTAGCGAGCGCCTTATAACAGGTGCAATCTGTCAGTTTTCAGAATTACTGAACAAACATTCATTATACCTGTAAAAATGCAACAATATTGTCCACAAATACGCCTCACGGAGCTTTCGGTACAGCTTCGACTTTAGATGGGCAAAGATAAGAAGTAAAAAAAATAAAGCAATGTCTCAATCTTGAAAAAATGTTAACACATGAAAATTAATCGTATATTGATGGGCAAAAACTGTTTAATGAATTGGAATTGCTTCCTTAATTTAAGAAAAACACAACTCCTTTTAAGTTCAAATGTTCAAATGTTTGTAAATCTATCGGACCAAACTTCGTGGTCATTAGTCCGTAGCTTACAAACTACTTAAACCTAGGTAGACTAATCTAAGGACAACACACACGCCCATGCCCCACGGCAAGCAACCGCGCGCTCCGCAGCGAGACGCTTTAGACCGCTCGGCTGCTACACCGCGGCTCCATTTAAGTTAAATTTTATTTATTCCAGTAATTTAATTATGTGTTCCAGATGTTTCAACACTTTAGCGCATATATTTGACACGCCCTGTGACAGTAGCAGAAGCCAAAAGGTCATTTTTCCAAACTGAAAATAATAATAATAAAAAAAAACAATTTACGATCAACCATGACCCAAGATAGACTGACAAATTTGACTATCATGAGAATCGAATCAAAAGTAGATTTCAAAACAATATAAAAAGTTTGCCGATTTAAAAGCCATAAACATTGAATGCAGTGTCTGAAAATGTTTCTGTATTTTCATGTAACTATTAAATAAAAGAAATTGAACATAAAAAATTAATTTTTTGTCCTTTTGGGGGCGGGCAGGAGCTTATTTTTCGCACCCCGGTGCCAATATAATTAAGAAGACCCTGGCCAGACCGCATCTATCACTGCAGGGGAAATACGGTGAATTGGCTAGCCTGTCCTCCCCTCCCCTTGACTTAAATCTCACTGAAAACGAGTCAGGTTCACTGGGGAGGAGTATCAAATGCACGAAATGCACTAACGGCCTTATAGCAGCGAGTGGTGGGAGAATGGAACACTGTACCACAAGGACTCCTTTCCAAATCTGGCCAGAAAAAGGGCACTTTACAGAGTCTTCATTGCCATCCATGGAACTGAAGAACAAAGTCCCGCCACCATAAAAAGTTGTGATTACACGTAACTTCGAAGGTGTCACTTATGTTTGTCTCATTGCGCATTTATTTCGATTATTTCTGTGCTATACTGCAGTAGTTTTACCCACGTATGGTCCAATTTACTCCGAGCTGATTATTACTCTTCCATGCACACAATATTCAGTATACAATACAAATTAATAAGTGAAGGAGATAATTTGGAAGGAAAAGTTCAAAATGTTGAAATAACAGCACCATTCCACTCACACCGCGAATGTACAGGTATACAACACAGGACCTAAAGTTTCGGAGCGTTGTCGTCGTGAATGGCTGGCCATCAGGCCGTATGGCACTCTCCTCGTAAGACTCACTTTCGGAAGTGCGACGCTTCATATCCGCGTCAAACACTCCAGCTTCTTTCGCTTGTTTTCTCTAAAGCGCTCCATGAAACTGCTGGAATGGTTGCTTTGGAACCATACAGTTGATTTCCTCCAACTCCTTAAAAATATTCAGAGTTCGCGCAATTAACTCTAATGACCACAATTTTGTCACGACATTCAACATGCCCCACTACCCTATCTTCCTTTTTTTTTCTTTTTTTTTTTTTTTTCTTTTTTTTCTTCCTACCTGCCGGACATCGCAGTATGTTTCAGTGCTTCCGATGTAGTTCAAACATCAATTATCACTCAATATGTGGACATTATGCAATTACCAGATGTCAGAAGATGAGTTGATGGTTATTTCTCGCATTAGATTGTATATATTTCATGCAAAAAGTCTATGATTCATTCTAAACATTCTGTCAATACTATTTGCTTTGTAGAGTGGTCGTTTTATATCGGTTTATTGTTATTTGATAAATCAAATGACATACATTGCTTTTCTTATGTAATTACGATCGCCTTTTTCTTGTAAATCGTCCGAACTGTTGCTAAAATTTACATTAGAATACAAGATATTATAACAATGAAGTATCTCAATAGATGTAAAAAGTTCCTCTGATGAAAATAGGAACCGAAACGAAACGGGCACTGACTTCTTTGTCCAGGAGAGAAAAGTTAGGCTGCATTCAAATTCAAGAGAAGAAATACAATATTGCGCCTATAATTGCACACACAAAATTTGTAAACGCTTTTTACACGAATTTATTGACAGAAAATTTACATTCGCTGAATTATACATTCGCTTCGTTCAGCAGTGTGGCGTGCATGATTGAACAAGATAGATGAGCTAACGTGTAATTCTAATAGTGAACTAAATTTGTGCAGAGAATAGAGGGGGAGGTAACACTGTTGTCACTAGCAGAACGTCTTCGCCTTTGTTATGCGGGTGCATTGCCTCGGCATCACAGGCGCAAGTTATGCAACCTAGCGGTACAGACTCAGTTCTTCAGAGCTTAGCGCAGAACATCAAGAATGTCGTGCTTCAGAGCTGCCCATGCAAACGAAGTACCTAGTATCCTGGACGTCAGTACATTTCTCATTAATTGCAGCTTTAAGTTCTTACATGTTTCAGTACCAATTAAATGTCTTCAATTTCGTAAACGCTTATACATTTATGCATAAACAATACCTGGCGAGAGCAGCACCTTCAGGCCCCTCTCTGAACCTAATAGGCATCCTTCAAGAATTTAAAAATAGTGTGAGCGCAATGCATTAACTGTACATAGTAATGATAATAACGATAACAATGCTAGCTACGCGGGGATGGCCGTGTGTGTGTGTGTGTGTGTGTGTGTGTGTGTGTGTGTGTGTTGTTCTTAGCATTAAGTTTGTTTAAGTAGTTTGTCAGCATAGGGACTGATGACCAAAGTAGTTTATAGGTCTAGGGATCGATAACCACTGCAGTTTAGTCCCATAGTTTTACAAACATTTGAACATTTAACAATGGTACACGATTGCAGAGAAAAAGAAACACTCTCAAGGAGGTCATTTTATTGACAACTGAGTCGGCAGTTCATCATTGTATGAGTATATAATAACAAACGCAGACCCAATGGAACACAGATCAGTACACAGTTTACCCCTTATGACGGCAGCTAAGGCCTATGTTTTCGCCTGCAATCAGTCATACAGGCGTTTATTGTCGTCCTGCGATAGGTTTCCAAACCACGTTGCAACTTTTGTTGCAATTCGAAAAAGTTCTCGCAGATCCTGGAGAACAAGCACGCTCTTACATCATTGTGTACCACACATTTTCATTTGACGAAATACTTGGTGATCTTGCTAGCTAAAGCAATCTTCGTACCTCAGGAAGATTATGTTGCTTAGTAGTAGTCATATATGGATGTACAGAAAAACACAGCACCTTCCTGTCGACAAAAGTATCCGTTACCTTCATTGCCCTAGACCGATGATACCAGATATAATATTTGACTGCTTAATCTTCAACACAAAACTGGAATTTTTCTAAACTTGGCATCTACAAAAACTGAGCTGTATCAGAAATTAACTTCTACTGCCTGTGGTAGACTTTTATCGTTTAGCACTTACAGAGAACATGAAATACTGAATTAAAAATTAGATTTTATAACAGTTTGCATCGTTTATCAGTAAAATCATCTTTAAGAAACTACCTATAGGAGAAATACTTTCTAGCAAGTGGATATGGCTCTACAACTACATTGTGATACAGATTAATGAAAATAATATGTCGATTGAAACATACACGGATCGTGAAGACAGTGAAATAGTATCTGCTGTTAGACACTTTTTGTCAAATGTAAAAAATAAGCTTCTTACAAAAAGCAGAAGTAATATCACACTGCACCTATTCTATTACTCTTGTGAGTGACGAAATTAAACTTTATCATGATGTCAGTGCTATTATAATTTTGTAAAACACCAAATGCTTTCCATGAAGGTCACTCACTACTTCCCAATCAGATATCACAAGAGTAGTTACCATTGAACAGGAATTATGATCATATCTCATCAGTATCTCAATAACCTTTGTACATACATTTATAATAAGGTAACTCATAATAAATTGACTACACCTTATCACTATAAATAATGTAAATTAACCAAGAAAAATATGAACCTCTAACAAGCAAACAATTTGTTCATCGTTGCACAGCAGAGAAAGCCAAGAGCGAGCGTCTCTGAGCGCTACTAAACTGAAGAGTGAGCGAGAGGATGATGAGCAGCAATTTCCACTACTTGTATTTCACTCGTTTCACTTCCTGCTACAAATTCACGTCTCCAGACTTTCATCAACATAGTTGAGAAGTTATATTTGTACCACTAACCTACTGTGCACTATACCTCTGACATTCAACATGGCCGACCGCGGTGGCCGCGGGGACTGAGGCGCTCCAGTCACGGTCTGCACGGCCACTACGGTCGGGGGTTCGAATCCCCCCTCGGGCATGGATATTTGTGCCGTCCTTAGTATAAGGTAGTTCGTAAGTAGTTTGTAAGTTTAGGGACTGATGACCCCGTAGTTAAGTCCTATAAGCTTATCAAACATTTGAACATTTGATTTGAACATTCAACATGCCAGTATTCCCAGTTGCACAGATCATTGCCTATACAGGAGGGAATGGAAGGCAAATGGTTTACATTGGATTAAAAATATAGATTCCCATTTATTTTAAGTGACGTCGGTTCCCAAGCTATGTTACACAATGAACAAGGCTAAGATCAGAGAGGGCGGGAAGGGGGAGAGAAAATGAACGTACACGGGCGGGAGGAGAAAATGAATAGGTAGACGATGAGAGGATCCTACACGGAGAGAATTGTGGAGGAGAAACGAGAGAGGGGGAGGAGAAGGACAGAAGGGGACCTTTGAGCTTATGATTTATGTCTAAGCCCCATATAAGTGGTTGTAGATCGGTTGGCTGGTGGGAATGTTCGATTTGATGGAAATGGTTGCTTGCTACTTGCTCCCCCTGGAGAAGTGGCGATCAACACCTCACCTGTATTTCTGCTTCTGTCCGACCGTGGCTGGCATCGAACTCCGTCTCTTCTAGATATTGATCTTAGTAATAGGACAGCAGTGGAGGAGTTACAGACGAAGTAATCAAACAGGTTTACCTGGTATAATTATCTGTATTGTTCCTTTAAGCATGACGAATGTGAGGTAGCCTGTTACACATGAAAGACGGTTACTATCGTAATCAAATATTGAAGTGATAATAATAACTAGTCTCACTGCAGTACCAAGGCACAATGAAAGTCAATTAAACAGCGAAATCATTTAAACTGGAATAGCCCAAACCCTATCAGAGAGAGAGTGCGCTGAGAAAAATTACGTAGATTGGTAGACATGAGAGTTAACGGAACAGCCCAGGCAGGGGCAATGGCTAGAGTCCTATCGGTAACATTCTGCACACCTTCTCCCGTTGATTGGGAACGCGTTTCCTCGTCCCGGTGGAAACATAAGCTACAAATATTCCCGAACTGGTTATTACAGCAAACCGCAGCGCGGAGTACGATTCATGACCACTATTGCCACTGCCAGTCTGCGCTTCTGTGCATCATGGCGCCAACGCATATGAGGACGATAATAACGACCTCGCTTAACTGGCACTGGGTAGAACTGCGCACGACTGGGGCGGCGGGAACGTCTCCCGTCATTTTTGTGCCAGTCACTCCAGGACACTGTATCGCTCCGCCGAGAAGAATTGGGGCTCCGCAACCAACCTAAAAACGCTTCTTCTGCGCCATTCCCCCGGCCCATGTGGGCAGGGTCAAACCTGGAATAGCGGTTCTTCAGCCAACCGGGACGAGGGCGTGTGTTCCTCCGCCGTTGGTGAGGAAAAAGCGAATTTAACGGCCAAAAGGGCCTTTCAAGAGAACTCCATATTTCTTCATTTACGTATAAAATAAATGGGACTTGATAAAATTATAAATCCTTCGCCAATAGGGAGTCAAAGTGTCAGCAAAATCTGTGAAGGTTCTTAATTGTCAGGAAAAACTCACTTTACGAGATTACATTGGCAATTAATTTATACTACTTGTAAAGTACTAGCCCGATCAGTCAGCGACCGATATCATTCGATTCGTAATTCCACGTAAGGGCCGAATCTGCGATCAAAATCACGGGATTAATTTTATTACGGCACCCTCCAATGGTCACAGGGCTGGACTGTCTGTCATTTGCATCTGCCTTCCTTCAGCAGATGTTGGTGCTACAGGGTGTTTAAGGAGTAATAAATATTTTAGTAGGAGGTAACATAGACAAGTTGCAATAAAATGCCATTTTCCATGTGTCAATTTTTTATTGAGTTCAGTGATACAGCTGTTGGTGTGTAAACGAAACAAACTTGAAGCAAAGGCTAATAACGAATTTTTCATTGATTCTTCTGACAGTTCTATGGAGAAAGCAAAATTTTGCGTATGTCCCACAAATTCCTTTTATAAAAAGTCTGAAGATGGCGATGTAAACCGGAAACTACTTCACTAAACCTGTGAACATATACGAAATTATGCTTTTGATTCAATGTTGCAGTTCTACCAAGAACCGAGAGAAGTATCTGAGAAAATGTTATCATTATCCTTTAAAAAAATTTGGGTTACATACTAACAGCAGTATCTCTGTATTCAATAAAAATTAGACACGTGTTACATATAATTTTTATTCAATTCTTCTACGCTACTTCATCCGAAAACATCTATTATTCCTCCTAAAACACCTAAATTTGAAGTTATAACACGGTACCAGGATCACCCTTAGACTTTTCGCGGATTATGCTGTCGTTTATCGGTTAATGAAGTCAACAGAGGATCAATAGCAACTGAAAAGCGATTTAGATAAACTTTCTACATGCTGCGAAAATTGGCAATTGACATTAATAAAGAAACGTGTGAAGTAATACACATGACCACTAAAAGAAATCCGCTGAACTTCAATTACGCGATAAATCAGTCAAACCTTAAGATCGTAAATTCTACTAAATACCTAGGAGTTACAATTACGAACAACTTAGACTGGAGAGAACACACAGAAAATATTGTAGGAAAGGCGAACCAAAGATTACGTTTCATTGGCAGAACGGTTCAAAGATGCAACAGCTCCACCAAAGAGACTGCCTACATCACACTTGTGCGTCCTCTCCTGGAGTACTGTTGCCCATTGTGGGACCCTCGCCCGGTGGGATTGACGGAATATATTGAGAAGGTTCAGAGAAGGACAGCTCGTTTTGTTTTATGACGTTACCGGGGGGAGAGCTTCACGGAAATGTTGCACGAATTGGGGTGGACATACATTACTCATTGTTGTTTGTTTGTAGAGTCTATGGGACTTAACTACGGGGTCATCAGTCCCTAAACTTACAAACTACTTATGAACTAGCTACAACTAAGGACGGCACAAATATCCATGCCCGAGGGGGGATTCGAGCCCCCGACCGTAGTGGCCGTGCAGACCGTGACTGAAGCGCCTCAGTCTCCTCGGCCACCGCGGCCGGCGCATTACTCATTGCGGCGTGATCTGTTTGCGAAGTTTCAATCATCGACTTTTACTTCTGAATGTAAAAATGTTTTTCTAGCACGCGCCTACTTAGGGAGGCATGACCATCCCAATAAAATAAGAGAAATCAGATCGAAAACGGAACGATTAAGGTGTTCTTTCTTCCCGCGCGCTATTAGATAATGGAACGGTAGAAAAAAAATTATGAAAGTGTTTAACGAACCGTCTGCCAGGCATTTAAATGTGATTTGCAGAGTATCTATGTAGATGTAGATTAATTCTGAGAAAATAAAAAAAAAAAATAAGAAAAGAAGAAGAAAAGCCGTAGTAGTTCAGTCTTTTTCATCATCAGATCAACAACAGTAAATCTGAAAATACCGTGTTTTATATCATTTCAGTAGCTTCTTCCACGCAGGTTTCCCTGTGTCTAATTCGTTTATTCACCCATTTGTGTAACTCGCTAATATTTACACAGCCATCACGGGGACACATTTTCCAGTAAGCTGTTAGGTAATGCGTGTTTTCTCTAATGTAGTTAAGGCCAAGAAGCCGTGAGATGCTACTCCTTTCAGGAGAGCTGGGCGGTCTAAAAGCCCCCCGCGGGCTGAGAGAGTCTGCGAATGGCAGAGCCGAGCAGGTGGCAGTGGGGTGGGGAATCGTAATCCCGCAAGCAGCCGGCAGAGCGCTCTGGCTGCAGTGGGGGCATCGGCCGGGGTTCAGGAAAGCCCCCTCTCCCCACCACCACCCGCTTCTGTCATGGCCTCGTTTCCTTTGTTACGGGAGAGGGCGCGGCGTAGCCACTAGGGTAGATTGCACCTCACCTCCATACCTGCAATAAGCGCCAGCCAGCCCGGGGAGCTGCAAGCAGCGGGAGCTCAGGTATTGCCACTCGTTAAGCAAAGCCAGCAGCCGCCTGCTTGCAAAGCGTTACTGCCACAGGGCCAATGAACAGTGCAGCGCGGGTAAACACCATCACACGCAGGTTTGCCGCCCCTGCTCTGGGCCGTCAGCTGCTCTAACAAATGGAAGGCCTCAGACATAAATCAATTCGGCTCATTTTTGTTGCTATAAAACTGCAATCTGCACATTTAGCAGGCAGTGATGGAATTCAAGGAAAATATGGAGAGGGCATTAAAGTGCAGGGAGAAGAAATAAAAACATTGTGGTTTGCCGATGACATAGTAATTCTGTAAGAGACCGCAGAAGATCTGGAAGAGCAACTGAATGGAATGGACAGTGTCTTGAAAGGAAGATATAAGACGAACATTAACAAGAGTAAAACGAAGGTAATGGAATGCAATGTCAGAAAATCAAGCGATGCTGAAAGAATTAGATTAGGCAATGAGATAATAAAAGTAGTAGATGAATTTTGTTATTTGGGTAGCAAAATAACTTCTGATGGACGAAGTAAAGAAGATATAAAATGCAGAATGGCTATGGGGAGAAAAGCGTTTCTAAAGAAGCGAAACTTGTTAACGTCCAATACTAATTTAAATGTTAGGAAGTCCTTTCTGAAAGCATTTTTCTGGAGTGTAGCATTGTATGGGAGTGAAACATGGAGATAAGGAGTGCAGATAAAAAGATGATAGAAGCTTTTGAAATGTGGTGCTACAGACGAATGATGAAAATTAGATGGGTAGATCACGTAACTAATGAGGAGGTGCTTAACCGAATCGGGGAGAAAAGGAGTTTCTGGCATATACTGACTAAGAGAAGGGATAGATTGGCAGGACACATTTTGAGACATCAAGGAATTGTGAACTTAGTATTAGAAGGGAAGCGTGTGGGGTAAAAATCGTAGAGGGAGACCGAGGGACGAATATAGTAAGCAGATTCAAAAGGATGTAGGTTGCCGAACGTATTCTCAGATGAAGAGAGTTGCACAGGACAGGGTAGTGTGAAGAGCTGCATCAAACTAGTCTACGGACTGAAGACCACAACAACAACCACAACGAAACTGCGAAAGAGCATGGGTTTTCCAAGATCGCTTTAAAATGCCTGTATTTTTAACCTGTTTCGGCACACCTATGCTGACATCATCAGGCACTGTATACTGTTAACTGAATATGATTCTCGTTCTGGAGCGTTGTGTTGCGGTGCACAAGTTTGCTCCCGCCGGGTGTCCGAGTCATCCATTGGGCACGGGTGTGTGTGTCGTTCGTAGGATAAGTAAGTTTAAATATTTTGTATGTCTATGCACCGGTGACCAGAGTTGTTTAGTTCCTTTCGTCTACAAACATCAGCACATTCCGAATATGATTCTCACGTTAATCATTGGTCCTGGACTACAATAGGAAGATGCTGGGAACATCAGCGTCACATGACAAAACACTACAGCACAATAATGTATTGTTATTGTCTGATATATTGAAACAGTTTGACGGGACATCAAGAAAAACGTTGTTTTTCTCGTATTATTTTGATAATAAAATTTTTAAAGCAATCTTGGGCATCCTGTGATCTTTTGCAATATTTGGAAAACAAGATAGATCGCCCCAAGTCAGATATGTCAGAAATATATCAGTTTTGTTGGCTGGTTGGTTTTGCGATCCGAGAGACTTAACTCCTAGCTCCTCTGTCCCGTCTAATGATTTGGGGCTGTCATTTGAAAGACTTGCTTACTTACACCTTAACAGATAGTTCTAATAAATCTCCTAACTTTTGTAATATATGCATTTTAATACAAACAAATGAACACTCAACTTTGGGCATTGTAGAAATACAGTTTTTCTAGACTCCCTTTTTTATTCGTTTCCCTTCTATTCATCATCTGGTCTGGTTAGAGTGTCAATGGTATTTCTCCACTGTCCTCGGTCTTTCCACCATTCTTCTTCCACTGTTTGGTTGCACACCAAGCTCCTTCTCATTTAACTTGTCTTCATTGTGTCGATCAATCTTGTTCTTGGTATTCCTCTTACCCTCCCACTCTCAATCTTGAAAATCGTTCTTATAGATATTCTTCCCCCTCCCATACTTTCCACACGCCCTAACAATCTTATTCTGTTCTTTTTAATTCTCTCATTCAACTCCACTCCAGTTTCCTTCCTACAATCTTCATTTTTCACTATGTCTCTAATCATTATCTCGAACATAATTCTCAGGATCTTCATTTTAGTGCCTCGTATCCTACACTCGTCTCTTATAGTCATAGTCCAACTCTCTCATTTATATGGTGGTATGGGTGTGATGTAGGTCTGGTATAGCACTGACTTGCACCTCATTGGCACCTTCCTACCCCGTACTAAACCTCTCACACACTTATAAAACACATTGTTTTGCTAATTTCTGCCTCCACACGAGAATTCTCCATCAATATACTTTCTAGATATTTAAAGTTAACCACTATATTTCAATATCCCGTCCCTTAATAAAAAATATGTCCCTTTCCTTTTCTGTCCTTTTTGGCTACCACCATGGTCTTGCTTTTCTCCACACTACAGTTCATTCCATAATTCTCGATCTTATCATTTAGTATGTCCATTTGTTGTTGTACCTCCTTACTGCTTGTTTACCACACCACAATATCGTCAGCAAATAACAACAGCTTCATCTCCCTTCCTCAATGGGATTCTTTTGTCTCTGTGACTATTTCATGCATCACCACTATAAATTGTAATGGTGATATCACACTTCGTAATATTCTTAAACCAATCAGTTTTTCCAACTTGTGTCTCCACAATACCCTATCCTGAGCAAGCCTCTTCAACTCCACATAAGAACGGCAACATACACCTGTCTGAATCTGCTTATTGTATCCATCTCTTGGTTTCCCTCTGCGGTTTTTACCACACACACTTCCCTCCAACATTAAATTCACAATTCCATGACGTCTAAGAATGTGCCCTAGCAATCGAACCCTTCTTTTAGTGACGGTATGCCAGAAATTCCTTTTCTCTTCAGTACCACTTCATTAGTTACTCGATCCACTCACCTAATCTTCAGCATTCTTCTGTAGCACCACAGTTCAAAAGCCTCTATCCTCTTCCTGTCTGCACTGTTTATCTTCCATGTTTCACTCCCATACAAGGCAACACTCCACACAAATGCCTTCAGAAAGGACTTCCTTAGGCTTAAATCAATATTCGATGTATAACAAATTTCCCTTTTCAAGAACGCTTTTCTACCCATTGCCATTCTGCATTTTATATCCTCTGTACTGCAACCATCATTTGTTATTTTACTGGCCAAGTTATAAAACTCATCTATATCCTTTATTGTTTCGTTGCCGAATCTAATTCCTTCAGCATCACCTGAGTTTCTTAGACTGCACTCCATTACCCTAGTTTTGCTCTTGTTAATGTTCATCTTATGTGCACCTTTCAGCACACTGGCCATTCCGTTCAACTGCTCTTCCAGGTCCTTTGCTGTCTTTTTTCCATATAATTACAAACATTAGAATATTGTCTGCCCCTCCACACATTCGTAGGTTGAAGGTCCACTAATGTATCCCCCATTTTTCAAGACTTACTTCACATCTTTCAACATCTGATTGTAGCATGAGGGTTTTCCAGGTACACCAGCCCTCACTGCGACCGCGAGGTAGTTCTCCTTTAGGTTTCATCCAGCCTACGGGAGCAGTCTCTGTTCTCTTTCTGCACATTTTACGTATTACGGCGGGGGTGCAAATAGAAAAAAATAATAATTCTTTAAACCATTCAATGTTATGGTTAAAGATCATGTTATCAAATCGACTTGTGACAGTTTCCTTGACACTTTCCTATCTTCGCTTTTACCTGATTCACGTTACCGCGAGCAGCGTGCTAACTCGTCTAGTTGTAATAGACCGAACGTTGCACGTGAGGCCCGTAGGCGATTGTCAATATTTGACTGACATGGTGTCTTCTCTGTCGTAGATGTCCCCAGCGCAGAAGCAGCACACAGGTCGTAGATTCGAAGTTTTCTGAGGTGAGGCTGAAATTTATAGTGGTAGATACTGTGGCTGTCTAACTACCATTGACGAAGTCGATGACTTACTTCAGAGATGCCAGTGGCTCTTTTATTTTTACCGATCACACAAATACAGAAGCCACTGTAAGGGGTCAAACATATTTTTGCCATTAACATGTAAATTTAATCCATTCAGCTTATTCTACGAGGATTTCATTTATCATATTTTAATTTAATAGAACGAAAGATTTAGGGGATAGGCCAAACATTTATGGTAGTCGTTGGATTATGGCAATAGCGCACTTACATACATTACTAATGACCACATAGTGTGTGGGGAACAAGGAAAAGACTCGCGCGGGGAAGAAACATTCCGCCAGCCAGCCGCAGCGAAGAACAGAAGACGCAGGGGGTGGGGTATCACGTGATCGCCACATGCACACCTTGTGTCAGTCACATGGACGGACCATGTTGCCCGCCTGTATCTAAGATAGCTACCCATTCGCAATAAAATCGTTTCCACCTTTTAACGAGATACAATATTTCCGTTCCATAGTTCCGCGTCATAAGCTTCACACCTTTTAGTACGCACCGTCGCCTAAGGAGGACAAAAACGTCCTTGTGATTGATTGTCGGAAATAATACGAGTTGTTTCATTGGATCAATTCTCTCACTAGGTGGCATCAGTGTCAAGGAGGGGGAGATTTTTGCCGAGGCGATGCTTGCAGAGCAGCGGAGAATTACTTCAGCAGCGAGAGGCCTGGAGTATGGACGTAGTTCCAGCCAGCTCCACTCTGAACGTCACAGTGATCTTGGTGCGAATTTTCCAAAGAAGGAAGTTCGCGAATATTAGCGATTTTACCAAATGTTGGACTTGCGCTTTTCGCAAGTTACGGTAAAAGTCAGAGTGGTGGACATTGGGTCCAATTATTTAGTTGAAGCATTTAGGATGGTTATAATCCCTTCAGGATTGGTAGAAGTGTCGACTGTGAATACAGTCCAGAATTTAGGCGAGATTTTCTATTTTTGAGATTACGTTTCAGCACGTCTGGAGAAGCCGCAGCAGCTACGTCAGAAAGGTACTGTGAGACAGCGTAGGCAACACAATCACATCACACTTAGCCTTGCCATTAATCCAGCGCAGAAATCGCGAGATAGTGACTGGCTCAGTTAGTTCCTAAACATCTGCATTAATTTGGGGAACATTTCATGATAGTTGTCCTGAAAAATTCTTTAAGTAATTATTATTAGTTTGAATGTCATTTTCTTGATTCTATCTTAGTTGAATGAATAAACAAGTGTCTTTTTTACAGAATGTCGTGGTATTGAACATTTAATGCATGCCCCGTATCACTCCTTTAGCAGTACCCTTTAGTGTAAGTGATATTGGTAGAATTTCATGTACACGATTTTTTTAACACAGCTTTGTGTTTCGCCTCACTGCAAGAGAAGCGACAAGCGTTTGGTATCTTGGAGTGAAACGTACGCAATCAGCTGAATTGTGACCTTCCATGTCTGGGACAATTTTTCCGCCCATGCAGGTACAACTAGATACTACAAAAATTACTTCTGATCCCTCCATTGCGCAAAGATTATGGGTTTGTGAAAAATTTCAGTCCATTAGACGACCAGAAACGGTAGGATCTCACACCACAAACTGCATGTTGATGTCAATATACACAAAAATAAAGTTGTTACAGTCATAACACACTTTGACATACATTGCACGCACTTTACAAATATTTTAGCCCTATTATCGACCGATTAATACAAGTATGGTTAGATGCCGCTAGATGTTTACCGTGTCGGGTCTCGGAGTGAACTAACTAGCAGTGGAGCTAGAACGCCACACTCACTCTTTACCTAAAATACTTAATCTAATAAATCTACAAAACAATAGTGTAATAACAAACAATTAATTAACACACTTTATGGCAATAGAATCGATAACTGAATTTATAGTTATTAAATAATTAATAAAATAGCTGGGAGGTTGTGGCGCGTAAAGAAATAGCAACAGCCAATCAGATCACTGTTAGAGAAAGGGGCGGAGTTTTCCCACGGGTCCGTACTTACAATACCATCTGGCTGATATCTGGCACAGCCACTTTCTACTGTCCCATGTCTATTTCATTATAAGTAAATGAAATTATGAAATCAAATAGAGCAATCGCTGCTGGCTTGCAAGCTAGTACCGGCACATTATCCTGTAGTCTGCATCTACATGGGATTCACTACAAATCACATTTAAGTGCCTGGCAGAGGGTTCATAGAACCACCGTTATACTATTTTATCTCCCATTCCATTCTCGAATAGCGCACGGGAAGAACGAACACCTGAATCTCTCCGTTTTACCTCTGATTTCTCGTATTTTATTGTGATGATCATTTCTACCTATGTAAGTGGGAGTCAACAATATATTTTCGCATTCGGAGGAGAATGTTGACGATTGGAGTTTTGTAAGTAGCCCACGCCGCAGTGATAAGTGCCGTTGTTGTAATGATTCCCATCCCAGATCCTGTATCACTTCCGTAACGCCTTCTCCTCTGTATCGTGACAATACGAAACGAGCTGCCCTTCTTTGGACTCTTTCGATGTCCTCCGTAAAACCCACTTGATAAGGATCCCACACTGGGCAGGAATACTCCATAAAAGGACGGACAAGCGTAGTGTATGCAGTTTCTTTAGTAGTTCTGTTGCATATTTTAAGGGTTCTGCCAATAAAACGCAGTCTCCTGTTCGCCTTTCCCACAACATTATCTACGTGTTCTTTCCAATTTAAGGCAGAAGTAATTGTAATTCCTAGATATTTTGTGGAGTTTACAGTCTTCACATTTGATTGATTTATCATGTAAACAAAATTTAACTAATTTCTTTTCGTACTCATGTGGACGACTTCACACTTCTCATTATTTAGAGTCAATTGCCAATTTTTACACCATACTGATATCTTATTCAGATCGTTCTGCAGTTGGTTTTGATCTTCAGATGATTTTACTAGACGGTAAACGACGGCGTCATCAGCAAACAACCTAAGAGAGCTACTTAGATTTTACCGTAAATCGTTAATGTAAATAAGGAACAGCAGAGGACCAATAACACTACCCTGTCGAACGCCCGATATCACCTCTGTTTTAGTCGATGCCTTACCATCGATTACTACGAACTGTCTCCTCTCTGACAGGATATCCCCTATCAAGTCGCAAATTTGGGGAGATATACCGTAACCACGCAATTTGATTAAAATCCGTTTGTGAGGTACGGTGTCAAAAGCCTTCTGGAAATCAAGGAATATGGATTCAATTTGCGAACCCTTGTCGATAGCACACATCACTTCGTGCGAGTAAAGAGCTAGTTGTGTTTCGCATGAACGATATTTTCTAAATCCACGTTGACCTTGGGTCAATAGATCGTTCTGTTCGAGATAATTCATAATATTTGAATACAGGATATGTTCCAAAACCCTGCTACAAATTGAAGTCAATGAAATAGGTATGTGGTTTAATGGGTTATTCCTACTGCCTTTCTTGAATATAGGTGTGACCTGTGCAACTTTCCAATCTTTTGGTACAGATCCTTCTTTGAGAGAGCGGTTGTATATTGCTGTTAAGTAAGGAACTATCGCTTCAGCATAATCAGATAGAAATCTACTGGGTATACGATCGAGACCAGAAGACTTGTTCTTGTTAAGTGGTTTTAGTTGCTTCACTACTCCGATGATATCTACTTCTACGTTACTCATTACGGCCTCTGTTCGTAATTCGAAATCTGGGATATTAATTTCGTCTTCTTTGGTGAAGAGATTCTAAAAGCTATGTTTAGTAACTCTGCTTTAGTAGCGCTGTCATCGGCAGGATCTCCATTACTATCGGGTAGTGAGGGTATTGTTTGTGTTTTGCCGCTAGTATATTTAATACAAGCTTAAACCCGCGGCTCCGCTCTGTGTGTTGCTTGATTATATTTCCTTATTTGTATGCTTATCCTTACAGAGAAAGAGCTGAAGACACTGTAGCACGCATAAACCAAAGATATGATCTGTTGTATCACGTTTCTCTGTATGTAACCTCCTTGCTATAGAGTCGCAAACGTCATCGCTGGCCTTCAGTCCGAATTTTTTAATAATTTGACGACTTTGAACTACCATACCTTCCACGCCCTTATAGCTATCGGCATAGAACTGCAATGGTGTACAACGGGAGACTTCGGACGACAATTACCCACAGACCATTCGTTTGCGTTTTGTAGTTTTCACTGCAGAGTGAAATATTAACACACACACACACACACACACACGTAGAATTTTATATACAGCGATAACTTTCCATCCCAATATACTCTACCCTTCTATCATTATCAACCCTCAAGCAACAATGCAACCAATAAAACCATTTTCAAAGAGTAATTATTGTTACGCATTTCGCATTCTTCAAATTACTAAATACCTATCAGATCGCTATAAAACCGTGCCTAAAACGTTCCTCAGGTATAAATTAGTAACAATATAAATATTTAAGTCTCTGAGTCTTGTCTTTCGGACGTGATACGCGTACACTGAACTGACATTCACATTAATATATATATATATATATATATATATATATATATATATATATATATATATATATACGATCGTCGTAAAACGGTGCCTAAAGCCTTCCCCGGGTAGACATTAGTAACTGTACAAATTTTTAGCTCTCTATGTCCTGTGGTTCAGACGTGATAAACGTACACCGAACAGACATTCACATTTATAGATATAGATTAATAAAATAGCTGGGAGGTTGTTGCGCGTAAAGATATAGCAACAGCCAATCAGATCACTCTTAGAGAAAGGGGCGAAGTTTTCTCACGTGACCTTACTTACAATGCCATCTGGCTACTATCTGGCACAGCCACTTCCTATTGTCCCATGTCTATTTCATTATAAGTAAATGAAATTGTTGTGGTCTTCAGTCCGGAGACTGGTTTGATGCAGCTCTCCACCCTACTCTATCCTGAGCAAGCCTTTTCATCTCCTCATAAGAACGACAACCCATATCCACTTGAATCTGTTTACTATACGCGTCTTTTGGTCTCCCTCTGCGATTTTTAGCCCACACACTTCCCTCCAATGCTAAATTTACGATTCCTCGGTGTCTAAGAATGTGTCCTACCAAGCGATCCCTTCTTTTAGTCAGGGTGTGCCAAAAATTCCTTTTATCACCCATTCTGTTCAGTACCTCTTCATTAGTTATGCGATCTACCCACCTAATTTTCAGCATTCTTCTGTAGCACCACATTTCAAAAGCCTCTATTCCCTTCCTGTCCGCACTGCTTATCGTCCATGTTTCACTCCCGTACAAGGCAACACTCCACACAAATGCCTTCAGAAAAGACTTTCTTACACTTAAATTAATATTTGATGTTAGCAAATTTCTCTTTTTCAAAAATGCTTTTCTTCCCATGAAATAAAATAAAGCAATGGCTGTTGGCTTGCAAGCCAGTACCGCCATATTATCCTGTAGTGACGCTTTAGTATGGCTCTTGTGGAACTATGAGACAACATCTGCTACCGACCTTTACTCGACCCTACACTGAGCTCTTGATCAAGGCCTGTCTGCCTGTCGCGTCATCGCCCGGCTGCCGCCCTGTCGTTTATCGGTGGAGCCCCGCCGCGCCAGCACCAGCACCAGCAGCCGTCTGTTGTTTCAGTTTTGCAGCGGAACTTTTTGCGCGCTGTCGTACGGCATCCGGCCGAGCGTTGCCATCTGCGATAAACGCGCCGCGCTCCCCCCACCACCGCTCCCTCCCCCCATACAGCGAGCGTCAAATTGCACACAGAGCGGCGGAGCGCGCGTTTTCAGACGGCCTTAATCACGGGCACTCGCTTTCCTCTGCGCATCGTTTTTATCTTCCTCCCCCAGCTGAGGCTCCTCCACCACTGTGCTGCAGCCGTTTATTCATTGGCGCACACTTTTCGCTGCTCCTTTTCCCCCCCTCTTTTTCCGTTTAAAGTCCGGTCGACGGCGCAATGTAAAGAGACGAATGGAGGCAGATGCACGAAAGACGGAAAGGGACGTCAGTAGGCGAATCGAGTTTTTATAAGGATATCGATTTTTTTAATAACTAACGTCAATGTTGACTGGAATACACCCTTTCAAATTCTGAACTCAGCAGGGATAAAATACAGGGAAAGGAGAGTTATTTACAACTTGTACAAAAGCCAGACCGCAGTTATTTGACTCGAAGGACATGAAAGGGAAGCATCAGTTGGGAAGGGAGTAAGACAGGGTTGTAGCCTTTCTCCAATGTTATTCAATTTGTACATCGAGCAGGTGGTGAAGGAAAGCAAAGAAAAATTTGGAATAGGGATTAAAGTTCAGGGGGAAGAAATAAAAACATTGCGTTTTGCTGATGACATTGTAATTCTGTCAGAGACAGCAAAGGACCTGGAAGAGCAGTTGAATGGAATGGACAGCGTGTGGAAGAGAGCATATAAAATGAACATTAACAAGAGCAAAACAAAAATAATGGAATGCGGTCTTAGAAAATCAGGCGATGCTGAAGGAATTAGATTAGGTAACGAAACAATGAACGTGGTAGATGAGTTTTGTTACTTGGGTAGTAAAATAACATGCGATGGTCGCAGTACAGAGGATATAAAATGCAGAATGGCAATGGGAAGAAAAGCATTTTTGAAAAAGAGAAATTTGCTAACATCGAATATTAATTTAAGGGTAAGGAAGTCTTTTCTGAAGGCATTTGTGTGGAGTGTTGCCTTGTACGGGAGTGAAACATGGACGATAAGCAGTGCGGACAGGAAGAGAATAGAGGCTTTTGAAATGTGGTGCTACAGAAGAATGCTGAAAATTAGGTGGGTAGATCGCATAACTAATGAAGAGGTACTGAACAGAATTGGTGAGAAAAGGAATTTTTGGCATACCCTGACTAAAAGAAGGGATCCCTTGGTAGGACACATTCTTAGACATCGGGGAATCGTAAATTTAGCATTGGAGGGAAGTGTGTGGGGTAAAAACCGCAGAGGGAGACCAAGAGACGCGTATAGTAAGCAGATTCAAGTGGATGTGGGTTGCCGTTCTTATGAGGAGATGAAAAGGCTTGCTCAGGATAGAGTAGGGTGGAGAGCTGCATCAAACCAGTCTCCGGACTGAAGACCATAACAACAACAACTAACGTCAGGCGATTTAAAAGAATGGACATTTGCTCTCGCTTGTCAATTGTATGGCAGTTTTGATAATACGTTAAAAGTCATCTGTTTAGACGCCATCACACAACTGTTTCACAATTATTACTGTACTTCACGCACCAGTTGTCAATAATCTAATACATAAAGCAGAATGTCCGTACGTTTGTGCGTGTTGCATACAAATCTACAGTTTTGTTCCAATCTTTATGAAATTTTGTACACGTAAGCTTGATTCCATGAGGACGATCGCCGTAATTGTAAGAATCGCATACGATATATAGTTCACGAGCTTTGACGTCATAAACAATGAGATGCGCCAAAAACTGCTCCATTTTGCGACAATGCTGTTCATTTTCTCCTAAACCATTGGACCGCTTTCAACCAAATTTGGTACACACATTCCTTACCGTGAGGTAACAATTGCTGCGCGGTTAAGAATCACATACGGCACATGGTTCAAAACATATTTCGTCATAACCAATGAAATACACTGTATGAGAATGACAGTACTTAGCGATTTGCAACAAACTTTCAACATAATTTCAAACCTTTATTAAACGTCTTCTCTCTGGCAGCCATAATAAAATGATGAAAGGAGAAAATTTTCTCGCTTACTACTTTTCTGCTGTTTATGGAGTAAAACTACGGCTCTCGGTATGACGTTACAATTTATAATTTGAACACTACAAATTGAAGCGACAGGAAATTTTACAGACAGTATATACATATATAGTTGAATATATCTTCTGATTTGTATCACATTCCGACTCAATTCATGAGATATGAGCACGTAAACAGCAACGTTCATGGAAAATTGCTCCATCCGGCTGGAAACGAAAGCAGTTTACTTCCATAGAGCTACAAGGAAAGGAACAGAATGAAACTGAGTGCACCCAACGAATACCCATTATATTCCACAAATCTACCTTCAAGATACTGCAGTTTCCATTGGAACTTGCATTTTCTATTACGATTAATAAATTACAGGGCAATCTATTAAACACTTCGGAATGGATTTGGCATCTTCATGTCAGGGGCGGGCTCACCAAAGAATTTATCCATATTAGAGTCCCGAAGATATACATATGTAGTATGTGTGTGTGTTTGTGTGTGTGTTTGTGTGTGTGTTATATAGAGGCGGAAAGGTTACTGCATTACGAAAAAAGAAATTTTAAAATTTCTTTTACTTCAAAATTTTCAATGTTGTGCTAAACTGACTAATTCATATCACGTCAGTAAATTACAGCACAAATATTCGTCTTGAAGATAGTACCATCAGTCGTCACTAGATCGCGGGGTGAGCGCATCTTGATAATTTGGCAGAAACATGACTGCAAGCTCTTATTTATTGATTAATAGTCGTAGTTACATATCACATATACCATAGAAAATAGTTTAGTTTAAGTTTAACAGTTATTGCACTTATTATTGGTGTATATCCGGAAAGTCAAAATCTGAAGCCTGGAACCTGATTTTTATAATATGTGCTTTCCATCTACACCTACTGCAGTCCCACATGCAGCCTGGCAGATATTTAACATCCCGGGCAACGCCGGGTTTTCAGCTAGTAATATATGTATGTCAACACGCCATGTTTCGGGACGACATTATAGCACTATCAAGTCTATAAAACAAGGAAACGTAGAATAATAAGGGCACTATATACAAACGATTGTACTAAGAAATATTCCAATGAAACTAACCTACCTACCATAAAACTTATCTGCTGTTAGGACGCATCGTCAAGCAATAGCTGTGTATGTACATTGTCAAAAATAAAACTTTGCGAAGTACCACATGTTTGTCTGATACCAGCAAGTTGTGCACTAACGAACAGCTGATCTATCTTCAAAGATTGTCCATACGTTTAACCTCTGTCAATGGTGGCCAAAGATATTCTAATCAAGATACCTAAACTTATTCATAAAATCAGTCATTAAATTAATGGAAATACGCTCCAAATTTATTGACTTCGTGCTTTTAACTTCACTGAAAAATTTGGAGCGTATTTCCTTTTAAAGATTCATTAATTTAATGACTGGTTTTATGAATAATGTTAGGTATCTTGATTAGAATATCTTTGGCCACCATTGACAGAGGTTAAGCATATAGACAATCTTTGAAGTTAGATCAGCTGTCCGTTAGTGCACAACTTGCTGCCATCAGACAAAACATGTGGTACTGCGGAAAGTTTTATTTTCGACAGTGTACATACACAGCTATCGTTTGACGATGCGTTGTAGCAGCAGATAGGTTTTATGGTAGGTAGGTTAGTTTCATTGGAATATTTGTTGGTACAGTCGTTTGTATTTAATGTCTTTATTATTCTACGTTTCCTTGTTTTACAGACTTGACAATGGGATAATGTCGTCCCGAAACATGTCGTGTTGACAAATATATTTTATTATTGACAACTGGTGCGTGAAGTACAGTAATAAATACGTTAAGAATTGGAATACGTGTACACGGTGCATTTAAGTTATAACGAAAACTCTAAATTCCGTCCCAAGAGGTCTGAAGAGCCAAATGGTACCGACCAGCCACCGTGTCATCCTCCGCCCAATGGCATCACCCGATGAGATATGGGGGGAAGGGAAGTGTTTGTCAGCGCCCTGCACTTCCAGCCATTGTATAGCTTTTCGCAACCAAAGCCGCTACTTCTCAATCAAGTGGTATTTGTCCACGATAACTTGACGATTGCGCTTGTGCTGCCTCAAGCGAAGATAATCTACACTAGTGAAAAGCTATTCACTTTTACAATCTGGGGTGTTTACTTTGTAGTTTTGAACAAAAACTTGCTATGATTTACTTCTCCCAGTTGTTGGGGCAAGTAAAGTTTAGGAACATTTTGTACGTAATTGTACAAAAGTGTTACTAATACCTGTAAAGACGTATTTCCGTTAAAGTAATGATATACGAGAGAAAAGTTGAATTTCATATTGTCGTTCTTGAAAACGAGAACAGCCGCCACCGGTTGCATTCTTACTATCGAGGGAAAGTCATGATGAAAATACTAACGTAAAATAATAAATGTTAAGCTGAATAAATGGCTGCAGTGGAATTCATATGGCTCTTATCAAGGGACGCTAAGAAATTAACTCAAATATCGAAAATTTCTCAGGATTTCATATGCAAAATCAAAGATATCTTGTCTGTTGTACGAATATTACGTAAAAGTACAGAGAAATACAGCCTAGCTATCTTACCAAGAGGCGATCTTTTAATTACTCTTCTGTTTTTGCACGCAGTAAAATTCCCCTTATTTTGTTTGCAAATGTGTCCGCCTCCTTTAATCTAGTGGCCAGTGTGGTGGCTTGACACGCAGAAGGCCCGGGTTCGATTCCCGGTCGGGTTGGAGATTTTCTCCGCTCGATGTGGCTCAGATAAAAAGACTTGCACCAGGCAGGCTGAACACGACAACAGTTCGGGGCTAAAGACCGTAACTGCCACACGATCATGATCATCATCATTTGAAAATGTAATGCGTTTACATTTACAGTGACAACAAAAATCAGATTAAATATAAGACGGATATACTGTTTTTCAATTTTCCCTAATAGTTAACAGAGTGATTGGTCAATTCATTTCATTCCTCCTTGCGTAGTGCTATCATTTATGTGTTTAAAAAGCAACAATGTCACTTTCAATACGGTCTGTCTGTCTCCTTTCCCACATTGGCACTTCTCACCATTAAGAATTACACACAAACTCTGCTCGTTTGAGTTAAACTTCCACAAACCGGCACTGTGGCGAATAGTAGAACGACATTTCGCTCTGCAGCGATGGGTGCGCTGTTTCAAAGTTCTTGCTGCATAAAATCTCAGCCTTTTAATAAATTTTATCAAAGGCTTCATGTGTTCTCAAGACAAAGCAGCACATCTCAATTGGTTAAAGAAACTCTGCATACTAAATTACGATGTTGTAAGTTTATCGTCAATCTGTTTCCATTTTTCATCATTTTCAATAAGGTAAAGCAGTCAAAAATCCGAAGATCGGTTTGAACACCACAATGCTCTACTAGGCATGGTCCTGTTTGGAGGTGATCTGTCGTTGTCTTCCTCCGACCTTCGAACTGACTTACCCAGCCAGTTATAGGGGGGACCTACAGTTTAACGTGGGTTCCGAACCACGGTGCTACTCGATATTTTTCACATTAGCAACACTGCCAGAGGGGAAAGAAGTGGAAAGTGACAGATAAAAATCCAAGGATCTGTCGGGGATCGAACCCGCGACCTTTGTCTTTGTAGTCTGGCACTCTACCACTGTGCTATCGTATTTTCAATACGTACTTTATAATACCGTACCTGTAGGTAAAACAGTCGCCCAGTAATATTTAATTACATTTGGTATTTCCTAGCGTCATTTAAGTGAACAGTATTTGCGTGGGTGCTCCTTCCGATTTGGTATTAGGTGGCTGATGGTGCCGGCACTGCTGTAAGCAAGCGACGCTGCCTTCCCCTCACCCCTCCTCTTCCGGCTGCAGCCGTACAGCGCTGTCAAGGCCGCACCCAGAATTCACCGCGCGAATCGTCAAGTTATCGTGGACATAATAGTAGCTCCTCTGTACTCCAACAATGGCTGAGTATACCCTGCATGTCAACAGCGCTCGAAAGACCCGGATGATTACCAATCCAAGTGTTAGCCAAGCCCGAAAGTGCTTAATTTTGATTATCTAACGGGAACCGGTGTAGCCACCGCGGAATGGCCGTTGGCGTTAAAGTTATAGCACCTCCGATTTTTTATTTATTTATTTATTTATTTTACCGAGTAAATCACGTGCAAACAGTGAAACTTCTGTAACTTTTCGACGCAATCGCAATTTCCGAGCAGATGTAAACATTTTTCACATCGACGCCATGATCCCATAGCCGCTGCGAAAGTCTGCTTGAACCACTGCCTCTCAGCTTCCAATGAACTAACTGCACATTCGTTTCATGATTGAAAAACAGCAGCCATGTCTCAACCATTGCCACAATCAATAAATAGAAAGTCCCCCGTCATGCCGTTGTCACGCGTCAGCATTGTCTGCCAGCATGCCACGCAGACATCCTCATAGTCTTCCGTCAGCATTCGCTGCATCCATCCGGACGACACTCTTCACATTTTTAGGTTCTCTTGCAAGATTTTGTGCACCGATCCCACTGAAAAGCCAACATCAGAAACGATGTGTTGCACAGACCTTCGGCGATCCTCCACAAACCAGCTGGTGAGAGGTGGAGATTGTCTTGGTGTGCTGTAGCTTTCGTTGAATAGTTAGGATAGTGGATAGTTAGGATAGTGGAAAGGACGGTGAAACAATCTATTAGAAACATCTTTGTGCAAGATGTGACGATTTCCTGAGACTAAGATTCACAATTTTTCATTTAACAAAAGCAGCTCTAGAACGTCCTACAAACTTCGGTAACAGACATTTGCATATAACGTGATATGGTGTAAATAACTACGTTTCGTGGTCGAAGGACACTATCATGACTTACAAACATTTTGTAGCTCAAAGAACTTTATTAGTGGCGAAACGAATTAATTATAAAGTAAAGACATTTGACTTTCTTTAATTACGTGAATGGTGATTAATGGTAAACATCAGACATTATAATTTTGTAGATCTTTGTAAATATTCCTTACAAACTTGTTAGCAACAGTTTTTATCATTTATGTAATTAGATAAAGAAATGTGATTCGTATTGTTATGGTAACAAGTTCTCTTATTTCACAAAGATAATATAAAGGTATAAAAAAATTTATCTGTTGCAGATGTTCGATTAGGAACAAGACATTTTTCGACTATTGTAACCTCCATTAATTACACAACTTTTATTTATGAGTAATTTTTGTATGGTAACTAATAATGGATGTAACAAGAAGCATTGTTTCCTGTCGTACATAAGGGGCTATTACAAATAAAGGAACAGTTTAAAAATGTATTGCTTTCAATCTATGAAAAATAGACATACAGTTCCAATGTTCCTGGAAAGAGAAAAGGTCAAATTTTTATAAATTTAATATGAGTACCATGTGTTACAAGGCTCATTTCTTGGCACACACAAAGCAGCTCGTTTCTCGTTATCCAATTAACACCTCAACAAATTGATCTAACATACTTTCAAAGGTGTCGGGCAACAGTGGGATTAGAAACACTGTCTTATACATAACCCCACAGATAAAAGTCACAAGGTGTGAGGTCCGGAAACGTGGGAGGCAATGGTTGATGAAGTTGATTTTCTTCTGCTCCTCATCCAATCCAACACCTGGAATGGTGTTATGTAGGTAACATTAGATGTTGGTACAGAAATGAGACAGAGAACCGTCTTGCATGAATATGAAGCCATCTGAATCCTCTTCATGTTGAGGAACTAACCAATTTGGTACCCTTTTTTTTATTGATTGGTTCTATCACAGTTTTCTCCATGAACAGGGAAGTTCCATAAATTCTTTTAAGAAATGTAGCGCAGGGAATCTGTTTCGTGTACAAACTTTACACTGTTGTCTGTCTAGGAACATAGGAATTATGGTTCTATCTTTTGCAGTTTGGAAGATATAAATCTTTGAAACCTGTTCCTTTTTTTAATAGCCCTGGATATGTACACTTTGGCACACAAGGAGTTTATGTTTAGCTTCTGTATAGTTGCTGTTTAGATGCTGTTTCCTTCGCTGTTTTGTTCACGTATTGTCAAGCTACCGTTTCGTTGTTATGCCTGGAACATTATGTATTTGTCATTTCGGTGGATGTCGAAACTGGATTGTAAAGTGTGGTTTATTTGAGAACCATCTCCAATCCTATATAATCACCCAGAGTACTACACTGCAAGCTAACATATCACCACGAAGGCAAAGAAAAAACTAAAATATCAGTATTTATTCCTTCAGATGTGATGTGTGTTAATGTTTAGACATGTATTTTTATGTTTTCATATAACACTGTATTACTGTCTGTTTGTAGTTGTAGTGTTATAAAACAGACCTGAAGCGTCGCACCGAAGTCGCTGTCGTGATACTGCCTGTCATCACCGGGTTGCCATATTTAACGATTCCTCACTTGACGTACTGAGATATTCACGACTGCCTTTCAAATTGTATAAATGAATGGATAATCAGGTCAGTTTGAATTTGGCAGAGTTGTAGGACCGTGTGAATTAATACTCGCCGTACGACTTGCCTTAAAAGATATTTTAGGAAACACAAACGCACTGTATAGCTTTTGTAGATTTGGAGTTAGATTTTGACAGTTTTGACTGAGGGACACTATTTAAAGTTCTGAATGTACGAGAGGTTAAAAATATGGAGAACGATAAGTTACATACAACTTGTATAAAATCAGACAGCATATACAAGAAGTCGAAGGACATGAAAGGGACGCAGTGGTGGGGAAGAAAGAAAGAAATGTTTGTTAAGCTTATGGGACTTAACTACGAGGTCATCAGTCCCTAAACTTACAAACTACTTAAGAACTAACTAAGACTAAGGACGGCACAAATATCCATGCCCGAGGGGGGATTCGAACCCCCGACCGTAGTGGCCGTGCAGACCGTGACTGGAGCGCCTCAGTCCCCTCGGCCACCGCGGCCGGCGGTGGGGAAGGAAGCAAATCCAAATTGTAGCGATTCGGCGATGATATTAAATCTGTACAGTGAGCAAGCTGTGAAGGAAAATAAGTAGAAATTTCGAGCTGGAATAAAATTTCAGAGAGAAGAAAGAAATACTTCCCCGTTTGCCAATGAATTTGTAATTCTGTTATGAACAGCAAAGGAGCTTGAAGAGCAATTGTAGGGAATGCACAGTGTCACGGAGAGGGGGGGGGGGGAGTGTATAAGATGAACATTAACAACAGAAAAAACAAGGACATCAGAATGTAGTCTGAGGCAAGCAATGCACAAATTAGGTTAGTAAACGAAGCAATGAAAGTTGTAAATTTGTTATTTAGGTAGCAAAATAACTTATGATGGTCGAAGTAAAGAAGATATAACAAACAGAACGACTATCGTTAGAAATGCGTTTCTGAAGAAGAGAAATTTGTTGCCATCCAATATTAATTTAAGTGACAGGATGTCTTTTTTGATGCATTTGTTTTCAATGTAGCCTTTTATGTGAGTGAAACATGGGCGATGAGGAGTTCAGTTAGAAAAATTATAGAAGCTTTTGAAATATCGTGCTATAGGAGAATGCGGAAGATTAGTGAGTAGATGAGGAGGTACCGGACAGAACTGGCGAGAAAAGAAATTTCTGGCGCGTCTTGGCTAAAAGAAAGGATCGATTTTTAAAACGCATTCTGAGACACCAAGGAATCGTCAAATTAGCATTGAATGGACGTGCGAGGGATAAAAATCTCAGAGGAAGACCTAGAGCCGCGGTGGAGTAGCCGAGCGGTCTAAGGCGCCTCGCGGCGGAGCGCGAGGTTGCTCGCCGTTGGAGGTTCGAGTCCTCCCTGAGGTATGGGTTTGTGTGTTTGTACTTAGGTTAGTTTACCTTAGTTTAAGTAGTTTGTAAGCTACGGACTGATGACGACGCAGTTTGGTCCGATAGGTGTACAAACTAACAAACAACAAACAGAAGACCGAGAGACGAATGCAGTAACGAAGTCATTCTTAATCAGAGATGAAAATTCTTGCTCAGGATAGGGAAGAGTGGAGAGCTGTTTCAAACCCCTGTCTGGTGTTCCGTGACTGAAAGCGGGAAACATGAAACAGTAAGAAGTTCAAGAACAGCTGCCAGCATGCGTAATTTAGAAGTAGATACCCCTGGAGTATTAAAACAACTTAAATAACTTAACAGAAGTACGTCTTTAGGTCCGGACTGTATACCAATTAGGTTCCTTTCAGAGTATGCTGATGCAATAGCCCCATACTTAACTATCATATAAAACCGCTCGATAAGCGAACGTTCCTTACCCAAAGACTGTCAAGTTGCACAGGTCACTCGAATATTCAAGAAAGGCAATAGGAGTGATTCGCAGAATTACAGGCCTATATCGTTAACGTCACTTTGCAGCAGGATTTTAGAACATATAGTGCTTAAGAACTACCTCGAAGAGAACTACATATTGACCCATAGTCAATTCACGGGGATTCAGAAAGGGAGTCGTGACCCCGCAGTTAAGTCCCTTAAGCTCTACAAACGTATGAACGTATGATTCAGAAAGTATCGTTCTTGTGAAACTCAGCTAGCTCGTTACTAGCATAATGTGACGAGACATGTCAAATACATTCCGTATTTACAGATTTCGGGATGGCTTTTGACATTCTAACTCACAAGCGTCTTCTAATAAAATTGCGTGCTTATGAAATATCACCACGGTTGTGCGATTGGATCCGTGATTCATTCTCAGATAGAACACAGTACGTTGTAATTGACGGCAAGTCATCGAGTAGAAGTGAAGTGATATCTGTCGTTCCACATGGAAGTGTTATAGGACCCCTGCTGTTCCTTATTTTTATAAACGATTTAGGAGACAATCTGAGTAGCTCTCTTAGAATGCTCTCAGATAATGCTGTTATTTATCGGTTAGTAAAGTCACCAAAAGATCAAAAGCTACTGGAAAGTGATTTAGATATCAGCATGATGCAAAAAATGGCAATTACCTTTAATAATGGTAAGCGTCAGGTCATACAGATGATCACTAAAAAAAATCCGTTAAATTTCAGTTACACGATAAATCAGTCAAACCTACAGGCCGTCTACTAAATACCTATGTCTAACAATTAGGTACAACGTTAATTGTAAGGAATATATACGAGGCGCGTCCAGAAAAATAAGTTTCGTTTGGTAATAAAATGAAATTGTACACAGATACAGAAGAAATTTTTATTGCACAAAATTCTACAACTCTTAATGTACTTTTCCACATAACTGCCGAAATTTTGTAGGCACTTGTCATAGCGTGCCACAAGTTTTTGCATGCGTCCTTCACAGAAGGTAGCCACCTGTGTATTCAACCATGTGGTAACAGCTCTTTATCATCGTTGAAGTGCTGACTACCAAGGACAGATTTTAGGTGTAAGAAGAGATGAAAGTCGCTAGGAGAGAGGTCCGAGCTGCATGGAGGATGATCAGACAGGTCCCATTCAAATTTCCGTAATAATTGTTTGGTCACATTCGGTGTGTGAGGTCAGGCATTATCGTGAAAAAAATATTTTGACAGTAATCCTCTTCTTCACGTAAAATCTGTCCTTGGTGGACAACGCTTCAACGATAATGACGAGCTGAAAGAACATGTTATCACATGGTTGAATACACAAACGGCAACGTTCTATGAAAAAGGCACACAAAACCTTGTGCCATGCTAAGACAGTTGCCTACAAAATTTCGGAAGCTATGTAGAAAAGTAGTTTAACAGTTGTAGATTTCTGTACAATCAATATTTTTTCTGTATCTGTACCCATTCGTTTTATATAACCAAACGGAACTTACTTTCTGGACCCGCCTCGCAGAAAATAAAGTAGGGAAGGCGAACCAAAGACTACGTTTTATTGGCAGAACACTTAGAAGATACAATAGTTCTACTAAAGAACCTGCCTACACTACACTGTTTTGGAATATTGGTGCGCATTGTGGGATCCACACCAGGTGGGACTGACGAACGATTTATAGAATATTCAGAGAAGGGCGGCTCGTTTTGTATTATCGCTATATGGGTGAGAAAGTGTCACGGAAATGATGCACGAGTTACGGAGTAAATCATTGAAAGTAAGGCTTTAGTCGTTGCGATGAGATCTATTTGCGAAATTTCTTTTACTTACTTTCTCTTTCGTATGAGAACGTACATTATTACCACCCTCCTACATAAGGAGAAATGATCAACATAGTAAAATAAGAGAAACCAGATCTAAAACAGAAAGATGTTTCCCCGTGAGCTGTTAGAGAATGGAACTACAGGGAAATATCATGAAAGTGGTTCGATTAACCCAATGCGATGTACTTAAATGTGACTGGTAGAGCCGGCCGCGGTGACAGAGTGTTCTGCTGCGCGTCAGTCACAGTCTGCACGGCCACTACAGGTGTTCGAAACCCCCTCGGGCATGGATATTTGTGCCGTCCTTAGTATAAAATGCTTGTAAATCTTATGGGACTCAACTACGGGGTCATCAGTCCCTAAACTTACAAACTACTTACGAACTAGGACGGCACAAATATCCATGCCCGAGGAGGGATTCGAACCCCCGACCGTAGTAGCCGTGCAGACCGTGACTGAAGCACCTCAGTCCCCTCGGCCACCGCGGCTGGCGTCCTTAGTATTAGCTAGTTCATAGGTAGTTTGTAAGTTTAGGGACTGATGACCCCTTAGTTAAGTCCCATAAGCGCCACAGACATTTGAACATTTGACTCGCAGACCAACCTTGTACCGGTAGATGTAGAAGTGGTATGATATTCATAGCCGTACTGTTTCATTTTAGAGTAATATTAATTTTCATAACTCTTCAGTCACCGGGTACCGTTATACATTTAATAATGTAAGTATCGGAAAGTTTACGGAAAGGGAAGAACTTTATAACGAGCGTAATGCAAATTTCTTCGACCAGAAAGTACTCAAAGAAGATACGGTATCGACGGATCGGCAATTACGTTGTGGGGGATAGGAGAGGAGGAGCAATAACGCCGAGTTAGGGACCGCGCGGACCGAGCAATCAGGCGGGAGGCGTGTGTCAACACGCGGCGCTTTATTGCGCAGTTTTTATGGACCGCCGCAGGACAAGTTTCCTGAAGGACGGCACGTGTCGCCCAGGACTAGACAGTACATCTGCAGCCGCCGCAGTTCTCCAGCAGGAAACTCGAAGCTTATTAAAGTGCACCTGTGTTTACTGTCGCGACGAAAACGAGGGAGACGTTTGCCACTGTCAGGCGAATACAGGCAGCGTATTCGCAAGTACTATCGCTTTGTGCAACTACACGTACTCCACACTGCTTGATATGAATTCGCGTTGGACAGGGTTCCACGAAATACACAGCTTTAAAGTAAACAAAGGAGTAGTAACAAATGTTTTAAAAGAAAGTGTTGAGATTTAAAAATGCAAGGAAAATATTGTAGAGCTGAGACTTTTCCCAGCCAAACACAAAGATGCAAGCGGGCCACCTTGTCCAGTCTTCATGTATTAAGTACTGAACGATGTGGCGCAATTGTAACGCACTAGGGGTATATATATCTCTATACTTGTAAGACGCATTTGTTGTCTGCCTGTCTGTTCTCTTATAACACAAGATCCACACAACCAAATAATGTGAAATTTTGTACACGTACACAAAATTACATGTGAAAGATTCTTAAACAGGATTCGTTTTTTTCTTTTTCTTTCTTTTTACCAACCGGAAAATTTGAGAAAAAGCGGAAGAGCGTTTTCAATGTGTCCGTGTAAACCTATATCTTCCCACTGAATTTGATGAACTTTTGCACAGTTGACCTCCAAAACAAGAGAAAGGGCAATGTCTACATACAATTTCTTTCAGTGCATGGTGGAGGGTGCTTATGGATTTCGCCAAAATCCACAGTTTTGCTTCGCTCTTGAAATTATGTATACTTGACCTTCAAAACAAGATGAAGGTTACTGTCTACATAAAATTTCTTTATGTGCATGGGGGAGAGTACTTTACTTACAGACTTCCATTGCAATCTCTATACATATAAGACGCATTTGTTGTCTGTTTGTCTGTTCCCTTATAACTCAAGATCCAGACAACCAAATAACGTGAAATTTGGTACAAGTACACAAAAGTACAACAGAAAAGCCTTATTTTAATCCCGGGCAAAGCCGGGTACTTGCAGCTAGTTTTGAATACGATCGTTAGCTAATTAAGGGTGGATATTTAGTTGGATTTGACCGTGTGCCTGCCCACAATTATTCCCCCGAACCGTTAAAACACTCCATTTCCAAACTATGCACTTCACCCTGATGCAATGTCGTCGTCAAAGGACTATCATTCATTAATACAAGTTAATTCAAATTTGAACCGGTATACTGAAATGATGCAATAAGATTAGGGTGCACTGTAGCAAAACAAAGATAGTCACAGTTTGGTTGAAGATCCACACACTGTTCCAAATCAATAGTACACAACTGTCCGGTTCCAGGATAAATAAAATCTTGAGGTATTACGCATGTATTACACTGTATGCTGATCCAGTACGCTGTTCACGTGCAAGGCAGTCCAACATTAATTATAGCGATTGTTGACAGTTCGACATGTCTGATCGCGACGCGGTTGCCCGATAATCTTGATTTCACGATTGCGATGAAAGTTTGTATTTTACGAGATCAAAATTCCGCGTTAGCCAGCCAGTCTTGATTTAGATCCAATCCACATATAAAACCGTTACTGCCGCGGCGCGGTTGATTGTTTCTCTCGACGACAGGACACACGTTAGCGAACACTTTAACAGAAATACACAATAGTTTAGCGTGGCTGATCAATACGATTCACTGTTGCACCAAGTTGAATAATAACCCTTTCGTTCCTACCACTGCCGTAGTTAGCTAGATTTGCCCGCTCTCAGCCACACACTCCAACTGCTACTGTTTAAGCTCGACACATTGCGCACGACCTTTTATCGATAAGTCGGACAGTCAAAGAGGTAGCACACAGTACGCTTACATAGTGCTAACACACTGGACTTGCATTCGGGAGGACGGTTGGTCAGATCCGCCTCCGGCCATCCAGGTTTAGGATTACCGTGATTTCCCTAAACTACTCGATTTAGGAGACAATCTGAATAGCTTCCTTAGACTGTTCGCGGATGATGCTGTCGTTTATCAGTTAGTGAAGTCAACAGAGGATCAAAAGCAACTGCAAAGCGATTTAGACAAAATTCCTACATGGTGCGAAAATTGGCAATTGACACTCAATAAAGAAAAGTGAGAAGTAATACGCATGACCACTAAAAAATGTTTCAAATGTTTGTATAGCTTGTGGTACTTAACTACGGGGTCATCAGTCCCTAAACTGACAAACCACTTACAACCTAGCTAATACTAAGGACAGCACACATATCCATGCCCGAGGGGGGATTCGAACCCCCGACCGTAGTGGCCGTGCAGACCGTGACTGAAGCGCCTCAGTCCCCTCGGCCACCGCGGCCGGCGACCACTAAATGAAATCCGCGATAAATCAGTCAAACCTTAAGGTCGTAAATTCTACTAAATACCTAGGACTTAGACCTGGAGAGAACCGATAGGAAATATTGTGGGGAAGGCGAATCAAAGATTACGTTTCTTTGACAGAACGTTTCGAAGATGCACCAGCTGCACCAAAGAGATTGCCTATATCATACTTGTGCGTCCTCTCCTGGAGTACTGTTGCCCATTGTGGGACCCTCACCAAGTGGGACTGACGGAAGATATTGAGAAGCTTCAGAGAAGGGCAGCTCGTTTTGTTTTATCACGTTACTGGGGTGAAAGCGTCACGGAAATGTTGCACGAATTGGGGTGGAAATCATTAAAAGAAAGACGTTACTTATTTCGGCGTGATCTGTTTGCGAAGTTTCAATCACCGACTTATACTTCTGAATGTGAAAATATTTTGCTAGCACCTACCTACTTAGGGAGACATGACCATCCCAATAAAATAAGAGAAATCAGATCGAAAAAGGAACGATTCAGGTGTTCTTTCTTCCCGCGCGCTATTAGAGAATGTAACGGTAGAGAAAAGTTATGAAAGTGGTTAATGAACCCTCTGCCAGGCACTTGAACGTGATTTGCAGAGTATATATGTAGATGTAGATGTAGACTTCAGGCAAATGCCGGGATGGTTCCTTTGAAATAGCGCAGCCGATTTCCTTCACCATCCTTACCAAACTTCTGAGCGTGAGCTCCGTCTCTACTGACCACGTTGTCAATGGGACATTAAACCCTGACCTTCCTGCCTGTGTATTATTAAATATTATCTTTCTGACTATGAATTCGAACGATGCGCAAAATTAAAAAATATTCAAATGTTTTTCAAGCTTAAGGGACTTAACTGCGGGGTCATCAGTCCCTAAACTTACAAACTACTTATGAAATACCTTATACTAAAGACGACACAAACATCCATGGCCGAGGGGGGATTCCAACCCCCGACGGGGAACGGCCTCGCGCATCGCAGCATAGCTCCTCAATGGGCTTGGCCACTCCGCCGCGGCGCAAAATTACAACTAGTTTGATATGCCACAAGGTTAGGCCGAATTAAAACTGAAATTCGATAAAATTAATCTGCAGTTACACCAAATCGGGGTATAGCGAACAACCACAAAGCCTGTTCCAACCGTTATTTTGAATCCATGGACACGGTCTCTTCCCGAAAGAGGGACACCACCTGAGCGCCCTTACCTCGGCCGTTTGCTGACGCCCCCGGTCAGCGTCCTAAGAAACGTGAAACGTTTCCTCTGCAAAGGTTGGCCCCAAGTCACTAATTTTGTCAGTGGACGCATACTGTGTTTAGATAGTCTTGGAACGTATCGGTCGACGAGCAGCTCTTTTGTGGAAGCTGCCATCAATTGTAGTTGATCTTGGTGCTGACTTCCTATAGCAGTCATGAACTTCGCCATAGCAATTAGTACGTGTCCGCAAACTCCCGCGCATTTATAGAAAGGCTATTGCGTACCGAACGGTAGGCGAGATCAGATTAAACACGCTTTCGCTGAAGTACTTGTACTAAACCTTCCAGGGGTCAGCTGTTCGTTCTCTTGGCAAGAAGATGACTTCAATATTATCTGTAAGTACACTCTCTCTCATACAGGGCTGGACGAGTTAATAGCATCCTCATTTACTTAAACATCTGTTATCATTTTTTATTTGTCCTGTAACAAGACCTTTTTATGTGGTTTTATCAAATTTAATAGACTACTTCACCTTTCAATATGTTAATGTCATAATATAATTACTGCTTATTTTAACTGAACTGAACGACTTCTGGTCTATAGTCTTTCTCTGTTTCTATCATTTCATTTAGTAATTAACGAAACAGAAACGTTCATAGCAGCAGAAGGCTCTCAGTTAACACTACTTATTAATTGGTGAACAGAAGTTAGGCAGGTTTATTAATTCTGGTAAGATTTTATCTTATTCGTACTTTGACAAGGGACGAAAGACACAAAAACTACAATATGTGAATAGTCCTCGGGAAAATAAGATGTGGTGGAAACATGAAAGACACGCAAGAAACTGAAGCAGCGAATGACGGAGAATTGAAATTGATACGTGACTCAAGGGTAGCCATCGCGATGACCGACAAGACTCTAGTATTTAAGAAAAAGACCGTCCATTCGTAATTCATGCAGATCTACATTTTTATTCCGATATTGATGAAATTTTGTACCTTTAACATTCAAAAGAAGAGAAAGGTCACTGTCTACATAAAATTTCATTCGGGGAATGGCGGAGGGTGTAGACTTCGACACCAACCTACAGATATCTCTGAACTTCCAGAAAGATTTTTACTTGACCGTAAACACAGGAAGAATATTAACGTGTACCCGAGACTTCGTGGAGTCTTGGCGTGAGGCATACGGCCACAAACATTGCCATAAACGATAAAAGAAGAAGAAGAGAAGAAAAAGAATAACACGGTCCATTTTAATGTACCGCACTACGAGGAAACACACCATAGACAGTAATAACAACATCTTTCATGATGTGTATTGTTTTATTTGACATGTGCAGCTCATAAATGGATTTATGACTTTTCTGCACTATTATTTCCACACAGTGTTTCAGGCTCTTCACACCGGACACGCACTACACGTGCAACGTAATAGTATCTTCCAAATGAAACTGCAGATTTCAATACAAATTCAGATGGCTTTCGCAGCTGTATAAAGCTTTAAATATTACACGAAGCAAACGGAGTGCAATGCGCGCTCGTCTCACAAAACACATTACTCAAAATTGTTTCTCTCATAAACCTGTCAGCTTGAAGGTAGTCTCTGACTACGATGAAAAGCAATAACTCTCTTTTCTAAACTACTAAAATATCGTTATTACTAAAGCAAAACACACTTCTCCTTCTACAACCAAATCTCAAATATTTCTTTTTTTAGATTCTTGGTTCCTTATTCAATGAACATTAACTGACACTGAAATTATCATCGCACAGAACATTCAATTATCTTAGCTACAAAACAATTCTTTTGCTTATTCATTACCCTGGAATTTCTCGCGTATTGTGCTGTAACGAACGTCAAGGATTCCAGAATAGATATGATCACCGGATGCCCGACAGTTGGCAGCACAAGTTCACAAATTCCCACTAGAGGGCGCAACAGTATCACGTGCTCGAAACCTGATTGGCTGAAGCATAGTTACGTTATCGGCGCATTCGGCCTGCAGACAGAGACTGCATCATGTTCGGAGACTGCAGTGTTCATTAAGTATGTGCTTCGACTCAGCAGTGCAACGATCCAGCAGACACAATACTACGATTCCGGAAAAAGTGCAACGCTCCATGGAATATTGCCTCAACATTTATCTGTGTCACTTAAAAGAAAAACAACAACAGACACAATTAGACACCAAACATCTAATCACCCAGATACACAGAAACGTGCAGCACTTAGATACATGCTCCACAGACTAAACACCATCCCACTAGACACGGATAACTATAAGAAAGAAATGAATACCATAATACAAATAACCAAAAATAATGAATACAAAGAAAACCTAGTAACAAAGGTGAACAATAAAATTAAAAAACAAATAAACACACCAATACCACCATCACAAAGGCAGAATACCATTCAAACAAACACACAAGATACACATACAAGAACAACGCAAAGAAAGAAAACTGAAGAAAACAACAGTTGATATACAATGACATACAATCACAAATATATACAGAGAATATCCAACATTAAAAAAAAAGGGGGGGAGCATAAAATAGCCTATTAAACCAACAACTCACTTCAAAAATATTTTAGAAAATCGATAGAAAATAGAGTTTCATAAAGAAAATCAGGAATATACCACTGAAATGCAACATATGTGATGGAAGATTTATTGGCAAGACTAAAAGAACATTTGACACCAGATATACGAGCCTAGAAGTATAAAACAAGACAGTCAACGTTTGCAGAACACTTACACCAAAACGAACATAAAATCATCACCAGAGACACAGACACACAGAAATCAAAAGAATAAACAACAACAAAAAACACCTTCCCAAACTTGAAGAAAACTACCATATCAAAAATACAATAAGAGAAAAGAAACATCTAATAATGACCTAACCAATCTAGCAATCAAGACACTTTTTAATCTTATTGAAAACCTAACATAAACGTAAACAGTGTGACAGCCAACCCCCCCCCCCCCCTTTTTTTTCACAAACGCTCAAACCACTACGCACTATGCTTACCTGCCCCACTACCACCACCACATTCCAATTAAACACTCATTTACTTATCTGAAAAGCATCTTAGACATTCAGTTATTTGAAATTTAAGAAATCTCTCGTGCGCGCGCTTGCGCGCGCACACACACACGCGCGCGCACACACGCAGCCACGGCGGAACGGCCGAGCACATTGAGGCGCTATGCTACGACGCACGAATTTGGTAAGTTTAGGGAATGATGATCCCGCGGTTGAGTCCCTTAAGCTTGACAAACATTTGAATATTTGAATACACACACACGTTGAAATAAATTATATATTACGTTGGCAACACTCACAGCCCATACGAAGAACAAAGAACAGACAAAAGCAACATAGCGACACCGTGGTGAAGTGATAAACAAAACGAAAGGCATTCCACTTAAAACAGGCGATACGCAAACTGTACGCGGTTCAAATTAGTGACGTGATAACAAATGAAACGGAAGAAACGCCACAAAAACAGGCGAAAAGTGCCGTACACAACCGAAAAACAGACGTCAGGAACAAACCAACTCCAGCCAACAAGACGGAGAAACAGCAGTGAGATGTAAAGAAGAGACAACAACACCGTGAGCACACTGAATATCAAGTTAAAAACACGTAGGTATAACGTGCACAAAGTTTTTAAAAAACTTGTTTAATCTATGTATACAAAACAGATTGTACAAACCTTTGTATCATTTACACACCACAGAAGATGCTTTTAAAATAAAACGCGAAATGCGACTCGTGTATAACAAATCACTTAATTGCTGAGATGCCGGCCGAGCTGGCCGAGGGGACTGAGGCACTCCAGTCACGGTCTGCACGGCCACTAAGGTCGGGGGTTCGAATCCCCCCTCGGGCATGGATATTTGTGCCGTCCTTAGTATTAGTTAATAAGTAGTTTGTAAGTTTAGGGACTGATGACCCCCTAGTTAAGTCCCATAACCTAAACAAACATTTGAAAAACATTTTTGAATTGCTGTCATCATAAGACGGATTACCTCGTATAATCTACTTTTAAGTCTAATGTTCGAAGACTTGCCTTTATCAGTCTGGTTGTACTGTGCTTCTACAACACAAATACATTCCGATTGCAATAAATGTCTCATGTGTTACTGAAGATGTGCGATCTCTCTCTCTTAAAGAGTATCTCCGCAGCCTCACCGTAATAACACCTCCAAAGGACTCTGGCTGCTCAGGATTTGCATTGGCCGCGTCAGGCAGTGGCCGGTGACCATTTCGCCCTCTGATGTTCCCCTTCGCCCTCCGCGTCCGGCCAACCGTAGCGACGCCTCGGCGCCGTCGGTAAGTGGCTCACAGCTGCAGCGAGCGCTGCGGTGCCGTGTCCGCTCTTCTGAGTACACAGCCACGCTCCCTGAGCCAGCGCCCAGCTCAGTAATCCCTGCTCTCACATATTTGCCCACACCCTCCGTTGCGCCTCAGTAGCCGCCAACCGTGCACACCCATCCATTTATCGTGCACGTTCGCCCGCTCGCTGTACACAATGCGAGCGCTATGTTTCTCTTCAAATCTGTGCATATTCTTAATCCTTTGAGTGCTGCAGACGTGATATGCCGCGTGGTTATGGTATATCGCCCCAAATTTGAGACTGGATAGGGGATTTCCAGTCAAAGAGGACACAGTTTGTAGTAATCGATGGTAAGTATAATGTTTATTAGGTTCTTCAGTAATTACAGTTCATTTCTTCCTACCAATTTCACACATAACACTCAGCTTTTCAACATTACGATGTGTGGAGATTCTGCACGCCGGCCGCGGTGGCCGAGGGGACTGAGCCGCTCTAGTCACGGTCTGCACGGCCACTACGGTCAGGGGTTCGAATCCCCCCTCGGGCATGGATATTTGTGCCGTCCTTAGTGGTAGCTAGTTCATGAGTAGTTAGTAAGTTTAGGGACTGATGACGCCGTAGTTAAGTCCCATAAGCTCTACAAACATTTGAAACATTTTATTGTGCTCGCTGCAACATTATTCTCCTGGGGCGTCGTGGTAGAAATAAATACTCGTAGGTACAATTTTTCACTTCTTCTTTAATTTTAAATCGAATTGCTTCTCCACCAAAACATTACAACTTTATAACATGCGTAAACAATTTGCCACAACAACACAGTGACATAAATTCCAAAGCACAAAACGATCGCCAAAACTCGAACTCCTCCACGCAAGGCGGTGAGGCAAATATATAACATCGACAATAACGACCTTACATTACGCATTGTTCATAACAATTTAATATACTAATTTACAATTAACGAACACAACAGTAAAACATTTCATGTACACAAAAAATAATCACAATATAAAATGAAAACTATACATACAATAATTTTAGATGACATTTCTTTTTGAATTGAAATCTCCGATCTCGCTGTTTGAGAACAAAGTGCGATGTTAAAAGTCACTTAAATTGTTAATGAGTACATCATACATAACATATACTCAACTATGAAATATATTGTCAATTCTGAAACTAGGTTTTTAAATCTCACGTCATGGCAAAACTATTGTTTATAGAACTGTCTGGAAACGTCATATACAAATCTCTTAATTAATGAAATCTATCACTTGTTAATTAGTCACAGTAGCACCGAGACACTGCCCTACACTGATTCCTAGACTGGCTATTTCGTTTGTAACTTCACACGCAAAACATATCACTACTGAACCACACGATTCCGGGTCCGACGCAGACGGTATCGTACGATAACATTGAGATGAGGGGGCCAGCAGTATCGTCACATAAGGCATCGACTAAAACAGATGTGATATCCTGCGTTCCACACCGTAGTATTATTAGTCCTCTGCTGTTCCTTATTTACCTAAACGATTTGGAGACAAAAATCTAAGCAGCTCTCTTAGGTTGTTTGCAGATGACGCCGGCATTTATCGTCTAGTACAATCATCTGAAGATCAAAACCAACTGCAAAACGATCAAAATAAGATATCACTGTGGTGTAAAAATTGGCAATTGACTCTAAATAACGAGAAGTGTGAAGTCGTCCTATGATTACGAAAAGAAATCCGTTAAACTTTGTTTACAAGATAAATCAATCAAAAGCGAAGGCCGTAAACTCCACTAAACACCTTGGAATTACTATGACTTCAGAGTTAAACTGGAATGAACACGTACATAATGTAGTGGAAAAGGCGAACCAGACACTGCGTTTTACTGGCAGAAGCCTTAAAAGATGCAACATAACTACTAAGGAGACTGCATACACTAGACTTGTCCGTCCTACCCTCTGCCAGGCACTTAAATGTGATTTGCAGAGTATCTACGTAGATGTAGATATAGATTTCTGCCCAGTGTGGGATTCTTATCATGTGGGTTTGGCGGAGGACATCGAAAGTGTCCAAAGAAGGGCAGCTCGTTTTGTATTGTCACGGTACAGGGGAGACAGCGTTACGGAAATGATACAGGATCTGGGATGGAAATCATTACAACAATGGTACTTATCGCTGAGGCGTGGGCTACTTTCGATCGCCAACTCCAATCGCCAACATTCTCCTCCGAATTCGAAAATGATCATCAGAATAAAATACGAGAAATCAGAGCTCGAACGGATAGATTCAGGTGTCCTTTCTTCCCTCGCGCTATTCGTGAGTGGAATGTGAGAGAAATAATATAAAAGTGGTTCGATAAACCCTCTGTCAGCCACTTCAATGTGATGTGCAAAGTATCGCATGTAGATGTAGACGCTCTACCTTGCCATGGGGCCTGCAGACGGGGGTTGGAACAGTTTCGCAGAGTGACACTTACCCAGAGACCAGGGCTTCTGTCGGGCTAACCGGCTTTCCACAAGTACAGGCGCACTAACAAGTCTAGCAGTTCAGCACAGCCGCTCCTATATGGTTGATCAACTGGAGCGGTGTGAGCTCCAGTCAGCACGCTGGAGTGGCTGTGCTGATCTGCTGGACTTGTTAGTGCGCCTGTACTTGTGGATAGCCGGTTAGCCCGACAGAAGCCCTGGTCTCTGGGTAAGTGTCACTCTGGGCAACTGTTCCAACCCCACAGATTTCGTCCCAGCAACAGCGTAAGGGAGGGTAACACCCCGGTGGACAGTGCCCAACCACCGTAAAGGGGTAAACCTGTGCAGGGGGAGCTGAGGCGAAACATAAGGACTCTTTGGGAAGGTTAACTGCAGAATGAATCGAGAGCTGTATAAGACTGTCGTTAAGACTCAGATGCCGTACAGTGACACAACGTGGCCAAATACAAAATCCCAAGAGAGATATATGGAAGTGGTAGCAATGAGAATGTAAAGGTGGATCAGTCGAGTTACTAGAAAGGGTATAATAAGGAATAAATACATCAGGGGAGAAGCGTAGGAAGGAAGATCCAAGACCATAGACAATGGTATTATGGACAAGAGAAGAGTGGAGTACTACGTGAGGAGAAGAGTTAAAAACCTAAAAATTGTAGGGTCAAGAAAGTGACAAAGACCAAAAAGCTGAAATGAAAAGAAAAGGTAATAAGAGTTCTAAGAAAAACAGGCTGTAAGAGGGAAGTATCACTAGATAGACATTTATGGAAGATAAGAATCTAAAAAGCAAAGTAGACTTCACGTGACCTGGGGAAAGGCCGAGATAAAAAAAGAAGATAAGGCAAAGATGCAGGATACTCATGTAGGTCAACAGTTTCTCCAAGGATGGTATGAGATGTCTCAGAATGTTCAGAAATCTAACTTAGAGTTTTATTTTGTGACAGTGACGATTCATCAGAAATGTTCACAATTTCGTGGCTTCCTTGTAAAGTTACCCAACTTGTGGTTTCCATTTGGACTCGTGAAAGAAAGCAGATAATCATCAGTTATTCGCCGCTCAGTTTAACGTAAGATCTCTGTCATAGTAGTGAATGTTAAATGACAGAGGGAGCAGTCTATATTCCCACCCCATTCATCTTCTAACTTTCCTAATGTAGACTCCATTCGTAGTGCCACCAACGTTTTGCATTCCTACCAATTTTCAAGAAGTCGAATAACTGAACGTGCAGACTTTAGCAAACTCCATCACGCGTGTGGTTGGCATCGTTGCCGACATTATGGCACCCCCAGCGTTCAGTGCCTGATTGCACTCCATCGTGATGGTGCCACACAGGTCAAGGCCACAAAATAAGCCGAGTGAGGCTGGCCGGCCGGCTCGTGGGCAACGTCGAGGGGACAGCACCCTCCCCCACCCCCTGCTCACCGTGGCTACATCCGAAATCGATGCGCCAACTGGCAGCAGGGCCGCTTAGCCGAATTAAAGATTCTACTGGCGCGCCTCTGCCACTCCAGTCGAAGCGCCCACCTGGGGCAGTTAGTGGCGGGCTGCGAGGTAATTGAACCCAGCAGGACGTCGGCAGCACTTTGCAAACAACCACGAAGCCACATTCGAAAGTAGATTTTACAATTTAAATGCGCCACTCATAAGCGTACTTCAGAATCATTCAGATGTAGGCAAATGAGAAGTTAAAATTATACCAGGGTGTTATCGTTCGTACCTTTTTTCTGTTACACTCCTGGCCATTGAGATTGCTACACCACGAAGATGACGTGCTACAGGCGAGAAATTTAACCGACAGGAAGAAGATGCTTAGCTTTTCAGAGCATTCACAAAAGGCTGTCGCCGGTGGCGACACCTACAACGTGATGACATGAGGAAATTTTCCATCCGATTTTTCATACACGAACGGCAGTTAACCGGCGTTGCCTGGTGAAAAGTTGTTCCAATGCCTCGTGTAAGGAGGACAAATGCGTACCATCACGTTTCCGACTTTCATAAAGGTCGGATTGTAGCCTATCGCGATTGCGGTTTATGGTATCACGACATTGCTGCTCGCGTCGTTCGCGATACAATAACTGTTAGCAGAATATGGAATCGGTGGGTTCAGGAGGGCAATACGGAACGCCGTGCTGGATCCCAACGGCCTCGTATCACTATCAGTCGAGATGACACGCATTTTATCCGCATGGCTGTAACGGATCGTGCAGCCACGTCTCGATCCCTGAGTCAACAGATGGGAACGTTTTCAAGACAACAACCATCTGCACGAACAGTTCGACGACGTTTGCAGCAGCATGGACTATCAGCTTGGAGACCATGGTTGCGGTTACCCTTGACGCTGCATCACAGGCAGGAGCGGCTGCGATGGTGTACGCAACAATGAACCTGCGTGCACGAATGGTGAAACGTCATTTTTTCGGGTGAATCCAGCATCATGATGGGCGCATCCGTGTTTGGCGACATAGCGCTGAACGCACATTGGAAGCGTGTATTCGTCATCGCCATATTGGAGTATCACCCGGCATCATGGTATGGGGTGCCATTGGTTATACGTCTGGGTCACCTCTTGTTCGCATCGACGGCACTTAGAACAGTGGCCGTTACATTTCAGATGTGTTACGACCTGCGACTCTACCCTTCATTAGATCCCCACGAAACCCTACATTTCAGCAGGATGATGTACGACCGCATGTTGCAGGTCCTGTACGGACCTTTCTGGATGAGGAAAATGTTCAACTGCTGCCCTGGCCAGCACATTCTCCAGATCTCTCACCAACTGAAAAGGTCTGGTCAATGGTGGCCGAGCAACTGTATTATCACAATACGCCAATCTCTACTCTTGATGAAAAGTGGTATCGTGTTGAAGCTACATGTGCATCTGTACCTGTACACGCCATCCAAGCTCTGTTTGACTCAATGCCCAGACGCATCAAGGCCGTTATTACGGTTAGAGGTGGTTGTTCTGGATACTGATTTCTAAGGATCTATGCACCCAAATTGCATGAAAATGTAATCACATGTTAGTTCTAGTATAACACATTTGTCCAATGAATACCCGTTTATCATCTGCATTTTTTCTTGGTGTAGCAATTTTAATGGCCAGTAGTGTAAACGCACCACCACTCATAAGCATACTTCAGAATCATTCAGATGTAGGTAAATGGGAAGTTAAAATTATCCCAGGGTGTTATCGTTCGTGCCTTTTTAATTTTATTTCTCTTCACCTAATGCTTTTAAGATCTGAGCATTTTTTTCGGGTTCCCCTAATACAAATTCCAGTCTGTAATAAGTTAACCAATTATACCCATCCCCAAGAACACAAGTGCCATAAAATGTACAGGGATGTAATCAGTCAAGTTGTTCATACATCCCAGACAACAATAATAAAGATTGTGCTAAGCGGCACGGGTTAAAAATTTCAAGCTACATTGTCAGAACATCTACTTAGATTCTAATATGTGTGTTGAATACAAGCGATACCAGCTGTAAAATCAGTTGTATAGCAATGAGAAGAATGAGATCCAACTCGATGTACGAGGGATATTGAAATTAAAAATTACGAAACGTCTTGACAACCAAACTGGCTGAAATTCGAATACTCCACTTTCGGATAACGTAGTGCGACATCAAGGGACGCGAAGCATATGTCGTCATTTCCCTCTAAAACATTCAAGGCTGTGCCCTCACTAGACAAGGTGATGCTCTCTTCCGACGTTCGAGGTCCGATTCTCATCCAATACCTCGGGCACGGAAAAACCATTAACAGTGACGTCTACTATGAGATACTTTGTAGCCTACGCAAGTCCATCGAGAGCAAAGGATCTATTCTCAGTCTAAAACATTTTCTTGAAGTTACCATGCACTATCCGGTTCCCGTCTTACAACTTCTCCTTCACGCTCTTTTAACCAAATCATCCCCATAATTTGCCTCTCCCCATTTCTAAAACATTTATTGAGATGTCATTTTCATAACGGGTCTAAGCTTCCAGATATACATAGACAATAACATACGTACACTGCAAATCAATTGGCATGACCGTTTCTCATTACATTTCTTTTGCACGTAAATCGTAATATAATGGAGAAAATTTAAAGAAAGAAAGTAAATATACATAGTTTTGTATTTCTCTCTACTAGATACTGTTCCGTTGAATCACTGTCAGCAGTTTACTAAAAGAGAGTCAAAGTTTGCCCTTCAGAACCCATATGAGTAATAATTTCACCATTAGGGCCTACATAAAAAATTTCAATGTTTAAATATTTGTTAAGCTTACGGGACTTAACTGCGTGGTCATAAGTCACTAAACTTACAAACTACTTATAAACTAACTTAGTCTAAAGACAGCACAAACATCCGTGCCCGAGGGGGGGATTCGAACCCCCGACAGGGAACGGCAGTGCATCGGAGCATAGCGCCTCAATGCGCTCGGCCATTACGCCTCGACTATAAAAAATTTGCATACTAGTTTATTCTACTGTAGTATCTTTGTACAGTATCCAACGCGCTTATTGTAGTCACCTCGATACAACATTTGTACATAACAATCACACTCTTACAAACTGCCTCTTCGATCCAACCTCTTACTCGTTGTGGCCACCTTAGCGTCTGATACCGAAGTCGCAGGTCTACCTCATCTCTAACGACCATTAAATTTCTGAGAAAATTCTGTATCTGGAACAACTTGGTTCCAGTTGACCTCTCCGCCACCTTTCAACCAGAATCACAAACTGCCGTATCTCAAATCTTGCATGTTTTGCTCTCTTCTCAATGATTGATCGTCCTGGCACGTCTCTGGTGTGTGAGCTTCACAGGATCTGGAAAAAAATATGTAAAATCACGTACTTAAGTCTATAAAACAAGGTAATTGGTTACCTACAAATTCAAAATTGAAAATAGTGAGTTTTTTCCGCTCTCCCTGTACACGCTAATGATCTGTGGATTTTCCTGTTACCTCAGCAAGCTGTGTCTTGAAACAGCTGGTGGAGTATTAGAGTGCTGTGAGATGGTGATATGGAGCCCCGTATTAAGACCAAAGTCACATGCCCTGGTATAACCGCCTTTTGTTGCTGTGCATAACGAACGAACGAGTTAGCTGTATCATGGACGCTCGCACGACCCGATAAATTAAACTGAACGACGTGGTAGAGTAATTAGGATGTGTAACTTATAATCCACTCTAAGTGCCTATCTACATTCAAGTGAGAGATACGGCGTATGAAGCGTAAACGAGACCGTGTATAAAGTTCGATGACTTATAGTCATTGCTCTGAAGAGGGCTTCGTCCTAATTTCGACCATTTTTACATATTTCACGTCATAACCGTAATAAAACAGGATGACCCCATCTTCTATACAAACACAATGTAGCTGTTTGTATAATAATTTCTGTCACACTGCGCTGTTATTTATCATCACCGTGCGTGCTCTTGGTATGACTTATGATAGATAAAGCTCTATGAATAATAGCAAACATGAAAATCGCAAATAAATAAATTTCATTATAGCACAGACGGAAAAACTGTCAGTTCTGAAGTAAATAAACAGAAGGCATAAATTCAGTTAGTACTAAAAACGAAAAAAAATAACAGCGTACCCATCAGGAAAATGAACTCAGCTGACTAGCAAAGATAAAGTAGTCCATGCAAAACATCACAGAATTATTTCGTTACGCGAGAGGACAGAGCTACAATGTTAGCATACAACCGTCGTAAGTGTCTATGGCACATTAAAAATATGAAGGATTATACCATATCTCAACAAAAGCAGCCAGCTGAGGACCTTTCTATTTACTTTATTCTATTGCCCTTTCCTCCTCCGTCTATCCTCCCACACATCATTTCCCCCTCTCCCACTCTCTCTCTCTCTCTCTCTCTCTCTCTCTCTCACACACACACACACACACACACACACACAGGCGCGCGTGCTCGCCTGGTAGCTATGTCCAGTTTGTATTGTACAGTGACCCACATGAGATCAGAAGTGTGCCATACGTAGGGGAATTTATCATATTGCTATCGGATGTAGCTGAACTACCTCTACGTGTATTTTCGAGAGGCAACAAAGACTCGATGGCAACGGTACTCTGGAGTCGAGTATTCTGACCTTGTAAATGCCAGTCCTGAATTGTGACGATTGAGATAGTCTTCTCACAGTTGGTATGTGATACGTCTTTTTGTAGTTCCATCGCAGTTTTGCGGAAGTAATCATCTGAATGACTCATTTCCTTTGACAGTTGGTAGGACGACACTGTCCAAATGAGAACATACACAGCCTCGTGTATTGCTGTAGGGGCAAAATTCTTCGGCCATTTGGAGTTTCTCCAGTTTCCTACAGGCCTCCAATCTCACCACTTCAGTGTCTTCCGAGAGATCCCACACGCAGTTTGCTCGACGCTAATGACTGTTTCTTATTGACGTAATGTTCTCGGAACTGTTTCAAAACTCAGATCTTTTTCGACGCATAGATGTTGTCACCTCGTCCACTTGATTTTGAAAAAAAAATCGTAGTCATTGAATCACTGTGGGCGTGCCTTCGAAAGCAGGGGAAACTTGCACTATTTCGTGGTAGCTTTCCGCTGCTTGCGACAGTGTATCCATTCACATACTCCCCCGTATAGGGTAACATAATGGATACCATGTGCAGATGGCAAGTGAGCAGAGTTTGTCTAATTTTGTCCAGAGCTCGTTGCCCCACTTACGTTCCCAAACTATGACCGTAACGAGCGAACACAGTACTTTCCCAGTTCTTTTTCATTATCTGCGTTTGTGAGGAAACTTAATCAATGATACTAATAAATCACCCAAATTAACTGCAAGTTTCTTACCCTCTCTACCTACGAAAGTAAACAGTTTTGGACTCAAAAATCCTTAAATTTAATTCATAGATAGTCCACGTTTCTAAGCAAAATACTATTTCCTTATTAGTCGCTTTTCTCGTATTACAATTTGCCTATCTTCACTTCCTACCGTTCCAGTCCCTAATAGCACGCGGGAAGAAAGAACGTGTTAACCGTTCCGTTTTCGATCTGATTTCTCTTATTTTATTGGGATGGTCATGTCTCCTTACGTAGGTGGGTGCTAGTAAAATATTTTCACGTTCAGAAGTTAAAGTCGGTGATTTAAATTTCGGCAAATAGATCTCGCCGCAACGAATAACGTCTTTCTTTTAATGATTTCTACCTCAAATCGTGCAACATTTCCGGGACGCTTTCCCCTCTGTAACGCGATAAAACAAAACGAGCTGCCCTTCTCTAAACCTCCTCAATGTGTTATGTCAGTCCCACCTGGTGAGGGTCCCACATTGGGCTATGGTACTCCAGGAGAGGAAGCACAACTGTGACGTACGCAGTCTCTTTGGTGGTGCTGTTGCATCTACGAAGAGTTCTGCCAATGAAACGTAACCTTTGGTCCGCCTTCTCTATAATATTGTCTGTGTGTTCTCTTCAGTCTACAAGATTAGTAAACAATCTCCTCAAATTTTATCCAGTCCAAAATGCTGAGCATCGTGTGCTTTTACGCCAACTAAAGACATCCAGTTGTTTCTGAGGTATGTTCACGCCCCCAATTCATTGTTTACTAATCTTGTAGTGGCTAGGTCTGTGGCATGAAGCTGACATTTGTATATTTTCCCTGTTACAGTGTTCTGATGATGCGCCAATAGCGCGAAACGCGTTAAAAAGAAATAAATGTTATAATTTGCAATAGATACTACTTTTCAATTCAAATATCATTTATAATTGTAAGTTTAATATAATAAATATTATAAAGCGTTAAACCCCCGATATTCATTTATTATTATCAGTACCTCTACTATGCCACACGTGGCATCTGCCGTCTTCGCATCAAAATCTACATCTTTCTAGGTCTTCCTTCTTTTTCCGAGTGCAGTATAGACATGTATGTAAACAATGTGATACTGTATTATACTGCACGAGGACGTGAAAAACTTTTTTTTCCGTATCCATAAAGCTAGAATGTTAAATTGACAGTTTGGTAATTTGAGTATTCTTCATACTGATAGCCTAGAGCAAGGCAAGTACAACTGAAAGTGGAGCTTTAATACGTTTAGAATTTTTCATTCGCTTCGAACGACTTTTAGGACACGTGATCGCTGTTGAGATATGGGAGTACAAAGCAATTTTCGTTGATGAAGTAAGGGGTCAGCCGCTCGCAATATATTTCCTTTGGATCTCTGTCATAGATTACGCAGTGCAGTACTGCGATCAGTGAATTAGAAACTCAAAGTCGACCGCATGGAGGTACGCGGGGAGTTTTACGTCCTTTGTTCTCTTCTTATTCTCTTCAAGTCCGCGCCGGCCTGTAATCTCATTACTTCACAATTACGTAAATGGCTCCGCAGCTATGTTTCTAATTTACTTGAAAGGTGTTCCCCAACTTTGCGCTTCAGTTGACTCCGGCCGCTTTATATTCATTGTCTCTTTCGCTAATTCCAAACATTTCGACTAGCGTTAAATCCAAATATGTGGAGTTTTCCCTTTGTTTACGAAATAACACTAGAGAGAGGATGAGCGTTCCCAAATTCCAATGCTGTAAAAACGCTAATCCTAACTCATAAATTTCACAACATCAGTGAGAATAAAAGTTTAGTTTTTGTTGCGATGCACAAGTAACTCGCACATTTGATAGCACAAATCGCATTAACACAATAAATTGTATAGTCAAACTGTTTACAACAGAAATACCATAACCATTAACCTGATTTCAAAACCGTATAAGAGATTGTAAAAAAAATCATATGCTGAAATGTTTGTAAAGTTATTGGACGAAACTAGTATGGTCATCAGTCCCTGGACTTACAAACTACTTTAACGTACACTAAGAACAAAACACACACACACACACACACACACACACACACACACACACACACACACACACACAGATGCCCGAGGGAGGTCTCGAACCTCCGGCGGGAATGGTCGCCCAGTCCGTAACATGACGCATTAGACCGCGCTGCCATTACGAGCGGCTAGTGTGTTCAACAGAAAGTTTATGATGCTACCTAGAGAGACACTTTGCAAATCCCTTACCGATGCGTGCGTCTATACAGCCACAATATTTACTACAGTTATTAGTTACATACTAGTCGTTACATATATGTTCATATATGTGACGGATGAAACAGTTCAAAAATACAGATTCACAAGGTGTTTCATGGGCAGTATTAAACGTGGGCGACGATATAAAGGTTGTTTACCCCTCAAATACATATAAATATGTTTTTCTTAATTAGGCTTCCTTTAGAAGATTTGATAGATTCTACTTCGATTAACTCAAAACTAATTTTTGTAAAAAAAAAAAAAAAAAAAAATCTCTATAGGGGTAGTTGGCCCCCTGCTTTTCATTCCTCCTCCAATACACCTAGGCCGATTTTCGTCTTTTACCAAAAGATACTTTCATAAGTAAAATCGATTCACTAATTTCTAAGTTATTGCAATTTTTCCATTTTAGCCCCATTTTTGAAGGACCGTTTCACCCCTTTAATTATGTTTTACCGCGGCTAAAAAATTAGGTATCCCTTACTTCTTCCTGTTTTATAACATATCCCAGTTTCAGAAAAATCGGAGAGTGACATTTCTGTAGCTTTACTTGGAGGTCCAGGCAGTGGTGGACTTATACATTGTTAGTATTTTGTGAGTTAACTATTGTTTCGTTCATTCTGCCTTAATTACAGTAAACTCCTATGAAAGTAAAGTCAAACAATCATTAATAAATCGAGAAGAAAACTTGAAGACATTCTAAATCATTGACTTTGTCAACTACTCAGTTAAATGTTATTTAAGCTCCATGTAAGTCAAGAAACTGGTTCGTATCTTGTTTCCATCTTTGACTGTAACGACCGTGCCCACGACACACTCGCCTTTCGTTGCGCTGTGATACGAACGTTTTTCTTTCTGTATATAATTTCGAGCGAACACTACCCGTTATCGCATTTTCAGTGAAGATGCATAAAATGCGCGAACTCTTTCTCGAATCGGTAAAATGCCGCGAGTAAAGAGTAAAGTCAATAGCGGAACTACGTCACTACTGTGTGGATAGTTGAAAATTCTCGACTGACGTAAGGCGTACTGGGGTAGAGGGAGCAGCTGCGATGGCCACTGTGTCTTGTTGGCTTGGTGGACATCTAACTGCCTAGAAAACAGGTGACTCAACTTCGATTCCCGGCACGGCACCAATTTCTTCATTGATTTAATTATATATCCACTCGGAACTAACATAATAAATTCTTTATTGGCTTGGAAACACAATTGCCCTGTGTAGGTAGGTGCTAACAAAATGTTTCGAATTCGGAAGAGAAATCTGGTGAAAGAAATTTCGCAAATAGATCTCGCCAGAATGAATAACGCCTTTCTTTGACTGATATCCACCCCAACTCGTGCATCTTTTCCGCGATACTCTCTGCCCTACATCGCGATAATACAAAACGAGCTGCCCTTCTTTGAACTCTCTCTGAATCGTCCGTCGGTAGCACTTAGGGTGGATCCCACAATGCGCAGCGGTGCTCCAAAACAGGAAGCACAAATATGTTGTAGGCAGTTTCTTTTGCAGAACTGTTGCATCTTCTAAGTGTTCTGCCAATGAAACGTATTCTTTGCATCGCCTTCCCTACAACTTTTTCTATGTGTTCTTTCCAGTTTAAGTTGTTCGTAATTGTTATTCCTAGGTATTTAGTTGAATTGACGGCCTGTAGATTTGACTGATCTATCGTGTAACTGACGTTTAACGGATTGCTTTTAGTGGTCATAAGGAAGACCTCACACTTACCATTATTAAGGGTCAGTTGCCATTTTTTGCATCATGCTCATATCTAAATCATTTTGCAGTAGCTTTTGAACTTCTGCGACTTTACTAAACGATAAAGGACAGCATCATCCGCTAACAGTCTAAGAGAGCTACTTAGATTGTCTTCTAAATCGTTTATAAAAGTAAGAAACAGTAGGAACCCTATAACACTTCCCTGTGGAACGCCAGATATCACTTCCGTTCTACTCGATAAATTAACGTCAATTACAACTACTGTGTACTTTCTGACAGGAAATCACGAATCCAATCTCACAACTGTGGCGATATTCCATAAGCACGAAATTTGATTAGAAGACGCTTGTGAAGTACAATGTCAAAAGCCTTCAGGAAATCTAGAAATGCGGAACTATTTGACATCCCTTGTCGATAGCACTCATCACATCATGTTTCACAAGAACGTAAATTTCTGAATTGGTGTTGACTATGGGTCAATAGGTCGCTCTCTTCAAGGTAGTTCATAATATAGGAGGAACGTATATGGTCTGAAAGCCTACTACAAACCGGCGTCAGTGATATAGGTCTGTAATTTTACGGATCACTCCTATCGCCTTCTTGAATATTGGGGTGACTTGTGCAATTTTCCAGTCTTTGGGTTGGTGCGTAACTTTAACTGAGCGAGCGGTTGTATATGACAGTTACGTATGGGACTATTGAATTAGTAAGCTCCGAAAGGAACCTAGTTGGTATACAACCTGTACAGCAAGGGTATAAGCTTTACCCTTAGGAGAAGTTGTAGTAGTTCGTAAGTCTAGGTACCGATAACCTTACCAGTTTTGTCAAATGTTCAAATGTTCAAATTTTTTGTAAAGTCTATGGGACTTAACAACGGGGTCATCAGTCCCTAAACTTACAAACTACTTATGAACTACTTACGAACTAGGACGGCACAAATATCCATGTCCGAGGGAGGATTCGAACCCCCGACCGTAGCGGCCGTGCAGACCGTGACTGGAGCGCCTCAGTCTCCTCGGCCACGGCGGCCGGCCCAGTTTTGTCCCATAGGATTACAAAGCATGCGCTTAGCCGGGGGGGAGGGGATGTTTCTAGAGTTCAAACCCCTCCCGAAATGTTGACAAAGCTATCAAAAACTGGCAACATTCCGTATCAGTATATAGCCCATCTACAAGTTGCCAAGGGAAGCCGTTACACATGCTCTACATAGTCCCGACATCTCCACATACGATTGCCATGTATTTTGGAGCCCTGAAAAAAGACATTCATGGCCATAGGTATGTTTCAGAAGAAGAGGTGCACATCTGATCGTGTAGCCGCGGTGGAGTAGCCGAGCGGTCTAAAGCGTCTCGCTGCGGAGCGCGCGGTTGATCGCCGTGGAGGTTCGAGTCCTCCCTGGGGCATGGGTGTGTGTGTTTGTCCTTAGGTTAGTTTAACTAGGTTTAAGTAGTTTGTAAGCTACGGACTGATGACCACGCAGTTTGGTCCGATAGATTAACAAACATTCGAACATTTGATCGTGTAGCTAACTACAAACATACTGACCGTCGTGTCTCACTGTGTGTTACATGTATTGACAGTTATGGTGATTACTACTGAAATAATGAACAGTTTACTTATTTTTCCCCAGGTGTCTTCTATTACTATGTCTGCTCCGTATAGATTAGATTAGTGGGACTTGCCTATTTTCCAATCACTTGGAACAATTGCTAGCTGATGGTACACACGGTAAAATATGGTAAAGAGGGGCAGGGGCAGACTAAGGGGGATGGACGGACCGCGCTGGGCCTCTCTTCTTGGAGTCCAGCAAATTTCATGAAGGCTCATTACTTTTTGTTTATTTATTTTTTCGGCCGCCCTTGGTCTCTCGGACCATCCGGTGCCTCTCATCCTGTGGGGACTCCAAATTTCTAAATCTTGGAATTCACTTGTTTCCAAGTGGATTGGGGTCCTCAGTTTTTGTTTTGCCGCCCTGCGCCTCCGACAGCCTTACGTAAGTCCGCCACTTAAGAGTGCGACTAAGTCCGGCGGAGATTCTCTGCAGGAACTGTCTAGCCCTGGAGATTCTCTGTGCGTTACAGATTTGAGCTGTTTCTCAACACTGCTATTAGTGCTCACAATGTGAGTCATCAATATGTCTCGATGTTTGCCGCGTGGGAGTAGCCGAGCGTTATGTTACGTATCGCGCGGTCTTCCGCGTCGGAGGTTCGAATCCTCCCTCGGGCATGGATGTATGTGTTGTCCTTAGTTAGTTTACTTTAGTTTAAGTAGTTTCTATGTATAGGGATTGATCACCAACGTAGTTTGGTCCCATAGAATTACAAATATCTTGAATTATTCATCTTCCCATGTAAACGAATCAGGGTTCCTGTCTAGTCAAATAGTGTCTTCTGTACGCTTTCTTTTTTCTTCCATTGACAGGTTTATCGTACTGAAAACCTTCAGACGTTATTCCCAGCTTCACGCACTACCTCTCTGATGGCGTCCGCGTTTAGTTCCACATTTGCCCATCATCATGATATGATGTTTTTGACCCTATTTTGACGAATACACAGATTATTAAGAAGTTTTGTAAAGTTTTATCTATACCATGCTCACTTTCTAGTATCTGGTCCTTTCACATAAAAAATAATATATTACACACAGCAGTGGCGTATATTGTGGGCTATCAAAGCTGTCATCGAAGCCCATATCTAAAGCAAACCAGAAATTAAGAACCAATATTAACAAAAATGGCAATAGAAGATAGGTTCCCTTACGAACAATTAGCGCGTAGAGTGGAATATATGCCGCGGCGGAGCGCCCAAACGCGTTGAGGCGCTATGCTACGATGCGCGAGGACGTTCCCCGTCGGGGTTCAAATCCCCCCTCGGGCATGTATGTTTGTGTTATCTTGAGTATAAGCTAGTCCATAAGTAGATTGTAAGTTTAGAGAGTGATGAGCCCGCAATGACGCCCAATAAGGTTAACAAATATTTGAACTTTTTTGTGGAATATGTCTCGTTCGCTTCCTTCGAACAGTGGTAGAACAGAGCTTCGGACGCTCACTTCCGCAGCCTTCGCTCTGGTGAGGGGAACGGAGGGGTGTGGTGGGGTACTGCGCCAACAACACGCCAAGGCTGTGGAATCCCTCGTCGAAACACAAGCACGAGTGTTTCCGAAATATGCCGAACGAACACGACTCGCTCTTAGCGGCCTCCCCAACAGTTTAAAGCAACAAAGAGCGTGATTGTGTGATTGTTACTTTTCACAACAGCTGTATTGGTGTTATTTATTTTATAGTGTGCAGTGTACTTTGACAGTTCTTAGTGCTAATTCTTCAAAGTGGATGGGCAATGTGTAATTAAACAGTTATTAGGATTCTCCGTGCATAAATATGTAACATTAACAAACAAAAAAAATTGCGTTTCATGGTAGATGGCGCTGTAATAAACAAAACTAAACATGTGGAAATTGTTGAAAAACAGTAATATCTCAAACAAATACACATCAGAACAAGAAAATAAGAGTACAAGGTGTCTTGAATAACAGCAACCAGTCGCCTTTTAAGAAAGATGTTTTTATTGCATTTCTCCGATTACCGGTTTCGATATGCCTAGCATATCATCATCAGATGGTGAACGGTTTTTTTTTTTTTTTTTTTTTTTTTTTTTTTATATTGCAGGTGGTGTGTGAAGGAATTTGTGCATAGTTTGTGTTATTATGGAGTGTAGTGTAGTGTAGTGTCATTGTATGTCCCCCTGAACGCTTTAACATTTGCCGGTAACCGTTTCTTTGCCGCCTAATTTCTTGAGATATTTGGCACGGTTACTCTCAATATCTCGGAAACGGCGCAAGATAACGATTTTCTTCTTAGCATTTCCTTCTGGGTACAACCATAGAAAGTGAGATAGTAGTGATAGCCCTAAGTTACAAACCCACCATACGCCATTGACATACAGTGTTAGTGACGTTTGTAGTTCTATTAATAGTATCTACATCTACATGGGATACACTGCAAATCACATTCAAGTGCCTGGCAGAGAGTTCATCGAACCACCTTTATACTATTCATATCCCATTCCAGTCTCGAATACCGCGCGGGAAGAAAGAACATCTAAATGTTCAAATGTTTGTGTAGTTTACGGGACTTAACTACGGGGTCATCAGTCCCTAAAGTTACAAACTACTTATGAACTAATTACGAACTAGGACGGCACAAATATCCATGCCCGAGGGGGGATTCGAACCCCCGACCGTAGTGGCCGTGAAGACCGTGACTGGAGCGCCTCAGTCCCCTCGGCCACCGCGGCCGGCTAAAGGACATCTAAATCTCTCCGTTCCAGCTCTGATTTCTCGTATTTTATTTCGCATTCGAAGTAGAATGTTGGTGAATGGAGTTTCGTAAGTAGCCCGAGCCGCAGCGATAACCGCCGTTCTTGTAATGATTCCCATCCCAGGTCCTGTATCATATCCGTGACGCTGTCTCCGCTGTATCGAGACAATACAAACCGAGCTGCCCTTCTTTGGCCTTCTTTGGACTCTTTAGATGTCCTCCGTCAAACCCACCTGATAAGGATCCCACACTGGGCAGCAATACTCCAAATGAGGACGGACAAGCGTAGTGTATGCATTCGCTTTAGTAGTTCTGTTGCATCTTTTGACCGTTCTACCAATAAAACGCAGTTTGATTCGCCTTTCCTACGACATTATCTACGTGTTCTTTCCAGTTTAAGTCTGATGTAATCAGTGGCGTAACTATGTCACCAAGGGCCCCGGAGCAAAAATGACTTCGGGGCCCTCTTTACACTAATACTGTACAGATGCAAAACTACTTCATCATTAGTTCCTTACTGCCCACTGGAAGACACAATGAGGCAAACCTAAATACTACTTAGTAAGCTTTAAATGGAGAGTTGCGTTTTTCAAGTCGTGGGGAATTCGTTCGTGTTTCCTCAGGCACCAAAGTCAGAATGAAAAAATACTTACTGGAGTAATACAATGCTTCAAACTGTTAGATTGCAGATGTTGGCAAACATGTGATTTCTGATCGCTAATTATCGGTAAGCGTTTTCGTGACTGCAGTACATTATAGTAATAATATGGGTACACAATTAAAAAGTAGTCAATTTTATCTTAACACTTATTTTACAATCTTTTCCTGGTTTGGTTTTTGCAAAATCATCAGTAAGGTCTGTTAAATCTAGACTTGATGCAGATTTGTTTTCGATTGCTATGAGTGCCAAATGTCCGAGTCAAGCTTGAGCCATACTGTACCTCAGATGCGTTTTGATAATTTTTAATTTGCTGAACGACCTTTCGGTTGCTGCAGAAGAATAAAACTGCCGTAAATACTTCCGTAACCTCACATTCTAATCATGCATATTTTGTTATAATTTCCTTACATAATTGGCGAACTGTCCATGTTGGGGTCAATTTCAGCGGGAGAAATTAAAAGTCGAAATTCCTTCATTCAACTAAAATATTATATACAGTATAACGTCTATTATCCGAAGTAATTTGGGGACATGGATATTCGGAAAACCGGTTCATTCGGATATTCGAAGTGTACACTTCTATTTGCCAATAAGAAGTACTGTACAGTAAATGTATATATAATGTATTTGGAGGAGCGCGATCCTTCACATTGCGCCGAGCCGGCACGCCGCAACACTTGGAAGACGCAGCTGTTGCTGTGAGCAGCTTTGATGCTGCCGCTACTTCTGCTGCGACGCCGACTGAAGTGTGCCGATTGTTGGACACATTGGCTGGCTGCTTCGCCTGTCAGCAGCGCCACATAGTGGCGTCTTGTGAAGGCCCAATTAGAAGCATTGTTCCGCCAGCCGGTGGCCCAGTGCGGCTACTGTGGGAAACTTGGTTTGAGGGGGAAGGGGATATGATGGACGATAGGGTGGGAGGGTAAAAAAAATAAAAAAATTCGAAGCTCTACTGTAACTTTTTTTTATCGTCGCTCACGAAGGCCGAGGGGCCCCTGGAGCTCGGGGGCCCCGGGGCACTGCCCCGCCTAGCCCTATGATAGCTACGCCACTGGATGTAATACTAATGCCTTGGTTATTACAGTGTTGTTTCATTGCAAACCCCTCTCGAAATCATATCCTGGCCACGCCTGTGTTACAAACATTAGGTGCAGGGACTGACTTATGGTGGGCTAGATAGAGCACGCGTTCGGCGCCCAGGCTGGTGTTGTGCGCTCGCTGCCGCTGCCGCCGGCGCTTGCGTTGCCAGTTGGGTGGTAATTGCTCCCTCGGGGAGGGCAGGGCTACCCTCAAACGGCCGGGCGGTCTGCACAAACAAACTGCCCCTGCAAGCGCCCCCACGCACATCTCCGCTCCTGCAGTTCTACCAGCTCTCCTGCTGCAGACCATCTCGCGGTAGCTGGCAAAGGAAACTACTGGTACTACTGTAAAGGTACGTTTAGACGGGCAACATTTTACCTAAACATTTAGCTGAAATGGTGTTGCTGTCAACACTGCTGCAATATGACTGCAATATACAGCAATATTTCGATGTGTACGGTCAATATTGCTGATGTTGCAGGTAGTTGCCGAGGGGTTGCCGTGTTGTCCGGGAACGGTGGAGAACATTTCGTATTGCATGGCAATACCTATCTCGGTCCTTGTCTGTAAATGCTTTCCTCTCGCTCTCGAGGCTGTTTGTGCTTCTCTCACCGACAGCGCTGCAGTCACGAAAACAGAGATGTGTTACACAACAATCTGAGGAACACAGTGAAGCTGTGCAAAACGCTATTGACATTGTCAACAATGCTTCGCGAAAACGGAAGAATCCGTTTTCGGGTTTCGGAGATAATGTAGCAGGAAAGGTTTTGGGCTACAACAAAGTAGTCCGAGCAGATGTTCAGTTCAATATTAGTAAATTATTATACGAAGCGGATTTGAGGATGATACAGTACGAAAGTGGGCAACAGTCGACGTCATACAGCTCGGCAAATGTTATTTATGAAGAAAGTGTGGAAGGAAAGGAAACAATGAGGAAAATGCATATGCAGACCTCATTGCTGCAACAGTCGTTATAGACGATGACAAACATGTGTATCAGTAATTGTGTGTGTGTGTGTGTGTGTGTGTGTGTGTGTGTGTGTGTGTGTGTCTATCAGAAATAAAATATAAATAACAATTGTATATCATTTCAGTCCTTCTACTAAAGCATTGCATACTTCTGGCACCAAGATGCTGATGGAAGAATAGTGGACTTTAAACAGGTACATCAGACTTCTATACGAGTCTCTAGTAGCTAAAAATTGAAGTGTGATTGCAAGTCGTGTTGTTACTGGAATACAGTCTATCATGTTTGTATTGGATTTAGCTATTTTCGGATGAATTAATTGGGCGAGATATTCGAAATCGTTTTTAGAGATACGAGTGAAGTTCTGGAACAGGTACGTATCTAGCATTAATTCACGAGTTAAATTTTTTGAATTACTCCGCCTACTCAAAAAAGGACGCATCCACGGAGTCCGATTTCTCTCCTTTTTGTTTCGAATAGCATTAACACTTGTTTCATGTAAAAGTAGGTGAGCCGCACTCATCCATTTTGTATGAAATTGTGTAGCCTCTGCCCGGAAATTAGTTGCCGCAAATATTGCTGGGCAATAGATGCCGATGTGTTGTCACTTGCGTTGCTGCAACACATGTGGCTGCAATGTTGCCTGAAAATATTTCCGGGATATATTGTCGACAATATGCAATTTTCATTGCCCATCTAAACGTACCTTAAGAGTACACCTGTCGCTGTATCTTACAATTTGTTTTTGACGTAATGTATATATTGTCTTAAATTTGTTTATTTCATGTATTTTTCATTTCTTGTATGCTAGATAGATTTCTTATGTAACGTCATTTTCTATATTGAATCATTTAGTGTAAACATGTACTATATGTGTAAACCCGCATGAATGCACGGACATTCTTATGCTGTAAGTTAGCAATGCGCCAGAGAAAATGTTGAACCTGTTGTAAAGACTGTCTTTGGTACAGAAGTAGTAGCTGTGAGTGTCGCGCTACTGAAGCAGTCGCGGTGCGGACTCGCCAAAGTAAAGACATAAATGTAGTCACGGAGCGGACTCGCTATAGTAAACACATAAATGTTTTGTTGATGGTGCAGAGGCACGGTAGGCGCAGTGTGGCGCGAGTTTTATGCAATTGCAATAAGCCTGTGAGGCGTACTGCTTAATGTATTGATCGAAGTGCGAAATAAGTTTATTTATACTCGAAAGTGATCAGAGTAATGTTTTTTCATGTGTGCAAGAAAAGTAATTGTTTGGTATCAAGTCTATTGTCACCGAGTGTGATCGTTGTTGTAGTAAGAGTACCTATTGTAATCATATCTGTCTTGTTTGGACTTCACGACGAAGACGACGAAAGCAGATGAGTACTTTTGTAACATTTTTACTTTGTATGCATGTAAATGTAGTGTCAACCCAATCAGAACTTTGGTTCAATTATACATGACTTATTTTGAAACCAGTCTTAATTTTGTAAGTAGTTGTAGTCACCCCATTATCAACATTATTAGATTATGTTGATTATGCAAGCCTGTACATTGACTAACAAGTTCAATCATTTTCAAAGTAATTACGATCAGTTTTAAAGAAATTGCTAGACGAGTTAAAGAATTGCTAAACGTGTTACAACCACAGAGGCTAGTAATTAAAGTGCAAGAGAGTGCAAGAGAGTTTGCAAGTAAAGTAAAGTTGGTTTCATTTATGTAGAAAGTAACCAGGCTAACAGTAGTCAATGTATTATAGTTGATTAACCAGACTTGACTGAAGTAATTTTTTGTGAAATACGTTAAATGCCAAACTCTACTCAGCCAGTTACACACGTACTCTACCCAGGCCCTAGAACCAAAAAAAAAAAAAAAAAAATAAAATAAAATAAAATAAAAAGTAGTTTACGTAAAGTTTTAAAAGGAACTTGAATGCTTTAAACAATAATATCAAAATTATTGAGAACTTTGACTGTAGTATTTGTGAAGTTCATTGCACCACGGAGTTTCTCTGTATTGAGCTATTATCATTGCAATCAGAGACTATCTGCTATTACAATTTTGATTATAACACGAACACGCCTTCACCGCTACATGAATTCTGACACATTTATTAGTAAAGTTGTGCTGTTCATGAATCGTAAGAGGTGCTATTTGGAGGCTGTAGTTAATGCTAAGTCAGATAGGGCCAAGCTTAATTAATTACGACAGTGACTGTTTCAAGTTAATTAATATCTTTTTCTATTCAAAATTTTAACTTTCACTGCGAAAGTGTTGTTGCGACCCATTAATTGTGATTTGCTGCAACATTCAATAACGAAATTATTATTACTAGAGTATATTATTACGCATTCTAAATTTTGAGATTATTTGACGACCTCCAACAGGCAATTTTCTTACACTACAATTCTTTAATCCTAGTGACCCTTCAATTTGAAGTTGGTGTGTGAAGAAGTTTGTCATAAACTGGCTTCTAGGGCTTAGTTCTTCATTTGTGTACTATACAGGGTGAGTTTTGCAGTGTGTACAAACTCTAAGAATTCATCGTGGAGACGTGACACAAATGAACTAATGGCCACAAAGCGTGGTTTCCATGCTAGAGACCATGTATTAACCAAAAATGTTTGTAATTCTATCGGACCAAACTGCGTGGTCATCAGTCCGTAGCTTACAAACTACTTAAACCTAGTTAAACTAACCTAAGGACAACACACACACCCATGCCCCAGGGAGGACTGAACCTCCACGGCGAGCAACCGCGCGCCCCGCAGCGAGACGCTTTAGACCGCTCGGCTACTCCACCGCGACATGTATTAACCCCTTGACCGTGTAATTTTTCTCGAACCTCGCGGGATTTCATGCTTCGCTTAGTAATCTGACATGTTTTGGGCGTGCTTTTATGCGATTGTACATTGCTAATAGTTCTATGCTATTGGCAGCAAAAACGTGTAGTGCGATATCAAGTAGATTTTTTTTTCATTTTTTAATTTGATAGTTTCGAAGACTTTACGAGCATATTACTCTTACTAAAACCACCTTTCCAAGTATTACTTTCATTCAGTAATACATTTCAAAATTTTGTTCGAGATATACTTGTAGGAACGACATTGTCAACAGGGAATACAATTTTTAACTGTTGGTCGGTACACTCATGTAGAAATAGAAACTATTCACTATATTTTTCATCATTAACTGTTACTATTGTGAAACTGTCAAGAGGCCATTGCGGCCAGTATAAATGTCTCAATACATTTGGTGCAGTATCTCAAATGTTGACGACTGCTGGTCCGAACTCAGCTCGTTGAGCATGGTCGAGGGACTAAAGTAGTGGTCGTCATTCTTTTTCGTTATGTGACCCATAATCTTCATTGAAAATTTTTCGCGATCCAAAAGAGTTTTGTCCAAAACGAAATTCGTTTGAAACAAGTTAAATGGTAAACTCAATAAGGTTGGTGGTATTTTTTAGTCTTTGTGTTAATGATAAGTTTTATACCTGGATTTAAGCTTGTTATGGTACGTTATTCTGCCACCTCGCTGCTCGCTGCTCGTCGACATGGCACGGCGATGATGAATCAAACCCACAAAGTCTTGCCGGCCCATTTAGCGTGCACCATCGCAGCTCGCCCTTCTCACTGCTCGCTGCTCGCTACGATCCTCGCCAGGCGATGATATCAAACTGGTGTGTGTTTTGCGCTACGACCAACGCCGCCCGGCCTGAAACTTGCACTGTGATTGGTTGCTTCAAGATCACTCTACAAGAGCGGCGTTTGACTGTTGCGCGCGTGGAACTCTCGTGCCCATCGCGCACAATATTGTTTGTTAGAGGTAGTTTCAGTAAAGGCAACAATAAGTGAAGATCTGAAGCGGAAGATTATTATGTCTGAAAAAACGATCTGGATAGCTTTTGAGCTGTGGGTAGTACTCGTGAAAGTATCCGTAGTGAGGACGTTCGGCATTCAAAGGATGCACTCCATACCTATTCTTCCTTCTCCTTTCCAATAACATTTTTGTAGCGAACAAGTCACTGTGAGTGTCGCCAGCGATGTAGAGAACATGTTTCACACTTCACGCTACTGCACTTGTGCACTTAGTTGTAATGTAACAGCTGGAAGAGAGTAAACACGGCGAGCAGCGAGCAGCGAGATGCCTGCAGCGAGCAGCCAGTTGCGAGGTGGCAGCATAAACGCACCCTTAGTTTCAGGCCCAGATCGTTTTACGCGTGAAGTTTGTTACCATATTTAAAAAAAGCTAGAAAGCAGTATTTGTGCATTAATTCCTTCAAAGCCATAATTGCAAGTACTCGATACACTTCCTTTATTGTGACTGAAAATGGAATAATATTTTAGCCTTTCCAGGAATTATTGGAAAGTAACTTCTGAAACAGGGATCAGTTTTAAATATTAGTGTTCCACAAACAAATAACGTTTAGCGTGCGTGATGTAAAAATATCAGTTCTTAAAGACTTGAACGTTAAAACACTAACCTGTAACCAACATCATCTATATCTATAAATGTGAATGTCTGTTCAGTGTACGTTTATCACGTCTGAGCCACAAGACATAAAGAGCTAAAAATTTGTACAGTTACTAATGTTTACCCGGGGAAAGCTTTAAGCACGGTTATATTAATGTGAATTTCTGTTCGGTGTACGCTTATCACGTCCGAACGACAAGACGCAGAGACTTAAATATTTGTACAGTTAGTAATTTATACCTGAGGAAGGTTTTAGGCACAGTTTTATAGCGATCTGATAGATATTTAGTAATTTGAAAATTGTTTTATTGGTTGCATTGTTGCTTGAGGGTTGACAATGATAAAAGCGTGGAGTATATTGAGATGGAAAGTTATCGGTGCACATAAAATTCTACGTGTGTGTTTGTTAATATTTCGCTCTGCAGCGAGAACTACAGAACGCAAATGAATGGTCTGTTTGTAATTGTTGTCCGAGGTCTCCCGTTGTACACCATAGCAGTTCCATGGCGATAGCTGTAACGGGGTGGAAGATGGTGGTTGAAAGTCGTCAAATTATTTTTAAAAAATCGGACTGAAGGCCAGCGATGACGTTTGCGACTCTATAGCAAGGAGGTTACATACAGCGAAACGTGATGCCACAGACCATATCTTTGGTCTATGCGTGCTACAATGTCTTCAGCTCTTTCTCTGCAAGGACAAGCATGCGAATAAGGAAATATAAGAATAAATAAATAATGCAGTAAAAAAGAAATTTCTTTTAATACATCTCTTTAAAAAGTCGATTTGACGTTTAGCGCATTGCATCAATTGATCAATCTGTGATTTATTACAGACATTATTGTTGAATTTCGTGATTGGATTCTTCGAAATGAGTGCATTTTACGTGTTATTTGATCTACACTACTTACTTTCCTGATAAATGGCAAGTGCATAGACTTCTGCAATCTGATAGGAATAGTTTTCAGTTTGTTTCTAAAGAAGGTATTATACTTCGTATCATCCTTCAAAACCAGTGTCATAGATCACTACTGAAAGATAGCTTATCTATCTTAATCAACCAACACGCGAGCGGAACCGCGGGTTTAAGCTAGTTTTAAATAAAGAAACGATAGAACTTAATTGTTACTTTTCTTCATTGAGTGAAAAATAACGTAATGGAAGTAATACCATTAACGAAATACACTTTTTATCAGTCCGTAAGGTATTTTGTTTTGATGTTTTGAAGTCTTCTGCCGACGCACCTGAAGAGATCCCGCGATTCACACTTTGGGAAGCACGTTGTTAAATCGTACTTCGTTACAGATTGCGGTCTAATGCTGACTGCACAGTGCAACCGCTGTTACAGTTAGAGCTGAAAATGGTTTCCATTGCCTCAACGCGTGACGTAGCACGTTCTCTTTCGCATGTTCGCATCGGCCAGGCTGTACCCGAACGGTGTAAGAGACACGATGAATACGCTGCTCCAGTGTCTACACATGTGGAATGGGCTCTGCATATAAGACGCTTTTCAGACAGTCACCAAACCATAAATGGCAGCAGAGTTTGGGAACATATCCTATATTCAGCTATTATGAATTATCTAGAACCGAATGATATATTGACCCAAGGTCAACACGGATTTAGAAAATATCGTTTATGCAAAACACAACCAGCTATTTACTCACATGAAGTGATGAGTTCTATCGACTAGGGTTCACAAATTGATTCTGTATTTCTTGATTTCCAGAAGGCTTTTGACACCGTACCTCACAAACGGCTTTTAATAAAATTGCATGGTTATGGTATACCGCCCCAAATTTGTGACTGGATAGGGGATTTACTGTCAGAGAGGACATAGTTTGTAGTAATCGATGGTAAGGCATCAACTAAAGCAGAGGTGATATCGGGCGTTCCACAGGGTAGTGTTACTGGTCCTCTGCTGTACCTTATTTACATAAACGATTTAGGGGAAAATCATCTGAAGATCAAAACCAACTGCAGAACGATCTGAATAAGATATTACTATGGTGTAAAAATTGGCAGTGGACTCTAAATAATGAGAAGTGTGAAGTTATCCACACGAGTACAAAAAGAAATCTGTTAAATTTTGTTTACAATATAAATCAATCGAATGTGAAGGCCATAAACTCCACTAAATACCTAGGAATTACTATTACTTCAGACTTAAATTGGAAAGAACACGTAGATAATCTCATGGGAAAGGCGAACCAGAGACTGCTTTTTATTGGCAGAACCCTTAAACGATTCAACAGAACTACTAAAGAAACTGCATACACTACGCTTGTTCGTCTTTTTTTGGAGTATTGCTGCCCATTATGGGATCCTTATCGCGTGGGCTTGACGGAGGACACCGAAAGAGTCCAAAGAAGGGCAGCTTGTTTTGTACTGTCACGATACAGGGGATACAGTGTTACGGGAATCATTACAACAACGGCGCTTATCGCGGCGACGTGGGCTACTTACGAAACTCCAATCGCCAGCATTCTCCTCCGAATTCGAAAATATATTGTTGATTCCCACTAACATAGGTAGAAACGATCATCAGAATAAAATACGAGAAATCAGAAGTCGAACGGAGAGATTCTTTCTTCCCGCGCGCTATTCGAGAATGGAATGGGAGATAAATAGTATAACGGTGGTTCGATGAACCCTCTGTCAGGCACTTAAATGTGATTTGCAAAGTATCCCATGTAGATGTAGATGTTGAGACCCTCTGAATGAGCAGTCCATGCAAATGGACTTTCTCGATGACTCAAACTCCGGAATCATTGTTGCCTCGTGAGTAATCTAATGAGAAAAGTGCTCCCGATGTGGAAAATCTACCCTACACACGCTGCACGTGATAAGGGTAGTAACAATTGTAGTCGAGACTGTTCCACTAGGTCATCTGGGGAGGGAATTGTCTGGTATCGACTCGGCGGTTGCCTTCCACAGTGTTAATCACATTTTCCTCCAAAATCTGGTGTCCGAAAATTTCAAGTACGTCCTCTATGATTCCTTCTTAAACAACCCTTGCACATATAAGCGACGAAGCACTGTTGCAAACGTTGAATGCTGCGGTTGTTGTCATCGAGGAGGTTTCTATACAACCTTACTGAAATGAAATGTTTGTAGAGCTTATGGGTCTCAACTACGGGGTAATTAGTCCCTAAACTTACAAACCACTTATGAACTGGCTTATATTAAGACGGCATGAACATCCATGTTCGAGGGGGGATTCGAACCCCCGACTGCAGTGCCACACTCTTACTGTTTGCCACACGTTCCCATTTGTCTTTCCGTAAGTAAACACCACGTCGGCATACTGAACCATTATGTAAAGCCCTGATTCAAATCCACTACAAAGTGAGTGAGCAAGAGCAGAAAATTATCAGTTTCTATGACGAAAGAGGGTGCTGAGACAAGACGTATGAGGAATTACGCATATTTGAACTGTGGCTGCACGAAGCGCATATTGCATTGTAGTCGCTGTAACAAAGTATCATTGAATAATGTCAACTTAATAATATTGCTCTCGTTGTGGGTAAATAATTTTGACATATTTGTTCCATACCAATACTCCATATTCCTTTCTTACCCCTTGAACTAATTCCTCCCCCCCCCCCCACCCTCCAATGTTTCTCTAACATCTACAGTTTGCTTATACAATCACCTATCATTCACCTGGACATTTCTAATATCTGTAACCTTAAGTAATGTAAGATGTATTCATTCGAACCCCATTTTTATTTTATATGATGCACGTTCTGTGGTACTGATACTTAGTCACAACAATGCACGTTTTGTTTGTACCATCACATATCTGACAATACTTTCTCATACAATCCTACAGTCTTAGTATTTAATACAATTGTAGCCTAAGATGTGTTGTTGTTGTGGTCTTCAGTCCGGAGACTTGTTTCGTGCAGCTCTCCGCCCTACTCTATCCTGAGCAAGCCTCTTCATCTCCTCATAAGAACGGCAACCTACATTCATTTGAATCTGCTTACTGTATTCATCTCTTGGTCTCCCTCTGCGGTATTTACCCCACACACTTCCCTCCAACGCTAAACTCACAATTCCTTTATGTTAATAATGTGTCCTACCAAACGATCCCTTCTTTTAATCAGGGTATGCCAGAAATTCCTTTTCTCCCCTATCTCCTCATTAGTTACACGATCAACCACCTAATCTTCAGCATTTTTCCGTAGCACCACATTTATCCTCTATCCTCTTCCTGTCCACACAAGGACTTCCATATGTGTAAATTAATATTCGACGTTAATAAATTTCTCTTTTTCCAAAACGCTTTTCTTCCCATTTATTCTGCTTTTTATTTCCTCTGTACTGCGACCATCATGTCTTATTTTACTGCCCAAGTAACAAAACTAATCTACTACCTTTATTGTTTCGTTACCTAACCTAATTCCTTCAGCATCGCCTAATTTTCTTAGATTGCACTCCATTACCCTTGTTTTGCTCTTGTTTAACGTTCATTTTATATTTTCAATACACTGTCCATTCCGACCAACTGCTCTTCCAGGCCCTTTGCTGTCTCTGACAGAATTACAAATTCATCGTCAAAACGCAATGTTTATTTCTTCCCCCTGAACTTTAATTCCATCTCCAAATTTCTCCTTCCTTTCCTTTATAACTTGTTCAATGTACAAATTGAACAACATTGGAGAAAGGCTACAACTCTGTTTTACTCCCTTACCTACCACTTCATCCCTTTCATGCCCTTCAAATCTAACAACTGCCATCTGGTTTTTGTACAAGTTGCAAATAACCTTCCGTTCCCTATATTTCACTCCTGCTTGCTTCAGAATTTGAAAGAGTGTATTCCATTCAATATTGTCAAAAGCTTTTTTCCAAATCTACAAAAGCTAGAAATGTAGTTTTGCCTTTCTTTAATCTATCTTCTAGGATAAGCCGTAAAGTGAGTATTGCCTCTCGTGTTCCTACGTTTCTTCTGAATCGAAACTGATCTTTCTCGAGGTCGGCTTCTACCAGCTTTTCCATTCTTCTGTATGATGTATTAATTTAAAATCCATTTGTTTCATAGTACACTTGTTCTGTTGTATCGAAAAGAAATAAGAAATTTACAGATTCACATATCTCTGAAAAACCATCTTTGTAATCTCAATTTCTTTTATAGTACACTTGTTCTGTAGTATCGAAAAGAAATAAGAAATTCACAGATTCACATATCGTTGAAAAACCATCTTTGTAATCTCAATGTTACGTGTGAACTATTTGTTGATTACTAAGTTATCTGCCGATGGCCTAAGAAGCCGAATGCTGCTCAAATAAAAAATGTTGTGAGAAAAAATTCTACGTATTTAAGTTTTTAGTATGTCTTTGTTCCTCCAATATTCCAAAAACATAAATGCTGAGTTAACTGAAAAACTCTAATAGGATGTACTAATTTTTATTTCCTACGGTGTAATTTGTTTTCGGGTGTTTTGAGCCATTACCTTAATTTTCCGGAGCTAGGCTGTAAGAAGAGAGGTGGACTGACGCAAAGAGGGAGGGGCGCGCTTCGTTGAACAGGTGGGGGGGGGAGGGGCAGAGGCCACGTGAGAGAGCGTGTCCCCGCCGTCGCCTTGTGGGATTATGCAAATGTCAGAGACTCCAATTTTCTGCTCTGCGGGGCGCCACAGCCTGCTTACGCCTGCTCAGCAAATTCTAATTCGCAACAACGGCCGCGGAATTAAATGTAAATGAGAGCAAAGTGTTCCCTTTGCCGCGCCCTGATTAAATTATGACGCCACCGCGGGCGTCAGACTAACCGGAATAACCGGCGAGAATACTCGTCGCGTATCGCTCACTCCGGCTCAGGGGGAGAAGGATGGCGAAGATTTGCTGATGACACCGGCTCCTCTTGACACGTCTTCAAGGCTGCGGAAACTCCCATTTTGCTGGACTCTCTGCTTATTACGGCTACATCTCCACTACACGATTTTAGAGCAAAGCGCATATAGAACATTAGCAGGGTGTTCACCCTTATCAACCACTTCAACATTTCTCGAGGTGAACCTGATGGCCTTTGTTATGTTTTATTGTGTTGGGCTCTTTGGTTGGGATAGGGGGACTTAACTGGTAAGGTTATCAGTCCCCCGATGGGAAGGGCTAGGAGTGAGGATAGGAAAGTAGGGGAGGGGAGAAAGGAAATGCAGTCCGGGTTTTTTTTATTTTTTTTTTTTTTTTTTGTCGTTTTTAGGGCGCAGAACTTCTCAGATCATTAGCGCCCAGATCGGAACAGATATTCGCTAGATCTCGAAAAAAATTATAACTGACAGAGATTCAAGGGAAAGCTAAAAACGAGAGATAAAATCAATTATAAGGGTTAAATATCCTTTGATAAATAGGCTATGCTGATAGAACGCAAAACTCGAGAAACGGCTCGTGTGTCATCAGCTAAAAGTTACTCCAGAGTAGACGCCAAGTTAAGGACTACACGGAGATGATTAAAATTAGGACAAGACAGTAAAACATATCGTACCATCAGCAATTCACCACAGGAGCACAGCAGTGCAGTGACAGCGGTTAGCAAATGACGGTGGCTGAATCGGCAATGACCGATCCACAACCGGGCCAGGATGACCTCCTCTCGCCGAGAGGGGCGTTAGGAGGTCCTCCAAGCGGTCGAGATCGGTTTTACGGTTCTCAATTTATTATCATGGAGTGAGAACCACGAACTGTGCCAGGACGACACAATTCACCGGCGAAGAGCCCGTTGAACATCGCCTGATGGGACGCAAAAAGTAGCCATGCGAGGCAAAAGAGCTGCTACCTTGGCTGCAATGTCGACGGTCTCATTCCCGGGCACACCGACGTGGCCAGGGACCCACAGAAAACAAACGTGACAGCCGTTGTTTGCTAGCAACTGAAGGGAGCGTTGGATTCGATACACGACAGGATGGGTTGAGAAGGGTCCTTAAGAATGCAGTCCGGGAAGTAAAGAAGGAAGGAAGACAGCATTATCTCAAGACCCCGTGCTCGCCACGCAACTACTCAAGAAAGAACCGCGAGCCCCTGGGAGGATTTAAGTCTCCGTGATCTGTGTTCTTACAGATCGCCTTTCTTAGAGCTTTCTTTGTCATGCCGAGCGTATCCAGAAGGTAACTTCTATATTTTTTTCAAACAAAGATTAACTATTATTAACTAAATAAAACAAAACGTAATCAGTTACGCTTTATTCAACATGTAAACGTCACTATAGACATTTGTATTTAGGTTATGACGCGTTCGATATGCCTGCCGCTTCTGGCGGTGATGTGGCGCAGACGAACAGTGAAATGCTGCTTGACCCACTAAATTGTCGGAAAATCGTTGCTCCTGATGAACTACTGAATGGCAATTTTCAGCTCAAGGATGGTTTTGGAGTTGTTGCTGTATACCTTGCCTTTAGTATAGCCCCTCAAAAAGGAGTCGCACGAGTTCAGATCCGGATAATATGGCAACCAATCAGTCTTACGCCAGTGGTCTGCTGGTTCCCCAGATCCAGAATGCGGTCCACAAAATGCTCCTGCAGGACATCAAAGACTCTCCTGCGACCATGGACTCGAGCTTCGGCTTGTATGAATTACATCTTGTCGTAATCACGGTCATTTTCGATTGTTGGGGTGAAATCATCTTCCAACACCATCACGTACCTTTCGCTAGACTCTGTGTCATCCCCAAAATGCGCGAATTTTTCTTCTTGACGAACTCATCCAAATGAAAGCGGGATTCGTTGCTCAACTAAACAATATTCACATGCGCATGCACAGACTAATTCTTACCACGTGCTAACGTAAACCGATCACAAGTTATGATGATTTTATTTCACTTTATTCAATAATTGTCAGCCTCTGTTTACATGGAAAACTTAATTGACCAAAGGAACAGCTATGTTTCTGTTATATTTCGACATAGTCACCAAAAGAATTCAGACACTTCTCATATTCTCATACCGTGGGATAACATATGTATTCTTGTGTTGTAGAAGTCTGCAACCTGAGGAAGGGTCCAGCGAGCGACAGTTGTATTGAGCTGTTCGTCGTTGTCAAAACGCTAGACGGAAGACAGGAATTTCTTGAGGTTCAAGAAAAGATGGAAAGCAGAAACATCAAGACTGTGTGCTGAAAATTCAAACAACTCCCAGTCGAACTTCTGCAAAACAATTACTATGTGCCGAGGTATGTGGAAACGAGAATTGTGATGGAGCAGCACAAGGCCCGCAGAGAGCATTCGACCCCCCTTGATCTGCGTGGCACATCCTCCGGCCAGATTTGTAACAACGATCAAGAGCTGAAGGCGACTGTCACATTACGGTCGGGTGTTCGAATCCCCCTTCGGGCATGGATGTTCATAAGTTTAGGGGCTGATGACTCCACAGTCAAGTCCCTTAAGCTTAAGAAACATTTGAACATTTACGACTGTCACAGTCTGGTTCCACTCACAGGCGGAAGTCTTCTACAACACTAAAATACAAAAGTTGATTCCACGATATGACAAGTATCTCCGTTCTTCTTGAGACTATGTCGATATATAGCTCAAACACTGCTGCCAATAAAGTTTTTCATGTAACTATATTATCTTTGTTTTGATATTACAAGGAAACTTACCATAAGAATGCACCTTGTAGGTTCTGTTTTAATCCTGCATTTTTAATTAGCTTTTCCATTACTGTTGTGAGACACTTACTCACAGAGGGAGGGATGTTCCTGTGGCCATTCGGCGTTCAGTTTTATATGGTTCCCCCAAATATATAAGGAAAGAACGTATGATACTGGCGAATTAAATAGGGTAGATAAAAATATGGAAACGACAAAAGTGCTACACCGTGCCATGCCTAACATAGAGTCGGAAAACTGTTGCCAATCAAAACAGTTTCTGGTCGTCTTGGCATAAACCGCTGCTGAATGTTTTCCAGCGCTGTCTGATATGTTTCTTCCAGCACAATAGTGGCAAGAGAACGTAACGATGATGAATGCAATCATGCAGCTTCCCTACAAATTGAGAGGTTCTCTCACCTTCCGACCGTTATAACAACACCTTACAACTTCGGCACACCCATAATTGCTCTGTAGTTAGTCCAATTAATTTTTCTTTCATGTTGTGTGGACTGTGGGAGGAAAAGCAAGTTGGTGGAGGCCTGATAAGGCAGAAAGTAGCAGCTGGCGCAGAGCCCAGCAAAACAATTCAGCAGGTGTGGCTGAAACAAAAGTTAGCGAGCGCTGGGCATAACCGGGCCGAGGGGGGGGGGGGCGGTGGTCTAGTGGTGCGGAAAGCTTCCAAGAAGGGCAGTTATGCGTACGACGGTCGCACATGCAGACAGAGCTTGGCGAAACGGGAACGGTAAATATCAAAGGCGAGCTGCGTCTCAATTCGTCACGCAGCCCGCGATTTCAAGTGTTTGTTTCTCCGAATGTGGGGGGCAAACGCGGCGTCGCCGGGACCTCAGACTTGTTCCCTAGAGAAACAGCGTACAGTGGGAAACTTGCTGCCCACCAAAATTATTGAGTGAAGGCCGCGCGCGGCTGAATACGCTGCCCTCCCTTGCCAACTGTCGAAGTCAGATTGGAATTAATTGTGTATGGTTTATTGTTTTTTTTTTTCTTTATTGCTATTCAACTGCAATATATTTATCGTCAAAAAGAAACATTTATCATTTCATAACAGAGCCCTGTCCTGTATAAATTGATTTCAAAATCAATTTTATAATCAGCAGTCAGATAAATATTTAGAAGGCGACCCTCTAATTTTAGAAATGTAAGACATTGCCGAGGTAGGGTGGCTTGTGTGCCTCAACGATACATATAACCGTACCGTAGCTGCAACCACAGTGGAGGGGTATGTGTGGAGAGGCCAGACAAACTTGTGGTTCCTAAAGAGGGGCAGCAGCCTTTTCAGTAGTTACAGGGGCAACAGTCTGGATGATTGACTGAGCTGGCCTTGTAACATCAGCTAATATGGCTTTGCCACACAGCTGCTGCGAACGGCTGAAATCAAGGGGAAACTACAGCCGTTACTTTTCTCAAGGACATGCAGCTCTACTGTATGAATATATGATGATGGCATCCTGTCGGCAAAATATTCCGGAGGTAAATTTCCATTCGGATCTCCAGGCGAGGACTACTCAGAAGGATGTGATCATCAAGAAAGATAACACTGACATTCTACGGATCGGAGCGTGAAATGGTTGATCGCTTCATCTGGTAGGGAAGTTAGAAAATTTAAAAAGAGAAATGGATACGTTGAAGTTACATGTAGTGGGGATTGGTGAAGTTCGGTGCAAGAAGGAAGAGGATTTCTGGTCAGGTGAGTACAGGATTATAAATACAAAATCAGTTGGGGGTATTACAGGAGTAGGTCTGATAATGAATAAGAAAATAGGAATGTGGGTAAACCACTATGAGCATCAAAGTGATCGCAATATTGTAGTCAAGATAGGTACGAAGCCAACACTGACCACAATAGTACAGGTTTATATGCCAACCAGCTCTGCCGATGACGAGGAGATCTAAGAAATGTATGAGGAAGTAAAGTAAATTATTCAGACAATTAAGGGAGCAGATAACTTGATTGTGACTGGAGACTGGAATTCGATAGTAGGAAAAGGAAGAGAAGGAAAAATAGTAGGTGAATATGGTCTGGGCAAAAGAAATATGAAGCTACCTGGTAGAATGTTTCATGGAACATGATTTAATCATAACAAACACCTGGTTTAAGAATCACGAAAGAAGGTTGTATACTTGAAAGAGAGCAGGAGACACCGAAAGATACCAGATAGGTTTTATAATGGTAAGGCATAGATTCCGGTACCAGGTTTTAAACTGTAAAACATACCCAGAGGCAGATATAGACTCTGACCATAAGTTGTTGATCATGAACTGTAGGCTGAAACTGAAAAAACTACAAAAAGGTAGGAAAATAAGGAGATGGAACCTGGATAAATTGAAGAAACCTGAAGTTTTTGAGAATTTCAGAGGGTGCTTTAGGCAACAATTGACAGAAATGGGGAAAAATAAAACAGTAGAAGAAGAATGGGTAACATTGAGAAACGAAATAGTGAAGGCAGCAGAGGAAAAAATACATAGAAAGGCAGACCTGCAAAAATCCTTGGATATCACAGGAAATACTAAGTTCACTTGATGAAAGGAGAAAATATAGAAACGCAGTAAATGAAACAAGCAAAATGGAGTACAGACGACTAAGAAATGAGATTGATAGGAAGCGCAAAATAGATAAGCAGGAGTGACTGGAAGGCAAATGTAAGTCTGTAGAAGAATATATAAATAGGGGAAAAATAGATACCGCCAACAGAAAAATGAAAGAGACATTTGGAGACAAGAAAAGCAGCTGTATGAATATCTAGAGCTCAGATGGAAAACCAGTTCTCAGCTAAGAAGGGAAAGCTGAAGGGTAGAAAGAGTATATAGTGAGGCTCTACAAAGGAAATGAAATTACAGACAATATTGTAGTAAGGGAAGAGGAAATAGATGAAGATGAGATAGGAGATACTATACTGAGAGCAGAATTTGACAGAGCCCTGAAAGACCTAAGTCGAAACAAGGCCCCTGGAGTAAATGACATTCTCTCAGAAATACCAAAGTTGAATGTGGCTGTATGTCGTCTTCCCTAGGTTTTTAACTTTACTATTTCTGAGAGAATGTCATTTACTCCAGGGGCCTTGTTTCGACGTAGGTCTTTCAGGGCTCTGACAAATTCTGTTCTCAGTATAGTATCTCCTATCTCATCTTCATCTATTTCCTCTTCCCTTACTACAATATTGTCTGTAATTTCATTTCCTTTGTAGAGCCCCACTAGACGGGCATTTTTGCTGAACGAGAACCCCTTTCATTCGGAGGCATGAGGAATAGCATTTCACTTCATGTTTTAAAATGTTAGTTTCTGTATTATATGCTAATAATTTATCATTATGTCTATGAATGTGGCAAGATGAACGGTTTCTCCCTGACGCCACTGTCCCTGTGAGAATGTGTACTTGCTTTATTCTGTATATGCATGTATGAGAATCTTCTAGCATGGGAGTCTGAGTGTATGTATGAGAATTTTCGTCGTCGGCTCCTGACTGCTCGCTACTAGTGTTTCTCTGGCTTCGTATCGATAGGTAGTAGTTACCAACCTCTGCTTTTGATGCTACCAAAGAGGTTCCTCCACCCTTTGATTACAAGTTGGGTCGGCAACGCCCAGTAGCGAGCCTCGGTAGGACGCGCGAGTTTAAGCTCTTTCCACCACCTCGTTTTTCCTGGGTTTTTACCGATTTCCGGTGAATTTCCGGTGGTGGCAGGGACTGGCTGGCCGACTTGGACACTCTGTAGCTGCGCTTCGATCTGGTAAGATGTTCTGATTTTCTTTCTTACCTTGAGATGGTAGCGATTCTTTGTCTAGTGTTCAAGTTAGATTTCAGGACTTAGGTTCATGTTTCAGAATAAGTTTCTTCGTACGGAAGTGTATTCAATTTCATTTCGGTGATTTTGCATAGGGAAACACAGTGAATATGTAACTAATTCGGATTGATAACGGCTGAGAATCGGTAACCTTCGTGAGACTAACTGGCGGTGTACGAAACTCGGTTAAATTTTTTTCTAGCTTTGTGGGTTCCAACTAATGTGCAGGAATATTTGTATTCTGTGTAATGCATGTGAAATATTCTTTTATATTTTCTCCTTCTGTGTGTGATATGTACTCCATGTGGTGTCTTCAGATGTTTGTAGAGCTTATTGGACTTAACTATGGAGTCATCAGTCCCTAAACTTACAAACTACTTATGAACTAGCTAATACTAAAGACGGCACAAATATACATGCCCGAGGTGGGATTCGAATCCCCGACCGTAGTGGTCGTGCAGTCTGTGACTGGCGCGCCGCAGACGGCTCGACCACCGCGGCCGGCGTGGTGTTTCTTAGAACAAAGTCTTCAGCTACCCCTGTGTCTGTTTCTAAGCCCTTCAGGCAAGAAATTGTGCATATATCTTTCTGATTTCCCTACTTATCGCGACCTCCTCTCCGTCTATTTTAAATTGCTGTTTCGTTTCCAAACTTGTACTTTGCATTCGGACTCTGTCAGTAAATTCTCTTCTAGCCTTGTAGCCTTTATTAGCTCACTTATGAAATACTACGTATTTCTAAGGGCTGAATGCCGTATTTTTAGTTGATATACTCTGACTTTGAATTTATTCCATTTTTCTGCTTTTTGAGACTGGACTTCGTCCATTAGTGTTAACCCTTCCAATTGCGTCTAACTGTATTTCTTTAGCTTCCTTATGATAGCCTACGAATTTCTAAGGGTTTCATGTCGCATCTGTTTTTCTTTATTTTTCGGAAATTGAATTTTTGTGTTTTTACTAGTTTTCGGTACCACATGGTTCCTAACTCCGTCTTCAAGGGTTTATAGCTAGCCACTTCTATTCTCGCCACTGCTCACATACCAGTCCCTTACTGTTGTGTATTCTTGCTTCTTAATCTATGATTCCGTTGATTTTTGTTGAAATGAATGCGATCTTTAAGCACTTCGTCTTCAGTGGGGTGCGAATATGTAATGTAGCAGACACGTGCCATGTGTCTCAGTAAGTCTGCATGTTCACGGTTTGAATTAAATGGCAATTGATCTCACTATTATCGCGTACCATCTCAAGTAAGAAAGACAGACCAGAGGCACCTACGAAGTTTATTTTCCTTGTGTTGTGTGGTACATCCTACGATAGCTTTGCTTCTTATCAGCATACTGAATTGGATGAGTTTCGCTTTTCTTCGCGCGTGTGAGTGGCTGAATGCTTGTTGATTGTAAATCCCTCCTCGGACCATGTTCTGTTCAGATTACTTTAAGTCATTTCTCAATGGGATGCATTTTTATTGTTTAACAAAATTGGTTCCCCCTTTTGCTCATGTTTGAACTGAATAAATAATTTATTGTCAGTAACATTTTATTGTGTGTTATGATCTTCAGTCCGGAGACTGGTTTGATGCAGCTCTCCACCCTACTCTATCCTGAGCAAACCTTTTCATCTCCTCATAAGAACGGCAACCCACATCCACTTGAATCTGCTTACTATAAGCGTCTCTTGGTCTCCCTCTGCGATTTTTACCCCACACACTTCCCTCAAATGCTAAATTTACGATTCCTCGATGTCTAAGAATGTGTCCTACCAAGCGATCCCTTCTTTTGGTCAGTGTATGCCAAAAATTCCTTTTCTCACCAATTCTGTTCAGTACCTCTTCATTAGTTATGCGATCTACCCACCTAATCTTCAGCATTCTTCTGTAGCACCACATTTCAAAAGCCTCTATTCTCTTCCTGTCCGCACTGCTTATCGTCCATGTTTCACTCCCGTACAAGGCAACACTCCACACAAATGCCTTCAGAAAAGACTTCCTTACCCTTAAATTAATATTCGATGTTAGCAAATTTCTCTTTTTCAAAAATGCTTTTCTTCCCATTGCCATTCTGCATTTTATATCCTCTGTACTGCGACCATCGCATGTTATTTTACTACCCAAGTAACAAAACTCATCTACCACCTTCATTGTTTCGTTACCTAATCTAATTCCTTCAGCATCGCCTGATTTTCGAAGACCGCATTCCATTATTTTTGTTTTGATCTTGTTAATGTTCATTTTATACGCTCTCTTCAACACACTGTCCATTCCATTCAACTGCTCTTCCAGGTCCTTTGCTGTCCCTGACAGAAGTACAATGTCATTAGCAAAAAGCAATGTTTTTATTTCTTCCCCCTGAACTTTAATCCCTATTCCAAATTTTTCCTTGTTTTCCTTCGAATGTACAAATTGAATAACACCGGAGAAAGACTGCAACCCTGTCTTACTCTCTTCCCAACTGATGCTTCCCTTTCATGCTCTTCGAGTCTAATAACTGCGGTTTATTTTATTATATTTATGAATATATGTTAAGGAATTCCCCCCCCCCTTTATTTAATGTTGCTTTTCACTAGTGCTGAGAACAAATTCAGATGCAAATTATATTTTTAATTACGTTGCGCCATAAATGTTCTCTCAGCCACCATCAGGAAATTGTTTAGTTCGCGGTGACTTGTATATTAATGAGTGTATGTAATTCTCATGATCTACGTCGTATCTTGGCCACCGTCTCTTTGTCTTCCTGTTGCTAAAATAAAGTTGAGTCAGTTACAAATTCTGAGCCAGGGAACAAGATTCTGTTGCAGGAAGTAGCCAGTAGTTCACGCGAATCTTTTAGCTGGTTTTACGGCCAGAGTTATATGTTTAAAGTAAGCTTTTAACTGGCTCCTTTCAGCTATAATTAATTTTACAATTAACGGTGGCCCTTCAAAGTGTCTAGGAGAACCAGATCCAACCCTGACAAAACTACTTCACCTGGTCTGTAAGGTGTACGAGACAGGTGACACACCTGCGGACTTTAAGAAAAATGTAATAATCCCCATTTCAAAGAAAGCAGGTGCCAGAACCATCAGTTTAGTAAGTAATGGTTGCAAAATTGTAACACGCATTATTCACAGAAGGATAGAAAAGCTGGTAGAAACCGACCTCGGGGAAGAACAGTTTGGATTCGGGAAAAACTTACGAACACGGGTGGCAATACTCACTTTACGGCTTATCTTAGAAGATAAATAAAGGAAAGGGAAAACTAAATATCTAGCTTTTGTAGATTTGGAGAAAGCTTTTGACAATGTGGACTGGAAAACACTCTTGCAAATTCTGAAATCAGCAGGAGTATAATATAGGAAATAGAAGGTTATTTACAACTTGTACAAAAACCAGGCAGCAGTTATCAGAGTTGAGGGGCACGAAGTGGGTTCAGAGGTTGGAAATGGAGTAATACAGGGTTGTAGCTTTTCTCCAATGTTATTCAATTTGTACATCCAGCAAGCTATAAAGGAAAGTCAGTAGAAATTTGGAGAAGGAATAGAAGTTCAGGGTGAAGAAATAAGAACATTGCGTTTTGCCGAAGACATTTCAATTCTGTCGGAGACAGCAAAAGACCGGGAAAAGCAGTTGAATGGAATGGACAGTGTGTGAAGGGTGCGCATAAAATGAACATTAATAAGAGCAAAACAATGGTAATGGAATGCAGCCTAAGAAAATCGGGCGATGCTGAAGGAATTAGGTTTGGTAACGAAACAATGACGGTGATAGATGAGATATGTCACTTGGGCAGTGAAAAAAATGCGATTGTCGCAGTACAGAAAATATAAAATGCAGAATGGCAATGGGAAGAAAAGAGTTTTTGAAGAAGAGAAATTTGTTAACATCGAATATTGATTTAAGCCTAAGGAAGTCCTTTCTGAAGGCATTTTTGTGGAGTGTTGCCTTGTATGGAAGTGAAACAAGGACGATAAACAGTGCGGACAAGAAGAGAATAGAGGCTTTTGAAATGTGGTGCTACAGAACACTGCTGAAGATTAGGTGGATGGATCCCGCAACTAATGAAGATGTGCCGAACAGAATTGGGGAGAAAAGGTATTTCTGGCATACCTTAACTAAAAGAAGGGGTCGATTGGTAGGACACATTCTTAGACATCAAGGAGTTGTGAATTTAGCGTTGGAGGGAAGTTTGTGGGGTAAAAATCGCAGAGGAAGACCAAGAGATGGAGACAGTAAGAAGATTCATACAAATGTAGGTTGCCGTTCTTATGTGGAGTTGAAGAGGCTTGCTCAGGATAGGGTATTGTGGAGAGCTGCATAAAACCAATCTCCGAACTGAAGACCACAACAACAAGAGTAGGACCTTACAATAGCGGCCACCAATCCTGAATAACAATGAAATCTGGTGGCTGTAGGAATCAAAGGAGTTGCGACAATTAGTTCTCCTGCTCACAATACAATACGAGCTGTAGGAGCAGGGAAAGCAAGTATTGTACCATGGGCTGATCTGACCAGCCAAACTGCTCACATACTCCTTGCAGTTAGGAGTTGTTCCAAGATGTCCATGACGCCAAATGAACCGCAAAACGGCTGCCAAAATCTTAATCTAACCCACAATCTAGATAACTACTGGGAATAAGCAGTCTATACTGCGAGCATAAAACTACGTAGCCTAACACAAGTTTGGGCAGATGTAGAAACCAGTCAGAAAGTCTCAACAGACCAAATGACTTTCTTTTATTTCCCAGGTTAGAAACCTTTTGCATCAAGTATTTCTGGTACTGGCATTAGACAAACAGAGGTGCATCATTTGGAATCAATTTCACCATATACTTCTCAGTATGCGGAGTTCCCTTCATGTTGTATTTGGTCGACCGGGTCCGTGAGTGAGACATTCAGTCTGCGTCGACGTTTGCAGCTGTTTACATCTACAGCTAAATGACTTCTCTTCAAGTGCCTGGCTGAGCATTCATTGAACCATTTATAGACTGCCAGAGTTAGTTCATGGCGTTTCCAGATGTATTTTTACTCCTTACTTATGTTAATGCTCCTCCTCCTTCCCTCTCACACTTCCCTCCTTCTACCCTACATTCTATCCATTTAAGTTCCATGTCCAGTACATCTGCCTAATATCATGTAGGGACCCCACGAGCACGCAGAATTGCCGCAACACGAATTGGCATGGACTCAAATAATGTCTTAAGTAGTACTAGAGGAAATTGACACCATGCATCCTCCTGGTATGTTCATAAATCCATAAGTGTACGAGGGGGCGGAGATCATTTCTGAGCAATACGTTCAAGGCATCCCAGATGGACTCAATAATGTTGATGTTTGGCGATTTCGGTGGCCAGCGGAGGTGTTTGACCTCATGAGAGTATTCCTGGAGCCACTCTGTATTAATTGGGTGGTGTGGGGTTTGACAATGTCCTACTGGAATTTCTCAAGTGGGACTGAATGCAAATTTACAAGAAAGGATGCAGGTGGCACCTACGGATCAGAAGTCAGACTCGTATCAAGATATATCTGGGATCCCATATCACTCCAACTGCACACACCCAACACAATTACAAAGCATCATTGAGCCTCAATAACCCCTGTAGACATGCAGGGTCCATGGACACATCAGGATGTCTCCATACCCGTACACGTCCGTCCGCTGGATAAAACTGGAAACGAGAGACTTCATATCAGGCAAGATGTTTCCAGTTATCAACAGTCCAATGTCGATGTTGACGGGCCCAGGCGAAGCGTAAAGCTTTGTATCGTAGTCAGCAAAGGCACACACTTGTTGATTGTCCGGCATTCATATACGCATAATTTTCGGAAGGGTTGCACATCGCTCATGTTGAAGGAATCTCTTCAGTCGTCGGTCTTGCAGGATCTGTTGGAGACTTGATGTTTCACCGGGTTCTCGATATTCACAGTGCACTGGAGAAATGGTCGTAAGGGAAAATTCCCACCTCATCGGTACCTCGGAGGTGCTGTGTCCCAGCTCCCGTGCAACGACTACAACATCACGTTTAGACTCTCATAAATCGTGATAACGTGCCGTTGTAGCAACAGTAACTGATGTAAAGCCTGATCCAGCTACCTGTTGTCTTACGTAGAAGCTGCCGAAAGTAGCGCCGACCTCTGAATGTTTACATATCTCTGTGGTTTGCACACGCATGCCCACATCAGTTTATCTGGCTCTTTAGCGTAATTTTCCAAGTTAAAAGATTGGAGTATTAGGAAACCGTGTAACGTGTTAGGAATGGTGTTGGTAGTAAAGGCGTAATAAATTACCTCATCCGCGATGGGCGGGTTACCTTGCTTTTCATTGCGTTTGACGTCATATCTCCCGAACTATAATTTCTAACGTAATTTCAGAGTTATATTTGCAAACCGTCTGGAAAATATGTCGTGAATGAAGTAAAAAGTAAAGACGTAATAATATGAAACGCGATGTAGGATGCAGTCTTTTTTCATGAGCCATATCATTTTCGAGGAACATTTACTGATATGAGTGTATACTGCCTGTAAAATGTCTCGCGAATACAATTATCTCGCACTGCTGTATTGGTCTCTAGGTTTTTCAGATATAACAGTACTTATTTTTTCTGTTTTTTTTTCGTGTAGAAGGCGAAGACTGAAGATATCTTTACTAACGTATGGGAAGTGACTGTTAGTTATGTTTTGTCCTCGTAGGCCTATCTTTCGGAAAAGGATCTTCTCAGGACGCGTGGGATGCGTAGACAGCTAAAACAGCTGTACAGATTAGTAATACAAGTTTTATTTTCTAAGATGTACAAAATATCCAACTTTAGTTTATGAGAAAGTTCGTCTGTTTTCACGGCGGCGTCTTCTTCCACGCGTTCTCTGCGGTGAATCATAGTATCTGCCTAGTTCGGAGTGTCCTTCCAGAGACATGTCGGCCAAGATAAAGCTGCTTGTAGAAGTCGCTCTTCTCGCTTGCTCTCTCCAGGAAGCGCGGTGCCGGCGTGTGATTGGCTGGCGTTCATCCGCTGCCTTCTTCACGATAGTTTTCGTGCGTCTGGCAGTGGCGCTGACTTTACGCCACAACAAGTTATGCGTTCAGTGGAAGGCCGATAGTACATTTATTCTTTCTTTCTTCGTTTCGGCCATCTAAGGACCACACACCAATTTCAATGTTTACTACTTTGTTCTTCTTTCTTTTTCCTCCAGTATTCTTTCATCTTTTCACTATGCATCCTTTTTCTCTTCTCAGACCACTTTACAGCTTTCTTCTTCTTCCTCCTGTCTTGAAATCCTTCCATTTTTAACACTTTCTTCTTAAACGTTTCTCTTTCTGTTGCATCTTTTTCACTTATTTTGTTTCTTTCCAAATCTTTCCTAACTTCTTGAATCCATGCTATTGTTGACTTCTTGATGCAGACATATTTAACAATCTGTTTTGTTAACCTGTTGCTGTTCATTCGGTATAAATGTCCAAATAATAGCAGTCGCCTCTTCCGTAATGTTTCGGTTATGTTTTCTATGTAGCGATAAACTTCTGTATTACTTTTTAGTATCCATACCTGTGCATTTCTTAGTAGACCAAGTATTTTTCGAATGATTTTTCTTTCTAGGACTTCAAGTTTGTGTAACTTGTAATTCAGTACTAAACATTCACTTGCATAAAGACATTCTGCCTTTACTACTGTGCTGTAGTGCTGTATTTTCAGATTTTTAGACAGAGACCTTTTGTCGTAAATGTTCCTCGTTATACCATATGCTCTCTCCATGTTATGTACTCTTTCTTCTACAGCAAATGTTTCTAAGCCATTTTCCTCAATCATTTCTCCCAAATATTTAAATTTATTTACCCTCTTTATTGGCCCAATATCTGATAGGATTTCTGGAGTATTTTTTATGTTTGTCATAGTACATTTATTTACTTATTTTTTCTTATCTCTTATGGGGCAAAATGTTGAGGTCAACGTTCTCAAGACTTATACTTAATTAAACTAACTTATGCTAAGGACGACACACACACACACACAAGTCCGAGGGAGACTGGAATCTCCGACGGGAACGGCCGAGCAGTCCGTGACAAAGTGCTTCAGACCACACGGAGAAAATTAAATAAAAAGTATGTTCCTACTTATTATAGTAATAATTACCTCACTGTTGTGATATGAGTATGTAAAACATTTCATTTAAAATCTGCCTGACTCAATCTACATCTCTTCTCTCCCTCGCCCCCCCTTCTCCTCTCTCTCTCTCTCTCTCCGATGACCAGATGACCGGAGTCAGCCGATATAGGTCGTCGTCAGAGCAGTTGTTGCACGTAGTGTTTATGATAGCTGTTGTTCGTTAGGCTGCAGTAGCACTCTTTTCCAGCGCGTCTGCACCTCACCTGTGGCTGGGCTCGCCTTCCTACCCCCCAGCGCAGTCGGGCAGCCGATTTATATTTCGGCAGAGTCAGCTGTAAATGCGTCGGCGAGTTTACAGCGGAGGCGATGCGCGCCTGGGGAAATCTGCGGGAAGGAAGAGAGGCGAGCAGGCGCATCATTGGCCGCCTAGCCTGCTACCGTGCAGGTGTCTGCGGCACACCGCGCCGCTAGCTTCAGCGCAGCTAACGTTCTAATGTTTGTAAATCTATGGGTCTTTACCTCTTTCATTATTAGTCTCTGGGCTTACAAACTACAGAAACAAACAAGAGGACCATCAGAAGTGTAAATAACGGAGTTTGATAGGTCTCATATGTTGTACCGGGACATACCCTGAGTATGAGGCTATCCGCTCTTTTAGCAACGGGCTTTGGTTTTCGAGGAAATTGATGTTGAAGTTCACTGCACGCTGTAAGACGCGTAACGTTAGCCTTTTCCAAACAAGTGAACTTGGTGCAGCGGTTAATACGTTCACTGCCGTTCACGCTCTGGCGCGATGCTAGGTGCCACTTCACGCTCTGGCGCGTGATCGTATTTTGACAGTATCTTTTCATAGTTTTGAGCCACTGAATGTTTTGGTTTTAGTTTTCAGTTTTTTTACATGGTTTTTTATTTGTATTTGTATTTTTGTGAAAACAACAAATGAACAATATAAACAGTACATAAATCTATCATGACATAATGAGAAGCGTGTGTGGCTCGTAGCCGGTAATGCAAACGCAGAAATCTGGAACCACGTACGTGTGCATATCACTTATACTCTTCCCTGAGACTACGGTCGGGGGTTCGAATCCCCCCTCGGGCATGGATATTTGTGCCGTTCTAGTTCGTAAGTAGTTCATAAGTAGTTTGTAAGTTTAGGGACTGATGACCCCGTAGTTAAGTCCCATAAGCTTAACAAACATTAGAACATTTGATCTTCCCTGAGTGCCTACCAGAGTATACAGCTTTATTAGACGATGCCAGTTTACAACAAGCCATAATAGGGCGCTAGGTCGTGCACGCGCCACAACGTGAGCGGCACCTGACTCAAGTAACGTTTACACGCGCCAGAGCGTGAACGGCAGCGAACGTGTTAAGATCTCCAGCTCCTACGCCGGAGGTACTGCGTTCGGGACATCTCCGTGTCTATTCTTTTTGGCCCACTTTAGGTTACGGTAGTAACACTAAAAGTGGGCCTTTGCGATCATTTTTTGACAACGCGAAATTTAAATGAAAATAACGGCTTAACCATTCATCTGGCGCGAAAACTGGATAACCAAATTTGTAGAGGAGTAAACTCTCTACAACTTTCCAGAATGAAACTTCACTCTGCAGCGGAGTGTGCGCTGATATGAAACTTCCTGGCAGATTAAAATTTTGTGCCGGAACCGGGACTCAAACCTGGGACCTTTGCCTTTCGCGGGCAAGCGCACTACTGACTGTGCTATCCCGACACGACTCACGATGCCGCCTCACAACTTTACTTCCGCCAGTACCTCGTCTCCTACTTTCCAAACTTCACAGAAGCTCTCCTGCAAACACGCAAGACTAGCACTCCTGGAAGAAAGGATATGGTGGATACATGGTTTAGCCACAGCCTAAGGGATGTTTCCAGAATGAAACTTCACTCTGCAGCGGAGTGTGCGCTGATATGAAACTTCCTGGCAGATTAAAATTTTGTGACGGAACCGGGACTCAAACCTGGGACCTTTGCCTTTCGCGGGCAAGCGCACTACTGACTGTGCTATCCCGACACGACTCACGATGCCGCCTCACAACTTTACTTCCGCCAGTACCTCGTCTCCTACTTTCCAAACTTCACAGAAGCTCTCCTGCAAACACGCAAGACTAGCACTCCTGGAAGAAAGGATATGGTGGATACATGGTTTAGCCACAGCCTAAGGGATGTTTCCAGAATGAAACTTCACTCTGCAGCGGAGTGTGCGCTGATATGAAACTTCCTGGCAGATTAAAATTGTGTGCCGGAACCGGGACTCAAACCTGGGACCTTTGCCTTTCGCGGGCAAGCGCACTACTGACTGTGCTATCCCGACACGACTCACGATGCCGCCTCACAACTTTACTTCCGCCAGTACCTCGTCTCCTACTTTCCAAACTTCACAGAAGCTCTCCTGCAAACACGCAAGACTAGCACTCCTGGAAGAAAGGATATGGTGGATACATGGTTTAGCCACAGCCTAAGGGATGTTTCCAGAATGAAACTTCACTCTGCAGCGGAGTGTGCGCTGATATGAAACTTCCTGGCAGATTAAAATTTTGTGCCGGAACCGGGACTCAAACCTGGTACCTTTGCCTTTCGCGGGCAAGCGCACTACTGACTGTGCTATCCCGACACGACTCACGATGCCGCCTCACAACTTTACTTCCGCCAGTACCTCGTCTCCTACTTTCCAAACTTCACAGAAGCTCTCCTGCAAACACGCAAGACTAGCACTCCTGGAAGAAAGGATATGGTGGATACATGGTTTAGCCACAGCCTAAGGGATGTTTCCAGAATGAAACTTCACTCTGCAGCGGAGTGTGCGCTGATATGAAACTTCCTGGCAGATTAAAATTTTGTGCCGGAACCGGGACTCAAACCTGGGACCTTTGCCTTTCGCGGGCAAGCGCACTACTGACTGTGCTATCCCGACACGACTCACGATGCCGCCTCACAACTTTACTTCCGCCAGTACCTCGTCTCCTACTTTCCAAACTTCACAGAAGCTCTCCTGCAAACACGCAAGACTAGCACTCCTGGAAGAAAGGATATGGTGGATACATGGTTTAGCCACAGCCTAAGGGATGTTTCCAGAATGAAACTTCACTCTGCAGCGGAGTGTGCGCTGATATGAAACTTCCTGGCAGATTAAAATTTTGTGCCGGAACCGGGACTCGAACCTGGGATCTTTGCCTTTCGCGGGCAAGCGCACTACCGACTGTGCTATCCCGACACGACTCACGATGCCGCCTCACAACTTTACTTCTGCCAGTACCTCGTCTCCTACTTTCCAAACTTCACAGAAGCTCTCCTGCAAACACGCAAGACTAGCACTCCTGGAAGAAAGGATATGGTGGATACATGGTTTAGCCACAGCCTAAGGGATGTTTCCAGAATGAAACTTCACTCTGCAGCGGAGTGTGCGCTGATATGAAACTTCCTGGCAGATTAAAATTTTGTGCCGGAACCGGGACTCGAACCTGGGATCTTTGCCTTTCGCGGGCAAGCGCACTACCGACTGTGCTATCCCGACACGACTCACGATGCCGCCTCACAACTTTACTTCTGCCAGTACCTCGTCTCCTACTTTCCAAACTTCACAGAAGCTCTCCTGCAAAACGCAAGACTAGCACTCCTGGAAGAAAAGATATGGTGGAGACATGGCTTAGCCACAGCCTAAGGGATGTTTCCAGAATGAAACTTCACTCTGCAGCGGAGTGTGCGCTGATATGAAACTTCCTGGCAGATTAAAATTTTGTGCCGGAACCGGGACTCGAACCTGGGATCTTTGCCTTTCGCGGGCAAGCGCACTACCGACTGTGCTATCCCGACACGACTCACGATGCCGCCTCACAACTTTACTTCTGCCAGTACCTCGTCTCCTACTTTCCAAACTTCACAGAAGCTCTCCTGCAAACACGCAAGACTAGCACTCCTGGAAGAAAGGATATGGTGGATACATGGTTTAGCCACAGCCTAAGGGATGTTTCCAGAATGAAACTTCACTCTGCAGCGGAGTGTGCGCTGATATGAAACTTCCTGGCAGATTAAAATTTTGTGCCGGAACCGGGACTCAAACCTGGGACCTTTGCCTTTCGCGGGCAAGCGCACTACTGACTGTGCTATCCCGACACGACTCACGATGCCGCCTCACAACTTTACTTCCGCCAGTACCTCGTCTCCTACTTTCCAAACTTCACAGAAGCTCTCCTGCAAACACGCAAGACTAGCACTCCTGGAAGAAAGGATATGGTGGATACATGGTTTAGCCACAGCCTAAGGGATGTTTCCAGAATGAAACTTCACTCTGCAGCGGAGTGTGCGCTGATATGAAACTTCCTGGCAGATTAAAATTTTGTGCCGGAACCGGGACTCAAACCTGGGACCTTTGCCTTTCGCGGGCAAGCGCACTACTGACTGTGCTATCCCGACACGACTCACGATGCCGCCTCACAACTTTACTTCCGCCAGTACCTCGTCTCCTACTTTCCAAACTTCACAGAAGCTCTCCTGCAAACACGCAAGACTAGCACTCCTGGAAGAAAGGATATGGTGGATACATGGTTTAGCCACAGCCTAAGGGATGTTTCCAGAATGAAACTTCACTCTGCAGCGGAGTGTGCGCTGATATGAAACTTCCTGGCAGATTAAAATTTTGTGCCGGAACCGGGACTCAAACCTGGGACCTTTGCCTTTCGCGGGCAAGCGCACTACTGACTGTGCTATCCCGACACGACTCACGATGCCGCCTCACAACTTTACTTCCGCCAGTACCTCGTCTCCTACTTTCCAAACTTCACAGAAGCTCTCCTGCAAACACGCAAGACTAGCACTCCTGGAAGAAAGGATATGGTGGATACATGGTTTAGCCACAGCCTAAGGGATGTTTCCAGAATGAAACTTCACTCTGCAGCGGAGTGTGCGCTGATATGAAACTTCCTGGCAGATTAAAATTTTGTGCCGGAACCGGGACTCAAACCTGGGACCTTTGCCTTTCGCGGGCAAACGCACTACTGACTGTGCTATCCCGACACGACTCACGATGCCGCCTCACTACTTTACTTCCGCCAGTACCTCGTCTCCTACTTTCCAAACTTCACAGAAGCTCTCCTGCAAACACGCAAGACTAGCACTCCTGGAAGAAAGGATATGGTGGATACATGGTTTAGCCACAGCCTAAGGGATGTTTCCAGAATGAAACTTCACTCTGCAGCGGAGTGTGCGCTGATATGAAACTTCCTGGCAGATTAAAATTTTGTGCCGGAACCGGGACTCGAACCTGGGATCTTTGCCTTTCGCGGGCAAGCGCACTACCGACTGTGCTATCCCGACACGACTCACGATGCCGCCTCACAACTTTACTTCTGCCAGTACCTCGTCTCCTACTTTCCAAACTTCACAGAAGCTCTCCTGCAAAACGCAAGACTAGCACTCCTGGAAGAAAAGATATGGTGGAGACATGGCTTAGCCACAGCCTAAGGGATGTTTCCAGAATGAAACTTCACTCTGCAGCGGAGTGTGCGCTGATATGAAACTTCCTGGCAGATTAAAATTTTGTGCCGGAACCGGGACTCGAACCTGGGACCTTTGCCTTTCGCGGGCAAGCGCACTACCGACTGTGCTATCCCGACACGACTCACGATGCCGCCTCACAACTTTACTTCTGCCAGTACCTCGTCTCCTACTTTCCAAACTTCACAGAAGCTCTCCTGCAAACACGCAAGACTAGCATTCCTGGAAGAAAGGATATTGTGGAGACATGGCTTAGCCACAGCCTAAGGGATGTTTCCAGAATGAAACTTCACTCTGCAGCGGAGTGTGCGCTGATATGAAACTTCCTGGCAGATTAAAATTTTGTGCCGGAACCGGGACTCGAACCTGGGATCTTTGCCTTTCGCGGGCAAGCGCACTACCGACTGTGCTATCCCGACACGACTCACGATGCCGCCTCACAACTTTACTTCTGCCAGTACCTCGTCTCCTACTTTCCAAACTTCACAGAAGCTCTCCTGCAAAACGCAAGACTAGCACTCCTGGAAGAAAGGATATGGTGGAGACATGGCTTAGCCACAGCCTAAGGGATGTTTCCAGAATGAAACTTCACTCTGCAGCGGAGTGTGCGCTGATATGAAACTTCCTGGCAGATTAAAATTTTGTGCCGGAACCGGGACTCGAACCTGGGATCTTTGCCTTTCGCGGGCAAGCGCACTACCGACTGTGCTATCCCGACACGACTCACGATGCCGCCTCACAACTTTACTTCTGCCAGTACCTCGTCTCCTACTTTCCAAACTTCACAGAAGCTCTCCTGCAAACACGCAAGACTAGCATTCCTGGAAGAAAGGATATGGTGGAGACATGGCTTAGCCACAGCCTAAGGGATGTTTCCAGAATGAAACTTCACTCTGCAGCGGAGTGTGCGCTGATATGAAACTTCCTGGCAGATTAAAATTGTGTGCCGGAACCGGGACTCAAACCTGGGACCTTTGCCTTTCGCGGGCAAGCGCACTACTGACTGTGCTATCCCGACACGACTCACGATGCCGCCTCACAACTTTACTTCCGCCAGTACCTCGTCTCCTACTTTCCAAACTTCACAGAAGCTCTCCTGCAAACACGCAAGACTAGCACTCCTGGAAGAAAGGATATGGTGGATACATGGTTTAGCCACAGCCTAAGAGATGTTTCCAGAATGAAACTTCACTCTGCAGCGGAGTGTGCGCTGATATGAAACTTCCTGGCAGATTAAAATTGTGTGCCGGAACCGGGACTCAAACCTGGGACCTTTGCCTTTCGCGGGCAAGCGCACTACCGACTGTGCTATCCCGACACGACTCACGATGCCGCCTCACAACTTTACTTCTGCCAGTACCTCGTCTCCTACTTTCCAAACTTCACAGAAGCTCTCCTGCAAAACGCAAGACTAGCACTCCTGGAAGAAAAGATATGGTGGAGACATGGCTTAGCCACAGCCTAAGGGATGTTTCCAGAATGAAACTTCACTCTGCAGCGGAGTGTGCGCTGATATGAAACTTCCTGGCAGATTAAAATTTTGTGCCGGAACCGGGACTCGAACCTGGGATCTTTGCCTTTCGCGGGCAAGCGCACTACCGACTGTGCTATCCCGACACGACTCACGATGCCGCCTCACAACTTTACTTCTGCCAGTACCTCGTCTCCTACTTTCCAAACTTCACAGAAGCTCTCCTGCAAACACGCAAGACTAGCATTCCTGGAAGAAAGGATATTGTGGAGACATGGCTTAGCCACAGCCTAAGGGATGTTTCCAGAATGAAACTTCACTCTGCAGCGGAGTGTGCGCTGATATGAAACTTCCTGGCAGATTAAAATTGTGTGCCGGAACCGGGACTCGAACCTGGGACCTTTGCCTTTCGCGGGCAAGCGCACTACTGACTGTGCTATCCCGACACGACTCACGATGCCGCCTCACAACTTTACTTCTGCCAGTACCTCGTCTCCTACTTTCCAAACTTCACAGAAGCTCTCCTGCAAACACGCAAGACTAGCACTCCTGGAAGAAAGGATATGGTGGATACATGGTTTAGTCACAGCCTAAGGGATGTTTCCAGAATGAAACTTCACTCTGCAGCGGAGTGTGCGCTGATATGAAACTTCCTGGCAGATTAAAATTTTGTGCCGGAACCGGGACTCAAACCTGGGACCTTTGCCTTTCGCGGGCAAGCGCACTACCGGTAGTGCGCTTGCCCGCGAAAGGCAAAGGTCCCAGGTTCGAATCCCGGTTCCGGCACACAATTCTCTACAACTTTGTTCTCTTATGTTTTTTTATCTCGTATCGTTTCAGACATATTTGCAAAAAGAACGTCCATTTTGTGATGTATGTCTGTCTGTCCGTGTGTCTGTCTGTCCGCAACGTATTCCCACTTTTTAAGACGAACCGTTCACCCGATCAGCACCAAATTTTACAGACATAATTTTAGGCCGCCAAAGACAAGAACCCCCCTTTTTCAAATTTTTCGGACAAAAAATACAGCAGTAATACTAGAAAAAGCCGTTTGTATTGTAATTGTAATTGCAAACCAACCGTTCATCTGACACGAAAATTGAATAACCGAATTTGTAGAGGAGTACATTCTCTACAACTTTGCTCTCTTACGTTTTCTTCATATCTCGTATCGTTTGAGAGATATTTGCAAAAATAACGGAGATTTGACACCGTTCATTGATTTTACGAAAACCGGCCGTTCGCAGATGTCACGTGACATTCCACGCCCCTGTCTCTGGCATACGCCATCTTGCGTTGCCTATTTGATGATTTTCTTATTATAATTTACACGTAGTTATTTCAAAGCAACGGCACACTGAAGAATTAACAAAAACACGTCGTTCTTCGTACGATAAATGATAATCTAGTATCTAAAAATGCCATATTAGCATCAGTTAATAACTGTCATTAATAATAGGAAAATAAAGTACAACTAGCGTAACTGTTCGCTGCAATGAAGCCAGGCCGAGAAGGCATCTATATGGTGAGCGAAAGGAAGGGCTGTAGGGGAGGAAGGAGGCCCATTTAAAAAAAAAAAAAAGTGTAGTGGGCAGCGTGTTGGATTGATATGCACGTGGTCCGTGGTTCGAGACCCACCAGTTTCATATATTTTTTCTCCTTTTTTTCTAAAAGGGTTACATGTTGGGTGCATAGATATTATCACAATAGTAAAGACGTAATCATATCACTATAATTTTTTATTATTTACATTACTATTTTTGTCCGAAATGTTTGTAAAAAATGATAAAACTACAAATTTAAATTGGGCCGTAAAACACGTCAGTGCGATATTTTTTCTTTTTTAATCAGAATAGTCCGACATTTTTTCATTTTATTTTACAGAATATTAACAAACAGTGTACATTGTGTGAAATTAGGGCAAAATATTCAATTTTTCTGTAGTAATTTAATCTTCGCGACATTATTACACAATCTTACTCGCTATCGCCTGATCGTTTGCTATAACACAACAGAAATCCGGATGATATTTGTCGTAAAATCAACAGAAACAAAATGGTTTACTGCACTAAGCACATTTCACAGAAGCTACTGTCCTGTAGGCATACGGAGTTACTTTAACAAAGGGTTCTCTTTCATGCATTAAATTTGATGTGAACCGTGTGTATCTCATCATGTTCGAAAAAGCAGGTTTCCTGAATTGGTACAAAATTTACGACGAATATCATACGGATTTCTGTTGTAGCACAGCAAGTGATGGAGGCAATAGCGAGTAAGATTTTGTAATAATGACGTATAAAATTAAGTTCCTATGGCAAAACTAAATATGTCGTACCAATTTCACACAATGTACACTGTTTGTTGATATCCTGTAAAATAGAGTGGAAAAACAATTCTGATTTTAAAAAATCGTAAAATCAGAAACATGAAAAGGATCCGAAAACGGTACCTCCAGCGTGATAGCTGTAGACCTCAACTGCTGCGCACGCTCACTTGGTCGGCTCATGGCTAACGTTACACGCCTTACATCGCACAGTGAACTTCAGCATCGAGTTTTTCTAAAACCTAGCCCCGTCGCTAAAAAAAGCTGATAGCCTGATTTATAGTCATGGTTTGTCCCTCCACAACACATCAGAGACCCATCTAAATCCGTTATTTACAGTTATGATGGTCCCCTTGTAAGTTACAATGACCTAAGGACAACACACACACACGCCCATACTCGATGAAGGCCTCGAAGCTCCGACGGCGAGCAACCGTGCGCTCCGCACGTAGGCGCCTTAGAGCCTCACGGCTTCATTACAGTCACAGGTTCTGCGAGAGGAACGGCTTTTCCGGGTCATTGCATTCACAGTAAGGTGTGTTTAGTCTCACGGGCGGGCGGCTTGGTTCGAAATTCGCAGTTCATGTTGTAGCTGTTGCGACTTTCGTTACTCGTCAAGGCACGAAGTTGTTTGAATTAATAAATCTGCCTAACTTCTGCTCCCCGTTTAACAGGTAGGCTTACCTGAGAATCTTCTGCTGCTAAGACCGTTGCCAGCATCGGACTTCCTCTATTCTACAGAGGTTCCTGTTTGTTACTTAATGGATAAAAATTATAGCAAGAGGGTAAGACAACAGACCAGAAATTGTCACTGTATTCCGATATTTACACAATGAAAAGTGAGATAGCCTGTTACACTTGATATGCAGTCAAATACAAAACACTGAGAACGTCTTGCTGCAGAACAAGATACAAATGAAAATACATATTGAAGTAAATGGTGGTTCTATTAACTCATCCAGCCCTCAATGAGAAAGAGTGTACTTAGAGTGAATACTGAAGTATAACACTACACCGCGATCGTGGCTGTAGTATTACCACATTCTGGTGAGGCAGAGATAATTTTAAAGCAAAATCAGATACAAAAAATATTTCCAATGTATAGTTAGAAGTCGAACGGTAATGAGGTCAAAGCAGCTCATATAATAGAATTGTTTTGTCTAAGATGAACTATAAATACGATTAGCAGATAGGTCTATGCCTCCATTCTGTTCGTCTCTCCTTTCTATTCTCGTCTCCTTTCTGTTCAAGACAGTTCTCCTAATTAGGTTAGCCTTTATTTTATATATTCGTGCGTGTCGATTTTCCTAGGCACTAAATAGATGAATTAATCAATAGGTAACTCTAATACAGGATACAAACCGGATCAGGAATTTTTTAAAGATATGAGAATCTGTGAATAGATTTTATCATTATGTTAAAAAGTAAATAAATGTGACAATTTTATTTTAAGTTTATTAAATATCGCGTTATTCGTGTGAACTAAACAACTTTGAAAATACAGTAACGTTCCCAGTGCAATATTTGTTTAAGTTTCATTTAATAGAGAGAACCTAAAGATGATCTTTGACTTTTCAAAACAATTTGCCATCTGTGGGTCGGAATGAAGTGTTGGCTTCCCATATCATTCAAGTTTTAGAAAGTGTTATCTGTGAAATAATAATCGGTGATCTTTTAATTAAGAAATATTACATCAAGGACAAATTTAAAGGAAATATCGGAAACATTTTAATATACAGTGAGATCAAAGATTAAAAACTTTTGTAACGGGCTTCGCCACACATTAGAACTAAGCGGAAATAAATAACATATAATCGTTACGTAAAAGTTATGTTATCAGCAACTTTAGCCCCTGAGACAACGAAGTCAAGTGCGCATAGATCAGAGTATTGCCAACTCTGGAGTACTGATTTATTAAAATAGAAGTACCAAGAAAAGTTTTGAAAAGTAAAATCGAAAACCTTGCTGTTAGAGACTACGATATATTTTACGCAATAAAGCAGAAATAACAACCTACCATTCAAACAGACAATCCAGCTAAAATTCAGAGCCCATTCATCCTATAAGAATTAAAAGCTAACTGCAGAAGAAGAAGTTATTTCTTAGCCAAGACAATGAACAACTGATCCTAGGCAGGGGTAGCACTGGTGCTACAGCGAGAGTATGGTAAATTAACTGGCCGCACTTTCCATTCTATATGAAAAACATTCCATTTCTGTAAAGTCGCCGGCGATCGTGAACACGTACCCGTCGACGTCGAGATTGCGTAGTTGATGGTCGCAGCAATAATTTTGCACCAGGATCTACTACAATGGCGGCAGTTCCCACACAAAGTAGTTCGTCGGCCGTTACATTTCAACTCCAGCGGGCAACTAAGATCGAGAAGGCTTCTGTCGTTGATTCTGTTGCCTCGTACGTCGAACAGCAGAATTCTTCCGCCGGAAAAATTAGGTACTTGTAGCACTCTCCGGAGGGAACGCTAACATTGGTTCCGGACTGTGCGAACTGGTCTCACGCTTTTTAGGTTTCTGTCCGGCAGAGGCGGGAAACGTCAGAAGTAAGGGCGTTCTGGAGGTGTCCCTCCGCCGTCTCCAGACGTTCAGAATAACTGCTGTAACCAAGGAGGTTAGAATACAGGGAGACGCCCCTATGCTGCAAAAGTGAAGGCTTCCTCCGCCATGTTGCTTAGTTTTCGAGAAGTATTCGTATTGTTATAATCCCCATTCCAAAGAAAGCAGGTGCAGACAGGTGTGAAGACTACAGAACCATCAGTTTAATAAGTCATGGTTGCAAAATATTAACACGAATTATATACAGAAGGATGGAAAAACTGGTAGAAGCCGACCTCGGGGAAGATCAGTTTGGGTTCAGGAGAAATGTAGGAACTCGGGAGGCAATACTCACTTTACGGCTTATCCTAGAAGATAGATTAAGAAAAGGCAAACCTACATTTCTAGCTTTTGTAGATTTGGAGAAGGCTTTTGACAATGTTGATTGGAATAAACTCTTTCAAGTTCTGAAGCAAGCAGGAGTAAAATATAGGGAGCGTAAGGTTATTTACAACTTGTACAAAAACCAGACAGCAGTTGTCAGAGTTGAAGGGCATGAAAGGGATGCAGTGGTTGGAAAGGGAGTAAGAGAGGATTGTAGTCTTTCTCCATTGTTATTCAATTTGTACATTGAGCAAGCTATAAAGGAAAGCAAGGAGAAATTTGGAGAAGGAATTAAAGTTCAGGGCGAAGAATTAAAAACATTGGGTTTTGTGGACGACATAGTAATTATGTCAGATATAGCAAAGGACCTGGAAGAGCAATTGAACGGAATGGACAGTGTGCTGAAAGGTGCATATAAGATGAACATTAACAAGAGGAAAACTAGGGTAATGGAGTGCAGTGTAAGAAAATCAGGTGATGCTGAAGGAATTAGATTGGGAAACGAAGCAATAAAGGAGGTAGATGAGTTTTGTTACTTGGGCAGTAAAATAACAAATGATGGTCGCAGTACAGTGGATATAAAATGCAGAATGGCAATGGGTAGAAAAGCATTTTTGAAAAAGAGAAATTTGTTAACATCGAATATTGATTTAAGCCTAAGGAAGTTCTTTCTGAAGGCATTTGTATGGAGTGTTGCCTTGTATGGGAAAGAGACGTGGACGATAAACAGTGCGGACAGGAAGAGGATAGAGGCTTTTGAAATATGGTGCTACAGAAGAATGCTGAAGATTAGGTGGGTGGATCGCGTAACTAATGAGGAGGTACTGAACAGAATTGGGGAGAAAAGAAATTTCTGGCATACCTTGACTAAAAGAAGGGATAGATTGGTAGGACACATTCTTAGACATCAAGGAATTGTGAATTTAGCATTAGAGGGAAGTGTGTGCGGTAAACATCGCAGAGGAAGACCAAGAGATGGATTCAGTAAGCGGATTCAGACAGATGTAGGTTGCCGTTCTTATGTGGAGATGAAGAGGCTTGCTCAGGATAGGGCATTGTGGAGAGCTGCATGAAACCAGTCTCCGGACTGAAGACCACAACAACAACAACATTCGTACTGTACAGCTAATGTTTTGTGTCACTTAAAATAGGAATAAAACGTCCAACGGTGTTGCAGTGATGTACAACGTGTGAAAAGAGTGCAAATTCGCCATTAAAAATTACTTTTTCAAATATGTTATTATGAATATTTATCACTGTTTATTCAAGAAAGTATTTTGTTTGAAAATACATACTTTGCCATGACTCACTTCAATGCATTAACAGTAAGAGGGTCGACTTAACGCATAGTTTTAACGGAAAAATAGCACTCCAGAACTGACCAAGATGGCGGACAGGCTTCACCTGATGTATGTGCTCAGCATAGTTACTGCCATCTTCCTTTACTCCAACCTCCTTGGCTGGAGCGGCCTTTGTGGCTGTTCACCCCGCCTCCACGAGTCAACGGCCCTCTGGTTATGCAAGCCACCTGTGACGTCAGATTGCCGGGGAAAATTTGTTTTATGCGATTTAATTGCCAATTAATTTTATCGACTTTCCTAACTATATTCTGGCCGTATCTTATGGCATATCAGTCGATTCGTAATTTTGCGAACTTTTTGAATCCACACTCAGAAAGTTAAAACTACTTAATTAAAGTTCACTCTCTTTGTCATAAGGAATGGACAAGATGGCACACTGGCACCTTTGTGTTCGGCTGGGAAAAGTCTCAGTTATGTAATGCAATTCTGTAACGCAAATGTTGTGGTTTTAAATATTTTTCAAGTATTAAATCGCCTTTTATGGGCAAAATAGATTGCATAATAATTTACGTTCCATAACTTCGATGCTTTATCCGCTATAGAAATAAAATGTAGATATAGTGCTAAAGATGAACGACTGGAATTTTGTCATTGGATACTTGGAGACACTGCAAGGCTTGCGACAAATGAAGGAAACGTCTCTCCTTGTGCGGAACTTCCAGAGTGAACTGCATAAGCACTATTGGCAAATGTTCAAATGTTTGTAATTCTATCGGACCAAACTGCGTGGTCATCAGTCCGTAGCTTACAAACTACTTAAACCTAGGTAAACTAACCTAAGGAGAACTCACACACCCATGCCCCAGGGAGGACTCGAGCCTCCACGGCGAGCAACCGCGCGCTCCGCAGCGAGACGCTTTAGACCGCTCAGCACTATTGGCAATAGGCAGTGTGTGGCATCTGAAAGTTTGGGTCGACCCAGGAGGTATGCACACACAGCGTAATGTTTAACGTGACCGATCGCGAAGAGGAGGACATTCGGGTTCGAGTCCCGGTCCAGTACAAATTGTCACATGTCACCATTAGAGGTGATGCTCATTCATATTCGCAATTTTAAATACATTTATTGTAATTCTACATCTACATAGATACTCTTCAAATCACATTTAAGTGCCTGGCAAAGGGTTCATTAACCACTTTCATAACTTTTCTCTACCGTTCCATTCTCTAATAGCGCGCGGGAAGAAAGAACAGATAAATCGTTCCGTTTTCGATCTGTTTTCTCTTATTTTATTGGGATGGTCATGTCTCCCTAAGTAGGTGGGTTGAAGCAAAATATTTTCACATTCAGAAGTAAGAGTCGGTGATTGAAACTTCGCAAACAGATCACGCCGCAATGAATAACGTCTTTCTTTTAATGATTTCCACCCCAATTCGTGCAACATTTCCGTGACGCTTTCCCCCCCGTAACGTGATAAAACAAAACGAGCTGCCATTCTCTGAACCTTCTCAATATCTTCCGTCAGTCCCACCTGGTGAGGGTCCCACAAGGGGCAACAGTACTCCAGGAGAGGATGCACAAGTGTGATGTAGGCAGTCTCTTTGGTGGAGCTGGTGCATCTTCGAAGCGTTCTGCCAATGAAACGTAACCTTTGATTCGCCTTCCCCACAATATTTTCTATGTGTTCTCTCCAGTCAAAGTTGTTCGTAATTGTAACTCCTAGGTATTTGGTAGAATTTACGACCTTAAGGTTTGACTGATTTATCGTGTAATTGAAGTTCAGCGGATTTCTTTTAGTGGTCATGTGTATTACTTCACACTTATCTTTATTTAGTGTCAATTGCCAATCTTCGCACCACTGATTAGCATTTCAGTCACCTCGTTTCAGTATGTGCGCTGTTCCCTAGCAGGTACAGGGACCACCAGGGGCCCCGATCACTTGTTCCATGCGTGATGCCATCGACGCGTATCAGGCGCGGGCGCGGTCCTTTGTTACAGCCACCCATGATCCATTCACCTGGTTCCAAAGTCCATGTGCGGTGCGCAGCATGGGTCACGGCGCTGCACCAGTCGTCTCACCAAATCCACATGTTTTCGATTGGTGACAGTCTGCTGATGTGGTGGGCCAAGACCATAGTCCTCCATCCTGGTTCCACTCCACACTCAGATCATTCATCGGTTATCGCTCAAATTCAAATTTTCGTAAATCTATGGGGCTTTACTTCTTCGGTTACTAGTCCCTAGGCTTACAAACTACTTTAACTAAGTGCGAACTTAGGCTTCCGCGGCTGTTGTCACTATCAATAAAATTCTTCTGGGTATGAAACCGCGTCGTCATTTTATAAATTCCATCGACGTTTCGGCCGATGTTGCAGGCGGCCTTCATCAGGGTCTGTCTGACTGCTGAATTTACGATATCTTGGGATTTATATAGCTGCGGATGAGGGAAAGGAAGGGGGACGTTGGTTTGCCTTTAACGTCCCCCTTCCTTTCCCTCATCCGCAGCTATATAAATCCCAAGATATCGTAAATTCAGCAGTCAGACAGACCCTGATGAAGGCCGCCTGCAACAGCGGCCGAAACGTCGGTGGAATTTATAAAATGACGACGCGGTTTCATACCCAGAAGAATTTTATTGATACTTTAACTAAGTTAAACTAAACACACACACCCATCCCCTAGGGAGATCTCAAGCCTCGGACGGCGAGCAACAGCGCGCTCCGCAGGAAGAACGCTCGGCCAGTTCACCGCAGCACCAGTTATTCGAATTTGTGTGTAAATCCAATGGAAAAATCAGAAAGATCATTATTGTGTTCTGTTTTGCATGTTGTAGTTGTTTCCCATTCTTTACATTCTTTCTACTTTCCTAAGGCAGGTAAAGCAGTCATCAACCCGAAGATTGGTTTGAACACCACAGTGCTTTACTAGGCATGGTCCTGTTTGGAGGAGGTATGCCTTCCTCCGACCTTCGAACTGACTTACCCAGCCAGTTATAGGAGGACCTACAGTTGAACTTGCGTTCCGAACCACGGTGCTACTCGATATTTTTCACATGAGAAATACTGTCAGCGGTGAAAGAAGTAGAAAGTGACAGATAAAAATCCTAAGACCTGGCCGGGATCGAAGCCGTGACTTTTGGATTAATAGTCTGGCACACCACCACTGTGCAACCGAGGTGCACTCTACTTTCCTATCAACTGTTATTGTGTTCTTCAGTCAGTAGACAGGTTTGATGCAGCTCTACGCTCTACCCTGTCCTCTGCAAGCCTTTCATCTGACTATAAAAACGGCAACCTACATCCTTTTGAATTTCCTTACTCTATTCGTGCCTCGGTGTTCCTCTACGGTTTTTACCTCACACACTTTCCTCTAAGGCTAAGTTGACGATTCCTTGATTTCTCAGAATGAGTCCCACCAACCTACCCCTTCTCTTAATCAGGGCAGAGTATGCCAGAAACACATTTTCTCCCTAAACCATGGCGTCCATCGATCACCCTCTCTCGCGGCAGTCGGGGTATCGTCAGTCTACGAGTTGTTGCAGTGCAGACGGGCACGGCGTGAGGAGAGTCACCGGCGTGCTGTGTTTACCTGGTTGCGCGGGGCCGCCTGAGTGTGACGGAACTGACCTTGCTGCCGTCCGATAAACAGACCGTGGTTCGAAGTGGGCCGAGCGATGTCTGTGTGTGACCGTGGACCGTTTCTGGTGGGAGCCGTGCATCCGTCCTTCTGAGGTTTCATTGTCCACCTGGAGGTCGCTGGTGAGGTGCCACGCTGGTACCTTTCTGACCGTCTAGTGTGCTCCTGATCTGCGTGGCGTGACATTTTCTAATTCTGACTGGCTGTTTGACTTGAGCTGTGCCTCGCTTATTATTCTGTGGTACTGGCTCAGTTGTGCCCTAGTGCGTTTTCCTGTGATCAATGACGTTGCGGCTGTTTGTTTTTTGTTTGTAAAAAGAAAAGGAAGAAAAAGCTGCTTGTATAACACTTACAAACCATAAGTTCGTTTGAGGCATTGCGGTAAGGTTAGTGATTGTTTTTTTATAAATAGCCATTGATCGCTTATGCAACTGATAGGTTATTTAATGCTGTCCTAGTTTGCACCAAGGAGAGATAACATTTTTTTCCCCTGAGGAATTAATGTTAAGCGAATCCTGATTGCCGGCCGTGGTGGCCGAGGGGACTAAGGCGCTTCAGTCACGGTCTGCACGGCCACTACGGTCGGGGGTTCGAATCCCCCCTCGGGCATGGATATTTGTGCCGTCCTTAGTCTTAGTTCGTTCATAAGTACTTTGTAAGTTTAGGGACTGATGACCCCGTAGTTAAGTCCCATAGACTATACAAACATTTGAACATTTTTGAATCCTGTTTCTTTCGTTATTCTGTTCAAATGTTTGTAGAGCTTATAGGACTTAACTACGGGGTCATCAGCCCCTAAACTTACAAACTACTTATGAACTAGCTTATACTAAAGACGGCACATATATCCATGCCCGAGGGGGGATTCGAAAGCCCCGACCGCAGCGGCCGTGCAGACCGTGACTGGCACGCCGCAGACCGCTCGGCCATCGCGGTTGGCCTCTCGTTATTGCTAATGTGTGTTTACTATCATGGTTAGCAGTTATCCACTGCACTTTATACTTTTTTAGTGCTACCCAAATAAGTTCTAAATTCTCTTTAGCAACTTGTCTCGGGTCTATTCACTCACTAATTCTATGTCATGATTGCTTTTCATATTGTCCAAGAACATGTGTTTTAATACTTCTCTCGTGTGTTGTAGAATAACCCGTCATTAGTTCAGCTGATGGAATGTCGTAACATGTTTTCCCAGTGACTTTGCTGGTCGTAAGGAGCAAAGCAGCTGCAGCGTTGTATTGCCTGGATGGGTTGTCTAATTACGTTTGTCAGTAAGCACTGATTATTTTGTTGATTAATTCTGAAAGTTAGTTGGCTTCTATTTTCACTCTGACCACTAGTGTGCTCTTATTTGGTTTAGCAACGGGGGCCCTTACTTTTATTTAAATAAAAAAAAAGGGAAAGAGGTAAACCCTTTTGAAGTATTTTTTTGCCCTTATTTAAGATGTATGTAAAGGTTGCCTGCAAGGTGCTTGCCAGTATTTGAGCTGGTTTAATGTGGACTGTACTTTCATTTTAATATTTTGGTTTTAATCACTATGTGTGTGTTACCTGTAAGGTACTCAGCATTGATGTGATAACTTCATTTCACCCTTTCCGTTGTTAGATTTTCCAGTCGAGGGACTTGTAAGAAATTACTGCTACTCATGTGTAGATAATGTGTTTAAATTGTAAGATGTAATTCTGAGTATTGAAATTTTGATTAGTTATGTAAATGTTGAGACGTTGTAATCTGAATTTAGAACTGAAACTAGTATCACTAAATTGTATCTGTTATTACCAGTGTGTAATTGTATAAATAACTTGCAAATATAGCTTGTTGTCTTGCACATTCACAGTGGGCTCAATCCTCCACCTCAGCAGCTCCTGTGGCCTGCTACAACTTTTCACTCCCCAATTCTCTTGAGCACATCCTCATTAGTTAGGTGATGTAACCATCTAATCTTCATCATTCGTCCGTAACACCACATTTCAAACGCTTATATCACCTTTTCTTTCTGCACTCCTTGTCGTCGACGTTTCAATCCCACACATTGGTAAACTTCATACAAATCATTTCAAAAACATCTTTCTAATATTTAAATTAATATTAGATGTCAACAAATTTAGCTTCTTCAGATACGCTTTTCCCCCCATAGCCCTTCTGCATTTCATATCTGCTTTACTTCGGCCATCAGAAGATATTTTGCTACCCAAATAACAAACCTCATCTACTACTTGTTTTGTCTTTTTACTTAATCTAATTCCTTCACCATCGCCTGATTTTCCGACAGAACATTTAATTACCCTTGTTTTACTCTTGTTAATGCTCATCTTATACTCTGACACTGTCCATTCCGTACAATTGCTCTTCCAGGTTCTTTGCTGTCTCTCACAGAATTACTATGTCATCGGCAAACTGCAAACTTTTCATTTAATTCCCCTTGTGGTGTCGCACAAGTATGAAGTGCGCGCCACGTACTTACGCCGCGCGCCGCCATGCACGCACGGCGCGGCGTTCTTACGACGTCAGCCACGAGCGCCCTCTGCTGTAACTCCGCTCGTGGCCAGGACTGCTGCAGCGTCCACTTGGGACTGAGATAGGAACCAGTTAACACTTGGGAATCAGATAGGCACCAGTTAAGACTTTGCTATCGGATAGGCACTAGAAATCATCGTAGGCAGGCCTCTCTATCTAATCTATGTATCAGAATTCTGCAGTCAAGAACTATGTAAAAGTTAAGTATTACTAAGTCTCTATGAAATATATATCTCGTTCTAATTTACTCTAGTGTTTCTAGTTTCTGCTGTCCCACTGGCTGGTCACCTCCGTACCTGCACAAGTGTGCATCCTTTATTCCTGTGTCGGTTTCTTTCTACTCGGCCACCGACACCTACGACCATCGGCGGAAACGAGACGCAAAAGTGGCGACGAGGCTGGGACACAAAACCCCTGTAGTTTAATTCCCTTCCAAACTTCTCCTTGCATTCTTTTACACCTTGCTCAATGTACAAATTGAACAACATTGGGAAAAGGCTACAACCTGGCTTACTCCATTCCAAATCACTGCATGCTTTCCATGACCTTCGACTCTAAAAACTGCTGTATGGTTTTTGTACAAGTTGAGTATAACTCTCCGCTCCCTATATTTTACCCTGCTACCTTCAGAACCCTTCAGAATTCTATCACCTATTTTTACTGTTTTGTGGCAAAATAAACGCAACTTTGTAAATTCTTTGTTGCTTTAATTTCTTACCTCAGTGGACATTTATTTTCAAATTTCTCCTTCATTTCCTTTACGCCAGATTAGTCTCAGCTGGCGAAACATTGGGGTTAGTTTACAACTCTTCCTGACTTCCTTCATGACCGCTGTTACCGTTTAATCAAATGTTTGTAAACCTATTGGACCAAACTGCTATGGCCATCAGTCCCTAGACTTACAAACTACGTCTTCTCTTTTGCCTTACACTAAGGACAATACACACACCCATGGCCCGAGGGAGGACTAGAACGTTCGACGGGGGCGGACGATCAGTCCGTAGGAAGGTGCCTTATACCACGCGTCTTTCCCGTGCTGCATCTGCTTTACGTTCTTCTATTCTTGTAAGAAAAGTGAACTTTACGTGCAAGTTGTAGATTACCCTTGCAGCAGTGGAGTGGCCGAGTGGTCTAAGGCGCCTTGCTGAGGAGCGCGCGACTGCTCGCCGTCGGAGGTACGAGTCCTCCATCAGGCATGGATGTGTGTGTGTTGTCCTTAGGTTAGTTTAACTTAGGGGAGACGGAAGGCAAATGGGCTCAAAAATTCGATTTTTAGATTCTAGCGTATTTGAAATGCCTGATATTTCCTGCGTGAAGCAGTTTTTGTTTTCTATAAATCCGACAATGTTTTCGTGAGTTATGATAGTTTTTCTGACGCTCTGTGCAATCTGGCCACGCTTTCCGTTTTGCGCCATGCAGAGAAAATGCACACAGCATTCTTTTACTCCTTGTATATTATTTCATGCTTCTATTGTTTTTATCGCTTCAATGTTTGCTACCCTGTATCTACTATAGATACTTTTTGTTCCGGTCGTGTTTGTTATTGTTTTCGAATGTTATTGGTTGAACTTGGTGAAGTTCGTTGTGAGTAAAGTACGTCTTGATTTGTATTTTCGTTGGTCCCGCGTGTTTTCATAAAAATGCCGCGAATAAAGAAATTCTCGCCTAAATTAAAATTATGTTCATTTTACTTGTAAATTTTCGTTGTTTTATCACTCATTTTTCCTTTGAAAAGTGTGCCTATTCAAAGGGTAAAATAGCATTGGTAGAATGGGGGATAAAAATTGCCTTCCGTCTCCCCTTAAGTAAGCCTAAGGACTAATAACCACAGGATTTAAGTCCCATACATTTACGAACAGATTACCCTTCACTCGATGTATTTCCTCCCTTCGATGCAAACTAAGTCAGCATAGTGGGAACTACTTTGTTGCATTCATCTTATTCACGAATAAAGAAACAGAATTATTTGTATTAATGGTTCCGAACAAACTTCGTCACCATTACTTAAAGCTTCCGGGCTGAGATGCCGTGCTCCATATATGAAACTTTCCCCTGACGTTTCGCCCTAGTCCTCGGAGGTAAAGCGGCGTATTGCAACGAGAGCGCGAGTAAGCGTCGTATATATAGGCAAAACAGAGGGCGCTGCTGTCAGTCACGTGGAGTCGGCTGTGCTGTGGTCTCTGCTATTGCCAACCTCCTCGATTGAAATTAATCGATTGTCATGCTGTTGCTGCAGTGTTGACATCCATATCTTATCAAGTTTGAGACCTTTCTCTTTTTTGTTAAAATTATTTCGATGTTTAAAGATCTCAGTTGCCTCTCTGTACAAACGCGCATAATTTGCTATGACGGACGTCGCGTTAAATTTTATTTCGTGCTCATCTTCTTGATACACGTGTTCCGCCACAGCTGATTTATCAGTATGTCCAAGGCGGCAGTTCATTTTGTGTTCGCTCAGACGAGTGTTGACACTTCTTTTAGTTGTACCTATATAAACTTTTCCACAACTGCAGGGGATTTTATAGACACCTGGTGTGGCCAGAGGATGTCGCTTATCTTAAAAATTCTTTTATTTTCGTAGTTGGTCTGAAAACAGTTTCCACGTCGTACTTGCTTAAAATTTTTCCAATACGATCAGTGACCTTATTGATAAATGTTGTTAGATTTTGTGTCCCAGCCTCGTCGCCGCTTTTGTGTCTCGTTTCCGTCGTAGGTGTCGGTGGCCGAGTAGAAAGACCGACACAGGAATAAAGGATGCACGCTTGTGCAGGTAGGAGGTGACCAGCCAGTGGGACAGCAGAAACTAGAAACACTAGAGTAAATTAGAACGAGATATATATTTCTTAGAGACTTAGTAATACTTAACTTTTACATAGCTCAGTACTGCAGAATGCTGATACATAGTTGAGCTAGAGACCTGCCTAGTGCCTATCCGATAGCCAAGTCTTCACTGGTGCGTATCTGATTCCGAAGTGTTAACTGGATCCTGTCTCAGTCCCAAGTGAACGATGTCGTTCAGTGGTGGCCACGAGCGGAGTTGTGCCAGAGGGCGCTCGTGGCTGACGTAAGAACGCCGCGCCGTGCGTGCATGGCGGAGCGCGACGAAAGTAGGTGGCGCGCACTTTAGACTTGTGCGACACCACAGTCATTAGGTTAGTTTAACTTAGTTTAAGTTATTTGTAAGCCTAGGGACTAATAACCACACACGGCCGCTGCGGTCGGGGGTTCGAATCCGCCCTCGGTCATGTATGTTGTGCCCTCTTTAGTATAAGCTAGTTCATAAGTTGTTTGTAAGATTAGGGACTGATGACCCCGTAGTTAAGTCCCATAAACTCTACAAACATTTGAACATTAATAACCACAGAAGTTACGTCCCGTAGAGAACCCTTCACTCACTGTATTTCATTCCTTCGATGCAAACTACTTCAGCGTAGTGTCAACTGCTTTCTTATTTTCATCTTATTCACGTATACAGAAACAGAATTAATTGTATTAAAGACTCTGAACAAACGTCGTCACTAATGTTAGAAGTCAGGGTGCACAGAGTTTCAACTACCGCTCACCGTGTCAATTCCACACAGCTGTGGCGAGCCAAGGCAAAAGAGAAGACGTAAGAATTTGCCAGGCATTCTGGGCACGGAAAGCAAATTCAGGGCACCCTGAAAAAGCGAATAAAAAGTACACGAGTAAGAGGGAAGCACAAGAATGCAGCAAATCTGACAGCCACTCGCGTATTCGCTGCGCATCGCGAAAGGAAAGCGAGGGAGTAGTTGCGTCGGGGCGGCACGCGACCGGGCTTTTTCAGGAGGCGAGACAAAAGGCGGCGGTTTAGTCTGCATGCGTGCCGCGCTGGGCGTGGCGCCGTGTTGTCCTTGCCGGGACCCAATTAGCAGCGCTGCTGGCTGCTGGCGGCCGACGCCCCCTACAAAGCCACGCCTGCCCCTGCCTGCAAGCTGCAGCAGACACCTGCCGAGCTCTGAGCACAGGGAGCTCACGCCGTCTTTACTTCCTCCACTTGCAGTGGCGGCTTGTGATAATGTGCTAAGGTGCTGCAGCACACTGTATATATATTACTTAAATTATGCCATTTCCCCTCGAATGTAAGCGAGCAATCGTGTTTCCGGTAAGACAGCGTCAGTCGTCGTGTAGCTGCCGCACAGGCAACAGCATTAAACGGCTCCAAAGATGCCTCGTTATAGGAGAAGATTTCGGCGATCCCGCTTGACGGTGTTTAAAGCAATAGATGATGTTGAAATTACTACGTCCAATGGGACTGGAGGACAAGTTTTGCTTGCTGGTCCCTCTGTGTTTTGTGGTTGTGTACTGAATTTTACTATTACGAAGAATGATGGTCTGGGTCATGGAAATGGCTGGATAACTGTAGCTATTGTCCGCTACAATGGTGATACTGTAAAAGGAGTTGGAGGATTGGAGAGTTTCAATTCCAGGAACGTGATTGCGTTTTGTACATTTCAAGTATCTGAGGTGTACAACCGTGATATGAAAAACTCATATTTTACGAGTACCATGCCTTTCACGTTGAGGACAAGGAATCTTCGTAAAATTAATGAGCAAGAAGGTTGTTGTGTGTGGGTGAAAGGACACGGGAATTGTTATAACATAAAGTTCGTTGGAGATTGTTTATATTATTATAGGAATTAAATAAAGTTTATCCCTAACTTTTCCTTATCTTTTCATTTAAAAAAAAAAAAAAAAAAAAAAAAAAAAAAAAAAAAAAAAAAAAACACACATTGATCTTGCCAAAAGCCGAGAAGCTGTTCTTCTTGGTGTTTTAGCTCTCAGGGGCACTCTGGGATGCTCTCTGTGGAATGCGAGCCAGATATCACAATAAAATTATGCCAATTCCCTTCCAATGCGTATTAGAATGCTGGTAATAAGGATGAAAACGCATTTTGGAGCGCTCTCACCACGATAGCTGAAAAGGAGCTCCATGTGCTGAAGTGGGATTCAGCCGCACTGGTACGTGCGCAGAGAGGCGTCGCAGTCGCCTGTTCGCTAGTGCGCATGCGCAGACGTGACGTCAGGCCTGGCGACTCACGAGTGCTGAGAGCGACTGCAGCACCAGATCAATATTTCTCTTCGCGCTGCGTGTAACGGTTGCGGAAGAATAGTATATGACGAATATTGCGGCATACAGAGTCAAATAGCGCGCTGGCTTAGGCGTCTTCCGCGTTGTCTCTCAAACCTACTTGTGTGAGGCTCGTATTCAAATACCTCTGAGTCTAAATTTTTAATTTCTGTAAATAAAATTAATATTTTTAAACGTTATTTTTACTACCTGCAGTGAATACGTGCAGTTGCCAACGCTGTTATAAATTACCCTGAAGGTCTTACTGTCAATACAGTATTAATTGGTATTTCATTAAAGGCAATCATACAAAGGTTGACGTGTTTGACGTAAAACTTCAATCACAAACAAAATTAGTAATGTTTAGCCAACATGCGAGTGAAACTGCGCTTTTCAACCAAGCTGTTTCATTGGCCGCTTGTGTAGAACGCAGATGACGTGGTGGGGATGTTGCCAAGCTCCGTAATTTCCATTGTCAGTCACGCTTTGTGCGTTCGCTGAAGAAGTCTTTAGCGGTGTATTTCTTCGTGAAAGTGCGCGTTACGTACTGTGCGAGCAACTTGGAGGTGGCAAGAAAAGTGAGTACACGAGGAAATTTAGAACGAAAGTTAATGAAAACAGTTGGATTTGCGGATGTGATATTCGCAATGCACTTTTTTGCTTTCCATGTTTGTTGTTTGGGAACAGTGATGCGTGGAGCACAGTGGGAGGGGAAGACCTCAGGAAACTTAATGCATTAATAAAAATAAATAAATAAATAAATAAATAAAAAGATAAAGGAAATCATAAACATATAAATAACATACCTAATCTTAGTTCATAAGGAAAAGCTAAGCCGGCCACGGTGGCCGTGGGGACTGAGGCGCTCCAGTCACGGTCTGCACGGCTACTACGGTCGGGGGTTCGAATCCCCGCTCGCGCATGGATATTTGTGCCGTCCTTAGTATAAGGTAGTTCGTAAGTAGTTTGTAAGTTTAGGGACTGATGACCCCGTAGTTAAGTCCCATAAGCTTAACAAACATTTGTCCTTTTAATTGTAATATATTTTGTTTCCTGTTGATTTTTGTAATATTGTAGCACACTGGTCAAATTTTGTAGAAGCCGCCACTGTCCACTTGTGCCGTTTTATACTTTCTACGCGGATGCAAATATACTGCCCGGGAAAAAAAATCGCACTTTCGTGTTTTACGGCACACTTTAGAACTGCCGTTAGTGTTCTGATTTTTTGCAAACATTTCGGACAAAAATGATAAAAATTCGTTATTACGTATTTCATGGGAGTTCACGAAATAGAACAAACGCACGTTTTAGAGGGAGCACTCTTACATCTGTACAACCGTAAAAATTGCAGAACATAGCTCTATTTAATTAATAAAGGTGCCCGAAACCCTATTAAGATTGTCTGTAAATCTAACGGACCAAACTGCGTCGTCATCAGTCCGTAGCTTACAAACTACTTAAACCTAGGTAAATTAACCTAAGGACAACACACACAGCCATGCCCCAGGGAGGACTCGAACCTCCACGGCGAACAATCGTGCGCTCCGCAGCGAGGTGCTTTAGACCGCTCGGCTACTCCACCGCGGCCCCTATTAAGAGACAAGGCGAGAAAAAATGGTACTGGCAGGTTTCGAATTACCGACGATGTGCATCAAACCTAACGCGCTGCACACTACACTACGACGGACAGTTTCGAAACGGTTTTTTAATTCTCGTACCATTGGAGGCAGTAGTTAACTGTTAATATGGCATTTTAGACACTAGATTATAATGTATCGCACTACGAACAAAGTGGTTTTTTATTTTTTTTTTTTAGTGCGCCTTTGCTTTGAAATGACAATGCCTTAGTAATAATAATAAACTCATTAAATACAGCAAGCAAGATGGCGTAGGCCAGAGAGAGTTCTGGGCGACGAATGTCACGTGACATCTCCGAATGCCTGGTTTACGAAAAATTGAGGAACGGTGTCGAATCGCCGTTATTTTAGCAAATATCTCTGTGACAGTGCGACTTATGAAAAAAAGCATAAGGGAGCAAAGTTTTAGAGAATTTTCACCTCTAAAAATTCCGTTATTCAATTTTCGTGTCAGATGAACGGTTTATTCACAATTAAAATTAAATTACAAACGGCTTTTTTTAGTGTTACTAATGTATTTTTGTCCGAAATATTCTGGACTCTGGTAGCCAAAAATTATGTCTGCAAAATTTGGTGCCGATCGGTTGAACGGTTCGATCTAAAAAGTGGGAACACGTTACGGACGGACAGACAGACAGACATCGTCAAATCGCCGTTAGTTTTGCAAATATCTCTGAAACGATACCAGATATGAAAAAAAAGAGAGAGCAAAGTTGTAGAGACTTTTCTCCTCTACAAACTCGGTTATTCAATTTTCACGTCAGCTGAACGGTTAAGCCGTTATTTTCATTTAAATTTCGAGTTGTCAAAAGGCGATCGCAAAGGCCCACTTTTAGTGTTGCTGCCGTAGCTTAAAGTGGGTCAAAAGGTGAAGCATTGTGTAAGGAGGGGATTTCAGTATCTACATCTACATCATTATATAATACGCTAACACGAAAATTGTGGTACGGAATACTAATTTATTCGTACAAGAAGGCCAATGAAAGTTACATAATTCGACAGATTGTTTGTCGTAGATTTCACGAATATAAATATTATGTGTTCATTTAGCTATTAAAAGTGGTAAAAGGAAGTAGAAATTTTCCTATCTATAGCTTGGGTCAAGTTCTACATTCTCCAACAATCAGCTCGCTGATTGGCTATTCGCCTCGACCAAAGACGCTGTAATGCAGCGCATCTGCAGAATTAAAATAACATATCAAAATAAGTGAATATCGAAACATGGAGTGCTCCCAACTCACTTTCTTGTGCCGTTGAAATGCTTCATTTCCGCAGTGATTAAGAGTGGTTAAAGGAAATGGATGTTTTGGATGTTTTCATATGAATGCCGATATGAAGGATGATGCGCCGGAAGAGGCATCTAGCGGTGCTTGGGTGGAACTACGAAGTCGAGAATGCCGATATAAATGATGATGCTCCGGGAGAGGCATGTAGCGGTGCACGGGTGGAACTACGAAGTCGACATGTTGTCAGCTCTGGAATAATGAATATCGCAGTATCGTAATAACATTATTTCTTGGGCTTGTATAAATATACGAACACCGAAATTGTAGTTCCATTTCAAATATTAGGCTAATGAAAGTCACGCCATTCTCTTAAATCCCGGGTCGAAGGTGATGAGCTGTGACGGCACGCTCAGCCACATCCCAGATACTTTCCATCGTGTTCACACTTGGGGCCAGTACACCAATAGCAACTCGCCGCTGTGTTCCTCGAACCATTCCATCAAACTCCACGTTTTGTGAAAAGGCGCGTTATCTTCTTGAGAAATGTCACTACCATTAGGATACATGATCGTCATGGATGGGTTGTCTGCAAGCAGTGTACGATACCTCTTGGCCGTCGTGGTGCCATGAACGGGCTCCACTGGACCCATAGGTCCCATCGTGTGCGTTCCACAGAGGCTAATTGTCTCCGTTACACAGTACAGGTGTCGAGAAGCTGTTCCTCTGGAAGATGACGGATTGCATCGGTATGTTATCGGTATTCATCAGAACATTCAATACTCTGCTATTCTGTCAACGTCAAGTGGTCAAGTGTCCAGTTCGGATGTAATTGTCGAAGTTGCGTTGTTAACGATGGCACATGCGTGGATCGTCAGCTGCCTTGGCCCATTGATTGGGCTGGTTGGTGCGCAGTTCGTTCAGTCACACTTGTACTCTGCGCAATATTTATATGTGACTTTAGTGTCGCCACAGTTCGCAGCCTGTCCTATTATACCAGTCCCCCAGCCTAGACGTCCATCTTAAGAGGGGTGGCCGCCCAGTCACTCTATGTTTGAATATGTTTCCAAGCTGGTTTCACGGCTTGTTGAAGGAACTCACCACAGCACTTCTCCAACTCCGAACAGCAAGTGCAGTTTGTTAAATTCTCCTACAGAGCCTCCAGGCCAACACAATTGCCCTTGCTGAAACTCAGACATATCGCGCCTTTCCCATTCCATACACACGGACAGCAAGCTCGCTGATACTACATCCACCGAGCGTGTCTCCGTTTTTCAGTTCAAATATTGTAAACCTTTTGGACCAAACTGCTATGGTCGTCAGGTTCTAGACTTAAAATTGTTATAATCAATACACAACCAATCTGCAGTAGTAAGAAAGTTTATTACAACCAGTAAATTAATACAACAATAGTAGAGGTAGACTGAGCATTCCGTCGAAAAATGTGTTGATCTGTCGTGGCTTCTGGAGGACTCTTCAATGCGATGGGTATCATTGGCGAAGACTAACTGCCGCTGGAGGCTTGGTGGCAGTCTTAAAAGGGCTTGCCTGCGGAGCGTGGAGCTTGATAGAGACTCGCTTCCAAGTCGCGATGCTGGACCGCCTGGTGGATCGACCAGCAACTGAAGCGCAGGTTGGCCGGCGAGTCGCACAGTGGAGTCGGCTGATACATCGCTGGCCAGGGCGTTTCTAAACACGCCTGTCCGCTTGTTTGAGGGTCCACGCTTCGGTCGACAGCTCCACAGACTGTGTTGCGGGTTGCCCGCTTTCCAAGGCGCCGCCTTATGGCACGATGCCGGTACGGAGTTTACCACAAAAACCACTTAAATGAACTTACATTAGGAACAACAGACGCACCCGTATCCAAGGGAGGGCTCGAACCTCTGGCGGGAACGGCCGTCCATCCATAGAATGAAGCCTTAGACCATGCAGTGTCTAGCAGTCTTTTCTGTTCAGGTGACGCTGCTATCGCCTGGACGGGTAAATATCTATAGTAGGTAGGTGGTCATAATGTTCGGGCTGATCAGTGTAGGTGAGTGGTGCAGCGTTTTCTAGTGCAGCATGGATGCTTTCTACGACTATTTTTCAGGGAGAATCCACAGCGAGGTTAGGTACTGCGAATGTAATTCGAAGCACACTAAGTTAACTGAGTAAAATTCTCTCTATATTATACTGGTAGGGACAACATCTGTATATAGTATTAGACTGAAAAAATTCCAGCAGCAGTGTTTTTATTATTGTAATTAATAAAGCGACCGGTTTCGGTATTTCATTGGCATCATCCTCAGACCCCCATTATGTAACTGTTGGAAGTTATAGTACAATGAAAAAGGTGGTCGTTATTTCCGGTATCCGTAAATTTCTTGTGCCCATGCATTACAGGTGTCAAATGACAACTAGTCCACTAGCTATTTCCTAAGAGGTATAACTGATCTACTAGGTATTACCTACTACGCCTACCTAGTAGATGAGTTGTCGTTTCACACCTGTCCATGCATGGGCACAAGAAATTAACAGATACCGGAGATAACGGTCACCCCTTTGCAACAGTTACATGATGGTGGCCTTAGAATGGTGCCAATGAAGCACCGAAACAGGTCGTTTATTAATTAAAAAAAATACAGCTGCTGAAAAATTTTCAGTCTAATGATTGAGTGAAGGTTGTAGTCTCTGTTGCTTTCCTCCTCCCGAACCCCCCTCTTGTTCAGAGTTCCACAACTGCAGCAGTCTGTGTGAAGGCCACAGTTGGTTTGCTCTGTTTCCCGAAGGCCCCTCTGTAACCGACCTCACAAAACTTTCATAGATTGCAGTGGCTGTGAAACCCAATCAGTGTCCTATGAATTATGGACCCCGCACGTCCAATTACCAAACAACTACTCCAGCTCTATTTTATACTTGCTTTATTTGTGATGTTAGTTTACTCGTTTGCGTGTACTCATCATGATATGGCTGGAGAATTTTATCTGGACGTGCAGAAATTTAATTTACATCTCTAATGTTACCAGTATTCGAAACATTCAATACGGAGAACCATCAAAATTTTTCATTTCATGCACATAACTAAAAAAAATCTCCAAAATAAAAACATGTCTCTGTGGATAAATAATAGTCGTTTTAGTTCATGTCGTTTTGTATTTACTTTATGGTGTGTGTGAGGAACAAAATCTTGGGAGTTAGCTACACTATACGTCAATGATAAAGAATCGAATAACTGCTAAGGAGTGCTCCAGTTCATGGTATATCAAGTTTTGCGACTGAGTTTCGTTAGCTTGCTGTAACTAATTCATCGGAATTGAATGTGTATTCAGGAGTATCTTTGGAATCCTGAAAACGGAGCTTTACTTCGAATTAGTTTAAAACTCAATAAACTGATACCTGCTCTCAGGTCTAATATCTAAAACTAAAATGAGAAACAGTTGCACACTACATCTGATGGACTAAACTCAAAATTATAGAGGTTAATCTACTCAAAGATTCAAACGAAGATGAACTCTTTCTCACAAATGAAAGCAATTCGAAGCCAGAATGAACACAGGCAGAGCAAACGAGAACCATTCAGTTGAATGTAAAATTCTACGAAGCGATGTGAACAAAAATCGACTTTGGAGACAAAGTCGGTAACTTATCAAAATAAAACTGTTCAGCTACTCAGATTTTACTGCCACTGAAACAGCAGATGGGTGGTAGACGAAAAACCGATCATCTTAATTCAGTCTTGCAAAATGGTATTACTACAAAAGATCATAGTATGTTCGTTAATTTCAGTCGCCACGTGAATGGCAAATTGGTAGATTAAAATAAATGATCATAGAAAGGACAACCTTCTAAATTACTTAATGGAGGGAAAAGCAACTGGATATGACGATATATCTGTACGTTGTATGTTGTCTATTTGTAAAATGTTGAAACTTGAGTCCCAAATGATAGCCCTAATGTAAGGTATCCGCCTTACTATTTGAATCTGGATAGAAAAAATATCACCAGGTCGTGATCTCATGATTTTGATACAGACACAAACATTAAGCACTAAGTGTGTATTTTGGAATATGAAATTATTTTTTTGCATTATAGTGAATAAATTTCCTATCACAGAAGCTAACACGTGATCCTAAAAGTATTTCCTGTGATTTTCACCACTCAAAGACAGTGTAAAGCGTATAATTTGGTCTTGCTTATAATCTGGAATACATTTCTATAGTGAAGCTTAAAATAAAAAAAATTCACAAAACATTTCTTGGAACATGTCATTACCTGATCCGAAGTTCTCGACATAAATGAACCTTCTAGAATCTGAAGTAAGTGTACTGAAATATCGGAAATAATATTTAACCCTTGGAAAACACATGTCTTGGATTAATTAATATGTAAATTATGATCGTGCTGATGGTACAAAATCATAGTTAATTACCTTTACTGTATATAAGTACTTCGAGTCTCATGTATGTCAAAGATAAACTTCATAACGAAAGTGTACTTTCGTACTTACATTGATGGGAGAACGACGTGTAAATTTATGCGTAAGAATTTGTTAGCGTCTCAACCTCATTTAGACGCTCAAGGTACAAATACATTTACCACAACATCACTGTTAATCATTATCTTAATAAGTGAACCAAAAATTGAAGTACCAGTTTATATTAATTATACAAATGTTCCAGTCAAACTTATTTAAATCTAAAGTTGCTATGCCACAAATGTAGCCGTTTATAGTGGTAAAAGTAAGTTGTTTTCCTATCCATAAATTTCTGCTACTTTTCGTATCAGACATTGAAATCTCTAACTGTCATAATAGGTGAAGATCGAAAAATGAGAAGTGCCACCAACTCCCGCTCTGTATACCGATCAGATGCTATCGTAAAATGCCACACGAAAGTAGCATCGTTTCATAAAATAGCATTTTAGCGACGATCATTTTCAAACCATCCACTTTACGTGATACAAGCATACAGGGTAGCCGCCAAGCTTCAACTGCTAGATCGATCAAATAGTCAGCAGTGGATATCAAAACAACGCAGTAACAAAGTCGGTTAGTAACGTGGTTTATTACTAGCGTTATTTCGTTTACTTTTCTGTAAGAGTGATTTTTAGGCTTTTTCGCCGTTATAACAAAATTTGAAGTAAGTTCATAAGTTTTTATTTCTTAGAGTTTAATTCCTACGCCAAGAAGGAAGACAGGAAGGACATGGACGCAGACGATCGTTGTAGAGGGGTGTGGAGGAGGAGTGGAGGTATATAAAGAGGGTGAAGGACATAGACAGTGTGGGTGGCGAGTGAGTGGACATAATGGAAAACGATTGCTTTTTCAAGGACAATTAATGTCGCAAGCTCCATAGTCAGCAAATCGTCTGATTTGTGTGTTTATACAGAAAACGGACAAACGAAGATGTTTAGTCAATGCATTGGCTTTACAGTAGACCATGATTCCTCCGAGAAAACATTGCTAATTCTATTTTCATTCCACATATCCACAGGATTGACGTATTTTCTCCATGATCATGTTCGCAAGATTTCTTTTATTTACTTTCCGCTTCATTTCATATTAGACTGAGCCACAGCGAAGCGCGACAAAACGAAAATATTCGTAACAAATTGAAAGAACAACTGTTAGTAAACGAAAATCCGATTTGCTGACCTTGAGTACGAATGAAACTCACAGTCTAAATCCAAATGAAATGGCCATCTCCATTAGTCCCATTTCTCTATTCTCGTTGCTTCAATACAATAGGAACCTCCTTTTCAATATAGCTCGCCAGGCTCGCAGTTATATTTATGGAAAATACTACCTTGCCTTTCGGTGCAAATTGTGGTATTCAAGTCTGAGCATCCGCTCACACAAAAATTCGAGTCTGCATTCACACATCAAGTTATTTCCTTCTCATTGTAGTTAACCCTTTAGTAACCAAATTATTTCCAGACGCTTTGAACTTTTTATGAATACATACTGGGCTAAGAAGCCGAACATAAAATCATAGTTTTAATCTTAAAAGTGAGAGTTTAGCCTACAGGTATAAAAAATTATAGGGAACTAATGTTCCCACCGAACTTTGCAGTAACTGGACTTGTTAATTTAAAAAAATGTATATCCTTTATTTTTTAGTACAAAAAGCATATTAAACATTTGATTTATTTTTATATTAGTTCACACTGTCCATTGAGTTCACTAAGGTGACGTACTATGGAATTTAGAGGAGCATGATGCTACACACAAAGGTACACGACAGTTGCTCGAAATTACTTTTGTCCTCTTTGTTGTTGGAGCTACATTGGCAGCACCATCGGTATGTAGTACCTTTTGTTGGCAAATGAGTTCCAACTTTCGCCAGACGAACTTCACCCGGAACTCCAGACATGCCTCTTTTTGGTGTCTGAAAATGAAGGGGCATTCCTCTTCGCTTACGACTTGAGAAGCCGGAGATTAGCTGCCTTGCCAAATGCTACCTAAATGTTAGCTGGTCTGCTTCTGCAACTTCCACGTAATGTAGACATTGACAACTGCCAAATATACAAGAAAGAAAAATAGTCTGTGCCACCACTTCCTTGAACGACGACCTGCAGCCTACCGTTCTCGCAGCTGATCAAATCGATCCACCCCTCTCATTATTTTATTGTACTCTGCCACAGCCAATGGACAGAATACCACACTTCTGCTTCCAAATTTTTACAAAATCTACGAAGTGTTTGGTGACTCAAAATCTTCTTCAGAGTCAGTACCGACATCTGAATCTTCTACATCTTGTGATAAATAGTACAAAATTCTCAAAACCTCTTCTGGCATGAATCCAGGCATTCTAAACAATAACTACAATGCCGATTGCAAAGCCATACACACTGCACTTCACGCACGTTCAGTGGGAAACAAAGTTCCCACTAACTTACCTTGTAATATTTATGTAATTTTCATTGATAAGCAGCAAATATAATGAATACTATCTCCCCTGTAAATATAAAAGTAGACAAATACAACACATGTCGGTTCACATGCAAAAAAAGCACACTATACAAAAAAAAAAAAAACACTATTACTGTCGAAACAGTGGCTTGTTTTCCCGCGAAAACTGCGCTTCTGCATTGACTAACAATGTAGAAATACAATCACTATCGCGCGCCTGCTGACAATCTATATGTAGTTAGCACACTCTAACAGATACGGTAGCACAAGTTAGAAGTGGGAAAACTGAACGCATAGCGAAAACATATAAGTGGGAACTATAGTTCCTACTGGTCACTAAAGGGTTAAGAGTAGCCACGCTTGTTTCCACATGGTGGCAAACACAAGCAAAAACCCACCACCAAAGTTAGAACGGTATAGAACAGCGAGGGGAAAGCTTTGTTCCCCTCTAACATCTAAGCCATGCAGTCTGTACCAACGTCATCACTTCTTATTCTATGGGCCCACACTAGCTTCGACGACCTTAATAAAATAACAAAACAGAAGTAGGAGCGGCTACACGGTTAATTGACCAGCGGAGATAGGTATTACAGAGAAGTGTTACTCATAAACAAGAAACGCAGAAAATAATATAATTGGAAGTAGGCCAGTTATAACAGACAGCTTTCACATCTTCGCATCAGGTTTTGCGAAAGATCTTGACCCTGCTAGTAGCGATCTACCATAAGTCACCGGAAGAGGTAATGGTTCCAAATACATAACTAAATAGAGCTTTAAATTGACGGTAACAAGAAAGAAAGAAAAGTACTTACAAGCGTATATCTGTTATGTCAATCGCTTGCAGAATCATATAATTGCGCTACATCCGACAGCTTATCCGAGAGCGCCAATCTCCTCTACAGAAGTCACATGGATTCCACGATTAAATAACGATGTAAATTTCAATTCATTATATTTGTTCACGAGAGGTGAAGTGCCGTAGCTAAATGGACGATGTACATAGTGTTCTTATATTTTCTGCAGGCAGAACATACATATCACCATTATTACTTAACAGACAAAATAAAGAGCTTACGAAATGTCTGACCAATTTGTTACTGAATTCCGAATATCCTTTTAGCCAGATTTTAAAAATGTTTGTAAATCTATGGGACTCAACTGCTTGGTTATTAGTGCCTAGCTTACAAACTACTTAAACTAAGGTAAACTAACCTAAGGACAACACATACAATCATGCCCGAAGGGGAACGCGAGCCTCCGACGGTGGAGAGCCGCACACACCTTAGTACGGCGCCTCAGTACGCACGGTTATTCCGCCGCGGCTGTAGCCACATTTTAATACTGTTCACAATGGGATGAAATGCTCCAAACGCAAGATACCTCCAGCAGTGCCCGAAGTAAATGTTGTAGGGTCATTATCATGAACGATATAGTGCCCATACTGATGAAGCTTCTATATTGAATGACTCAAAGTACATATTTCAACAGTTCGGTGTTTCATACAGTATTCACTTCATTGTAATCGGAGCAGTGCAGAAGTGACTGAGTAGCAGAGTGGTAGAGTGCCAACCTAGGAACCAACAGTGCGGGGGCGATCCCAATTCAGACCTAGATTTTTTTCATCTGTCACTATTCACTTCTTTCCCCTCTTCCAGTGTTGTCTGTGTGAAACATGCTGAGTTGCGCAGTGTTCCCGTATCAACTTTAAACTGTCAGTTCTCCTATAACTGGCTGGGTACGTCGGATCAAATATCGGAAAGCAACGGCGCACCATCTCCAGAAAGCGCTATGTCTACCATGCTGATGTTCAAACAAATCTTCGTATTTTTGACTGCTTGACATTTGCGTGTTTAAATTGTTCTGTATTGAACTGTATCTGAAGCAAGCAGGAGTAAAATATAGGGAGCGTAAGGTTATTTACAACTTGTACAAAAACCAGACAGCGGTTGTCAGATTTGAATGGCATGAAAGGAATGCAGTGGTTGGGAATGGAGTAAGACAGCGTTGTAGCCTTTCTCCAATGTTATTCAATTTGTACATTGAGCAAGCTATTATGGAAAGTAAGGAGAAATTTGGAGAAGGAATTAAAGTTCAGGGAGAAGAATTAAAAACATTGCGTTTTGTCGACGACATAGTAATTCTGTCAGAGACAGCAAAGGACCTGGAAGAGCAATTGAACAGAATGGACAGTGTGCTGAAAGGTGCATATAAGATGAAGATTAATAAGAGCAAAAGTAGGGTAATGGAGTGCAGTCTAAGAAAATCATGATGCTGAAGGAATTAGATCAGGTAACGAAACAATAAAGGAGGTAGATGAGTTTTGTTACTTGGGTAGTAAAATAAAAAATGATGGTCGCAGTACAAAGGATATAAAATGCAGAACGGCAGTGGGTAGAAAAGCATTCTTGAAAAAGAGAAATTTGTTAACATCGAATATTGATTTAAGCCTAAGGAAGTCCTTTCTGAAGGCATTTGTGTGGAGTGTTGCCTTGTATGTGAGTGAAACATGGACGATAAACAGTGCGGAGCGGAAGAGGATAGAAGCTTTGGAAATGTGGTGCTACAGACGAATGCTGAAGATTAAGGGGGGTATATCGCGTAACTAATGAGGAGGTACGGAACAGAACTGGGGAGAAAAGAAATTTCTGGCATACCTTGACTAAAAGAAGGGATCGATTGGTAGAACACATTCTTAGACATCAAGGAATTGTGAATTTAGAGTTAGAGGGAAGTGTGTGGGGTAAAACCCGCAGAGGAGGACCAAGAGATGGATACACTAAGCAAATTCAAACAGATGTAGGTTGCCGTTCTTATGTGGAGTTGATGAGTCTTGCTCAGTATAGGGTATTGTGGAGAGCTGCATCAAACCAGTCTCCGGATTAAAGACCACAAAAACAACATTGAACTGTATAATAGTTGGTCGATTTATTTCCATGTGTTCGCAATTATTTATTAAGGAGAGGAAGGAAGAATGATTAGAAAGAAAGGATTGACATTAGCTGTAATGGGGCATTGTGATTTTCACGCGAATACGTCATTTGGATGCTTTACTTTACCGCAGATGCAGTCATACGTTTGCTTCCGCATGGGAATCCGTAATGGCGAGTGTAAGATGGCATTAACGATGAGGGCGCTTCAGCTGTAGCGTGCGACTTGAAGTCTAATACAAGCGGTAGACGAGCACGGGTAGCTAAGTGGTTACCGGCGCCGTGGCACAGCGCGTTTGGTCAGAGGGTTGCACGCTTTCTATAACAAAAAACTGAGCCAACCTAGAACAAAACGAACCAACGTCCACAAGGACCGACCGACCAAACCGAAGATTGGAAAACAAAAAGTTATTAAGACAAGTGGGAGACCCGGGTTCGATTCCCCGCACAGCTCACATTTACACTTGCCATTGTATAATGCCAATGCTCCAATGCAGCTTACAAAAAAATAATAGAAATAAAAATAAATGTTTAAAAAAACTTTGTTCCTATCGTTCTCCACTCCCAGGAGTTGAGGGGGCTGCTTGAGATCCGGCCCATAAAGGATTGCGGTTCTATTTAGCCAATTATCAGACAAGCTGATAGTGGGGCAAAGTGGGGTCCCAACAGAAAATAAGTGGGAGGGGTTACCAGTTTTGGCATGCGCCCTACAACAAAGGAAAACCTCCCGAAAACATTGGTCGGAACCGGGGTATTAGGACCAATTTAATTTTTTTCTGGGACGTTATCACAAACCATAAATTATCAGGATAGCACAAGTGCACGATAACCAAAAATTGGACGCGCGAATCAACTCTCGTAAACTCGCAGAGATAAGCTCGACCAAACTGCATGGCACATCTACATCTACATGGATACTCTGCAAATCACACTGAAATGCATGGCAGAGGGCTCATCGAACCACCTTTATGACATATCTTTACAGTACCACTCTCCAATATCTCGCGAGAAAAAGGGATACCTAAATCTTTCTGTTTTCGATATGATTTATTTTATTATGATGGTCATGTCTTCCTATATAGGTGGGTGCTTACAATATATGATCGCATTCTGAAGAGAAAGTTGGTGAAAGGAATTTTGGAAATAGATCTCGCCGCAACAAATAACGCCTTTCTTTTAATGATTTCCACCTCTACTCGTGCATCATTTCCGTGACACTCTCTCGCCTACAACGCGATAATACAAAACGAGCTGCCCTTCTCTGTATTTTTCTCTAAATGGTGCGTCAGTCCCACCTGGTGTGGATCCCACAATGCGCAGCAACACTCCAAAATAGGACGAACAAGTGTGGTGTAGGCAGTTTCTTTAGTAGAACTGTTGCATCTTCAAAGTATCCTGCAATGAAACGTAGTCTTTGGTTCACCTTCCCTACAATATTTTCTATGTGTTATATCCAATTTAATTTGTTCGTAATTATTACACCTAGGTATTTAGCTGAATTTACGGCCTCAAGGTTTGACTGATCTATCTTGTAAATGAAGTTTTAACGGATTTCTTTTAGTTGTCCTATGGATGACCTTACACTTATCATTATTAAGGGTCAGTTACCAATATCGTATCTAAATCATTTTGAGGTTGCTTTTGATCTTCTGGTGACTTTACTAACCGATAAGTGACAGCATCATCCGCGAATATTCTAAGAGAGCTACTTAGATTGTCTCCTAAAGTGTTTATAAAAATAAGGAACAGTAGGGGCCCTATAACACTTCCGTGGGGAACGCCAGATTTCACTTCTGTTCTAGTCGATGACTTAGCGTCAATTACAACGTACTGTGTCCTTTCTCACAGGAAATCACGAATAGAATCGCACAACTGTGGCGATATTCCATAAGCACGCAATTGGATTAGAAGACGCTTGTGAGGTACAGTGTCGAAAGCCTTTCGGAAAAGCGTCTCCCTAGAGGTACCGCCCTTCCTTAATAAACAATTTGCCAATGCAATACGGCTGCGAACTAGGCGTGATGTCTGTTCTTTCGGACAAGTCCGAAACATCAGACACCACACCAATCTATAATAATTCTTTATGTTTGTTTGGTAGTTAACGCGCTCAATGTACCTGTAATATTACATTTTATGAAAACTTTGTATGACACAGAGTTGACGGCTTCAAGATAAGCCGATTTGTCGTAAGTGCAGGGACATACGCCACAGAAATAAGGGTAAGTAAATTACACTAACAAACCTCATCCTGAAAGTGACAGCGAATGCACCTGGCAAGTGGTACAGAGTTTGTTTTCCAAAACATTAATCCCTTATATCATTTATCAACATCCGTTTCCCGTGTAACTAATGTAGTGTACCAAAGAGATTCGAATGTAGCACCTCACACTCAAGGCCTCTACGCAAGGTTCTGTGTACCCTTATCATCACTAACTACGCTGTGTTTAGAAATGTCAAAATGTATCGTGAAATGTATGAAAACGTGGAGAAGACAACTTATGTTTCTAGGATTGTTAGGTAACATTACTGTAAATAAATGTAATCTATCGGCAGAAAACACCACAGTGTCTGATTGAACTACTGATGACGATTAGTCACCGGGAGCAATAACAACGGTAAAAATTCAGTCGAGTATGTCCAGATTGTTTCAAGTTGAAGTAACAAACAGTAGTTTGAAAAACAAATTCCATGCTAAGATTTATTGCAATAATTTCAAAGAATTATCTTCCCTCGACAGGTTCGTGATTCTGGCACTCTTACCAGGTAACATTAATCGAAATAAGTGATACACGTTACATCGCAGTTTCAACTGGCAATCACAGTTCCGGAGAGGTTCATTAAACTACAGCGGTACATGCTACGAGAGAGACATTTGTTCATCTCTTTGGACTTAATGCTCCTAGAGCTGACAGGCAACATATTTCTTATTCCCCTGTACATCTCACAAAATCACCTTTATAAGAAAATCTGACGAATTGGAGCTCATTCCCGCAGTCTGACTTCCAACGCACTAATCAGATATGGAACGAGGAAATGAAGAAAATTTAGAGTAGTTACGGAATTAATTTCAGCCACTTTTCGTGATGGTTGGTGGAGGACAGATGATGATTAAACAACAACATAACGAACTAAATTCTCATTCATTGCCTTTGAGACCAAGGCTTCCTTAGCCTCGCTCGTTGTCTTATGTTTTTGTACATGTTTCACTCCCTTTTTGTCAGAAACCCTAAAATCTGATTTCACGTCAAACTGTCAAAAGTATGCCGCGAACTGAGATGGTAATAAAGAAGTAACAAATCGAAACCCAGGCGTGATGGAGCGGTTCTTTGTTTAGTTACTTATAACCTCAAAAAATTCAAATGTTTGTAAATCTAAAGGACTTAACTTCTATAGTTATTATTCCCCAGGCTTACAAACTACTTAAACTAACCTAAGGACAACACACACACACACACACACACACACACACACACACACACACACATATATATATATATATATATCCGAGCGAGGTCTTGAACCTCCGAAGGCCAGCAATCGCGCGCTTGTCAGCAACACACCTTAGAACACTCGGCCACTCTACGGCGGCCTTATGACCTCATTTCTCAAGAACTACGTGTCGTACGTTTGGAGGTACGTTCAGTGGTATGTTTGTATACTCTCTGTAAATTGGTTCGCGAAAACAATTATTAAAGTTGAAGTAATACCTCGTAACGTCATGCCCAATGCCGAAGAAAACAATACGACCATCGGTTAAGTAATAAGAGATCAACTCCTTTCCATTCATCATTTTTCTTTGGTTGCTACCGAGAAAAAGCTTCGCAAATTTTTGGAATTAAGTGTAGAGTTTGTTGCAAGTCGCGAAGTGCTCTTATTCTCAAACAGTGCATGCACAAAATGACGATGTGTGATGGAGCAGTTTTCTGAAATACTTTTAAGTCGTCAAATCATGAATATATTTTCGTAGCTTGATCTAACCCCACAGCGATTATTTCACTGCAATAAATACGTTATTGTTCCGATCCTCGATCAAAAGACTGGGTTGTTGCAGCTCTCCGCGCAACCCTATCCTCAGCATGCCTTTTCATATCTAAATAATATGGGCAACCTAAGTCCTTCTGAATCTACTTCCTGTATTCGTCTCGGAGTTCTCTGCAAATTCTACCCCACACACTTCCCTCCAGTGTTAAACTTACGATTCCTTGATGTCTCAGAATGTATCCCACTAATCGATTCCTTCTTTTACTTAAGATATGCCTGACATTTATTTTCGCTACACTTACGTTAAGTACCTCCTCTTTAGTTATGCAGTCTATTTTATTTTTACCAAATCCAGTTCAAATCGGTCCTTTAGTTTAGGAGGAAACGTGGAGTATTTCGTTATCAATGTTTGTAAAGCTTATGGGACTTAACTGCAGGGTCATCAGTCACTAAACTTACAAACTGCTTATGAACTGCCTTACACTAAAGACGGCACAAACATCCATGCCCGAGGGGGTATTAGAACCCCCGATGGGAAACGGCCTTGCGCATTGTAGCATAGCGCCTCAATGCGCTCGGCCGCGCAGCCGCGGCTTTCGTTATCACATTAGCATCATTGTATGTGTGTTGTCTGACTAAATGGATCTTGAATTATTATATGCGAAATAAAAGGGGCAGACCAGTATTTGGGATACAGGTATAAGAAGAAAGAAAGCAGAAAAAGGAAAGGTCATGACCAATGTTTTGGCAATTTGGCAACAGTTCTCTCGTAACGTAGAGCACTCTCATTGCTAGAAAGCAGCTCCGACGTGTGCATTGTCTACTGTCAGGATATTTTAATCCCAGATATAGTTCCACACCATCAGCAGTGCCAAATAGACAGCTATCCTTTACTTAGAGAGGAGTAACTGTACATTTTAAATACGTTTCATGCTATACAATTTGTTGTATAGTGCGTGTAAACAAAGGTGAGAGTAAAACAAGAAAGAATTATATTTGTTTGCAATTGTTGTCTGTCATCATTCAAACATGCTTAGTCGAAAAACAGTCGCCTTTTACTAATCCCGATACCTCAGGTTCTCCTAGAAGCCTTGATTTAAAGAAAGAAGTAGTGAAGTCCGACTGGCTTGGAAATGTTGAGTAAATACGGTTTGCAGAAGAATAGGAAGTAATATATAGGCTAAAATGTGAAGAACATTAAGTTACTTCATATTCAAGAAGAGCGGTAGAGTCGTGAAGCATGATATGGATATTGACAGGAGAGAAAGACAAACATAATGGAATTGAGGCTGACCATTAACTTAGCAGACGTGTCCGGAGAGCTGACGTGATGTACCAATGTTTGCTGTCAAAACATTTCGAGGCGCTTCTGTGCGGCAGAATTTTAGCGTTCGCTTGAGCTCGAGTCTCTAGAAGGGTTTTTACTGTCGAAAGTACGTCTCTACGCAATTGTATTATGGAATACATTCAAGGAAGTTCCATAGACAGACGTCTTACCCTCGCGTTTTCGTAACTTGAAAGTAACAATAGACATATTGAGTAGGGAAGAGCTCCATCGATAACGTCCTCCGAGGGGCCGACAAGAGTTTTAGAGAACTAGTGAACCTAACACTTTGTTCGCCTCTTCGGTCTTTCGAAAAAGCACTTTCCGTAATGGAATTTTAGAGCCCAGCTCTTCCGATTCATTGTAAATATAAGCCACCAAACTCTTCTGTCAGAGTTTGTGAGCGTTTTGTGAAGCATTCAGATCTGCGAGTGCAGAACATAGAATTATTTGAATTTTTCAATGCTTACCTGAATTTAATACTAACATCAGATGGCGCATTAAATTATATAGATCCTGTAACTTTCCTGGATGCACTTATCAGATTTACTAGAGGCACTCGGAGATGACACTTGATAACAAAAAAAATCAAATTCTTTTTTTCTCCACGTAGATATTTATAACCGAGTAACTGTTTACGTCATATCAATCAAATAACTCCATTCTCGTTTAATCTAGTACGTTGTGTTGGCCTTTTTCTGTATTAAGTTCATAAAGAGTGGCTTTATGAATTCAAACGTCCTTTCCCTGGTGCAAATAATAATAACCTTCCACAAGCGTTTCGCATTTTTATACCAAATACACCTTGCAAAATTTGTGTTGTCTTTCACCTCATTACCGGTTACGAGATGCTCTTAGATTTCACATATTAAAGTTTTGCCGACGTTGATATCTTTTGTTTTTCATGTTTCAATTTTCGGTAAATAAGTGGTGTGAAACAAATAAATGCTATTCTAACAACAACTTCAGATTCGGGTTATGGGGATTTTAACAGCCGCGGTGGAGTAGCCGCGCGGTCTAATGCATCTCGCTGCGGAGCGCGCGGTTGCTCGCCGTTGAGGTTCGAGTCCTCCCTGGGGCATGGGTGTGTGTGATTGTCCTTAGGTTAGTTTACCTAGGTTTAAGTAGTTTGTAAGCTACGGACTGATGACCACGTAGTTTGGCCCGATAGATCTACAAACATTTGAATATTTTGGAATTTTAACACGTTTTTATTAACCGTTTCAGTCCCACATTCTGAAATCAGCTTTGGAAAAATTAAATTTCATTGTTTTCTGTATTAGTACAGTGCAGTAAACATCAAAATATGTGTTTTAAAATTTTGGTCGAACTATTTTTTTAAATGTCATGTATTTCATGCACTGCACAGACGTTTGTATTGAGGTATTTCATTACTTGAACATTATTTTTTTGATAGTTAACACTGCCAGATCAATAATGCTAGCATAATCTTCGCCACAGCACCAAGGACAAAACAATTCACTGGTGGAATAAAATAAAAAGAACCACACTCACGCTGACCCTCTCCGCCACGTACAAACGGCAACGCAACATAACCTCCAAGCTCAGAAGTGGCTACATGCCGTACCAAGCGGCAAAATGTGGTACTAAAAGCATGTTGTTCATCAAAAAAATTGCAACTTTAAAGATTGATGCACAAAATACGGTGTAAATCAACTTTTAATACGTTGTTGCCCAAGAACAACACTGGGAACCAAAGAGTTAAGTCGCTTTCTTGTCTTTTTGTCCGTCGGTACAAATTCTGCAACAGACTTTAAAGTAACTTCCTGGTTCCAGAATGAAACTTTCACTCTGCAGCGGAGTGTGCGCTGATATGAAACTTCCTGGCAGATTAAAATTGTGTGCCGGAACCGGGACCCGAACCTGGGACCTTTGCCTTTCGCGGGCAAGCGCTCTACCGACTGAGCTACCCCGACACGACTCACGATGCCGCCCCACAACTTCACTTCCGCCAGTACCTCGCCTCCTACTTTCCAAACTTCACAGAAGCTCTCTTGCAAACACGCAAGACTAGCACTCCTGGAAGAAAGGATATGGTGGAGACATGGCTTAGCCACAGCCTAAGGGATGTTTCCAGAATGAAACTTTCACTCTGCAGCGGAGTGTGCGCTGATATGAAACTTCCTGGCAGATTAAAATTGTGTGCCGGAACCGGGACCCGAACCTGAGACCTTTGCCTTTCGCGGGCAAGCGCTCTACCGACTGAGCTACCCCGACACGACTCACGATGCCGCCCCACAACTTCACTTCCGCCAGTACCTCGCCTCCTACTTTCCAAACTTCACAGAAGCTCTCTTGCAAACACGCAAGACTAGCACTCCTGGAAGAAAGGATATGGTGGAGACATGGCTTAGCCACAGCCTAAGGGATGTTTCCAGAATGAAACTTTCACTCTGCAGCGGAGTGTGCGCTGATATGAAACTTCCTGGCAGATTAAAATTGTGTGCCGGAACCGGGACCCGAACCTGGGACCTTTGCCTTTCGCGGGCAAGCGCTCTACCGACTGGGCGGCATCGTGAGTCGTGTCGGGGTAGCTCAGTCGGTAGAGCGCTTGCCCGCGAAAGGCAAAGGTCCCAGGTTTGAGTCCCGGTTCCGGCACACAATTTTAATCTGCCAGGAAGTTTCAACTTCCTGGTTATCTGCAGACTTGAACTTTCAATGTAGTTCAGAACGGGATGATAATGCAATATTAATCTGGTGTTTGTATTTAATCAGTCTGTCTCTGCTCAGTAGAAAGTTTGCAAAGGCTTTTAACACTCTCAGAACTCAATGGAAATGTAATAGTAACTCGTTTTCGTGTTTGGTGTGTAGCTCAAATGTTCAAATGTTTGTAAACCTATGGGACTTAACTGCTTGGTTATTAGTCCCTAGCTTATAAACTACTTAAACTAAGTTAAACTAACCTAAGGACAACCCATACACCCATGGCCGTGGTGGGGGGGAGGGGAGGAGACTCAAACCTCCGACGGCTAACGGCCGCGCGCACAGCAATACGGCGCCTCAGTGCACACGGCTATTCCGTCGCGGAGGTGTGTAGCAGAGAGTACTTTATTTCTCCGTTGTCCGTTGATTCGGTACAAATTTAGACCTAAATCTTTAAACGTATCTCACAACTAGATGGCAATGCATTCCTAACTTCCTTTCGTGTCTTCTCATGCCAAAAGACATTTTATTTTTATGTTTGCCTGTTCTATACAAATTGTGCGACTGATTTTAAATGAACTTCGTGATGAAATAGAATCTTAAAACTTCCTCCATAGTTCAGTAGTCGATGACAGTGCCACCTTATTTCGCTTTCCTGTCTGCTGTGTGGTGGAGATTACTTTTGTGTATCGCTGTTTATTTCGCCCTTTTCCGTTAAATACTGGAATGTTTTGCTACATAAACGTTTGCTGGTAAGCCTGCATGTGACGTGGAATCTCTCTCTAACTTTCACCTTCTTTGAGTTACCGCGTGGAGGAAGCAATAGATAAACAAGAATATTCCTGAAATTTAGCATGTTATCGATGTGATCTGGTCAAAATGTTTAAAATCGATTGAAAATTTTTCATATAAAAGACTATAAAGCATAAAAATCGTTAAATAAAAAGAAACTCTTTGATATTCCCCCTTTCTTTAAAAATAGACTAAAATATGCAATAATTTCGCCTAGCTCCAAACAGATTCCTAACCAAATAGACAGTCGCGAAATTTATGCATGTTAATTTTTTACCCGCGAGAACTCGCGCCTTTAAAAGTTACGCGATCGATCACGTGTATAGCATCTTTCTGAAAGAAAAGTTTGTAATATACTTAATATATCTCAATATGTATTTATAGTTGCGTTTATATAAGAAAACACAAATATTTGACTATTTAAAATTGGTAAAATACCGATTTTTTAAATTTACTGTGATCAAAATGCTCACGCGCGAGTCCTCGCGGGGTAATAACCATGATAACTGTGAAAAAAATTAAATTACGGAAATATTTACGTATCAGTCATGTAATGCATGCGCCTACGTTCTTCGTATTAAATTTTATAAGTATTGTCACAGCTGTTAAAACTTTCCCCGCGCAGATTACAGGGCCGTCTGTATGAAGTTAGTAATACGTATGGACCTCGCAAAAATAATTGTACACTTTAAAAAATTGTTATATTAAAATATTTTTATTTAAATATTTATTTGTTTCAAGAACTGTTTAATAATTTGGTGCTTAGAGGCACAGCTTATCCAGTTCTACTGCTGTTCAGTCTTTTCAGGCCTTTCACTGTGTACGTAACCTTTAGGAGATACTAGACTGTCTACTTCCTGTAGCTCCTTTCCTTAGCCGGCCGCGGTGGCCGAGGAGACTGAGGCGCTCCAGTCACGGTCTGCACGGCCACTGCGGCCGGGGGTTCGAATCCCCCCTCGGGCATGGATATTTGTGCTGGCCTAGTTAGTAAGTAGTTCATAAGTAGTTTGTAAGTTTAGGGACTGATGACCCCGTAGTTAAGTCCCATAAGCTGTACAAACATTCCATTCCTTTCCTTATTTGATAATCGCCTTGGATCTGGCTGTAGTGGACCTGCATTCAATGAAAATAGCGATTCTTGTCGGTTATGAAAACCTATTGTCACAATTCCTGTTGACTGGAAACTTTTCATGACCACTGTAGTTACACAGTGTTACAGGGCCGGGAACAGTATACAGTTTATAGATAGAATCAAAAGCGTCACTGAATTTGGCGTCGTTTTTCATTAAATTTCATAAAAAATCGAAGGCCATGATATGGAGGCAGTGGTTCGGAATAGTGTAAGACAGGGTTGTAGCTTTCCCCAATGTTGTTCAATCTGTACACTGAGCAACGTGTAAAGGAAAGGAAGGAGAAAATGAGAAACGGAACTAAATTCAGGAAGAAGAAATAAAAGCTTTGCGGTTTTCCGATAACGTGCTAATTTTCTCGGAGACAGGAAACAACACGAAAGAGCAAATGCCCGGAATTGATATTGTCTTAAAAGAAGTGTGTAAAATGAAGATTGACAAGAGCAAAACTAAGGTAATTGAATGTAATCTAAGAAAATCAGGCTATGTTCAAGGAACTAGATCAGGTAACAAAACAATAACAGTAGTAGATCAGTTTTGTTATTTTGGTAGCAAAGTAACCTATGTTGGGCATAGTAGTGAAGATATAGATCATAGAATGACTATGGGAAGAAAAGCACTTCTGAAGAAGACTAATTTGTTTACATCCAATATTAATTTAAGAAACTGTTTTTGAAGGCATTTGCCTGCAGTGTAGTCTTGTACTGGAATGAAATGTCGACGATAAGGAGTTCAGACAGAAATATGATAGAAGAATATGAAATGCGCTATGGAAGAATGCTAGAGATTAGTTGGGTGGGTGCTGATGAGGAGGTGCTGAGCAGAACTGGGAAGAAAAGGGATTTCTGACATATTTTGACTAAGAGAATGAATTGATTTGTGGAACACTTTCTGAGACATCAAGGAATCGTCATTTTAGCAATGGAAAGCAGTCTGTGGGATAAAAATCGGAGGTTCAAAGGAATGTACGTCGTGTTTCTTATTCAGAGATGAAGAGGCCTGCACAGGATGTGGTAGCGTGGAGATCTGCCTCAAATCAGCCGTTGGATTGAAGAGCACAACAACTACCAACGAATGCATATTTGCAGTTAGTGGTTCATGACGCAGTGAAAGGAAATGAGCGTATGGCTTTCTTGGCCGGGAGAACCCTTACGGGACTGTTCAGCCGCCTGGCTGTAAGTCTTTCTATTTGACACCGCATGGGCGACTTACGTGCCAGTGATGATGATGATTAGGACAACACACAACACCCAGTCTCTTACCGGGAATCGAACGCGGGTCCCCTGCGTGGTAGTCAGAGACGTTGCCACTGAGCTACAGAGGCGGACTCATGCCGCAGTAATGAGTATACATTCATACAGTGGGATTAATCGTTTATTTTTCTTGTATTTAAGGGATTGATAATTTGTTTCTGGGGTAATATTGCTTCTTGCATGCATTTCTTCTTCAATCAATGATTGTACCTTCCTGTTCTTATACTGTGTTTTTACATTATGTACTTGAAATTACTGTAAGTGCAGTTAGTTAAACGAAGAGTGGTTTCTCGAAAGATCTGGAAAGCATGGGACTCAGGCGTAGTTCCTTCGCCAGTATAGGAATAGTGTTGTCTCGTTTCTAGACTCACGCGACAGTGCGAAAGCTTCCAATTTAGAAAGTTTGTTTCTATTGTACTATGGCTGTGTCGTCAGATGTAGCCTCTTTCCATACGTATTTTTAAACGAAGCATAGCATTGACAGGGCAGATTTCCATCTTAACCCTTTATTTGACACAAACAGAAAACACAAGAAGAAAAAGTATTATGTTACTTAAATGTGTAGGGCCATGTGAACACATTTATACGATTTTTTTCAAAATATAGTTCCTGGTTTGTAAGTAACATTGCCCAAAAACTTCGCTTAGTGGTACAGAATCAATACTACAGTGTTGTTCTTATGACTGTAGAAATTATTATATTTTGGACAATTTCATATGAAACGTTTTTGGTGTGAAGTTCTGAACAAGCCAATGATTTTCACATATTACGGTTAAGTATCCCCGAAGACAAAACTTGCAAATTCCTTTTGGCGCATAATCTGCCAAATGACAATATACTGTCAATCTGTCATACCGTACATCATTGAATGGTACAGGAGATGCTGTTTCGTTTGTTGTTTTTTTTTTTTTTTTTTTTTTTTTTTTTTTTTTTTTTTTTTTTTTTGAATTTTTGCCATTTTGTAGTGGTCTACAAAGCCTCATCTTCCCAATAAATATAAGTCCATTTTCAGTCTCTCTTATAAAAACACGTTACAAATCCCATCTTGAAAGTGACCCTCCTACGGCATCATTTGAGCCGTGCATGTCGATGCTGTGTTGTGCGTGGGAGATGAGCTAGAGGTCAGCGTGCCCGTACTCCCACGGCCAGTAACCAACTGGCAACAGTTCAGAGCTCCAAACCCTCTTATAAGTTGTGTTACAGATGTAAGATCCTGGCGGACGTGTGTGCTGTGTGGACGACGTTCAGAACTCCTCTGTGTGTGGCGGGAGTGTTCGCGTGCCAATTGCAACCAGCATCGTTGCAAAGCTGACACAGCACATCCAACTTGTATAGCTGTTCTCTGAATGGACCAATCCGCCCCTCGCAAGGCCACTATTTATATCTTTTCAGACTCGCTAAATTGGCTGTAGAAAGCACGAGTGTGTCTCGGTGGCATGGCGCGTGTTTGCTTCACACGTTCATATCACACTGAGCTTTACTGTTGTCAACATTACCTATTAAAGGGTACACGCAGACGGCGACCTAACAACTATGCCACTACGCGAAATATTGCCTGACAACGTTGAAACGACTATCAGTACATCCACTATCCCACAGGTAGCATCTGTCACCGACACAAAATCGGTGCCGTCATTGTGGGTGTACTTGTGATGGAGGGAATGAAATCATTACATAAATACGCTAACACGAAAATTGTGGTACAGATTACTAATTTATTCGTACAAGAATGCCAATGAAAGTTAGATAATTCGAAAGATTGTTTGTCGTAGATTTCACGAATATAAATATTATGTGTGCATTCAGCCATTAAAAGTGGTAAAAGGAAGTAGAAATTTTCCTATCTATTGCTTGGATCAAGTTCTACATTCTGCAACAATCAGTTCACTGATTGGCTATTCGCCTCGACCAAAGACGCTGTAGTGCAGCGCATCTGCAGAATTAAAATAACGTATCAAAATAAGTGAATATCGAAACATGGAGTGCTCCCAACTCACTTTCTTGTGCCGTTCAAATGCTTCATTTTCGCAGTGATTAAGAGTGGTTAAAGGAAATGGATGTTTTCATTTGAATGCCGATATAAAGGATGATGCACCGGGAGAGGCATCTAGCGGTGCTCGGGTGGAACTACGAAGTCGAGAATGCCGATATAAATGATGATGCGCCGGGAGAGGCATGTAGCGGTGCACGGGTGGAACTACGAAGTCGACATGTTGTCAGCTCTGGAATTCTAAATATCGCAGTATCGAAATAACATTATTTCTGGGCGTTGTATAAATATACGAACACCGAAATTGTAGTTCCATTTCAGAAATTAGGCTAATGAAAGTTATATAATTCGAAAATGGCATGAGAAGTATATACTTCCGTTTTTATTTCTTGTTACTGTGTCAGCCGCGGTGGAGTAGCCGAGCGGTCTAAAGCGTCTCGCTGCGGAGCACGCGGTTGCTCGCCGTGGAGTTTCGAGTCCTCCCTGGGGCATGGGTGTGTGTGTTTGTCCTTAGGTTACTTTACGTAGGTTTAAGTAGTTTTTAAGCTACGGACTGATGACCACGTAGTTTGGTCCGATAGATTTACAGACATTTGAACATTTTGTTATTGTGTCAGGCATTTTCCTTAACACGTAAAAGTTACCGTTTCGTACCTCCCAGTGCCGGTTCAATTTTACCAAATATCCCAGCGGCCTCCTACGATAATGCTGAATAATGAGAATCCTGTGAGTCTTCATTTTAGCCAGTCGCTTGAAAACGCTGATGTTTTCTCATGGAATCTTCTCTTTACGAGGACAATGATTTTTTCTGAGCGGACGAGGGTACATAAAGCAGGAACAGCATTATTTGTTTACTTCATGGTCTGTACGATACACTAATCGAATAATTCTATGTGGTTCGAACAAATGGGCAAAGATTTTCTATCGTGTTGTTGATGTTGCGCCGGCCGCGGTGGCCGAGGGGACTGAGGCCCTCCAGTTACGGTCTGCACGGCCACTACGGTCGAGGGTTCGAATCCCCCCTCGGGTATGGATATTTGTGCCGTCCTCAGTATTCGTTAGTTCATAAGTAGTTTGTAAAAATGTTCAGATGTTTGTATAGTCTATGGGACTTAACTACAGGATCATCAGTCCCAGTACAGACAGAAACTAAAACAGCTGACAGGCAACTAAACTGTATGTGGCAGTGCAGTGGGTGGCCAGGCGCCGTGCCCCTGCACGCCTCCTCCCGCACACGCCGGTTCTTTTTACCAACGTAGACTACACATATACCCCCGACCGCAGCGGCCGTGCAGACCGTGACTGGAGCGCCTTAGACCCCTCGGCCACCGCGGCCGGCAGTAGTTTGTAAGTTTAGGGGCTGATGACCCCGTAGTTAAGTCCCACAAGCTATACAAACATTTTTTGTTGATGTTGCCAACATAATCACACGAGGCCGCCGACATGATACGTAAAGTTTTACCCCAAATAACCATTTTAAACACAATTGGTCGATTTTCGACCACAGGCAATACTAGTAACAACAAAAAGACCAGGTAAAAAAGTGGGAGAACAAGTGCGGTGTTTCCGCGACAGTGACGTAAGGCGCCGTGGAGAGCAGCATTGTGGCCACGTGGCGGCCGAGGCAGCGGTGGCGGCGCTGTGTTAATGAAGAGGGCGCGATTGTTTCCGTAGCGGAGGCGCCGGCCGCTCCCCGCTATCGGCTTCCAATACGGCCGCCAGCTGCTGCGGCCGCCGCAGACCGCACCACTGTGCCGGCTGCTTAATGTGTTCCTCGCTGCCCCGGGTTGGAACCAGCAGCAGGCAACTTACTTGTATTCCACCCTAGCTGTACCGCCTTCAGGCCGGTTGGAACAGTACAGTAACTTAAGAGCAAGAGCATCATCTATATCTATAAGCCGGCCGCGGTGGCCGAGGGGACTGAGGCGCGCCAGTCACGGTCTGCACGGCCACTACGGTCGGGGGTTCGAATCACCCCTTGGGCGTGGATATTTGTGCCGTCCTTGGTGTTAGCTAATTCATAAGTAGTTTGTAAGTTTAGGGACTGATGACCCCCTAGTTAAGTCCCATAAGCTATACAAACATTTGAAACATTTATATATATATAGTTGTGAATGTCTGTTCGATGTACGTCGTCTGAACCACAAGACATAAAGAGCTAAAAATTTGTACAGTTACTAATGTCTACCCAGGGAAGGCTTTAGGCACGGTTTTATTGCGATCGGATAGCTATTTATCTTGTAGAAACATATAAAAAAGCGAAGATCGCTGATTATCAATTTTTATTTAAGGCGACCGGTTTTGCTCAACTATGTCAGCATCATCTGGTCCAATAAAATCATTTTACAAGGCCATAATCTTGTAATGTCAATCAGTTGCTATATAACATAATTTACAGTGCATAGGTAGACTATGTCATTATAATAAATCATAATTATCACAGTGAGTGACAATAGCAAACTGATACATGATGATTTATCTTTGACCTGTATCATGTATAGTTTGCTATTGTCTCTCACTGTGATAATTATGTTTTATTATAATGACATAGTGCACCTATGCACTTTAAATTATGTTATATAGCATCTGATTGACATTACAAGATTATGGCCTTGTAAAATGATTTTATTGGACTAGATGATGCTGACATAGTTCAGCGAAACCGGTCGCCTTAAATAAAAATTGATGATCAGCGATCTTGGCTTTTTTATATCTTTCTACAGTATCATAATTGGATCGCCTCCTAGAACATAAACCAACTCAGCTATTTACCTATATATATTAATGTGAATGTCTGTTCGGTATACGCTTATCAAGTTCGAACGACAAGACGCAGAGACTTAAATATTTGTACAGTTACTAATTTATACCTGAGGAAGGTTTTAGACACGGATTTATAGCGATCTGATAGATATTTAGTAATTTGAATAATATAATGCGAAATACGGAACTATAATTACTCTTTGAAAATTATATTTACTCTTTGAAAATGGTTTTATTGGTTGCATTGTTGCTTGAGGCTTGATAAAGATAAAGTTATCGATGTATATAAAATTCTACACGTGTGTGTGTGTTAATATTACGCTCTGCAGCGAAAACTGCAGAACGAAAACGAATGGTCTGTGTGTCATTGTTGTTCGAAGTCGCCCGTTATACACCATAGCAGTTCCATGCCAATAGCTATAAGGGGTGGAAGATGTGGTGGTTGAAAGTCGTCAAGTTATAAAAAATTCGGACTGAAGGCCAGCGATGACGTTTGTGACTGTATAGCAAGGAGGTTACATACAGCGAAACGTGATGCCACAGACCATATCTTTGGTATATACGTGCTACAATGTCTTCAGCTCTTTCTCTGGAGGATAAGCATACGAATAAGGAAATATAAGGATAAATAAATAAAGCAGTAAAAAAAATTTCTTTTAATAAATCTCTTTAAAAAAATCGATTTGACGTTTCGCGCATTACATCAAGTGATCGGTGATATTATTACATTCATTATTGTTGAATTTCGTGATTGGATTCTTGGAAACGAGTGCATTTTTCCGTGTGATTTGATCTACACTACTTCCTTTCCTGATAAACGGCAAGTGTATAGACTTCTGCAATCTAATAGGAATATTTTTCAGTTCCGCTTTATCAGCAACATTTCCTCATAAATCAGTGAAATTAATTACATTACTTGTTATTTAAACTTCGTAGATTAATGTTCATTGCGTTACTTTATACATATTACAACAGTACACCTACTTTTAATAGATCACAGACATCTTGCCTCGGAACAGGAAAACGTCATTATTTCTTATATATTCTCCGATAATGATATTAAGTAAAGGAGATGGACAGAGAGAGAAGGGACAGAAGAAGTACTAACTCAAGCCAGGAATAAATAAATGCCCTGGCAACGCCGGGTTTTCAGCTAGTATGTTCATAAAATACATGGTGTTTCAGGAGAAATCTATAGCATATGTCTGTATGTTCCACAACTCTTCCGAATTTCTAGTTCAATTTCAACCAAATTTGGTACACATACTGCTTGCAACACGAGAATGAACACTGAGGGTTTTATAACCTAGAGCGGAGATACGTGCATAAACGTGTTTCCTCGCCCCTGCCATACAGACTGCCCTGCACAACCAGTGTGCTGTTTAGGAATAGTATGAGCCTGCCTTATCGACTTGCTCTCCAGGCCAGTCTACACGTCAGGGGCAAGAAACAGCGAGAGAAGTGGAGGACAAAATGGACAGAGACAATGATGAGGATGAAGTGGACAGGAGAGGAAGAGTTGGACAGACAGAGAGGGGGCGTCTGAAGATGAAGAGAGAGAAAGGGGGAGGTGTAGAATTGGCCAGAGACAGGCATCGGAAGGAGATATACACAGGAAGGACGTATTGGAATTTATTTGAGAGGTTGGGGTGAAGTAGAGGATGATCAGAAAGAGAAGGGGAGAAATAGTTGGAGAGGGGACAGGAAGAGATGGACTGAGAGAGGGGCGATGACAAGACGGACAAACAAGAGGAGGAGGAAGTGGAATGAGAGAAAGGACAGGAATAGGTGGATACAAAGAGATGATGTACAGACATAGATATGGATGTTGGAGAAGGACAAAGAGAAAGGGGTGAAGAAATGGAGAGATACAGTGGAAAGGAAGTGATACACATGTATGAGAGGATGAGAAGGGACAGAAGGATACAGAGAAGGATATAGGCAAACGCAGAGTGCGTAGAAAGAGTCATGTGAAGAAGAGATAGAGACGGAGAGGTTGGAGTATTTGCACGAGATATTGGGGAGGAGACGACTGGCAGATAGAGAGAGGAGGAGGAGATGCAAGAACAAGGAGTGATGAGGGTGAAATGGTAATAAATTACGGGAAGATGAGATGGATGAAGAGATGGGGAAGAGGAAATGAGCACAAGAAGTGTAGAGAATACTTTCGTAAATTACGTGTGCAGGTGAACGTGGCTGAGCATAGAGAGAGGAGAGGGAGAAGAGGAAGGGGAGGATTATGTTGACATAAAATTGGGAGACGGAAATACATTAAGGTGAAATCTTTCCCGAATTTTTATTTTCGCTTCTAAGACTAGATTTATATGTACCCGGGCAATGCCGGGTTTCACAGCAAGAAGTAAATACTTTAGAAGATGGTACTATAGATGAAGTCCGATTAAAATACCATATAACATGTGTCCAGTTTTTATTGATTACAAAGATACAGCTGACTTCAGTGCATTTATTTTTGATGTGTTGGTACAGCGGTTGCTATGCGTTGTTAGGACGTATTTATCGAATGTCAGCAGTAGAGTGTTGATGTTCAAGTTGTAAAGTCGTGCTTTTGTTTACATTGAAGTCTACTGTACTGTAGCGTGTAAAAATGTCGCACAGATAATGAGACGATATAGTATTTAGTGTATGGGTTTGGTAATGGAAAGGTTGTAGCTGCTTGTAGAGAATACGGCGCATGACTTCCTAATCGCAGATTACCACATTCTGGAATGTTTACTCGTGTGTTCTACACACTGTGTGTCACTAATACAATGCCCACCAGTAATATTACATCTGTACACGTGAATGATGAGACTGAGGATAAAATACAAATTATTATTCAGTCGGGAATGTATTTCTGCAACAAGTACAGTCTCTGCACGTGTTAGTGTTCCACACACACTAGAGTATGACGCACATTACGTACGCTTGGGTTTCATTTACAGCTTCGACCAGGAGATGAAGACAGGCGATTGGAATTTTGCAGTTAGAAACTTGAAAATCGTCAAGTAATCCCATATTTACTTTCACTCATGACGACATTAATAACACTCGTAATTCCCATCATTTGTCCAACGAAAACCCACGTGACATTGTGGAGACATATTTTTAAGAACGTTTCTCTGTAAATGTGTGGTGTGGTTTGATAGAGACGAAGTTGAATGTGTCTGATCTGTTACTGCATTGACTTGGTGAGGGAAATTTTGAAAACCAAATTCCATCGGCCTCATTTGCTTCTTGTTTGAGTTTGTTTCGGTTACATACTAACTGCTGCATTTCTGCATTCAATAAAAATTCGACACAAGGTAAATGGCATTTTCATTGCTATACGTCAGTAGCACCACCTCTTAAAATACGCTGCTGACCATCCAAAATGCAGCACCAAGAAGGACCGGAGATACCACAGCCAAGTTTATTTGGGATGTAACACGATGTAAACTGAGGTTTTGGTGTAGTATTATGAGAACATCGGCGCACGAAGCAATGAGTTGTAGGTAGACTGACAAGTGGAGGAGGAAGGGATAGAAGCAGAGGAATGGGGTAGTGTGGTGGGGGTAGAACAGTTTTCACACAACCTTTTGCAGGAACTGACGTAACCGTATAGTGATGGCGCTGTGACGTCGACCTGAACGAGACTATCGATTTGTCGATAGTTATAGCGTCGAGCTGATGTTGATAAATGTGCGAGTCACAGGTCAATCTAAACCAAACACCGCAAAATCGTGACATGTTTCAAGAGAACAGCAAAATATTTTTGAGAATAAAGGATGAAAATGCGATTGGCTATCATTGCAGGATGTGGTCTTGCGTTCGTTTCCGCATAAACATTGAGGCCTACTCGTAAAATAGTTGTATTCATGGAAAACAGCACACCGTATTAAAAAGCAAGAGTATATGTGTAATTGGTCTATATCACTATTCCTTCGAAATTTTTACTTGTTGACTATGACAATGTTGCCATTACAAAGATTTCAAATTCTAAATATGGACAGAGATTTATATAAATGTACGGAGGAATCATTACATTACACCGAACTACAACTATTTCTGAAATGGCATTTAAAATTGAAGTTGTGCACATAATTAAGTATTTTTATTTAGATTAAAAAGTGTCCTAAAAGGACAAGCTCGTAAAATTTCTTTTGTACAGTTTTGTTCTATACGTTTTGGTTCCATACGTTAGTCTTTATTTTTATTCTGAGTGGTAGCTTGTTTTACTCCATGATGAAGATAGTTTGAATATTTTCTCGCATTTGTGTACTTTATGCATAATTTGCAAACTGCTGACAACAATAACAAAATTATTCCTCAGAGAGAGAAGGAGCGCTCACACTATTACGTCTAAACAACATCCAATATTTCACAAAATAAAAAATAAAAAAAATAAAAAAGTCCCAAAATCTGTTATAAATGAGGAGATGAAATAAGAAATATAATAATAATAATGACTTTGCCTAAGACAGTAAGCATGTTTCATACTGTGAACATCAGCCCTGTTACAATTTAGGAATTCCCTCGTTATGTTCTTACAGATTGTGAGTTATTCACATCAAGCAGAGACATAAAAACACAACGTGGTGAAAGAGATACCTATGATGCAGAGAAGAGAGAAAGAACTGAGAGGAGAGTAACAATGGAAGCTATGCCGACGTTAGTACATGTCGTACCTATAGTGACGTGCTACTGATAAACTTCAAAGTGTGTTGTTGCATTCAAGTGACATTCTTTCATAGTACATAAGTTGCATAGGCTGAAGAAATCCAACATGACTGTTCTAAATGCAGGCAGTTCTCACCGGAGTCGACCACACGCATTCGCAACGAAAGCACAGTAGTGACGTCACGTGTGGTAAAAGTTGTGTGAAGAGTGCTCTACTCATGCGGTGGCATGTGCCTGGGGCTGTGATTGAAGGGAAGAGGAAGACGAATTCGGGAAAACAAACCGAGCCCTTGAATGTAGTTTTGGTGAACTGGTTTGGGAAAAGGAGCCCCGATTTTTTTTCCCTGGATGTGACCGGGAGGGCGTTGGCTCAAATCCACCTCCGGCCATCCAGATTTACCTTTTCCGTGATTTCCCTAAATCACTTCAGCCAAATGTCGGGATGGCACTGCCGAAAAGGCACTGCCGACTTCCTCTCCATCGTTATCCAAACAATCTTGCGTAAGCTCCGTCCTAATGACCACGCTGTCGACGGGAGGCTAAACCCTAATCTTCCTTCCTTCTTCCGGATGAGACGCTAGCTAAGGAATGCTACGGCAAGGCAGAATTATGTCTGCCAGCCAGATGACGTTGTTAAAAAGTCTTTACCTGATAATAATTTTTCTTAATGCAATATACAAAATTTGCGGCTCAATTTTTCATAACAGATTTTCGTCTCCCATCAGATCATTATCTCAAAATCAGGCGAAAATTATCTCCTCTTTCTCTATTCAGTTACGACGGTGAGTAAAATTATGACATAGATTTAAATTAATCCCTCTGCATTCCTGGTATAACATACATACGCTTCTGCATCTGAGGCACTATTTGCTCTGTTTCATAAAAACATCGTATTTTAAAACATGTTTTGATTGAGACGCTGCAAGATATATGTAATTCATAGCTGTGTCCGATCCACAGACAATGGTGCACCGCGGATATCTAAATACAAACAGGATTTGTAGTGCTTCTGATTCCAAATAACAGTTGTGCAATCCATATAAATGTGCTTCGCGCTTGATGAAATCTTGTCCTGCAAATTATGCTTTTCGGTTGCTTGTGCAGAATTTTCGTATACCGTCACAATTAGCGATGACGATCGCGACAAAGTACAATTCACCAAATAACTCGCTACAAGTACGTTTAATGCTCCCATATCATGCAGTCAGAACACTGCTGAATGTTTATTGGCTGTTGAAAAACGTGTGGCGTCTGACGCGCAGCCTAAACTCGACCGCCGTTCTTTATTGTTAAAGTGTAGTCACCACGCTTTGTAAAAACAGCAGTCGTGTTATTGCTTTGTAAGATTAATCTTTTTGTGCACGGAAAGAAAATTATCTTTACAGAAATGTATATTCATGCTCCAACGAATGATAGATAAACATAAACAATTCATGAACAAACACTCGTCCTTTTCATTGATTATATAAAGGCATTTGGAAAGGGCAAAATTTTATGATGAAGAGGTATATCAGTATAGCTGAACAGGTAATTCAAAAGATCTATGCTAATACAAAAATCAAAATAATTGTGAATAATGAGAAAATGACAGAGGATATCAACAGGATACAAGTTTGCAGCCTTTTACCACAGTTGTTTAATATATACATTACGGACATTGGAAAATGAAACGAACAATTATACCTGTGACTTTAACCAAGAGAATTATATAATGATATAGCTATTTGCAGATCAAGTATTACTATTTATTAATGAAGATGGACGACAGAGAGCTGCCTACGAGCTACACAAAATGTGCCAATCATATAAAATGTCAGTATGACTACAAATAACAAAAGCCATGCCTTTCTGCGAAAACATTCAGGTAAAACACAAGTAGTGATAAATAAGATTATAGAACAAATAGATAGACTGAAATTTCTAGAAACGTATAACTTAGACATGGGTCAAAGAGACAGATTTGAGAAGTTTACGTACTTAAATGGCGTCATCACGAGATCTCTCTTAAGTAAACTAATAACAGAAACATATCTTAAATTTTATAAAATTATGTCGATACCAACATTTCTGTGTGGGACTGAATCGTCAGTGATGGAAAAGAAAGATAAAATAAGATGACAGGTCAACGAAATGAAATTCCTCAGACACAGCACAGGAGACAAAAACTTAGATTACTAAATAAATACAGATATTAGGATGTAATTTTTTTACATAAATAGTAAGGCTGAAGAGTAGACACAAAAAAGGATACTCCATCTGCTGCGTATGGAAAAGTCAAGATTACCACTACATTTTGGCGATGTATTCCGCAAGGTAAAAGACGCATTGGAAGGCCAACAAAAAAGTGGAAGAGCCTAATGCAACTGCAACGACCTGAAGAAAAGCCTAATGCATGCTATCAGTTGAAGAAGGAAAAGTAGAAGAAGAAATGTCATACAATTGTGAGTTACGTACAAAGATATATCACACATATAAACACGTTACAACAGAAGAGTGCTGCCCCCTTCGAACGGTGTTGCAAACTGTTAATTGCGGAGACAAAAGAACGCAGGCGTCAGTCGACGGCACTGAATGCGGGATTCGTCGCTGAGCTGTAACTACAGCGAGGCGTTGCCATAGAAACGTATACACAATCACATTAGGTGATTGGCTTTCACAGACGTGCGGAGCATCCGCGCCAAGCACGCCAGCCCTCCTTTATCGCTGAACTGCTCAATTTTTGCTGGACTTTGCGTGCTGCTGGGTAGCCACGGAAATTTCAATTTTCATTGTGAAATTCAAAATTAAACTAGATTTATAGATTATTCTTTTACTACAGTACAACGGGGCTACTTTGTGACTGAAGTTGCTACTTTGTGACATACGTTGGTTTTCGCTTATTACGAACCTCACGCTGCATTCATGCTGCGGAAAAAAAAAAAAAAAAAAAAAAAAAAAAAAAAAAAAAAAAAAACAGATATTATCTCCAGCGGCAAACCTGTAGGTCTGAACCATCTTGCAGCAACCGGCTGAATCTTCCGCTCTTCTTTTGTTTGACTGCAGTGCGTCCGTATATAAACTTGCATTGTAGCAACACCTTTCCTGACACAGTACACGATCACGAATACTCAAACCAACTACAAACGCTCATACAAGGACATCATACACCACAACATAATCTGGCACTGGATCCTGCCCCAACCTAAACCACACCGCATACCCACACCCAAAGTACGATAAATATAAATACATATAAAAGTGTAAACAAGATTGCAAGTACCATCATTACAAACTATGTAACCATTGTAAATGAAAAGCAATGGAACTCAAACACCACAATATGTAACAACAAAAATACCTTTTGCAAGTTAAATGTAAATTGAAAAAAAAAACTTAAAAGAATTATGTACATAAAAATGATTTGTATTATTAGTATATAAATTTAGGCATAAGTCAATGTAGAAAAAAAGAATAACAAAAAGGAAATGTGCACCTTAAAAGGATTTATATTGTTAGTATGTAAGTTTAATTATAAGCGAATGAAGAAATAAAATTGTTAAATAAAGAAATTTATGTGAACCCTTTGGCACCAATAGAGCGAAATGCTCTCACGTTGCCCGCCCGTGCCCTTCAATCTCGGGAATGAAAAGTATAAAAAAATAAAACAAAAAAATATTTTTTTTAAAAACACTGATTAAGTTGTTGTAAGCTTTGTGTGCTGGAGCCATTCGTGTAATAGGACTGCAGAAAATAGATATGTACGTCTGATTGTTAATATGTTGGCTTCATTATGACGTCATTTAACATTAATTGTAATGTTCATTTAATCAGTATAATCACAGAACCATAAAATCAGCACATTAAGGGGCTACTTTGTGACAGTTCAGGAGAGTCCCAAAGTAACCCTACTGCGTTTTAAAGTGTAACTATTAACTTTACTTGATAGCGTCGAGTCCTCAGATGAGAGTGAAAGCATCAAGTGAACTGATGAAGATCCGAGTGACTTGGAAGATCTCTGTGAAACTTGGTGGGGTGAGCCAACAGAGACACTCCCTCGTCTAAGATAAATCAAGGCAGAAGAAACGTCTACCACTTGAAAAGGGCTACTAAGAAGACCCCTAAATGCACATTCAAACTTGATAACTTTGTGATCGTGAACTTTGAACGGGAAATGTTCCCCGGAAGAGTGACTGATATAAAGCTACAAGGTAAACGTCATTGAGAGGTCAAAAATAAACTGGAAGTGGCCAGAACGAGATGATTTCATTTATTATTCTAAGGAAGAAGTTCTTTACAAGCTAGCAGTTCAAACACCAGGAAACGAGGTCTTTTTAATGTGAAAGATTCAAATTTAGTTTAAGTGCCTTTGTAAAATTTTTATCTTGCCAGACAATGAACCAATATTTTTGAGGCCTATATTTATATAAATAAACATTTGATTGATTGATTGTTGATTTTCCATGTAGTTCAAAGCGAAAACAAAGCTGTCACAAAGTAGCGCCACCTCGTGGAGCAACTGTGAGACAACTTGAAACACTTACATAACGGTCTCTGTTGAAAAATTGGCTTGTATAACATATCGCCGCAAAGTGGGAGGTTGTAGTAACTTCTTGGTATTACTTATTCTACTTCATAATTGACACTGTTCGGCCCTTGAAAGAAAAAACTTAAAAACTGTCACAACTGGATATACATATTTCCACACAGTAATTATATTTTCCGTGGGACAAAATGCCAAATAATATCAAGACTGCAGAAATAAAAGAACCTTCTTATTGTTTCATTGGTTGTTGTTGTTGTCTTCAATCCGCAGACTGGTTTGATACAGCTCTCCACGCTACCCTGTCCTGTGAAAGTCTCTTCATCTGAGAATACGTTCGGCAAACTACAGCTTTTTTTTTTTTTTTTTTTTTTTGCCACATATATTGGAACACACATTATAGTAAGACTGTCCTTTCCGTAGCCTAAGAGCTCGACGAAAACTTCCTAATTCAGGAAACAATCTCAGAAGGTTTTCGTTCAGAACTCAAACTACTTGTTAAAATCCCCATCAAGATAAGTGAATAAGCTCTACGTATTTTAATTAAGCAAATTTAAACGTATCTTTCAAATAAGCCAAAACTATTAAATATTCTTCAAATTGTTCAAATGTTTGTAAATATGTGGGACTTAACTACTCTGGTCAGTAGTTCCTAGGCTTAAAAACTACTTAAATGAACTTATGCTAGGGGCAACAAATACACCCATGCCCGAAGGAGAACTCGAACCTCCGACGGCGAGCAGCGGCGCGCTCTGCCGCTAGGCGCCTTGGAACTTTCTGCCACTCCACTGCGGCTAAATATTCTTCCCTTCACACATCTGCAGTTCCTCATATTTTTCTTACTGGAATTTTTTTGCATTTAACGAATACTTGTTGCCTAGGGTGTGAATTTCGTTTAATCACACCCGCTCTACACTTTAGAGTGGCGAACAAAAAAGTAACAATAAATTGAAAAATGAACAATCGTTCAGGATCATCCATGAACCAGTAACTGAGTATTATTTACAACTGATCTTTTTTTTCTCTTGTTTCGACAAGCTAATAGCCTGTCATGACTTTTTTTACATACATCTAAACAATCTGTGAAGATGAACTTTCTCTTTCTCTTATAGTTTTATGTGGGTTAAGTACATCGTAAATATAATTAGCGTTGATATTCAATGAAATGATTGATCATGTTATGAAGGGCAGGAAAGATTTTTTTCTCCTGAAAGACTGACGAGATAAATGTTCCCTGCTTCCGTAAAACACACAGCGGTCTGCTTCCACAGGAAATCCCCGCCTTGCTTCTAGATTGCGGCTTAGACACAAGGGAAAAAAATCGTCCCGGATGAAACCATTATCGGTTATCGTAAAGGTGACGTAAACAAGGCCATCAATTCACGGCGGTCATCGATCGACGACACCCGAGGCTGTCGGACGCTTCCGGAGGGAAACAAGCGGTCTAGACGAAGTTGCCGGCAGCGGCGCAAGACTAGGGCGTAAGCGGTGGGGTCGCCATCGACGTGATACAAGCTCGAGTAGGACAAGGACACGGCAGGAAATTGTCTGCGTTCTTTTCAGTCTGCGGCGTCTTAGCTGCTTAAGTTTTTCTTTTGTGCGATGAAATGGAGAATATCTGCAGCAGTCCAAAAGGAAATCTTCTAATGCTAATTTTACCTTACGTAAAGCTGCCTCGTCCTAGAAAATACCCCCCCCCCAGCCTTTTACCTCCAACAAAAAAGCCACACATTCGGCGATTGGTCGAACGTATTCTACATTTTGTTTCCTTAAGGCGAAAAAGAGAGCGATAGAACTTCACATTGCCCTGTAGCAAGAATCCCACCGGAGTCGACAGCCAAACAGTCTCATAGCCTAGCATTTTTTCGCTTCTTTTGTTTCACCTAACCAACGAATAACACATTTTAAGAGTAGAAATGCTAAAGGATTTTTGCATTTTTGTGCCAAGTCCATTGGGTAACTTCGTTGTTGTTATTGTGGTCTTCAGTCCGGAGACTGGTTTGATGCAGCTCTCCACAATATCCTATCCTGAGCAAGCCTCTTCAACTCCACACAAGAACGACAACCTACATGTGGCTGAATCTGCTTACTGCATCCATATCTTGGCCTTCCTCTGCGGTTTTTACCCCAAACACTTCCCTCCAATGCTAAATTCACGATTCCTTGATGCCTAAGAATGTGTCCTGCCAATCGATCCCTCCTTTAGTCAAGGTATGCCATAAATTTCTTTTCCCCCCAATTCTTGTTCAGTACCTCCTCATTACTTACGTGATCCACCCACCTAATTTTCAGCATTCTTCTGTAGCACCACATTCCAAAAGCCTCTATCCTCTTCCTGTCCGCACTGTTTATCGTCCATAATTCACTCCCATACAAGGCAACACTCCACACAAATGCCTTCAGAAAAGACTTCCTTGGGCTTAAATCAATATTCGATGTTAACAAATTTCTCTTTTTCAAGAACGCTTTTCTACCCATTGCCATTCTGCATTTTATATCCTCTGTACTGCGACAATCATTTGTTATTTTACTGCCCAAGTAACAAAACTCATCTACCTCCTTTATTGCTTCGTTACCTAATCTAATTCCTTCAGCATCATCAGATTTTCTTAGACTGCACTCCATTACCCTAGTCTTGCTCTTGTTAATGTTCATCTTATATTCACCTTTCAGCACACTGTCCATTCCGTTCAGCTGCTCTTCTAGGTCCTTTGCTGTCTCTGACAGAATTACTATGTCGTCGGCAAAACGCAAGGTTTTTAATACTTCACCTTGAACTTTAATTCCTTCCCCAAATTTCTCCTTGCTTTCATTTATAACTTCATTGCTAATTAAATCTGAAACCACTCAACGTATCGGATTTTATTGTTAACAATTATTTACCTACCTTGAAAAACGCGTAAATGATTTTTCGACTCTTTGTATATAGCTTGTCATCACATTTTGTGGTCTTTGCAGTTTTCTTTAGTTTAAATTATAGCGCTTGTTTTCATAGTTTTTCGTAACTTCCTAAATGAAGTTCTCTATGGCTGTAGCTGAAAAACTGTGAAAGAGAAATAGCTGTATGCAAATTACAGAAAGCATAGCATGTGATAACAAGGTGTATTGCCTATTTTCAAATTAGTCAATTCCTTTCATTAAACACTAGAAATCTATGAGTATAGAAACTTTCCATAAAAACATTAAAAAAATAAAACAATAAAAAAGTCCTTAAAATGCTGCAACATCAGCGGAACAGGTGTTGGTAAAAGATGAAAAAATATTTATATTTGCATAAAACAAATTTATTTATATGCAAAATGGGCACGAGACAGTATGATTATTCTCAAGATGAATGAGAATTGTTTGAAAATATGTAGATGCTCCCTATAGTCGAGTTTAAATTCCTGTTTTGTTAGTTTCATATTACCGTTATTAGTTATGCCTTCGCAATTAATGACGTAATAGCTCTGCAAAAGTTCCTCAAAAACTCATTTGCAAAAGTGACCTTCAAAGCGAACATTTCGGGTGGCAATAGAAAATAGTGCCAACTAACTTAATGAACTTTATACTATGAGACTCTTCAAGCTTTCCTGGAGTATATGTTTCAAATAGTATTCACGAGTTTGTCTCCGGGTAACGTTGTGCAAAACCCACAATATTTTCTCGGAGCAACTGACCGACATCTTCAGGTTGTTAGGCCTCCTCGGTGGCCAAGTATGACAGTCACTAGCGTGACATTTATTTTTGAAATACAAAAATTCAGTTTATTACATCAGAAAAATTAATTTGTATTCAACCTGTGATGCGAAGTAATTTTTTCGTCAGAATTTTCATAGTCAAACGAAGATCAGAAATAAATAGGGAAATAAAGGGAACATCAGAAGGTCTAATTTTGCAAAAACTGGATTCGAAAAAAAGCTTGAACATTTAAAAAACATAAAAAGAAAGGCGAAATATTTTACAGTTCCATTTGACCGAAAGGAATAAACAGGATAGAGAAGAGAAAAATATGACGAAGAAATTTGTCTCATGGAATATGTAAACTGTGCAGTTTGCTGTTTTGTGGTCTTAAGATTCTACTGCTGTGTGAAAGTAAGCAATAAATTCTAAGTTACGCATTGAACTTAAAACTCTTAATTGACACCTCATTTGCTATACGCAATTTCAAGCATCATTCCAAGACGTGTCAGATGTTACTGAAGCTATTTTACTTCTTACCAATTTCACGAATCGTTTCGTCGTCCTTTTGTTTTTTCAAACATAATTTTAGCGTTTATATTACTTGTACTCGTCTGCTTACAATGTACCAGTTCTCGTGCCTAGGGCCTAGGAGTTCTAGGACACATTTGTAGTAAATTACTCCGTCGCTGCCACTGGTTTGTTTTGCTAACTGTAGTTCTACAGCCACGTTTTATTATTTCAGTTTTATTTATTATTATCAACAAATAATACAATTCTTTGAGACAACATTGTCTCGTAATTTGCAATTTGATACGCATTTCACAGGGAACATGAGACAGAATTAATGTATATGGTGTAGAGGGAGACGTGCTTTAAGAAAGTCCGTGTCGTTGTTTAGGCTACAACGCTGTGTTAGCTGAGTGGTATAAAGCACCTACCTAGTACGTAGGAGATTCCGGGTTCGAATCCCGCCCAGAGTATAAATTTTAATTCAATGCCTCTCCTTATGTTTAATTATTTATTATTATTTCTATGTTTGGGCTTGTTTCTCGGCCGGAGCCCCATACTAAAACACATATCCGTAACCAGGCAAACTGGCCAAATGAACTTGGCATCACCACTCGTAGTTGTTAGACTGACATTTTAAATGAAATTTTACTCTAATTCTGATTATTCATTATAACAATTCTCACCTTGACATTGTATCTGATTTCGAGAATAAGCTTTTGAGACTTGCACTATTGAATTTAAAAGTAGTCACAAACAAAATGTAAATAAATAAAAGATAAACGATAAAAATCTGCTACATAAATGCTACGTGCAAAACAAATAATCAGCCGCTGATCCACAAAACAGAGTGCGCCGTTGAAAATAATGGATAATTTCGTCACAGAAACTGGCCCTCTTCGGTTTCCTTCAACTTACAGTAACAGAAAGTCAGTGCCCAGAGGTCATATTATGCTGCCAGAAATAATTAGTTCTCAAAAAACTCAAACGAATAATCTTTGAAGGTAATAAGATTTTCCAGCGCTATTAAGAACAGAACATTTCCAACTTGTTAGCAAAGCTGTTGGAAACTCCGAAGTCTTAAAACTGAAAAATGCTTTGTTCGTCTCTTGCGCTGTGTAACGGAGTATTATTTTTACTTTTATTTAAAATCTTTATAGATTATTAAATGGAAATGACAGTTAACAAACACTAAACCGATTTTTCAGTAAAAAGACTTATTCATTTTAAATTGCTAATTACATAGAAATAAAATCGATATATGCCCATCAAACGGTTGAATGGAAAAAATTATTGACATTAATAATACTGTTCAGTACATATTAATAAAGAAACATCTGATTTTCTATATTTTACTTACGTCTTGGAAATGGAAATGACAGTTAACAAACACTAAACCGATTTTTCAGTAAAAAGACTTATTCATTTTAAATTGCTAATTACATAGAAATAAAATCGATATATGCCCATCAAACGGTTGAATGGAAAAAATTATTGACATTAATAATACTGTTCAGTACATATTAATAAAGAAACATCTGATTTTCTATATTTTACTTACGTCTGTAACAAATTGTAATGTATTGTGAATATTCACATTTTAATGAATGAAAAGTCATTTTATGGAATAATATTATTACTCACGATTTGTTAATCATTCAGTATTTAGTGGTAAATAACAGGTAAAAACAAAAGTTAAATACTTCGCCATTCCGAGAATCAAACTTGCGCTTTCACAGTTTGAAAACTCTTATGATACACATTTTTCTCATTTTTTAACTACCAGGACTCGGTTAATATGATGGAAATATGTTCCCTTATCAGCGCCGAAAATCGTAAAATCATCAAAGGCAATATTTTATTTTATTTTATTTATTCTGTTTTACTTTTCGCATTGGTCGATTAAGAACCACAAGCCAGTTTCAATACTTTATTTGTTGTTGTTTCCTGCCCATGCAGCATTTTGTTGTCTGTATGTCCAGCAGGTTTCTTCTACCTGTCTTGTAATCATTTAAGATTAGTTTATTCGTTCATATATCATACTTTTTTTATCTAAAGCCCTTTTTATTTCGTGAATCCATCATATTTTTACTTTTCATCAGAAATATATTTGAATATCCATTCCCTTAATCTCCTGCCTGTATTCGAAATAAGTACCTAAAACACAACAGTTTTCTCTTCAATTTCGATATGTTTTCTATGTTACCGTAAAATTTTATCGTTACTTCACAATTTTCTGCATGTCTAGTTTTTCGTGGGTCTAATAATGACTCGCCTTTCTAGTTAGTCTACGAAACCTCCAGTTTAATTTTAGACATTCTCTTGCATATAGACATTCTGGCTTCGTCACTGTATTGTAAGTTCTTATATTTCCATTTTACAATTTATTTATTTATTTTTTTTTTTTTTTACTGAAAAGCTCTTTATGGAATTACTAGTCAGGCACTGACCTTGAAATCCTGTAAGTGTCAACAAAACGGAAGAGGACTAGTCCTTAAGGCCGACTTGTGAGCTGATTAATGGGGACTTCTTTGGGGTATATAACCTGCGAGCTAATCCAGAAAAAAAACTTTAGTATGCGCATTCATCTGGGTAAAGGAGAACAGTTAGAAATAGATTGGGGAGTGATTAGACTGCAGCACTGTACCATACCAAATTACTTGGGAGTCATCCTCGGACGTGCACTGTCATTAAAAAATACACCATTGAACTAAAAGAATTAATATTTCTGAGAAACAGTATTACATGTAAGCTGACTGCAGCAACGTGGGCGGATCGCAGCCTGAACTTCTTTGATTGTCAACAATAGGATATTGTTTTTCAGACGGAGAATCTGGGGCATGGTGTGCGAGGCGACTTGTCACTCCAAACAATTAGACGTCTCTTTAAATGAAACACTTTAGTTTCTTACTGATGGATGAGGCCTACAATTGTCCACAAAATTTGTCCACTTGCTATAATAACACTGCCAAATATCATAAGCAAAGTGGAAAGTGAAAAATACCTTTCCTCAACATCTGCTCAGAGAAAACCATGTTTACGATGTACGCTGTAAAATCCTACATTCCCTGGAGAAAAGCAGAGAGATGACACTACCCCAAATACTGGAAATCAATCAACATTTGGCACAGGGTGCCAGTTTAGTATTAAACGATCAAATCCAAGTTCCCCTTTACACCTCTACTAAGATAAGTTTTAGTTTCCAACTTTCCATTTCAACAAAAATAATCATGTCAGTTTTGATCCTCTACATATTCTTATCATATTTTATTTAATGTTAGTAACTCTCACAAAAATGTTGTCACGTACTTTCCTGTAAACTAGTCAATTTTGTGTCATAACATTTTTGTAAATCGTAACATCTTTGAAAACATGTATACTACAGTCAGTTGTCACCTGATGATGACCTGAGAAGCCGTAAGCCGGTTGGTGACGAATAAATAAGTTTTGCAGAATACCAGGAAGTTGTTCCTTTTTTATATTATTATCATGTTCTGTCAAACACCGATACTGAGATGAGTGACGCCTTAGGAAATGTGGGCAGTTTTCCACTAGACCCGTGAAACATGGAGCTGAACGGGGGTGGCCAGAACCTGGCTGCCTATCCTGGGAGCTTTGCTAATTAGCGAAGAGGTATTTGGCTATTAATTAACGACGGCCGGTGTTCCGCCTCTAGGAGGGAGCGCTCGTCTGGCCCTGGAGGACCTCTGATCCTCGTCAAGTGTTCTCCGTCGAGGACTCCCGCGGTCGCCAGTCGTGGTGAAGCACCAGCAGAAACAGCGCACTGTAGAGAGGGCCACAACTCCACAGCGGACGCCTCGCGTCCAGTTGCCCGAGGAACTTCAGCGTTCGCCGCTATGTTTCTTTTAATCGTATCAGTAGTATCAAATACTATATATAATAATGAACAATGAATTAAATGTTTATTCATTTTAAGACAAGAAATTATTCAAATGCATCGGAAATCGGTATTTATAAAACTGGTATCCATTATGGATTTGGAACCTGCTGTTCTGATTAAAATAGGATTCCATGAAAAACTGCAACTACTCGCCTTTTATTTATTTCTCCTTTATTTTTTTGTATCCCATTACCGGTCCAGAACTGCATGGCAGTTCACTATCAGATGGTGCACGTTTAGTTTTATTAATAATATTGTGGAACTCGTTAAGCTATGAAAAGTTTGGAAGAATTGTTTTCAGATATGTTTGTTCTTCCAAAATGAACGAACAGAATTACTTAACATCCCATGCTTTCTCAAAATTTCCGAGCGGTCTAAGGCGCCTCGCTGCGGAGCGCACGGTTGCTCGCAGTCGGAGGTTCGAGTTCTCCCTGGGGCATGGGTGTGTGTTTGTTCTTAGGTTAGTTTAACTTAGTTTACGTAGTTTGTAAGCTACGGACTGATGACCACGCAGTTTGGTCCGATAGATTTACAAACATTTGATTTTGATTTTTCTCAAAATTTCAAAGAAACGATAAGCTTGTAAAACTGAACATGAACACACACACACATTCTAAATTGTATTACAGTACGACACGTGGATCGTGAGATAGATATGAGCACATAAACAGTAACGTTCCGCTACTCATGGACTAAAACTACGGCATTCAGTATGACGTTACAATTTTTAATTTCTTCACTACAAATTATAGCCGCAGGAAATTTTACAGACAGTATATACGCACATAGTTTAGTGCACCTTCTAAATTGCATCACAGTACGACACATAGTTCATGAGATACGAGCACATAATCAGTAACGTTCATGGTAAACCGCCCCATAAAACACCAAGTTTTAATCTATTACTTATTTACTACCAATTGTATACCCAATAGATTTTATAGACATATAGCCCTTATAAAAATGAATATACAACTGAAAAATGGCAGGAATAAATAAATAAATACCCGGGCAATGCCGGGTTTTCAGCTAGTACTTAATAAGGCAATACTTAATTTACTTAATGGTTAGTCAAGTTTTATACATTGTTAATTCAGTACACGGTACATGAGAGTTGAGATAAGAACGAATTTTAAGTGCGAAGTCTTCTATCTGAGCGTTCGCAGCCACTGCAGTTTCCAGCACGCGCGCTGCGGGTTTGCCTGCCAGCAGGGGCCCCTCACTAAGGAGCCTGTTTACGAGTGTCTCGGTGCTGCGCTGATTGCAAACATTCTGCTGCTCTTCAAGACTGTTTACTACTCGGCAGGGGGAAATGGTGATGCGGCCACAACAGACTATGCACAGACACGCTCCGGTGAAGATGGCGCTAGTTATTAAGACGCAGTGCAACCGTCGAAGCTGACGTGTTTAAATTTTTGATGATAAGAAAGAAAGTGGACTTTCCGTGCCAGCGCGAGAGGTGCGCAGTTAAAATGTTAAGTTTCTGTCCCAAGGAAGTAGAAGATGGTTACTGACAGAAATTCGCAATCTTCTTCGCTGTTACGAACAATATATGGAATCATCAGAGTATGAAGGGTTGAAGTGGGCACATGATAGAATGGCCGAAACAATATATCGTGTTTGGCTATGCACATGAAAACTCAGTAAACGAAGTTGCCCGACATATTTCGTGAATGAATGTGGATTATCCGATGCCGCGGTGGAGTAGCCGAGCGGTCTAATGCGCCTCGCTGCGGAGCGCGCGGTTGTTCGCTGTCGGAGGTTCGAGTCCTCCCTGGGGCATAGGTGTGTGTTTGTTCTTAGGTTAGTTAAACTTAGTTTAAGTAGTTTGTAAGTTACGCACTGATGACCACGCAGTTTGGTCCGATACATTTACAAACATTTGATTTTGATTTTTCTCGAAATTTAAAAGAAACTTTAAGCTTGTAAAACTGAACATGCGCGCGCACACACACACACACACACACACACACACACACACACACACACACATATATATATATATATATATATATATGTGTGTGTGTGTGTGTGTGTGTGTGTGTGTGTGTGTGTGTGTGTGTGTATGTGTGGGTGGGTGGGTGGGTGGGTGGGTGTGGTTTTGCGCAGCTCTCCACTACACCCTGTCCTGTGCAAGCCTTTCATCTGAGAATAAGAACGGCAACGTACATCCTCTTCAATGTGCTTAACTGTATTCGTCCCTCGGTCTCCCTCTACGATTTTTACCCCACACACGTCCTTCTAATGCTAAGTTGGCGATTTTCTTGATATCTCAGTATGTGTCCCACCAACCTAAACCTTCTCTTACTCAGGATATGCCAGAAACTCCTTTTCTCTCCAATTCTGATGTGCACATCCTCATTAGTGAAGCGATTTTAATGATTTTTGGTATGAAAGTATCTTTTGATAAGAGAGGAAAATTGGCCTAAGTAAATTGGAGGGAAAATAAAAAGTAGGGTTCAACCACCCTTAAAATGGCCAATTTTTTCCTAAAAAATGTCTTTTGACTTAACCGAAGAATAATCTATTAAAACTTCAAAAGAAGCGCGAATAAGACATAAGTATTTTTCGTATTTTTATATCAATATTTGATTGGTAAAAAACCTTTACATTGTCGCGCTCGTTTGATGCTACGCATGAAACATCTTGTTAATCTATATTTCTGAACTGTTTCATCCCTTTAACCCTTTCAGTCCCACATTATGAAATTTGGAAAAATAAAAATTCAGTGTTATCTGCTTTAATACAGTGCAGTAAACATCTAAATATGTGTTTTAAATTTTTGGTCGAACTATTGGTTTTTTATGCCATGTATTTCATACACAACACAGACGTTTGTATCGAGGTATCTTATTACTTGGACGTTATTTTGTTGATAGGCCTAGTTAACACTGCCAGATCAATAATGCTAGCACAATCTTCACTACAGCACCAGAGACAAGACAGAATAAAATAAAAGGAACCACACTCCCGCTCACACTCTCAGCCACGTACAGACGGCAACGCAACACAACCTCCAAGATGGACAGATTAATGCCTCAGAAGTGGCAACACTCCGTACCAAACGGCAAAAGTACTAGAAGCCCTCTCTGCATCAACAAAACTGCATCTTTAAGGTCTGATGCACAAAATACGGTATAAATCAACTTTAATACGTTGTTGCCCAGGAACAACACGGGGAACGAAAGAGTTAATATATCGGTAATTAAATTCGCTGAATCCGAATCTGAAATCCGATCTCAAAATTTAAAAAAAAGTTCAAATGTTTGTAAATCTATCAGACTCAACAGCGTGGTTATTAGTCCTTAGCTCATAAACTACTTACACTAAGTTAAACTAACCCAAGGGCAACGCAAACGTCCATGCCCGAGGGAGAATTCGAACCTCCGACGCGAGAGGCCTCGCGATCCGCAGCGTGGCACTACAGACCGCTCGGCTACTCCCTCTCGGCGCAAAATTCAATATGGCTGATCCAGCGTAGCGGACGAAAACATGACAAAACGCTTGAATAGACTGTAACTCGACATCTGACTTTCAAAATACTGTAAAATCTACTTTTGAAATAATAGCGGATAAAAGTGAATAAAACATGTTAAGAATGTATGTTGGTTTTAACCGCCGGCGTCAGCGTTGTGGGACTGATGACCTAGATGTTTAGCCCTCTCAAACTAACAACAACAACAATGTCAGCGTTGTCCGTGATGTATCATGTTAATTATTGGGCAGATGGAGGTTATACGCCATATTAGGAGGTTAATGTTGAGAAATGAATGAATGAACAGCGTACCACAAGCATTTTATTTTATTAAATTATTTCTTTGTAAAACAGTATTGTACAGTAAAGATAATCCAAATGAACTTGTACTGTTTTAAACGGACAGGATGGGAGCTCCAATCTGCATACAGCCATCCTGATTACATTTACCATTGTTTCCCTAAATGAATGAAAAGGATGTTATAATTATTCAAACTATAAGGCCGCGACTAACCTCCTTTTATATCCCCCTGCGACCTGGAGGTAACCATCATGAATTCATTTAAACAAATTTTATGTACCCATTAAGATGAAGATAGTGAAAGGGATAAAAAATTACTTTTTTTTCAGTCACTGCCGCTTACCTGTTCACTGAGTTTTCGTGACATATAATTATTAGAAATAAAGTGAAAGTGTAAAAAACGTACATTATTTATAATTTACTTAACAAAATATAGTACTATTAGGAAGATAAGTGAATGTCAATGTACATTCAGTCCAAACATAGATGGTTGCTAAAATTTGTATTATTAAAGTCTATAAATGGCAGTATATGTACGCTCTAGCTATCTGAACACGTACAACTCAGATAGTGCGACACTAGGACAAAAATGAGCCAATACCATAGAAAATCATAACTCTACTTTTAACACTGAATATTTACAATGAACGTAAGCAGCGTTCAAGTGCTTTGATAACAAGGCTCTTAAATTGGTATACCTAGTACAATGATATCTAAATAACTTTGCTTTCTCTTAGCATGCATGATATTCACTCTGTATTAAATTACGTTGTAGACATTTCGAAGTTAACTGTTTCTGTCGCTCCGTAAATGGCGGCTATTACGTAGAACTTTGTAACTATCTGCACAAGAGACGCAACGGTAGTAGCTTCTGAATGGAGTTGCTAGAACTGGGCTCTAGAGCGAAACTGTACCAACTGTGACGGTGCTGTTCGGGAGTCGGCGGCGCGTCTCCTATTATTCACGTTGCCAGAAGGATGGCTTCCTACGCCCGTAATTGAACGAAAAATAGTCCGCGAATGACAACGTTGTCTCTAGCAGCCAGCAACATTGTTGGTGGACGGATATGGCACAGTGGTATATGTCATGCGGAAGGAGCAGATAGTTGCAATTAGTGTCTGCTATCTGAGGACGGACAGCCACAACCTAGAAAGTGCCTGCGTGGTCATTCATAAATACAGGCCGATGCCGGCGACTGTGTCGTCAGCAGAGTAGTGTCACAAATGTCATTAGGACGTATGTACGCCGTGTGGAAATATAGCCGCGGCAATTAAGCGTCTCTAACGATCACCCAAGTCGAAACACGAAATCGTTCTTCTTCGATACAGCGTGCATAAGTCATAATGACGTCTTGCCTGACGCTATCGGAATCTACTCTGATGATGACACATTTGACGTCTGTTTTCATCGTTGGCCACCGTGGTTTCCTAGTAATGTGCTTAATTGGTGGTTCTACTTCTCTTATTGTAAAACATACCGGATTTTGGGGATTGTGGGGTGGAATCTTTGCTTTCCTGGATGGATTCGTAATTGACAACCAACGCATTCTCAGTGGAATAATAAAAAAGGTCCTCTGCAGCCGTATTACAACTTTATTAAAAAGGACAACCGGTTTCCTGACTTGTACTCACATCATCAGGTTTGAGACCTAAATAAAAAGAAGCCACAAAAAATTACAGTGTCACAAATCTCATTAGAAAACTTAACTACATAGACATAAAGAGGCTCAAATCGAGGTAATACATAACTGAAAATTATTAGCCTCTTTTTGTCTACGAGGGTTGGAACTTAAATAGTGACAAGTATTTATTCACATCCGATACAAAAGCGTTATACATTTGCATCTGTTACTGTCCTTCAAAGAAGTCACCATCGTTGTGTTGTGGAGCGGTCTACTGCCTGTCGAATCTCTGGAATAGATCTGAAGTGAACGCCACGAAGTGGTTCCTTCATTTGCGGAATCAAATTGAAGTCACAAGGCCTTACGTCCAGGGAGTACGGTGGACAGTACAGAACATTCTAGTCCCATCGACCGAACAGAGCAGTCACAGCTTTGCGCTGTATGCTCCCGCACATTGTCGTGCAAAATGGTGGATGGGTTGCGCAGAAAGTGTTGCCACTTCTTTCGCAAATCTGGTCGCAGGTGATGTTCCAAAGACGAACAGAAATACTGTGCATTGACAGTCTTCTATGGAGGAACGTAATGCCTTAGAATAACACCAACACAATCATACAACAAGGATCACCATAATTTTCTCCATACTGCGGCTCTGACGCTCTTTCGACTTCCGCGGCGGCCCATAATGACTCCATTCGTTCGATACGGCGTAAGAAATCCTCTCCGTCGCACTAAAAGCGCTCCAAGTGCGTCTGAGCAGCGTCGTAACGCATCCATTTCTGCATTTCCGTCAATTCATAAGGAACCCATCGTGATGCAATTTTTCGCACGCCCAGGCTTTTCTTCAGGATGCGAAGCACAGTCGTATGCGCTAATCCGGTTTCGTGGGAGAGCTCACGAATCGTCGGGCGTCGATCACTGTCCACTGACGTGGCAGCAGTACCCACTTCTTCTTCAGAGGCGTTAGAACGACCTGCCCGATGCATGTCACCACGGTTTGCAGATCTTCCTTGAAGGCTTTTACCCAACGTGCCACTATTCTTTAGGCCAATGTCGATTTCCCACATGCCTCTTGAAGAACTCGCTCACTCTCTCGTGCTATACGACCTCTGGCACATTCAATCTTGATCCAATTCCGTTGTTCCTGTTTCGAAAACATGACACCGTTACGTTAGACCGCTCGCCCACAAGTGACTGAGTTTCCCTCGATTGTGCGCACTCCGGTACGTGGGACGGGCGAGTCCATTTGCTCGGAGGTAAGGAAGGTATGTCAACAACGTGTGCTATCAGTTGATTCCATTGCATAGTGTCTACACAGTAATTAAAGTTACAGTCCTCGTACACAGTTCAGTTTTTTAATCCAGTTTGTAACATTGTAATGATTTTGTGATTCTTTTTATTCATGTCTTAAACACGATGATGTAACTACAGGTCACGAAATCTGTCTTCATTTTTAATAAAGTTGTAATGCAGCTGCAGCGCATCTTTTTTTTTATTCGTAATGAGCAGTTTCATCTGTGGATGTCCGTCTTTCAAACTTTTGTGTTCAATATTTATTTACTTCTGAGTAATTACTACAGTTTGATCGCCTATCGAGTATGATTCGAACTCTGCGTAATTCACCGGCGTTGAATTCTGTCTGTGGTAGGCACGTCACCTATCAAATGTTTTCCAGGACGAAAAAAAAATATATCCGAATTTTTCGTGGTTTCTGATCGATTTTAAAGATTTAAAATGTCATACTTTATTCATTGAGAGGTACAGGATGGGTTAAATTAAAAATGTCCCGGAGAACATAGTTCCACTTGAAATGAAAGAACTTCGCGATTTCCAAAACACGTCACGTATCAATCAGTGAATGCACTAGTAAAGATATTTCACAGCACAACAATTAGCTTAGGAGATATTCCATGACAAGCCCTAATATACGTGCAAAGTACGTTTGCCTAAAATTAAGTGTTTGCCTAAATTAAGTGTAAATTACCCCATATTAGTAATGACAGCACTTAGTGGCTTCCAGCAAGCCACAACATAATTTCAAATTGTCGGCCGCGGTGGCCGAGGGGACTAAGGCGCTCCAGTCACGGTCTGCACGGCCACTACGGTCGGGGGTTCGAGTCCCCCCTGGGGCATGGATATTTGTGCCGTCCTTAGCCTTAGTTAGTTCATAAGCAGTTTGTAAGTTTAGGGACTGATAACCCAGTAGTTAAGGCCCATAAGCTAAACAAACATTTGATTTTTTTTTTTTTTTAATTTCAAATAGTTTCTATACTTTTTCATGATTAAATGCTTACAGTCAAATTTGAAAAGTTATCAGATGTTTAAAGATGTTCTGTATGTGGTAATTCCATTCTTCATGGAATAGAGGGTTTACTGGAGGATATAGAAGGCACAATAGTAGAAAGTGTCCGAGGTGCAGGAAGACTTGCACACAGCTAACCTAATCTCCAGTAACTGTTAGTTATTTTAACATAAATAAATGAAACCAACTTCTTAAAAATTAGTGGAAAGATGTTTTATTAATGTGTTAGATTATTGCAAAACTATCACTACAAATATTCGGATTCATTGAATATCTGGTGACGACAGATTAATACTTGTTGGAAGAATTCTCAGAATGTATTCACCTACTAACGAATTAGCTTACAAAGCTCTCGCCTGATTGCTCCTCAGCCTGGAAACTCTACCACGTAGAATCATAAAGAGAAGATCCACCGAAGAGAAGCGAGATTTGTCACAGGCTTGTAGGATAAGCGTGAAAGCATAATACAGCTACTCTTCCAGCTTCAGTGGTAGACGTTACAACAGAGGTCTTATGCATCACTGTATGGTTTAGAGTGTGTGCTTTCCAGGAAGCGTCAGTCAACACATTTATAACAGAGTATGTCTCGCGAAGGGACTATGAAACTAAAATTAGAGAGAATCGAGGTCACACGGAGATTTACCAACTATCAGACGTCCAATCACGACTGGAAAAAAAGAAAGAAACTGAAAATTCATTAGAGTTTCATTGCACTTTGGCACAGGGATTTAATTTAAATGACAATGATAAATGAGATGATACGTGACAACGGGTCTGGTAATGTAACTGTCATTAACTCAGAGGTTGATAGAATTCTGTTGTTTTCGAGAAAAATAAAGGCGACTGATAAACACAGGCTATGATTTTTTCCTAGGTGACCTTTCATAAATGAAAATTTAATTTTAAATGAATGTTTCACTTTTGGACATACTGCTGATAGTACGAGTCCATGAAACAGTGACCCACAAACGTACTGACTCTGTAATACTACCACGTGTACGATGTATCGTTTCCGTTCCATTGACAAACAGCTCTCCGCGTGCTGCACATGACAGAAAGACTCACACGACCTTTTATTTGGTTCATCACACGTAGCATATCACGTTACTTCAGTATCTTTAGTCATTCATGACAATACATGCCCCAAAACTGGAAGCTAAAGCATCCGACAATGAACTTTCGGTGACGGGTGTCAAAATTCGCTTTGCTGCTACAATCCCGGTGGTTCCCTAATGCGCTGCTTCCTATGTTGCAGCCTGAGCTGTACAAGAAGGAGATGATGGCCCGGCAGTCTTCCACGGATAGCTCCAGCACCGAGATGGAGTACTGCGGCAAGCTGCACTTCGCCCTTAGATACGACCAGGACATCGAGGGGCTCATAGTGAAGGTAAGAAGAGACAAGCAGTCTTAAACGATAAATGCAGTTGTCCTCAGACAATATTAGAAATTTTGAATGCAATGACTGTTCCGTCGGTTCTTGGAAGAATATTTTATTCATTTTGAAATAAACACGCGAGATAAATCTGTAATGTTCTACAAATTTGTTGTTTTTACTAACCGGTTTCCGACTGTTATGCCATCATGATGCAAACACAGAGATACACAGGGTGAATCACCTAACACTTGCTCCGAAAATATTGCGGAAACGGAAAGTGCAATTGATGTGCAGTTTTCACATAATGGATTGCTAGTCAAGGACTCGTATTGTTGGCCAATAAACATACAGTAAAAATACCTAGAAAGTGTACTTTTTATGCAAACATACAATTTTCAAATGGAACAATGCTTGTTTCTATCATGCACTGAAATTTATGACACCAGCTGTGTACAAAGAATTTTGAATGACTGTTTTATCACGTTTAGTTTGGCAGCTACAACCACTCAAAGTTTTGGGGGCGGAGGCTACGACAGCGTAGCTAACTGGCTGGTGGGCATGAGACAGTGGGCCGTGCCCCAGGGGATAGCCACTCGGCCAGTCAGCTACGCTATCGCAGCCTCCGCCCCCAATAATTTGAGTGGTTGTAGCTGCCAAACTAAACGTGATAAAAATGTCATTCAAAATAATTTGTACAAATCTGGTGTCACCCTCCATTGAATTAACGAAAACCAGCCGTTCGGAGATGTCACGTGACATTCCTTGCCCAGAACGTACCCTGGCAAACGCCATCTTGCGTTGCGTATTTGATGATTGTCTTATTGTAACTTACACGTTGTCGTTTCAAAGCAATGGCGCACTGGCGAATTAACAAAAACACGTCGTTCTTCGTACGATACATGATAATCTAGAGTCTACAAATGCCATATTAGCATCAGTTAACAACAGCCATCAATAGTATGAGATTAAAGAACGCAACTTCTAATTGTTAGCTGTAGCGTTGTGGGCAATGCGTTGTACTGTCACGCTGAAGGTCAGTGGTTTGGAACCCGCCACTACCTAATTTTTTTTTTCTTAAAAGAGTTTCAGACACTCTTATTAGTTGATTTTTTATTATTTAGATTATTATTTTGGTCCAAATGTTTGCAAGTCCTTATAAAATTAGAAATCTAAAGTGGGTCGTAAAACACGTCAGCGCGATTTTTTTTTTTTTTTTTTTTTTTTTTTTGCAGAAATTTTCCCCTTTGGCACCCCACACTCGTTGGAGAATTCACAATCAGTGTCACGCCGTGGACAAATTCGCTGTCTCTCCCGCACAGTAAAAAAAAAATCCGGCGGTAGAAACAAAACGAAAAAAAAAAAAAAAAAAAAGAAGAAGCGGAAACCCGTAGACAAATCACACTTGTTGTCGGCAATTGTTTGCCGTGTCAGTCACGAGAGGCCTCTCCCTATTGTACAGGGAAAGCAGGAGAAGGAGGATGGGAGGGGAGGGGGCTGTTCCCGCAATAAATTATGCCTCGCCGGCTAGACAACACAAAGGGCGCGCTGTCGGCGCTTAGGCGCTTGTTGCACGCGCGGCGCCGTGCATTCGACAGCCGCAGACGAGCGGACTTTGAGGTAGCGCGGTGGTGTCTGGAGGCGCCTAAGTGAAGAGGCACCACGGTGTGGCTGCCCTCCCCACTCACCAGACTGCTACAGCCTTCAGGAAAAGGCCACAAGTAATCCAACATTTTGCTGAATAAAGCCACTACTTTTTACTAATGAACAGTATACAATGTTCGACAGAAGTATTCACACACCATGATATATGTACATTTAATGTTTAGACTACTTATAACATGTGTGAATCCAACCGACCAAATTGAAACAATCTATTCTCCATGTACATCCGTTGAACCACATTGAAACATAAATAATCATTAATACTTTTCAGGGTTTCCCAGCGATCTAGTGACATGGTGGGTAGTCGGGTATTCTGCCGGATGTCAGTGTCTACTCTGCATAATATTTCAGGTACGTAACACGTGATCTTCTTCAGGTGCGACCTGAGACTGCCTTCTGAGTGGACCTGGTCCAGTATTTATGTTTTCGGCCTTTCTCCTCCACTGGCGGTTGTAGGTGCTCACTGTATGGTCTGCACCCATCAGGTCCGCCACCTCTGATCGTTCCATCTGTGGTCTGGTGCTCCGTTTGCGGTCCGCGCCCAATCGCTGAGCTGTTCGGGGCGCTGACGTCAGTAATGGCCCTAGTTGCTCCCTCTGTCGCCCGCGCCCACCATACCCGCCTCTGGTCATGCCATCTGCGGTCTGGCGTTCCATTTGCGGTCCATTACTGATATCAGCGCCCCAGAACATCTCAGCGAGCGGGCGCCGACCGCAAATGGAACGCCAGACCACGGATGGTATGACCAGAGGCGGGTATGGCGGGCGCGGACCACAGAGGGAGCACTTAGTGCTACTACTAACATCAGCACCGCAGAAGACCTCAGCGAGTGGGCGCGGACTGCAAACGGGTCGCCAGACCGTGGATGACACGATCGGAGGCAGCTATGATGGGCGCGGACCACAGAGGGAGCACCTAGTGCCACTACTAACATCAGCACTGCAGAACACCTCAGCGACTGGGCGTGGACTGCAAACGGAGCACCAGACCACAGATGGAACGATCATAGGCGGGTCTTAAAGGTGGGGACCACAGAGGGAGCACCTACAACCGCCAGTGCGGGGGGAAGGCCGCAGACATAAATACTGGACCCGGTCCATTCAGAAGGCAGTCTCAGGTCGCACCTGATGAAAGTTATGCGTTACATAGCTGAAATATTGTGCAGAGTAGACACTGACATCCGGCAGAATACCCGACTACCCATCATGTTAATCATTAATACTGTTTCAAAAATAAAGTCTTAGATATACTATGATAATGGATGGTCATATGTATTCACACAGTCACTTATGTTGCACTGTACGATTTAGCTGCATACATCTAAAAGCCTGTATACAAGCCCTTGCTTCTAATAACAGCCTTCAGACTGTCCTGCATTGATATTACCAGCTTTCATGTTACTGCTGCGTCGATTTTCCCCCATTCTTCAACAGTCACTTACTTCAGTTGTGTTTTACTGGGAATATGATGTTGTCTAATTCTTCTTTCTAACTCGTCCCACAAATGTTCAATAGGCTTCATGTCTGGAGTCTGAAGTGGTGTTTGTAGGGTGTTGGGGTATTAAACAGAATCCACAAACGTACATTGTATGCTGCATGTTTGGTATCATTGTCCTATTGGAAATAGTAGCCAGTATAAAAAAACCTAGTTTTTTGGCACAGAATTTCAAATATCTCTTTAAAATGTACAGCTAAACATATTGATCCATAGATCCCTCAATGGTTACCAGGTACCACACACCTGATGCTTGGTGGCCTCTTACCGGACTTGGTTCTAAATATCCGTTGTTTTTGTCGAACTCCCAACACACAGAAAGCTCGCTCTGTACCTGTACTCGCCATGTAGCACTGGCTATCGGCATAGTACCAAACTACATTGTGGCGGTATATATGAGGAAAACTTTGAGGGTTTCTCGTCAAAATGACATATGTATGATATCTGTACAATGTCTGGTTCTTGTGCAATAAATAATTCAAAGTTTTCCCGGATTTTATGTACTCCTATAGTAAAAGTATGAACTACAATAACCTTACTATCCTTCGAAATAGTCACATCCCAACACTATGGACCGCTGAACTCTGCGATGCAGATCCTGAAAACTTTGCACGAAGTCTTCCTTTGGGATAGTGGTCTGAACTCTAGGCTTATTTCGTTGGGTGTCAGGGATACCGTGAAATATGTTTCCTTTCAAAGCGAGTTTGAGTCGAGAGATTAGGAAGAATGAGGAGGATTGGGTCTGGTGAGTATGGTAGATGTTAAAGTTGCAACAACCTCTTTTTGTCAGGAACTGTTAGCGATATTGGCTGTGTATGAGCAAGCATTGTCGTGAACAACAAGGGAAAAAATACTAATAATAATAAAAAAATAAACGGGAACTTTGTTGCGCACACTGGTGTAGTGCCCCGCGTAGACTTTGCATGAAAACAGGTCAAAATTTCAACCTACCTTGGAGCCTTTATCGTTGTTCCTTGTGGATAATACCCTGACTAACGAAAAAGGTGATAAGGATCGTTTTGACGCGTGATTTTGTGGCCCTGACGTTTTTCGGACGAGGTGGTATCGGAGAACGCCATTCCATGTTTTGCCGTTTCGTTTCAGGGTCGTACCGGAGACAGCAGGTTGCATCCTCAGTGACAATGGTTCAAGAAATCGGTTGTCGCCTCCGCCGTTTGGACAGAATGCTGTGAAGCCTCTAAAACGTGCCTGCTTCTGTCCTTACTCAAGTGATGTGGCACAAGAAAACACGTTTACCTCTTCTCTAACATTTTGGTAAGGATTTGCCGCACGGATTCACGGTTAATCTGCAATTCATCCGCTACCATGGTCACAGTTAATCGACGATCCCCACTCTCCCACTGTTTTCGTCATTGACGGTCCACTACGTGGATTGCCAGAAACACTTTTCCGGCCACCTCGAAAGCGGCCGAACAACTTGTACAGACGCTTCATAGACAGTGCTTGATCCCCATAAACACTTACCAGCAACGCATGCGTTTCTTTAGGGGTTCCTCCAAGCTTAAACCAAAAGATTAAATTGATCATTTGCTCGTTCACGGACGTTCACGGACCTATTGTCCGTTCCAAAACAACGCTTTAAACAAGCACTTCGTCCAACAGGTCTAACACGGAACACACACGATGCTCAACTGAACTTCGGTGGGGGCAGCTTGTCAACACCGGTCGCTGTGCAGGTGCAGCATTGTGATTCGCCAGATCGACCGTTCTGAATTCATTCACCGAACTTTTTGAGAGTTGGTTGTTTGTAATCCTGTGGGACTCAATGACTTAGGTTATCAGTTCAAAATGTTCAAATGTTTGTTAAGCTTAAGGGACTTAACTACAGGGTCATCAGTCCCTAAACTTACAAACTACTTATGAACTACCTACAACTAAGGACGGCACAAATATCCATGCCCGAGGGAGGATTCGAACCCCCGACCGTAGTGGCCGTGCAGACCGTGACTGAAGCGCCTCAGTCCCCTCGGCCACCACGGCCGGCTAGGTTATCAGTCCCTAGACTTACAAACTACTTAAACTAAGGACGACAAATACACCCATCCCCGGGGGAGGACTCTAACACCCGACGGGAAACGGCCGTGCGCACCACAGTGAGGATCCTTCATGCGCTCGGTTATTCCGCTGCGGCTGTCAAAATGTTGTAATAGCCCCTAATGCATTTGATCAAATGTTTGTAAACCTAAAGGATCACACTGCCTAGGTTGTCGGTCCCTAGACTTACAAGCAACTTGAACCAACTTAAGTCAACAGGCACACCCATGCCCGAGGGAAAACTCGAACCTCAGACGGGAGAGGGCGCACAACCCATGGCATGGCGCCTCAGACCGCGCGGCCATTCCCGCCCGGCTCACGCGTGATGACGGGATATTGTGCTCAAAAATGTTCAAATGTTTGTAAACCGATGGGACCAAACTACGTTGGTCATCACTCCCTAGTCTTACAAACTACTTAAACTAAGTTAAACTAAACTAAGGACAACACACACATCCATGCCCTAAGAAGGATTCGAACCTCCGACGCGGGAGGCCTCGCGATCAGTAACGTGGCGCTCCAGACCTCTCAGATTCTCCCGTGCGGCGGATATTGTGCGCAAGGCAGTGGTGGATTGCCGTGCTCCATATCCAACCGTATCTCAACCAGTTCGCTCAGTTGCACAACAAGCAGTGTTGACACTTACCATTAGACAACCTTTTCTGCAAAGTGCACCGCCTGCAATGCGTCCATTGTTGCGTTTGCCGTTGAATTAACGCCATAGGCAACCGACTTTCGTGTGACGAACAAAATGAGACGGCATTGTTTTTACCAACGATTTCCGACTCTGCCTGCAGAGTCTGCGGACACAGTGGTGAGAAGCTGTTCTACATCTACATGGGATACTCCGCAAATCACATTTAAGTGCCTGGCAGAGAGTTCATCCAACCACCGTTATTCTGTTTTATCTCCTATTCCAATCTCGAATAGCGCGCGGGAAAAAAGGACATCTGAATCTCTCCGTTCCAGCTCTGATTACTCGTATTTTATTCTGATGATCATTTCTGCCTATGTAAGTGGCAGTCAACAATATATTTTTGCATTCGGAGGAGAATGTTGGCGATTGGGGTTTCATAAGCCGCAGCGATAAGCGCCGTCGTAATGATTCCCATCCTAGATCCTGTATCATTTCCGTAACGCTGTCTCCCCTGTATCGTGACAATACAAAACGAGCTGCCCTTCTTTGGACACTTTCTATGTCCCTCCGTCAAGTCCACCTGATAAGGATCCGACACTGGGAAGCAATGTTCAAATGTTTGTATAGCTTAAGAGACTTAACTACTGAGTCATCAGTCCCTAAACTTACAAACTATTTATGAACTAACTAATACTAAGGACGGCACAAATATCCATGCCCGAGGGGGTATTCGAACCCCCGACCGTAGTGGCCGTGCAGACCGTGACTGGAGCGCCTCAGTCTCCTCGGCCACCGCGGCCGGCTGTTCTTTCCAGTTTAAGTCTGAAGTAATAGGAATTCCTAGGTATTTTGTGGAGTTTACGGCTTTCACTTTTGTTTGGTTTATCTTGTAAACAAAGTATAACGGATTTCTTGTCGTACTCATGTGGACGACTTCACACCTCTCATTATTTAGGGTCAATTGCCAAATTTTACACCATAGTGATATCTTATTCAGATCGTTCTGCAGTTGGTTTTGATCTTCAGATGATTTTAGTAGACCGTAAATGACGGCGTCATCTGCAAACAACCTAAGAGAGCTGCTTAGATTACCTCCCAAATCTTTTATGTAAATAAGGAACAACAGAGGTCTAATGACACCACCCTGTGGAACGCCCGATATCACCTCCGTTTTAGTCGATACTTTACCACCGATTACTACAAACTGTGTCCTCTCTGACAGGAAATCCCCTGTCCAATCGCAAATTTGGGGCGATATACCATAACCACGCAATTTGATTAAAAGCCGTTTGTGTTGAACCGTTTCCTTATGCGTCGACGATCCAACCCCCCAGTGTGCATTGCTGGTGCGCTAACACCTCTGGAGTTTCGGAGATTTTTAGCTTCCCACAGCTTCGGACCGTGCCCCCGACCATATTTCAGCAGGATAAACCAGTGTGGCGGGAAGGACACTGATTTTTTGATCAATCTTGATTAATGTCGAGGCGCGTACAGCAGTCACAGCTAACAATGTCAACAACACCCCATACTTCGTCGTGTCCCTCACGTCACACAAGCCGTATTTCCAATCATGTGATCTTGGTACAACATATTACCTTCCGAAGAAATTTGGCTATTTCATCTCCGATCCTTCTTCCCGTTGCATTTTGAAAGGCCTGCACTGTATAAGGGTTGAAGTACGAGGAAGAAATGCAGTAATCGATAAAGGAGAGAGGGAGATTTGTACTCCAACTCCCATGCTGAATGAGAAAGCAGTAAAGAAAACCAGCCGGCCGCGGTGGCCGAGGGGACTGAGGCACGCCAGTCACGGTCTGCACGTCCACTACAGTCGGGGGTTCGAATCCCCCCTCGGGCATGCATATATGTTGCGTCCTCAGTGTTAGCTAATACATAAGTAGTTTGTAAGTTTAGGAACTGATAACCCCGTAGTTAAGTCCCATAAGGTATACAAACATTTGAACATTTGAAAGAAAACCATGGAGACATTGTGAGATGGGATTGAAGAGAGCTTGAGTGAGCCTTCTGGGTGTTGACAGGTCCTGGAGGCCCGCGACCTGCCGGTGAAGGACATGATGGGCAGCAGCGACCCCTACGTCAAGGTGTACCTGCTGCCGGACCGCAAGAAGAAGTTCCAGACCAAGGTGCACCGCAAGAACCTCAACCCCATTTTCAACGAGACCTTCATCTTCAGGTGAGCATACGAACATTCTCTCGGTCAACAAAATTCTAATGGGTGTCAGACCGCATTTCCACCAATGTCCTGAAATACTGCAAATAACAATAAAGAACGCCCAAGATCTCCCCCCCTCTTCATCATACCACTACTTGTAGGCGAGACCGGGGCTTGTTCGACGCGGTGCCACACTGCAGACTGCTAACGAAGATTCGAGCTTATGGAATAGGTTCACAGATTTGTGACTGGCTCGAAGACTTCCCAAGTAATAGAACGCAGTACGCTGTTCTCAACGGCGAGTGTTCATCAGAGACGAGAGTATCGTCAGGCGTGCCCCAGGGGAGTATGATAGGATCGCTATTATTTTCTATCTATATAAATGATCTGATGGACAGAGTAACTGGTAATTTGTGGCTGTTTGCTGATGATGCTGTGGTGTATGGGAGGGTGTCGTTTTTAACTGACGGTAATAGCATACAGGATGACTTAGACAAAATGTCTAGTTGGTGCGAAGAATGGCAGCTAGCTCTCAATGTAGAAAAATGTAAGGTGATGCGCATGAGTAGGAAAAACAATCCCATAATGTTCGAATATAGCATTAGAGTGAGCTTCTTGATGCTGTCGCGTCGTTCAAATATCTAGGCGTAACACTGCAGAGCGATATGAAATGGAACGAACATGTAAGGACAGTTGTGACTAAAACAAACAGCCGACTTCGGTTTATTGGAAGAATTTTGGAAAGATCTACTTCATTTGTAAATCAGACCGCGTATAAAACGCTTGTACCACCACGTCTTGAGTATTTCTCAAGTGTTTGGTACCCGCAGCAGCTCAGTTTAAAGAAAGACATAGAAGCAGTTCAGAGGCGAGTAGCTAGGTTTTTACTGGTAGGTTCGACCAATGCGCGAGTGTCACATAAATGCTCCGGCAGCTCAGTTGGGGATCGCTGAAGGAAAGACGACGTTCTTTTCGTAAAATTCCGTTGAGGAAATTTAGAGGGCCGGAATTTGAAGCTGAGTATAGGACGATCTTGCTGCCTCCTACTTACATTTCGCGTAGTGATCACACAGACAAGATAAGAGAAATTAGGGCTCGTACGGAGCATATAGGCGTTCTTTTCTTCCTCGTTTTATTTGGGAGTGTAATAGGAAGGAAATGCCTAGTATTGGTACAGTGTACCCTCCGCCACGCACCTTACGGTGGATTGCGGAGTATGTATGTAGATGTAGATGTAAGGGGAGGATGGCCCAGTAGAATTAGTTCATACGGTAGATGCTAGGTCGTCTTAGTAATCAGTCAGAAAGTAGGTAGCACTGTATCTCTTCTTACACTGGGCCAATATGGCAGGCGGCAAAGTTTAGGATAAGCTGTATCCTTAATCGTTTTTGTGCGTGTTTCAGTAAAATTATACTCATCGGTTAATGTGTGTTGTTTAACTTTTGCTTGCTTTAGACGCAACGGGGTGAGTAGTATAATAAAAGGTCGTACTTTAAGGATTATTTCTACAGGGTGTTACAAAAAGGTACGGCCATACTTTCAGGAAACATTCCCCACACTCAAAGAAAGATAATATTTTAAGTGGACATGTGTCCGGAAACGCCTAATTTCCATGTTAGAGCTCATTTTAGTAGTTCTCTTTAAATGTAAATTGAAATAATTCGTGCGGACAATTGTCAAAATACCCAACTGTTTCGTTAGTATGTACTGTACTTCCTCGATTCACCACCAGTTGGCCCAATTGAAGGAAGGTAATGTTGACTTCAGTGCTTGTGTTGACATGCGACTCATTGCTCTACAGTACTAGCATCAAGCACATAAGTACGTAGCATCAACTGGTTAGCGTTCATCACGAACGTGGTTTTGCAGTCAGTGCAATGTTTACAATTGCGGAGTTGGCAGATCCCATTTGATGTATGGATTGGCACGGGGCAATAGTCGTGGCGCGGTACGTTTGCATCGAGACAGATTTCCAGAACGAAGTTGTCCCGACAGGAAGACGTTCGAAGCAATTGATCGGCGTCTTAGGGAGCATGGAACATTCCAGCCTACGACTCACGACTGGGGACATTTCAGTCGACGTGTTCGTACGCTTCTCAACAACAGATTCGGTGACCGATGGATTGGTAGAGGCGGACCAATTCCATGGCCTCCACGCTCTCCTGATCTCAACCCTCTTGACTTTCATTTATGGGGGCATTTGATAGCTCTTGTCTACGCAACCCGGTACCAAATGTAGAGACTCTCCGTGCTCGTATTGTGGACGGCTGTGATACAATACGCCATTCTCCAGGGCTGCATCAGCGTAACAGAGATTCAATACGACGGAGGGTGGATGCATGTATCCTCGCTAACGGAGGACATTTTGAAAATTTCCTGTAACTAAGTGTTTGAAGTAACGCTGGTACGTTCTGTTGCTGTGTGTTTCCATTCCATGGTTAATGTGATTTGAAGAGAAGTAATAAAATGGAAAGTAAGCGTTTCCGAACACATGTCCACATAACACATTTTCTTTCTTTGTGTGTGAGGAATGTTTCCTGAAAGTTTGGCCGTACCTTTTTGTGACATCCTGTATATGGCATATAGACTTAATTGTTTCAGTGAGTTTTCTAAAGAACAGGATTTATTGTAAAGATGGCGATGGGGAGGTTGGCCCAGAGGAGGACGGGGCACGATTGCCATCCGAGAGAACTTGTCACTTCCTATAGGAGCTAGAATTCTTTAAACTCGATGAATGTTTTGTTACTTTTAATTATAACAACGTTTATAATTCTTCGAGTTTATTAAATTATTAAAATAATTGTCGAAGTCAAACATATGTTGATACGTTTGAAGGGCAAAAGATCGTCATATTCTCAAGATAAAAAGCGTTGAATAAACGCCAACCAGTAAATTTTATTTTAATCTTAATCAGTGATATATCAGAAGCTCTTTCATTTCCTTGTTTTCAAAACATGATTTATGGCTCTGTTTTAAATCTTTGTTATTTGTAGTATCATAAAAATGATCCGAAATTATAAAAGAATGAAAGGATAATTATTTCTGAAGTTACGATGCTAAGAACAGTTTTAGAAGTAAAAGAAAAGGAAAGATCTCTGAGGACTGTTAGCGAAGACTTTGGGATTCCAAGAAAACCGTACTGGAGGTACTGTGCTAAGTGCAGACAGGTCTCATGTCAGTTTGCACAGGTAATTGAAACTCAGGAAACAGAAATTGAATTTCAACCCTTCCCATTCGACCAAAGCATTGGAAAGAAATACTGACGAAAAATTTGATCACAGGCGGGAAAAGATGGCGATAATGATGTCGATGAGGAAGAGTCACAGGAATTCAGTTTACGAACTGTAAGCGTTGGGCTCATCAGAGATGCGTGATAAATGAAATCCGTAAACTATTTTATGAGTGTTAAAACTGTGCTGATCCTTTCGAGCTGGACATTGATTAAAGTTGACTGGTTTGTATTGAGACATTATAAGTCGTACAATAAGTTTAACCTGTCCTGTTGTCATAGTCCTCAATGTTAAGCATTTAACTCAATATTAAACTTGATATTATGTACATTAAAGTATATTTCTTGATAACTGTTAGTTTTGTTTTTATTTCCTAGTTATACTTACCAAAAGACTACATGGGTCAACGTGCCCCAGCCTATGGGCCAACTTACCCCGAGGTAGGGGCAGATTGGCTCACTTGACATATGTCCAGTAATTTTTTTTCTAATACTTCAGTTGATATTTTCAACCTTAATAACTGCCATCCAGATTCAGTAAAGACCTAATATTTAACAATAATTTCATAAATTTAAATATGTCAAATAAATTAATATTAATTTTTTTTTAATGGTCAACGTGCCCCGGTCTCCCCTACTATTACAAAAGAATCAAGCCTTCTCTCATTTAGTAGTTAGACAAATACCCAGAAGAAAGCCACTTCCAAAAATGGCCGAAATGTCGGTCAGTTTCTTAAAGACTGACAATGCGGACTCACACCTAGAGGAATTTTATTGATTCCGACGAGTGACGCGAAGGTCTAAGGTTACAAATATTCTCTCAGCTCAGATACTGATACTGACTTCATTCATTGTACAGGATGATTCAAAAAGAACTCCACAAATTTAAAAATCTGTACTTACCGTACTTACTCGGCTATAGTATCCCCCTAAACAACCCTCCTTCTTAATTTTTGAGCGCAAAATACAAAATTTAAAAATTTTGAAAATTCTTGCATTTGGTAATGTGAAATTCGTCAGCACTCCTGGAACAATGGTACTTTTAAGACTTAACGGTAACAACAGCTGACTACCCCCACCCCCTACTCTCCACTCAGTATCGCTAGGCTTGCGCAATTAGTGATGAATCCAAGTTGATAGTATGAACAACAGACGAAAATATGTACCGGAGGCTGGAGCATTAACTTTAGAAGATTTCGTATTTCTGGTGTTTACTTGTAACAGCACGTGACCTCTGCTAACCACGAACTTCCACATAGGAAGAGCATAAAACAGGCTGACTTTTGCATTGGAAACTGTGATATATGAAAAAGTTTTTAAATAAAATAGGGTATTCACACAAAGTGTGATAAAATAACTAACAAATTTAGCCCATCCTGAACCAACCGAGAGTACACTTTGGAATTTACTAAGTTCCCGCTTGTAGAACCCGCCTAATTTCAAACGTAAAAAAAAAAAATAATAATAATAATAATAATAATAATAATAATAATAATAATAATAATAATAATTAAAAAACATTATGGAACCTTTGGATTTTTTTCAGTACAAAACTAGTTCTTAGATGCTGGAATGGTGAAATCCATCCAACGTAGCTCCAGTGAACCATACAAGTATACGTCAGGAAAGCCTGAAACATCAGAACTTCACACATGTTCAACGTAACCCCCTCCAGATGCTTTATTGGCATCAACCCTATATACGAACTCATTCCACCCTCTCTGCAGCACCTCACAGTTTGGATATATGCAGTTATTCCCTCTTTTAATTCTTCAATGTTAGCTGGTAGAAGTGCTCCGAGCACCATACTTTTAACGTACCTCCATTGAAAAAAATCACAAGGGGTGATGTTAGGGCGTCATTGGTGGCCAGTAATGAAGTACTCTGTCAAGACATGCCTGGCGCCGGATCCACTGTTTTGGGTACCAATCGTTCAAACATGTACGGATTGATAAGTTCCAATGTGAAAGGCTTTAACCCTGTCTTACTCCCTTCCCAACTACTGCGTCCGTTTCATGCCCATTGACTGTAATAACTGCTGTATGGTTTTTGTATAAGTTGAATTTCACTGTTCAGTTCCTATATTTTACTACTGCTACTTTCAGAAATTGAAAAAGTGTATTTCAGCCAACATTATCGAAAGTCTTGTCCTGATCTACAAACGCTAAAAATGTAGGTTTTCCTTTCCTTAACCTATCTTCTAAGATAAGTCGTAATGTGAGAATTGCCTCGCGTGTTCCTACATATCTCCTAAATCCAAACTGATCTTCCCCATAGTCGGATTCCAACAGTGTCTCCATTCGTCTGCAAATAATTATATCTCGTAAATTTACATCCTTCCTGCACGCAAATTTCGTCTCACCTCATTGAAATTCTAGAGGAAAAGGTAGTATTATGGGCTACCACTTTATTTTTGAACCATAAATTCCAAAATTGTCAGTGAAATTTGCTGAAAACCTCAAAAAATAATCTTTATGATGTTATAAAAAAGCCAAACACATATGTTTTAGTTTAAATCATTATGCAACTTTAATATGGAAACATGTTTACAAAATTGACATATTGTGTAAAAATGTAAATGTGGTGGTAATATGGGCTACTTTATAAATACACAAAAAAGTCAATATTATTTTCTGTAGATTTATTTTTAGAGTAATTGGAAAATAGCAAACCCTTTATACTGGGACAGGTTTATCTTAAGTTGTTCATTTAGGGTTGGCAGAAATCACAAATATAATGTTCCGTTTCACAACCAGCACACACGTTGTGTGCCCACATCTCGCACATTAGGCACTGGATCCATAGCCCTCCTTTAGTGTCTTGGGAATTAACTCCTCACAAAAAAAGCAGGTAGCATCGTCATCTCCACCAACATTGGGGTCTAGAACTGACTCCCCAGAATCTATCGATCCCTCCTCTGAACTCTCGGATGATGATTGTGGGTCGATGGTCAATTTTCGCTTGACTGATGGAGTTTCACTTTTCATTCCTTGTTTCTTTCTTTTGTCAACACCTGGCTCACATCTCACATTCTTCGTATTCCCTGTTACGTCGTCACTTTCGATCTTCCTTTTTTTGTCCGCTTCTTTTTCCCCCTTTCTTTTTATTTTCCTTTTTTTATCAGCTTCCTTTTCTTCGTGCTTTGCTACCTTTCATGGCTTAGGTCCTTTGTTTGTTGTCTTTTTCTTATTTTTTGACACAGGCAAAATGTCCTTTGGTGAAGTCTTAATGTTTCCTATTGGAACGTGGGACGCACTGCTTGGGCCATCTGCTAGGTCTTTGGCACATGGTGTGGACCAGTAGAGGACTTGGGCAAGCCTTCTGTGCTATCAGGCTGAAACAGAAAACCACACAGTATTTGTAGAGGTTGTAATATGGGCTACTGTAGTGGGTAGCCCATATAACCATCACAGCGATTGTCCATATTACCACCCTAGCCCTCTTGGAAAGTAAAACGTCGCTATCCGTTATAAACAAACTTTAATAAACTAACTTCATGGGCATTAGAGAGCTAAATATTTATATAATATGTAGTTAAGAAATTAACAGCTAACTACGCATTGGCAGTACGTCTAATATAACTGTAATTTCTTGCCTTTCAAAGTTTTGAAATGTGAAAAATCACGAAACAGCTCACCACTAACATTCCACGTAACTGACTGCGACAACGCATTCTGTGGCGTTTGCACGAACTAGCTACTACTATTTATTGAGGTTGCCGCTAGTATGCGCGGGCTTAATAGTCAGATATTATTGTAAAAAGATATAAAATAGCCAAGATCGCTTATCATCAGTTTTTACTAACGACGACCGGTTTCACTGAACTATGTCAGCATCATCAGGTCAAATAAAATATTTTACGAGGCCATAATCTGTTAAAAAGGAAAAACGGGAATTTAAAACATGCATGTCATTAAAATAAAACGAGAAGATACGTCAATTAAATCCATAAGAGCAAGATCGAGCATATTTAGAGATGAGACATACCTTGTAATGTCAAACAGTTGTTATATAAAACAATTTACAGTGCATAGGTGCACTATGTCATTATAATAAAACATAATTATCACAGTGAGTGACAAAAACAAACTGATACATGATACAAGTCTAGGGTTAAAAATAATGCGCCGGATGGCAGCACACACCAATGTAATGTTAAAACACAATGAGGTTAAAAACGTGTTGTACAGATTATAAAAATAATTAGAAGGCATTTGAAAAATAGACTAATATCTACATTGATGGCGTAATTAAGTTTGTGCATACCACAAAAATATCTGTATAAACTGACAGTCATTTATAAACGAAAAACTAACACAGTTAAAATGTAGCGGTCATACAATATTGCTTTGTGCATACCATAGGAATATCTGTATAAAACGACTGTCGATTAAAAAGTATACAACAGTGGCCACAATGCAGCGGTGATGCAATATTAGTTAATGCATATCACAAAACACTTGTATAAAACCACAGTCAAGTGTAAAGGAATATAAAATAATGTCTACAATGTATCAGTCATAAAATATTGGATAGTACATAAAACATAAACATCTGTGTATATTTTATTTGACCTGATGATGCTGACATAGTTCAGTGAAACCGGTCGTCGTTAATAAAAACTGATGATAAGCGATCTTGGCTCTTTTATATCTTTTTGCAATATTATAAGTGGATCGCCTCCTATAACGTAAACCAAGTCAGATATTAAGCTTGCCCATATTGCAACCAGTGGCCCATAATACCACCTATGCCTCTATGTGTAAGTAGAAGATTTGGGTGCGGCCATTCCTCTAGCATACGACTTTTTGCAGTTTTCCTGTGTGCCTTCATGACGCACCTCGTGCTTCTGGCTTCCAGCGTCCCGTACGACGACCTGCGCCACCGGTACCTGCAGTTCTCCGTGTACGACTTCGACCGGTTCTCCCGCCACGACCTGATCGGACAAGTCGTCCTCAAGGGCCTGCTGGACAGCGTGGACCTGCTGCACGAGATGGAGTACACCATGAACATCCTGTGCGCGCCCCAGGTCAGTCGCTCCACACACTGCATGTAAATGTACTGCGTCTCCAACAATATGAAGGCAATGTACCAATAATTATCTATACTGTGTCTGTTCTTTCGTACATGTCCGACCTCGGGAAAGATCAGTTTGGATTTATGAGAAATGTAGGAACAGGGAGGCAATACATTACGACTTATCTTAGAAGATAGGCTAAGAAAAGGCAAACCTACGTTTTTAGCGTTTGTCGATTTGGAGAAAGCTTTTGACAATGTCGACTGGAATACACTCTTCCAAATTCTGAAGGTATAAAGGGTAAAATATAGGGAGCGTAGCATTATATGCAACCTATACAAAAAACAGACAGCGGTTATTAGATTCGGAAGGCAGGAAAGGGACGCAGAGGTTGGGAAGGGAGTAAGACAGGGTTGTAGCCTTTCAAAATGTTCAAATGTTTGTATAGCTTATGGGACTGAACTACGGGGTCATCAGTCCCTAAACTTACAAACTACTTATCAACTACTTACAACTAAGGACGGCACAAATATCCATGCCCGAGGGGGGATTCGAACCCCCGACCGTAGTGGCCGTGCAGACCGTGACTGACGCGCCTCAGTCTCCTCGGCCACCGCGGCCGGCTTGTAGCCTTTCCCCAATGTTGTTCAATCTGTACATTGAGCACGCAGTGAAGGAATGGAAGGAGAAATTTGGAGAGGGCATTAAAGTGCAGGGAGAAGAAATAAAAACATTTCGGTTTGCCGATGACATAGTAATTCTGTCATAGACCGCAAAAGATCTGGAAGAGCAATTGAAAGGAATGGACAGTGTATTGAAAGGAAGATATAAGATGAACATTAATAAGAGTAAAACGAAAATAATGGGATGCAATGTCAGAAAATCAGGCGATGCTGAAGGAATTAGATTAGGTAATGAGACAATAAAAGTAGTAGATGAATTTTGTTATTTGGGTAGCAAGATAACTTCTGATGGTCGAAGTAAAGAAGATGGGAGTGAAACGTGGACGATAAGGAGTTCACATAAAGAGTTGATAGAAGCTTTTGAAATGTGGTGCTACAGACGAATGATGAAAATTACATGGGTAGATCACGTAATTAATGAGTAGTTGCATAACCGAAACGGTGGGAAAAGGAGTTTCTGGAATATCCTGACTAAGAGAAGGGATAGGTTGGTTGGACACATTCTGAGACATCAAGGAATTGTCAACTTGGCGTTAGAAGGAAGCGTGTGGGGTAAAAATCGTAGAGGGAGACCGAGGGACGAATATAGTAAGCAGATTCAAAAGTTTGTAGGTTGCCGAACGTTTTCTCAGATGAAAAGACATGCACAGCACAGGGTAGCGTAGAAATGTGTTCAAATGTTTGTAAGTCTTATGGGACTTAACTACGGGGTCATCAGTCCCTAATCTTACAAACTACTTATCAACTACTTACGAACTAGGACGGCACAAATATCCATGCCCGAGGGGGGATTCGAACCCCCGACCGTAGTGGCCGTGCGGACCGTGACTGAAGCGCCTCAGTCTCCTCGGCCACCGCGGCCGGCGGTAGCGTAGAGAGCTGCATCAAACCAGTCTGCGGAATGAAGACCACAACAACAACAGTTTGTAAGTCCAGGGATTGATGACCACAGCAGTTTGGTCCAATAGCTTTACAAGATGTGAATGCCACATTACAGTGCTACCGTGTATAGAAATATGTAAGGAAGGAAACTGAAATGGGAAGTGAATACAAAAAATTATTTATTGATAGTTTACAAGAGGCGCTCGAAAGAGCGACTATCAACAGCGCTACAAGACTGATAGCGGCGGTGCATGAGAAAAGACGTATGGCATGTCGACCACACGTTCAGCATCAATAGACACGCGGGAAATTAGTTCTTCTTCATATGCGAGGGACGCTCATACACCAGGCTTTTAATATGATCCCAAAGGAAGAACGCGGGGTAAATCTGGTGAACGGAACGGACAGGGAACTAGTCCGCCCCATCCTACCCACTGCTAGCCGTAGACAGCGTCCCTGTGATTGCTGACGTTTCCACTGAACTGCACTGGGGCTCCATCGTGCCGGAACCACATTCGTCTGCGAACAGCTAGTAGAACATCGTGCAGAAGTTCAAGTAAGACCTCCTATAGGTATATTTTGTATGTGCGAGTAGTTAAACAACTAGGTAGAATATACGGGACCACTAAGTTATTGCCCACAATGCTTGCAGAAACATTTATGGAAAACCATTCTTGGTAGGTATCTGCTGTTGTACCGTATGGGTAACCATGAGCCCAGAGAGGAGGATTATGGATGTTAAACACTCCCGATCACTTAAAGGAGGTCTCAGTAGTAAATAAAACATCGGTAGGGGAGGTGTGATTGGCTGTAGTCTGTTGTAGATACCAACGAGCAAAGTTGAGACGTGGAAGACGAACGTCAGGTGTTAGTGCTCGCACTCTCTGTAAATGGTAGCCGGCCGGGGTGGCCGAGCGGTCTGCGGCGCGCCAGTCACGGTCTGCACGGCCACTACGATCGGGGGTTCGAACTCCCCCTCGAGCATGGATATTTGTGCCGTCCTTAGTATTAGCTAGTCCCTAAGTAGTTTGTAAGTTTAGGGACTGATGACACCGTAGTTTAAGTCCCATAAGCTCTACAAACATTTGATTTTTTGTAAATGGTAGGGATGCATTCCGACTTCATCGACTTCATGCAAAGTCCTCAAAACATTTTGATGACTCATACCCAACGCACGCCTACAGCTCTCGGACTTGTCAAAGGATTATCGTCTCTTTCTCTTTAGCTATGTTCCCGCCCATAGAGGGTCGGCTTTGTTAATTCGTATTTGGCCTGCTAATATTTACGGTGTGGCTGGAAACACTTCCTGTCGCTACCCTATGACCCCCCCCCCCCCGGGGAGGAAATGCGTACCTCAAATGTCTGTGAATAGTGTGATATATGTGAAAGTGTGACTGAGGCAAAACTTGGGTACCAGCCCGGTATTGACCTATGGGGATGTGGAAAACCGTCTAAACCCCACATCCAGACTGTCTGGCACTCCGACCCTCTTCGTTAATTCGCCGGACGGATTCGAACCGAGGCCGGTACGCCTCTGTCTCGGAAAGCGGTGCTTAGACCGCACGCCTAATCGAGCGGGTCTCAAAGGATTATCCTCTACTGTGTCTAATATTCTTTCTTCCACTCCAGGACTTCTGCAATGTCTTCTAATGCCAGCTCCACGCCTGCAAGTTTAAAAATCCACTTGAGCGTAACTCCTGATAAAGACGCTCGAATGTTCAACGATGCGGCAGATGCCTATCCGGAAATCGATTCATGTACGTCCAATCCCATTTCCTTGAGCAGCCCCAGACTGTAATGCACCTCGGCCAGTTGTGCATTGGTGAAATGCTGCACACTGCTCGAGATCCGTGCGAGAATACAGCAAACAGCGAAGTCTTCTGCGCTCTCGGCGGCTTAAGGCGTCATTACCGACCATACATTCCTGAAGAAACATGCTTATTCGGTCCCCTCTATCGGCCGTTTCAGTTTTTACGTAGATTTTAGGTCCATCTTCTATTTAGTTGGACGACACCAAAATAGAAGCATCAGAAGATGAGTTTCGCGGTGGAGCGGCCGAGAGCATTGAGGCACTGTGCTACGACGGGCAAGGCCGTTCCCCATCGGGGCTTCGAATTCCCCCTCAGGCATGAATGTTTGTGCCGTCTTTAGCATAAGCTAGTTCATAAGTAGTTTCTAAGTTTAGGAACTGATGACCCCGTAGTTAAGTCCCACAAGTTCTACAAACATTTGAACATTTCAGAAGATGAGTACAAAAATAGATATTTTTGGCTGTCGATACACTAAACTTTTACAAAAACTTGAGACCGTCAAGTATGAGTATGTCATGTGAGTCAGCATATAGGTAGTTGGTTAAATTCCTTATGTGAACAGCCTTTTGTATATGTGCTAAAGTCGAGTAGATTATGTATTCGCGATTATATTGCCCTCAAAGGACACGTTTTAGCCACGAGTGACCAAGGTAATGGAAAAACGACCCAGTATGGTTTCCCGCCAAGAGTAAATAAGCTGCTGTCACGGTCCACGAGGTGCTTTTGATCGTCCTGTAAGAACATCAGCGGCAGGCGTCGGCAAAGAAGACGACACGCTTATCGCTGAGGACAGCGCCAACCGTCGAGCACAAAGAAGGCTGTTATCCGCAAGCTGGCTGCCCTGCAGTCTCCCGGCTTGGCGTCTCAGCGCCGTGGCTCTCAGCGAGGTGCCCCTGAGAGGCGGCACTTTCCACCATTTTGCACTGCTTACCTCCCCTTAACACAACGCTGTTCGTTGCTTCCACTCGTGTATAGTCTACTTGAGGTTTCCTAAATGCCGCGGCGGATTAGCCGCGCATACTGGAGCGCCGTGCTGCGGTGCGCGCGGCCGTTCGTTGTCGGGGGTTCCCGCACGGGAGCATGGGTGTTTGTGTTGTCCTTAGGTTAGTTTACCTTAGTTTCAGTAGTTTGCAAGCTACGGACTGATAACCACGCAGTTGAGTCTGATAGATGTACAAACATTTCAACATTTTGTTTCCTGAATCACTGAACACCGATGCACGGTTGGTTGCTTGGAAAAGGACACTGCCGATTTCCATTCCCGTCCATATCCTATTCCGAAGTTGTGCCGCAAGCCTAATCTTCTTACCTTCCCTCTTTGAGCAACTTTCATGTTTTTGTACATGCGGATTGTTCCCTGCCTCGTGGACTCTGAACACGGCCCAATCTTGGCACCAGACTTGAATTCGTGGGTAGATAAGATGCGGGTGCCGCGAAACAGCTTTCGTGATGTGGTCCCCCAAGATCTAACGCCCCTCCCCCCCCCCCCCCCACACACACACACGCACACACTAAAATAGCGCTTCCAGACAGGGAGGTGGAGGACATTGCCTGCTACAACAGTGTTTCTCAACGTTTTTGAACTCACATTTCCCTTCTAAATAAAAATATCCTGATGTTATGGCCCCCTCCCACTGTCTGGGAGCTGAAAGGCAACGACTTAATTTAAGTTAGTTGATACAAATTCCTTTAAAAAATAATACACAGTACTATACATTATAGAATGAATTTCTAAAAGGAGCACGTTCTGTTTTTATATGAGTTGCGACAGGAAAATTTATTTTGCATAACAAGAGTTTTGCGTTTCAGCGAAGAAGTGAATTATGCTCGTTAACCAAGACCCCGCTGTATAATTAATTCAAATGTTTGTAGAGCTTATAGGACTTAACTACCGGGTCATCAGTGCCGAAACTTACAAACTACTTATGAACTAGCTTATACTAAATACGGCACAAACAACCATGCCCGACGGGGGATTCGAGTGGGGGATTCGAACCCTCGACCGCAGCGACCGTGCAGACCGTGACTGGCACGCCGCAGAACGCTCGGCCACTGCGGTCGGCCTATAATTAATTTCTAAAGAAGTAAGTCTGTTTTACGAATTTCTAAAATTTATATATTACACCATGTTCATTTAGCTCTCGATTAGTTTATGAAAACAATCTACAGGCTTTGCATTAATTCATATTTTATATAATGTGCTAGCTGTACACCCGGCGTTGTCCGTGTGTTTATTTATCCTACACTCTCGTAGTCCTCATCCTCTTGCCCCCTCTCTCTGCATCCAGCTCTTTCTCTCCCATCTCTCTGTTCGTTTCCACCTTTCCCTCTCTCTGTCATGTACCAAACAAACATGGATGTACCCAATGATATTCCTCTTGGTTTAAAAGTGATGTGTGCAAAAATTCATAAATATTGGTGCAAAACTATGCATTTTGTAAAATTCCAAGTTAAGTACCCTACACCATTCACCGATCGAAATTTTATACAGACAGTGACAGTCCTCTCGTTTTTAAGGTAGTGTGTACAAAATTTCATCAATATCGGAACAAAACTATAGATTTCTATGCAATAGAAACGCAGGGTCACATTGGAAAACGCACTTTGTTGTTCTGGAATATTCCAGTTTTATTTCATACAACCTTGTTGTGAGAATAACGAAAACAACAAAAGAAGGATCTGTAAAATCGGTCGAGCGTTTCTCAAGTTATAGCACAACCAAGGTATTTAGGGATCCATTCTTATGTTGCACAGCATCCTCCCCCATGCACCGTATGAAACTTAAGATAAACGGTGCCGTTCCTCTTGTTTTGAAGCTCAAGCGTGCGAAACTTCGTGAAAATCGGAACGAAACTGTAAATTTCGTGAGTCTGTAGGAGAAGTATGCTCCGCCATGCACCTATTACAAAATACTTTCTTTGCTGACGTTTTCTACCTATAAACCACATTCATGCAAAATTTCAGCTTCACAGGTAAAGTAGTTAAAAATTTCGTGTTCAGTTAGTGAGTGAGTGAGTGTCCTTCCGCTTTTATGTAAATAGAGATCAAGAAACAGATTGCTTGATTTTGGATGCAAGAGAATTAAGGGAGATTTGCAGACAAAAGTAAATAGTAACATGAAAATATGTAATGCTAACTTTATTTACCACAAGGTCATGTGTGATGCGACAGTTTACGGTATATATATATAACGTAACACTTCGAATATTAATTTAAGGGTAAGGAAGTCTTTTCTGAAGGCATTTGTGTGGAGTGTTGCCTTGTACGGGAGTGAAACATGGACGATAAGCAGTGCGGACAGGAAGAGAATAGAGGCTTTTGAAATGTGGTGCTACAGAAGAATGCTGAAGAATAGGTGGGTAGATCGCATAACTAATGAAGAGGTAATGAACAGAATTAGTGAGAAAAGGAATTTTTGGCATACCCTGACTAAAAGAAGGGATCGCTTGGTAGGACACATTCTTAAACATCGGGGAATCGTAAATTTAGCATTCGAGGGAAGTGTGTGGGGTAAAAATCGCAGAGGGAGACCAAGAGACGCGTATAGTAAGCAGATTCAAGTGGATGTGGGTTGCCGTTCTTATGAGGAGATGAAAAGGCTTGCACAGGATAGAGTAGGGTGGAGAGCTGCATCAAACCAGTCTCCGGACTGAAGACCATAACAACAACAACAACACTTTACATTCTGTTTAATTCAGAATTAACATAAACTAAATTTCACTTATAACAGGTCTATGTTTTTGTATTACGAATCTTTTAGTGTTCCGACATGCACTGGTTTGGTTACTTTATATTGCAACTACTTCCTCCTGTGAGCTAACCTCAAGCAAGACTCCTCGATTCCTTTGAGAAACAGCGTGCTACACGAGAAACTAAATGTTTTTGAGAACTAAAACCTAGATAGCTGCAATTATTGTTTATTCATGAAGACAATATTTATGGAATAATATCAGTTCCTTGCACCCTAATTTTTTTTTTTTTACATCAGCATCTACTTTCAAACTGAAAAATCGATCGAAAATGCTATTTGTTGGATTACGCGAGAATAGCTCACTGGACACAGCTTTTGGTATAGCAGATGTAGTAACTTTTGCTAAAAGGTTGGCGTCTTGTACCGCATGTTACAAGGAATATCAATCAGAATACTGCCTCGTTTCACGTCAGTCTGTTGGTTGACATCTACTCTTTGCTGTTTACTTCACAAAAGCAACAGCACAATATCAGTTTCACTACAGCTATGGATGTGGCCCACTTGTCTTGTAGGGGTTGTTTGATTCTTACCAACGGGTCCATTTGTGTTTAAAGTGAATTATTCGTTCTTCGTCTTAGCGGAGTGAGAAAAAGCTCCCCAAAAATTACACAATGTATTTTTTCCGAATTTTCTTAGCCAAACAAAGAGTGTGAAATGGGTTAACGATATGACCAGTGCGCGATTTAGTTTAGCATAAAATGGTTCCTGAACAAAACTTTATCAAAAATGCAAATACTTAATAATTTAATGTAATAAATAAAACAGAAGAGTGCAACATTTGACACGTCTTTCTGTGATGATCGAAACTCCATCTACATCTACATACATACTCCGCAATTCACCGTAAGGTGCGTGGCGCAGGGTACACTGAACCACTACTAGGCATTTCCTTTCCTATTCCACTCCCAAATTGAACGAGGAAAAAACGAATGCCTATATGCCTCCGTACGAGCCCTAATTTCTCTTATCTTGTCTTTGTGATCTTTACGCGAAATGTAAGTAGGCGGCAGCAAGATCGTACTACACTCAGCTTCAAATTCCGGCCCTCTAAATTTACTTAACAGAAATTCACGAAAAGAACGTCGTCTTTCTTCCAGCGATCCCCAATTGAGTTGCCGGAGCATTTCCGTGACACTCGCGCATTGGTCGAACCTACCGGTAACAAATCTAGCTGCTCGCCTCTGAACCGCCTCTATGTCTTCCTTCAAACCGATCTGCTGCGGGTCCCAAATACTTGAGCAATACTCAAGACGTGGTCGTACAAGCGTTTTATACGCGGTCCCCTTTACAGGTGAAGTACATCTTTCCAAAATTCTCCCAATAAACCGAAGTCGGCTGCCTGCCTTACTCACAACTGTCCTTACATGTTCGTTCCATTTCATATCGCTCTGCAATGTTACGCCTAGATATTCGAACAACACGACAGCATCAAGAAGCTCACTACTAATGCTGTATTCGAACATTATAGGATTGTTTCTTCTACTCATGCGCATCACCTTACATTTTTCTACATTGAGATCTAACTGCCATTCTTCGCACCAACTAGAAATTTTGTCTAATTCAACCTGTATGCTATTACAGTCAGTTACAGACGACACCCTCCCATACACCAAAGCATCATCAGCAGACAGCCGCAAATTACAACTTACTCTGTCCATCAGATCATTTATATAGATAGAAAATAATAGCGGTCCTATCACACTCCCCTGGGGCACGCCTGACGATACACTCGTCTCTGATGAACACTCGCCGTCGAGAACAACGTACTGCGTTCTATTACTTAGGAAGTCTTCAAGCCAGTCACAAATCTGTGAACCTGTTCCATAAGCTCGTATCTTCGTTAGCAGTCTGCAGTGTGGCACCGCGTCGAACGCCTTTTTGAAGTCGAAAAAAACACAATCCGCCTGTTGCGCTTCGTCCATGGCTCGCAAGATGTCATGTGAGAAAAGGGCAAGCTGAGTTTCACATGAAAGATGTTTCCTAAACCCGTGCTGATTCATGGAAAGAAGCTTTTCCGTTTCAAGGAAATTTACTATATTCGAACTGAGAATATGCTCCAAAATTCTACATGAAACCGATGTCAACGATATTGGCCTGTAATTGTATGGGTCAGTTCTCTTTCCTTTCTTATACACGGGAGTCACCTGCGTTTTTTTCCAATCACTAGGAACTTTGCGCTGAATTAAAGATTCGCTATAAATGCCAGCTAAGTAGGGGGCCAACGCCACAGAATAGTCTTTGTAAAACCGAACTGGTATTCCATCTGGACCAGCAGACTTTTCCGTATTTAGCTCCCTCAGCTGCTTCTCTACACCGGAAATACCTATTGCTATGTCCCCCATTTCGGAATTAGTACGTTGATCAATTGATGGTATATTTGTGCGGTCCTCCTGCGTGAAAGATTTCTTAAAGGTTAAATTTAGAACTTCACCTTTCCGTTTGCTTTCTTCTATTACTGCCCCGGAATGATCAACTAGTGACTGGACAGTGGGCTTTGACCCGCTTATCGATTTTACATAGGACCAGAATTTTTTCGGGTTCTCGGAAAGATCTTTTGCTAAGGTATGGCTGTGATAATTATTGTATGCTTCACGCATCGATCTTTTTATAGACGCACGAATCTCTACTAACTTTTGCCTGTCATCATTTGCGTGTTCTTTTTTGAATCGAGAGGGCAACAGCCTTTGCTTTCTCAACAGCTTTCTAACATTATTATTATACCACGGTGGATCTTTTCCATCCTTAATCGTCTTTATTGGCACATATTTTTCTAACCCTTTATTAACAATGCACTTAAATTTAGTCCACAATTCCTCTACATCCATAGTCCCAGAATTAAACGATGCCCATTCATTTTCTAAGTGCGATCGTAGCATTTGCTTGTCGGCTCTTCCCAACAAAAACACGCTCCTAGCCTTCTTGACTGGTTTATGAACTTTGGTCACCATCGACGCTATGACGATATCTTGATCACTAATTCCTGTCTCTACACAGACATCGTTAATAAGGTCAGGCCTGTTTGTGGCTATAAGGTCTAGAATATTTCCATTGCGTGTGGGTTGCCGGTTTAACTGCTCAAGACTATGTAATGCCTACAGTCACTGATTGTTACTTTAAGTTCAATCCTTAACACAATATTTTCAAGAATACTAGAACATATTTATCTGGTGAAGTATGCTGACGATGCAGTTTGCTGTTGTGTGGCCTTGACACACCTCTGTCATCTGTGCCCGAAACTGCAAAAGAACAGCACGGTCTTCATAATCCACCAGGAAAATATCCTCTAGTACACTTCAAAATTCTATCTTAAAGGTTGAACTTCAAATCGATAGCGTATTTACTGTACGTAAGAACCACCGTCATTTAGAAATACTTTAAATATTCATCTTATCTATTTTACTTCTTACTTTTATGCAGATCATTTCAAAAAAATACTAGAAAGGTTATTTCACATTTTTATGAACTTCAGTAAGTAACATAGAAAAACTTTGCTTATTGTTTATTACTGTTCAGTACAAAAAAGAGAGAGATAGTGCATTACCTTCCCCTGGCGTGATCGACGTTTTGCTCATGATATTGCATTATCCGAATCATCGAGCTAAGTAGGTCGACACTACAAAATCTTCCTTCACAATTACATGCAACGGGCAAGAGGATGTCCAACATGTTATTAGGAGGTATACCATGAAGTATGGAGGGAGTAAAATTAGCGTTTAACGTATCGTCGACATCGTGGTCATTAGAAACAGAAAATGCGCCCGGATAGTTTAAGTCAGGGGTAGGCAAGGAAATCGGCCACGCGCCTTGAAAAGAACCATCCTTCCACTTGCCTGGAGTGACTTAAGGAAATCAGGAACAACTTAAATCAGAATGGCTGAAAGCGGGTTTGAACCGCCGTCCTCCCGAATGCGAGTCTAGTGTGTTACCACTGCGTTGCCGCTGTGGAGTAGCCGAGCGGTCTAAAGCGTCTCGCTGCGTTGCGCGCGGTTGCTCGCCGTGGAGGTTCGAATCCTCCCTGGGGCATGGGTGTGTGTGTTGTCCTTAGGTTAGTTTACCTAGGTTTAAGTAGTTTGTAAGCTACGGACTGATGACCACGCAGCTTGGTCCGATAGATTTACAGACATTTGAACATTTTACCACTGCGCCATCCTGTTCGGTATATTCCATGAGATTTCTAAAAATCTTCTACTTAAACTAAGGACAACACACACCCCTGTCCCAGGGAGGACTCGAACCCCCGACGGCGAGCCAACCACGCGCTCCGCAGCGAGGCTACTCCACCGCGGCTGAGTTTTCTCCCCTCAGCGTCTGTAGTGCATGTGATTGCAGGATGTAACTACCACTGTCTGATTTTGTGGATCTGAGGGTGGCAATGTGTACATCGCTGAAACCAGTAATCCACAACTTATGACACAATGATCTTTCCAAGCAAATGAAAGCTTTTCATAAAAATCTCTGTCTCCATACATATTGAAAAATAAAGTCCTTCCACTGCGTCTGTCTGTCTATCCGCGATTTGCATAACGTTTTTGCCAACGGACGGTGTAAATCATGGGGAAGGTTTAAGTGTATAATTCATTAAGGTGTGTGGCTGTGGGTCAATGTGACGAGCAAAATTCTATGAAATATGGGGCGTAAATACTCTATGAATAATTATTTTAACAATGGAAAATCCTATAGGAATATCAATAATTGAGGATAGGTAACACCTCACCGTAAAGAGGCTCGCAGAGCTGCTGACAGACACGAAAATAGATAATCACATACACACGACTTAAATTTTCGGCCATGGCCTTCGTCAGAAAAAGAAACATATATTCACGCAGTCACTCAGACAACTATAAATAAGAAACTATCATGTCCGGCCACTCCAGCAACACAAGTTAGACTGTGAGTGAGGTGGGGAGTGGAGGGGGAAGAATGCTGGGTAAAGGGGAGGGGGGGGTGGCAAGTGGCCGGACATAATAGTTTCGTATTTATAGTTGTCTGAGTGACTGAATGAATGTATGTTTCTTTTTCTGACGAAGGCCATGGCCGAAAATTTAAGTTGTGTGAAAGTGATTATCTATTTTCGTGTCTATCAGCAGCTCAGCGAATCTCCTTGTGAATAGTTGTATATTCTGTGACTTACAAACTTTACAAACCTGAGAAAATAATTTTATTGTTTCATAATACGATGTGTAAGCGGTTCCGACATTCAGACTTAATAATGATCAAGAGACAACTTCATGTAATATTGTCCCAAATCTACAAATATTATAAAACAAAGTCCTCATTCCGCGTCTATCTGTCTGTCTGTCCTAGATAAAGTCAAAAACTAGCGAACGGATTTTCATGCGGTTTACACCAATGGGCAATGTGATTCACGAGGAAGATTTGGGTGTGTAATTTATTAATGTGCGTGACAGTGGGTAATGCTGTGACGTTCCAACAACGTACAACACCCATTTGGAGTGCAAAAGCGCGCTAGTTTTACAGCGGGGAGCGTCGAAAGTCGCGACGACTGAACAGGCAATCAGCCGCAGTGAGGACGTAATCCTTGCCCAGCTACACATCGACGGGTGGCGACCACATGGAGAACTCGCTGGTGGATGTGACGTCATGTTCAACTGCCATTCTTCCCGCCAAAAATACGGCATTGTCTTTATTTTCAGGTACTACGCTGAAACTATTAGAGCTACAGATTAGCACGTAGAAGCAAATGAAAGAGGAGAATAGCGCGGTTCAGATGATGTGTTGACATAATTTATATTAGTTTTATATCAAAAGTTAGTCAGAAAACTAATATTAATTCACTTGGAAAAATCCAGAGGCTAAACTAATTGAACTACACTAACGAGTGAGAATTCAAATGAAAGGTCTCATCGGGACGCAAAGTTTGGTGTAACCATATCATCTGCAACTTGCATATTGCGCATAATAATGCACTTTTATGGAAAAACAATAATGATTTGTTAATAACAATCAATACAAGACATATACAGAAACAGCGAGGCAGTGATTAGTTGCAGATATCGCAAACACATATTATAATCTGTTTAGAATATATTATTTTTGTTTATTTTAATATGTTGTCTTTGTGTAAACTAAATTATTTTGTTTATCGACCGTAATTTGTTTAAATTTATGAGCACAGTAATTCTGAACAGTGCATTGGAAAGAGGACTGGAAAATGTACCTGAAAAACACTTTACCTAAGTGATTGCTTAAATATTCATTGTGCGACGGAGGAAACATTTATCGGTCACGCTGAAAGCACTCATTCTTTTAAACTTAAGATTTTAGGGGTATTATTAATGTTAGAATTTAAAGTTAGGTACTGAGTTCGCTGACTTTGAAATTGAAAGTTTAGTTTTACAAATAAATGTATGCGTGTACTGACAGCAACGAGCCTAAGGTAGCAGGAATAAGTCATCCCCTAAGACAACGTTAGTTGAATTAACGGTCCGTACGGTTACAGTGTGTCAAGCAAAAATCCGCGGAGTAGCCGAGCGGTCGGGAGCGCCACGTTACGGATCGCACGGCCTCCCGCGTCAGAGGTTCGAATCCTTCCTCGGGAATGGCTGTGTGTATTGTCCTTGGGTTAGTTTAACTTAGTTTAAGTAGTTTGTAAGTCTCCAAACAGGGCCATGCACTAGTGGTTTTCAAACCAATCTTCAAATTGCTGACTGCTTTTCTTTATTACAGACTAAAAGATAAAAATCGCAACCGAAGAGGAAAGTGAATCTGGTACTGTATCGATCCAAACTCGTCTCGACCAAGTTCATTTATTTTCAAGTCTAAACTGATAGTTGTAAACATACTGCTAAACTTACCAGCATACTCTACGCAGCAGGCTAATACGATACCACAATAGGAAGAAAAATGTTGGTATTTATGTTCTACTAGCTATCCGCCCCAGATGTGCTTGGGTAGCATTATTGGAAAATTCGGTGCTACATTTAGTGACTGAGAAACTTAGAAAGCCGCCCACGATGGCCGAGGGGACTGAGGCGCTCCAGTCACGGTCTGCACGGTCACTACGGTCGGGGATTTGAATCCCCCCTCGGGCATGGATATTTGTGCCGTCCTTAGGATTAGCTAGTTCATAAGCTGTTTGTAAGTTTAAGGACTGATGACCCCGTAGTTAAGTCCCATAAGCTATAAAAACACTTGAACATTTTTTTGAAACTTAGAAATAACAGTTCTCTGCTTGTATCACACCATTCTCCTGTTACTGCAGTGCTGCCGCTTGGAGCGCTAGCGTCGCTTCCGGGACTGCTCATATTAGATTGTGAATTGATAGTGCCTTTACGTTTGGGTCTTTCCCCGGTAGAGACGCTCCTGCCGTTCCAAGAACCAGACGTAAGCTTTTACAAGTACGTTATACTGCGATATTAGTAAGTAAATATGGCACAAACACGCTCAGCATTGTATAAGCCTAGTATTCATTGTGTTGAAACTATTACGTAGTAATAAAAAAACTGATAAAAGCATTTTTTGAAATATGATAAAATTCACACGTCGTAGAGTAATTGAGGCGCTGAGATCAGAAACGGAACTTGTCAGCATTTTTGGGGTACTTGAGATATTACTGTAATTAGTAATTGGCGAAATCGGCCGCACTGACAACACAACACGCGAGCGTCACCAGCAAGCAACTGCCGCCGCGCGGCCCACGGCCAGCAGGAGAGAAACGGAAGCCCTCACCCCATTCGCCGATGAACACCAATCATGTCCCGCTGTGCAAGAAGCAATAGGCAACGGCTAACTCCCACTCCTTCCACCTCAGCATCCTATCATAATAAAGTTTCCATTCTTCCGCCAAAAACCACCAATAACATCGTTGATTATAAAATTTATGACGTAATGTCTAGTTGGCAGTAAAGATAAAATAAAGTAACAAACAGCTCACATCAGTATACCCAGATGAAGGCCACTGTAACGTTGGCCGAAACGTGGGTTATTAAAGTAATACCATTCACACATCATGACGCGATACAACACCCAGAAAGCTTTTATGTCATCTGGCTCTGACCGCGGAAGTCTACGCAATTATGGCTCAATTATTGTTTGGTGATTCGCTTTATATTCTTCAGATCAATAAATGTCTTGATCGATCGCTACCGAACGGTACAGAATCGCCCGCTGGGCCCATCCAAAAATTTCCTGAAGTTTTCCTTAAAATTGGTCGAGCCTTATTGCAGCCCATAGGGAACAGACATACATACATATTTATTTTATAAGTTACAGAGGCAAACGCACGTGTGTGTGTGTGTGTATGTGTGTGTGTGTGTGTGTGTTTGCCTTTGTAACTTATAAAATAATAGGTGACGGGAAATTTTAATGCGGTAGCTCAACACAAGAAATGTTACACTTTCTGCGGAGCTATGAACATAGTTTATTGTATCATTTTCCAAAGAGTTACAGCACAAAGATATAATTTTTTAAATGGAACAATAGTTTTTTCTATCGTGCATTGGATTCGTTGAATCCAGCTGCGTCCAAATCAATTTAAACTACATTCGTATCTTTGTTAGTTTGGGAGCTACAACCCTTCAAAGTTTAGGGGGCGGAGGCTATGACAGCGTAGCTAACTGGCTGGTGGTCATGAGACAGTGGGCTGTGCCCCAGGGGATAGCCACTCGGCCAGTAAGCTACGCTATCGCAGCCACCGCCCCCAGAACTTTGAAGGGTTGTAGCTCCCAAACTAACAGTGATAGGAATGTCGTTTAAATAGATTTGGACGCAGCTGGATTCAACGAATCCAATGCACGATAGAAAAAACTATTGTTCCATTTTAAAAAAATTATATCTTTGTGCTGTAACTCTTTGGAAAATTATACAATAAACTATGTTCATAGCTCCGCAGAAAGTGTAACATTTTTTGTGTTGACCTACCGCTTTAAAATTTCCCATCACCTATTATTTTATAAGTTACAGAGGCAAACACACTTAGTGAAACACACACACACACACACACATATATATATATATATATATATATATATATATATATATATATATATATATATATAAATTACCCGTGCAAAACTGGGGCGCGTTGGTAGTAGTTCAGTAAAACGTTGTTCAGAGTTGATGTCTGCCCGATTCCTAGTGGTAAACCGTTCTTGCTGCAGCTACTTTCCTCCCTCAGAGGCTGACGCAGAGTAGCTCCCTGTGGAAAACGCCGCCAATTAAGTCTGTAATTAAACAGGGTGGGATCTGCGCTTTGGACGATGGCGGGCTTTAGGAGAGTGAAGACGATGGCTGCGCATTTCGCCGTTTAGAGGAATTTCCATCGTGCGACATTAAAACTGCCGCCCTCCCCGTCCCCTCCCCACAGAATTGCGAGAATAGCCGACGGAAGGGCTGGCGGTTTGCGGGGCTGCAGCAGTCCCCAGACAAAGGGCCCAGCGGCATTGTCCGCCAAATTATTTGCGCGGCCAGCGGCGACACGTGCGCCAGCTTGTTGCAGCCAGATACGCGCCCTGCCTGCCACACTCGTTTTATTCTGTCGCAGGCTCTGCTGCTCGTGTAGTGATGGACGCACGGGTCACTGCAGGTGCCACTATTTGTCCATTCTAAAGTGCAAAACACGGCCTCCAGTTAGCCCGAACAAAGCACTATTGGAGGCGGGAAAAGAATAATATTGCTATGTGTACCAAAGGGTTGGCAATCGCCTCCGACGCAGGCACACTCCACATGCCGAGCAGCATTCTCAAATATCTGGAGGGTTCTGACAATAAGAGACAGTCAAATCAAACGAGATGGTACGAACGGTAAAACATCCTCGGACAGAATACTCTATTGACCCAAGGTCAACACGGATTTAGAAAATATCGTTCATGCGAAACACAAGTAGCTCTTTATTCACACGAAGTGATGGTCGCATCGACAAGGGTTCGCAAATCAATTCCGTATTTCTTGATTTCCAGAAGACTTATGACACCGTTCCACACAAACAAATTGCGTGGTTATGGTATATTTGCGATTGGATAGGGGATTTCTTGTCAGAGAGGACACAGTTCGTAGTAATCGATAGTAAGGCATCGACTAAAACAGAAGTGATGTCAGGCGTTCCACAGGGTAGTGTTATTGGTCCTCTGCTGTTCTTTATTTACATGAACGGTTTAGGGGAAAATCTGAGTAGCTCTCTTAGGTTGTTTGCAGATGACGGCGTCATTTACCGTCTAGTAAAATCATCTCAAGATCAAAACCAACTGCAGAACGATTTAAATTAGATATCAGTGTGGTGTAAAAATTGGCAATTGACTCTATATAATGAGAAGTGTGAAGTCGTCCACATGAGTACGAAAAGATTTTTTTTTACAAGATAAATCAATCAAAAGTGAAGGCCGTAAACTCCTCAAAATACCTAGGAATTACTATTACTTCAGACTTAAACTGGAAAGAACACGTACATAATGTCGTGGGAAAGGGGAACCAGAGACTGCGTTTTATTGGCAGAACCCTTAAAAGATGCAACAGAACTACTAATAAATCTGCATACACTACGCTTGTCCGTCCTTTTTTGGAGTACTGCTTCCCAGTGTGGGATCCTTATCAGGTGGGTTTGAGGAGGACATCGAAAGAGTCCAAACAAGGGCAGCTCGTTTTGTATTGTCACGATACAGGGGAGACAGCGTCACGGAAATGATACAGAACCTGGGATGAGAATCATTACAACAACGGCGCTTATCGCTGCGGCGTGGTCTACTTACGAAATTCAAATCACCAACATTCTCCTCCGAATGCAAAAATATATTGTTGACTCCCACCTACATAGGTAGAAACGATCATCAGAATAAAATATGAGAAATCAGAGCTCGAACGGAGAGATTCAGGTGTTCCTTCTTCCCGCACGCTATTCGAGAATGGAATGGGAGACAAATGGTATAAAGGTGGTTTGATGAACCCTCTGCCAAGCTCTTAAATGTAGATGTAGATGTAGACGATACCAATCACGTTACACTCCGCTTCTGCGCCGCCCGAGTCTGGCGTTGCAAATGTAGCGATTACACTGTTGCAACAGTCGCAATTTCGGGATATACCGAAGCCGTAAACATCTCTAGTCCGTCGCGGATGACTAGTACAGGCTATTCCGAATGTAATGGGAAACATGTTTCACTATATGGCGGTAACTGCATCACGCTGACCTCGCGAGTCGATAGCTTTAGGCCCTATGACGGAATGGGGTTGGAGAGATGCTCTTCAGGTTATTGAAGGACGCGGCCAACCTCCGCAGTATATGGAAATGTCCTTAAAGCCAACCCAACAGAGGAGGGAGGGGAAACTGTTACTGGCCGCCGGCAGTGACCGAGTTACGGCCTTCAAGTTTGGTGTCCTGAACTGCCGAGAATTCTCAGAACACGGGAAAACTCGTCTCTCTCCCATAGCAAGTGCTTTCAATGTAGATTTTAAATAACGACCAGGAAACGAATTGGATTTCGCCTTCTTGGACTGTTTCTATGTTAGTGATATGGGGACTGCTAAAATTATCCTTTTTCTACAACTGATGATGCTCTACCACACAATACATGGTAGTGTCTGTGGGTGGGTGGTGGTGGACATGAGGGACCAAACAACGAGGTCATCAGTCCCTTCAACCTCAAATTGAATACGCCATGGAACTCGACAAAAAATAGGTGAAAGCCAAAAGACCATTACACTAGGAAGTAAAATCGACCCGTCAACAAGACTAAGACCAACCCAGGGCAGCAAATGCTACAGTGTCCGAACCCACAGCTCTGGAAGCGACCTCTAGCCTAAACCACAAGGTACTAATGGCACAGTGGTCAACGTATCATAGCTCCAGAGCAGGGAGAAATAAAACTACATTAAAATGTAAAAGAGTGGGGGGGGGGCTGATGGGGATAAGGCTCTAAACCCCACAATCAGCCAAGAATCACAAACCCACTCACCCCAAACAAGCGAGTCCTAGAGCTGACAATAAAATCTACTTTCACGGAGGAAGGCAAGGACGCGATCAACCATCCGTGGGTCATCCGCCAAAACTGAAGGCAATGCAGGCGGTAGGCCATAGTCGCCATGGAGTGTGGAATGGAGAGGACATTCAGTCAGAATATGAGACACGGATTGTACGGCTCCACAATCACAATGTGGTGGATTGTCATTTCGTAAAAGAAATCCATGGGTCAGCCTGCAGTGTCCAAGACGGAGGCGACAGAGGACAATTGATTCTCTCCGGGAAGGGCGTAAAGATGAACTCCAAGCTGCAGTCGTATCCTTGATGGTGCGGAGTTTATTGGAAGGGGCAGTAGCTTTCCAACTGCTATCCCATGAGGAGTGAAGCAAAGATCTGATCTGCACCCGCAGATCCGCACCCGGAATTTGAAAGGGAGACGGGCAGCGAGTAATTGCCGATCTAGCCAACTGGTCAGCTACTTCATTCCCTGTAATACCAACATGGCTTGGCACCCAGAGAAAGGTAACTGAGCAGGCAGCACGATGAAGGTCAGCAAGGAGTTCATGGATGGAAATAACTAAAGGATGGGAGGGGAAACAACGATCAATGGCCTGCAGACTGCTCATGGAGTCAGCACAGATTAAACCACGTTCCACGGCAGAACGTTTAATAAAACAGAGGGTTCTATAAATCGCCATCAGCTCTGCCGTAAACACACTGCATGCCTCTGGCAGAGAATGGCATTCCGCCCCAACAGGAGACGTAAAAGCATATCCGGAGTGGCCCGCTGTTTTCGAGCCATCAGTGTAGAAGATAGAGGCTCCCTGAAACTCTTCTAGTACTGGGCGCACCAAACGCCGAAAGACCATGGGGGAAATTAAAGCTTTTGGGCCCTGGAAGAGATCCGTCCGAATTAGTGGTCGCGGCACCATCCACGGAGGTGTGCGTGCAGTAAAATGGGGGGCGCAATCTAGCGAAGGGAAATGGAAATCCCGACAAAGAGAGGCAAGCCGCAGTCCGACGGGAAGGCCCGCCCGCGGCCGGGTATCAGGGGGTCGAAGCCCTTCATATGCAAAAAGAACCTGGTAAGCGGGATGAGCAGGATATTGCCGGATGGCGATGGCATAAGACGCCAGAAGCTGATGCCGCCTGACCTGAAGAGGGCAGATTCCCGCCTCAACAAGGAGACTGTCGACCGGGCTAGTCGGGAATGCACCTGTAGCCAAGCGGACACCATAATGGTGAACTGGGTCTAATAATTTCAGGGCAGAAGGAGCTGCCGAGCCATAAACTTGACACCCATAGTCCAATCGGGACAAGATTAGAGCCCGATAGATACGGAGGATAGTTGTTCGGTCTGCACCCCAAGATGAATGAGCAAGGAAACGTAGGGCATTGAGTTTCCTCATACAACTAATCTTTAGGTGGCGAATATGGGGCACCCAAATCAATTTTTTGTCAAAGAGAAGACCCAGGAAACGATGCTGTGCTACAACTTCCAGGCGCTGATTACCCAAGAACAGTTCTGGATCAGGGTGAACTGTATTACGACGACAAAAGTGTACCACCCTCGTTTTTGATGAGGAAAACTGGAAACCATGGGACGTAGCCCACACTGAAGCCCGCCGAATGGCGCTCTGGAGCTGACGTTCAGTAGAGGCTAATGAGTAGGAGCTGTACCATATGCAAAAGTCGTCGACATACAATGCCGGGGTTACCAGTGACCCAACAGAGCTCACCAACCCATTGATGGCGATTAGAAAAAGTGTAACACTCAACACTGAGCCCTGGGGGACACCGTTCTCCTGTATCCGAGGGGAGCTAAAGGAAGAGCCAACTCTGACACGGAACAGGCGGTGGGATAAAAACTGACGGATAAAAATTGGTAAGGAGCCTCTGAGGCCCCAGTCATGAAGAGAACGTAAAATATGATGACGCCAAGCAGTGTCGTACGCCTTATGCAGATCGAAGAAGACTGCTACCAGATGATGTCTTTTAGAGAAGGCCTGTCTGATCGCAGTCTCCAGTCGAAGTAAATGGTCAATAGGGGATCGTCCCTCCCGGATCCCACACTGGTAAGGTGAGAGAAGTCCCCGGGATTCAAGAACCCAGCATAATCTGCGGGCTACCATCCGCTCAAGTAGTTTACAGGGGACACTTGTCAGGCTTATTGGTCGATAACTGTCCAGCGCCGACGGGTCCTTGCCAGGCTTGAGGGCAGGGACCACAATACTCTCCCTCCACTGGGAGGGGAACACCCCTTGAAGCCAAATACGGTTAAAAACTTTTAGGAGAAATTGTCGTTGTGAGGGGTTAAGGTGTTTCAGCAATTGATTATGGATATCATCAGGGCCAGGTGCTGAATCACGAGAAGAGGAGAGGGCCAGCGACAGCTCCCAGTCAGTAAAAGGTTCGTTATATGGTTCCACCTGGTGAGAAGTAAAGCCTAATTTGAAGGTTTCGGCCTGGTGTTTCTGAAGGAGAAAGGTCGCCGGATATGAAGTTGTCGCCGAGACATTGGCGAAGTGAGTTGCAAGATGTTCTGCAACAACAGATGGCTCCGTGCAGACCCCATCAGGCAGGGCAAGACCAGAGACGGAAGACGGCCGCCAGCTACCTTGGATAGATCGGAGCATAGCCCACACTCTTGTCAAAGGGACAGAAGAACCCAACGAGGAGACAAAATGCTCCCAGCATGTCCGCTTACTTTGTTTGATTAAGTAACGAGCTCTGGCACGCAGACGTTTGAAATTTATTAGACCAGCGAGCGATGGGTGGCGCTTAAGATGTTGCAAGGCCCTCCGGCGCTCGCGAATGGCTGCGGCAACAGTTGCATTCCACCAAGGGACAGGCCTTCGAGAAGGAGGGCCTGTCGACCGGGGAACAGCGGCGTTGGCAGCTTGGGTGATCATGTTGGTCATTTGGCTTATAATATCATCTATACAGCCTGAGGGGGAAGATGGGAACACAACCTGGGATGTATATAGCGGCCAATTAGCACGACGGAATACCCAGCGGGGTACCCTGGCTCGTGGTAGGCGTGAGGGAAGTGAAAGGATCAACGGAAAGTGGTCGCTATCGCAGAGGTCGTCATACGCCGACCAGTGAAATAAAGGAAGGAGAGAAGGAGAAGTGAGAGAGAGGTCTATGGCAGAAAAGGTGCCGTGAGCGGCACTAAAATGAGTTGGGGAACCATCGTTGAGAAGGCTCAGATTGTGGTCAGCAAGAAACTGGTCTATGAGGCGGCCCCGGCTAGATGTATAAGCACTGCCCCACAAAGGATGGTGGGCATTGAAGTCCCCAAGGATGAGGTAAGGAGGGGGGAGTTGCTGAAGGAGGGCCACTAGGGACGTGAGAGTAGGTGGCCTGTCTGGTGGAAGGTAGAGGTTGCAAATGGTCAATGGAGTGTCCAAGTGAACCCGGACAGCAACCACTTCCAATGGAGTTTGGAGAGGAATCCAGGTACTGACAATATCTGTCCGGACCAAAGTACAAACCCCACCAGACGCCTGGAGGGGACCAACCCGGTTCCGACAAAAAGCACGGAACCCACGGAGGGTCGGTGAATGTGCATCCATAAACCTCGATTCCTGCAGGACGACACAGGCCGCAGAAGAGAGAGAGATTAGCTGTTTAATCTCCAAGAGGTGACGGTAGTAACCATTACAGTTCCATTGGATGATCACATCACGAGGATCTAGGCGGGAAGCGAATGGCATAACGTCTGTCACGCTGCTTTGTCAGCGTCCGTCACCAAAGAAGAAGGGACAACATCCATAAATAGCTGATCAGCCTCGGGCTCAATGGGATGAGCGAGTTGCGAAAGCACAGTCGGCACCTCCGGTGGTACCGGAGGGGCTTTATCTTGTAACTTTGGTTTCTTCTTCTTCTTCTCCTTCTCCTTCTCTTTCTCTTTCTCTTTCTCCTTCTCCTTCTCCTTCTCCTTCTCTCGTGTGGGACGGGCAGGACCCACCCCAGAGAGAGGACTTTTGTCAGTTAGGTCTGGTACTGTCGAGGATCGGGGGACCTTTGAACTCACTGACTGGGAGTCCGATGGCCGGCTGGAGGTCGAAGATCTCCGATCTGGGGAACGCCGGGACGGAAGGCCCTGAGATAGGGCACTGTCACCGGCAGGCGACGGAGAAGGGGTGCACTTCTCCGGCTGGGAAGGGGTGGGACACAAAGGGAGGGCTACAGGAGCTACAGGAGAGGGAGATGTGAGGGAGGGGTGTGGACGGGGTGTAGGGGGGAGATGGGAGTGGGAAGGGGAGGGTGAAAGGCTAGACGATAACGTCGTAGCGAAGGTCGTCGCCATTTGCACGGGATGCAGACGTTCATATTTGCTGCGGGCCTCAGGGTACGTCAAACGCTCCAGGGATTTGTACTCTTGTATCTTCTTTTCTTTTTTGAACATAGGGCAATCTGGCGACCGTGAAGAGTGGTGTTGTTGACAGTTGACGCACACCAGCGGAGGAACACAGGGGCTCCCCTCATGTAGTGGGCGTCCACAATCACCGCATACTGGGACTGCTGTACAGCGAGAGGACATATGACCAAACCTCATACATCGAAAACACCGCATGGGAGGTGGAATGTAGGGCTTCACTTCACATCGATATATCATGATCTTGACCTTCTCCGGGAGTGTGTCCCCCTCGAAGGCCAAGATAAAGGCCCCAGTATCGACGCGGTTATCTTTAGGTCCCCTCTGAACGCGGCGAACAAAATGTACACCACGCCGCTCGAGATAGGCCCTAAGCTCCTCATCAGTTTGAAGGAGGAGGTCCCGGTGGAATATCACACCCTGTACCATATTCAAGGATTTGTGCGGGACAATTGTGACTGGAATGTCGCCAAGGGTGTTGCAGGCGAGCAAAGCTTCAGACTGGGCTTCCGAGACTGTTTTAATGAGTAATGAACCAGATCTAAGCTTACCCATAGATTCCACTTCACCAAACTTGTCCTCTATGGTCTCGACAAAGAACAGAGGTTTGGTGGAAGTGAAAGTCCCTCCATCAGTCCTTGAGCAAACGAGATAGCGAGGAAAGGGTTTTGCTCCTAACCGGCGAGCCTGGCCTTCCTCCCAAGGGGTAGCAAGGGAGGGAAACATCCTCTTATCCGCAGTAACAGCATTAAACGATCTCTTCCTGTCTTGAGAGACGGCCGAAGCACGACCATTTTGGAGTCTAACTCTTTTCATTGTGCTAGACGTCCGCCCTGGTGTCATCCACTCCGAAACCGGGGCTCTCTCCATGGGCGCCACCCAGCCTCAGCAAAGGCCACCTGGCACGATGGCCATTGCCGGGAGTTCTGATACCCCCGGGGACAGGCATCAACTCCTTGGCTTGCATGGAGAGGTCGCAGCTCAGACACCAGTAGTGTGATCCCTGTGGTGTCAGGGGGCTCAGCCAAAGGGTACATAACAGCCCCCCCACACGGACTGGCTACACGTGCTGGGGACCTAGCGGGGGATGGGGGCTACAGCGAGGAAAGGAAGTGGAAAGGAAAGGATAGGACCCGCGCTGTAGGGGCTAGGTCGGGAGTTCTTCCCCAATTGGCTCACACATTATCGGACAATTTTGGTATGGAAGGTCAAACCCCGAGGGGGACCAAACTGGGCCAAAAACCGGTGTACACAGCAGACAAAACCAAAGTGCAGGACAATCGGTACCATGGGATAGCCAAGCCGTCATCCAGAGTACCACCGAGAGACGGGGTTGGAGAAGGTGGGAAGGAGGAATTGGGATAGGAAGGAGGGGGAACTAGGAGGGGTAATGCAGCCTGGGGAAAGCAGGAAAAAAGGCTGCAATGGCTCGGGGACCCGTGCGCGCCACACACGTACCCACAAAAGAGCTGTGGGCCCCCTGGGGGGATGGTAGTGTCTGTGGACCTGGGTAAATTAATTTACTATTGTTAGCGATGACATTAAGTTTGAAGAATTATTTATTAATGGATTTGCTATCAGTCCACTCCGAATTTAATTTGGTGGTAGAATATGCAATCAGAAATAAAGGATTAGTTCTATAGATCTCTCTTCCTTTATCTGAGGGCAGGTGTGGACAGATCCTGCGACCTCGCCACGTGTCTCACAGTGCTTCCCCAAGTCATTGAGTTACAAGTTTACTTAAATTTTTACTAACTACTTCCTTTCCCTTTGACTGTCCCTTACACCTTAAGGGTGAGATCCAGAGTTCTGTACATCTCAAACACCTGAATTTTTTAAAGATTTAGGAAATGAAATATCATATTCGTCTAACTTCCGTTCGGCGATCAGAGTCCACTAACTGATAGTTCTTCTAAAGCAGAATTGGTTAACACAGATTTACGAAATTCCTTCACCACAAAAGATGAGGTAAATACTTTAGAATTAGTGTCGAAAACAGCTGTCAGCATGCGTAATTTAAAAGTAGATACCCGTGGAGTATTAAAAGAATTTAAATTACTTAACAAAAGTCTGTCTCCCAGTCCCTATGTATACCAATTACGTTCCTGTCAGAGTATTCTGATGCAATAGCCCCATACCTAGTTATACAACCACTCGTAGAGTAAAATATCCGTACGCAAAGACTGGAAAATGGCACAGATCACTCAAATATTCAAGAAAGGCAATAGGAGTGATCGGAAAAATTACAGGCCCATAGCATTGACGTTGGTTTGCAGCAGGAATTTAGAACATAAATTTCCTCAAAGCGGATGACGTATTATCCCATAGTCAAGACGCATTTAGAAAGTATTGTTCTTGTGAAACCAGCTAGCTCTTTATTCACATGAAGTGATGAGTGCTACCGTTAAGGAATGTCAAATAGATTCCGTTTTTCTAAATTTCCGGAAAGCTTTTGAGACTGTACCTCAGAAGCGTCTTCTAATCAATTTGCGAGCTTTTGGTATATCGCCACCGTTGTGCGATTGGATATGCGTTTTCCTGTGAGAAAGGATAAAGTACGCTGTAATTGACGGTAAGTCTAATATTCACAGAATATATGACATCAACTGCGATTGGGCAAAGATGAAAATGTGTACCCAGCCGGGATTCGAACCCGGGTCTCCTGCTTTCTAGGCAGTTGCGCTGACCCCGACACCACTGGGGACACAGTGATCACCGCACCTGCAAGGACTACCTAAGCACGCCTCCCGTCAAATACAAATTCCTAGCTTTGCCCTGCCCACAGTCCTCAAACTCGTAGTTACGAAACTAATTCCCGTAAGAGTAAGGGCTTCAAACTTGCCCACCCCTCCCCACTAACGATAGGATCATTGCCCGTCACCGGCATATTATATATATACCTGTGGCGTCTGCTCCGAAAGAACAGACGTCACTTCTGATCCTGCAGTTATTATTTAACATTCACAGAATATATGACATCAACTGCGATTGGGCATTTGGGAATTTGGCATTGGGCATTTGACGGTAAGTCATTGAGTAGAGCATAAGTAATATCTGGCATTCCCCAGGGAAGTGTTATAGGACCCCTACTGTTCCTTACTTTTATAAACGATTTAGGAGACGATATGTACAGCTCTCTTAGAATGTTCGCGGATGATGCTGTCATTTATCAGTTAGTAAAGTCACCAGAAGATCTAAAGCAACTGCAAAATGATTTAGATATCTGCTTGGTGCAAAAATTGACAATTGACCGTTAATAATGATAAGTGTGACGTAATCCATATGCCCACAAAAAGAAATACTTTAAACTTCAGTTATACGATAAATTAGTCAAATCGACAGACCGTCAATTCAACTAAATACCAAGGAATATAATTATGAACAATTTAAACTGGAAAGAGCACATAGAAGATATTGTAGGGAAGGCGAATCAAAGGCTACGTTTCATTGGCAGAACACTTAGAAGATGCAACAGCTCTACTGCAGAAACTGCCTACACTACACTTGTACGTCCTATTTTGGAGTATTGCTGCGCATTGTGGTATACCCACCAGGTGGGACTGACGGACGACTTAGAGAAAATTCAAAGAAGGGCAGCTCGTTTTGTATTATCGCGATATAGGGGAGAGTGTCCAGGAATTATGCATGAGTTACGGTAGAAATCATTTTTAAAAAAAGCGTTGTTCATTGCGACGAGATCTGTTTGCGAAATTTGTTTTGCCAACTTTCTCTTCTGAATGTGAACATATCTTGTTAGCACCCACCTACATCGGGAGGCATGATCATCAAAATAAAATAAGAGAACTCAGATCGAAAACGGAAAGTTTTAGGTGTTCTTTTTTCCAGCGAGCTATTAGAGATGAAAACTTTAGAGAAATATCATAAAAGGGGTTCTATGAACCCTATGCTATGCACTTCATTGTGACTTGAAGAGTATTTATGTTGATGTAGAATTCCTATCATAGGGTCATAATCACGTCGTAAACCTTTTTCACCTGAATCACTGGCGTATGGCAGCTTTGTCGATGCCCCAATATATTTATCTCTGCATATCACCATTCCAAGAGTTTCGTCACGTTAGTGTGTAAGCACTGACATGTAAGAAAGATATTAATGTGATGTCATCATGAAGTGTGTCCAGTCTGTACCACCGTGGTGTTACCCTTTTCTTGTCTGCCGAAAGACAAACTTCCGCAGACATCCATTAGGGCAGGGCCAGCCACGGAGGGCCAAATGGCCCGCGTGCCATCAGGGCGGGTCCAACACCACCTAGAAGACAAGGCCGCACAACTGGCCGTGGCTACGTCATACCTAAAGGCCTAACTGACTGGCCGGCCGCTACGCGACGGTGGGCGTGCCCCAGCGGCCATTAGGTATGACGTAGGCACGGCCAGTTGTGAGCAACGAGCTATATAAACTACATAGAGTGGCTATCTCTGGTCACCCTCGACCGACACCTTACCTGGACCCCCCATCTGAAATCCATCCGTGAAAAAGCCATGTCCCGCCTCAACCTCCTCAAACTGCTCACTGGCCGGACGTGGGGATTACGCCCTTCCACCGTCCTCCACACATACAAGTCCGTCATGCGCCCCATCCTCTGTTCCTTCCACCCTGCCTGGGTATCTGCTCCTCCCTCCTTTTATCACACCCTCCAAGTCCTTGAACGCCACGCCCTCCGCCTCGCCTACCGTATCCGCCTTCCTTCCCCCACGCGGATCCTCTACGACCTCATCCCCTTCCCTCACCTCCTTCAACACCTTGAACGCCTCCGCCTCCTGTATGTCACCCGCAAACTCGATTCCTGCAACCCGCTCGTTTACCCCATCCTCACGCCCCTGGGCCTCTGCCACGCCTCCACCACTGCATTCCTCCCTCTCTCCACCTGCACACCTTACATATCCTCTCCCAAGGCAACTTCCGCTCCCTTCCCCTACCGGATAACGCCCTTCGTCCCGAAATATACCCCTCCTATCAGCTTTGATCCCTTCCCCGTAGACTTAGCGGCCCCCTCTCCCCATCCCCTCCTTCTCCCCCTCCCTGCTTGGATTTCCCCCCTCCGTTCCCCACCTGGAGTCTCAATCGCGCCTGTCTTTTCCTCCTCCCTACCTTCTCCCCCCCTCTCTCTCTTTTCGACCCTCCCCCGCGCTTCCTCGCTTCCTCCCTCTCCTTGCCCCGCGGGGCTGCAGCGTCGCCTTTTGACAACAGTATATCTCGTGTCCAGTGCATCATCGTCTCCGTGTGTTCATCTCCAGTGCGTCGCAACTCGTGTCGTCACCACCACATCATCGTGTGACTTCGTGTGTCCAGTGTTGTCTCTCCATGTGATTTTATCGCCACCGTGGCACAGATTGTTTTTAATCTGCTTATGTGTGTCAGTCTCTCTTGTTCATGTGTCTTAAGTCTGCAGTATTGTCTCCGATGTCCAGTTTGTAAGTCTCCCATTTTTCCTCCGTGCCATGTTTTTATACTCATTGTTTTTAACTTCATGTCTTTGTTCCTTTTATCTCGCTTGTCATATGTCTGTTCTCTCGGCTGAAGAGCAGCGCTGATGCTGCTGCCAGCCCGCCGACGAAAGTCGGAGTGAAATTAACAATAAAGGGGGGAAAAAGCTATCTCTGGGTTAACAGCGCTCCTTTTCGCAGCAACGAGCAACTGTGGCAGCCATTTTTTTAAACGTCTAGTGCACCGAATATGAAAGTTAGACCGACGCGATTTACGTGTTTTGGTTTCACATTTTATGTATCGTAGTAAGCTTGAAATGTTATTTATTAAGCTCAAATCGTGCCGAATGTATGCGCAGCGTATAACTGTACAATCGCGGTAATAAGACTGTTGCAATATCGTATTTTCAGTAAGTAACAAATGGTACAAAGCGGATACTGGCAAACGTGATTCCGGCGATATTTTCGTTCCCTGAACATCTTTAAACAACAAAAATGCCAGCAAGGAGATCTCCAAAAAAGTCAAAAAAAATGTTCAAATGTTTGTAAAGCTTATGGGACTTAACTACGGGGTCATCAGTCCCTAAACATACCTACTACATATGAACTACTTACGAACTAGGACGGCACAAATATCCATGCCCGAGGGGGGATTCGAACCCCCGACCGTAGAGGCCGTGCTGACCGTGACTGGAGCTCCTCAGTCACCTCGGCCACCGCGGCCGGCCAAAAAAGTCAAATAGCTGAATTAACTTCATTTGAAGATATGTCATGTAGCCAAGCATGAGACATGGAAACTCGGCTGGCCAAAAAAGTCAAATAGCTGAACTAACTTCAATTGAAGATATGTCATGTAGCCAAGCAGGAGACATGGAAACTCTTTTATTACCTACTGCAAATCATGATTTAAGTCATTCAGAGAGCAGTAGACCTATTTAGTTTGACCATGACTATGTGCTACAATACGAAATGCTGACATTATATTCCGAAAAAAGTAGCTTAATATATTTCTGGAAGCATAATTAGGCAAGTAAAAAAATGCTTAGATCGATTGGAAGTTCTCCTTGCTCCTAAAAATGAGAGTAAAATAGGACTAATCGGATTAAAAGGTATAAAAGACAGTCTGTTGAATCCCTCTAATGATCTTGTACAACTGTTCGAAGTGGCAGAAAGGGTTTTGAGGATTCATGATACGTTATTAGGGAAGAAAAAGTTTCTTTTGCAAATGTATGTAGACGTATTTAGAATGTTGAGAAACAAACCTACTTTATTTACTAACTACGAGCACTTAATGGTATCCTCGGAATTTTGGAAGGAATCTCATTACTCCAGCCTAATAAAGTTGTTATTAAAACATTACTTCAGTTGTAGATTGCATTTTTTTTAACCAATGAGACGATGTGTAGCCGATCCAGTGTATGTGACATTTGTAATTAAACTTTCCGATTTTCCTACCACACACTTGTTGTCTATCATTTATCCTTTTGTCCACATTAGCTTGGCTATAAAAATAACAATAATCAGGTGGGGAATGGTTTGTTAAGTCACTGCACAAAGTGAAAGTGATATGATTTAGTGCTATAGCAGACGACTAGTTACGCCTACGTGACGTTGTAAAACATGGCAGCCGAGCTTTCAATTTGCTTCAAGTATGGCAGCACCTTAGCCATTCTATGTTGTTTATATAGGTCGTTGGTTGTGAGTCTTTGTCTTCTAGGTTGTGTTGGCGAGTCGCGAGCGAGCCAAGGGAGGCTCGAGCAGTCTCGGCTCTGCTCGGCACTTCCCGGAAGTACTCGCTGCGGCGCCAAATTTTATGATGCACTGCGACGCGGCTCGTTTCCTTTCCGGTTTATGGTGTGATTTTTTTTCAGCTGCCAGTGTCCAATTGTTTGAGCTTACAGATGCCTACAAAATGAAAACTTCGTAACATTCATTTCAGATTTACAAGAAATGCTGTAATAGTTTTCAAGTCGTTTTCAGTATACTGCCACCGTATTATCCCTCTTCAGGCATTTCAAAAGCATTTTCTGTATTAATTGAAATTCCTCTGACCATTTACAGATGGAACTTATAGACATGCAGTGTAATTTTTGTTTGTAAGACGAATTACAATATGTTAAAACTGCTCAGGAGTTCTGTGTAGAATTTCCTCTAGGAGAGACTGCAAAAGTTATATAACTTGCTTAGCTCTACTTATGTGTGTGAAGATTTTTTTCCAATATTACTTCATAGATTGAGCTAATAAACTGCCTCCGCCTATCAGTGTGCCGAAATTTTCCAACAGATATAAATTTTATTACGTCTTCAGCGAATAAAAAGTAATTAAACACTTTTTGTTTGTTTGTGATACATTGTACAAAGAGCTGTAGACATGACCCTATCGATAGACAAGTGCAAGGTAGTGTTTTTTTTTCATGTTTCTGTGATAATTTATTACAGCCAAAATGTCATTTTATGCATATTACATTTTGTTTTTGCCTCTCTTTCTGTATCTCGGTTAAAACATAAGAGTTTTACATTACTAGTGTAATCTAGTTGCAAAACAAACTTAATTCTTTTTTTTTCTTTTGTAGCAGCAGTCAATAACGCCGTAACAGCTCTTTTTAGGACATATAGCTTCAGTTTTTCGAATTTCCTAATATGGCATAATATGAAGACAAGTTAGTTTTGTGTTCCGGTAACTTTGAAATTTATTCCCCCAAAATTCCCGCTCATCAGTTTGGCGCTGTGGGGCACGTCTGTAATCAGGGCCAATTCTGTGTCCTAACTGTGTATTAGAGAATGAAGAAGTAGTGTGCCGCGGTGGAGTGGCCGCGCGTTCTGAGCCGCCTTGCTGCAGAGAGCGCGGTTGCTCGCCGTCGGAGGTTGTAGTCCTTCCTGGGGCATGAGTGTGTGTGTTGTCCTTATCCTTAGTTATAGTCCTCGTTACGTACGAAGGCGGCCGAATTTTCAGGCGTTGTGCACATCGCCCTCCATTACCGCACTGGCAGCCAATAAACTTCAATCTCTAGTCGTGTGGCTGGCCGCGAATTGCGCACTATTTCTCCTGCAGGCACAACTGTCACAACTGTCAGCGCTCGGCCGTAGCTCCTCTCCTCCACGCTTTCATTACGCTCCGCCTCTGTGCGCGGAAGCGCCTTCTTACATGGCGACTACTATAGTTTAAGTAGTTTGTAAGCCTAGGGACTGATAATCGCAGCAGTTAAATCCCTTAGATTTACAAACATTTGAACATTTTTGAAGAAGCAGTGTGGGGTGGCATGCCTTTCGAAACCCACCGTTGTGGAATAGTGCGCCACATGCCATGCTAGTCGACAACCGATACAATACGACTAGTCTGGAAGGCCAACTTCATCTATTACGCACACCAGCAAGAGGGAGATACCCGAATACCCACTCTCTATATCCCTGATTCTTCTCACATTCGGCACCTGACAAAAACCTGTTGCGTTGGTGGGATGATTGTCTCAATGTCAACGGCGATTTTGCCTCATTGACAAGCTGATTTGGACTTTGGAACCCTCCAAAAGTGAAGATTTGATCGCCCCTTTATACTGTTGATAGCATAGAATGAACAAGATCTTGTTCAGGTGATAAGAGTGTTAACAGAAGAGGCAACCAGAGTCAGGGTGAAGATGAAAAAGTATGTGGCCCAATATCCAGTATTGAGCAGAAAGAAGAGTGATGGGCTTTTAGATATGGATGGTAAAAATCTTTGTGAGGCTGAAGAAGTTTAAATATTTTTAGGGGCTGTATACAGTAAAAGAAAGATTATAGTTCAAAAAACAATGGCATGAAATCAGACGGGAAAAAGTCAAGGTTTGTACTGAGAAATCTGCTTATGTTCACTCTTAATGTTCCTATACACATAGCGTCAAAAGTGAGCGGAGAATAACACATTTCAGACGTTACCTCTCACTACATATAATAGCGTAGCCGACGGACGAAATAACCAGAGCAGCAGCTTTTGCGTAGAATTGTCAAGGCTTACAAACAAGCCATTCTTGGCGAAATAACCGCAGAAATCAGAGCGGGACTACGACGAATATATTCGTTAGGACAGTACTGTGCAATTTTGCGTTAGTAGTAGTAGGTAGGCAAGGTGAGGTGAGCTTCACGCCAAGAATCCGGAAGTGACGTCATCATAATTTGGCGAGAATTCAAAATAGCGTAATTAGAGTAATTGTGTGTACATAGAGTATTTCAATTACGTGTAGATAGAGTAATTACAGTAATTGTTTATTTATATATTTATTGTTATTGTATGTGCTCACTCCTCCACGTCTGGCATGGAACTGAGCTCACCCCAAGGCATCACGTGACTATCTACATCATCATCACCCCCCCCCCCCTATTACCACCCCGTTCCCCACCCTACCACGTGACCATCCCAACCGATATTCTGCAGTCATTCAGAAGCAGAGTGTCGTCGGCAGCAGCAGCAGCAGCAGCAGCAGTATGGCTAGGATGCAATTACTGTAAGTACATTTGATTCACGTAGTTGGAAGGTTCCTGGTGCAACCACAAATAGGCGGGAAGACCAATTTCTTGTTGCCCTGGAAGGCTTTCGCCCCTCCGATCTGGTGGAGCACCATCAGACTTCACCTCTTTCTATATATAAAATCAAATCAGAGCATTCTGTTCGGTAACATGATAAAAAAAGCCTTAATTAGAGCTCATATCGCATCCAAAATAAGATGCGTATATAGATGAATCATATATAAGATCATCTGTAATGCCATATGTATGTACTCCCATTACTCTAGTAATTATATCGAATTTTCAATCCATAGCCGTTGAAATCGACTGAAAGCAGCAGTTCCAACCGCTGACAACAGATGGCTCTGATCCCACGTCTCCCCCACAATGAAGCCATGTGTGCAGACGCTGGCCACCTGCATCCTCCTCTGGAGCTGACCAGTCTCTATTGTGTGCCTCAGTCCGCCGGCCGTAGTCGCTGCGACCGCGGAGACGCGGCACACAGGCCGACTGCCCACTCACCCAGCTTCAGTCCCCCTGACGATCATGTACTTGCGTACATAAGCGGAAAACTACTGTAGTGCACTTACCGGTATGCAGTTTACCGGCGATCGCGTCAGCCGCGGCCGGGAATTAGCCGCGCCCCGCACCTCGCGAAAGAATTGCCGCGGGGCCCGCGCCGAAAAAATTATTATTATTTAACAGAGCCACCGCTCGTCCCCCAGCCGCAGGCCGTAGAACGCGGAAGAGCGAGCTGCCGCGACCTGCATGTGAAGTCTGCACCGAAAAAATTTTATTATTTAACTGCGCCACCGCCCGTCCTTGGCGACGCGGACACAGCGATCCGACAGCCCCGATTATTATTATTTTATTTTGCATTACAATTTTTTTCCTACGTTCGTTATAGCTCCTTGTACTGCCTCTACACCAACGTCCGCGAAGTTCTAATTTGCAGTGGAACAGTGCGCCCGCAAGAAAACAATTTGATGTGTCTCTCCTAGCGAGAAAGCAGAACTCAGGCGGACAATAGCGGCCGTCCTCTCCATTCAGGCAGCGGTGAATCACACACGTGCTCTGGCCGAGCGTTACCTGTAAAGGCTAAGCAAATAGTTCCACTCCACACACGCGAGGAAGAAGTGCTCGTCACTGCACTCTGCGGACAAACCTTAATTATTATCAAACGTATATCACTTCTCAAAAACAGTGTCAGCAACGACCAAATCATGCTTTTTTTTTTTTTTTTTTTACGAACCTCTCTCTCTCTCCTATTCCGCACAAGTAAAACAATCTAGCAGAGAATGCGAAAATTTGTTTTTAATGTAACTTATATCGGCTGTTAACACTTTATAGCGAAAGTATTGGCCTAACAACACACTTATTCGACAATACAGCAACAACAGAACCGAAGTTACCTGCACAATGCAACACCAATTTCCAGCTCGACCCGCCCTTTACCCACAAAATTCCTACTACAAGTTCCTTTCTTGTGCAATCCACTAATCTGAACTAAGATTTATTATTTTCATTACAAGTAGACGTCTACCGCAAACGAAGACGCTAACCTACACACCGCAACACATGATTCTATATAGGACATGGAGTGTTTACATTTTTTTTATTACAGTACAACTGAGTACATGCAAAGTAATGTTCGCAAACACTTATATTGCAACCAAATCCCGCACACATCGATCATAACCTGCTCTCTAAGAAATGGATGGTAGTCACACACAGTAAAAACACATTTGTCGTGTGTTCCGCTAATTTCGGTCAATACAACGACACGAGACCAATCCCCCCGCCTGTTTACTGTAAAAGCAAATATTTTTCCCCACACTATCTGTTTAAACCGGGCTTGCACATATGCAATAGCCTCCTTTTGAAAGCCTGTGTCTTCGCCATATAACCCAGTTTTCGTTTACCCTTCTTCTTGGGACTTGTGGAATAACGTAGACGATATCTACGTCTGTGGATAATAAAGTCCTGGAATGCTAAAAAAAATAAAGCTCCTTGCTCGACTCTACAAGTAATTTACAGTTGAAACTAAAAAAACATAATGTCTGAGAGAGTGGTCAATTTTCGGGTTCTCTTAATACCCAAGTAATCAAATGTAAAAGCGTTTGCACAGTACAACGGCGCACTTTGTAAATACCGTATCTTCTCTTTTAGAACACTTAAACAATCTTCTTGCACAATCCTCCATCCTGGTAATACCATCTTCTCGACCCAGCGAAATCAATAAAAGTCCTAACAATCAACTGCCTGGACTCTATAAAATCGATATCTTTGATTACACCAAAGCTCGTTATTTTTCGACAAATTTATTTTGGTTCTACAATTCGACATCAACTACGTTAAGCAGTCGTTTCCTCGCCCACAACCACTTTGATATTGCTCCTTCCATCCGAAAGTCATGCTCGGATACGAACGCCACTCGGTTAAAGTGTTGTCCAAAAAGCCAGGACATAGAAGCCATCTACACGAAGCTGCTGCTGTAGTATAGATGGGAGCGCCTCCATTAAAAAACATCGACTAGCTGCAGTTTATAAGATATATACCCACAGGACGTACATATTTCCCCCATGTATTCCAGAAATAGTAACTTCGTATTATCTCCAGCGTTTGCAGTATCGAACTTTCTGAATTTACTACACACACACGCACTCCATTGACTACAACTAGCGCACTTTAAGTTACGAAAGTATGGGAGTTTTATAAAACACGTTGATTTTCGACGAAGGAATTATGATTTACCGCAGCAGACACATCCGCTACGTAACGTAATGCACACCAGCTGTAAAGTAGACAACACTAGCATACGATTAAACAGGCGATGCTTCGACGAATGATCACTGCACCACCAAAGTCGGTTTTCTTTAGAGCTTTACCGTGACGTATATTTAGGGTATATCAACACTTTTTACTTACATTCCGTCCCATCTAGCCTACAACACTCTCTGTAAGCGCCAAACATTTCCAACACAGTAACAGAAGTACACCTGCAGTCAACACGAACCTACAACAACAAACGAATCTAGCCATTCCAACTCGTTTTTTGTCCCAACTAGCATGCTGCAAGCTATGTATACGTTCGTAACAACCCAGACAGAGCTATCCTTACATTCGTCACTAGCCCAGCACCAACTCTAAACAAGTTACTACAGATGGTGTTATAACCGCGATCAGTAACAGACAAGATCTCCCAGACACACAGCGTTTTAATAATGTTTCGATCTCTCTCTCTCTCTCTCTCTCTCTCTCTCTCTCTCTCTCTCTCTCTCTCTCTCTCCACCCAATAGTTACGTTGGTTGCTTGACCCGTCCCTAACATCCAACCACAACTTTGTTTCCAATGCATAGCCCAGACAGTGGAAACTAAAAGCTGATAGAATGTAACGTGTAAGCTTTTACCGATCTGTAAGGTTTAACCTGTACACCGATCAATTTTCGGGTATTTTTAATTACCCCAGTACACAAATTGCAGGACACTATTAAACACTACAAAGCATCTGTTGTCCCAGATGTTTGTTATTCGCCCCTCACATGATGGATAAACACTTTGCAGATACCGTTCTTGCACAAGATCAAAAACACTCTCCATCCGGTAATCGTATATTGTAATACCCATGTTCTCGACCCAACGACGAAGTAAGTATTCAAATGCAGCAAATGGACCTCTATCTCTCTTTTTAGGATAAATCGGTCACGGATCACAAAATTCACACCACAACCAGCGGATTATCCCCTAGTAAGATTCCTGGGCTTTCTCCAAATTATGGTTTTGACTGATATTTCCAGGCGAAGTACTAAATAACCTCCATATTGGCGAGATTCTAGATGCGTTCTTCGGGACTTGTGGTATAGAGACAGGTGCGTAGAATCGAATCCTGCATATGACAACGCGACGGTGGCGAGTCCCGAAGCGCAACAGCTGGCAGGACACGCATCCGCCGCAACTCCCACAAGGTGTCGTATTGTAATATATATATATATATATATATATATATATATATATATATATATATATATAAAAGGGTGTACAGGTTAAATCTACCAGATCGATAAAAGCTTATACGTTACGTTCTATCAGCTTTTAGTTTCCATTGTCTACCTGTAAATTAGGTGGAGATTCGTAATACTGACAGCGGCAAAGACGATATAAGTAGTACACTTAAAAGCTACATTAAAGCAGGGGAAACATACTTCTCCCAATCCAGAACATTGTTCTCCACACTGCCTCCAGATATAGATATCGCCGAATTAGGTCTGGTACCTACAAACAATGTCACTCTGCAAGTCCAGCGAAAAGAGTAAATGTATCACACAGGCTTAATCCATCCCACATTAAAGAAATTACATCGCTACGTGCAGTTAATGTCTTATGTGCGCGAAAAGAAAACTGGAAATGGCGGATATCGAGACCAAGAGAAGGAAGCTAGAATATATAGCTAAAGCAACTGCCATAAAGGACGAGTACAAACTAATGCTGGAGAAAGACGAAGCTGTGACATATGTGTAAGCCCGGCTTAAACAGAGGGTATGGAGAAATCTGGTTACGACTGGGACTTATAAAATATTTGCTTTTTACAGTAAACAGTCAGGGAGATTGGTCACGCGTCGGTGTACTGACCGAAAATAGCGGAACACACGAAAAACGTATTGCATTATCGTTTGGAGAAGGGACTACATTGCATCCAAATGTGGAGGACTGGGGACAGTCATTTGCAGAGTTAAAAACGGATGGAATAACAAGCAATCGTTTGCAATAGTCGTAAGCCTAGTACTCCATACAGAGAAATTACCACATGAGTTGGTAACGTACAGACATAGGGACGCATATTGCTATACTGGAAATAATGGGAAAAGTTAAAATAACCGATTGTTCTCGTCTAGAAGCACTGCCCGAAGGTGCAGAGCTATAAAGGAGTTGGAATGCAGGAGGAAACGAAGATACGTAATGGAGTTCGAGAACATACCTTCCCTCTACCTTTCGAACTTCTGGCTGGAACGGTAATAGGAGACGCCGATGTGGATCTAAAACTACGAGTTAAAAAAATAACAGCGGAGAAAATTAAAGTTACACATAACAAGAATAATAAAGAACGATTTGTGTTCTGTGTCTAGCTTCTCGAGTAGAAAGTTTCGGTCTTACAGGGTTTAGAAGCAGATACCAGAAGACAGGTTGCTTGTTACCAGAGAGCAGTAACTCCCTCGGTAAAGTATCTGTTAGGGAGGTGTAATTCTGTGTTGTTCTATTCTACAGCTAAGCAAAGCGTTCGTTTAAATCGATGTTGCTCGGTACATTGCTGCATGGAGAGGTTTGACTTATTGCACATTGGTTCATCTTGTATAAATTTCGTTCTTATTATTATCGAATTTCTAAAAAAAACTATATTTCGTTTCTGTAAGTGCTACATCGCAAATTTGCGCTCATCCTACTGTCTGTATATGTATCTGCGTATAAAAGTTATAACGACAACTCGTACGGTAAAAACATCGCTTGTGTCAGCTGCGAGGAAATGTTGCGGTATTTGTCGGTAATACGTATGTGTGCGGTTGCCTCTTTATGGGAGGATTGTGTATTAAGAGCTATGGTATAGCTGCAGCATTTCGATCGTTTTTTATTCTCATGTCTGTTGTTACAATCAATGTAAATCTGTCTTCGCGAAAATAGCTCTCTTGTATACGGAATCTGGTGCGGCCGGGAAAAATTAAACCGAAAACTTCTCCAGGTCAGGTGCGAGCGTGGACAGGTATGTTTACCGGAGTCTACGATGAGTCAACAGGTCCACACTCGCCTACAGCCAGAAATAACCTGGAATGTGAGTATGCATGCTAGCTTGCGCGAAGTACCTATTTCGAACTGTTTAGTCGTGCGAAACGATGCAACGCAGATGTGATCCACAATTGTGGAAATACATATAGATACTTAGTAGCATGGATGTGGGGCATTTATATCTTCTTTTAGCTGTGTTTACGAATGGACGTCTCTAGGTAGCTTATCGGAGGTGATTGCAGTGGTAAATTAATGTTCTTTGGTCGATAAGCATCGAGTTAGAGGATTAGTTACCTGCGTTGGAGGTGCATTTAAACGTATGTTTAGTCTCTAAAGGATTTCTCTTGGAGATAGTTAAAAAAATTTGGTGTTGCATTAGTTCGAAATGGTGTAGACTATTTTGCGTTGCTGCTTGTAAGGATTATAAGAACTTGGCTTTGATCTAGATCTTTTCTTGTTAACTGTTCTGTGCGTGTACGGCGATCATTTTTTACACTGTGTTACAGATGTTTATCGAGAGTAATAATTAGTTAGAAGGAGTGGAATACGATGGTGGTTTGTGCGCGAATGCTCAAGGTATATAGTCTATTGGCTGATAGAAAGCGTTCCAGAAAAGATGTCTGCCGGGCTATGCATTGGAAACAAAGTTATGGTTGGATGTTAGGGACGGGTCAAGAAACCAACGTAGTTATTGGGTGGAGAGAGAGAGAGAGAGAGAGAGAGAGAGAGAGAGAGAGAGAGAGAGAGAGAAGGAGAGAGAAACATTATTAAAACGCTGTGTGTCTGAGAGATCTTGTCTGTTACTGACCGCGGTTATAAAACCATCTGTGGTAACTTGTCTAGAGTTGGTGCTGGGCTAGTGACGGATGTAAGGATAGCTCTGTCTGGGTTGTTACGAACGTATACATAGCTTGCAGCATGCTAGTTGGGACAAAAAACGAGTTGGAATGGCTAGATTCGTTTGTTGTTGTAGGTTCGTGTTGACTGCAGGTGTACTTCTGTTACTGTGTTGGAAATGTTTGGCGCTTACAGAGAGTGTTGTAGGCTAGATGGGACGGAATGTAAGTAAAAAGTGTTGATATACCCTAAATATACGTCACGGTAAAGCTCTAAAGAAAACCGACTTTGGTGGTGCAGTGATCATTCGTCGAAGCATCGCCTGTTTAATCGTATGCTAGTGTTGTCTACTTTACAGCTGGTGTGCATTACGTTACGTAGCGGATGTGTCTGCTGCGGTAAATCATAATTCCTTCGTCGAAAATCAACGTGTTTTATAAAACTCCCATACTTTCGTAACTTAAAGTGCGCTAGTTGTAGTCAATGGAGTGCGTGTGTGTGTAGTAAATTCAGAAAGTTCGATACTGCAAACGCTGGAGATAATACGAAGTTACTATTTCTGGAATACATGGGGGAAATATGTACGTCCTGTGGGTATATATCTTATAAACTGCAGCTAGTCGATGTTTTTTAATGGAGGCGCTCCCATCTATACTACAGCAGCAGCTTCGTGTAGATGGCTTCTATGTCCTGGCTTTTTGGACAACACTTTAACCGAGTGGCGTTCGTATCCGAGCATGACTTTCGGATGGAAGGAGCAATATCAAAGTGGTTGTGGGCGAGGAAACGACTGCTTAACGTAGTTGATGTCGAATTGTAGAACCAAAATAAATTTGTCGAAAAATAACGAGCTTTGGTGTAATCAAAGATATCGATTTTATAGAGTCCAGGCAGTTGATTGTTAGGACTTTTATTGATTTCGCTGGGTCGAGAAGATGGTATTACCAGGATGGAGGATTGTGCAAGAAGATTGTTTAAGTGTTCTAAAAGAGAAGATACGGTATTTACAAAGTGCGCCGTTGTACTGTGCAAACGCTTTTACATTTGATTACTTGGGTATTAAGAGAACCCGAAAATTGACCACTCTCTCAGACATTATGTTTTTTTAGTTTCAACTGTAAATTACTTGTAGAGTCGAGCAAGGAGCTTTATTTTTTTTAGCATTCCAGGACTTTATTATCCACAGACGTAGATATCGTCTACGTTATTCCACAAGTCCCAAGAAGAAGGGTAAACGAAAACTGGGTTATATGGCGAAGACACAGGCTTTCAAAAGGAGGCTATTGCATATGTGCAAGCCCGGTTTAAACAGATAGTGTGGGGAAAAATATTTGCTTTTACAGTAAACAGGCGGGGGGATTGGTCTCGTGTCGTTGTATTGACCGAAATTAGCGGAACACACGACAAATGTGTTTTTACTGTGTGTGACTACCATCCATTTCTTAGAGAGCAGGTTATGATCGATGTGTGCGGGATTTGGTTGCAATATAAGTGTTTGCGAACATTACTTTGCATGTACTCAGTTGTACTGTAATAAAAAAAATGTAAACACTCCATGTCCTATATAGAATCATGTGTTGCGGTGTGTAGGTTAGCGTCTTCGTTTGCGGTAGACGTCTACTTGTAATGAAAATAATAAATCTTAGTTTAGATTAGTGGATTGCACAAGAAAGGAACTTGTAGTAGGAATTTTGTGGTTACAGGGCGGGTCGAGCTGGAAATTGGTGTTGCATTGGGCAGGTAACTACGATTCTGTGGTTGCTGCATTGTCGAATAAGTGTGTTGTTAGGCCAATACTTACGCTACAAAGTGTTAAAAAAAAAGCATGATTCGGTCGTTGCTGACACTGTTTTTGATAAGTGATATACGTTTGATAATAATTAAGGTTTGTTCGCAGAGTGCAGTGACGAGCAATTCTTCCTCGCGTGTGTGGAGTGGAACTATTTGCTTAGCCTTTACAGGTAACGTTCGGCCAGAGCACGTGTGTGATTCACCGCCGCCTGAATGGAGAGGACGGCCGCTATTGTCCGTCTGAGTTCTGCTTTCTCGCTAGGAGAGACACATCAAATTGTTTTCTTGCGGGCGGACTGTTCCACTGCAAATTAGAACTTCGCGGACGTTGGTGTAGAGGCAGTACAAGGAGCTATAACGAACGTAGGAAAAAAATTGTAATGCAAAATAAAATAATAATAATCGGGGCTGTCGGATCGCTGTGTCCGCGTCGCCAAGGACGGGCGGTGGCGCGGTTAAATAATAAAATTTTTTCGGTGCAGACTTCACATGCAGGTCGCGGCAGCTCGCTCTTCCGCGTTCTACGGCCTGCGGCTGGGGGACGAGCGGTGGCTCTGTTAAATAATAATAATTTTTTCGCGAGGTGCGGGGCGCGGCTAATTCCCGGCCGCGGCTGACGCGATCGCCGGTAAACTGCATACCGGTAAGTGCACTACAGTAGTTTTCCGCTTATGTACGCAAGTACATGATCGTCAGGGGGACTGAAGCTGGGTGAGTGGGCAGTCGGCCTGTGTGCCGCGTCTCCGCGGTCGCAGCGACTACGGCCGGCGGACTGAGGCACACAATAGAGACTGGTCAGCTCCAGAGGAGGATGCAGGTGGCCAGCGTCTGCACACATGGCTTCATTGTGGGGGGAGACGTGGGATCAGAGCCATCTGTTGTCAGCGGTTGGAACTGCTGCTTTCAGTCGATTTCAACGGCTATGGATTGAAAATTCGATATAATTACAGAGTAATGGGAGTACATACATATGGCATTACAGATGATCTTATATATGATTCATCTATATACACATCTTATTTTGGATGCGATATGAGCTCTAATTAAGGCTCTTTTTTATCATGTTACCGAACAGAATGCTCTGATTTGATTTTCTATATAGAAAGAGGTGCAGTCTGACGGTGCTCCAACGAATCGGAGGGGCGAAAGCCTTCCAGGGCAACCAGAAATTGGTCTCCCCGCCAATTTGTGGTTGCACCAGGAACCTCCCAACTATGTGAGTCAAATATAATTAACCCTAATTGCATCCTAGCCATGCTGCTGCTGCCCACACACTGCGTATGAATGACTGCAGAATATCGGTTGGGATGGTCACGTGGTAGGGTGGGGAAGGGGGTGGTCATGTGGTAATAGGGGGGGGGGGTGATGTAGATAGTCACGTGATGCCTTGGGGTGAGCTCAGTTCCATGCCAGACGTGGAGGAGTGAGCACATACAATAACCATAAACAATAAATATATAAATAAACAATTACCGTAATTATTCTATCTACACATAATTGAAATTACTCTAAGTACACACAATTACTCTAATTACGCCATTTTGAATTTCTCGCCAAATTATGATGTCACTTCTGGATTCTTGGTGTGAAGCTCTCCTAATGGGTGGGGAAATCCGCCATTTTGAATTTCCCACCTGAATTATTATGACGTCACTTCCGGCAGCCATCTTGGTTGATGTCACTTCTGGATTCTTGGCGTGAAGCTCTCCTTGCCTACCTACTAGTAGTCTATGGCAGCTGACGTACTCGAATGCTTTTGCTAGCAGCCACGACATTGCCTTTAGCGCCTCTCTCTGAGATCGTGACCAAATCTGCTGTAGCCTAAACGACTTGAAAAGCGTGCCTTGGTCAGATGGGTCCCGATTTTAGTCTGTGAGAGCTGATGGTAGGGTTAGAGAGTGGCACAGGCCACACCAGGTCATGGACGCAAGCTATCAACAAAGCTCTGTAAAAGCTGGTCGTGGCTCCAAAATAATTTGGTTCGTTTTTCAATGGAATGGACTGGGTCCTAAGGTCCATCTGAATCGATCATTGACAGGCAGACCATTTGCAGTCATTCACATATATGTTTTCAAACGATGATGGAAAATTATGGATGGAAATGCGGCATGTCACTAGGCCAAAATTGACATAATCCAGAACTCAGTTCGTGAAAAACAGTCCTGCACTGCCAACACTTCAATGGACAGCTATGGAGGCAGTATGGGTCACCATTCTTGAAGGAGGTTTCAACAACTTTCTGAGTCCTCAACACATCACACTGCTGCACTACCACGGCAAAAGGTGGTCCGATACCATATTAATAAGTATTCTGTCACTCCTGTCACCTCACTATACCTCCTCATAGGATTCGCACTACTCTGCATATAACGTTCTGCAGCAACATCCTGAAACCGGAAGTTTTTGATCGTCTCCTTTAACATCATTCTGATTGTTATTAGCAATAACGCTCAATCCCATGTCAGTGGTGTCTAGACATCTGCTATGAGCAATAAGAAATTCTCCAAGATGCTCGCATTAGGGGCTCCTCTTTACAGGGCTACCATAAATCATTTTGAACGTATTTGACGGCCTTAACGTATTTTCCAGAGAGATTTGTAATCTAGCACGTAGGGTCTACCTCAGGCGCCACCTCAGCACAGCCGCCTTCCTCCCTTTCTCTCTCTCTCTCTCTCGTTCCCTTCTCCTCTCTCTACCTCCCTCCCTCAGCGCTGACGAATGGCTCGCCATTTCAGCGCGGCGACATTCATCACCTTTTCCGCGCGGCCGTCGCCAGCCACCGCGCATCAAATTAATTACACCCCTCCCCCTCCCCCGCCCCTGCGGTGGCGAGGAAAACTTGGAGGCGACGGGTGGTCGGGGCCGGTACTTTGTGTAATGGCCCGGCGACACTCGGCCCCTCGGGAGGGCTCCCAAACGATCGACGCACTCCGTGTTGTTGACACGAGATTCAGCTCGGACACCCACCCGGTGTGCAGTCTTAACTATCTGGAAGAGTGCAGCGAATTAATTCCACTGAGTGCCAAAGACCAACGAGACGATCACCTTTTCCATTCCAAGTCTATCGTTTTCTATTATTGCCGGGTTTTCCAAAAAAGATACTTATCTTTTATAGAACTACTAGCGACTACTGTCAAAGAGGACACAATTCGTAGTAATCGATGGTAAATCATCGACTACTGATGATATCCGGCGTTCCACAGGGTAGTGTTATTGGAAAGGGAAGGGGAAATTGTCTGGGCTGATTGCAAGTAACTTACGGGGGGGGCACTGTCACAAATGGTAAAATACCAGTGGTTACAGGTGTCGGAGGGATGCCTTTTTTAGGATAGGGAGGGGGGGAAGAAAACCAGTTTTGAGAGAGCTTGTAAGACACCCTCAGTTTGGAAAAGCAGATAAACAGGAGATAAATTTTAGCAAACAATGTTTAACAGAAAGTAGTCAGAAACTTCCAGTAAATCTTACTCAAGCCATTAGTATGCAATATCAGTTATCTTTATTACATCAAAATATTCCAGGACTCAGAAATAAACTTGATGAACTACTCATTTGTATTGATGAAATAGATTCCTCTAGCCCAATTGACATAATTTGCCTCTCTGAACATCATGTGGCCACTGGTATAGATATGTTAAACATTCCAGGATTTAATTTAGCTTCACACTTCTGTAGAGTAGATATGGAGGGAGGAGGAGTTGCCACATTCATTAAAAACTGCTATAAATTCAAGAATATTGATATAAATAAATTCTGTCTAGAGCAGCATTTAGAAGCTTGTGCAACAGAAGTAGAATTCCATAACAGATGCTATATAATAGTAACTATTTACCGAGCACCTTCAGGAAATTATAATCTATTCCTAAATCATCTAGAAGCTCTATTGGGTTATTTAACAGGAAGAAATAAAGAAATCCTGGTTGCTGGTGACTTTAATACAGATTTTCTTATGCAGTCCTCCAGTAAAAATTTATTGCAGTCAGTAACTTTGTCTTTCAATCTAACACACACCGTAAACTTTCCAACTAGGGTAACTAAAACCTCTAGGACAGCAATTGATAATATTTTTATAGACAAATCAAAGGAACAAAATCATATCATAAAACCAATAATAAATGGCCTGTCAGATCATGATATGCAGCTCCTTGTTTTAGGTATAGATTCTAAACAGATTATGAAGACTGCAAAATGTACATACAGGAGAGTAGTCAACCCACCAAAAATTGAAAATTTTAGAAAACTCCTCAAAGACATGAACTGGAAAGATGTATATAGTGCTAATGGCATGAATGAAAAATATAATGTATTCATTAATAATGTTAGTATCATGTTTGAAAACTGTTTTCCTCTAAAAGTAATGCGAATTAAACAGAAGTCTATAATAAAACCTTGGATTACACAAGGAATAAAGATTTCATGTAAGACAAAAAGGAAAATGTATCTATCAGCCAAGAGTAGTTGCAATGATGATGATTTAACTAAATATAAGGAATACTGTAAAATATTAAAAAAAGTTATTCAGGTATCTAAACAAATGCACTATGAAAAGAAGATAGCAACATCAGGAAACCAAATAAAAACAATATGGGATATAGTGAAAGAAGAGACTGGTAGAACCAGAAAGGAACAAGAGCAGGTACGATTAAGAGTAGCTGAGACATTAGTAACTGATGGGCATAGTGTGGCAAATCTATTTAACAAGTACTTTATATCCGTTACTGATAGTATGGGATTGTCTGGGTCAGTAAATAATGCGCTTGAATATTTGAAACTAGCATTTACAAATAACTTCACACACATGAATATGTCAGTCACTTCATCACAAGAAATATCTTCCATAATAAAATCTTTAAAAACAAAGAATTCCAGTGGTTACGATGAAATATCAACAAAGTTAATTAAAGCTTGTTCTTGTGAACTTAGCACAATCTTAAGTTATTTGTGTAACCAGTCTGTTATAACGGGAACATTTCCTGATTGGCTAAAATATGCAGATATTAAACCTCTCTTCAAGAAGGGGGATAAAGAGATACCATCAAACTACAGACCCATTTCACTTTTGCCAGCATTCTCAAAAATTATAGAAAAAGTAATGTACAAGCAGCTTCTCAACCACTTAACCGCAAATGGCATATTGTCTAGAACACAGTTTGGATTTCTGAAAGGTTCCGATATTGAGAAGGCTATTTACACTTTCAGTGAGAATGTACTTAATTCATTAGATAATAAATTGCAAGCAGCAGGTATTTTCTGTGATTTGTCAAAGGCATTTGATTGTGTGAACCATAACATCCTTTTAAGTAAATTAGAATTCTATGGGGTCACGGGAAATGCTGCAAAATGGTTCAAGTCGTACCTCACTAACAGGAAACAAAGGGTGTCAGTGCAAGTGACTAGTGAATTAGGCCAACAGTCATCATCGGATTGGGAAGAAATTACATGTGGTGTCCCACAAGGATCCATCTTAGGGCCATTGCTTTTTCTTGTGTACATTAATGATCTCTCATCAGTTACACTACCAGAAGCAGAGTTCGTTTTGTTTGCAGATGATACAAGTATTGCAATAAAGAGTACGTCAAGTATATTGATAGAAAAGTCTGCTAATGATATTTTCATGAACATTAATAAATGGTTTAAAGCCAACTCATTGTCATTAAACTTTGAAAAGACGCACTACTTGCAGTTCAGAACATGTAAGAGATTTCCTGACAGCATATGCATTAAGTATGAGGAAGAGCAGATAGAAGAGGTTGACAGTATTAAATTCCTGGGATTACAGCTTGATAATAAATTTAGTTGGGAGGAGCACACCACAGAACTGCAGAAACAACAAATCTGTATTTTCAATACGAGTGTTATCAGACATAGGAGACATAAAAATAACAAAGCTTGCATACTTTGCTTACTTTCATTCCTTAATGTCATATGGTATAATATTTTGGGGTAACTCTTCAAGTCAGTCAAAAGTCTTCAGAGTCCAAAAACGTATAATACGTATTATTTGTGGAGTAAATTCACGGACGTCTTGTAGAAGCCTCTTCAAAGAACTGGGTATATTAACTACTGCCTCTCAGTATATTTATTCCTTAATGAAATTTGTCATAAATAATATATCCCTTTTCCCAACAAACAGCTCAGTTCATGCATACAATACTAGAAATAAAAATGATCTACACAAGGATTTAAAAGCACTTACTTTAGTTCAAAAAGGGGTCCACTACTCAGGAACACACATTTTCAATAATTTACCATCAAGTATAAAAAATTTAGCTACAAATAAAGATCAGTTTAAGAGGAACCTAAAAAACTTTCTAGTGGCCAACTCCTTCTACTCCATTAGTGAATTTATAAATTGTACCAAATGATGCATGCACTCATACTATATTAGTATTATTATATTATCAGCAAAAAAAAAAAAAAAAAAAAAAAAAAAACCTTAAAAATTATGTATCTGTATTTATAAGTGTATGTATTTGTATTTATATTATCAGTATTATCTGTTATTCAACTTGTAAATTTTGTTTCTTGACATGTTCCACATCCACGAGGATCCCCTCAATATGGATCTACGGAACAAATAAATAATCTAATCTAATCTAATCTACTATTCCTTATTCACGTAAACGATTTCGGAGAAAATCTAAATAACTCTCTTAGGTTGTTTGCAGATGACGCCGTCATTTACCATCTAGTAAAATCATCTGAAGATCAAAACCAAACGGTCGACACGCTCCTTGTTGTTTACACGAGTTTCAGCCCCGACACCCACCTGGTGTACAGGCTTAACTATCTGGAAGAGTGCAACGAATTAATTCCCCTGAGTGCCAAAGACCTACGAGACGATCACCTTTTTCATTCCAAATCTATCGTTTTCTATTATTGCCGGGTTTTCCGAAAACATACGTATCTTTTATAGAATTACTAGCGACTACTGTCAGAGAGGACACAATTCGTAGTAATCGATGGTAAAGCATCGACTGCTGATGATATCGGGCGTTCCACAGGGTAGTGTTATTGGTTCTCTGCTATTCCTTATTCACGTAAACGATTTCGGAGAAAATCTAAATAACTCTCTTAGGTTGTTTGCAGATGACGCCATCATTTACCATCTAGTAAAATCACCTGAAGATCAAAACCAAACGGTCGACACGCTCCTTGTTGTTTACACGAGTTTCAGCCCCGACACCCACCTGGTGTACAGGCTTAACTATCTGGAAGAGTGCAACGAATTAATTCCCCTGAGTGCCAAAGACCTACGAGACGATCACCTTTTTCATTCCAAATCTATCGTTTTCTATTATTGCCGGGTTTTCCGAAAACATACGTATCTTTTATAGAATTACTAGCGACTACTGTCAGAGAGGACACAATTCGTAGTAATCGATGGTAAAGCATCGACTGCTGATGATATCGGGCGTTCCACAGGGTAGTGTTATTGGTTCTCTGCTATTCCTTATTCACGTAAACGATTTCGGAGAAAATCTAAATAACTCTCTTAGGTTGTTTGCAGATGTCGCCATCATTTACCATCTAGTAAAATCATCTGAAGATCAAAACCAAACGATCGACGCGCTCCTTGTTGTTTACACGAGTTTCAGCCCCGACACCCACCCGGTGTACAGGCTTAACTATCTGGAAGAGTGCAACGAATTAATTCCCCTGAGTGCCAAAGACCTACGAGACGATCACCTTTTTCATTCCAAATCTATCGTTTTCTATTATTGCCGGGTTTTCCGAAAACATACGTATCTTTTATAGAATTACTAGCGACTACTGTCAGAGAGGACACAATTCGTAGTAATCGATGGTAAAGCATCGACTACTGATGATATCCGGCGTTCCACAGGGTAGTGTTATTGGTTCTCTACTATTCCTTATTCACGTAAACGATTTCGGAGAAAATCTAAATAACTCTCTTAGGTTGTTTGCAGATGACGCCATCATTTACCATCTAGTAAAATCATCTGAAGATCAAAACCAAACGATCGACGCGCTCCTTGTTGTTTACACGAGTTTCAGCCCCGACACCCACCTGGTGTACAGGCTTAACTATCTGGAAGAGTGCAACGAATTAATTCCCCTGAGTGCCAAAGACCTACGAGACGATCACCTTTTTCATTCCAAATCTATCGTTTTCTATTATTGCCGGGTTTTCCGAAAACACGGTATCTTTTATAGAATTACTAGCCACTACTGTCAGAGAGGACACAATTCGTAGTAATCGATGGTAAAGCATCGACTAATGATGATATCGGGCGTTCCACAGGGTAGTGTTACTGGTCCTCTACTGTTCCTTATTTACATAAACGATTTCGGAGAAAATCTAAATAACTTTCTTAGATTGTGCCGGCCGCGGTGGCCGAGGGGACTAAGGGGCTGCAGTCACAGTCTGCACGGCCACTGCGGTCGGGGGTTCGAATCCCGCCTCGGGCATGGATATTTGTGCCGTCCTAGTTCGCAAATAGTTCATAAGTAGTTTGTAAGTTTAGTGACTGATGACCCCGTAGTTAAGTCCCATAGACTATACAAACAAACATTTGATTTTTCTCTTAGATTGTTTGCAGATGACGCCGTCATTTACCATCTATTAAAATCATCTGAAGATCAAAACCAAACGATCGACGCGCTCCGTGCTGTTGACACGAGATTCAGCTCGGACACCCACCCAATGTACAGGCTTAACTATCTGGAAGAGTGCAACGAATTAATTCCACTGAGTGCCAAAGACCAACGAGACGATCACCTTTTTCATTCCAAATCTATCGTTTTCTATTATTGCCGGGTTTTCCGAAACAGATACTTATCTCTTATAGAATTACTAGCCACTACTGTCAGAGAGGACACAATTCGTAGTAATCGACGGTATGTATCAACAAAAACATGGCAAGGTAATGATGCCAAAGCCATGTTTTAAAAGCAGCTCTGCAATCCTGGGCCTGAACAGGAGAGAGATAAGACTCGTGGTTGGATTGCTAACAGGCCATGGGTATTTCAAAAAACACCTATATACAATGGGAATAACAGAAGAGGACCCTAAATGTAGGATCTGTGATTACGGTGATGAAACTGCATCACATCTAATCTTCGAATGCATTGCATTGGAGAGTAAAAGGCACAGAACATTTGGGACAACTAGACCCGAAGAAATTGTGTCTAATAAAGAACTGGTAAAGGGACTCCTTGCACTGTTCAAGGGCATTGTTTGGCTTTACTAGATATACAGGGAGCGATACAGCACAGTAAACTTAGTTTCGGTGCGGGAAGTGGCGTGTTGGACCAAGACTGTTTTGGCTTCCCTGAGAAAATCAAATCAATCGATGGTAAAGCATCGACTAAAACAGAGGGGATACCGGGCGTTCCACAGGGTAGTCTTTTTGGTCCTCTGCTGTTCCTTATTTACATAAACGATTTAGGAGAAAATCTAAGTAACTCTCTTAGGTAGTTTGCAGATGACGCCGTCATTTACTATCTAGTAAATCATCTGAAGATTAAAACCAACTGCAGGACGATCTGAATATCACTATGGTGTAAAAATTGGCAATTAGACGTTTCGAACGAATGCAGTTTGTAGCTGACAGTGTTCTCGTTATTCGAACCTGGGTGTGCTGCTTACTAGACAGGTGCGCTAAACCTTGGGACACGCAGATCGAACATGGTTGACAGTCCCTGCAAGTGGGTGAAGCCTTTATGTTTGGGTGGTGCAAGGGGTAGCGCATGTACCTAGTACACATGATAATCGGGTTCGAGTCCCAGACTCGGTACAAATTTTCATATGTCCGTGCTGTTTGACTACAACACCTAACACAGCGAAGCCAAAAATACCACAAACGAAATCTGTAGTGAAAAAAGCACCACCCAGAGATCACTAATCTTCCCCAGATGCCGGAAAGAATAGAATCTGCAGTTATTAACCGTTTGCAGCCCAGTGGTGCCGTCATGCTTATCTGTTACTCTAGGCCTAACAATTAGTCTCAAATATTATGAATTATCTCGAACAGGATGATCTACTGACCCAAGGTCAACACGGATTTAGAAAATATAGTTCATGCGAAACACAATTAGCTTTTTACTCACACGAAGTGATGGGTGCTATTGGCAAGGGTTCGCAAATCGATTCCGTATTTCTTTATTTCCAGAAGGCTTTTGACACCGTACCTGACAAACGGCTTTTAATCCAAATGCGTGGATATGGTATAATGCCAAAATTCGCGACTCGACAGGGGATTTCCTATCAGAGAGAACAAAGGTCGTAGTAATCGATGGTAAACCATCGACTAAAAAACAGGTGATATCGGGCGTTCCACAGGGTAGTGTTATTGGTCCTCTGCTGTTCCTTATTTACATAAACGATTTAGGGGAAAATCTAAGTAGCTCTCTTAGGTTGTTTGCAAATGACGCCGCCGTTTACCGTCTAGTAAAATCATCTGAAGATCAAAACCGACTGCAGAACAATATGAATAACATATCACTATGGTGTAAAAATTGGCAATTGACTCTAAATAATGAGAAGTGTGAAGTCGTCCACTTGGGTACGACAAGAAATCCGTTAAACTTTATTTACACGATAAATTAATCAAAATGGAAGGCCGTAAACTCCACAAAATACCTGGAAATTACTATTACTTCAGACTTAAACTGGAAAGAACACGTAGATAATGCCGTGTAAAAGGCGAACCAGAGACTGCGTTTTATTGGCATAACCCTTAAAATATGCAATATAACTACTAAATAAACTGCATACACTACGCTTGTCCATCCTTTTTTGGAGTATTGCTGCCCAGTGTGGGATCCTTATCTGGTGGGTTTGACGGAGGACATCGAAAGAGTCCAAAGAAGGGCAGTTCGTTTTGTATTGTCACGATACAGGGGAGACAGCATTGCGGAAATGATACAGGATCTGGGATGGGAATCATTACAACAACGGCACTTATCGCTGCGGCGTGGGCTACTTACGAAACTCAAATCGCTAACATTCTCCTCCGAATGCGAAAATATATTGTTGACTCCCACTTACATGGGTAGAAACGATCATCAGAAGAAAATACGAGAAATCAGAACTTCAACTGAGAGATTCAGGTGTTCTTTCTTCCAGCGCGCTATTCGATAATGGAATGGGAGATAAATAGTATCAAGGTGATTCGATAAACCCTCTGCCAGGCACTCGAATGTGATTTGCAGAGTATCCCATGTATATGTAGACCCAGTTGGATTGCGACGGGTAGAGTTGACATTCTATATCTATAAAAATCAATGTGTGTATGTCTTTTATTCCTGGACTATTCGGCAGACATGCCATAACCCCAGCCTCCAGTCCAGCTCCTTCAGTAAGCTGACGACACCGCCTTCTACCCTTGCCTCTTCCCTCGCTCACTCCCAACATCTGTATCACTCCTACCAATCCGAATTCTCTAAACAGTGCTGATCAAAGCTAACATTTAGTCAAGGTTTTATTGTTTTCCTTCATATATTATAAGGAGAGGCATTGAATTCAAATTTGTGCTGTGGCTGGGATTCGAACCCGGGACCTTCCATTTATTAGGCAGACGCTTTAGACCGCTCAGCTAACACAGCGTTGCAGACAAACCGACTACACGGACTGTCTTCAAGTAAGTCTCCCAATGGATAAAACCTCGAATAAATGTTAGCTCTGATGGGCACTGTTTAAAAGTATTATCTGTTACTGGTTTCGTTCATTTCTGTTATACACCAGTACAAAATTTTGACGTGTTTAACTTTTTTGTGAAAATGTGGATTTATTATTTTACCACAGCACTGGTAATTTATTTGTGTGCTACCATGTGCCACGCTTCATTGTCTTGAATTCTGAAAACGTATCTGATGGATGTTCAGTTTGCTTCGCTGTGGGCGGGTTGTTGCCTCACTACGGTATTATTCTATCTCTTTGACATTACTGGTCGGTAGTATTGACAATATCCTTGCCTCTCTCTTTCATTCCACAGTCGTGTCAGTCTAGGGACCTATGATTGTGGAAGTTTGGTCCAGTAGGTTTACAAACATTTGAACATTTTTGATTGAATCGTTTGATTTGTTGCTTAGAAGACACAGAGAAAAGCACCGGACAGCTACTAAGGAAGATTAAAAAATAGCGACTGTAACGTTATGAATAACATTACGTACCGCTATGTGTGTTGTGTAAACATTGGATACATGAACATCATCCTTTAGTACACATACTATTATTACATGAGCCGTCTCCTAATGTTCTAATATTTGTGGAAACGTGCCACAGACAACTTCCGAAAATATGGCGGTTAATAATAAGGCGAGATACTGCAGGAAGCAGTAAAGGATGGTTCACTGACTACCTGTGTATAATCTGAGTGACCTCTATGTAAACTGGTAATCGAACTCAAGCTATGTAATCATGCCAGCTAAAAATTCTTATATTTCGTATCATGGCCAAAAAGAATGAGGCGGTCTTGCAGCGATGCTGGAATACAGAAGAAGATACTCCAAATTCTAGACTGACATAAGCCAATTAATCGGACGTCATATTAGTCAGTGTTATAACCAATAACATAAGGTTTATAATGTGAAATGGGCAAATAATCCTTAATCGCGTACAGACCGAACGAAAAGTTTTGCTACACTTTGCACATGGTGGACGATAAATAGTAATAAGCAGGCACACTGTAGTTCTTTACTCGGAGACCCGCGTTCTACGTCCAGGTGGTAGAGGGATCACTGCATAATATTTTCTGGTAGCAAAATATATTGGAAAAGTCTTATATTTCTATAATATTATTTCGTAAGCCCCAAATGTTTGTAAATCCATCGGACCAAACTGCGTGGTCATTAGTCCGTAGCTTACAAAGTACTTACACTAGGTAAACTAACCTAAGGACAACACACACAACCACGCCCAAGTGAGTACTCGAACCCCCGACGGTAATCACGCGCTCCGCTGCGAGGCTATTAGACCGCTCGGCTACTCCACTGCGGCTCGTAAGCCACCAATCCACCTCTATATGTCCAATTTTATTGCATAATATATTGATCTGTAAGGCCCGGTTTGTCGACTGCAAAGAGTGACACCAGTCTCTCGGCTTTTTTCCTTTCTTTTCCCCATTAAGCCGTTTTACGTGGTTGGGAGGGCAACATCATTCCTTGTAAAAACATCAAACATCGGATAATCAATTCAAAAGTTTGTAAATCTATCGGACCAAACTGCGTGGTCATCAGTCCGTAGCTTACAAACTACTAAACCTAGGTAAACTAACCTAAGGACATCACACACACCCATGCCCCAGGGAGGACTCGAACCTGCACGGCGAGCAACCGCGCGCTCCGCAGCGAGGCGCTTTAGACCGCTCGGCTACTCCACCGTGGAGCTACTGTGTTTTCATGTGCATAGCCAAACACGATATATTGTTTCGGCCATTCTATCATGTGCCCACGTCAACCCTTCATACTCTGATGACTCCATATATTTTTCGTAATAGTGTAGAAGATTGCGAATTTGTTAGTAACCATCTTCTACTTCCTTGGGCCAGAAACTTAATATTTTAGCTGCGCACCTCTCGCGCTGGCACGGTAAGTCCATTTTCTTTCTTATCATCAAAAATTTTAAGCACGTCAGCTGCGACGCTTGCAGTGAGTCTTAATAACTCGTGCCATCTTCAGCGGAGCGTGTCTGTACATAGTCTGCTGTGGCTGCATCGCCATTTCCCCCTGCCGGGTAGTAAACAGTCTTGAAGAGCAGCAGAATATTTGCAATCAGCGCAGCACCGAGACACTCGTAAACAGGCTCCTTAGTGAGGAGCCCCTGCTGGCAGGCAACCCCGCAGCGCGCGTGCTGGAAACTGCAGTGGCTGCGAACGCTCAGATAGAAGACCTCGCACTTAAAATTCGTTCTTATCTCAACTCTCATGTACCGTGTACTGAATTAACAATGTATAAAACTTGACTAACCATTAAGTAAAATAAGTATTGCCTTATTAAGTACTAGCTGGAAACCCGGCGTTGCCCGGGTATTTATTTATTTATTCGAACCTTGAGTTAGTACTTTTCGTATCCACTCTCGTCTCTGTCCATCTCCTATTTTTCTAAAAACATGTTACATTTATCAGAGAATATATAAGAAATCACAGGTAAAAATGCACTCGTTTCGAAGAATCCAATCACGAAATTCAACAATAATGATTGTAATAATATCACAGATGGATCACTTGATGTAATGCGCGAAACGTCAATTCGTTTTTTTAAGAGGTGTATTAAAAGAAATGACTTTTTTAGTGTTTTATTTATTTATTCTTATATTTCCTTATACGTATGCTTACCCTTACAGAGAAAGAGCTGAAGACATTTTAGCACGCATAGAGCAAGGTAACCTACGCTATACGTAACCTCCTTGCTATAGAGACGCAAACGTCATCGCTGGCCTTCAGTCCGAATTTTTTTATAATTTAACGACTTTCAACCACCATATCTTCCACCCCCTTATAGCTATCGGCATGGAACTGCTATGTTGTACAACGGGAGACTTCGGACAACAATTACACACAGACCATTCGTTTGTGTTCTGTAGTTTTCGCTGCAGAGCGAAATATTAACACACACACACGTAGAATTTTATATACACCGATAACTTCCCATCCTTTTATCATTACCAACCCTCAAGCAACAATGCAACCAATAAAACCATATTCTAAGAGTAAATATAATTTTCAAAGAATCATTACTGTTCCGCATTTGCCGTTATATTCTTCAAATTACTAAATATCTATCAGATCGCTACGTAACCGTGCCTAAATCCTTCCTCGGGTATAAATTAGTAACTGCACAAATATTTAAGTCTCTGTGTCTTATCGTTTGGACGTGATAAGCGTACGCCGAACAGACATTCACATTTATATATATAGATTGTGGATACCGTCTTTAAGTTATGTTCTTGACTCGTTTGATGCAGCTGTCCACCCTACGCTACACTGTGTTTTGATTTGTAACTTATGATACATCGTATTAAGGCGAAATTTTAAAGTGTGGTTCGCTGGAAAATTCAAATAATTAAGAGATATTCATTTCTGTAATGAGTAGATTCCTTAATCATAGATATATCTTTACAAGTAAGAGACAGCTATTACTAACCAGAGGTATAACATTCGCCGCCGTGGAGTGGCCGAGCGGGCTAACGCACCTTGCTGCGGAGCGCGCGGTTGCTCGCCGTCGGAGGTTCGTGTCCTCCCTGGGGCATGTGTGCGTGTGTTGTCCTTAAGTTAGTTTAAGTAATTTGTAACCCTAGGAACGGATGACTATAGCAATTTGGTCCAATAAGTTTACAAACATTTGAACATCTTGAATTGTATTCAGAAAAGCACGACCGAAATTAATTTCTCATGCCACTGCTAAGAAGACTGAAATAAAGATTACTATCAGCCACGGAGGTTAGAAACCATAAAAATGAAGACAGACGTTAGCAAAATAAGCACTTCGCAATTTATTCTTTTTTTTTTTTTTTTTCTTGTCCAAAACATTATTGAGAGTGTATGAGTACTGTAGGTCTAGTCGTTCAAATGTATTTCATAGCAAAGTCATACTCCGATACGAATGTCAAATGGCTTTAAATAAAGAGGACAATATTCATGTAAGATTTTAGAGAGAATACATTGTTTTGAACACAAAAACATGGCTCTCTGTCTTCAGTCATTCCCTGGTCCCAGCGTAGGTAATGCCATATCCTTTCGTTCTAACCTCCTTTCTATCAGATGAGAAACAGTGGAAATAGCTCAAATTGCACAAAGCTCCAGTGCCCGATGGAATCCCCATCAGATTTTACTTTTGGTTTTAGAATTAATTATCCACTCTTTTAACCATAACCTACCACAGATCTCTCTAACAAAACATTTTGCCCAGAAATTAAAAGAATGGACAGGTCCGACACGTCTAGAAGTGATGGACAGCCGCGGTGGAGTAGCCGAGCGGTCTAAAGCACCTCGCTGCGGAGCGCGCGGTTGCTCTCCGTGGAGGTTCGAGTCCTCCCTAGGGCATGGGTGTGTGTGTTTGTCCGTAGGTTAGTTTACCTAGGTTTAAGTAGTTTGTAAGCTACGGACTGATGACCACGCAGTTTGATCCGATAGATTTACAAACATTTGAACATTTTGAGCTAATTACACCACGCTGAGTCACGTATTGCTGGTGATTCAGTACAGGTATAGGAGCTACGCGCTGGACTTTGATCTCTATTTTCGTGGAAACCAACGAGCATTGGAACAAATCCTTTTGGCTTGGTGGTCTGGAGGAGTTCCCGCTCAATATACCTGCAACCCATCAAAATTCGTTTGTACCATACTTGGTGTTCCCCTTGTAAGATGAAATAATAACATAAAAATCGGAAAATCAGAAAGCGCAAAGTATCGGCTGGCCACGCGTCACGCTGCCCGCTTTTAGCTGTTAGCCGGTCGAGGCAAGCCGCGGGGATACGCGACACCCCAGGCTGTCCGGGAAGCCGTGAGGCTCAGCAAGTCGTGCGTCCCCTATCAGCTACTCTGTTGTAGACTCAAAAACTGACCTCATCTCAATGACGTCGATTTGTAGTAGGATTTTGAAACATATACTTTGTTCGAACATTTTGAACTACCTCGAAGAGAACGACCTATTAGCCAATAGTCAACACGGATTCAGAAAGTATCGCTCTTGCGAAACACAGCTTGCCCTTTATTCACATCAAGTGATAAGTGCCACCGACATGGGATCTCAAATCGATAACATATTTCTTTATTTCGGGAAGGCTTTTGACACTGTACCTCACAAGGACTTCTAACGAAATTGCGTGCTTATGGAATATCACCCCAATTGTGAGATTAGATTCGCGATTTCCTATCAGAGAGGACACAGTTTGTAGTAATTGACGGTAAGTCATCGACGAAAACAGAAGTGATATCTGGCGTTCCCCAGGGAAGCGTTGTAGGTCCCCTACTCTTCCATGTGTTTGTAAACGATTTAGGAGACAAACTGAATAGATTAGACTGTTCCCGGATGATGCTGTCGTTTATCGGTTAGTGAAGTCAACAGAGGATTAAAAGCAACTGTAAAGCGATTTAGACAAAATTTCTACATGGTGCGAAAATTGGCAATTGACACTAATTAATGAAAAGTGTGAAGTAATACACATGACCACTAAAAGAAATCCGCTGAACATCAATTACACGATAAGTCACTCAAATCTTAAGGTCGTAAATTCTACCAAATACCTAGGAGTTATAATTGCGAACAATTTAGACAGGAAAGAACACACACAAAATATTGTGGGGAAGGCGAACCAAAGACAACGTTTTATTGGCAGAACGCTTCGAAGATGCAACAGCTTCACCAAAAGACTGCCTACATCGCACTTGTGCGTTCTCTCCTAGAGTACTGTTGCCCACTGTGGGACCCTCACCAGGTGGGACTGACGGAAGACATTAAAAGGTTCATAGAAGGGCAGCTCGTTTTGTTTTATCACGTTACATGGAGGAAAGCTTCACGGAAATGTTCGCGATTTGAGGTGGGAATCATTAAAAGAACGACGTTATTCGTTGCGGCGGAATCTATTTGCGAAATTTCAATCGCCGACTTTTATTTCTGAATGTAAAAATATTTTACTAGCACCCACCTACATAGAGAGACATGACCATCCCAATTAAATAAGAGAAATCAGATCGATAACGATACGATATAGGTGTTCTTTCTTCCCGCGCGCTATTAGAGAATGGAACGGTAGAGAAAGGTTATGAAAGAGGTTAATGAACCCTTTGTCAGGCACTTAAATGTGATTTGCAGAGTATCTATGAAGATGTAGAAAATCATCTCTCTGTGTCCAGTTCACAAGCGGTTTTTTCCTTCTTTTCTTTTCTGCTTTACACAGCGTTGACCAATACAGTAAACACCGGGCTGTAACAGAATGTTCAAATGTTTGTACAGCTTATGGAACTTAACTACGGGGTCATCAGTCCCTAAACTTACAAACTACTTATGAACTACTTACAAACTAGGACGGCACAAATATCCATGCCCGAGGGGGGGATTCGAACCCCCGACCATAGTGGCCGTGCAGGCCGTGACTGAAGCGCCTCAGTCCCCTCGGCCACCGCGGCCGGCGGGCTGTAACACCCGGAAGAAGATGACTCCTTAAATCTCGCTTATTGCTTGCAATTAATAAATAATCTAAAGTTACGCACTTGGGATAAAAAAAATCTGTATCTTACGATGCTTTAAATGTAGTAATTTAATAAAAGATTGTCTTAGTAATATTGAATGTTTGCAATACAGTAATGGGAAATCGCAATTACACAAGACAAATGTTAATGATCGCATAGCTATGGGACCAAACTGCAGTGGTCATCAGTCCGTAAACTTACATATTGCGTACATTAACTTATGCTAAGGGCAACACATACAACATATACAAGACCGAGGGAGGACTCGAACTTCCGACGGCGGCTCCGGATCAAGGCGCCTTAGAAAGCTCGGCTTCAACGCGGCTCTCCAAGACATCCAAACGATTATTCATGGGGTTGCAAGAGTAACTTGATAGTTGCTTGAGATAACATACAGACTCTATTTCAAGAAAATCGGATAACGAAAAATTTCGTTTTTTATAGTTGTATCTAAAACCGGTGTATATTTGTGGTGCTTTCAACATGTCAATCTTCGAAACTGCTAAAAGAATTTTCATGGCCTTCTGGTGGGTAAACAGCGTAGTTCGGAGCAACATGTGAGCTTTATTTCTTCTTTATTTCTCCAATGCGTGATGCCGTTCACCCTCGGGGTTTCGAATCCCCCCTAGGGCATGAATGTTTGTGTTTTCTTTACTACAATGTAGTTCATAAGCAGTTTGTAAGTGTAGGGACTGATGACCTCGCAGTTAAATCCCTTAACCTTAACAAACATTTGGACATTTTTAGGACTCTAATCTCCGACGGGGAGCAGCCGCGCACGCCGTAGCAAGGTGCGTTAGAGCGCACGGCCATTCCCGCGCAGCTTGCACACATCAACAACAATAAAGGTTGCTCCATCTTCGTTCCAAGGTGTCCTGAACAGTGATATTGAATGTATATATTGCATCAAGAACAGAGTATTTCAGATTGTCCACAGATGTGATAAAGATGTAAAGAACCACGTATCAGCAGTGCCAATGCGGCGGAGTAGCTAAGACAGCCGATAACACCAGGAAGTTAGTGCTTCTGTTGATCGTAGTTATGCCTTGCCTAGAAGGTTAATTCCGAACATTGATCGTATCCGGATTGTTACTTCGTGTCAGGACGGACTCTCATCAAGGGAAGTTTCTAGACGTCTCACAGTTAACCACACGCTCCACATCCTATCCCAGAGCAATTTCCGTTACCTCACTCCCACAGATGATGCCATCCGTCCTGACATTTACCCATCCTAACAAATTTGATTCCTCCACCTCCACCTCATCCACCCTGTACAGGTGCTCCCTCTTCCCTCCCGCCTCCCTTCCCACTCCACTCCAAAGAGTCCCCGCCTTCCCTACCCCCTCCCGCCCTCTCCCCCCCCCCCCGCTGTTCTCCTTCCCCCACTCCCCTTCTACTCATCCTACTGGGCCTCCTCCTCACCTTGGTGCTTTAACCCTTAAATGCATGGTGTTGCATATCTGCAACATCGATTGTAATAGTGTTTTACCCGCCTCTAGTGGGAATTTTGTAAACTAAAACTTGTTTAACAGATGCAGTAGAGTTTGTAGAAAGTATTCGTGGTGTTTTTTGCGTCGTGGTTGGCTGAAGTGTGAACTTCTGTTAACATCTTTGCTTGTGTTTGGAGAAAACTGTAGATATTGCAGATTTTGACGTTTTGTTTTCCATATAAAGAGTTAGTTTTGCAAGGAGGAAAAAATCACACCAATTAAGAAAGGTATGAAGAACCATAATAAGCACAAAAAGTTGTTTATACTATCCAACTTTGAAAATTATATAACAAGTTTTTGTATGTTGCATATTTACTTTTTTGGAAAACTAGCAACATGGGAGTTTTTTTCCTATTTTTCCCGTTGTTTGTACAACTTACAAAACACAAAAATAATTTTTCTTTTGAAATAAAAAAAATCATGCAGTTAAGGGTTAACAGTGATATGTCGGTATTCTCTGTGATCGTCGTGTGTAAGTGTTGCGCACGCCGGATTAGGCAGGACAAAAGTGACGCCAGTGTCTTGTAACTGTCCATCACTACTTCAGTGTTTCACTCCTCACTAAAGCCATCACATCCCAAATCACTTTCACATTCTCGCAGTCCAATATCAAAAGCCATACTAATCAAATTTTCAGACGATGATTTTTTGTATGTCAGTGTTATACCCTGGCTTTCGCCAAGTATATTGCAACATAGACTTATACGTAAGTACAGCAAATTTATTGTAAATCTCAGAGTGAAGTTTCACAATGAAATAACGATCATGTACCTTCACTTCGCATCTCGTAGTCTTACAAAATCAGTAATTCTGATATTCAGTTTATATTGCCGAAAGAAGTAATCATCAAGGGGTCGGCAACATTTTGTTGTTTTCGGTAGCAAGATCTTCAGCGTAATATCCTTGTTTGGAAAACTTGCATCTAGAAAGGTATGATCGGTATGACCCATCGAGGAATCACACAACAATGGGCTCTTTTCATTTGTTACATGTTCTCCAAGGACTGAAGTTAAAAAAACGTATCATGTGCTCTACAGTTTTCACATTAACTCTCTTGCGAACACTCCAAGAGACAAATATTCACTGTGGCTGTACCACTCGCGCAACTGGAGCACTGGTTAGTGCAGCTACACTCTGTCATCATCTAGTGGCGCTAGCACACAAGTGCGCCGTTTAGCCCGGAAATGACAACACCACTGTTTTATGATTCCTTGTTATTCTAAGCATAGTTTCGTGCGATTCAGAGCGGACGAGGTCATAGGTGTCGCTTGTGAGATGTAAAGCGTCGGGGAAAGGCTAATGTATACCAAGAACCAAACTGTAGAACATCGGTGTCAGCCCGTTTGTCTCAACACTCGAATCTCCAAGACTAAATGTTCGAATGTTAGTAAAGCTATAGGACTTAACTGCTCTGCTTATGTCCCTAGGCTTACAAACTACTTAAAACTAACATAAGGACAAATACACTCACACGCGCACGCGCGCTCGCTCCCGAGTGAGGACTCGAACTTCTGACAGCGGCAAGCAACCGCGCGCTCCGGAGCAAGGCGCCTTAGAACGCTCGGCTTCACCGTAGCTCTTCAAGACTCCTAAATAATTATTCATGGGCTTGTCACAATAACTTCAGAGTTGCTTGGGGTAACATACAGACTCTATTTCAAGAAAATCGGATAACGAAAAAATTCGTTATTTAAAGTTTTATCTAAAACCGGTCTACATTTGTGGTGCTTTCAACATGTCAGTCTTCGAAACTGCTAGATGAATTTTCATGGCGTTCTGGTGGATAAACTGAGCGTAGTTCGCAGCAACATGTGAGCTTTATTTCTTCATGGATAAAATACAACGTAATTTAAATTTAGTATTTTCATCAGAACACTTATTCAGATGTTTACCTTGGTGACACGATAATCAATTTGTTTCTTTCTTTCTTTTTTCAACTGTAGTGGCAGGAGTATTTGTGGGAGCTTGTGTTCGTGACAGAGAACTGACTGCTACAATCTTATCTTCACGAACACAAACTACCACTGAATTTACTTGGCTAGGATTTATGAATTTACTGACTTTGCATTGTGTATTAAAAACTCAAGGAAATTCGTTGGCTTATTTCTATGGGATTTGGCTAAGAATAACTATTTTACTGACAAAGTAAATTTTTTCCGTTCATAGCGATTCATGACCTAAAATGTGACTGTATGCCATGGCCCTTATTTAACGTCCGTTGGGAAGCACGGGTATGTAGCTGGTAAATGAAATAAGATTTTTTGGAGTTAATTGAATAAAACACAGTACTGAGATTAATACGTTTCTGTCCAATTAATCTGATCAGAGCGTAGGATAAGATAAATTTATACACTTGCTAGTTTCAAAACATTTCAGTGTTCAAAAATAATGACTGATTTTAAGCTTTAATGAATTTTAATAGTGTTCAACAAAGCGTAATTAAATGTGACCCGCGCAAAAAAGGCGGGAACAGCGTCTGAGACCTAATAATTCTCCATATCGTTTTATTCATCCTCATAACATAATACTGTCTGGAAAAGAGAGACGTAATTCCGTATTCAAAATGGCACACAATGAGGAACGGCGCAAAGACAACACCTGAAACGCGTGCGCCCGTCGTTATGACTCAGAAGCACAAAAGCATTAAAGCGATGTTCAAAACGTATTCAACAAGCTGAGTGTCGTAAAGCTACGTAACGCCCCTCTTAAAAGGATGAGTAACAATGGCGGCCGGGGTAGGCTGCATTCAGCAGATAATACGAAGGGTCAACCAGGCAGTTAAATTCTCAAGCGCACCTGCTACTTTCTGGAGGGGCAGTTATCGGCTCTTCTAGAGATGAAACGAGGAGAAGAGAGCTGCGGAAAGTTCTCAAATGAATGCGAACTGTTCTCGGAAGGAAAAATAAAGGAATAATTGGAATCTGCGTCTAGTCTACTGGAGACGGAGTATAACTTTGAACAAGTATTGGGAAGGGAACTATTCGTATCCATATCAATTGATCCTTTCCAGCACTTGCCTTAGAAGATTTATGGAAAACCCCTATTTATATAGCCAGGAGGACTATTGGATTAGGAAAGTTTAATATCTTTATGCTCAGCCACAGTAAGCAAAAAATGAGATTATGATATTGCTATTTGGCTCACTCTGAGCGAATGTTGACACACCGTTATCTGATTGTAAACTATATCTATATACTTACTTTGTCTCCTTAGTATTCCAATAACTCTGTAACGAAACTCTAAAAAATTATATTTCGGAAGAATCTTCTGTATATGTTCCGTATGTTTGTGTGTAGGTATTGCATACAAATTTACAGTTTTGTCGCAAACTTTATGAATATTTGCACACGTAAGCTTCAATCCCTGAGGACGACCGCCGTAAGTGTAAGGATCACGTACAACACACAGTTCACTACATATGACGTCATAAACAATGCGATGCGAGAAATACTGCTGCATTACGCGATAGTGTTGCACATTTCCTCCTAAACCACAAACAAATTTGGTACACATATTCCTTCCGTGAGGTACCAATTTTGTAATGGTACATCTACATCCACATGGGATACTCTGCAAATCACACTTAAGTGCCTGGCAGAGGTTTCATCGAACCACCATTATACTATTTATCTCCCATTCCATTCTCGAATAGCGCGCGGGAAGAAAGAACACCTGAATCTCTCTGTTCGAGAACCACATACGACACATGGTTCAAGAGATATAACATCATAAACAATAGGAGTTGCAAGAAACTGCTACATAATCCGACGCGACTTTACAAATACCGTATATGACAACGAGATTACTTAGTGACTTGCAACAAACTTTAAACATAATTTCAAACCTTTACTGAACTTTCTCTCGCTGACAACTATAGGAAAATTATGAAAGGAAAAAAATTTCTCCCTTACTACTTTTGTGCTGTTCATGGACTAAAACTACGGCATTTGGTATGACGTCACAGTTTATAATTTCTACAGTACAAATTGTAGCCGCAGGAAAGTTTACAGACAGTATACACGCATATAGTTAAGTGTACCTTCTAAATTGTATCACAGAATGACACGTATTTCACGAGATACGAGCACATAAACAGTGACGTTCATGGAAAACCGCCCCATCACACACCATGTTTTAATCTATTACTTCTTTACTACTAGTTGTATTCGCAACAGATTTTACAGACATACAGCACTTATATAAATGAATATATACCTGAAAAATTATACAGTTGTACAACATATAACTCAATAAATATGAGATCGTACGAATTTTATATGTCATTTGTATTTTGATTACTATCTTTCTTTGTTTGGGTACTGCATTTATAATTTTGTACATTACGCAAGAGAGCGGTATTTCTTATATATTCTCCGATAAAAGTAACACTTTCTTAGAGGAAATGAGATGCACAAAGAGAGAAGGGATAGGACAAGTACTAATGCAAGGCAAGAAAATAAATAAATACCCTGGTAACTCCGGGTTTTCAGCTGGTATATACATATCTTGCTGCCTTACCTTCTAAATGCCTTTACGGATGTAGTAGCTGCATATTTATTGACAAACTTTCACTTATGTAGAAAATCGTGTGAACTGTTACAGCTCTGGGCCGGTGTTTACCAAACTGTGCGTGCCACCCATTAGTGTATTTCGTGTGTCTTATTATTTTCATTGTGTTATTTACCACCCATTAAAGTAACTGTTACGTTCTACTTTTTTTAATTAAAATAATTGTCACGGGTTAATGTTTTGAGTTTAAGGCTTTTACGAACTGACGTTTTTGTTTCTTTACGTGGACTATTAACTAAAACTGGTTCTTCTTCAGAATCTGAGAAAGACTCCATGATAGAAACTACCTGGTTATCCTTTTTCATAATTTTCTTTTAATATTCAAGCCCTGTCCTATTTCGGATCACAATAGAGGTAGAGTATCGAGTGCTTCTAAATATGGGCTTAATGAGATTCGCAACTGTTAATTTATACAAAATAAATTTCTTATTGGACAAAATGTTATTTCTCTTCTTTAACAATGATACCTTCAGCATTCTTAGAATCTTACTCAGCAAAGTATTCTAACATATAATTTTGGTTTCATGATTCAAATGTTCAAATGTTTGTAAATCTATCGGACCAAACTGCGTGGTCATCAGTCCGTAGCTTACAAACTACTTAAACCTAGGTAAACTAACCTAAGGATAACACACACACCCATGCCCCAGGGAGGACTCGAACCTCCACGGCGAGCAACCGCGCGCTCCGCAGCGAGACGCTTTAGACCGCTCGGCTACTCCACCGCGGCGTTTCATGATTCGTATAATTTTATATGATTCTTAATTACTTTGTAGCCGCTGTAATGATTGTATAAACTGGGTCATGAAAATTTTACGAAAACGATTTTTGGCCTCATTGTGCAAAAGATTGGGAATCACGGTTCTAGAGAAGTTGTTGGGAAATGTGATTGAACTTAGTTAAAGCATGTAGCCTGATGGGGAAAAAAAAGAAAAAAAACACGCTGTTGCTGACGAAAAATTTCTTCAGATTTTGAATAAAATAGTAATGTATATAATGTCTGAGTAGTCTTTATTTGATCTCCATATCACTTCTATTGCTCAATTACTTGCTCCTCGGTAGTGGTCTAGACAAGGAATCAAATAGCAGACAGTTTAGGGTTGAACGTCTGACGACTCGGAGCTCATTAGATTGGAATGGATATTAGATACTCTAAAAGGTAAATGAGTATAACTCATTACATGCAAAAAAAACGGCGAAATTCGAGTAGAAGTGGACACAAAATGGGCGCAGTGTTCAAAGTAACATCTCAGTGCACACTCCAAATATTTTAGAAAGAAATAAGTTCAGATGACCCTAAAAGAATTCAATCCCTCTCCTTCAAAGTACATTGTTAACCATCCTAAATACAACACCCTAATGGAAGAATGCAGATCAAGTGAAATTTGCAATATGCGTTTGCGATGATCGTAGGTGCACTGGTTAGCATCTGAGAGCAGGTGTACAAAACGGGCGCCGGTAGTGCCGTCCGCAAGGGCTGTATAAAGGCGGCCGTACTGCAACTGATCTCTCATGAGGCGTTTTGTCGTTAGACTAGTTTTTTTTTTTCCAACCTGTGAGTTGCGACCCGTAGGCGATTGCAGAGTCTTAATTGGGGAGTCGCAGTCACAGGAGGAAGCCAGGAGCATGCCTGAATACTAGGTGTTCCATAAAACAAATCATATGTCTGAAAAAAGTGAAATGTATTTAATGTTAAAATTACGCGATTCCTTGTTGATCATCAGTTCTCAATTGAATAGATCGAAGATTGTTTTATAATAGATACAGCATCTTAACAGTGAATAAACGAACAATCTTGAGAAATTTCTTCAGGTACCAGGCGATAGCTAAATTTACAAGATACAATAAGTAATTTGGAGAAATTGGATTGTTTACAAATTGTTTATTCCTCAACGAGCATAATTAGATTCTGAGCTTTGCCTGCAGTTCGAAACCTCATTGTCGGAATTCAGTAGCAAAAAATGGAATGTGTTCCATTCAAAAAAAATGGGCTAAAAGTGTATCCTTTAATGTACAATACCGTACTTTCTTTTTCTTTTTATTTTTTTTATTTTTTTATAACAAATCCGTATCAACAAAGAAAATTAAATTCGTTGCCTTTGAAAATAATGACGCACACGCTTGTGTTATGTTTCGGAGAGGGGGTGGGGGTCGCCAAAATAATTTAAATTGGAAGGGGATCTCGTATTCATAAGGGTTTGGAAATACAGCCATAGAAGGAAGGAAGCTTCTTTCGAGCACATTTAGGCATTCTACCGAAGAAGAATAGTTGTCTGTAGGAATTTATGATCATCCTTCAGATAAATCGGTGATCGTGTCGGACGTAAACAAGCAACTGTGCTGCCGATCTGCACTCGCTGATTGCAGGAGGGAACGACGGTTCGGCGGGACCAATTGCACCAACCTCATCGCCCCATTACGCCTAGTGACAGACATATTCTTGGGCATGGTATTGATGAATCGCTCTGCCACATAAAGCGCCGTTCACACTAAGGCGATATAAGGTAACCGATATAAGATACGCTACAAGCACGGACAGATACTTGGAATATAGAGGGAGGAGACAGAAAAGGTTCACACTAGCCCGATTGCGCAACATAATGTAATCGATATATCTTTTTAAGTACCGCTTGCCGGTCTCCTGAGCGATTAGTCGCGAGTGATATTTCGACCTGTGAACATGGCGGGAAGAAGAGAATTCTGAGCTCTCTTTCATTAATTCAGGTAAACCTCATCCATACATCTGCAACTGTTCCATCCTCATATACAGTAAAACAGATGTGACGAGTGGTGCATGGAGGGGAATTGCATCAGAAATAAGAGACACAGATATGTGTATTGTTTTTTATCATGTAAAAGTCAAGGACTTATAATATTAACTCACAACGTAAATATTTACAACTCTAACACACGAAATAAGTATCTCATAATTCAGAAAGTAATCATCATTCTGTAGCAGTGAAATTGTGTTCCCACCACTTTTTAATCGCCCACCTCGCGTCGATTTATCGCCTGCTGTTGTGAACGTTGTCGCAATATATAGCTTACTACATATCGCTTATCTTATTTCGCCTTACAAACAGTATCACAACCAATTCGGTCTTTGCGTAACAAGCAGGGTACGCGCGAACCATTTGCAGAAGACTCGACCACCCACAAGGCGCCCGTTGCTGCATTCCTTTGTTTGTAAATTATGATACTACTGTGGTTATCAGTCCCTAGGCTTACAAACTACTTTTTTTTAATCGCATGATGATACAGAACTTGGGTCAAATATATAATTCTAACTGTTAACAGTTTAAGAAATTACAAGCAAAATATACGTACAAGGATTATATGTACAAAGTTCATACTAAATTATGTACACATTACACAAGTTCTTTGATTTCTAGGTCCAGTTTATTGATCCAGTTGAATCCTTCAGTTGATACAAAGTGGATTTCATGTATTGATCCCCCGAAGGCTCGTTTCGGTCATTCACCAACAATGTGACTTGCTGTTTGCATCGCACCTCCACAGTAACTATCGAGTGATGTTGCCCAGCCCCATTTGTGCTGCAGATACCAGCAGTTCCCTTGTCCTGTTCGGATGCGGTTGATGATTCTCCACTGGCGTGCGGGGAGTGTGAAATCTGGAACTCTCATGGAAGAGTTTTCAATCAGGTGACCGTTGAACACTGACGATTCTTCCCACTGGCTTTTTCATGCTTAGTTGCTGTTAAATTTGGAGACTTTTCAATATGTTGTGTAATTCGCCAAGGTTATTGTCTTGACCTCAAAAGCTGATATTCTGCTATTAAGCTATTAATATATTGCTTTGTACGGTAGCTGGGGGTTCTTCTGAATGTTCCTCCAGACGTTCAGGAGAGCACCTAATCTTCGTAGAAGTGGGAGCCATGCAGTTCGAGTGCTATGTTTGTAGCCTGTGATAAGTCGCATTGTCCGGTTGACTGAAACTTCTATCTTCCTTGAGTGAACAACGTTCATCCAAGTTGGACAATAGTATTCAGTGACAGAGTATGACAGTGCCTTTAGGGTTTGAGCACTGCAAGCCCAGGAGGAACCAGCAAGCTTCTGAATGATATTATTGCGGGTATTCACTTTAGCAGTCCCTTGGAGCGATGTTGTCGGAGAGTTAAGGCCCTGCCGAGATACTTTGGTGTGCTGCAGTACTGTAAGGTTTGTCCTCTGAGTTCGACTTCTGGTTTATAGTTAGTGCATATTTGGTAGGTGAAATGCTAAAGTAACAGTTTTCTGAAGGTTTAGGCGGAGGCACCATTTCCAGAAGTAAGAGTCTAAGATTTCCATGTCGCAGTTAACGTACTTTCAGCAGTAGTGAAACTGGAACTCTGGGTTACCACTTACTTTACTTTTGCGAGTTCGAACTCCCCGTCAACTTAAATTATTGGTCCAATATCGGGTCACATCAACTGCCGCATCGCTGACCAACCATAGATCGTCGAGAGTACAGTACTTTGAGCAACTAGAACATTGAAGCAAATGTGTCATGTCCTGTGGTTCTCCACATTCGCACAGAAGATCCTTAGCATCCGCCAGTCCCTACTTAGATATAAAGGTTTTCACAGGAGCAACTCCCGTCCTCATCCTGTTCAGGGTTAGCCAAGTCTTCCATTCCAGCTCGCTTCCGGTAGGGCGTACTTGTTGCTGTGGGTAGTTTTTGGGTGGTTCAATTGGTACATTCCTCAAAAAGGTTTTCCTCGATTTGAGCCTTTCTGGTGGGCCTCGGGCTTTGTAGAGAACGTGGCACTCGTCGAACGTTTGTTTGATTCGCTCTGTGTACTCCGTAGATATTCTGCGGTCTTTTGGTGAGGAAAGCCAGATGCTTTATATAGGAGGTCGAGAGTGGTCCGTTTCATACACCCAGTGATTATCCTACAGGTTTCGTTCAGGGCGATATCGACGTTTTTGGCATGCACAGATCGATTCCAAAACTGGGTAGGCGTACTCTCCTGTTGAAAAGCATAAAGCCTGTGCTGTGGTGCTCAGTATGGCGAGGTTCTCTCCCCAGCAGCTCCCCGATAGCTTTCTAACCAGAGCATAACTTGAGCCTACTTTCTGCCTGGTGTTGAGGCAGTAATGTTTGCACGTTAGTGACATGTCTAGTGTTACACCAAGTGCTTCCTTCCCATCTGATTTGCGGAGTTCTGTGTGCATTGTTTTATTTAAGTGGTAAGCATATACTTGCGTCTTTGAGGGGTTTGGCTTTAGGCAGTTACGTCTATATAATATGTAGATATGTTTTCAAGAGCTTTCTCCAGTTTTTCCTCAATACACCTAGAAGCTTTGGGACTGCACAGCAATGGCCTGGTCATCGCCGTATAGAAAGTGTCTGGCACCTTGAGTTCTGGGTTAACAAACAGATGTCGTCAGCATATATTAATTTCCTTGAGGATATGGCTGGTTGGTCATAAATGTATAAATTGAAAAGACAGACCAATACAGATCCTCGAGGTAATCCATCATTTAATTTGAAGACTTTACTTCTGTCGTTATCCGAGTAGAACTGGAAACATCTGTTATTTACTTAAACTAGCCTAAGGACAACACACACACCCCAGCCCGAGGGAGGAACCGGACCTCAGACGAGGAGCAACCGCTCGCTCAGTAGCAAGGCACATTAGAGCGCTTAACCACTCCACCGCGGCTTGCTGCATATACCACTTAGGTGAATGCCACAGAGGATTACGTCGGTAATGCGATGAAAGACAGACAAGGATTCCAAAGACGATGTCATTGTTTTTACCAACGAATCCCGAATCTGTCTGCAGAGTCTGCATAACTGCGGTGAAAAACTGGGCATCATGCATCGCCATACTTGACCTACAGGCGATATTGTGGTTTGAGGTGGTGTAGAATTCCACTCCGGGAACCCCATCCCCCTCCCCTAGCACGCATTCTCAGTACACGAACCAGCCACGGTTGCGTCTCTGAAGCACTGAAGCCTGCTGCGCTCCGTAGCTCGTCGACGGCCACACTGTAAAGGATAATGAACGATCACATGTAACGCATAGTCTTCTTAGTCGCCTGTCGGATTGCGGTCCTGCCTTGGCCGCCCTGTTCTCGCAGTTTCTCGCCTATCGCAAACGTCTGATTGATGGTTGCAAAATGACTGCACAGGGATGCATCATGCGCTCCTATAAAAGATCCATTTTGGTAATATTTGGATGCAGCCTGGACTACAATACCTCAACACACATCCAGAGCCCTCTAGACTCAATGCCGATCCGTGTAGTACCGGCTACAGCCAGAAATGGCGGCAACACTCAGTACTGAAGTTTCTCAATTCACATGGAGCTGCATTTTCAAACACGTAATTTTGGTGCAACGTTTCATCCCCCACCCCCCAAAAAATGCCTGTTACATTATGAATGGTCAGCAATTCTGTTTTCCAGTTCCTTATTACCTCCTGAGACCGTATTAGATACCGCCACATGTATTGCTTGCGAACACTTCCACATACTCTCCGAGCGTAACTTTCGCCAGCTTCCTCTCCCAGATGACGCCCTCCGTCCTGACATCTACCCTTCCTACCAGACCTTGTCTCACCCCTCCCCGTATATGATGTGCCCTTTTTCCCCCATTCCCTCTTCAACCCTTCCACGCTTGGTCTTCCCGCCTTTTCTCTAGGAGTAGTTCTTCCATCCTTCCTCCCTGCCCCCTCCCTCTTCTTTTCCCACCCCTCCACGCATCCTTTCCTACCCCATCCTCTGCAGGGTTCTTGTGCCCGTCATTTTAACCTACGCCGATTTTAGCAGTGTAGAGTGATGTGGTGTTAGTAACGTCAGTGCTTTTCTTTTCTTAAGTGCCTGCAATCGCCGTTACACGACAGAACCAGTGTTGCTTGTGATGTTTTATGCAGTGTCTCCTTTTTTGTCACTTTTATGCGTTGGCTTTTCTTTAACTTGAATGTTTTTAGCCACCGTGGCACCGTTTTAACTGAATATGTACGTACTTCGCACCATTTCAATTCCTTTGTATGTCGATATCTGCGTTTTCATTCACTTTTATGTATTTATTTTATACCCCTCGGCAATTGTAATTGCACTCGGCTGTAGAGCGGCGCCGAGGCCGTTGCCAGGCTCTCCCATATGGGGCATCGAAATTCGATAAAGGAGAAAAAAATTGCTTCCAAAGTAATAATGTTGTGAATATTCGCTAATATATCCAAGGTTGTCTAAATCGGCTTTGAATAACCGGACATCACAAGTTGAGAGTTTTTGTGATCTCTCAAAGGCTTTTGATTGTGTAAATCATGGGATTCATCTAGATAAGCTTAGGTATTGTGGTATGAGTGGCACAGTGCACAAATAGTTTAAATCATACTTAACTGGAAGAGTGCAGAAAGTTGAAATAAGCAATTCACTTGATATAGAAGAAACAATTAATTCGTCTAACTGGGGAGTTATCAAAAATGGGGTCCCACAAGGTTCGGTCTTGGGTCCTTTGCTGTTCTAAATATATATTAACGACCTGCCATTCTACATTCACGAAGATGCTGAGCTAGTTCTTTTTGCTGATGATACACGTATAGCTATCACGCCTGACAAACAGGAATTAACTGATGAAATTGTAAATGATATCTTTCAGAAAATTATTAAGTGATTCTCTACAAATGGACTCTCATTAAACTTTGTTAAAACCCAGTATATACAGTTTCATACAGTAAATGGCATGACACCATTAATAAATTTAGACATTGAATAGAAATCTGTAGCTAAGGTAGAATATTCAAATTTTAGGTGTTTACATTGATGAGGGATTGAACTGGAGGAAACACACTGAAGATCTACTGAAACGCTTGAATTCACCTGCTTATGCTATCAGGGTCATTGCAAAATTACAGCTCGGTAAATTAGCTTACTATGCATATTTTCATTTACTGCTTTCGTATGGCATCATTTTCTGGGGTAATTCATCGATGAGTAAAAAAGAATTCGTTGCACAAATGCGTGTAATCAGAATAATTGCTGGAACCCACCCAAGATCATCCTGCAAACATTTATTTAGGGATCTAGGGCTCTTCACTGTAGCTTCACAATATATATATTCACTCTTGAAATTTGTTATTAAAAATCCGACCCAATTCAAAAGAAATAGCAGTGTCATACCCACAACACTAGGAGAAAGGGTAATATTCACTATTGAAGGTTAAATCTAACTTTGGCACAGAAAGGGGTGTATTATACTGCCACAAAAATCTTCGGTCACTTACCAAGTAGCAAATCAAATGTTCAAATGTTCGTAAATCTATCGGACCAAACTGCGTAGTCATCAGTCCGTAGCTTACAAACTACTTAAACTAAAGTAAACTAACCTAAGGACAAACACACACACCCATTCCCCAGGGAGGATTAGAACCTCTGACGGCGAGCAACCGCGCGCTCCGCAGCAAGGCGCCTTAGACTGCTCGGCTACTCCAGCGCGGCTTACCAAGTACCATCAAATGTCTGACAGATAGCCAACTGGTATTTATAAAGAAAGTAAAGGAATTTTTGAATTGCAACTCTTTCTACACTATAGATGAACTTTTAGATAAAACATAAAAAAGAAAAAATAATTTAAAAAAAGAAAAAGAAAAAATGTAAATAAAAAATCCTTTAAATATTGATTGTCATGTATAGACAACATTTACTAAACTGGCATGTTCCATATCATTACGAAATGTCGTATATGTGATGGATGGAATAAGTATTAATCTAATCTAATCTAAACATCTAATGAAACACTGAAAATGATTTTAAGACTCCAAAGGTCGTTCCTGTCATAACTCGTAGTATTGATCGATCCTCGTGGGACACCCAGTAGACCCATATATTTATTAATGTCTATATTTAACACCAATACGTCTGTTTCCCCAAGAAAAGGGAAAACGTGAGTACAATGAGGCGTCAAAAGTCAAGGGATGCAGATATGTACAGAAAGATACAGCGTTGGTATCGCGTAAATGAGGTAAAAAGGACGGTGCATTTGCGGCGATTCATCTCAAAAGGTTACCGCCTTAATTATAGCCACACGATGAGAACTAAACTTTGAATGCAGAATGGTAGTTAAAGCTAGATGCATAGAACATTCAATTTCTAAAATCGTTAAAGAAACAATATTCATCATTGGGCTGCATATGTTTCTTTTAACCGCATTTTTAAACTGTTGACTACGAATTTAGACATTTGACAGTAATTCATGAATGATATTTCCAAAATTTTTTCTTTCCTTTACCTTGATATAATATTTTAAAGTCTTGTACACTGACCTAGAGATAAAGAAACAAAACATTTTTGACTTATAAATGGATTCTTCCGTCACTTCTTGGTAGAACAAGTCCATATTTGAGATTGAAAACAAAAAATCTGTTTTTGTTTATTTACGAACGATTTTTCGGCTTATTAGTCGACTTACTTGAAGATGGCCAAATAAGCCAAAAACTAGTTCGTAAATAAACAAAAATTAGTAGAACAAAAACAGATTGTTTGTCTTCAACCTGACACATTTTGTCATTGCATTGTAGCCTAATGCTTTGTTTCCTCGAAGTAATGGTAGCCAACCTAACCACAATTAATTTTGTAAAGTCCTGCAGTGTTGTTTATAATCTTTGGACAAATGGTTGGGCCTAGAGAAACAGATAAAAATGACTATGCCCTATGGTATCACTGACCTGGAAAGGTTTGGCTTTGTGTTCTATTAGTGTGTGGCCTCCACATATACTTCTATTACTAGCCTGTTTTATTTTGCCGGATTAATATAACTAAATTTATGTCTCTGGATTACTACATTGAAATTTATGGTATGGGACTTCAGAGAACGTACTTACCAAAAACAAAATAAGTGATTAGAATAAAAAAAATTAAACATTTCACTTAAGGCTGCTGATAGCATTCCAAATGAAAAGTCAAACTTTCCTTTCTACAAAAGCTGCCAAGTTTGAACATAAAAGTTACATTGGAGTAGAAATTACTGTATTTTTCCTTCCATGGTGAAAGAGAAACAGAAAATTTTAAAGTAAACTGAAACTATACTCTTAACAATACCAGAATTCTGATCATTATTAAAATGTATTACATTTAACTAAACGATAATACAAAAAGTATAATGTTTTCAATACGCTAGAATTCATGCAAAGAAGGTGAAATACCAATACTCCTTGCAATGTAAGGAGACTGCTGAATGATATTATACCACGCAAATATGTTTTATTAGTCTAACAAATTTCAAGACTCTAAGTTACCTAAGTTACCTATTACGTTCTAAACTCTCAATCGACTCCCTACTTGCTTTTGACTAAAAGCATCATTAAAAGGCACCTCAAATCTATATTACTGAAAATATATCGTGACACACTGACCCCTCCTTTTAATTTGCAACATTTCGCGTAATTATTGGCCGATTTTAAAATTTTTAAATTCTATAATATTCTACTTATTAAAGAGTATAATATTACGTGGTGCTAATGGTGAATGGTATCATATCTGAACGGCAACTAGGCGCATACACCGAACTTAGATGCACCACGTATGTAAAGTTTAACATGATAAAAGAAGTATTGCAATTAGAAACCACCTGATTGTATTGAAGATGATCAGGCTCAAATATGAGAACTTTTTTCATTCACTATGCGTAAATGACAGCACTTACCGAATTCACATATATTTTGAAACCTGTATGAAACATTTTTCTCACTGTCTCCCCCCCCCACCACCACCAAAAAAAATTAACAAAATAAAATAAAATGTAAGGACAAGAATATGAACTGTTCTGATTGTTCTGCTTATATTGGCGTGCAGTAATATTTCAGCATCTAAGAATGTCTTAATTTTATTTTATTTTTTATTTTTTTTTTTTATTTTGGAGACATTATGCATATATCACTTATATCAGCCTGAAAATTTAAATCATTAGTGTGACACATAATTCAGAAGATATGACATCATAAACACAGCGATGCATGGAAAAGTAGCTTTCGCCTAACGTGGACCACAGTTTACCCTATCCATCCATTTTTTAGTAATAAAGAGGACTTAGTGACTTCCAATAAACTTGAAACACAATTTAAATCCATTACTAATCTCTTGATTAGAAGTAACATCTAGATATACTTCTGCGTTTACATACAATCTTCGGAGTTGCCGCAAGGTGTGTGGCGGAGGGTACACTGTATCGCTACTAGCCATTTTCTGTTTTGCTCCACTTCCAAATAGAACGAGGGAAAAACGAATGCCTTTGTGCTTCGGCACGAGCCATAAGTTTTCGTATCTTTGTGCTCTTCACGAAAAATGTATGTTGGCGGCACGAGAATCTATCTGCACAGCTTCAGATTCCGGCCCTATAAATCTCCTTAAGCGTGTTTCTCGAAAAGAACGTTACCTTTCCTCCAGCGCTTTCCATTCGAGTTGCTGGAGGATCTCTGCAACACTAGCGCATTAGTCTAATTTACTTAGAAACATAGTTGCTCGCCTCCGAACAGCTTCTATGTCTTCCTTTAAACAATTCTGGCAGGGACCCTGAACTTTCGCAATACGGGGTCACACAAGCGTTTTATACGGGTCTCCTTTATCGATGGACTTTATTTTCCCAAAATTCTCCCAAGACACCGAAGTCGAACACCCGCCTTTGCCGCGACTGTCCTAACGTGCTCCCTCCATCTCCCTCCATTTCATTTCGCTCTGCAGCTTTACGTCTTAAAGTGAAATATGTAGCGAGTTAACTCATCTGAGATGCAATCAGACATCCGAAGCAGTTGTATACGTGGTACTTCGATTATTTATGGAGTAGGGGGTTTTATTAGTATGTCTCAAAATTTTATTATTTCTTACTTATATTATCTCTATCTATATAAAAGCGGAAGGACACTCATTCACACACTCACTCACTCACTGACTAAACACGAAATATCTAATTGCTGTCCCATCTTGAAGAAGAGTGATGCTACACATGTATCCAACTACCGAGGAATTTTATTACTTGAAACTGGTTAAAAAGTCTTTAAAACACTGCTACTATACCGCATGAAACCACTGGCTGAATGAATCGTAGGATCTTGATATCCCAAGACAATACATCCGTCTAATTGCAGCTTGTTACTCCCAGTCAATGTCTCAAGTGCGATTTGGCAATCAACTACGAGCACCATTCACTATCTAAATTGAATTGAGACAATGAGATTAATTGTCGCCAATATTATTCAATTTGACCTTCGAAATAGAAAGCCGTGACACTTGTCGAACCAGAGACATGGAGACGGTGGGAGCAGACACTATCCTCGCATTTACTGACCATGTGTCCTTGGCGACACTCTAGAGCAAGTACGCGCTAATACTTCCAGATTCCAAAAATGTTTCAAATGTTTGTATAGTCTATGGGACTTAACTACGGGGTCATCAGTCCCTAAACTTACAAACTACTTATGAATTACTTACGAACTAGGACGGCACAAATATCCATGCCCGAGGGGGGTTTCGAACCCCCGACCGTAGTGGCCGTGAAGACCGTGACGGGAGCGCCTTAGTCCTCTCGGCCACCGCGACCGGCTTCCAGATTCCTCTGCAGTGCAAAGAAAACTGAGTTGGTGGTGAATGAGGACAAAACTAAATATCTTGTTGTATCACGCCGTCGAGATCTCTCTCCTTCCATTGTTGTAGAAGGGCATACCTTCTAACGTGTTGAGTGCTCATGTATCTGGGCTCTATACTAACCAATAAATGTGAAGGAGAAGGGTATCAACGCATTGAAAAATGGTAATCGCATATTCTTTAGTCGGGACAATTTTTTCAAATCTCGTCTGATATCAGATAAGAACAAGGTAAGCCAGTACATGACACTAGTAAGGCCAGTAGACCTACTTCTATACAGTTGTGAAACTTGGGCGACATTGGCAACAGAAGAATCAAATCGTGCATTTTAAAGGAAGGTACTTCGAAAGATCTAGGAACCGGTCTACAATGCCATGGAAGATAAATGGCAACGAAGAACGAAAGAAGACCAGTATCAGCGGTTTAAAAATCCATACATTGGTCGAATATTAAGACAGAAGAGACTCCAGTGTGTTGCTCATATCTTACGAGCGGAATTATATCTTCCTAACAGGGTCCTCCACTCAACCAGCGAGTAAACGCCCTACTTGACGCCCAAGAACGCAATGGAAGGCGCGAATTACAACGACCCTATCAGAAATTGAACCGACAGCCGTGGAGAATGAAACTAGAGACCGGAAAAGATGGCCTACAATCTCCAAAAGATATTTCCTCTCTTGTGACTGACAGACATTCCTTTATATATACATATGACGTCTGTTCCGAAAGAACAGCCGTTACTTCTGATCCTGCAGTTGTTATCCTAGTTAGTTGTTTCGTTAGTGGGGTGGGGTGGGCAAGTTCTTGGCCCTTACTCTTACGGAAATTAGTTTCATAACTACGAGTTTGAGTACTGTGGGCAGGGTGAAGTTGGGAATTTGTATCTGACGGGAGGTGTGCCTAGGTAGTCCTTGCAGGTGCGGTGATCACTGTGTCCCCAGTGGTGTAGCGGTCAGCGCACCTGCCTAGAAAGCGGGAGACCCATGTTCGAATCCCGACTGGGTACACATTTTCAGCTTCGCCCATTCGCAGTTCATGTCATATATTCTGTGAATATTAGACACTCCTTTTACTGTATCTTTTTCCGAATGTAAATGTGTCCCTTTCTGGGATTTTTATGGTGTACTTTTTTCAGGTTTTTAAAATGTAGTAATGTGTTCCGTGTAACTTGTTTAATATTGTACAGCGTCCTGTTCATATATCCGTAAGTTTTTCTGTGTAGTGTCCTGTTTTTCGGGTTTTTAAAGGTGTAATGTGTCGCCTGTAAGTTTTTAAAACTATTGTATAGTGTCCTTTTTATAATTCACGGAATGTATGCCATTAACCGGGAATGGGTAAAGCTAAAAATGTGTAAGCAGCAGGGATTCGACCCCGGGTCTCCTGCTTTCTAGGCAGTTGCACTGATCCCTACACTACTGCACCAGCGCAACTGCCTAGAAAGCAGGAGACCCAGGTTCGAATGCCTGCGGGGTATACATTTTCAGCTTTACCCATTCACAGTTAATGTCACACATTCCGGGAATACGAATAGATAATAAGTGCAGGATAAAAAGTGCCGTCTGTTATTTTGGGCATGTCCGAAAGAATAGATACGACACATATATAAGTTATCCTTCTATAACTTATCCTTTTAATTAGTTTACCCTTTGTAAGACGGTTTTTTTAAATGTTGAAATGTTTGTAAATCTATGGGAGTTAGCTACTGCGGTTATCAGTCCCTAGGCTTACAACTAAAGGTATTGAATTTAAGAAGAAGCCCTGAATTATAATTTTTGCTTTGTAGGTAGACACTTTAAAATCTTAACGCTAGTTTACACGACGACACTACGTTTCACGAACCTGCGCTACTGGCTAGTGCGCATGCGCGGCAGGCAACTCGTTGGCGAAACTAAACACTTTCGACACCTTCCAACTTCGGCGAAACTGATTGCGCGTGTTTGTAGTTTAGGTTATAACCAATACAGTACAAAATACAACATAAAGGGGCGAAATAATTCGGTTTTTGAACATATATGCGGTGCATAGGTTTTTGTGCGGTTTTTGTGGAATAAGCAGCGGCGTGTTAGTGCTTTTCAAGCAATTATTCGTGAATTAAATGTTGATGGGTTGACGATTCTAAAATACATTCGATTCGAAGTACCTATACAAATTAGATATGGCAATTGTGGATTTCGGAACACGGTAGAGGTACTCTAGAGACGAATATCTAATTGACAAGAAACGTAATGCAATTTGTAATTTCAGTTCTGGTAACAATGCTTCACGTTTAACGGTATCTTGTCTCTTTATTGCATTACTAACTCTGTTTAAAAAGAACTTGAATTGCTCTGGTGACATTCTAAGTTGATTAAAATAACTTCTAGGGTCTTCAATCACAATTTATTTCATCAAGGTCGCTGAGCAACCGAGCTTACGTCTTTTTTTATTCCTAAACACGTTTCTTATTCTTTTTATGTCTAGAATTATACAGTGACTTCACACAGAGAAGCAATAGTTCCGCTACAACTGTTACAGCTACCGAAACTTTCTTTCTACGGCGACTACGGCACTCACAAAACGAAACTAAAATGTAAAGCACCTTTACTGGAAAATTTTAGCGTCATATTAATCGCCCCATCCATGTCAGTAGCGATGAGTTTGATGTATTGCAGATACGTAACATAACCTTAAAATTATTGTTACGATATCAAAATACAAGCTTATGGGTAACGACTAAAATGGCTGGAATATGAGATTTGGTTGACAATGAAAAGGATGTCAATATTTTGAACGACCTAGAGGTTATTACCACAATAAGCCGTCCTAGCTGTATTTATATTCGTCCAAATCATGCTGAATGCTCGTAATAAAAAACAAAATGCATTATTTATGTCTGCAAGCTTACTAATTATTATTATGTGGTGACCAATTACGCAAGGATAACTATGCACAATAAATCGTCGGTCAAGTGTAAAAAAAAAAAAAAAAAAAAAAAAAAAAAAAAAAAAAAAAGAAGGAGGAGGATTTGAACTCAGGTCGTCTGTGTGACAGTCGAGCGCCTTGCTAATGACACCACTTTTATTATTATTATTATTATTATTAACCCTTTATCATTATTATACAAACCATTTATACACAATATGCAAAAACAAATTATCTACTATTGCTCCTAAAATCTATTTTATATTTTTAATATGTTGTTCATCTTCTGTTGGTTTGTTGTAGCTTCAGAAAATCATTGTTGCACAACTTGTGATGCCTCCTCACATTTAACTTATTTACATTCTTATTTCAGGGTATGAAAGAGGAAATTTTGAAATTGTTGTTTATATTTTGGTAGCTTCAGTAATTTGTTGTGTTCTTCTTTAATATACATCACAAATTCTTCTCACGTGCCACTTGTGGCTTAACACAAGTATAGCTGTTGCGCGCTGGACTTCATCTCGATTTTCGTGGAAACCAAGACGCACTGGAACAAATTCTTTTAGCTTGGTGGTCTGGAGGAGTTCCCGCACAAAATACCTGCCACCCATAAAATTTCGTTTGTAGCATTCTTGGTGTACCCCTTGTCAGTCCTAAGTGTCATATTTCTCTATTAATACCGCAAGACACTCCCACTCACTTCTTGTAAAATACAAGCTTCTTTCACGTTTGTTACAGTCTGCTAACCTCTTCCCCGCCAGTCAAATATTGCTAGCAGCTGTTCATTCAGACGGCACTTTCATTTGTTCTATTGCCAACATAGTCGAAATATATCATACCTTCAATCGTTTTCTGCAGGTTAGCAAACGAGACGTGTATCTAGCAATGACAAACGCAATGCACTTAACAAACACATTTAACTGGACGTTAAAGTCATCTTCTCGTTAACTAACGAGAACATTAACGAGAGATGGACGAACCGGCCCGGTGGGTAAAAGTCTCGATCAGCGGCATGGTCTAATGTATTTACGTAGCGTGAAGCGGCAGTTTTGGCAACAGTCGCTGTGGATGCTGGGATGAATGGCGGCAGACAATATTTACAAGATGTGAAAATTAATGTGTTAACATCACGTTTGAATGATTTTATTTCCGAAATGAATCACAGTGTTCGAATGTAGAAGATCGAACACTACAAAACTACGTTTCTCCACATGCACTTCCTGTTCAGATGTACCACTTGTTATGTAAATCGAAATAGTGTGTGTCTGTTTCTCAAATGATAGGAATTACAATAATTTTTTCAATTTTCATATTTGGTAAAACGGTTGCAGCAATTTAATCTGTACTCTTAGGTTCCTGCCTAACCACACCCTTTAATTTCATGACATTCGCAAAACTCATAACATTCGCTCACAATTTAAGCTGTACTCTTAGGTTCCTGCCTAACCACAACCCTTAAAATTATGACATATTTGTAAAAATAATAATATTCGTTGGTGTACAGTCAGTAATTGAATTATCGTACGCGCCATAGGCTACTACGTTGCCAACCTAACACTGCTACGGACCAGTGGCGTAACTATGGGGGGAGGGGGAATGAGGGGGATAGAACTCCCCCTCCCAGAACCCCCAAAAAATCGTATAACAGCAATCTGTTAAAGATAAAGATTGGAAACTTGGGGTGTTTTACCATACGCTTTCATTGGATGGGAGTGAATTAGTTTCTTCTACGGAAGTGGTAGATGGTAGTCTTCTTGAAACTAACTACAATTTTGCTCGTCAAGCAGATCTTCCCCCCCCCCCCAAAGCCAAGTCCTAATTGCGCCACTGCTACGGACGCACCGCAACGCTACGCATGCCGCAGATCGAGACATTAGCCGGCCCGGTGACTCCGCCGTGGCAGGCGATTTGTATCTTCCTTTTCTTCTTGTGCTGTTGGCTTAAGGCCTGCTAATACAATAAATGTTAAAGACATTTAAAGATAAATCTGAAGCATTGAATTAAAATTTGTGATGCGACCAGGAATCGGACCCAGGCTTCCATGCTTAGTAGACAGATGTCTTACTGCTACACCACCACATCAGTAGCAGCTAAGACGCCTCGGAATAGCCTAAGCACGATTTTCTTCAGTTTACAAACTTTAATTCTGCTTCTGTGTTCAATAGAATATTGCCATTACTGCCACGGCTCTCCATGCACTTTAATTCTGCTTCTGTGTTCCATAGAATATTGCCACTACTGCCAAGGCTCTCCACGCACTTTAATTCTGCTTCTGTGTTCCACAGAATATTGCCACTACTGCCACGGCTCTCCATGCATGGAGAACCTTGGTAGTAGTGGCAATATTTTATGGGACACAGAAGGAGAATTAAAGTTTGTAATGTAAAGGAAATCGTGCTTAGACTATTCTGAGGTGTCTTAGATGCTAGTGATGTGGTGGTCTAGCGGTAAGACGTCTGCCTAGTAAGCATGGAGGCCCGAGTTGGATTCCCGGTCACATCACAAATTTTAATTCAATGCTTCAGATTTATCTTTAAATGTCTTTGACATATTGTGTGTGTGTGTGTGTGTGTGTGGCGTCTGTTCCGAAAGAACAGACGCCACTTCTGATCCTGCAGTTGTTATTATTTAATATTCACAGAATATATGACATCAGCTACGATTGGGCAAAGCTGAAAATGTGTACCCAGGCAGGATTCGAACCCGGGTCTCCTGCTTTCTAGGCAGTTGCGTGGACCCATACACCACTGGGGACACAGCGATCACCGCACCTGCAAGGACTATCTATGCAGGCCTCCCGTCAGATACAAATTCCCAGCTTCGCCCTGCCCACAGTACTCAAACTCGTAGTTACGAAACTAATTCCCGTAAGAGTAAGGGCTTCAAACTTTCCCACCCCTCCCCACTAACGATAGGATCATTGCCCGTCACCGGCATATTATATATATACATGTGGCGTCTGTTCCGAAAGAACAGACGTCACTTCTGATCCTGCAGTTGATGTCATATATTCTATGAATATTAAATAATAACAACTGCAGGATCATAAGTGACGTCTGTTCTTTCGGAACAGACGCCACACATATATTCGCCTCGAATATGTCAAAGACATTTAAAGTTAAATCTGAAGTATGAATTAAAATTTGTGATGCGACTGAGAATCCAAGTCGGGCCTCCATGCTTACTAGGCAGACGTCTTACCGCTAGACCACCACATCACTAGCATTATAAATGTTTATGATATAATTATTTGATCTTTCATCAGTTTTTCTATTGAAGCTTTGTTCACTCTTATTGTTGAAATACGATTTTTTTTTTTTTTTTTTTTTTTTTTTTCCTACGAGACTTCGCCGTCATTGAATAATGCAAAGAGGCGAGAGAAAGAACATCGCGTCCGAGGAAGTTTGTCGGCAGAGGAAGTGTGCAGTAGGGGAGGAGGGTAGCCGGGCCGCCGCGGCCGGATCCTCGTTAGGCATTTCCGGGCAAGTTCCCAGCGGCCCGCAAGACTCCGGCAATTAGCGGGCCGCGCCGCCTCAAAGGCCGCGTGTGATTGGGGCCCAGCCGTCTGCCTGCGTGCGCCTCAGCCCAGCTCAGCTCTGCCCTGCTGCTGAGCACGCCTTTGTACGCTCCACGCCTGCGCTGCGCAGAAGCTGCGCCGCCGGAAAATCTGACCACTTTACCACTACTGCCCTGCTCACGACGACGCCGCCGAGTACGAGTCGACACTTCCATGTCCACACATTACTGCAAAACTTACTAGCCTGCTTTACTGTTTCCAGCTTTACAGATATTTCAAGTGGGACGTGTATGCCCCGCTGCACTAGACGGCAAATAAATTTCCAGAACTAGTTAAAGTACCAAATCAAATGTTTGTATAGCTTATGGGACTTAACTACGGGCACAGGCAAATATATACAGGCGGGAAACCTCCGTAAGGGCCCGGTCCTACGCTCAGGGGTGCAGGGAGGGAGGGTTTCCAGCAGTTCCGTAAGATGTCCCATGATGGCGCTGCGGTCAGTAGCAGCTCTTTAAACAGGCTAGAGCAGGCGACAGGTAGCGGCTGCCCCCACCACCACCTCCCCTCAAACGCCAGCAAGGCGGACACAGCCTTGGCCTCGTGGCAGGCGGCACGAGCTCTCCCCTCACCCTCCCCTCCACGCTACCCTCTGACGTGCGAGAGGCACCCTAAGCCAGGGAACGGCCTGACACCTGCTAGCATCATATGGAACTACGAGGGGAGCGTAGGACAGTGGTTTAGGGGGGGGGGGCTTCTCCTCTGTATATGTTACTCTGTGCTACGGGGTCATCAGTCCCTAAACTTACAAACTACTTATGAACTAGCTAATCCACAAATATCCATGCCCGAGGGGGGATTCGAACCCCCGACCATAGTGGCCGTGCAGACCGTGACTGGAGCGCCTCAGTCTCCTCGGCGACCGCAGCCCGCTAGTTAAAGTACCATGTACATTTTATTTTAATTTAATACATGTCTCAGCTGCTGGTATGTGTTCTAATCGTACAGCATGCATAACGTAGAAATTAGTGCGAACACGGGAGACGAACACAGGTTTCCTGGTTACTAGGGAGGTGCGCTAATCCTTTCACTACCGTCGCACACCGTCTTCAGACACCTGCACGGACTACTCGAGTAGACTTGCGCATAATAGTTCGCGATCGGGAGTGCTCACTTTAGCTGTGAACTAGTTCGTTCTTTTAATTCGTCCGCTCGCAGTGACGGCTGAGCGGCGTGGTCTGCGCATGCGGGTGGAGGGAAAATTTCCCCCACCTAGCTGCTTCATGTGCTTGCTGCTTAAGCTGCTAACGATATCACGCAAATCAAAAGAAACAGTTTGTAGATAATATTTCTCGCGTTTAAGTTTAGAGTTATCTCTATATCTTGGCATTATGGAATTTATTTTTCACATATTGCAGAGTGCAGAACACATCAAAACAGAAATTTTGTAGCACTGAACTATGTAATCTAGCAGGCAGACGCTAGCCTAGAAATGGCTCTCATCAGCAAACATGTGATTTTTAATTCTGTTCGCGACCTATCGCGCACATTTTAGTTCGTGACCTATTGCGCATGTTTTAGTTCGCGACATGTCGCGCATATTTTAGTTCGCGACCTATCACGAATATTTTAGTTCCCGACCTATCGCACATATTTTAGTTCGCGACCGGTAGCTCTCCATTTAGATCGCAGCTCGGCCGCGAAGTAGGTCGCTCTTTTTAATTCGTCCGCTCGTTTTGGCTTTTGCTACCGCTACTAAAACTACAGCTGAGCTGCATCTCAGCTAGAAATGACGGCAACTGGCAGAAGGGAATCACGCGATTCTGCGCGCTCTCGCGTCCTCTCTCTGTTACCAGTCAGTCATCGGAAAAGGAGCGGACGAACTAAGAGGCGAGGGATCTGCGAACTACTTCGTGTAGTTCGCCTGTAGCACCGCTCTTCCGAACTAGTTCGTTCGCGAACTACACTAGACTATACTCGAGACTCTACTCCATTCGGCCCAAATTCTCGTTTCTGCTCCCACTTCAACCATTGTATTTTATGGCTGGAAGCTAACTCTGTATCCCAATCTACATCCTTTTAAATCTGCTTACCGTATTCGTGCCTCGGTCTCCCTCTGCGATTTTTATCCCACACATTCTAATGCTAAGTTGACGATTTCTTGATGTCTCAGAATCTGTCCTACCAACCTATGCCTTGTCTTAGGATATGCCAGAAACTCCTTTTCTCCCCAATTCTGTTGAGCAGTTCCTTATTAGTTACGTGATCTACCCATCTAATTTTTATCATTCGTTTGTAGCACCACATTTCAAAAGCTTCTATCATCTTTTTGTCTGATCTCCTTATCGTCCACGTTTCACTCCCATGTAATGCTACAGTCCAGATAAATGCTTTCAGAAAGGACTTCCTAACATTCAAATGCATATTGGATGTTAACAAATTTCGCTTCTTCAGAAACGCTTTTCTTCCCATAGCCATTCTGCATTTTATATCTTCTTTACTTCGACCATCAGAAGTTAACTTGCTACCCAAATAACAAAACACAGCTACTTTTATTGTCTCATTACTTAATCTAATTCCTTCAGCATCGCCTTATTTTTCTGACGCTACATTCCATAACCATCGTTTTACTCTTTTTAATGTTCGTCATATATCTTCCTTTCAAGACACTATCAATTCCATTTAATTGTTATTCGAAGTCCGTTGTTGTCTCTGACAAAATTACTATGTCGTCAGTAAACCGCATGGTTTTTATTCCCTCTCCATGGACTTTAATTTCATTTCCAAACTTTTCTTTGCATTCCTTCACACCTTGCGCAATGTACAGAATGAACAACTTTGGGGAAAGGCTACAAAACTGTCTTACTCCCTTCCCAATCACTGCGACCATTTCATGCCCTTCGAATCTAATAATTGTTGTCTGGTTTTTGTACAAGTCGAATATAACTCTTCGTTCCCTATATTTTACCCCTCTACCTTCAGAATTTAGAAGAGTGTATTCCAGTCAACATTGTCAAAAGCTTTCTCCAGATCTAAAAATGCTAAAAACGTATATTTCCCTTTCCTTAGCCTATCTTCTGAGGTAAATCGCAATCTGAGTATTGTCTCACGTGTTCCTGCACTTCTCCTAAATCTAAACTGATATTTCTCAAGGTCGGATGCACCCATTTTTCCATTCGTCTGTAAATAGTTTGTGTCAGTATTTTGCAACTGTGACTTGTTAAACTGTCTGCACTTGCTTTCTTTGGAATTTGAATCACATCCAGTCTACGCGTGCCAATTAAGCTAGTATTTTATAATGAGACAATACATGTCTCAAATGTTTGTAAAGTTATGGGACCTAACTGCAGTGCTCATCGGTCCCTAAACTTACGAACTACTTAAACTAACTTATCCTTAGAAGGACACACACACACACACACACACACACACACACACACACACACACAAGTTCGAGGGAGGACCCCAACCTCCGACGGCGAATGACTGCCCGCACAGCAGCAACTCGCCTCATCGCACATGGCTATTCGGCCGCGGCAAATTCAGTTACTGTTGCCTGAGATTTAAGGCAGGGTTGTTCCCATTCATGTTAGTTGCTGTGGTGCTATTTCGATATTGTAGAGCCTCGCGACGTTGTTACGCATTTCATACGGACACATCGAGGCAAGAATTAACGTTTGTGTTGTAGAGAGAGACACTTGTCTAACACAGGCCGTGAAACCGCATTGTCTCTAAGGCTCCCTTAGCTGAAAGTTTAAAGTGAGAGTTTAAAGTGTCTGTCTGCTAAGCAGGAGGTTTTGGGTTCGAATTTTATTTCAACGCCTCTCCTTATATTCAATAAAATGAATTTAATTCATGACTAGTCAAATAATAAGAAACTGTAATTGCAGATTTTCTCGGGGTCTTTCAGCTCTGAAATCTTCTCGGGTTATCAGGTGATTGGCGTCATCTTCTAGTGGCAACATTGTAATCGATTCAGTAACCGTTGTCTTGAGGCGAAGTGAAAACGGAATCAAACTGAAACGTTGCAACTAGAGGACAAAGCCACTCGCTTGATAACACGAGAATATTTTAGAGCTAACAAGAAACTGGTGAGTGGTCAACAGTCAAATAAAAAGAATTTTTTTTTTGTAAGATTGGCTGTTTTTACATCATACTGAGTAACACACGTTGCACTGCTTGCAACAAGCTGAAAATCCATTTCTATGATTTTTGTGACCGAGGGCAAAAATAGGTAACAGATCACATTGGCTGAGCAATGTAATGCAATAGTGGAGTACAGATGGCGGAGATGTATTATTTGCACACCAGTGCCAGCTGCAGTTGTATAGTAGACCTTCTGAGACTGTGTGTAAGTGATATGTGTAACACGCAACATGGTTCTGAGCTGAAGCCATTCTAACTGTGTATGATACTCGGTGCCCGACGGATGGGAATTTCTATTTCGGCACTGACGTAGAAATACGGTTTCATACATTCAGCTTTATCTAGACTCTAGAGATTATCAAAGGCTCACATATTTGTAAACCCTTAGGGACAAAGATGCTTAGGTCATCGGTCTCTAGACTTACAAACTACTAAAAATAATTTATTCTAAGGGCAAAACACATAAAAATGCCGCGATAGGTCTCGAACCTCCGACAGGAGCGGCCGCACAATTCGTGGCATGACGCCTTAGTGTGCGTGCGGCCATTCCCGCAAGGCTAGCAAGTATCATGATTGGTTGAATGAGGATCCAACTGTCCACAACAGGTGAACTACTGGCCGTTCAGCCACCCTTGATGACTGTGACCTCTGAGACGAATCGTGAAGTATTTTGTGGTACAGCGAGGGAATGACTGTGTGATCTGGTGCTCCAAGTCATGGAAAGCAATTTAGTCTCTTAGGATCGCAGATATACGAAAATTTTGGAGTAAATATTAACGCAAAAATGTATATCAATAATAATTTAGCATAAAACACCAAATACGTAGCTGTTTCAGTATCTGTCACCGTGCCACAACAACAACGGCAGACAGAAGACAGACTGTCACCTAGCAGCGTCAGTGGCCTACATGAACTGAAGCTTCAGCCGTATGACGAAATTGGTCTAAACGTTCAAATGTTTGTAAATCTATCGGACCAAACTGCCTGGTCATCAGTCCGTAAGCTTACAAACTACTTAATCTAAGGTAAACTATCCTAAGGACAACACACTCACCCATGCCCGAGTGAGGACTCGAACCTCCGACGACGAGCAACCGCTCGCTCCTCGGCGAGGCGCCTTAGACCGCTCGGCTGCTCCACCGCGGCTACGAAATTGCGTGCAGCCACCAGCCCAGAAGAAATCGACAGGAACTAGACAGTTCTGACACACGACGAAGCAACCCTGGAGGCAGTGACCCGGTCTGGAAGGCAAAAGGAGATCCGACACGATTGTAATGGCTATCACAAGACTTTTGTCTCCTCAGCCTAAATACTCGCCTAGCAAAAAGGTACTGACTTCCCACCCCAGGAGCAAGTCACACGAGAAAGTGACATTGTGCTATGGTGGTAGTGGTCTGTAGCGATGCTTAAGCTTCTAGTGGCGAAGCTCAGGCCACACGGTACTCGGCGACAAATGGAGGTTCTGTTGAAACCAACTCTGAGTGTGTGTGTTGTTATGGGAATGTTTTCATTCCATCTCCACAGATAGAGTCGTAAGCGGACCGGAGCTTCGACAACCTCTGGTTCACAGATGTGCTGTTGATGCCTCTGCCATAAGATGTAACCTGGATACAGCATTCCCTGTGGCTGGTAGAATGGCAAATGTTAGTGAGAGACTTTGCTTGATCAGGGCATCTAATGTGTCTATTGAGTGCAAAAATTTTTTTTAGCTTCACACTTGTTTTCCAATGATTCACAAGCAATTACTCTTTTTATATCAGCTCTAGTCTCCGGGTTACTGTTTATAATAAACTTAAACATATTTCCAACGTTAAATTTACAGCATGCACTCCACTAGACTCAAACTGAAAGATTTTGGACTTAATGCGTCTATCTTTACAAGTAATACTTAGTTTTTTCCATACTACCTTGTTCTCTAAATATGTTTTATTAGCACTGCCATCTACAGTAATTCTCTCTATTGTAATATTAATTCTATAAATACATATAACGGCTTCATTAATCATTACAACAGTTAATTTTTCAGCAAAGAACTTGCCCCGGTGGAGTATATATATATATATATATATATATATATATATATATATATATATATATATATATATATATATATATATATATATACTAATTTATACATATATATATATATAGGTACTAATTTATACCTGAGGAAGGTTTTAGGCACGGTTTTATAGCGATCTGATATATGTGATGTCTGTACTTTCCAATCCGAAAGAACAGACACCACACAAGCGCGCACAAACACACACACACACACACACACACACACACACACACACACATACATACATACACACATACATTATATAAAGCCCACAAAAACGCTCGATTTGAGTCATGGATGTCTGTGACGTCAGCTGAAATTATTTTGCGCATGCTGCCGTAAAATTCACCAACTGAGACATTGTTTGGGCGGTGGAGTAGCCGATAGGTCTAAGGCGCCTCGCTGTGGACCGCGCTGTTGCTCGCCGTCGGAGGTTTGAGTCCTCCCTGGGGCATGGGTGTGTGTGTTGTCCTTAGGTTAGTTTACCTTAGTTTAAGTAGTTTGTAAGCTACGGACTGATGACCACGCAGTTTGGTCCGATAGATTTACAAACATTTGAACATTTTGAGCAAAGAACTTAAATTCGTCCGTTATGTCATATTCTCCAAACGTTGTAATATTTTTAGTGTTTTGATCAAACTGCTGTGTACCACCATACTTTAAACAACTATATCTTCAGCGCTAGTAAATTCTGTTCTCCATTTGCACATTTTCCCTAACCAGGTCTGCTCATCATATGCCTCCTATGCCGATTCCATAGCCTCCCGTGACAAGATAGCATCATACGACTCCTCCTCGCCAGACTCTACCACCCATATTGGCGGTTCATCAACCTCATTCTGGTCCTCAGACGTGTCCATTTCCTTCTTAACACAGACACTGTGGTCTATATCACAGTTCTCATGAACTACTTGCAAACGTAATGCAAGCCATCACAATTCAAATGCTCAATGAAGTCATTCAATTGAATTAATTCAACAAGGAGAAGGATCTAGCACTGAATTCCATTTACCGACATTTCGGATATTTCTATATTTATATATATGTGGTGTCTGTACTTTCCAATCCGAAAGCACAGACACAACACTCAAGCGCGCGCGCACACACACACACACAGCACACACACACACACACACACACACACACACACGTTATATAAAGCCCACGATAACGCTCGATTTGAGTCATGGATGTCTGTAACGTCAGATGAATTTTATTTTTTTTTTTTTTTTTTTTTTTTTTTTTTTTTGCGCATGCTGCCGTAAAATTCACTAACTGGTCCATTGTTTGAGCACGTTTTAAAAAAAAAAATGACCTACATATATTACGTAGGACCGCACTGTACAAATACAACTATAAAAACGACAGAAAAAATGCTTTTCCGTGTTCCAAACAATGAGAAGATCCAAAATGTGGTTGTAACTAGCTTGTACATATCCAGATGAGATAGCGGTCACTTCGTGCCTTTATTTCTCTCACAATCATTATAATGTAAATTAAAGGTCCCATGGTAATTATTATTCTGTTATGTTAGTTGCTGTCCGATTGTAGGTGGATAAGTGAACGTAAATGGATTAGTGTGTATTGTAAAATATAATCATACATTCGTAATAGAACAAATATTGAATATTTAACGAAAATAGTGAGATACCTAGGACAAAGTATGGCACACAATCGCAAACATCATATCGCAAAAATACCAAACTAATTAATCACTTTAATTTTGAAGCTATAAGACGTTTCATCTTTCCTCGCCTCTCATTAGTTACTTGAAATTGTGTTTCAAATTTTCTTTCCGTTCCGGCGACTTCGCGTCATAATGTTTGAAAAGGATGCGGAGTGCCGGCAATTATGTAACGTTAACATTAGCTAGTCGTGTGAAAACGCAAATAGTTTGTCATAAAATACCCGTTCTACGACGGCAATTACTTTTACTGAGCGGAAAAAGTCATATGCAAGAACCTGTCAACCATAGAGTACGAGCAGCATTAGGCCTATTTATTTACTTCGAGGTTGCACGCATCACTTATCAAGTTATTCTATGTAGTTCGGAATTCTAATATTTACATCTCGATAAAGATTTTTTAGCTTTTTGTTGATGCTGTCATAATAATCACGCGAGGCCCCCGGGACAGGAAGTAAAATGTTATCTGAAACTAACACGCTTTGGCAACCAGAAGGCTGCGTTGGCACATCAGCGATATGGAAGCAACGTCGATGATGCCTTGGTCATATTCTGCACTTTGACCCAAATTCTATAATTATACATAAAGCAATGGGAATAAAAGCGTTGGAAAATGGCAAATTTGTTAACATCGAATATTAATTTAAGCTTACGGAAGTCTTTTCTGAAGGCATTTATGTGGTGTGTTGCCTTGAACGCGAGTGAAACATGGACGATAAACAGTTCGGACAGGAAGAGGATAGAGGCTTTTGAAATGTGGTGCTATAGAAGAATGCAGAAGATAGTGGGTGGATCGCGTGACTAATGAGGAGGTACTGAACAGAATTGAGGAGAACACGAATTTCTGGCATACCTTGACTAAACGAAGGGATCGATTGGTAGGGCACATTCGTAGGCATCAAGGACTCGTGAATTTGGTGTTGTAGGGAAGTGTGTGGGGTAAAAATCGCAGAGGAAGAAAAAGAGATGAAGACAGAAAGCAGATTCAAATCTTTTTGTGCGGAGATGAAGAGGCTTGCTCACGATAGAGTAGGGTGGAGAGCTGCAATAAACCAATCTCCGGACTGAAGACCTCAACAACAACAACATTTCGTGGTACTTCACTTTGATGATACAACTTGCTACCAATACTAGAGTACGTAAAAATTAAATTACTGTCTTAACTGCATATTTTATTGTATAATTTGAAGACTTTAGGGTCAGTCTTTTGACACGAATAAGTATTTTTTTTTTTCATATTTGATAATAACATCTCTAGCAAAAATTAGCTAGCTTTGACATGTAGATATGTTTTACTTATAACGCAGGTTTCACATTTCTTATTTCCGGCACGTAAAAGTCTGGTTGTTGTTGAAGGAAGCAGATACCTTAAAGACATCAACTTTTGGAATGTTCCCACTATCTGGCTTCATAAAATTCTTTTCCATTCTTATGCATAAATTATAAATGATATATACAACATAAAAACTAAACCGTACACAGTTAAAGTATAGGAAACGCTGGTAACATTCGCTAATACGCTATAATACATTTATGGCTTCCGTTTCCGTAATGTCATGTTTCGTCACCAGAGCTTCATCCAATAACAAAGCGTTTTCGATCATGTGATCTAATGATAACAAACACTCACACAACACTGGTGTAATATTTATTGATTTATACATACAGGTGTTCGACTAATGAAATCTTCTCGGGTTACAAGCCGCGTCATGTGGCTTACTGGGCAGTAAACCACATGACGCGGCTTGTAACCCGAGAAGATTTCGTTAATGGATATCGCCGCGAAAACATGCACTTATATATAGTTTTCGGCTGTTAGGCCATCATGAGGTACAAAGATTACTATAAACAAATGATATGTCAAAGATTTTACAAAATGTGCATCAGATAATTACGTAAACAGCCAAAAAATAAACGAACTGTAGGAAGAACTGGTGCGAAATTATTAAGTACACTACTAAGTGGCTAATAAACGTATGTAACAATATGAAAGAATTAATTACATGCCAACTGTTACAAAAGTAAGTGACAATTCGACAAAAAATTAATTACATTGTTTGTTTACGATTAAGGTCACATGTAATAATTATAATGTCTTGTGTAAAAAATTTGGAAAGAGGTGGTAAATAGATGCGTGACAATCACAAAACTATTACAGAACAAATTTAATTATTAGGTGTTAAAAATGTTCCGCAGCCATTCTTTTACTTTCGCCGCCTTTTCGTCAAAATGAGCTATATCTACATTGCAATACTGCCAACACGCTTTATTTCGAAGAAGGCGATCTACGGGTTTCTTCGGAAGAACAGACCACCGAATGTGACTGCAGGGAAGCACCCCAGCGTCAACTGGAGTGTCGTCTGGCGATCAGTGGGTCTTCTTATCTTGCCAGTGGTTTCCAGTCGGTATGGTACCTTATAGTCAATCGGAGAAAGTATGGCAATCACGACTTCGTAGAATTCACCTCGCAGACACACCAATTTGTGCCGCCTGAGATGTACTGGAGACAGGCGAGCATCGCCTGGTATGCGGATCGACGAAAGACGTCTGGGTCTTGATGAGACAGATGCTGCCCTTGTTATGTGGATTTGTGAACACGCAATTCACTACTTATTTGTTGATGGCGAGAAAAACTATTTTTATATTTAGAACTTTTCAAATTAACGACATTGCATAGTTGTCTGTAATCCAAAAGACGCACAATTTCCCTTCTGCAGCGGAGTGTCCGCTGATATGAAACTTCCAGACAGATTAAAACTGTGTGCCTTTCGCGGGCAAGCGCTCTACAGACTGAGCTATCCCGATACGGCTCACGATGCCGCATCACAACTTTACTTCCGCCAATACGTCGCCTCCTACTTTCCAAACTTCACAGAAGCTCTCCTGCGAACCATGCAAGACTAGCACCCCTGGAAGAAAAAATATGGTGGAGACATGGCTTAGCCACACCCTAAGGAATGTTTCCAGAATGAAACTTTCACTCTCCTCCATATTCTTTCTTCCAGGTGTGAGGCGGCATCGTGAGTCGTGTCGGGATAGCTCAGTCGGTAGAGCGCTTGCCCGCGAAAGGCAACGGTCCCAGGTTCGACTCCCGGTACCAGCACACAATTTTAATCTGCCAGGAAGTTTCATCTTTATAGTGTTTTACGTAACCGGCCCAGTAGCAGGATAAGAAGCGATGAATAGTTTATCTTTACATTTTCTTTTGAACCTTTAATTTTTAGTACCGTACTAGTCTAGATTCAATGAGAAATTATGTTTTAGTATACCGCACTAATATGCTACTGTATGTCCTTGTCTCCTGTAGAATTGTTTCTTATATTTGTAAATTTCCTTCTTACGGAGCGCCTTCCATGACCCGCCTCACAGCTGGAAAGTCCAAACCAAGAGAAGATAAACAGAACAAAACTGAGAACGGAGTCTACACCCACTCACCGAGAAGTGTGGACGTTCATCCCGACGTCGGCCGTCCAAACAAGGGGCTCCTATAAAATAAAATGTTAATCGACTTAATTACATAGCGCCCCTCCGTTTTACCCTTTCTTGCTCCCTATTCGTATTACTTTAGTTACACTCGGACTAGGATAAGATATGGGGCGCCGTCTGAAGCAGTATAGTGTGTAGTTTATTTTATTTTCTAGGACAAAAGGGGCGGTGTCAAGTGTCCTTTTTAGGGCCTTTTCTTTTTTCGGCTCGGTAACACAGTGGTATAGTGCCAGACATACAAATCCAAAGGTTGCTTGTTCGGTCTCCGCCAGGTCCCAGGATTTTTATCTGTCACTTTCCACTTATTTCACCTCTGGCAGTGTTGCTGATGTGAAAAATATAGAGTAGCACCGTGGTTCTAAACCCACGTTAAACTGTAGGTCTCCCTATAACTGCCTGGGTAAGTCAGTTCGAAGGTCAGAGGGAGGCAACGGCATACCACCTCCAAACAGAACCATGCCTATTAACGCACTGTGGTGTTGAAAGTAATCTTCGGTTTTTTGACTGCTTTACCTTACCTTTTTTACCCTTTTTTGTTTATCAGGGAAGTGTCCCAGAAGATCAACGAATATTGCCAGTGCTCAAACCTAAATAAATAAAAAGAAAAGAATTTTCAAATTTCCGTATCGATTTATTTGTATGCCCACTTCAATCTGGCGTCGTAAAATCAAAAATTTCAAATGTCTGTAAATCTATCGGACCAAACTGCGTGGTCATCAGTCCGTAGCTTACAAACTACTTAAACCTAGGTGAACTAACCTACGGACAAACACACACACCCATGCCCCTGAGAGGACTCGAACCTCCACGGTGAGCAACCGCGCGCTCCGCAGCGAGGTGCTTTAGACCGCTCGGCTACTCCACCGCGGCGTCGTAAAATCCTTTGTACGATTTCTATCTTTATTAATCTTATGAGAAGCATGCACTAATTAGTAAATTTAAGTCATAGACAGGAAAAATTCAAATGTTCATTAAAAAATTTCTTTTGGTTCAGATAGAAAAAATGTTACAATATTAAACTACAGTCATGTAAAGAAAATTTAACTAACACAAGTGATAAATTGCAAAATCAACATTAAGAGACGACTAGGGTATGTGTAGCAATGATAATCTTCCCTGACAAATTCATAGATTATCCCGTAGCCGTGTGGATAAATTGACTTTACAGTCGAAATTAAGCAAAAAAGAACATATACACTATTCCTCTACTGTCATGATGAGCCAGCGTACTTTATTCTAGCAAAAGGAGTAACTTTGTTGTACTCCAATCCGTCGATGCTTCCGCCACCGCTGCTGCTGCTTCTGTTGTGTGTGTGTGTGTGTGTGTGTGTGTGTGTGTGTGTGTGTGTGTATGTATGTGTGTTTATGTATGTGTGTGTGTGTGGGGGGGGGGGGGGGTTTAACGTTGGGACAGGAATCAAGGCCGCAGCGATAGCTGACAGGTAACGGGTTTGATTTACGCGTTGCATCCAAATCGGATCGCGACCACAGACTACGGTCATAACTCTAGAGGCGTCAGATGCTGACCGTAGCTCAGCTGGGACCCACATACCTCAAGAAACATACCGCAGAACGTGCCAGTCACCTTACTCTCACCTACATCGCGTTTCTAATGGTAGGCCGTATCAATGAGAAAACCGCAGATGTTATTTGCGTCGCTGGAGTAACATTCTATCCATATAAACACTCTGCAAGTCACATTAAAGATGAATCGATTGGGAAAAACTACGTTCATTACCGATTTTAAAAAAAAGTCATTTAACAAATTCCAATATTGCTGAATGAGCCTGCGCTAGAACCTTTGAATTCTTTCTATCCTGCCGTATTACTTCTTTTTGGACCTAAAACTACTTCCGTAGAAATCAATATGTACTTCGCAAACAACTGAGCTCGATATGACAGTCTACAAGAGCCATAGGACGGCAGAATATCGGCACGTACATTGAACCTGAATGCCTTGTCTTCCGAAAGGCATTCGATTCATTCACTTTAACGACGCCTAATAATCGATATATTAGTGCACAGAACATCGGACGTAAGAGTTCCTAGCAAGTAGTACAAAGACTGTTTTTCCCAACAGTTAGAAATTTTCAAACATAAACACAGTTCGACGTGGGAGTGTTTTATGACTATTAGTGTTCACAATCTATGTAAGTGACTTAGCTTAAAAATTCGGTTTGCTAATGATTTAAAGCTGCGCGGAATGGCCGCCTGGCCTAAGGCGCACCGAGCGAGGTGGCGCAGTGGTAACACACCGGACTCGCATTCGGAAGGATGGTGGTTCAAATCCAACTCCGGCCATCCAGATTTAAGTTTTCCGTGATTTACCTAAAGCACTCCAGGCAAATGCCGGGATGGTTTCCTTGAAAGGGCACGGCTGATTTTCTTCCAAATCCTTACCCAAACCTTCCGAGCGTACTCCGTCTTTAATGACCATGCTGTCGACGGGACGGTAAACTCCGAGCCTAAGCCGCGGTGGAGTAGCCGAGCGGTCTAAAGCGCCTCGTTGCGGAGAGCGCGGTTGCTCGTCGTGGAGGTTCGAGTCTTCCCTGGGGCATGGTTGCATGTGTTGTCCTTAGGTTAGTTTACCTAGGTTTAAGTAGTTTGTAAGCTACGGACTGATGACCACGCAGTTTGGTCCGATAGATTTACAGACATTTGAACATTTTTTCCAAGCCTAAGGCGCCATGCTACGGACTGGGCGGCCCTTCCCGCTGGATGTTCGAGTCCTCCTCGGGCTTGGATATGTGTGTGTGTGTGTGTGTTGTCCTTAGAATAAGTAGTTTGTAAGTCTAGAGACTGATGAGCTTAGCAGTTTGGTTCAATAGCTTAACATATATTTGAATTTTTGAACGGTGCAAAGTTAGAAAATTGTAATGGAATGTAAAAAAGAACCTCACACTTGGTCAAGAGTTAGTGGTTGTCTCACAAAATAAAACAGTGCTAGGTATTGCGAAAAATTCGGCGAAAACCCCATTAGTGTCAAAGAACACAATAGCCAAAACACACTGGGATGCGTTTTATATATTAAATATCTCTGGGAGCGTGTGTTGGGGTGATTTAAAGTGAAATAAGCACACGAAACTAATAGTATGAAAAGAAGATGCTATAGTGGGATTGATTCGAAGAAAACAGGAAGGAAGCTTAGTGTTTAACGTCCCGTCGACAGCGTGGTCATTAGAGACGGAGCTCACACTCGGACGTTTGGGTCGTACGCTTTCAAAGAAACCATCCCGGCATTTGCCTGGAGTGATATAGGGAAATCACGGGAAACGTAAATCTGGATAGTCAGGGGTGGATTTAACACCTCCGTCCTCCCGATGGCGAGTCCATTGTGTTACAACTGCGCCACCATCTCACTCGGTGAGATTCGAAGAATACTCATGAAGTGTAGTCCAAGCACGAACGGGGTACCTGACCAAACACTCGCGACACCGATACTTAATACAGGAAACCAATTCTAGATGAGACTGGTACAGATAGGAATATCCAAAAATCAAATGTTCAAATGTTTGTATAGCTTATGGGACTTAACTACGGGGTCATCAGTCCCTAAACTTACAAACTACTTATGAACTAGCTAACACTAAGGACGGCACAAATATCCATGCCCGAGGGGGGATTCGACCCCCGACCGTAGTGGCCGTGCAGACCGTGACTGAAGCGCCTCAGTCCCCTCGGCCGGCGAATATTCAAATAAAATGCTTTCTACTATAGCATGGTTAAAAAAAGAAAAGGTCTAAAAGTATAAAATAATTTCTCTTAAACACACACAGATATGTACCATCATGCAGACAGTCCTGAAAATTTGTGTTTGTAATTTTTTAATAGTAATGAAAAAACTAGAAAGATTTAAAATGAAAAAGCCTGGGGCGCATTACTATTGTTTGTCTGGTTCAGTCCTCGCTATTATCTACTATATGCACTACAGAGTTTTAAATCTTGCAAGTATATTCATTATATTAAAAATTGGTAAGAACAAATTTTCAGGTTGCGGTAATGGATTTATACGTCACAGGGAGATATTTTTAGTTTCTTTTACAAACGTGTTATACAAAATATATCTTTATATATACTGACTGTTCCGTCGGTTTTTGATAGAATATTTGATACATTATGAATGAAACACAAAATATAACTGTGAGATATTCTGCAAATGTATTGGTTTACGAATCGGTTTATGGTTATTACGCCATCATCTGGTAGACATTACAAGTTTAAGTTTCGAAGATCATAAGTTTAAAGATACAAAACTTTCAAGGGAGACTAGTGCTTTGATTTAAAAACTAACCCGAGGGAAATTATAACAATTCATGTTATGGTGTAATTTCCTGACATTGATAAAATATGTGACAATATAATAAATTATGACCTTACGCTAAGAAATATAAATTCAAACAATAAAAATTGGCTGAAAAAATTGACAAAAATTATGTAATATATGTGTTTTTATTATTCACAGATATTTCATTCGACTTAGTCACATGCTTCCATGTACCATACATTGGACTTGTTTGAGATAAGATAATTTTTGTCAATTTTTTCAGCCAATTTCTATTGTTTCAATTTATATTTCTTAGGATAATGTCATAATTTATTATATTGTCACATATTTTATCAGTGTCTGGAATTTACACCACAACTCGAATTGTAATAATTTCCCTCGGGTTAGTTTTAAACCAAAGCACTAGTCTCCCTTGAACGTTAGATATCTATCAACTTATAGTTTTTAAATTTGTAATGTTTACCTTATGCTGGTATAACAGCCGAAAACAGGTTCGTAAACCAATAAATTTGCAGAATATCTCACAGTTATCTTTTATGTTTCATTCATAAAATATCTTTTTATTTTAATAACTATTTCTTGCTTTTTAGTATAGGTGTATGTGGAATTTTTTAATAGATTACACATTTTAATGAGATTACAACAGAGACGTGTGGTACATTCTAAGGTTTAGTTCAGTTTTTATTCACCTTATTCTACCAATATACACTGAGGTTCCAAAAAGTCAAGGCATGCCTCTTAATACTGTGTCGACCTCCTTTTGTCCGGCGAAGCGCAGAAAATCGACGTGACACGGGTTCGTCAAGACTTTAAAAGTCCTCTGCAGGTATTGTGGTCCATGCTGCCTCTATAGCTGCCCATAACTCCGAAAGTGTTGCCGAGGTGGAATTTTGTGCACGAACTGACGTCTAGATTATATCCCAAAAGTGTTCGTTATGATTCATGTAGGGCAATCCGTATGGCCAAATCATTCGCTGTAACTGTGAAGAATTTTGGGTAGGTGACATAGCACACTATCCAGCATAAAAATTCCATAGTTGTTTGGGAATAGCTGAAAATGGTTACCAAGTACCCAAACATAACCATTTCCAGTCAATGATCGACTTCGCTGAACCAGAGGACATAGTCCTTCCCATGTAAATCAGCCCACACTATTATGGGTCCACCGCCAGTTTGCACAGTACTTTGTTGACAACTTGAGGCCATGGCTTCATGGGGTCTGCGCCACAAGCAAACCCTACCATCTTCATCTACATATATACACAGCAATCCACCGTAAGCTGCATGGCGGAGGGTGCACTGTACCACTACTAGTCATTTACCAGCTAAAACGGGGGCTTATCTGACCACTCTGCTTTCGATATTTAACTACAGTCCATGGGCCACAGCGTTGTCCGTGATGAGAGGTAACGCCAAACATTTTATATTCTCGGCACACTCCTGCTACTGTAGGTCTCCATCACTGAGTTATCTAATGATTCTAGAAATAGAATGTCATATGCACCTTGTTCCGTCTACTATCCGCTTCAACCGCCTCTAATGACAACACCGTCGACGGGGACCCTAATCTTCCTTTCTGCCTTCACCCTCGTTCCAAGTCTGTTAATTCCCGGCGTCGGAAACTTTTCACATTAATCGACAGCGTACAAATGGCAGCTTTTCAAATGCATCATCTTTTTGTACCTTTTGTATACGGAACTAACACTAGCTGTATCTTTGTACATCGATATCCGATGACTTGTCACCTTACTTTATTGCTTCCTCCTATGTACACTGCACTACATAAGTTTAGAAACACCATGGGACGTATCACAACGGAGCAAGATGTAAGTGATGTATGTGAGCTATTAGTTGGAATACGGAATAGAAATCTCAAATAACGGTTAATACTGACACTTACAGTACTGTACACTTAATTATTGTACATATACATAAATATTGGAACATACTCGTATTGTTCTGTTTTTTGTAAACCGACATTACCTGTCCAAGCAGTTCTCCTAAACACGCCAGGTGACACGACTACACCGCATGGCTATGTAGAGGTACGTTGTTTACAGTTCTATTCACATGCAGTTGCGTTTGCATAATGGTATAACACGCCGCAAAAGTAATTGAAAATGTCCTAGAGTGCCCTATTCCTTATGAATCACGGGTAATGATAATCACTTTTTACCAAGATGGCAATAGTATCCGACAAATAGCAAAGAAATTGAAGATTTCCATCAGCGGAGTTGTCAAAATCAGACACCATCATCGAGAAACAGGCTCCTATGAAGATCGCCCTCATCCAGGAGCACCCAGGTAAATATCAGTACGCCAGGAAAAGTATTTGATAGTGACCAGTAAACCTAACAAAATAGGAACTGCCCGTGAATTGAATGCTGAACTAAGCGCAGCGAGGGATAGAGAGACGACGCCTGTCAAATTACGTAAGCAAGGTAGGCCTAAGCCGATGCGATCGCTAGCTGAGTGTCCCACTGCTACGAGGCAGTGGACTGTATACCCTAGCGCCCGGCCAATCTGCTAGCGATCGCGCCGGCTCAGGCCTAACTTGCTTACGTAATTTGACAGGTGTGCCGCGGCCTGTCTCTTTCGTTGGCCTCGGTGTGAACTGTGAGGCCTACAAGAAAGACAGGCCCCAGCGCATTCGTCATGCTGCATAAGCAAAGTAGTTCCGAGGCGGAACGATTGCTAGCCGATTGGCCGGCCGTTGGGGCACTGCCCACTGCGTCATAGCGGGCAGCCACTGAGCTACCAATCGCGCCGGCTCGGAACTACCTTGCTTACGTGGCATGACGACTGTACTGGGGCCTGTCTTTCTCATAGGCCACGGTGGAAACCGTACGTTGGGGAAAGTTTCCCAATGTGTCGGCAGCATCAAACGTGCCAGATATTCTTAATGTGCGTCTCAACGATCACCAGTAAGGTGGGAGAACGCCACAGACGTCACATTACATGGCTAACTGCGGAGGGGTTACTCTTTTCCGTATGGAGATGAAGATGCCATATTGGCCGTCGTATATCATGAGTTTTATGAATATAACTTAGGTCTTATGAAAGAATGACATTTGAAAGCAAGTAAAAATAACAGAATAAAATGAAAAACTCTCGAAAACCGGTCATTATAGGTACAATTTATTGGAATACATGACTGGAAACGTCTTATTTGTGATTATAAAATTTCTGTATTACAGTAATCTGCCATTACAAGGGAAAGCGGACCACGTTAGTGTCCGTAGTGTACCCAGCTACACTGCAGGCTATAAAAGGAAGATGTTTCTCGGAGCTGATTCAAGGCTCCTCGTAACAAAACATCTTTTCTTCTTTTATTCGGGTTTTCTGATAGACTCACAGATTTTCCTATAAATTTCATAGGTGTCTACTGCATAACATTCGATGCTATGTAAATATAAGTGAGCAACATCAGAGGAATGAGTTTGTTGGATTCGTTTTACGAGCAGGACAGTTTGAACCATACTTAGAACATAATACGAAGTTTATTGTTTGACGTGTAGAATTTTACACTTTCTTAACATTCTTCTACTGAATAGTAACATTGACCGTGGAAAAATGAGCTTTAAGTTTTACAAAAAGCGTGACTGTTGCAATAATGTTTGCCTCATGTGAAGGCCTTTTCTAATTTTATGTAGCACAGTTTGTCATGAAACTTTAATAATTCGCTGCACTTATTGACATAAAATGAAACTTTTAAAAGAGGCTTATGTTAATAGACATGTTTTCTTACTTATGTAGGTCTATATCACAGAAAATAAGAAACATACGCACAAGCGCGGAAACAAACGATTTAATAGGTAAAGCAGGAATTCCACTCTTTTTATTTCGTTAACAGTGTGATTCCAGAACCTGATGCCGCCGACAACTGTCGCTGGAGCGCGCTGCGGTCGCGTGTAGCTCGTTGAGGCACACGTCTCCGAGCGTTCAGCCGCACGTTATAGGCTCGGCACGTTGACCACACACGTTCAGACACACCTTCCGTGTGCCGACGGCTTTAAGGATGACACTATGACGAGTGTGTGGTCAGTTACTTCCTTTCTTCATTGACATTGAGGAGTCTTCCAGTCTACATATACATCGATAATATGCAAGTCACATTGAAGTGCATGGCACAAGGTTCATCGAACTGCTTTTATGATATTCTGTACATTTCCATTCTCTAATAGCTCGCGGGAAAAAGGAACACTAAAAACTTTCCCTTTTCGATCTTATTTCTCTTATTTTATTACTAGCTGAAAACCTGGCCTTGCCCGGGTATTTATATATTTATTCGAGCCTTGAGTTAGTACTTTTCCTATCCACACTCTCTCGGTCCATCTCCTTTTTTCTAAAAACATGTTACATTTATCAGAGAATATATAAGAAATAAGAAATCACACCTAAAAATGCACTCGTTTCGAAGAATCCAATCACGAAATTCAACAATAATGATTGTAATAATATCACAGATCGATCACTTGATGTATGCGCGAAACGTCAAATCGATTTTTTAAAGAGATGTATTAAAAGATTTTTCTTTTTTACTGCTTTATTTAGTTATTCTTATATTTTCTTATTCGGATGCTTATCCTTACAGAGAAAGAGCTGAAGACAATGTAGCACGCATAGACCAAAGATATGGTCTGTGGCATCACGTTTCGCTCTATGCAACCTCCTTCCTGTAGAGTCGCAAACGTCATCACTGGCCTTCAGTCCGAATTTTTTAATAATTTGACGACTTTCAACCACCATATCTTCCACCCGCTTATAGCTACCGGCATGGAACTGCCATGGTGTGCAACGGGAGACTGCGGACAACAATTACACGCAGACCATTCGTTCGCGTTCTGTAGTATTCGCTGCAGAGCGAAATATTAACTCACACACACGTAGAATTTTATATACACCGATAACTTTCCATCCCAATATACTCCACCCTTTTATCATTATCAACCCTCAAGTAACAATGCAACCAATAAAACCATTTTCAAAGAGTAAATATAATTTTCAAAGAGTAATTATTGTTCCGCATTTCGCGTTACATTCTTCAAATTACTAAATTTCTATCAGATCGCTGTAAAACCGTGCCTCAAACCTTCCTCAGGTATAAATTAGTAACTGTACAAATATTTAAGTCTCTGCGTCTTGTCGTTCGGACGTGATAAGTGTACACCAACAGACATTCACATTAATATATAGATCAATAGCTATCCGATCGCTATAAAACTGTGCCTAAAGCCTACCCCGGGTAGACATTAGTAGCTCTAAATATTTTTACTCTGTATGTCTTTTGGTTCAGACGCGATAAACGTACACCGAACCGACATTTACATTTATAGATATAGATGATGATCATGTCTCCCTATGTAGGTGTGTGCTAACAAAATATAGTCTCATTCGGAAGAGAAAGTTGGTGAAAGAAATTCCGCAAATAAATCTCGCCGCAACGAATAACGTCTTTGTTGTAATGATTTCCACCACAACTTGTGCATCATTTTCGTGACACTGTCTCCACTATCTGGCTATAATACAAAACGAGTAGTCCTTCTCTGAACTTTCTCTATATCGTCAGTTGCAAATGGTCTAGATCACATAAAGCCCAATAATACTCCAAAATAGGATGCACATGTGTTGTGTAGACTGTTTCTTTGTAGAAGTGTTACATTTTCTAAGTGTTACATGCAGAGTATTTATGCGGATGTAGATGTAAACTTAGTCGTTCCACATCGTTTAGTCAACAGATCCATTCTAATGGTTTATTAAAAATTTAACTGGCTTACCAGTCATATTAAGCCAGAATAGCTGGGGAGTGATTTATTGTTGAAAGCAGATTGATTATTCACCACTGGCTTGCTTGACCTAACGTAACTCCAACAGAGCCCCATGCTCGTCTCTTTTCAGGGTTCCTTTGATGCCTTCACAGTTACTATGGTAATCCTGAACATAACAGTCCCCGCTATGCTTCTTCATAGGCAACACCCTAATTAGTTGCCGTCTCCCATGACTTGGATGAGAAAAACGAAATAAATTATGTGTTTTCTAAAAGAGAAGTTATTAAAAAGTGGATGTCTTCAAGTATCTAGGAAGTAAATTAAACAAGAAAGGAGATGTTAAGGAGGAATTACAGAAATAATAGAAAATTATTGAAACTTTTATTATTGTGTATCGGACATAATTAGAAACTGAAAAATACCTGCTGAAGCAAAAATCATGCTGTACAGGTCATTTTATCTGCAAATTTTAACATACGGATCAGAATGTTGAGCATGGTCATAGAAAGATCTGAGCAGGAGAGAAGCAACAGTAATGTGATTACTTCGAGGGATGCTTGGCAAAACGAGAAGAGACAAGTAATACGAAGCACGTTAAAGAACAAGCCTCTAAAAGAAGTTAGAAAATAGTAGGCTGAGACGGTTTGAGCACATTAAAAGAACTAGACCCAAAAAAGTCTTAAAAGAACCCTAGAATGAATAGAATCCGAACTAAAACCAATTGAAAGATGACGAGCAAGATGGAGAAAACCAAGTGAAAGAAGATGTGACCCGCAAAAGACTGCAACGGGAGGAGGTGCTAAACAATAGACTGAGGGAGAAAGAGAAGCTTGGAAGAGGCTCTGTCAACGAGCAGCATGAGGATAACCGTTGCAAGATGAAGAGAAGAGCTCGGGTTTGCAGGAATCATGAAGGTAGGAATAGCGGTTACCACTGGAACAATCTCTTTATGATTATACCAATCCTTTTCATCTCCAGTTAAGTCTAACCCCTAACCGTGAAAACTGCTAAATGACAAGTTTTCCAAAAAATAGATTTTCGGCAATTTATTGCTATTATTTGCAGTTATAAACGTGGGCATCGAATGAAGATTGAAAAACGTTTACGAATTTAAAAAATGTCTTTATCAACATGGGTTTGAGACTGTGCTATAAATCGCTCTCACGAAAAGATAGAGAATGTGAAGAAGGCCGGTGAGGCGATGGGAGAAGCTGAAGATCACATGCTGCGGCGGCGGAGCGGCCGAGCGCATTGAGGCGCTATGTTCCGATGCGCGAGGCCGATCCCCGTCGGTGGTTCGAATCCTCCATCGGGCATGGATGTTTGTCCCGTCTTTAGTATAACTTAGTTCATAAGTAGTTTGTAAGTTTAAGGACTGATGACCTGGCAGTTAAGTACCATAAGCTTTACAAGCATTTGAACTGTCACTTTTAAATTGTATCAATTTTTACCCTGAGGGAATCACAAAATACTCTAAGAACAACTACACTTCTGGCCATTAAAATTGCTACACCACGAATATAACGTGCTACAGATGCGAAATTTAACCGACAGGAAGAAGATTCTGTGATATGCAAATGATTAATTTTTCAGAGCATTTACGCAAGGTTGGCGCTGGGCGACACCTACAACATGGTGACATGAGCAAAGTTTCCAACCGATTTCTCGTACACAAATAGCAGTTGACCGGCGTTGCCTGATGAATGTTGTTGTGATGCCTCGTATAAGGAGGAAAAATGCGTGACACCACGTTTCCGACTTTGATAAAGGTCGGATTGTAGCCTACCGCGATTGCGGTTTATCGTATCGCGACATTTCTGCTCGCGTTGATCGCGATCCAATGACTGTTAGCAGAATATGGAATCGGTGGGTTCAGGAGGGCAATACGGAACGCCATGCTGAATCGCAACGGCCTCGTATAACTAGCAGTCGAGATGACAAGCATCTTATCCGCATGGCGGTAACGGATCGTGCAGCCACGTCTTGATTCCTGAGTCAACAGATGGGGACGTTTGCAAGACAACAACCACCTGCACGAACAGTTCGACGACGTTTGCAGCAGCATGGACTATCAGCTCGCAGACCAAGGTTGCGGTTACCCTTGACGCTGCATCACAGACAGGAGCACCTACGATGGTGTACACAACATCGAACCTGTGTGCACGAATGTCAAAACATCATGTTTCCGGATGAATCCACGTTCTGTTTACAGCATCATGATGGTAGCATCCGTGTTTGACGACATCTCAGTAAACGCACATTGGAAGCGTGTATTCGTCATCGCTATACTGGTGTATCACCCGGCGTGATGGTATGGGGTGCCATTGGTTACACGTCTCGGTCACCTCTTGTTCGCATCAACGGCACTTTGAACAGTGGCCGTTACATTTCAGGTGTTTTACGACCCGTGGCTCTACCCTTCATTTGATCCCTGCGAAACCCTACATTTCAGCATGATAATGCAAGGCCGCATGTTGCAGGTCCTGAACGGGCCTTTCTGGATACGAAAAATGTTCGAATGTTGCCCTGGCCAGCGCATTCTTCAGATCCCTCACCAACTGAAAACGTCTGGTCAATGGTGGCTGAGCAACTGGCTCGTCGCTATACGGCAGTCATTACTCTTGATGAGCTGTGGTATAGTGTTGAAGCTGCATGGGCATCTGTACCTATACATGAGTCTGTTTGACTCAATGGCCAGACGTATCAAAGCCGTTATTACGGCCAGAGGTGGTTGTTCTGGGTACTGATTTCTCAGGATCTATGCACCCAAATTGAGTGAAAATGTAATTACATGTCAGTTCTAGTATAATATATTTGTCAAATAAATACCCGTTTATCATCTACATTTGTTATTGCTGTAGCAATTATAATGGCCAGTAGTGTATAAAGATATAGCGGTATCAATCAGATCCTATGATGTCAAATCTATATGATGTCGCGTTGCCACTGCACTTAGTTAAATACTTCAAAACTGGGGACTGTCCCATTGTAAACAAACTGTGTATGAGGATGAGAGCGAGAAAACTGTTTTAAGAGCCAGCTGCTGCAGATTCATGTTAAAAGTCGACCACTGTACGAAACAAGAGCTTTGTTTTATCACTAAAATTAGCAAATGAGGTCCGTGTGAAGTTCACAAATCTAAGTTAAATGTTCTAGACAAATGAAACGCTACAATCTCGCGAACACAACCAGAAGAGAACCAATCTTACCTCGTCAGACACCCAGTATAGAATGACCAGACCGCGTGGCCACGAGACGCGGGAAGCCACCAGAAGCCGGAAAATCCAAGATCAGCGGTGGTGGGGACGTAGAGCCAGTAGACTCGCCCTGGAGAGAAGGCTCACCGACTAGTTCGCAACTAAAGGATGTGGAAACCTCTTTGGTAGTATCAGCACTCTGTGCCAGAGAGAACGGCTGCAAAGCGAGCTATCACTCCCCACATTCAGACAGCCACAGATTCTCGCACATCCACTTAAAAGTAAGACAAGTGCACATTCTCTCAGGGACAGTAGCATAGCGGAAAAGCCGTACTTATGCCACATTAATTAATATAATAACAAATTATTAACATAACAAAATAAGAAAAACCTAGCAATATTAACGAGTATTTTAAGATATTAAATAAAAATGCTATTCCTCAAGCCTTGAGAAGAGTGGGGTACAAGTTTTAACAAAATGATAATCTAGCGACATTAAATAATCGTAACTTTACAGAAATATACAAAAAAATATATGGAAGGCGACACACGGTCGTCTTACAACATCTGGGGTCGAGTTACATAAAATAGAAACTCTATTTGCAAATTAATTTTTTTCGTTTTTTCTCTTTTTTCTGGTGATAATTCATCACATCTGACCTTTAACCCTAGGCCGCCAGACAGTGCTCGGACTCCACCCCTAGTTGGCGGCGGTCTCGGCGACTATCGGAGTGTGCCAGAAACGCGGTGGCAGTGATTGGACGCGTCTCGGCCAGCTGGCGCGTGGGCGGCGGGAAATGAACATCCGGGGCGCTCCACACACACACACACACACACACACACACAGGGCCACTCCAGCAGATGGCGCCAGCTAATTGGCATCCGCCGAGGCAGGCGGCGCCGCAGGCGAGGGGAGGGAGGTAAACAGACGCGGCCGGCAACCGCAAACACAGGTAGGCGCCGACACCCGAGGAAGCGCTGCCGGAGAGGCTGCCTGCTGGACCCGGAGGAGCGGGAAGCTTACCTTTCATAACGGTCCGCACCATCTCCCAGGGGCGTTCAGTAAATAATATCTCAGTTTTTCACACAGCCGCAAATGGGTGCAGGGTGCAGCGGCAAGAGGTAGCCCACACTTACAAGAACATTCCTCGTACATCTTTTGTTTGCAGATGATACAAATCTACATCTACATCTACATAGATACTCTGCAAATCACGCCGGCCGCGGTGGCCGAGGAGACTGAGGCGCTTCAGTCACGGTCTGCACGGCCACTACGGTCGGGGGTTCGAATCCCCCCTCGGGCATGGATATTTGTGCCGTCCTTAGGATAAGTTAGTTGATAAATAGTTTGTAAGTTTAGGGACTGATGACCCCGTAGTTAAGTCCCATAAGCTTAACAAACATTTGAACATTTTTTTTTTTTTTTTTTTTTTTTTTTTTGCAAATCACGTTCAAGTGCCTGGCAGAGGGTTCATTAACCACTTTCACAACTTTTCTCTACCGTTCCATTCTCTAATAGCGCGCGGGAAGAAAGAACGCCTAAATCGTTCCGTTTTCGATCTGATTTCTCTTATTTTATTGGGATGGTCATGTCTCCCTAAGTAGGTGGGTGCTAACAAAATATTTTCACATACAGAACTAAAAGTCGGTGATTGAAACTTCACAAACAGATCACGCCGCAATGAATAACGTCTTTCTTTTAATGATTTCCACCCCAATTCGTGCAACATTTCCGTGACGCTTTCCCCCCCGTAACGTGATAGAACAAAACGAGCTGCCCTTCTCTGAACCTTCTCAATGTCTTCCGTCAGTCCCACCTGGTGAGGGTCCCACAAGGGACAACAGTACTCCAGGAGAAGACGCACAAGTGTGATGTAGGCAGTCTCTTTGGTGGAGCTGGTGCATCTTCGAAGCGTTCTGCCGATGAAACGTAACCTTTGGTTCGCCTTCCCAACAATATTTTCTATGTGTTCTCTCCAGTCAAAGTTGTTCGTAATTATAACTCCTAGGTATTTGTTAGAATTTACGACCTTAAGGTTTGACTGATTTATCGCGTAATTGAAGTTCAGCGGATTTCTTTTAGTGGTCATGTGTATTACTTCACACTTTTCTTTATTTAGTGTCAATTGCCAATTTTCGCACCAAGTAGAAATTTTGTCTAAATCGCTTTGCAGTTGCTTTTGATCCTCTGTTGACTTCAATAACCGATAAACGACAGCATCATCAGCGAACAATCTAAGGAAACTATTCAGATTGTCTCCTAAATCGTTTATAAACACGAGGAAGAGTAGGGGACCTATAACGCTTCCCTGTGGAACGCCAGATATCACTTCTGCCATAAATAGCATGTCGAGCATAGAATGGTCTGCCAATGATATTTCCTTGAATATTACCAAAGTATTGTTAACATCCGATATTAATTTCAATGTTAGGAAGTCCATTCTAAAAGCATTTGTCTGGAGTGTAGCATTCTATGGGAGTGAAATGTGGACGATAAGGAGTTCAGATAGAAAGATGATAGAACCTTTGAAATGTGGTGCTACAGACGAATGATGAAAATTAGATGGGTAGATCACGTAACTAATGAGGAGGTGCCTAACCAAGGTTCACGAATTGTATTCGAGCCCTAACATAATCAGTGTTATTAAATCACGTAGGCTGCAACGGGCTGGTCACATTGCTCGAATGGATGCAGACAGGGTACCGCGCAGAGTATTGGTAGGGCACTTACAAGAGGAAATAAAAGGAAGTTTGATATAGATCTATCACCGTATGCATCTTATAAACTGCCCCTGTGACGGCGTGTTCAGCAAGCGGTGTTTGACTCAGCGGTAAAAGATCGGATTCGTATTGGGGAGGTGGCGGTTTCAACTCCATCCCTCAGCAATTTTTTTCTGCTCTTTGGCCATGCGTACACCTACATATTGTTCCCGTAGGGGTCCTGAGGACAAGATTAGATTAATTACAGCACGCATGGAGACATTTAAACAATAATTCTTCCCACGCTCAATACGTGAATGGAATGGGAAAAAACCCAAATAACTGGTACAGCCGAACGTACCCTCTGCTATGCACTTCGCAGTGGTTTGCAGATTATTGATGTAGATGTAGACTGACGTCACAATTAACCGCAACATCATATACGTTACTTTATTAATTTATATAAGCAAAAAAGGAAAGGGTATTGGGATGAAATTCGGGGCTACAAACATTTAAAAAGGGACTGTAGTTAACGCGTACTTGGGGACGTCGTGTATGTAAATCGATATTTTCATTCTTTTGCAATTGACCAATTACATGTACCGGTTTGATATTCATCGAAGAAGTAGGGGAAGCAATAATTTTGGACGTATCTTGCGCATGTTATGAACACCGCCCTTTTGCAGTTACGTGGTATTTTTAATGTCTCCAGAGAAAAACAAACTTGACTGACATTCTGAAAATAGCTTCTTTCATCGCACAGTACAGCAACGAATCTCGCGTAACGCAGCATCCCGCTGAATACTTGCGAGGACAGCTGGTGATGTATAATGGAATGTAGGTTGCTGCTTGATGCAAGCTTCTCCGGAAGTGTTTTCTTCTTCTTTCTCGTATAGGTAAGTTCAGTTTTCAAATTTTTCTATTAAATTTCTTACCTGACGATAAAAATATACATCGCATGGTTGCGCTAGTGACGTACGTTTGGGGGGAATTAATTTGATACTGCATGTTGGCAATTCGTCTTCATCTTGGAACAGTTCGTCATATATGTGTGGATTTGTTTGTCCTTCCCACGAGTCAATCAACATAAGAAATTAAACTCACAATTATTCGTGTTTGCACCTTATGGACCGTTCACAACCCCAAATTGGCAAAATAATATGCTTGTTTTAAATAGTGACGTCCCATGATGTTGTGTACAGATAAATACAAAATAACATATATGATGCTGCGGTAATTGTGAAGTCAGTAGTGTACGCATTGCCAAAGAGCAAAAGAATATTTGTCGCCGAGCGGAATCGAAACTTCGAAAACTTTCAATAAAAATCCGATTTTATACCGCTGAGCCAAACACCGCTTTTTAAATTAACTCTCTCATGGGCAGTTGATGAGGTGCATATGGTGATTGCTGTGGCAGCCTCCGACTGTGTAGTGTGTCCGCATTGAAGGCAGCCAAGGCGCGCTGCCGAGCTCCCTATCGTAGGCGCTCATAAACATAAACAGCGGCCAACAGCAGAAGAAACGGCGATGTACGGCGGCACTACATTACGGTCAGCGAGGGCAGTGCATACTCAGCCACCGGCCGCTCCTATGCCGGATCCAGCTGCCGCCGCACTCAGCGTAGTTTTCTCTGTAGTGTAGTTGTTTTGCCTTAGCCTAGCGCCACTTGTAATAGTTCATTGTCTGTGTGTATGTTCTCACTATTATACTTGTTTTGTTGTCCCTGCGTGAGAGACTATCTGTTTTCTTGGCGTTGTGTTGTAGTACGCCCGGAAGCTTCTTTTGTTTAATAAACCGTTAGCAATTTTAGGAGTTGTTGCCTTTCCTGCAGATCGCAGGACTTAACAGTGATAGATCCGTATCAAAATTCATTTTATTTCCTAAACTCTTAGCCATCTGGAGTTCCTACCACGTCCTACATGTTCCATAAATTTGGACGGATTCGGCGATGACGACTAGGCGTCCTCTCCTAGTTAGAGGGAAAACGTCCTGTGGGGAGACCGAGGCGTAGATGGGAAGACAATGTGAAGGTCGACTTGAGGAGCCTAGGTACTGAAGACGACTGGAAGGAATTAGCGCAAGACAGGGACAGACGGCGAAAACATGTTACTGCGGTAATGGACTTTTAAGTCCGGTATGACCAGTGAGTTAGGGTGTATATTTCAATAAGCCTAGTGGTGTTGTATTTTTGGTGACCAGCTGTTACTTGTTGAGACATCTAATATGTTGTCAGGTTTGTAATTGTAGCTCAGGAGACGTGTTTTGCTTGCAGGACAAGGTGGACCTGGGTGAGCTGATGCTGTCGCTGTGCTACCTGCCGACGGCTGGTCGCCTCACCGTCACCATCATCAAGGGCCGCAACCTCAAGGCCATGGACATCACCGGCTCCTCAGGTCAGCTGTCTCTGCAAGCCATCCTTTTTATTAATTTTATTTTTTTCCTTTATTGTAATTTCAATGCCCGATATCTAGAAGGCTGTCAGCAGCGTAACATTCTGCTCCTCAGCCACAATTGGCAGTACAGGTTTTTAAATACAACGTTACGATATCATCTGAAGATCAAAACCAACTGCAGAACGATCTGAATAAGATACCACTATGGTGTAAAACTTGGCAATTGACTCTAAATAATGAGAAGTTTGAAGTCGTCCACATGAGTACGAAAAAAAATCCGTTAAACTTTGTTTACAAGATAAATCAATCAAAACTGAAGGCCGTAAAATCCACAAAATACCTAGGAATTACTACTACTTCAGACTTAAATTAGAAATAACACGTAGACAATGTCGTGGGAAAGGCGAACCAGAGACTGCGTTTTATTGGCAGATCCCTTAAAACATGCAACAGAACTACAAAAGAAACTACATACACTACGATTGTCCGTCCATTTTTGGAGTATTGCAGCCCAGTGTGGGATCCTTATCAGGTGGGTTTAACGGACGACATCGAAAGAGTCCTAAGAAGGGCAGCTCGTTTCGTATTGTCACGATACAGGGGTGACAGCGTTACGGAAATGATACAGGATCTGGGATGGGAATCATTACAACAACGGCGCTTTTAGCTGCGGCGTGGGCTACTTGCGAAACTCCAATCGCTAACTTTCTCCTCCGAATGCAAAAATATATTGTTGACTCCCACTTACATAGGTAGAAATGATCATCAGAATAAAATACGAGAAATCAGAGCTCGAACGGAGAGATTCAGGTGTTCTTTCTTCCCGCGCGCTATTCGAGAATGGAACGGGAGATAAATAGTATAATTGTGGTTCGATGAACCCTCTGCCAGGCACATAAATCTGATTTGCATAGTATCCCAAGTAGATGTAGATGCATGTAGATGTTAGGGAGTAAATGTCGCGAATTTACACATAAAGAACAGATGAATTTACGCGTATGAACGTTAAAATGCAGCAAAGAAGCAGGGAAATTCCATTGAAGTTTAAAACGAGTCAATGTGTAACATCACAGATATACTGGGACGGACAAAGTAAACACGATGACTCACTGGATAAAAATGCCAGTAAAACAACACAAGCGCCTCGATTGTTCTGCCATAATCGTAGGGCACAAAAGTTAAAACCATATAAAAAAACACACTTGGTGAAGCACTATGTCCCAAGACAAAAAAATATTCAAATGTTTGTAGAACTTTTGGGACTTAACTACGGGCCGCGGTGGAGTAGCCGAGCGGTCTAAAGCGTCTCGCTGTGGAGCGCGCGGTTGCTCGCCGTGGAGGTTCGAGTCCTCCCTGGGCATGGTTGTATGTGTTTGTCCTTAGGTTAGTTTACCTAGGTTTAAGTAGTTTGTAAGCTACGGTCTGATGACCACGCAGTTTGGTCCGATAGATTTACAGACATTTGAACATTTGAACTTATATACGGGGTCATCAGTCCCTAAGCTTACAAACTACTTATGAACTAGCTAATACTAAGAACAGCACAAATATCCATGCCCTAGGGAGGATTCGAACCCCTGAGTGGCCGTGCAGACCGTGACTGGCGCGCCGCAGACCGCTTGGCCACCGCGGCCACCTGTCGCAACACACCACAGTGTTAAAGACACCAACCACTGTCGCGACGCAGACCTGATACGAGAAGAAGACGTGAGGAGCAAAATGCGCAGATGAAAGGAAGGAGGCATGGGAGAGAAGGGGAAGGCTTGGAGGGGGGGAGTGCAAAGACTCAGACAGTAGGAGGGGGAATGGGAGATACGGAAAGAGGTGGCTGATTTCCTAAGGGAAGGAAAGGAGTGGGGCAGGAGCAGATGTGGTAGTAAGGATAGATTTCAGGACGGAGAGCATCATAGGTCATTATCGCGCTAAACATCTGGATCGTCAGCACCAAGCGTCATCGGGGAGGGGGAGGTGACGGAAGTTGCCTTGTGATAGAAATGGATAGTGTGAAGATATACGGGCAGGGAGCGTATAGTGGTGGAGACGCGGCAGAGGCTCAGGATTGGTTACCATAGGGGAAAAGGTTGTAGGAGTCTATTTTTCGGTTGATGTATCGGATGTTCAAAGAATTGGAGATGGTGAGAGGGGGATCAAGGAGAGGGAGCTATCCAGGATGAGGCCGAGTGGGGATGAGGCGGATCGGATGGCCATGTAAGATAAGATGGAAGCCGTAAACGCGAAAGGGAGGGGTGATACGATCTATGAGGATAGTCTGGGATTTATTGGGGGCTTGATTGGGCCATTCTTCTTTGACGGCCCAGTTACCGGTGAGTTGTGCCTTGAGAAGCTTCAGACATCCATTTTACCTGCCATCCGAGACTTGTATGGAGACTGAAGATTTTACTTTCAACAATATGGTGCCCCAGTCCACTACCAAACTCGTGTTAAGGCTTATCGCGACGAAAATCTACCAGGAAGATGGATAGGCCGTAGAGGTACTGTGGAGTATCCATCACGTTCCCCGGACTTAAATCCTCTCGACTTTTACCTGTGGGGAACAGTAAATGACTTCATTTATCGACAAAAGCCACGCACATTGGATGAACTTTGAGACTCCATCGTACATTCATGTGCAGATATCCAACTGAATACGTTGTAGCCTTCGTGCTGCAGTTCGGCGGCATCGTTTGTGTCTGGATGTTAATGGTGACCATTTCGAACACCTACAGTGATATCTTTAAGTTGGACTTTAAACTACACTTTCACCAAAAATGAGACAACTGCGTCAATTAGTTTGAAAGTTATGGACTTTTAAACAGTGAATACATGTTTGGACCTCTTTGCATAATACAGGGTGTTACAAAAAGGTACGGCCAAACTCTCAGGAAACGTTCCTCAGACAAAAAGAAAGAAAATATGTTTTGTGGACATGCGTCCGGAAACGCTTAATTTCCATGTTAGATCTCATTTTATTACTTCTGTTCAAATCACATTAATCATGGAATGGAAACACAAAGCAACAGAATGTACCAGCGTGACTTCAAACACTTTGTTACAGGAAATGTTCAAAAGTCCTCCGTTAGCGGGGATACATGCATCCACTCTCCGTCGCATGGAATCCCTGATGCGCTGATGCGGCCCTGGAGAAAGGCATATTGTATTACATCCGTCCACAATACGAGCACGAAGAGTCTCTGCATTTGGTACCGGGGTTGCGTAGACAAGAGCTTTCAAATGCCCCCATAAATGAAAGTCAAGAGGGTTGAGGTCAGGAGAGCGTGGAGGCCATGGAATTGGTCCGCCTCTACCAATCCATCGGTCACCGAATCTGTTGTTGACAAGCGTACGAACACGTCGACTGAAATGTACAGGAGCTCCATCGTGCATGAACGACATGTTGTGTCGTACTTGTAAAGGCACATGTTGTAGCAGCACAGGTAGAGTATACCGTATGAAATCCTGATAACGTGCTCCAGTGAGCGTAGGTGTAAGAACATGAACACAAGCACTGAAGTCAACATTACCTTCCTTCAATTGAGCCAACTGGCGGTGAATCGAGGAAGTACAGTACATACCAACGAAACAATTGGGTATTTTGACAATTGTCTGCACGAATTATTTCATTTACATTTAAAGAGAAATACTAACATGAGTTCTATCATGGAAATTAAGCGTTTCACGACACATGTCGACATAAAATATTTCCTTCCTTTGTGTGTGAGGAATGTTTCCTGAAAGTTTGGCCGTACCTTTTTGTAACACCCTGTATATACAATATTAGAGCCGTTTACGGTTATCTTAATAGAACACTTTATTGCAATCTCCACTCACTGAAAACCCCTCCCGAAATAACATCCTGACTACGCCTATGATTAACACCTTCCCTCCTCACATATTGTGGACGGTCATCTTGTATCAGGTATATGCGGCAATCATCTGTGAATAAAACCTTACGCCAATTTTCCATAGTTCATACTTGGCGTCTTCGGGACCACCTGTACTATGTAGCATCGCGTCTGGGGCTCCACGGCCGTCTTAGAATGCATACAGTTGTAGTAAAAACTGGTTTGACGCCTGCCTCCCGGTGGTCCTAACAATTATTTATCATGAAGGAAATCTGGTAGGAGTTCGTTCTCTAAGAATTTGCGGAAGTTGTAACTGTAGTGAATGACCGCACAAGAGAATTTGTGACGCCAGATTTTATTGACACAAAGTTAAGTGAAACTCAGCTTGCCCTTTTCTCACATGACATCTTGCGAGCGATGGATGAAGGGCAACAGGCGGATTGTTTTTTTCTCGACTTCAAAAAGGCGTTCGACGCGGTGCCACACTGCAGATTGCTAACGAAGATACGAGCTTATGGAATAGGTTCACAGATTTGTGACTGGCTGGAAGACTTCCTAAGTAATAGAACGCAGTACGTGTTCATCAGAGACGAGTGTATAGTCAGTCGTGCCCCAGGGGAGTGTGATAGGACCGCTACTATTTTCTACCTATATAAATTATCTGATGGACAGAGTAAGTTGAAATTTGCGGCTGTTTGCTGATGATGCTGTGGTGTATGGGAGGGTGTCGTCTGTAACTGACTGTAATAGCATACAGGATGACCTAGACAAAATTTCTAGCTCTCAATGTAGAAAAATGTAAGGTGATGCGCATGAGTAGAAAAAACAATCCTATATGTTCGAATACAGCATTAGTAGTGAGCGTCTTGATGCTGTCGCGTCGTTAAAATATCTAGGCGTAACACTGCAGAGCGATATGAAATGGAACGAACATGTAAGGACAGTTGTGAGTAAGGCTGACAGCCGACTTCGGTTTATTGGGAGAATTTTAGGAAGATGTACTTCACCTGTAAAGGATACCGCCTATAAAACGCTTGTACAACCACGTCTTGAGTATTTATTGCTCAAGTATTTGGGACCCGCAGCAGATCAGTTTAAAGGAAAACATAGAGGCGGTTCAGAGGCGAGCAGCTAGATTTATTACCGGTAGGTTCGACCAATGCGCGAGTGTCACGGAAATGCCCCGGCAACTCAATTGGAGATCGCTGGAAGAAAGACGACGTTCTTTTCGTGAATTTCTGTTAAGTAAATTTAGAGGGCCGGAATTTGAAGCTGAGTGTAATACGATCTTGCTGCCGCCTACTTAAATTTTGCGTTAAGATCACAAAGACAAGATAAGAGAAATTAGGGCTCGTACGGGGGCATATAGGCATTCTTTTTTTCCTCGTTCCATTTGGGAGTGGAATAGGAAAGGAAAAGCCTGATAGTGGTACAGTGTACCTTCCACCACGCACCTTACGGTGAATTGCGGAGTGTGTATGTAGATGTAAGTTCACGGTATCGCAGATTCACATGGTACCAAGTCTGGAAACAGAAATGCTCTTTAAGTTCTAATTGGTAAGACCATTCACCATTCATGATTTGGAAAGTTATCACTGAGGACCCGAATACAGATCCAAAGGGATGTGTGTTTACCAGACGAAGTCCGTAGATAGGCGAGGGCAGTAATCCAGCGGAAAGCAGGCCGTATCGCAGTAGAAAGTCCGTATTCAGCAGCAGAAGTCGGCCAGGAGACCAGCCTTGTCGTCGTCTAAGAGGAGACCATCGAAGACGAAGGCGAACTGTCGAGAGGGCTGGGCGAACGATACTCGTGTTCCAACATGCTGGATATTTCCCGATACAGAACTCGATACAGTGTCGAACTGTTCAAACAAGTAACAACTGACTCGCGCCGCGTATGTGCAAACCAAAGAGGTTAGAATAAAGGGAGATGGCGTTATCTATGCCGAGCACATACGTCAGTTGAAGCCTGTCCGCCATCTTGGTCAGTTTTGGATTGCTATTTCTCCATTAAAACTATGCGTTAAGTCGACCCTCTTACTGTTAATGAAATGAACTGACAGTCTCTGCAAAGTACGTAATTTCAAACAATATACTTTCTTGAATAAATAGTAATAAATACTCGTCATAATATTTTGAAAACTTAATTTTTAACGGCTGATTTCCACTCTTTAACACATCACGGCAAAACCGTCAGACGTTTTATTTCTGTTTTAAGTGACATAAAACATTAGCTCTGTAATACGAATACTTCTCCAAAACTTAGCAATATGGCGAATACAGGCTTCACTTTTTCAGGGTAAGGGCGTTACCCTGTATTCTAACCTCCTTGGTGCAAACGGTACGCGGGATATTTTGAAGTAAGCAAATCAAATGTTTGTATAGCTTATGGGACTTAACTACGGGGTCATCAGTCCCTAAACTTACAAACTACTTATGAACTAACTAATACTAAGGACGGCACAAATATCCATGCCCGAGGGGGGGATTCGAATCCCCGACCGTAGTGGCCGTGCAGACCGTGACTGGAGCGCCTCAGTCCCCTCGGCCGGCTTGAAGTAAGCGGGCTGCCGCTTTTCTGAGAATTAATTCGATAGGAAAGAGAAGTACATCTAAAGAAAAGGATATCACTATGAAAAAACTGTATATTTTGTTTAAAACTGTGCATACGTGGCCTGCTTGACATCGCTATAAGACATTGATCCACTAACAAACGATATACATGTTACCGTAATGAATATACTGCATCAAATTACTGTAAAATTAACACTCAAAGGCAAAAATGTTTTTCCTCAAAATGTATTACATGACTCTGAACCTTTCAAAAGTAGAATTTACGTTTACTGTGATTATGAGAGGTCGGTTTGCAAATGAGCATTGAATTCCACGTTCATATGGTACAGTAACAGATAAATATGTTACCGGTTTTTAATCGCCTTGCAAACGAGATTAAAACAGATGAATCAGAAATATTTAATGCCCAATGAAGGAAATAAGTAATTTGAAATAAACTGTAATTGCGACCACGGGAGTAAAAAGTGCACGAGTTGCTGTGTAGATAGTACCAACAGACAGCACTAGATCGCACCACTAGAATTTTAAATCACGATTGCTATCTTTTAAGTGTAGCCCATATTTGTTACTGTATATACTTATGACTGCACCCTAGAAGCTACTACAGACCGCATTTCATACTTATTAATCTTATGGCACATTAACGACATTGTTTCCTTTATAAATAGTTTACTACATAGCATAGAAAGATTTGTGAATATTATCGCTGTATATTTTAGAGATAGTACCTTCTCACGTTGCTACATAGCGTCGTGATGGAATGTTCGAACATATCCCAAGATTTCCCGCACTTGTTGAAACAGTTCGAGACGTGTACAAACCCACAGCACAGAAGCTGGTTTCTAGTCTAGCGAAAAGGCGCATGGTGCTAGCGACGTTTCCCCTCACCTTTCCATGCCCTAGGCTGAGTCTGAAGGTTCAGAAGGGAATCTTAACCGCAGCAATGGCTAGGCACCGTTAGAGCACATATGTATATGTGTTATCTGTACTACTTTAAAGTTTCTCATGCGACAAAAATTGAAAATGCAGATAATATGTACTGATAAGAGAATGAAACGGAGAATGATATTAGTGGAGGTGTATTTTCGTCTGTTGCAAATAAAAGAAAGGCGTTTTATGTGCCATACGCGGTTCGCTTCGTTATTTGTGAAACATCATCGGTGGCCTGTAATACATGTTGTTTTTTGTTTAATATTGCAATACAGCTATAAATAATTCTTTGCTATGTTTCACAGTGTGGCAGTTATTAATCTTTGTTATGTTACAATTTCTTAAATTCTGAGCTATCAGGTTAGAACCAACTTCCATAGCATAAGTTTTTGCAAAGTTAATTTCTCAGTATTACCTACGGTCTTTTGTGTTACGTCATGTATTCATAGAGCTGTGTGTCTATTCTCCAGGTGGATTGATATTTAGATTCTCAATTAACACATTTATAGCATCACTTCACTGTGTAATCGTTTTGTGGGGATTTGATGTATGATGTTGCCAACTGTCGCTTTTCATCTGTTTTTTGCTTGTGCTTCCTTTTTTCTCTGTTTTTTGTATGTGTTGTTCCCTGTGTTGTGTGTGTGTGTGTGTGTGTGTGTGTGTGTTTTGCTATTTCTGTTAGTTTTTGTGAGTGTGAGATTGGGAGGAGGGATGAAAGGAGAGAAAGAAAGAAGGAGATAGAGCATTTCTTGTTCCATCGTTCTTTTTCACTGTTTTTATGGCCACCTTGATAAGTGCGTTGTTGCTTATGTTGATCTGATCATTAATCACTTTCTTATTGATTGCCAGAGCTCTTTGTAAATGAAAGATTTCTTGTAGTGTCAGGAGTTTCCTGTCTCGATTATTGACTCTAATAATTTTCATATCTTGTTCGATGTTGTATGGTTCATGTCCGTGTACCGTCGGGTGTTATGAAAAGGTCTACTGGCTATTTCCTGCTTCTTACATATCTGGCTTTGAAATTTCTCCCTGTCATTCCCAGATATATTGATTTACATAATCGGCATTCTAGCTGGTATATACCTGCCCCTTCATATCTGTCTGGTTTATCTGATGTCAGCATATGTGACAGAAGTGAGTTTCTTGCTCTGTAGGCAAACTGGAAACATTGTTTCTTCCAGTATCTTAGAATGATAATTAAAATATACAGGTTTTATCTTGCTTCATCAGATTCAGAAAGTATCGTTGTTATGAAACCCAGCTAGCTCGTTACTCACATGATGTGATGAGTGCTATCGACAGGGGGTGTTAAATAGATTCCGTTTTTCTATGTTTCCAGTAAGCGTTCCACACTGTACCTCACAAGCGTCTTCTAATCAAACTGCGTACTTATGGAATATCGCCACAGTTCTGCGACTGGATTCCTGATTTCCTGTCAGAAAGGACACAGTAGCCTACGTTGTAATCGACGGTAAATCATCTGGCGTTCCACAGGGAATGTTGTGAGGCCCCAACTCTTCCTTATTTTTATAAACGATTTAGGAGACACTAAGTAGCTCGCTTAGACCGTTCGCGAATGTTGCTGTCATTTATCGGTTAGTAAAGTCACTAGAAGATCAAAAGCAACTGCAAGATGATTTAGGACACATATCTGCGTGGAGCAAAAACTGTCAATTGACCCTCAATAATGATAAGTGTGACTTCATCCATATGACCACTAAGAGAAATCCGTTAAAATTTATTTACACGATAAGTCAGTAAAATCTAAAACCCGTCAATTCTACTAAATACCTGTCAAAAGCAATTTCGAAAGAACACATAGAAAATATTGTAGGGTAGGCGAACCAAAGACTACGTTTCCTTGGCAGAACACTTATAAGATGTAACACTTCTACTAAAGAAACTGCCTAAAATACACTTGTGCGTCCTATTTTGGAGTATTGTTGCGCATTGTGGAACCCATACCAGAGAGGGGGGGATTAACGGATGATTTAGTGAAAGTTCAGAGAAGAGCAGCTCGTTTTGTATTATCTCGATATAGGGGCAGAGTGTCAAGGAAATGATGCACGAGTTAGGGTGGAAATCATTAAAAGAAAGGCGTTATTCGTTGCGACGAGATCTATTTGCGAAATTTCTTTTACCAACTTCCTCCTCCGAATGAGAACATATTTTGTTAGCACCCACCTACATTAGAAGACATGCTCATCACAATAAAATAAGTGAAATCAGATCGAAATCAGAAAGGTTTATGACAATTAAAAATACATAATCTTGAGTTTGTCCTACAGGTTTGCTTATTTTGTTACTCGATTTTCTGCTTCTTAGGCCATCATTAGACATTTACTGAAGTTTAGTCGAAGAACTTGCTTTGTCAACAAACGAGAAGAGATGTTACACGCAGAAAAATAAAATTACCTTCTTTGATGAAGCAGTTACAGTGTAATAAATATTTAAATGAAATCTGTAAATTAATAGTACTGCAAAAGGGAACATAGATATTATACATCAAGAAACAGTGCAAACATAACAAATTCTTACAACAATGACTATTGTGAATAAAATAAAATTGAACAAGAATCTAAAGTTGGAAGGGTTGTGCAAAAGACAAGGAGACACGAAACCTAAGAAATATAGAATAAATATCAGAAAACTGGGACACTATTATCAATAAATAAACAAATAGACAAAATAAAGGGCTGGGCTAGGAGGATATAGGTGGAGCGCAATGGAGAATTGTGAAGCTTAACCAATCGGAAGTATGTACTCGAACTGTAAAACGGTAAAAATTGACATATTCAATTTCAGTGGGCACAAATAAATAATTACTGTAAGGACAGAGTGCAGAATAATTTGGAATATTAGTACTAACAAAGAAAGATACAAAGCAGGTGTGATACATGGAAAAGCTAGACTAGTATTAACACAGAAAGTAGATAAACAGTGGCTGTACCAAATTTAAATTAGTTTTACAACGTCATATCAGTAAACTAATTATAAGACAAAAGTGCTGAAACCTATTACAAACATATGCTGCCTCAAAAACAGAGTAAGGTAAAATAAGAAGTTTAAGGTGTTCCTATTTCCCGCGAGCTATTAGAGAATGGAAGTGTTAGAGAAATATCATAAAAGCGGTTCTATAAACACTCTACTATGCGCATCAGACTGAGTTGCAGAGTATTTATGTAGGTATAGATTATTTCTTATTTTATTTACTTGTTTATTTTCTTTTTGTATTTTACTGAATCAATGAACATATACGACGTGCCAAGACTTGAAATGTTTTCTTGTCGTCGTGGATCTGCAGTCGTGTACTATTTCACGATTTACAGATTGAAATGTTCTCGCCGCTGTTTAAAATCTCTTCTTCAAACGGCAAGAACAAACATTTCTTTTCAAAAGTATCTCTCAGCCGGGTTAAGCACGTAATTTTAACGTAGCTGTGAAAAGTTTAGTTAAGAGATCCAGCCTCAGCTGTGTCTCTGTCATTTCTAGAACGTGGAACCATAATGAGTAAACTTCTTCTTGATACCCGATGTTTAATTTAAGATGTCCACAAGAAATAAAAATATAGAGAAGAACTCCGTTTTTCTTGAGAAACTTCTTAAATCAATTTATTCGCCTCATGGCCGAATACATTGGACATAAGTCGGACCATAAATGAATCATATCACAATAGTGCCAAGAACATACTTATAAATCAACAAGAACAATTCTTCAAATGTTTTTCCAGTGTTATTCCTAAATCGTCTTCGTATTATGTCCTATGTCATCTGTGATTACTATACGCTAACCTTCGACCCCACCATCTGCAACAATCATTGATTCTGGCGGCAGTTTCTGTTCTGGTTCATCCTAATAACAAATTAATATGTAGATACCTCAAGTCGACGTAAAAGAAGGTAGTAGTATTCAATGTAACACTACATACTGCCATACTCCGTTCACCGAAACGCTATACGTAATGTAAACACACTGAGGCGCGTGACCAGGGGTCGCTCGCTCAATTTCGCTGCATCCGTTTCCGGTGTGAGGTCGTTGTGTGTTCTGTAATATAGCAGTGCTATTAGAAGCCAAGCATTTAACATTCATTTCTTTTAATACTTTATAAAAAGGCTTTTTCTCCGAAAATTTCCCAAATCTGCATCTTCCCTTAGGTTACTCCTACGTGACAAAAAGAGACACATAGACTATGAAATCTTAATGTTATTGTAAACACTAATACTTTCGTTACTATTCAGCAACTGGTCATTCAAGATGAAGTTCACAATCAACATCTATTTTCACTGCTATATAACTAGTCTTGTGTAGTTCGCGAACGAACTAATTCGGAAGAGCGCTCCCACAACCGAACTACTCGAACTAGTTAGCAGATCACTCGCCTCTTAGTTCGTCCGCTCCTTTTCCGAAGACTGACGGGGAACAGCGAGAGGACGCGAGAGCGCGCAGAATCGCGTGATTCCCTTCTGCCATTTCGAGCCGAGATGCAGCTCAGCTGTAGTTTCATAGTTCACTGCCACAAGAAATCTATTTTAAAACTAAGTACTACGAGTACTCTGTATGCAAAGTAAATGAATACCATTGTATCACCCATTCGTGTAAATAACTGGTTTATTTGCCTAAGTATTTGATGTCAAATTGCCCAAAAATACGGGCTATAGCACATGCTTTGGCAACACTGATTCATTATATAAAAAAAGGTGTTAAAAAAAAAAGAGAGAGAGAGAGAGTTCCTTTAGTAGCGATAGCAAAAGCCAAAAAGAGCGGACGAACTAGGAGCAGCGGACGAACTAGGAGCAGCGGACGAACTAGGAGCAGCGGACGATTATGCCAAACGTATCTCGCTTCATAGTTCGTTGCATTCTTTTCCGAAGACCGACGGGCTATAGCGACAGGGCGAGTAGCAGAATTAAAAATCACGTGTTTGCCTTCTGCTGATGAGTCATTTCGGGTGAGCGTCTGCCTGCTAGATTACATAGTTCAGTGCTACAAAATTTCTGTTTTGATGTGTTCTGCACTCTGCAATATCTGACTAATAAATTCCATAATGCCAAGATATAGAGATAACTCTAAAATTAAATGCGAGTAATTATCCATAAACTGTTTCTTTTGGTTTGCGTGATATCGTTAGCGGCTCAAGCAGCAAGCGCATGAAGCAGCTAGGTGGGGGAACTTCCCTCTCGACCTGCACGCGCAGACCACGCCGCTCAGCCGTCGCTGGGAGCAGACGAACTGAAAGAGCGCTCCCGATCGCGAACTATTATGCGCAAGTCTATATGTAACAATCACACACACACAACGACCTTACAACTAAAACGAATGCAGAGAAATTGAGCGAGCGCGTTCCTGTTTTGTCCACCCCTGGTCACACGTCTCAGTGTGTTTACATTACGTCTCTCGTTTCGGTGAACGGAGTATAGGTGTATAGGAGCTATAAATAAATTCAGTTCGGAAATCCTCACACGTGATGAAGAAAAGACGCAAGTGTTGACCTTATTTCTGCCGTGTAGGAGACCGGACAACAGAATCCTCTGGCGATATCTCGCTGTGCCAGCAGAGACCTTGACCCGGGGCCAGGCGAAAGTGAGGAGCGCAGCAGTAACTCGGCGAATGGGCCGGCCGGGATTTCATTGCCGAGCTGACCCACGGCCTCCGCCACGCGATTCCTCGCCGTCGCTCGCCAGACAAAACCTACGTCCAGCGGAATGAGTGAATCCGCCCTCACCCCGCGCCTGTCGCGACAGCGGCCACGCGCCGTCCGCCGCCGCCCGGGGTCATATCGGCCCGATCGGTAGCAAGCGGCGACGGAAAACCCGGGCGAAAAAGCGTCGAGCGGGAGGCGGCGGATTAGGGCGCGCAGTCTCCCGAAAATAAGCCGGGCCGGGCAGCAAGGCGTGCCGCCGCCTGCCGCCGGGAGATAAGCCCGCGGACAAAGGCCCACTTTTGTATTCCGCCCGCGATTTGTTCGCAGTCGGAATTTGTCCGCCGCTCGGCGAGGCCGCGCGCTCCATTGGCCGCCGGACAAGTGCTCCATTTGGACGCCGGCCGCCGTAGAATAGCGGCCGAATTAACCCTGCCGCGGAAAGGGCGCCTGGGGTAGGAGGAGCCACCGAGTAGAGAGCCGATCGCTTCGCCCCGCAACACCAGGGAGGGCAACTTCGTTCTTTTAACTGAGGAGTGACACGCCACTGCAACGCTGAGTGCCCCCCCCCTCCCCCTAACCCCGTTGGAGTACACTGCCGGAATTAAAAATTAGCTCACCAGCCAAGACGATGTCGATTTTGATCCGATGACGGCAGAATAAATAGGGGGAAAATAGATACCGCCTACGGGAAAGTAAAAGAAACATTTGGAGACAAGAAAAGCAGCTGTATGAATATAAAGAACTCACAAGGATCTGATGGACAGAGTAAGTTGAAATTTGCGGCTGTTTGCTGATGATGCTGTGGTGTATGGGAGGGTATCGTCTGTAACTGACTGTAATAGCATACAGGATGACTTAGACAAATTTTCTAGTTGGTGCGAAGAATGACAGCTAGCTCTCAATGTAGAAAAATGTAAGGTGATGCGCATGAGCAGAAAAAACAATCCCATAATGTTCGAATACAGCATTAGTAGTGAGCTTCTTGATGCTGTCACGTCGTTCAAATATCTAGGCGTAACATTGCAGAGCGATATGAAATGGAACGAACATGTAAGGACAGTTGTTAGTAAGGCGGACAGCCGACTTCGGTTTATTGGGAGAATTTTGGGAAGATGTACTTCACCTGTAAAGGAGACCGCGTATAAAACGCTTGTGCGACCACGTCTTGAGTATTGCTCAAGTGTTTGCGTCCCGCAGCAGATCTACATCTACATACATACTCCGCAATTCACCGTAAGGTGCATGGCGGAGGGTACACTGTACCACTACTAGGTATTTTCTTTCCTATTCCACTCCCAAATCGAACGAGGAAAAAAAAGAATGCCTATATGCCTCCGTACGAGCCCTAATTTCTCTTTAAAGGAAGCCCTAATTCCCTTTAGTTTAAAGGAAGACATAGAGGTGGTTCAGAGACGAGCAGCTAGATTTGTTACCGGTAGTTTCGACCAATGCGCGAGTGTCACGGAAATGCTCTGGCAACTCAGTTGGGTATCGCTGGAAGAAAGACGAAGTTCTTTTCGTGAATTTCTGTTGAGGAAATTTAGAGGACCGGAATTTGATGCTGAATGTAGTACGATCTTGCTGCCGCCTACTTACATTTCGCGTAAAGATCACAAAGACAAGATAAGAGAAATTAGGGCTTGTACGGAGGCAATAGGCATTCTTTTTTTCCTCGTTCAATTTGGGAGTGGAATAGGAAAGGAAATGCCTAGTAGTGGTATAGTGTACCCTCCGCCACGCACCTTACGGTGAATTGCGTAGTATGTATGTAGGTGTAGATGTAGATACATGTGCTCGAACAAACATATCTGTATGAACGTTTGGTTACAGGATCTCTTCGTACACCTCAATGTGCTGGTGGGTGTCGTTTTTCTCCAAAGCTCTGCAACCATGCTCTACATAGCACTGTAGATGTAATTGTATACGCCATACTTAATGCAGATATCTTAACTATAACTTATTTAATAATCGTCGTACATGTTCTCTAGCGAATTGTCATCAAAAGCCGTGATGATAGTTGCAACTTTAACCTTCTTCTCGGAAGACTGTTGGTATTCACTGCCACTGCTTCCATCGCCTCTTCCCGCACTTACCGTAACACTACCGCTTGTAATGAGTTGTTCGACATTATCATCCCTATTATCATTATTATGAGTTTGTAACAACACTATCTAACTTATGCTCATATTTCTGTACCATAACAAGTACGAGAAAGCATGCAAATGATTCCTCTTCTACACTAATACCATCTTCACGAAGAATGGTTCTTCGTAACTTCATCTCAACTAACCGCAATACATTATCAGGATTGATTAGCAATCGCCGCCCCATCTGACGCTTCACCACTCAAATAACATCACAAAACGCAACTTCGGAGGCACACTGCACCGTCCCTACTGGCGAACCAACAGGTCAAAGTGCAATGCGGCGTGGCACACGCAGAGGCCTCTAACGGACGACTGCAGAGTTTTTCAGATGCGAGAGTATCACTAGTGCAATAAGAGATCTTTACATTATCTCTCATACGATTTTGGCGTATATGTGTTTGTTCGAGCCCAAGTACTTTCCTTGTCAGATGGAAAACCAGTTCTCAGCGAAGAAGGGAAAGCTGTAAGGTGGAAAGAGTATATAGAGGGGCTCTACAACGGAAATGCACTTAGAGGCAATATTGTAGAAAGGGGAGAAGAAGTAGATGATGATGAAATAGGAGATACTACACTGAGAGATGAATTTGACAGAACATTGAAAGACCCGAGTCGAAACAAGGCCCCTGGAGTGGACGAAATTCCCTCAGAACTATTGAAGTCTCTGTGAGAGCCAGCCATGACAAAACTATTTCACCTGGTGTAAAACATATACGAGGCAGGGAAATACCCTCAAACTTTAAGAAATATGTAATAATCCCAATTCCAAAGAAAGCAGGTGCAGATAGGTGTGAAAATTACACATATTACACAAAATTACACAACCATAATAAGTCATGGTTGCAAAATTTTAACACGAATTATTTACAGAAGGATAGAAAAGCTGGTAGAAGCCAACCTTGGGGAAGATCAATTTGGATTCATGAAAAATGCAGGAACACTGGAGGCAACCCTCACTTTACGGCTTATCTTAGAAGATAGATTAAGGAAGGGCAAACCTACTTTTTTAGCTTTTGTAGATTTGGAGAAAGGTTTTGATAATGTTGATTGCAATACACTCTTTCAGATCTTGAAATCAGCAGGAGTAAACTCTAGGGAATGGAAGGTTATTCACAACTTGTACAAAAACCAGACAGCAGTTATCAGAGTTCAAGAGCAGGAAAGGGATGCAGAGGTTGCAAACGGTGTAAGACAGGGTTGTAGCCTTTCTCCAATTTTGTTCAATTTGTACATTGAGAAAGCTGTAAAGGAAAGCAAGGAGAAATTTGGAGAAGGAATTAAATTTCAGGGTGAAGAAAAAAAGACATTGCCTTTTGCCCATGAAATTGTAATTCTGTCACAGATAGCAAAGGACCTGGAGGAGCAGTTGAACGGAATGGACAGTGTGTTGAAAGGAGCATATAAGATAAACATTAACAATAGCAAAACAAGGGTAATGGAATACAGTCTTACAAATTCAGGCGATGCTGAAGGAATTAAATCAGTTAATGAGTTTTGTTACTTGGGCGGTAAAATAATATATGATGGTCGCAGTACAGAGTATATAATATACAGAATGTCAATGAGAAGAAAAGCGTTTTTGAAAAAGAGAAATTTGTTAACATCGAATATTAATTTAAGCATAAGAAAGTCCTTTCTGAAGGCACTTGTGTGAAGTGTTGCCTTATATGGGAGTGAAACATAGACGATAAACAGTGCGGACAGGAAAAGAATAGAGGCTTTTGAGATGCAATGCTACAGAAGAACGCTGAAGATTAGTTGGATCGATCGCGTAACTAATGATGAGGTACTAATCTGAATTGGGGAGAAAAGGAATTTCTGGCATACCTTGACTAAAAGAAGGGATAGATTGGTAGGACATATTCTTAGACATCAAGGAATTGTTAATTTAGCGTTGGAGGGAAGTATGTGGCGTAAAAATCGCAGAGGGAGACCAAGATACGAATACAGTAAGCAAATTTAAATGGATGTAGGTTGCCGTTCTTATGAGGAGATGAAGAGGCTTGCTCAGGATAGGGTAGGGTGGAGAGCTGCATCAGTCTCCGAACTGAAGACCACAACAGCAACAACAACTTTGACGTTTTTAAAATGATGTTGTAACATTTACATGCTATATAAGTAATTACATTTCATTCTACCACTTTCAAACAGAATACTCAGCTTTTCAACATTACGATGTATGGGGGTTCTGCTCGTTGCAACATTATTCTCCTGGGGTGTCGTGGTAGAAATAAATACTCGGTATGTGCAATTTTTCACTTCTTCTTTAATTTGAAATCAAACTGCTTCTCCACCAAAACATCACAGCTTCATACTTGCGTACACAAATTATCACAACAACACAGACTGACATAAATTCCAAAGTACTTCAGAAACGGCAAAACTTGAACTCCAACTCTCCCACGCAAGGCGGTGAGGCAAATATATAACATCGGCAATAATGACCTTACATTATGCATTGTTCATAACAATTGAATATACTAATTTACAATGAACAAACACACAAAGAAAACATTTCATGTTCACAAAAATAATCACAATATAAAATGAAAACTATACATACAATAATTTTAATCACGCTACCTTTTGTTTGACAACAAACCAAAATGTTAAATGTCAATTAATTAGTTAACGAGTACATCATACATGTTCCTAACATATACTTAACTATCACATATCTCGGCCATTCTGAAAATAGGTTCAAAATTTCACGTCAATCAATATATACAAAGAAATACAATATTGGAATTTCGACTATTACATTAATTAACACAATTAGGTGGTCAATACAACTTGTTTATGAGCCTAACCTACATACAATGCTATTTATTTTCATGACTTTATGTTTTATTTGTTAAAATAATGTACAATGACAAAAGTATTGTTTGTAGAACTGTCTGGAAACTTCTTATACAAATCTCTTAATTAATGTTTTGATCACAGTATCACTGAGACACTGTCCTAAACTGATTCCTAGACTGGCTATTTCGTTTGTAGCTTCACACGCAAAATATATCACTATTACACAACACGATTCCGGGTCCGACGCAGACGGTATCGTACAATAACATTGAGATGAGAGGTCCAGCAGTATCGTCACAATGTTAAATTCGTCATCTTACCCCCGTTTGTGGATAAGATGACGAATGTTAGCGGTAAATTGACGAAGGAAAACACAATTGCAGAGTTGGATAAATGTAAAAAAAAAAAAAAAAAAAAAAAAAAAAAAAAAAAAAGTACATTTTATTTTAAGCACATTTGCTTTGCGCTTCCTCTCTGCCGGAGTGAGCTCGGTACAAGTAGCAAGAGGCCGTTTACGACAACGTGAAAAAGCGAACAAAGTACCTAATTTACCACAGTCATTGCTGATTTCACAAAAATCCCCTCTTACGAAATCATTATCATCGTCGTCTTCAGCGTAGTCTTTTTTTTTTTTTTTTTTTTTTTTTTTTTTTTTTTTTTTTTTTTTTTTTTTTACCTTCTCCCCCCGTGGTCCTCTTAATGTCACAGAGTTTTTTCTGCCTTTTTTTCCTCTTTATATTTCGTTTTCTTCAGTTTGGTTTCTGCTTGTGATGTGTAATGAGGGCAACTTCATTCTATGTTTCCTCTTCGAAGAAGCTGCACCATTCTGTACCTCCTGCACGATGGTCCTCGATTCCTGTGGTCATTTCTGTCTGTTAGGCCTTCCTTTATACTTTTTACACACGGTCAATATTGAAAGTTAGTATGAAAATCTCATTAAAATAATTTACGAAATGTTTGATTAAGATGACGAGTCGTCGTCTTGTCCGCCCATTAAATTCGTCATGTTATCCGAAGAATCACAAAAGAAGGTTGTATACGTGGAAGAGACCAGGAGACACCGGAAGGTATCAGATAGATTTTATAATGGTAAAACATAGATTCCGGAACCAGGTTATCAACTGTAAGACATACCCAGGGACCGATATAGACTCTGACCATAACTTTGAACTGTAGGCTGAAACTGAAAAAACTGCAGAAAGGTAGGAAAATAGGGAGATGGGACCTAGATAAATTTAAGGAAGGTGAAGTTCTGGTGAATTTCAGAGGAAGATTTAGGCAAGAATTGACAGATACAGGGGGAAATAAAACAGTAGAAGAGGAATGGGTAGCATTGAGAGATGAAATAGTGAAGGCAGCAGAGGACAAAATAGGTAGAAAGGCAAGACCTACCAAAAATCCTTGGATATCACAGGAAAAACTAAATTTAGTTGATGAAAGGAGAAAATATAAAAATGCAGTAAATGAAACAGGCAAAATGGAGTACAGACAACTAAGAAATGAGATTGGCAGGAAGTGCAAAAGGACTAAGCAGGAGTGGCTAGAAGACAAATGCAAATCTGTAGAAGAATATATAAGAAGGGGAAAAGTAGATACCGCCTACAGGAAACTAAGAGACACATTTGGGGACAAGAAAAGCAACTCTACGAATATCAAGAACTCAGATGGGAAACCAGCTCTCAGCAAAGAAGGGAAAGCTGAAAGGTGGAAAGAGTACATAGAGCAGCTCTACAAAGGAAATGAACTTAGAGACGATGTTGTAGGAAGGGAAGAGGAAGTAGATCAAGATGAAATAGGAGATACTATACTGAGAGATGAATTTGACAGAGCCCTGAAAGACCTAGGTCGGAACAAGGCCCCAGGAGTTGATGACATACCCTCAGAGCTACTAAAGTCTCTGGGAGAGTCACCCATGACAAAACTATTTGAACTGGTGTGTAGGATGTATGAAACAGGCGAAATACCCTCAGACTTTAAGAAAAAAGTAATAATCCTCATTCCAAAGAAATCAGGCGCAGACAGGTGTGAAAATTACAGAACCATCAGTTTGATAAGTCATGGTTGTAAAATTTTAACACGAATTATCTACAGGAGAATGGAAAAGCTGGTAGAAGCTGACCTCGGGGAAGATCAGTTTGGATTCAGGAGGAATGTAGGAACCCGGGAGGCAATACTCACTTTACGACTTATCTTAGAAGATAGATTAAGGAAAGGCAAACCTACATTTTTAGCTTTTGTAGATTTGGAGAAAGCATTTGACAATGTTGAATGGAATACACTCTTTCAAATTCTGAAGTCAGCAGGGGTAAAATACAGGGAAAGGAGAGTTATTTACAACTTGTACAAAAGCCAGACCGCAGTTATTAGACTCGAAGGGTGAAGAAATAAAAACATTGCGTTTTGCTGATGACATTGTAATTCTGTCAGAGACAGCAAAGGACCTGGAAGAGCAGTTGAATGGAATGGACAGTGTGTTGAAGAGAGCGTATAAAATGAACATTAACAAGAGCAAAACAAAGATAATGGAATGCGGTCTTAGAAAACCAGGCGATGCTGAAGAAATTAGTTTAGGTAACGAAACAATGAAGGTGGTGGATGAGTTTTGTTACTTGGGTAGTAAAATAACATGCGATGGTCGCAGTACAGAGGATATAAAATGCAGAATGGCAATGGGAAGAAAAGCATTTTTGAAAAAGAGAAATTTGCTAACATCGAATATTAATTTAAGTGTAAGGAAGTCTTTTCTGTAGGCATTTGTGTGGGCTGTTGCCTTGTACGGGAGTGAAACATGGACGACAAGCAGTGCGGACAGGAAGAGAATAGAGGCTTTTGAAATGTGGTGCTACAGAAGAATGCTGAAGATTAGGTGGGTAGATCGCATAACTAATGAAGAGGTACTGAACAGAATTTGTGAGAAAAGGAATTTTTGGCATACCCTGACTAAAAGAAGGGATCGCTTGGTAGGACACATTCTTAAACATCGAGGAATCGTAAATCTAGCATTGGAGGGAAGTGCGTGGGGTACAAATCGCAGAGGGAGACCAAGAGACGCGTATAGTAAGCAGATTCAAGTAGATGTGGGTTGCCGTTCTTATGAAGAGATGAAAAGGCTTGCTCAGGATAGAGTAGGGTGGAGAGCTGCATCAAACCAGTCTCCGGACTGAAGACCATAACAATATCCGAAACGACCATTCATAATTTAAACCTAACAACAACACTGCAGTAAATTTTCTTTGGAGTTTATATGTTGCAGCCAAAGCCCCACAGCAAAAAACTGGCCGGCCAAGTCGCGAAGTAGCCGATATCGCTTTCAACTGGTCGGCCAATGTACGATCTTTTCCTGATTCGGGATTTGGCAGGCCAGTTGGCCAGTTGGCCAGTTGGCCAGTTGGCTAGAATTGGAAGACAAATAAAGATGGGATCAAATATTTCAAACTGTATGCAATTTATTTATCAATTTCAGTTATAAAAAATATACAATCCGTTCGGTTTACGAATATTTTTAATACAACCGGTGCAACAAGTTAAGCTCTTATGACGTTTGGAATTACACAGTACTGTGGCATAATTAGCAGAGCAATTTATCGCAGCGATTGTATCGTAGGCCACGGTTAGTTACTGTAGGGATGGAAATGAGCGTATGGCTTTCTTGGCCGGGAGAACCCTTGTGGGTTTGTTCGGCCGCCTTAGTGTAAGTCTTTTTATTTGACGCCGCGTGGGCGACTTACGTGCCAATGATGATGAGATGATGATGATTAGGACAACACACAACAACCAATCCCCTGCCGGGAATCGAACCCGGGCCTCCTACGTGGTGGTCAGCGACGCTACCGCTGAGCTACGGAGGTGGACGCTGTAAGGATGATATAGTTCGTAATGATTTCTCTTATTTGATCAACGAGAGCAGTTTCTCGTACAGAACAGAGATCTCGTTTCTATAATATTGTTGTCTTCAGAACACCATGCTCTTTTCCCAGATTGTAGAAACTGCTTTCGACATTCATCACAACGGCAACAACGTTTCTGGGAACACCGCGACCTCAGTCAATATGTGGTATATGGGTGTGAACGTTGCCTCCAACTTTTGCAGGTGGGAATTTAGCCACGAGTAGGGGTGGAAATCATTAAAAGAAAGGCGTTATTTGTTGCGGCGAGATCTATTTGGGAAACTTCTTTTACCAAATATCTCTTCCGAATGCGATCATATTTTGTTAGCACCCAGCTACATAGAAAGACATGATTATCATAATAAAATAACAGAAATCAGATCGAAAACAGGAAGATTTAGGTGTTTCTTTTTCCCGTTGGCTATTAGAAAATGGAACTATAGAGAAATATCATAAAAAGGGTTCGATGAACCCTCTGCCATGCACTTCAATGTGGCTTGCAGAATATCCATGTAGATGTAGATGTACATGTAGATCCTTCCTCCGCTGTAGTACTTCTTCCACATACTGCATGCACATGATTGCCGCCGAATGTACAACATGAGCTGCACTACACTCTTTTTCACTAACCACACACTACATTTTCGGCTTGTTATTGTCAGGTACCTGGTCTTGACTTTCTGAGCGTTTGATCTCCACGGCGTCATTCTCATTGTTGGGAGTAGTCCCTCTATTTACAGCGCCTTCTATTTCTCTTTAGACATTCTGAAGGTCTTTCTTTGTCACTGCGTTATCAATAACTTATTGAGGCAGATGTGAATTAGGTCTGCACAGTCCCACTTTTGTTTTACGGCCAAACATTGCCTTGTATGGAGAATACTGAATTCCACGATGAAAAGAACGGGTTTTCATGAATTGGATGAATCGAAGACCCTCAGCTGAACGCGCTGATTTATTTGTCTGCACCCATGTTATTAGCATATTCTGTACATCCTGGTTGGCCCGTTCTATAGAATCTTGGCTTTCACTATGCACCAATTTCAGTTCAGGCCACATGTCATTCAACTCATTTATAACGTTGTTAGAAAACTCTACCATTATATGACTGTAGCACACTCCAAGTAGCACCTATAGTGGTAAAGATGTCAAGCAAATGGTAAGCGACTTCTTCTGCTCTTTTTCTTTTCCGGGGTTGCAATGGTATATTTTGTGTCCCAGCCTCGTCGCCACTTTTGTGTCTCGTTCCGTTGTAGGTGTCGGTGGCCGAGTGGAATGAGACCGACACAGAAATAAAGATAGCACGCTGGTGCAGGTACGGAGGGGAGCAGCCAGAACTAGAAACACTAGAGTAAATTAGAATGAGATATATATTGCACAGAATTTATACAATACTTAACTTTTACATAGTACTGCAGAATGTTGATACATAGTTGAGCTAGAGTCCTGCCTATTGCCTAACTGATAGCCAAGTCTTTACTGGTTCCTAACTCAGTCCCAAGTGAACGATGTCGTTCAGTGGTGGCCACGAGCGGCGTTGTAGCAGAGGGCGCTCGTGGCTGTCGTCGTAAGAACGCCGCGCCGTGCGTGCATGGCGGCGCGCGGCGAAAGTAGGTGGCGCGCACTTTGTACTTGTGCGACACCACAGTATAAATTTAGTTAAGTGATCTGGTATTGAGTATGAACTTGTATTGCCCTTCAGGGCTATCAGATCTACCCGGAATCTTGAATTAAATTCTTTAAATATCGAGGTCTGAAACCTAAACATTAGTTTGGATTAGATAATTTAGTATGACAATGTTCGAATAAGCAAAGATCTCTCTGGTGACATTTTTGTACTTTAAGAGCATTTCCTTTTTCATCCGTGAGTGACCTCCATCTTCTATTTACAAGTGAGTATCGTGCAGTATTTCGAACAGTTCTTCTGTGTGTACATAGTGAAAAATAGTGCTTTTTGTCTCCTGTTACTGTTTAAATAAGTTTTTCTTTCCCGTCAACTTCAAAGGTCGTACTTTCTTAATTGACGATAGTCAACATTAACTTTTATCTGCTTAGCTTTGGCTTCTTTAACGTCCTCTATAAAAGTACAGTATCTCTTTCTGGTGATTATTCCGCCATTGTTTGCTTTTTCTTGCAGCAGCGTACACAGAGAATCCTGTAACCTGCTTTTCTGTATGGACATAGTGCAAAGTAGCGCTTTTTGTCTCCTGTTACTGTTTAAATAAGTTTTTCTATCCCGTCAGCTTCAATAAGGCCTTACTTTCTTAACTGACGGTAGTCAACAGTATCTTTTAGCACCAAACTGTCACTGTCGGGATCCATGGGGTCTCACGGCTTCTACCTGCCAAGAGAAATCTCCTCAAGGAGGCCTTCACGCCTGCGCCTCTTGAATCTGTCAGAAACAGCCGAAAATCGACTGAGTTAGCAATGCCGCAGCAGAGTAATTTCGAGATTGGCTGTAATGTTTGCTTCATTATCATCACACCCTGTCGTGCTCTTGTTCAACAGAACTAACGCACCTACTAATGATCTGCATACTATATGGTGTTAAACTCTGACATTAGGTTGCTTCATTCTGACAAAGAGAACAGGAGGTTAACGCGAGGGAAACTGCCAACGACGTGGTAATTAGCGTTAGGCGAGGTCTAGTGCATCCGCACCAGAACACTTGTCCGGGACATGTGGTTGCGTGGGAGGCTGCCGCATGTCATGTCACGTGGCACGTCTCCGGGGCTGATATGGCGTAGGGGGTTTGCTCACGGGTAAAGCGTTCATAAACTGCGTCATTAACAAAGCAGACAACGATATCCAACGGGAGCATGATTCGTGCTTGTTCATTTAAGTGTCACATGATGCTTACTCTCCAATGAACACACGCGCGTCCCCTCTATACATGGACATACTAATCTATTGGACAAGTTATGTTTTTCTTTTTACTGTTAATCAATATCGCTGTTACTTGATATTCATACAGTCAGAGCGAAATAATTAAACTAAAATTTCTTTCCATAACGAGTTTCTTTTGCCGAAACTACCGGTTGCAACTGAGTTTCTGGTTTAACATCAAACGCTGGGTATATTAACAAAGCAAATTTATAGTAATGTTATCCGATACAACAGACAAAAGACTCGCGTATTGTGTTTGTCTCTCCTTCATTAAAGGATTTCATTCAATTATTCACACACAATTGATTGTTTCTCTCATTTTACGTACAGTACATCTTCTAAGTTCTGCTTGTTACGCTTTGTTGCTTTAATTTTGCTCACCGGCGTAGTTTCAATTCGTTGGATCTGACAAAGGATTTTGGGAGGTTTCCCTTGGCTGTCAGGCAAATGCTAGGACTGAAAGAGTGGTGGATATTTATGAAGAGAACGAAATTAATGGATTTACTCGATGTCATTTATCTATGACAACAGTATTAGCTGAGGTCATAACACGCGACAAAAACACAATGTTAACTGCTACATTACTATTTTTTTCCAAAGAAAGTGAATTCGCAGTTGAAGTTAGGGTACATATTTAATATTTAAATATTCACACACCTCTCACCCACTTGGAATGCATAGTGGTTTTAGTTTTGTGTCATTGGATGTCCATTCGAGACGAACAACGTTTTACAATTATTTTATAATCGGGTGATAGTGATTCCAATTTCGAAGAAAGCAAGTGCAGACGAATGTGAAAATTACAGTTTAACAAGTCATGGTTGCAAAATACTAACATGGATTATTTACAGACGAATTCAAAAACTGGTGGAATCCAACCTTGGGGAAGATCAATTTAGATTTAGGAGAAATGTGGGAATACGGGAGGCAATAATCACGTTACGACTTATCTTAGAAGATAATTAAGGAAAGGGAAGCCTACGTTTTTAGCAATTGTGGATCTGGAGAAAGCTTTGGACAATGCTGACTGGAACACACACTTTCAAATTCTACAGGTATCAGGGGTAAAATATAGGGAGTTAAGATTTATATACAACTTGTACAAAAACCAGACAGCGGTTATTAGAGCCGAAGGGCATGAAATGGTCGCAGTGGTTGGAAAGGGAGTAAGACAGGGTTATAGCCTTTCCCCAAGCTTGTTCAATCTGTACATTGAGCAAGCTGTGAAGGAATGCATAAATAAATTTGGAGAAGGAATTAAAGTACCGGGAGAGGGAATAAAAACCTTGCGGTTTCCTAACGACATAGTAATCCTGTCAGAGACAACAAAGGACCTTGAAGAGCAATTAAATGAAATGGACCTTTTCTTGAAAAGAGGGTATAAACAAGAGTATAACAAGGATAATGGATTGTACCGTCGAAAGCTATGCTGAAGGAATTAGATTAGGTAATGAGACAAAGTAGTAAAAGAGTTGTTATTTGGGTAGCAAGATAACTTCTTATGGCCGAAGTAAAGAAGATATAAAATGCAGAATGGTTCTGGGAAGAAAAGCGTTTCTGAAGAAGCGAAATTTGTTGACATCCAATAGTTTAAATGTTAGGAAGACCTTTCTGAAAGCATTTGTCTAGAGTGTAGCATTGTATGGAAGTGAAACGTGGACGATAAGGAGTTCAGCTAAAAAGATGATAGAAGCTTTCGAAATGTGGTGCTATAGACGAATGATGAAGATTAGATGAGTAGATCACGTAACTAATGAAGAGGTGCTCAACAGAATTGGGGAGGAAAGGAGTTGACATATCGTGACTAAGAGAAGGGATGATTTGTGGGACACCTTCTGAGACATCAAGGAAACGTCAACTTAGCATTATAAGGAAGTGTGTGGAGTAAAAATCATAGAGGAAGACCAAAGGACGAATACAGTAAGGAGATTCAAAAGCATGTAGGTTGCCGTTCGTATTGTCAGATGAAGAGGCTTGCACAGGACAGAGTACCTTGGACCCGTGGACAGCTGCAGCCAACTAGTCTGTGGACTGAAGTCCACAACAACATTACATATAAAGTATACAGACAGCCTTTTATAATGCTTGAACTGATAACGGATGTCGCGAAACGTGAACGGCCCTACGTAAAAGGAGACGGACAGTCCTTTGTTATTAGTAAAGATGCAGTAAAAGCAGAATGGTCGATCAGGAGCAGGGTTGTCAGATACATGATTACAGGGATAGTGCGGAATAACCTCCAGTCAAGGACGGGTCCGGGAGTTTCTCTCACGCCAATTTGACACTTTCATTCTGCTTTTTAGGCCAGCCTTCACCTGGCATTGATGTGGGGAGTCCCCAGAAAATATCCAGAAACTGTCGGGCCCGGTGGTCTTGGGGTAAAGCGCTCGACTGTAAATCGAAGCGCCGCGGGTTCGAGACCCGATCGGACCTCGGATTTTTTTAGTCTGCGTTTTAACCCAGCCTTCACCTCTCAACGATGTGAGGAGTCGCCAGAACGACACGTGGTTGGGATTCCACGTTAAGCTATAGGTCCCCTATCCACGGTTGGATAACTGGGATAAGCTAGGGACAGGCTACTCGCCGAAGTGGCATCCACTTGAAATACTTGCACCAGACCACTGAGCCATACGAAATTTATTATTATTATTTAGCAGAAGTCTTAAGAGGAAAGTAATCTTTAAAAGACGAACTAGATGCAACATTAATTTTGTTTTATTTATTTACCTTTTATGTTCAGCTCCTTAGCAATTGCCTTAAGTGCTATTGAAAATTCCTTTTGACGGTTCTTACAGAAGACCTTATGAGCATTGTTGACACCTGGCTTGAACCACTTTTCCTCCTCCATCAAGCATACCGGTCGAAACACACATGGTATCTTTTTCGGCATTTGATTACTAGGAACTGTTTGTTTTCATTTGTTCATTTTGAAAAACACACACACCTCGGTACTGTACTGCTCCACGAAAGGCAGTTTGTCGTTCAAAAAAAAATATTCAAATGTTTGTAAATCTTATGGGACTTAACTACGGGGTCATCAGTCCCTAAACTTACAAACTACTTATGAACTACTTACGAACTACGACGGCACAAATATCCATGCCCGAGGGGGGGGATTCGAACCCGCGACCATAGTGGCCGTGCAGACCGTGACTGAAGCGCCTCAGTCCCCTCGGCCACCGCGGCCGGCGTTTGTCGTTCACTAACTGGCCAACAACTGCACCGCACGATGATCTGTGCATCTATTCTCATCTACATCTACATAGATACTCTGCAAATCACATTTAAGTGCCTGTCAGAGGGTTCTTTAACCACTTTCATAATTTTTCTCTACCGTTCCATTCTCTAATAGCGCGCGGGAAGAAAGAACACCTAAATCGTTCCGTTTTCGATCTGATTTCTCTAATTTTATTGGGACGGTCATGTCTCCCTAAGTAGGTGGCTGCTAGCAAAATATTTTCACATTCAGAAGTAAAAGTCGGTGATTGAAACTTCGCAAACAGATCACGCCGCAATGAATAGCGTCTTTTTTTTAATGATTTCCACCCCAATTCGAGCACCTCCGTGAACCTGGCACCCGACTTTTGTTTTTTACTTTATACTCTCTTACAGAGCTTAGTTTGTAGTGGATTGTAGTGCCAAAAATTTGGTTTGTAGTTTTTCGGAAAAAAAATCATGGGTTACTCAAAAAATAGCCAGCACCCCACTTTTAAGAAATTAAATTCTAATTGATGATATGTGTAGGAAATAGTGTGTAGAGGTTTGTAGTGAACGAATTTTCGTTTGTAGTAACTTGTATATCCCACAAAACGTGTTCAAAATGGAACGCGCGAGGTCCATACTGCTGTGCACTGCAACCACTGGCAGCACCCCACTTTCAAGAAATTTAATTCTAAGGGATGATATATTTTGGAAATAGTACGTAGAGGTTTGTAACCAACGAATTTTCATTTGTAGTGACTTGTAGAACCCACAGAACTGCATTAAGGGAGAGAAGAATCGGTAGCTCTGAGAGATAAAAGCTGCAGAAATTTAGTACAAGGCCTTAATCCCTGTATATCACAGGAGATACTAAACGCAACTGCTGAAAGGAGAAAATGTAAAAATGTAGCAAATTGTTGCACGTAAAAAGGAGTATAGTCGGCAGAGATATGACGTTGACAAGAATTGCATATTGCCTAAGCTGGAGTCGCTAGATGAGAAATACAACTTCGTAGAAGAATGTATAAGTAGGTGAAAGTTAGATATCGCCTAGAGGTACATAAGAGACATTTCGATACAAGAAAAGGAGCTGCATGAATATCAAGACCTCAGATAGACAACCAGTACTAAACAAAGAGGGGAAATCTAAAATGCGGCAGGAATATGTAGAGGACCTATACAAAGGAAGTAAACTTGAATGTAGAATTCTAGAAACGGAAGATGAAGTAGAGGAATATAGGAGTTATGATGCTGAAAGAAGAATTTGACAGAGTACTGAAAGATCTAAATCGAAAAAAGGCTTCTGAGTCGATGATAATCCGTCTCAACTGCTGATATCGTTAGGAGAGCCAGTAACGCAGAAATTGTTCCACTTGGTATGCAAGATTTATGAGACCGCGGAAATGCCCTCACCCTTCGAGAAGGATATCGTAATTCCAATACCAAAGAAAGCAAGTTCAGCCAATTACAGATCTATCAGGTTAACAAGTCATTGCTGTAAAATACTAACACGAATTATTTGCAGACGAATGGAAATTGGTTGAATCCGACCTTGGGGAAGATCTGTTTGGATTTAGGAGAAATGTAGAAACACTGGAGGGAATACTTACATTATGACTTACCTTAGAAGGTAGGTTAAGTGAAGGCAAACCAACGTTTATAGCATTTGTAAATCTGTAGAATGCTTTTGACGATGTTAACTGGAATACACTCTTTCAGATTCTTAAGGTAACAGGGGCAAAATACAGGGAGCGAAATCCAGACAGCAGTCAAAGTTGAAGTGCATGAAAGGAATATAGTTGTTGGGGAGGGAGTAAGATTTGTAGCCCTTCCCCAATGTACATTGAGGAAGCTGTTTAGGAATGCAAGGTGAAATTTGGAGAAGAAATTAAAATTCAGGGATAAGACATAAAAACTTTACGCTTGCCGATGACACTAATTCTGTCAGAGACAGCAAAGAACGTGAAAGAGCAGTTGAACGGAATGGACACTTTTGAAAGGAGGGTATAAGATGAACATTAAGAAGAGTAAAACAGGGATAATGGAATTGTAGTGTTAGAAAACAGACGATGCTGAAAGAGTTACATTAGGTAATGAGACAATAACAGTAGTAGATGAGTTTTCTTATTTGGGTAGCAAAAAAATGTCAGATGGCCAAAGTAAGGAAAATATAAAATTCAAAATGGCTGTGGGAAGAAAAGAGTTTCTGAAGAAGAGAGTTTTTTGACATCCAGTAGTAATATAAGTGTCACTAAATTTCTAAAAGCATTTGTCTAGAGTGTAGGATTGTATGAGTGTGATACTTGGAGGACAAGGAGCTCAGTCAAAAAGTTGATAGAACCTTTCAAATGTTCAAATGTTCAAATGTTTGTATAGCTTATTGGACTTAACTACGGGGTCATCAGTCCCTAAACTTACACACTACTTATGAACTACTTACGAACTAGGACGGCACAAATATCCATGCCCGAGGGGGGATTCGAACCCCCGACCGTAGTGGCCGTGCAGACCGTGACTGGAGCGCCTCAGTCCCCTCGGCCACCGCGGCCGGCTAGAACCTTTCGAAATGTGGTGCTACAGACGAATTATGAAGATTAGATGGATATATCATGTAACTAATAAGCTGCATAAGAGCATTGGGAAGAAAAGAAGTTTCTGGCATGTCCTAAGAGAAGGGATCAGTTGGTGGGATACATTCTGAGACATCTACAAATCTTAAACATTAGCATTAGAAGGACGTATGGGGTATAAATCAGAGGGATACCGAAGGACGAATACAGTAAGCAGACTGAAAAGGATGTAGGTTGCCGTTCGTATTCTCAGATGAAGGGGCTTTCGACATTGTAACGTGGAGAGCTGCATCAAGCCAATCCGTGAACTGAAGACCACAGCAGCAACAACAATGAGAACTTGAGGTATATTTGGTCATTCTTCCTGGAACGCAATAACTAGGCCTGCAGCCGTTGTGGGAGGTGCTGGTCTGACTGCAACGCATCTGCCAAGTGATCCCAGGCATGTCTATTCCTGTTCAAGTGAGGTGAAAAGCCGGCCATTCCATTCGTTCAATTCCCTCAGCTTCAAAGATGTTGTCCACCAGTGCAACTCTGTGGAGATGAGCATTATCGTCCACCACACCAGAAGGAACCCATCTCCTATAGCACCAGTATAGGGCAGAACATAGATCGATGGATCTCGTCTCTGTGCGTTTGAACAGTCAAAGCGCCATTCTGAACGACATAGAGGTCCGTATGTCAGCCAATACTGACTCCTGCCCACACCATTCGTCCACCACCATATGGTGATCTTTCGTATATATAAGCAAGATTGTTGCGAGTTCCACGTTCTCTTCAGATGAGGGAACGACTATTGTCCGGCGGAAAACATCTTGACTCATATGTGAAATGAACACTGCTCCATGTTTACGGCTCCAATTCCGATGTTCCTCCGCCCAGTTTCTTCCGGGTTCGTGGTTTGAATGGGACACGCACCATAGGCCTCTGTGTGTAGAAGCCACATTCTCGAAGGCGATTTCCGTACTGTGTGTTGATATTGAGCGTCCTGTCGTTTTTGGAGGGTGCGTTGCAACTGAGTTGCATTCAGCCTCCTGTCTCGACGGGCTGTTTGTTAACTGGAGATAATGGTCCTCTCTAGCTGATGTTACCCGTGGACGACCTTGGCCTTGCCTTTTTTTAGTGGGTCTTGTCTGAAATCGCGTACAGGTCATGGAAACTACACTTTGGGACATTCCAATAGTTGCAGCTGTGGCTGTTTCGCTTCGTAATTTAGCGACAAAATTGCTACTTTGGTCACCCTGGACGTATGCATGTAGTCGAAACTGACAATGTTTGCGTCACCAAATACTTTTCGCCTGTTGCCGGTACATAAAAGAAAGCCCATACTTGGCACGCATTCACGCACTGCATATGTTTCTTAACGTTTCAGATATTTCCTTTTTGAATACTTTGAAATTATTCATAAAAGTAGACTTCTGAACTTCTTGAAGAAGAAGACATGATCCTGGCACTTTAAAAATAGAATAAGAAATGGAATCCAGAAATTCCTTGTTGCAAACAGGTCTTTAAATAATCCCGCCAGATGGCTTTCAAAATCCCGCGGTTTTACAATAATAAGTTCTAAATTTTTAATTCAGTTTTTGTAATAATAGTAATATGAAAAAGAGTAATTTCCTAGTTGATGCGGGTACAACGCTGACCGTGCAGCTGCTCGTCTGAATTCGTCAGTAGTGACATTGATGTCATGTTCATTTTAAGAAAGAACTGTCACGGTATTCCTTGCAATATACGTTGTCACTCCGTCACTACACAGCACCAACTGAAGGCACCGAAAATTTGACATGGCATCTCTGGTGGGCAGTGGACCGGTTTGCCAACCAGAGAGCACTTGACAGACCGCAGGTAAGGCACGGTCACGTAAACGGATTAGGCGCAGGTCCCTCGGGTACAGCTACGTCCGCTGTGGCACAGAGTAACATATTTGTCTGTGGCTGTGGCCTGGGGATGAGGACAATAGACTTCCGCTCTACCTGAGCCCTGCATGGAAACCGGGAATATCAACTAACATTTCGACAGACGTACTGGGCAGAACCTCGCTCTTTATCCCCAGATAACACGAGAATATCTGCGTTGCTCACAATTTGATCCGAAACAGTAAAAAATACTGTAGATATCCGCGGATATCCGCATCCGCGCAGACGTCTACTTATATCCTCCACACAGACTGCAGGCTTTCCCATGCACTCTCTGTAACTGGCAGAAGAGTCCAGCGCGACCTCTCTATCGAGGAAGAAAAAAAATGGCAGGACAGTTAAAAAGACCTATACACAGAAATACGTTCACTGCAAAGACTACATACGATACAAACACAAACCAAACATTAGACATAATTTCTTCAAAATGGGAAGCAGGCTATTTCTGAGTGTCAGATTTTTTCGTAAAACAATATGTAACAAAATTAAACGATTCAATCAAACACAATCGAAACTATGCGTTAAAAAAAAAAAAAAAAAAAAAAAAAAAAAAAAAAAAAAACCTATGGGGTGCTGCCAGTGGGTGCAGTGCACAGCAGTATGGGCCTCGCGCCTTCCATTTTGAACACGTTTTGTGGGATATACGAGTTACTACAAACGAAAATTCGTCCACTACAAACCTCTACACACTATTTCCTACACATATCATCCATTAGAATTAAATTTCTTGAAAGTGGGGTGCTGCCAGTGGGTGTAGTGTACACCAGTATGGGCCTCGCGCCTTCCATTTTGAGAACGTTTTGTGGGATATACAAGTTACTACAAACGAAAATTCGTTCACTACAAACCTCTACACACTATTTCCTACACATATCATCCATTAGAATTAAATTTCTTGAAAGTGGGGTGCTGCCAGTGGGTGCAGTGCACAGCAGTATGGGCCTCGCGCCTTCCATTTTGAACACGTTTTGTGGGATATACGAGTTACTACAAACGAAAATTCGTCCACTACAAACCTCTACACACTATTTCCTACACATATCATCCATTAGAATTAAATTTCTTGTAAGTGGGGTGCTGCCAGTGGGTGTAGTGTACACCAGTATGGGCCTCGCGCCTTCCATTTTGAGAACGTTTTGTGGGATATACAAGTTACTACAAACGAAAATTCGTTCACTACAAACCTCTACACACTATTTCCTACACATATCATCCATTAGAATTAAATTTCTTGAAAGTGGGGTGCTGCCAGTGGGTGCAGTGCACAGCAGTATGGGCCTCGCGCCTTCCATTTTGAACACGTTTTGTGGGATATACGAGTTACTACAAACGAAAATTCGTCCACTACAAACCTCTACACACTATTCCCTACACATATCATCCATTAGAATTAAATTTCTTGAAAGTGGGGTGCTGCCAGTGGGTGTAGTGTACACCAGTATGGGCCTCGCACCTTCCATTTTGAGAACGTTTTGTGGGATATACAAGTTACTACAAACGAAAATTCGTTCACTACAAACCTCTACACACTATTTCCTACACATATCATCCATTAGAATTAAATTTCTTGGAAGTGGGGTGCTGCCAGTGGGTGCAGTACACAGCAGTATGGGCCTCGCGCCGTCCTTTTTGAACACGTTTTATGGGATATACAAGTTACTACAAACGAAAATTCGTTCACTACAAACCATTACAAATGATTCCCCACACAAATCATCCATTAGAATTTTATTTTGTAAAAGTGGGGTGCTGGCTATTTTTAAGTGACTCATAATTTTTTTTCGAAAAACTACAAACTAAAATTTTGGTACTACAATCCACTACAAACGATGATCTTTAAGATTGTATAAAGTAAAAAGCCATTTCGTTAAGTGGGGTGCCAGGTTCACGGAGGTAATTCGAGCAACATTTCCGTGACGCTCCCCCCCCCCCCCCTAAAAAAAAACGTGATAAAACGAGCTGCCAAATGTTCAATATGTTTGTAAATCTATCGGACTAAACTGCGTGGTCATCAGTCCGTAGCTTACAAACTACTTAAACCTAGGTAAACTAACCTAAGGACAACACACACACCCATGCCCCAGGGAGGACTCGAACCTCCACGGCGAGCAACCGACGAGCTGCCCTTCTCTGAATTTTCTCAATGTCTTCCGTCAGTCCCACCTGATGAGGGTCCCACAAGGGGCAACAGTGCTCCAGGAGAGCACGCACCAGTGTAATGTAGGCAGTTTGGTGGAGCTGTTGCATCTTCGATACGTTCTGACAATGAACAACCTTTGGTTCGCCTTCCCCACAATATTTTCTGTGTGTTCTCTCCAGTCTAAGTTGTTCGTAATTGTAACTCCTAGGTATTTGGTAGAATTTACGACCTTAAGGTTTGACTGATTTATCGTGTGATTGAAGTTCAGCGGGTATATTTTAGCGGTCATGTGTATTATTTCACACTTTTCTTTATTTAGTGTCAATTGCCAATTTTCGTTCCATGTAGAAATTTTGTCTAAATCGCTTTGCAGTTGCTTTTGATTCTCTGCTGACTTCACTAACCGATAAACGACAGCATCATCCGCGAACAGTCTAAGGGAGCTATGCAGATTGTCTCCTAAATCGTTTATAAATACAAGGAAGAGTAGGGGACCTATAACGCTTTCCTGTGGAACGCTACACGATGGCAGTCTGTCCAATCCGTTCATTTTAAATATCGTGCCTTGCTGACGCATGAAAATGTTAATTTTCACCAACTAAATGTTTCACCAACTAAACTGTCCAAATAAACCAAAATATAGTTGATTTTCGTAACTGGCATTAATTTTTTTCCCCCGGTATTTCGGGAAAATACGGGACAAATAGCGTTCCAGAATTGCTGTTGACTGGACGCAGGATAATTTCTTAAAATACGGAACTGCGATATTTGTTCGTGGGCCAGCCTTATTTCAATTTTTTAGTATCTGTGTCCCTTCAAACACCCTCGACGTATGATTGCAAGACCTCGAACCAAACACAGTAATCGAGTCAAACATCTGGTGTCGTCCCATAGACGATAAATTATTAGTATGCTATTAAATTAAACGTTGTTTGTTTGATAATTGTCTACTGCACCATGGGTTTTGGCTTCATCTTCTATTATGGTAGTTTTGGCGCACAAGTTACTGTAACAGCTAAATGTTACAACAGGTATGTTCGTTGTTGAAATAAGGTAAGGCTGGTCTATTGATAGGAGAAACAGGATCGCTACAGGGATTTGGCAATTGTGAGCCAGCTAAAGGAAGTCTGCTTTAAAGCTACTCATTCACAACTGATCTGATATTAAATGCAGCACTAATAATTATCATCTGGTAGTTATCACTCACGATAACTAACTTTTCAATCAAGCTGATTAAAGATTAGTTGAATACATTTATTATTCATTAACACTATAATTCTGTCTGGTTATGGCCCTAATATTAATACCTGCACAGTTAATTAAGAAACACTGCGTTTAAACTGATTGAAAGCGCAAAAAATTGTTCATATGTTTGTTAAGCTTTATGGGACTTAACTACGGGGTCATCAGTCCCTAAACTTACAAACTACTTATCAACTACCTTATACTAAGGACGGCACAAATATCCATGCCCTGCCGGCCGCGGTGGCCGAGGAGACTGAGGCGCTTCAGTCACGGTCTCCACGGCCACTACGGTCGGGGGTTCGAATCCCCCCCCCCCCCCTCGGGCATGGATATTTGTGCCGTCCATAGTTGTAGCTAGTTTTAAGTAGTTTGTAAGTTTAGGGACTGATGACCCCGTAGTTAAGTCCCTTAAGCCTAACAAACATTCGAACATTTTATCCATGCCCGAGGGGTGATTCGAACCCCCGACCGTAGTGGCCGTGCAGACCGTGACTGGAGCGCCTCAGTCTCCTCGGCCACCGCGGCCGGCATTGAAAGCGCAACGGATATTTTGATCAAAGCGAGAACAATACGTAGTCTGCATAAGGCTCACTGACTACTCTATAAATTTGACTGCGAGAGAAATCTGAAAAAAAAAGAAAAAAAAACACAAATCACTTTCTAATAATGCAACTACGAGAATTTATCCCGCAACTGAAATAGCAAAAACTTAGTACCTTGTTCACTGTGTAGTACTGCACAACAATCACTATTAGCGTTAAACGTCACACCAATAAAGAAACCTGTTAATCAAACTCAGCTTAGTCAATACTATGCTTTGACTTTAATAGTCAACAACTTTCCATTAAAGGAAGAGGGTTAGCTTTCTAACTACAAAAGTGAAATAAGTAAAGAAGTTTAACTTTCTCGATTATTATTAGCAATAGTCATTTACATTACCTTATGATTGGATAACAACAAAAATCTTCTCAGACTGATACATATAAGAATGATACAAAATCTTATAACGACAGAACTATGTCTGTGAAAATCAGATTTCAAAATTATTCCATCAGCTCGCACAAAACTTGCTGCCTCATCAGCCAACCAAAGCACATCCGTTCAATACCAAAGCTACACACCGACTCCCTCTTTCTGTTCGGCTACGACTCACATACATAGTCTTTGACAGAGATGTTACACAACAAAGTAAACCATAGACGTAGTTACTCAAAGTTCATATAACATTTTACATACAAATATCAATACAAGACAGGCGAAACAATAGTATTTAATTTGTACTGACACGTTTCAGTGTCTAATCATTTCATTTAGTCATCCAGATCCCTATTATCAGAAGCAATATAAACTTCTTTTGCAGCTCTTGCTACTAACTGTAAAATTATTTATGTTAGTGCTCCTCTAGAGACATCAAAAAAGGAAAGAAAAAGAGATACCGCTGGCTCTCGTTACGAAGATAGAGGCTAAAAGACTGCTCACGAAAGTGTAACACTTTCTCACTTTTCCGGGTTAAAGCTCCGAGACGTGAGATGGAGGACAGAAAATAAAATAAAGCTAACAAAAAATTATGTTAGGGCTTATTTTTCTCTCGCTTGGAAGGCCCTGGCAGAAAAATGTCTTAAGGCTGACAAGTGTTGGTCGCTCCGTGGCTGCGTTTTCTAAAGAAGCTGCCCAATTTTTCTTCATTATGTCCGAGAAGCCTACGTCCTTTCTGCTATAGGGAAGTTGGATGCCTCGGCGTGGCAGGGCGGAAGTGCGGGATTGGAAGAAGTAAGGGAGGGGGAGAGGGGGAGGGGGATTAGGGGGATACGGCGGCCACAAGCCGCAGCTGTGACCCAGTGCCCGCACTGCCTAAGGAGAAGGTCGTGGAGGCGGGGCGCGCGCCTGACGTCACGGGGGGAAGGCCCCCATCCCTTAGCTTACTGGCTACCGGCTGTGGTACTGTCCACTGTGCCGTAGCGGCTAGCCAGTCGGTTACGCGATCGCGGCCTATTCGGCATGACGTCACATGACCGTGCCATGGCCTTTTCTTTAGGTGGTATTGGTCCTGCTCCCATGCATCGTACAAATTATTATGCAGACAGTGCCGTTGCTTTCGTTATGAAGGGCAAGTGTGCAAAATTTTATAGGAATCCAATGAACTAGTGCTCCTAAATACCCAGGCTGAATCGTCCGCCATGTTTTCCCCAACATGGTTGGAATCGCGCTGCATTAACAGCATGGATGCGCACGTCCAGCAATCTTTCACAAACGATTACGCAAAAATTAACTGGTAGAAAAATTTTATTTTTTCGCTATTTAAGTCTTTATATGTCAGCATTGTGACGAAGTACGCATCATTTCGTTAATAGTCGTAGTTAGTAAGATACTAGCTTTGAAATAAGAGACTGCGCTAGGTTAGAAAAAGTTTGCAATAAAAAAGAAGGGGCTGCTATGATAGTCCGTTTGGTGCATGTTACACCATATGTTGCTGCGGATGATATTTTCCTAACGTGTTGAAATTTATTTTAGACTTAGGAGGAGATCTTTAGCTTTCATCCATGTCACTAAAAAGTATTTTATGCCGCGAACTCACTTCCGACGGCGATAAGGCCAGAATGAAATATAGTGTGTCTTATACACGGTTAGAGGTATCAGAATGATATTTTGGCAAATGATAACATGTAAAGAGGGGCGTATTTTGCGATATAGTTATTACAAAAAACAACATTATGTGGCCAAGCGGTCTGCGGCGCGCAAGTCACGGTCTGCACGGTCACAACGATCAGGGGTGCGAATCCCCCCTCGGGTATGGGTGTTTCTGCTGTCTTTAGTATAAGGTAGTTCATAAGTAGTTTGTAAGTTCCAGGGCTGATGACCCCGCAGTTAAGTCCCATAAGCGTGACAAACATTTGAACATTTTAGTTGTCAGTGCTGACAGAGAAGCAACGTTGCGCGAGGTAAACGCAGATACAAACGAATCCAATAGGTAAGTGAGGCACAGTTCTTAATTAATGGGCTATGGCATTAGACGACCGACTCGAGTCCCTTTGCCAAAGCCGGCAGTGCCTCTCCTGCGCTCGTGACCATATCGGTTGGACCCTAGACGAAACCTTGGCTTGATCAGATTACACTCGATCATAATTGATAAAAACTGATGGTTTGAGTATGGCGTAGATCCCACGAAGCCATGGACCCAAGTTGTCAACAAGTCACTGTTCGGCATGGTGGTTTTGTGTCCCAGCCTCGTCGCCGCTTTTGTGTCTCGTTTCCGTCGTAGGTGTCGGTGGCCGAGTAGAAAGACCGACAAAGGAATAAAGGATGCACGCTTGTGCGGTATGGAGGTGACCAGCCAGTGGGACAGCAGAAACTAGAAACACTAGAGTAAATTAGAACGAGATATATATATTTCAGAGCATAGAATTACAGCATGCCTGCACAATCAGATGTTTTCCACACGTTTTCGCATTATTCGCCATGTTTAAATTTGGCATACGAATTTCAATCATTTAATACGCGACAAAGAATTGCTCCTTACCTCTTGATTTGAAATTTATGTCAATTCGTTATGTAACAGGCTAGTATGCAAACATAATCGAAACGTATTTTCTTCTCGTTTTCTTGTAATACTTCATAGCAGTCATATTTGAATTTGGCAAGAAACGAAATATGTACATCTATGGTTGGCACGCTCAGACAACTGAAGTTCAACATCCAAGTAGTATTGAGATCCCATAACATTCCAGAGATTGGGACAAATGTCAATATCGAATTACTTCCAGAATGAAACTTTCACTCTGCAGCGGAGTGTGCGCTGATATGAAACTTCCTGGTAGATTAAAATTGTGTGCCAGAACCGGGACTCGAACCTGGCACCTTTGCCTTTCGCGGGCAAACGCTCTAATTTTAATCTGCCAGGAAGTTTCATATGAGCGCACACTTCACTGCAAAGTGAAAGTTTCATCCTGGAAACATCCCTTATGCTGAGGCTAAGCCATGTCTCCACCATATCCTTTCTTCCAGGAGTGCTAGTCTTGCAAGCTTCGCAGGAAAGCTTCTGTGAAGTTTGGAAAGTAGGAGGCGAGGTACTGGCGGAAGTGAAGTTGTGAGGTGGCATCGTGAGTCGTGTCGGGATAGCTCAGTTGATAGAGCGCTTCCCCGCGAAAGGCAAAGGTCCGAGGTTCGAGTCCCGGATCCGGCACATAATTTTAATCTGCCAGGAAGTTTCATCGTATTAATTCTTTGCCTTATTTTGATATTTGTTTCACTTTGTAGCTGCTGCTTACACGTTATTGCATTTTTCATTCGCTGATGAAGGACTCACATATTATCACACAGTAGTATGCTATTTCAATTCAACATTATTGTTGTACTTACAACCCTGGAATTGTCATTGTTTGATTATTTCAGTTCAGTTTTACCAGAGGTGTGCGCATGTTTGGGAAATAATGCGTTACATGTAACAACATTACTAGTGAATGTAATTTTTCCAAGGATAACGGTCGGTAACAGCGTGAATATTTCCGTCAAGTAATTTTAACCCAACTAAGCTACGTTTATCGGTAAAAATTTCACGAAAGTGTCGTTAATTTTTAACATACTTTCTTTGTTAGGAAGTGAAGTCGACAACATAATATATTTATTATGTAATGTAAGAAACCAGGTTTTAAAGTGTAAGACATGTCCAGGGACAGATATAGACTCTGACCTTAACATATTGGTTATGAACTGTAGATTAAAATTTAAGATACTGCAAAAAGGTAGAAAATTTAGGAGATGGAATCTGGACAAATTGAAGGAACCAGAGGTGGTTGAATGATTCGCAGGAAGCATTAGGTAAGGATTGGCTAAAACGTGGGAAAGTAATACAGTAGAAGCAGAATGGGTAGCTGTGGCAGATATGGTTGTGAAGGCTGCAGAGTATCGTAGTATCGTATGGACAGAAGGACAAAGCCTAACAGAAATCCCTCGATAACACAGGATATACTGAACTTAATGGATGAAAGAAGAAAATATAAAAATGCAGCAAGTGAAGAAGGTAAAAGGGAGTACGGACGTTTGAAAAATAAAGCTGATAGAAAGTGTAGAGTGGCTAAGCAGGAGTGGCTACAAGACCAATGCCAGACCGTAGAATTATGCATAACTAGGAGAAAGATAGATAACGCCTACAGGAAAATAAAACAGACATTTAGAGACAAGAAAAGTAGCGGTATTAATATCAAGAACTCCAATACTAAGCAAAGAAGGGTAAGCTGAGAGGTGGAAGGAATACATAGAGGGCCTATACAAAAGAAATGAAGGCACCATTATAGAAAAGGAAGACGAAATATAGGCAGGTGATATGGGAGATACGATACTACGAGAAGAATCTGACAGAGCGCTGAAAGATTTTAACCAAAGCAAGACCCTTCCGTCTGAACTGCTGATGTCGTTAGGAGAGCCAGTCATCAAGAAAATTTCACATTGTGCGCAAAAGGTATGAGACAGGGAAAATATCCTCCGACATCAAGAAGAATATAGTAACTGTAATTGCTAAGAAAGCAAATGCAGACAAATGTGAAAATTACAGAACTATCAGTTTAGTAAGTAATGGGTTCAAAATACTATCACGAATTATTTACAGACGAATGGAAAAACTGGTGGATTTCGACCTTGGGGAAGATCAGTTTGGATTTAGGAGAAGTATAGGAGCACGCATGGCAATGCATTACGACTTATGTTAGAAGTTAGGTTAAGGAAAGACAAACTTACGTTTTTAGCATTTGTACATCTGGATAAAGCTTTTGACAATGATGACTGGAATACTCTATATCAAATCTTCACCTCTCAGTAACGTGAGGAGTCACCAAAAACTACACTTAGTTCGGATTCCACGTTAAGCTGTAGGTCCCCTTTCCCCAGTTGGAAAACTGGGATAGATTAGGGACACGCAAGCCGCCGAAGTGGCGTTCAATTGAAAGACTTGGTTCAGGCCACTGACCCACACGAAATTATTATTATTATTAAGTTAGCAGAGTTAAAATATGGGGAGCGAAGAGTTATATTCAAGCTGTACAAAACCAGACAGCAGTCGAAGGTCATGAAAGTGACGCAGTGGTTGGGGAAGGACTAAGGGTTGTAGTCTTTCCCCAATGTTGTTCAATCTGTACATTCAGCAAGCTGTGAAGGAATACAAGGAGAAATTTGGAAAGTAAATTAAAATTCAGGGAGAAAAAATAAAAACTTTGCGGTTTGCCGATGACATAGTAATTCTGTCAGAGACCGCAAAGGATCTTTAAGAGCATTTGAATGGAATGGACAATGTCTTGGAAAGAGGGTATAAGATGAACATCAATCAGAGTAAAAGAAGGATAATGGAATGTAGCATCAAAAAGTCAGACGATGCTGAAGAAATTAGACTACGTAATGAAACAATAAAAGTAGTAGATGAGTTTTGTTATTTGGGTAACAAGTTAACTTCTGGTGGCCGAAGTAAAGAAGATATAAAATGCAGAATAGCGACGGGAAGAAAAGCGTTTCTGAAGAAGCGAAATTTGTTGTCATCCAATATTAAATGTTAGAAAGTCCTGACTGAAAACATTTGTCTGGAGTGTAGCATCATATGAGAGTGAAACGTGGACGAAAAAAAGAGTTCAGATAAAAAATGATAGAATCTGTTAAAATGTGAGGCTACATACGAATGATGAAGATTAGAGGGGTAGATCATGTAACTAATGAGGAGGTTCTCAACAGAATTGGGGAGAAAAGGAGTTTCTGGCGTATTCTGACTAAAAGAAGGGATAGGTTAGTGGGACACATTCTGAGGCAGCAATCAATCATCAGATTGGCATTAGAGAGAAGTGTGTGGGTAAAAATCATATAGGGAGACCGAGTGACGAATACTGCAAGCAGATTCATACGGATGTAGGTTGCAGTTCTTATTCTCAGATAAAGATGCTTGCTCACGACTGGGTATCGTGGACAGCTGCATCAAACCAGTCTGCGGACGTAAGACCACAACAATAACAACAACTTTAAAGCGCACATAGGATACATCTGACTAATTAACTATAATTTACTACATTCAATTCAAGGTATTCATTCATAAAATTTTCCATTATACATGCGTGGTGTCTGTTCTTTCGAACATGTTGTGTATATATAATTTAGGCGAAGACAACCTATGATTCTTTCTTCAGTGCTGGTGCACAACAGGCCCGAACTCATGGAAATTGGCGAAAAGCTGCGAGTGAAGAGTTAAAATAGCGGTAAGTGTGTGGACACTGAAAATTTGGGTCTGGCGGGAGGCGCGCTAGGGTAGGACAAAAATTTTCAAGTTTCAACACTGATATAATTCATGCTCACTGGCAGCTAATGTCGCAAATTCCTTTGTATCGTAACACTTTTATTTTAAAAATCATGTATGCAACAATGCATTCACGCGACACGTCACACATAAGTAACATGCTATCTCTGATGTTGCATTCTCTTCTACAGTTTTCGAACATAAGGAAGGAAACAGTCTCAAACACACATTGGCCCTCAAATGCTGAAGGATCGTCTGGTGGTAAAAGGTTGGTCCTTTTGTTGCAAATTGTGCGTCGGTTGAAAGAGAATATATACAAAGCAGTCGGAGCTCCACAACGAACTTTACAAAAAATAAAAGCACTCACAACAACGTATACTGGCTTGCTATTAGCGTTAGATAAACTCTCGATTAACCGTGCTAATTGGGAACTTGGAAACTTCCGATAATTTAATTTCATGGATAATCCATACGAAAGTACAGGTATATTAGGATTGTTCAAAAACAAACATTAATTAAAATGTGTAACAGAAATCATTTAATTGTTGTTTATTATAAATTCTACATTAATCATCACAGTATGTGTAACAAAACGCTACTAACAAATTTCATACTGTGCAATAACGTACTTTTCTTATCCATTTCTTTTTTCTTCTACAAAGAGTGGAACCACTCCACGCTCACACCAGCATCATAAAAGTTATAGTGTCACCTCTGTATTTGTCAGTATTTTAGTCGACGAGTGCATTGTACCTCAAGTAGCATTTTAACAGAGAGAAACAAAATAACAAGATATCAATTCCATAGGAAAGAAATTATATCTAATTTACAGGCGTCAGTGTATCATTACATATTCAATCAGCAGCACCAAAACTCTCTGCTTAAAGTACTTAAAATAGCCCAAAACGCACATATACAGCAGTACCACACACCTGGAAGTTATTATATGAGTCCTCAAAGTGCAGATGCGGGATTTCGATGAAGTGATTAAAACAAAGTGGGAGAGAACGATTGCGCACCTCACTAAAGCCACGTTATCACATTCTAAATCACTTTCGCATTCACGCAGTCCAATATCAAAGCCACACTAATTACATTTTCGAATGATGATGTTGGTATGTCAGTGTCATACCCTGGCTTTCGCCAAGCATATTGCAACATAGGCTTATACGTAGGTGCAGCAAATTGATTGTAAATCGCAGACTTAAGTTTCGCGATGAAATAACGATCATGTACCTTCACTTGTGGTTTGGCACCTTGTAGTCTTACAAAATCAGTAATGCTTCTGATATAGAGTTTACGTTGTCGAAAGAAGTAAACTTCAAGGGTTTGGCAATATTTTGTTGTTTTCGGTGGCAAGATCTCCGGCGTAACTTTTTTCTTTGGAATACTTGCATCTATAAGGGTACGATCTGTAGACCAGCCACAGAATCACACAACAATAGGCTCTCGTCATTTGTTACATGTTCGCTAAGGAGCGAAGTTAGAAAAAGATTCATGTTCTTTAGTTATTTTTCCACTTTTGATCGCCCCACAAGAATGTTTCGTGGACAGGTTGTTTCAAGTTTCTTTAAAACATTTGGTCCGAAAGCGCCTTGTGTCTCTTGAAAACAGATGTACAACTTGTTTGCTAGTCTGCCTGCCATTGACGAAGCCACATCAATTGTGTAGCTGTAGGTAGAGCTATGCACACTGCAACACAGGTCCTGTAGTTTTCTCTCCTCTGTAGGACAGTGTCGATGCTAAAGACATTTCATACTGGAATTAACTCTGCTCACTGCTCCAAATAAAATATTACTTTTTTCCGCACCCTCCTCTGTTGCAAACATGTTCACTTCCTCCAGAAACTGCTATGCCTTCTGACGTATAATGTTGTAGTCTTCTACTGTATGTCCCTACGTGTGACAAATGTAGTAATATACCTGGATGAAATGCCGCATTCAGCCTTGGCATGTCGATAAAGGAGATGGATGTTTTAGAAATTGACCACGTCAACCATTTTAGCCCATTCTAGTGCCTTTATCTCCAGATGCCAATAGTGAAATGTAGATCCACACCTCCTTCCACCATTCAAATTGCGATATTACATATTCTTTTATAGTTTGTAATTGCGACAGTCTGTTTCCTTTGAACCGAGCACCTGATCTCGTTTCGTAGACACATAATATAGAATTAATGTGCAATTTGATTTGCTTTTGATGCTCTTATAGCGTTTCATTCGTTTGCTATAGGAATTGAAGCAATGATTGTAATAGTCCTCATACATGTTCTCTAGTACGCTGTCATCAATATCTTTTAATACAGTGGACCTCATCCTTTTGGATGGCGATTATTTGTACTCACTGTGACTTGACTGTTCCTGTTGCTCTGGAAATTAATTTCGTGTACTGCTTTGTACTGCTTAAAGATCCACCTTCAGGTTCAGGTTCCTCCTGTCCTTCAAATTCCGTATATCTATCCAGCTTAACGTCGTGTATTTCCGTGTCATCGCCATTATATTTCGGTTTATATTATACCCGTGAACTACATATCCTCAGCACGTCGCAACTTGGCCCCTAATATTTGGAACACATGCGTAGGAATAATTCTCTTCGTGATATCACTGCATTGTGCACAGATTACACAGTAACTCGCTTGCGAACACTCAGAGAGACAAATACGTACTGCCGCTACACTACGCACGCAACTGGAGAACTGGTTAGTGCAGCTGCACTATGCCACAATGTAGTAGCGCTACATCTACATCTACATACATACTCCGCAATTCACCGTAAGGTGCGTGGCGGAGGGGACACTGTACCACTACTAGGCATTTCCTTTCCTATTCCACTCCCAAATTGAACGAGGAAAAAAAGAATGCCTATATGCCTCCGTACGAGCCCTAATTTCTCTTATCTTGTCTTTGTGATCTTTACGCGAAATGTAAGTAGGTAGCAGCAAGATCGTACTCCACTCAGCTTCAAATTCCGGCCCTCTAAATTTACTTAACAGAAATTCACGAAAAGAACGTCGTCTTTCTTCCAGCGATCCCCAATTGAGTTGCCGGAGCATTTCCGTGACACTCGCGCATTGGTCGAACCTTACCGGTAACAAATCTAGCTGCTCGCCTCTGAACCGCCTCTATGTCTTCCTTCAAACCGATCTGCTGCGGGTCCCAAATACTTGAGCAATTCTCAAGACGTGGTCGTACAAGCGTTTTATACGCGGTCTCCTTTACAGGTGAAGTACACCTTCCCAAAATTCTCCCAATAAACCGAAGTCGGCTGTCCGCCTTACTCACAACTGTCCTTACATGCTCGTTCCATTTCATATCGCTCTGCAATGTTACGCCTAGATATTTGAACGACGCGACAGCATCAAGAAGCTCACTACTAATGCTGTATTCGAACATTATAGGATTGTTTTTCCTACTCATGCGCATCACCTTACATTTTTCTACATTGAGAGCTAGCTGCCATTCTTCGCACCAACTAGAAATTTTGTCTAAGTCATCTTCGCTAACAGACAAGTGCGGTGGTTTGTATTTTGTTTATGGCTACTTGTTATTCCAAGCATGCTTTCGTGCGCTTCCGAGCGTTCGAGGTCAAAGGTGTCCCTCGTAAGGCCATTCACGACACACTTTCTAGACAGAATGAACATATACCGCTGAGTGTACCTTCAAAAGTACACTATAGTACGACACATAGTTCAGACGACATGACGTCATAAACAATAAGATGAATTAAAATGGGCTCCATCAGTTTTTAATTTGTTTTTGTTGTTGTCTTCAGTCTGGAGACTGGTTTGATGCAGCTCTCCACAATACCCTATCCTGAACAAGCCTCTTCAACTCCACATAAGTACAGCAACCTACCTCTGTCTGAATCTGCTTACTGTATCCATCTCTTGGTCTTCCTCTGCGGTTTTTACCCCACACACTTCCCTCCAACGGTAAATTCACAATTCCTTGATGTCTAAGAATGTGTCCTACCAATCGATCCCTTCTATTAGTCAAGGTATGCCAGAAATTCCTTTTCACCCCAATTCTATTCAGTACCTCCTCATTAGTGACGCGATACACCCACCTAATCTTCAGCATTCTTCTGTAACACACATTTTAAAAACCTCTATCCTCTTCCTGTCCGCACTGTTTCTCGTCCATGTTTCACTCCCATACAAGGCAACACTCCACACAAATTCCTTCAGAAAAGACTTCCTTAGGCTTAAATCAATATTCGATGTTAACAAATTTCTCTTTTTCAAGAACGCTTTTCTACCCATAGCCATTCTGCACTTTATATCCTCTGTACTGCGACCACCATTTGTTATTTTGCTGCCCAAGTAAATCCTTTATTGTTTCGTTGCCTAATCTAATTCCTCCAGCAGCACCTGATTTTCTTAGACTGCACTCCATTACTCTAGTTTTGCTCTTGTTAATTTTCATCATATATGCACCTTTCAGCACACTGTCCATTCCGTCAACTGCTCTTCCGGGTCCTTTGCTGTCTCTGACAGAATTACTATGTAGTCGGCCAAACGCAATGGTTTTAATTCTTCACCCTGAACTTTAATTCCTTTTCCAAATTTCTCCTTGCTTTCCTTTATAGCTTGCTCAATGTACAAATTGAATAACATTGGAGAAAGGCTACAACCCTGTCTTACTCCCTTCCCAACCACTGCATCTCTTTCATGCCCTTCAACTCTGACAACCGCTGTCTGGTTTTTGTACAAGTTGTAAATAACCTTACGCTCCCTATATTTTACTCCTACTTGCTTCATAAATTGAAAGAGTTTATTCCAATCAACATTGTCAAAAGCCTTCTCCAAATCTACAAAGGCTAGATATGTAGGTTTGCCTTTTCTTAATCTATCTTCTAGGATAAGCCGTAAAGTGAGTATTGCTCCCGTGTTCCTTATTTATAACGTCTTTACTGCTAAATCTATTCGCAACGCATTTCGCAGACAGTTCCCTAATATTTCACTGTACGAACATTAAAAATAGGTTACCGTAGAAACAGGAAATATACGTCCTTAGCCCTTGAGCTGCGAGGAAATGAAACTAGAGACTGAAAATGGCTACAGATACGGAGGAAGTAAGCAGAGAGAGGGACTAAAGGAGATCGGCTAACACAAGAATGGAATAACTACGTACCCCGGTAGTGCCGGGTAATAAGATTAGCCTTCATTAATGAGAGTATTTTGTGTATGTGCTGCTGGACAGCTTTTAGAAGAGTTAAAACGGGTCTCAAAATGGGTGTATCAGTTGTACATTTAAATATTGTTGATCACAATAATAGTTTATATGCTGTTTTTTCAAGACAAGATGATTGCCACGTCACCTGATATATACCAGAATATCATCTCAGGTGGTGTGACGATTATGTGGTTTTGCAAACAACTCATGGAACACCTAAAGTGATTTCCAGTCCATGGTGTACAGCAATCAGTGAGAATAAATACTCCTTCCGTAAAAAACCGTCTTAATTGCAAATTGTTTTATTCTTTAATTAATGACACGTTTCTCCCTTTAGCAGGGCATCTTCAGATTATCTGTTTCTATTAAACACCACAAAACAGCTTACGGTGTCACTCCACGGAGAGCGCATTGTAAGCTTTGTTTACCATTTATACCGTCTTCTTAACACAAAATAAGCTCATGTACCATTATACCCATTTTGTAATTCCGCCTTGTAATTTTGTGTAAATTCTGTCACGCAGATAATCTGAAGATGTCCTGCTAAAGGGCGAAACGCGTCATTAATTAAAGAATAAAACAATTTTCAATCAAGACGGTTTTTTACTGAAGGAACCTTCTAAAGTGTTATTGTGATCGCCACTATTGAAATGTACAACTGATATCCTGATTTGGGCCAAAAACCAACCCAAACTGTAATAAAAAGTTTTAATACAGCTGTTTAATTTCAATATGCAAATTTTTAAATTAATAAGAGTGTTTCACAATGACCATTTTGTGCACTGATTTTGTAAGTGGATAATGACACAGTTTTTTCCCCTAAAATTAAGAATGCTGCTTACAACCAGATGCGCCCTATTCTCAGACAATGCGGTACTTGTGTAGCCAGGAACTAGCCGCAGTGTGTGATAATCTTACTTGGAAGGCCCGCACCGCGGGGCCTACGTAATAGCGAGGACTTTAGCTGTCCGCAGGGTGAACGGCCTGCCATAACTCGCGGTTACCAGGTGTCGCGTCCCTCGGGCCCCCGTTCACCCCACGCCTTGTAGCTCACGATTACCGTGACAGCCATAACTCCCAATGCGACGCAGCTTGCCGTCAAACTGAAGTACCGGTACACTTCATGAACGTCAGTCATAATTATGTACAGCGGGACCCACGACAAGGGGACGTTTTCATAATGAATATTACTCAATTGATTATTCACTTAAAAAGCATTTTAAATGGAGGACTTCCAAATTACCTGCCGGTGTCAATGCATGTTAGGTCCTAGAATGGGTAGCTAGGGGAAAGCAATACAGTAAACCTATTGTGGGTCAGTGGCAACGAACATGCCGACAGATTAGCCAGGATGGGGGCAGATACTCCATTTATTGGACCGGAACCTGTCCTGACAATCACCAAGGCAATGATCAAATTGGAGCTACGTAACTGGCTCAGAAGACAGCACGTAGAATATTGGACCAAAATCTACCAACAAAAACATGGAAAGGTAATGATGCCAAAGCCATGTTTTAAAAGAAGCTCTGCAATCCTGGGTCTGAACAGGAGAGAGATTAGACTCATGGTTGGATTGCTGACAGTCCATGGGAATTTCTAAAAACACCTACATACAATGGGAATAACAGAAGAGGACCCTAAATGTAGGATCTGTGATGACGGTGATGAAACTGCATCACATCTAATCTTCGAATGCATTGCATTGGAGAGTAAAAGGCACAGAACATTTGGGACAACCAGACCCGAAGAAATTGTGTCTAATAAAAAACTGGTAAAGGGACTCCTTGCACTGTTCAACGGCATTGGTTGGCTTTACTAGATATACAGGGAGCGCTACCGCATAATAAACTTAGTTTCGGTGCGGGCAATGGTGGGTTAGACCAAGACTGTTTTGGCTTCCCTGAAAAAAATCAAATCAAATCAATGGGTACGAATATTTCACGCACGTTCCCGCTCTCTAGCGGTTTAGCGGTGGCTGAGGCCTTCCACTGTGTTTTAGTTTGGCCTAGCGAAGGCGGTTATTGCTGAAACAACCGGTTTTCGGTTATACCGGTTCTTTTCATCTCCAGTTTAACCGCACTTTAAAAATTGCTTAAGATAACCGGATTTTAAATAACCGATTTTCGGGTTTTTTATTGCTATTACCGAAACATTTTGCGGCAGAAACAGAAACTGTAATCGAATGTTCGGTTCTTCTAGTTTCGGCCGAAACCGAAACTTACGAAATTTAGTTTCAATAGAGGTAAATTTACGTTATACGACAAATCACTAGTCTTTCCATATTTTGCAAGATCCCCTCCCAATACTACGTCTTCTTGAGTGTGTGTAAGCCTAGCCAGGAGTCCGTAGAAGACGATATGTGAAGCATACAGATTTACTGGCCTACTATTTCCATCCGGCAGTTCCGAATTTTGAGCCAACCACTCCTTAAGTTGGACTTGTGAGCCAGCGTACACGAATATCTCGTTATATACACATTTAATATATAAAGCAGAGTGTCCGTATATTTGTACGTGTTGCATACAGATCTACAGTTTTATTCCAAACTTTATGAAATTTTGTACACGCAAGCTTCAATCCATGAGGACGGTCGCCGTAAGTGTAAGAATCACATACGATAAATATTTCACGAGATATGACGTCATAAACAATGAGATGTGAGAAAAACTGCTGCATTTAGCGACAATACTGCTCATTTTCTCCAAAACAGGACCGATTTAAACCAAGTTTGGTACACATATTCCTTACGTGAGATAACAATTGCCGTAGGAGTAAGAACCACATACGTCACATGGTTTAGGATATATAACGTCATAAACAATGTAGTTCCAAGAAACTGCCACATAATGCGGTGAGACTTTATAAATACACTATATGGAAATGACAGTACTTAGCGACTTGCAACAAACCTTTCTTAAACTTTTTCTCGCTGACAACCATAGCAAAATTATGAAAGGAAAAAAGTTTCTCGCTTACTACTTTTCCGCTGTTTATGGAGTAAAACTACGACATTCGGTATGACGTTACAATTTGTAATTTCTACACTACAAATTATAGCCGCGGAAAATTTTACAAACAGTATACTTGCATATAGTCGACTGTACCTTCTAAATTGTATCACACTACGGCACGTAGTTCATGAGATATGAGCACATAAACAGTAACGTTAATGGAAAAACGCTCCATCACGCACCAAGTTTTAATCTATTACTTCTTTACTACTAATTGTATTCCCAAGAGATTTCATCGACATACAGCCCTTACAAAAATGAATATATACCTGAAAAATTGCAGGAATAAATAAATAAATACCCGGGCAGCGCCGGGTTTTCAGCTAGTATATATATATAAGTTACAGTCAGTAAATGAACTTCAATCAGTGCTGCAGAAGTATTTCGAAAAGTAAAGTCACAGTTCCCACTAACAGTATGATTTTTGTCAGTGTAAATTTACGCAAATTGAACTAGGAAAGCTGTGTACCACATGATCAAAGAATGTTCAAATGGGTGTGAAGTCCTATGAGACCTAACTGCTTAGGTCATCGGTCCCTAGACTTACAAACTACTTAATCTAACTTAAACTAACTTACGCTAAGGACAACATACACACCCATGACCGAGGCAGGAGGGAGGACTCGAACCTCCGACTGGAGCAATCGCGCAGTCTGTAATATGGAGCCTCAGATCGCACGGCTACCTCGCGAGGCACCACATGATCAATGTTACGTAAACCCATATTGGTTATTAAGAAAGCCCCTCGCTGTCAAGGAATCGCAATAATAAAACTTGTTAGCATAACAATATGATAATACATTAAAAGTTATTATTCCAAGCTTACATGATAGGTATATGAATCGAATTTACCCTCTCTTCCAAGAAACATTTTGGATGCTTTCTCCTTAAATGACACAGCATGTTTGTAGTACCTCCACCCGTTTCAGCCTTTTAAAGCAATTGGAGCATTTTACCTCACTGCTACCGTACTTCTTGAAGTACTTCCACACTCGGGGTGGTGCCATTTAAGACATCACCGATGTCTGGCTACGACAGCAAGGAACTGCCGCATGACCAGACGGAGGCAAGTCTTGTACACTGCCGGTGCGCGCGCGTCGTCTAATAGGTCACGCTACACGGCAACAGGTGCATCGATGCCTCAATAGCTGCACCAGTTCTTAAGTTCTTATGCCACGCGTTTGTTCCGCGTTTCTAACTGCTGAGATTGTTCTTAAATTATCACTGATCGCTTTTCTTAGTTATTGCGATGATCTAATATTTCGCAGCAGTGGCAATTTTAGGAATAGCCCTGAATATTAGGGTCTACTAGTTTTAATTTTTTTTAATTATCTACAAAAAAACACATTTTGAACCACTACTAAAGGAAGTAGTCGTACCGGTTTTTTTACTCGGTTCTTGGCAATAACTAAAAAAAACGGTTACAACCGACACCAAATAAATACCGATAAAACCGGTTATTCAAAACTAAAATAGCGGTATCGGTTTTAACCGGTCGTTTTTTCCCATCCCTAGTTTGTCCACGATAACTTGACGATTCGCGCGGTGGCTGCTGGGAGCTGCAGGAGGCCTGTCTTGCACCGACAATTACGGCTGCCGTGGGGAGCGGAGCGGTGAGGTGAAGTCAGCTTTGTTGCTTGTTGCAGTGCTGGAAACGTTACCCTAACACAAGTCCTTATTTCGACACGCAGAAATTGGCTCCGGCCAATGAGAACTCGCTAGCAGTCAGGCAGGAAGGCGTCTTAGACCTCTCCACCACTCCACTGCGGCTTTGTTTATCTCCCCAGCAATCACGAAACAATAAACGACTGTGTTTTATTTAGTTTTATCGCAAATTACTGCGAAAAAAGCAAGAAGCAATTATAAGGAACCATTACACAAAAAGTCTATTTACATTATGTTAATTACAGGTTGGTTTACGTTCTAGGAGGCGATCCAATTATGATATTGTAAAAAGATATAAAAAAGCCAAGATCGCTGATCATCAATTTTTATTTACGACGACCGGTTTTGCTGAACTATGTCAGCATCATCTGGTCATATAAAATTTTTACAAGGCCATAATCCTGTAATGTCAACCAGTTGTTACATAACAAATTGTTATGTAACAACTGGTTGACATTACAAGAGTATGGCCTTATAAAATATTTTATTTGACTAGATGATGCTGACATAGTTCAGAGAAACCGGTCGTCGTAAATAGAAATTGATGATCAGCGATCTTGGCTTTTTTATATCTTTTTACAATATTAATTACAGGTAATTTGCATTTTTAAAATCGCAATTACATGCTGACTGTAAGTAAAAGTTAATTATTCTTATGCTGAGATATTATGTACATATATATTGCTTTTTTCTAAAAAAAATAAAAAAGTTTGGAGGTACTCCGACATTATATATAATGCAATGAAAATTACTTGTAACTGTAGCATAGGATGGGCTTTTACCCACGACGTCATTAATATGTCGAAAAAAAATGGTATTGGATTCTTCAAATGATTTTACTACAGCTCAAATGAAGCAGGTGATACCGAGAAAAACCCGAACATACAAGAGAATGTGCTGTCGAACACTTCAGTTTCCATTACCTCAACTGAAGCATATGATTCCCATTAACCCTTGAATAATAAAAGAAAATGGTTGTAACTATAAAATTTTAGTGTAACTTACGTTAATAGCATTACGACAGTTTCCAAACTGACTTGAGTTCATGGCTGCTGTAGACTTCACGCCTTCTTACTTTTCTCTTGCTATCAGTAGTAAGATGTGTGCCTTTCATGAACCAAGAGCGTACACAGTCCATGGGCTGGAATAACTGCAGTGGAGGCCAAAGAAATTGATCAGATTGCTGACTGTGGAAAGCTCTTGCTGCCATGACGATGAGATTAATTGGGAAGAACCCACGTTCAGATTGACTCGACGACAAAGGAACACATTTCAGTGCATTCTAAAGAGTAAGGAGGAATGCTGGAATTTTCTTCTCTATCAAATACTCCCGAAATCCTCTACGTGTTCCTCTCTCTGGAAAAGCAAAATGACAATATAAAGTTTTAATATTTGTTTCACCATATGTTATTCCTGGATTCTTAGGCCAGTTTGACGAGTTCAAAACTTCCGCACATTCAGAGATAGCAATATCCTGTTTGCAGAAGACGAGTCTCCATCCGCTGTTTCAGACAATCGTAAAATATGCTGGGTTCGAGATGTCTGATACTTGCCCCCTTTTCAAGTGGATTTCCTCTGAAGTTCAGCTCTTGAACTGCTTTGAGAGCTTCACAGTAATGAGTATCACAGCTCAGTTTTCTTTATTCAAACGTCAACAGCTCTGATCTTCCGTTGGGCAGAATACAGTGCAACGTCTCTTGACCGCAGCTCAAGACTTAATTCTGATAATTCTAGAAGGGCATTACACATTAGAGCAAAATCGATAATGAACTTTGGTAAAGTACTTCAATAAACCACCGTACATACATCTGTCAATTGGTTCCCTGCTTTGATCATCTTTTTCAGCCGTGAAGTGAGCAACCAAAGCTTTAAAGTTTTTCCACACTGCTGACACACTTCTGAAGCTCGATGCTACCCATCTAATGCCCAAGTTTCTGCCTGTTTTCAGAATTTCAATTTCAAGTAGCTCTGCATCTTGCTTTAATTGTTTATTAGCTATTTTTGCTCTTTATAGAAACAAATTCTTTATTAAAAAGTCGTAGATTTCAAGTTAATCTCAAACAAACTGCCCTGCAAGGTGCTGTTTCATACCTTCGAATGGGTCTTAGGGAACCTAATAAAGACAAATGCGGAGTTATTTTCTGGTTATTTTTAAGGCAGTACATACTTTCCCCGCTGTAAGAAGTATGTTAAAATCAATTTGAACGACACTATCCGATATCGTATTCATAAATGTACGTTGCAAGCCGCTTGGAGCGCTGATGTCGTGGCGTGTAACAAAAAGAAAATCTGTGAAAGTGTCATGACCGTATATGTTAGACTGTGCCACCAACCTGTGATCACAATAAAAATTTTAAACAGTCTTACAACATCTACATCTACATGGGATACTCTGCAAATCACATTTAACTGCCTGGCAGAGGGTTCATCGAACCACCGTTATATTATTTATCTCCCATTCCATTCTCGAATAGCGCGCGGGAAGAAGGAACACCGGAATCTTTCCGTTCGAGCTCTGATTTCTCGTATTTTATTCAGATGATCATTTCTACCTATGTAACTGGGAGTCAACAGTATATTTTCGCATTCGGAGGAGAATGTTGGCGATTGCAGTTTCGTAAGTAGTCCACGCCGCAGCGATAAGCGCCGTTGTTCTAATGATTCCCACCCCAGACCCTGAATCATTTCCGTAACGCTGTCTCTACTGTATCGTGACAATACTAAACGAACTGCCCTTCTTTGGACTCTTTTGATGTCCTCCGTGAAACGTTCTTGATACGGATCCCACACTGGGCGACAATACTCCAAAAAAAAAAAGACGGATAAGCGTAGAAGTTCTGTTGCATCTTTTAAGGGTTCTGCCAATAAAACGCAGTCTCTGGTTCGCCTTTCCAACGACAATATATACGTGTTCTTTCAAGTCTGAAGTGATAGTAATTCCTAGATATTTCGTGGAGTTTACGGCCTTCACGTTTGATTGATTTATCTTGTAAACATTAACGGATTTCTTTTCGTACTCATGTGGTCGACTTCACATTTCTCAATATTCAGAGTCAATTGCCGATTTTTGCACCATAGTAGCATCTTATTCAGATCGTTCTGCAGTTGGGTTTGATCTTCAGATGATTTTACTAGACGGTAAATGACAGCGTCATCAGCAAACAACCCAAAAATTCAGGTCTTGTAGGAAAGCTGGCAAGATTGCCGAGACACGGCGATGGCACGTGGCGCCTTCCAATTTGTGCCGTCACGTGGCTGCTGCCCCATCACCATCAGCGGCTGGGCTGGGAGGAGGGTGGTGCCGGGGTATGAGAAGCCCCGCCTAACGAGAGCAGGCACGGGAGCCGGCGGGAGCGCAGGTGCGGGCCGAGCATTTGCATCTGAATGGCCGCCGGATCGCTGGCTTCTGCGCCGATAGTTGCTCCGGATCGGCAAATGGCTGGCAGAGGTCTGAAAGAGCTGGCGGGCAGCGCGCGACTGCTACTACTGCTGCTGCTGGCCCATATTGAAACGGGGGCGCCGCATCTGACTGCCCAGGCTGATTTCGTGTTTCTACACAACTATACTGAGCGAAAAAAAAAATGCAACGCCTGCGGGGACAGGATCGTTTTATTGGCGAGCGGACTGACAGGAGGGTCTTCACTGTAGGAGAGAAGGAAATGTTTGTATAGGTTATGGGACTTAACTACGGGGTCATCAGTCCCTAAACTTACAAACCACTTATGAACTACTTACGAACTAGGACGGCACAAATATCCATGCCCGAGGGGGGATTCGAAGCCCCGACCGTATTGGCCGTGCAGACCGTGACTGAAGCGCCTCAGTCTCCTCGGCCACCGCGGCCGGCGTAGGAGAGAACGATCGCAAATCAGAGTCAAATGAAACACTCGTCACAGTAAAGGGTACATCTACAAATACACACATTCTCCGCAAACCGCCATGCGGTGTGTGACAGAGGGTATCTTGTACTCTTTTAAATAACTGAACACTTGTTATTGCCTTGTTTCACAAAACTTTATTTTTACGTCCTAGGTTTCGGGTTATGAACCCATTTTCCAAGTACTTTACTGATTCCAAAGTTGTTACACCAGTGATGATAAACCATTATACTAAACGTCTCTGTTTATTGATTTTAACATTGGAAGAATATACGTTTACCTTGCAATTTAGGAACTATTACACTTGCATTACCTTATTAGAATAACCTTAATTATCTATTGTACTAATATTGTTTTTAATGATGTTATCTCTTAGTGAAATTACTGATCATTATTGTACCTCGAAAAATTGAACAGTTTATAGTACAAGACCTTGCTTCTTGCCTATTGTTAGTGATATTGTTATTATCTACTATGCAGAAGGTACTCATAATCTAAAAGAGGTGAATAATTGATTTCTGTCTGTTCATTCAGTATCAAATTTGGGGCTGTGAACATCTGTTTTTTAACTCCAAAATTTCTAGTTTTGCATCTTTATACGTCAACATGTAAGACTTTTACATCTATGGCGTATTTGTGCTCTTGTTCTAATCAGTATTGGGCAAATGCAGAATCTGGTTTTCTTAATCTCCAACTCCTGTGGTGTTCCCTAAGCCTGGTACAAATTGACCGACCTGTCTGTCCTATAGTACAATAGATAATTAAGGTTATTCTAATAAGATAATGCAACTGTAATAGTTCCTAAATTGCAAGGTAAAAGTATAAGTAAAAGTTAAAATCGATAAACAGAGACCTGTAGTATCATAATGGTTTGTCTTCAGCCGGCCGCGGTGGCCGCGGGGATTGAGGCGCTCCAGTCGCGGTCTGCACGGCTACTACGGTCGGGGGTTCGAATCCCCCCTCGGGCATGGATATTTGTGCCGTCTTTAGTATTAGCTAGTTCATAAGTAGTTTGTAAATTTAGGGACTGATAACCCCGCAGTTAAGTCCCGTAAGCTTAACAAACATTTGATTTTGTTTGTCTTCACTGGTGTAACAACTTTGGAATCAGTAAAGCACTTGAAAATTGGCTCATAATCGGAAACCTAGGTCGTAAAAATAAAGTTTTGTGAAACAAGGCAATAACAAGTGTTCAGTTATTTAATTTGAAATTTTTCACCAAGAACCGATAGTAGAATCAATCAACTGTACTCTTTTCCTATCCGCTCCCAAATAGGAGGATAGGACAACGACAGACTATATGCTGCTCTTACGTTCGTGGTCCTTATGCAACGTGGCGAATATAGTAAATACTTTTTGGTAAGGAGGCAATATTAATGTAAAAACAAATAATTTTAAGTAGACACCCCATGATATTTGAGTCGTCCCGGCTCGTGTATCTTCGATTCACCCTGTCCTTTATTAAATTACTGGCGCAAGTACTAATAGAGCTTTCTGTGCTCTCTCCGCTCGCGGCGCTGTTAGATCTGTCGCGCGTCATTCGTTTTCTTACTCGTGTGATCCTTGCCGCTAGTGGCGCTATTTGAGCTTGGCGCCGAGGCAGTTTCGGAGAGGTCGGTTACCGGGTCAGTCAGTGAGAGTCGCTGCGGGCAACATCTGAGTGTCAGTACCGTGCAGTGTCAATTTGATACACTGCATGGCTTCGCTAGGGTCAAGTTATGTACATTAATTGGCTGGTTGTGGCCGCCCGGTGCGTGCGCCCGAGTAGTTCCGCAGTGGCATCCTGTCAGTCTGTTGGAGCCGTATATGCGATGATATGAACAGCTGAAGAGGTCTGGACACGGGGAGGGTCAAGTTCCAGCATCAGCTCGGCGGCTGTACAGTCGTGTTCCTAGCGGCCGTGCGATCCCACGTTGGTTCCTCGCCAAGCACCAGAGTAGTCAACAACTGGTACTTCGCAGACAGTCCCTAGCTGTGCCTCGCGTCGTTCCAGCTACTTTCCACCTGGGATCCATGAATTGCTTTCAGGGCATTTGTTGATATCATCCTCCTACACCATCACGAGGGTGGCTGCACTTATCTTGGAGTGAGGAAATTAAGTGACCTGTACATTCCTGGTCCGGAAATTGGTGTGTGTATGTGTGTGTGTGTGTGTGTGTGTGTGTGTGTGTGTGTGTTTATTAGTATCGGTAGTCGTTCCCCAGGGACCGTCGTTGCTTGTCTACGTCTATTGATGTTTACTTATGTGTTGTGCCGTACTTCTACTTCGGCTCAGTTGAATTATTCTCTCTTTTGCTCTGTGTAGCAATTATTCAATTTTCACTAACTTGGTTCCCTCTCATCTCCTTCCTGCCTGGAGTCAGTTCATCTGTTTAATATATTGGAGTGTGTATTAAGTTAACGAGTAGCCAGTCCTGTTCTTAGATTAACTTTATATTACACTGGAAGTGTTATTGATTGTCCAGGAGCCTGATTTCATTGCTGTTTAAACATGTGTCTCTTGTTATGTTAAAGTTCTGGCCCGAGTGCTTCTGTCTTGGTTTTAGGTAACCTTGCTAGAGCTTGCGGCAAAAAAAAAAAAAAAAAAAAAAAAAATGAGGCCCCCCATCCACGTATTACTATATAAAAAAAGTACTTTTGAGATTTGGAGGCCCGCCCAGGAGGAGAAGCACGAGACAGTCTAAAAGAAAAAAAAAGAGCGTTCGAGATTTGGAGGTCTCAAAACGAGAGGCCATAGGCGCTCCTAGAGGTAAAAATTGACACACATGCTTGGAATGACAAAACAAAAACAAAATAGAAGTTCAAAAATGTCCGACAGATGGCGCTTCATCTGATCAGAAGAGCCATAAGTAGCATAACAAATTGAGAGAAAGCAAAGATGATGTTCTTTACAGGAAATGGTCAATATGTTCACCATCATTCCTCAACAATGGCTGCAGTCGAGGAATAATGTTGTCAACATCACTGTAAAGCTTGTCCGGAGTTATGATGAGGCTTTGGCGTCGGATGTTGTCTTTCAGCATCCCTAGAGGTGTCGGTCGATCACGATACACTTGTGACTTTAGGTAACCCCAAAGGCAATAAACGCACGGACTGAGGTCTGGGGACCTGGGAGGCCAGAAATGACGAAAGTGGCGGCTGAGCACACGATCATCACCAAACGACGTGCGCAAGAGATCTTTCACGCGTCTAGGAATATGGGATGCAGCGCCATCCTGCATAAAAATCGTACGTTCCAGCCAGCCTGGGGATGATGCTATATGCTATTCTGTAACATATCGGAGTATCTCTCACCCGTCAGAATCACGCGCCATCTGTCGGACATTTTTTGAACTTTGCTTTTGTTTTACTAAAACTCCATGTCATTCTAAGCATGTGTGTCAATTTTTACCTCTCTATCTACATTATTCCGTGATTTATTAAGTTTTCACATTTATACTGACTTTTTGATCATCCAGTATAAACGTGCGTGCTTTCGAGTTATTTGGAGGCACCCCAAGACGAGAGGCGGACCGCACCCCCCCCCCCCCATATGCCCCCCTGCCCCCCTCCTTAGTCTGACACTGTCACCAGGTGTACGCCATACCTTTGTACGTTCATCACTTGCATACAAACAGAACCTACTCTCATCACTGACGACAATAAAGAATCTATCAACTCTCCAGTCCACCATTTCATGACACCAGAACAGCTATGATTCGCGGTGTCGTAGTTTCAGTGGTAGTCTGGCTAGATTCACACGTATTCTTACAATTACTCCCGCAGCAAGTATATGCAATCTCCAGTGGAGCAAGTTTCTATCCTAGAACAAATAACGCGAACACTGTTCACCACTGAAATCCACACAGCTACACCTGCAGAACCAAAACGAAGTGTACAAAGGCGTGTCTCCTCAGCGCCATCTGTTCACCAACGATCCTAACAAAAGAACCATTAACACTCCGACCCTCCAGTACGTGCATATTACAGCCTGATGCCACTGGCCAGTCTTTGAGATTGACCCTTTTTTCTCAGCATTGTACAACTACACAGCTAAAAAAAATGGAATCTACTATTGTCGCTGATAGTACACATTGTTAACATACCTACCTCACCTGCGAGCAAATGTACTCGCGGTCTTTCGTAACGGTGTCACTATGTTTTCGAAATAGGAACAACGGAGTTGGATCAAGATTCGACAGGCAGTAGACCGCTCCATTCGCACCATCGACAGAACAGGCTCTCCTGACAGTATACTAGGCCTTCCACATCGGTGGCAACGGGTTCTACACAACGCTGGTGACTGCTTTGAAGGGCAGTGACTGGTGTAAGCTTTCAACTCTTTTGTACCGGTTGTGAATAATATTTCAAGATTTCCGGAACGCTTTAGACACTGTGCCTCACAAGCGTCTTCTAATCAAACTGCGTATTTATGGAATAACACCACAATTGTGCGATTGGAATGTCCTGTCCGAAAAGATACAGTACGTTGTAATTGATGGAAAGGCATCGAGTAGAACTGAAGTAATATCTGGCGTTCCTCAGGGATGTGTTATAGGACCCCTACTGTTCCTTATTTTTATAAACGATTTAGCAGACAATCTGAGTAACTCTCTAACCCCGCGTCCACACAGTGGTACAACAGATCGAATAAAAAATAATAATCATCATCATAATCATCATCATTAGAGTCTGATTATGCCTTTCAGCGTTCAGGTTGGAGCATAGTACCTCTAACAACATTCCTCCATGATCCCCTATTCAATGCTAACATTGACGCCTCGTCTGATGTTATGCCTTTTACTTCAAAATCATTCTGCACAAAATCTAAGTACTTTCTTCTTGGTCTACCTCGACTCCTCTTACCCTTCGCTGCCGAGTTCATGAGTCTCTTAAGTAACCTTGTTTCTCCCATGCGTGTAACATGACCCCACCATCTCAGTCTGTTTGCTCTAATTGCTTCACCTGTGGTGGTCATTCCCAGTTTTTCTTTGATTTCCTCATTATGGACACCCTCCTGCCATTGTTCCCATCTATTAGTATCTGCAATCATTCTTGCTACTTTCATATCTGTAATCTCTACCTTATGAATAAGGTAACCTGTAGCCATCCAACTTTCACTCCCATACAAGAAAGTTCGTCGAAAGATAGAGCGGTGCACTGCTAACGTAGTCTTGGTACTTACTTCCTTCTTGCAGAAGAGAGTAGATCTTAGCTGAGCACTCACTTCATTAGCCTTGCTGCACCTTGATTCCAGTTCTTTCGCTATGTTGCCATCCTGTGAGAAAATACATCCCAGGTACTTGAAACTGTCTACCTGTTCTAACTTTGTTCCTCCTATTTGGCACTCAATCAATCTCTTTCCCACAGACATTACTTTCGTTTTGGAGATGCTGATCTTCATATCATAATCCTTGCACCTCTGATCGAGCTCTGAAATATCAGTTTGCAACCTTTCAATCGAATCGGTCATTACAACTAAGTCATCCGCATATGCGAGACTGCTTTTTTTTTTCACCTATTTTAATCCCGCCCTGCCAGTCTAGTGTTTAATAAGTAGGTACTAAATTAAAGTGGGAAAAGAAATAAGTTTGTGGCATCATTTGATTAAAAGATGTGATAAACTAGAATAGATTGGCATCGAGAACTGGTTCAAATCAGCGTTTGGGTTTGAAGCACACGACAGTTTTGTATCACAGAGGTATTTACAGTAGCAGTAAATTGCACATTATATTACTCGATCAGTGCTATTTTAATTTGTGGCGGAATTCAAACTCCCGGAGTCTGGACGACCTGGTCTTGATTACTTTGCCGGCAAATGAAGCGTAAGGTCACCTGGCCGCCGGCGAAGAGACGCAGTTTTGTTGCTGCACGTGCGCTGTAATTAACAGAGTCAACATTGCGCTCCTGGCCGGCTGTACACAGGCGTGGAAATAGTCCGCCATAAATTCCGATGCAGCGTCCGCGCCAATAAAAGCAAAATGAACGCGTTGTGACGTCCGACACAACTGCTAACTACCACATTCGGTGTAGCACCTCATCAACGGCGGGGGGCGCTGCCCGTGAGTAGAAAACAAATGTTCAAAATGTTCAAATGTTTGTAGAACTTATGGGACTTAACTACGGGGTCATCAGTCCCTAAGCTTACAAACTACTTATGAACTAGCTAAGACTAAGGACGGCACAAATATCCATGTCCGAGGGGGCATTCGAACCCCCGACCGTAGTGGCTGTGTAGACCGTGACTGGAGCGCCTCAGTCCCCTCGGCCACCGCGGCCGCCGTGTAGAAAACAAAACGGTTGTAACTGCAAGGCGGTGTTCCAACGTTTCCGAAATAAAATGCTATGCGACACTTAAGGACGGAAGTAATTTTCTCATTTTGCGTCTCCGATGAGTAACACAGCTTGCTCAAACTTGGACCATACATAGGGTCAGTGGCGGCTGGTGATAAAGTGCTAATGTGCTGCAGCACACTGTAAATATATTACTAAAATTATGTCATTTCTCTTCGAAAGCAAGCGAGAAATCGCTGTAAAATTACATCCTTTCTCTTGGAATGCGATCCAGATCACTATAAAATTATGCCAATTCCCTTCCAATACGTATTACAATGCTAGTAATAAGGATGAAAACGCATTTTGGAACGCTCTCGCCGCGATAGCTGGAAACCAGCTCCGTGTGCTAAAGTGGGATTCAGCCGCGCTGGTACATGCGCAGAGGCGCGGCGAAGTCGTCTGTTCGCTAGTGCGCATGCGCAGACGTGACGTCAGGCCTGGCGACTCTTGTGTGCTGAGACCGACTGCAGCACCAGACCAATATTTCTCTTCGCAGTGCGTGTAACGGTTGCGGAAGAGTAGTATATGACGAATATTGCGGCATACAGAGTCAAATAGCGCCCTGGCTCAGCCGTCTTGCGCGTTGTCTCTCAAACCTACTTGTGTGAGGCTCATATTCAAATACCTCTGAGTCCAAATTTTTAATTTCTGCAAATAAAACTTCAATCACTAACAACATTAGTAATGTATAGCCAACATGCGAGTGAAACTGCGCTTTTCAGCCAAGCAGTTTCATTGGTCACTTGTGTAGAACGCAGAAATGTTCAAATGTTTGTAAAGCTTATGGGACTTAACTACGGGGTCATCAGTCCCTAAACTTACAAACTACTTATGAACTACTTAAGAACTAGGACGGCACAAATATCCATGCCCGAGGGGTGATTCGAACCCCCGACCGTAGTGGCCGTGCTGACCGTGACTGGAGCGCCTCAGTCACCTCGGCCGCCGCGGCCGGCGTAGAACGCAGATGACGTGGTGGGGATATTGCTAAGCTCCGTTATTTCCATTGTCAGTCACGCTTTTTATTTTAGTAAATTTTGTTTCCTATTTATTTTTGTAATATTGTAGCACACAAGTCAAATTTTGTACGAGCCGCCACTGCATAGGGTTGCCAACTCTCCCGTATTATACGGGAGCTCCCGCATTTTTCTTAATTTTTAAGCCAACTCCCGTCTCCCGTTTTTGTTTTATACGGGAGGTTGTATCTCCCGTATTTGAGGATAATGACACCGATTAAGATTTAAACCTGCCGCATATTTTTCATATCTCGTTGCTGGACTATCGTTAGAATATTGATTAATCGATACGGCATAGTATTATCGATACAGTTACTACAACGTTTGTAGGGAACACAAAACAAAACACAAACACGATGCCGCGAGTCACGTTGCGATTATATTGTTTCTTTGTCGTTCTGCCCCATCCGAGTTACGTGAAATGGAAGAACCGAAAACTCCGCCTAAAAAGAGAGGAAAGTACTTCTGTGTATATCAGAAGAAATGGGAAGAAATTCATTCATGGGTTAATCCTGTAAAAGGAAACAATTGTAAAGCGTATTTCACCCTTTGCAAGGGTGAATTCAGCCCAGCTCATGGTGGTAATACAGACTGTCAGCAGCATGCCAACACCGAAGGACACAAAAGCAGAGTTTGGGGAAGTAACACATCTAAGTTAACCAGCTATTTTCAGTGCCTGAGTGATAGTCCCACTAGTAGTGAATCCGACGAAGTTGCAGTGGGTGAGTTAGCGTTTGTGTATCATACACTGAAACACAATCTACGTTATAGTAGCATGGACTGTGCAAATAAACTTGCAAAGAACATATTTATGGATTCGGATGTGGCCAAAAAACTTAAGACTGCTGACAAAGGTGTAAACAAATATAAAGTAAAAAATTCTGTAGACCTTCAGTTTATAATTGTTATGAAGAAGTTTTGTGATTGGTCCATGCAATAAACCTGTTTTAAGATGTAGGATCATTTGGTAATTGCGAAAGCATTACGGAGCTGGTCGATAAACTCCAGTGGAATACTCTGCAGGAGAGACGCTCTGTCGCTCGGTATGGGGTTTTGTCGAAGTTTCGAGAACATACTTTGACCGAGGAGTCTAGCAGTATATTGCTCCCTCCTACGTGTATCTCGCGAAGTGATCATGAAGATAAAATCAGAGAGATTAGAGCCCACACAGAGGTATACCGACAATCTTTCTTTCCATGAACAGTACGTGACTGGAATAGGAGGGAGAACCGATAGTGGTACTCAAAGTGCCCTCCGCCACACACCTATCAAGTGGCTTGCAGAGTATGCATGTAGATGTAGATAGTAACTAATGCCCGAAAACGCCATTCAACGATGCTACGGAGAGTCCAAGTTATAGACACCAGCTCATACTGCTAGAAAGTGCCTACAGCAACTTAGACGCTCTGTAGCGTCTTTGGGTGACTTTTCCGGGCTTGGGTTTGGTGCTAATTTCTTCCTCAAGACGCCTTCTACATGCTCTAGAAGTTCGTTGGAGTAATTGTGTAGTTGTGAAACACACTGATGATTTGAACACACACCTATCTCAGTCTTCGACGTACCATTTACTGCCGGAAATATGCACGGAAGAAATTTTGTGAGACATTTTTATTATTATTATTATTATTATTATTATTGCTGAAGTCTGAGGAATCGCGGTGCGAAACTCGAGTGCACGAATTTCTATAGTGTCTTCATTTTAACTGAAGACATTCAGATATCATGGAAACTATAAGTGCCGGCCGCGGTGGCCGAGGGGACTGAGGCGCTCCAGTCACGGTCTGCACGGCCACTACGGTCGGGGGTTCGAATCACCCCTCGGGCATGGATATTTGTGCCGTCCTTAGTCTTAGGTAGTTCATAAGTAGTTTGTAAGCTTAGGGACTGATGACCCCGTAGTTAAGTCCCATAAGTTCTACAAACATTTGAACATTTGAAACTATAAGTCGAGTCAAAACAAATGTTCAATACTAATTTGTTTGTATCCGAGGAGGACATCCAATGATACTTAACTGACTGAAACATTTATCCGTTTAGCCACTGTAATCAATGGAGTCGTAATGAATCCACAACTCACCCCGTATACATGGGCTTCCAAAACCGGATTTCGTAAACCGATTTCCTAAGTCCGCTTTTGCTTGGTCATGTAAACGCTTCAAAATCGATTCTGGAAATCCACTTCTGTAAACCGGTTTTCTAATTCCACAATCGAGTTTCCGTGCCCATGTAAACGCAATCGTTTTATAAACTTTTTGGCTTATCAGATTGTGTCTTCTTGTTTCGAATTTTCGACTCATATGGACAGACACATTTTCTCCAGTGAAAGAGACAGAAAAATATAGAGTGAGCCTGAAGATATGTGTTTAAGTAGGGAAAAATAGCGACTGTGCTAACGAAATCAGGAACTGAATGAGCTGTTTTTCAGCAGCCATATTAAGTGGGGCAGGAAATCCGCTTCAGGCTGTAACAGCCACAGCGAAAAGGGTTTACGAAATTCGGTTTTCGTCTTCCGGAAGGTGTGTTGCATGTAAACGTAGTGACTGTAATTTACAGCATGCAGCTAAATGTCCATCCAATATTCAATGGTACAGGGGACCCCCAGCTCCATGCTTCGACGGTGGGACATGCCAGTACTTAAAGGCTTTCAATTATACATCACACAGACAACTTTGTATACGTCCGTCATACCGTATCGATCAGGAGACTACCTGATACGTCTCTATGTCTGGAGCCTGAAGCGAACTTTTCCCTGCTTTTCCGATTAAAGAAAATATTCAAATGTAGCACTTTCAACTGCAGTACACGCGCTATACTCGGTATCAGCTACGAAGGCGGCCCAGTTCACAGCGATTCTGCGCATCCCCCTCCATTACCGCAGTGACAGCCAATAACGTTCACTCTGTAGGCGTGTGGCTGGCCGCGAGTTACGCAATGTTTCTCCCGCAGGCGCAACTGTTGCGCTCGGCCGTAGCTCCTCCCCTCCACACTTCCCTCTCACTCCGCCTATATGCGTGGAAGCTCCTTCTTATATGACGCGAGGTGTAGTTCGTTCTGCACATGGTTATAAGCAGGATATAAGCACATCTGTGTAAATGTCAACACAAGTTTTACGAATGCGGTCGACCATGTATTTATGGGCTGTTCGCAATTCCTGGTACACCTTATCTCTTAAGATCCCCACAGAAAGAAATCTAGTGACGTCAAATCGGGGAAGCTATCAGGCCAGTTAAAAGGGCCATCTGTGCCGACCCATCGACCAGTGCAAACATGGTCTAACGCTTAGCGTGCTTTACTTGCATAATGCACTGGACGCTCGTCGTGCTGAAACCAAAAAAGTTGCCAAACGTCCATGACAATATCGTTGAGGAGTATCGGTAGTTCCTGTTCCAAAAACGATCCATATTTGCGACCATCCAACGTTCCATCAATAAAATATGAGCCCATGAGTTTGTTCCCTATGGAGCTACACCTTATGTCAACCGACCAAGGGCGTTGACGGACGACCTGTCGTAACCAGTGGGGATGAACTACATCCGGTAATGCATGTTATGCCGGTTAACGCTATCATGATTTGTGAAGGTAGAATCATCGGAAAACAGTACCTCGGGAAAGAACGTGGGGGTTGAAGTGTTCAAAATATTCAACTGTTTGTAAATTTTTGAAACTTAACTACTCTTGTTATCAGTCCCTAGGCTGACAATCTACTTTAATTAACTTTAACTTACCTGAGGACAAACACACATCCCCATGCCCGAGGAAGGACTCGAACCTCCTATGGCGAGCAACCACGCACTCCGCAGCAGATGTTCAAATGTTTGTTAAGCTTAAGGGACTTAATTGCAGGGTCATCAGTCCCTAAACTTACAAACTACTTATGAACTACCTTACACTAAAGACGACACATACATCCATGTCCGATGGGAGATTCGAACCCCCGACGGCGAGCGGCATCGCGCATCGGAACATAGCCCCTTAATGCGCTTGGCCTCTCCGCAGCAAGACACCTTAGAACGCTCGGCCACTCCACCGCGGCATGTTGAAGTGCCCCATCACAAAACACTGTCCGGTTATGGAAATCGTCCCCATGCAGTTTTTGATGCAGTGACACATGGTATGGATGGTACCTATGAGGATTGAATAAGTTGCAAATACTACCGATGGACATACCAGAATCGCTGTGTAATTGCCGAAGACTTCTCTGTGGATTGTCGTGCACTCAACTGCTGCTAGTACTGCTGTTTCATTAGCTTCCCCTCTAATTGGTTGGCTTCGTTCCCGCTTGGTAGTGTGTACTGCCACCAGACATAAAAGCGTTCACATCCTTGTAATAGAACGAACGAGAGCAAACATTCTTTGGAAAACACTCGGCATACATCGCAACACCAACGTCAACATTTCTCTTACATTAGCCGTAAATCAGGATGATTTCAATTTTTTCTTCTGTGGTTGTAGCGTGCTTAGTCTATTCCACACCTCGTCAACGAATGGTGAGAAGGTGTAGCACTGTGCACGTAATGCTTAGAGTTGCTTTCTTTTCTATGTCTACTAGATACATGAGGTCCGGTAACACTGGACTGCGTGTTGTGATACGTCGTAGTTTGCTACAGTGGCGCATCGAGTAGTTCCATGTTCGACATGAAAGAAGGATACAACGTTGCGAATGAGTTTTCCAAGTAAACGTTATGAATTACTGGCGTGTCCTACTCTCATAGTATCCTACTCTCATAGTATGAGTACGTGGTGCCCTGTGCCAGTGAATATTAGATAGACATTGAGCTGCACGTTATAAATTACAGCTACGGACTCAGTTCGATTCTGCTGATTATAACGCCATCTGTGATGAAACTGAAAAATATTTAAGACAAAACTTATGTAGTTTTTTGCCGTACGATCGAGGAAGATGGAATAAAAACCTTGCGGTTTGCTGATGACATAGTAATTCTGTCAGAGACAGCAAAGGACCTGGAGGAGGATTTAAATGGGATGGACAGTGTCTTGAAAAGAAGATATAGGGTGAACATTAACAAGAGTAAAACGAAAATAATGGAATATGCGTCAGAAAATCAGGCGATGCTGAAGGAATTAGATTAGATAATGAGACGATAAAAGTAGTAGATTAGTTCTTTATTATTTGGGTAGCAAGTTAACTTCTGATGGTCGAAGTAAAGAAGATATAAAATGCAGAATGGCTATGGAAAGAAAAGCGGTTCTGAAGAAGCGAAATTTGTTGATATCCAATATTAGTTTAAATGATAGGAAGTCCTTACTGAAAGCATTTGTGTTGAGTGTAGCATTGTATTAGAGTGAAACGTGGACGGTGAGGCGCACAGACAAAGGGATGATAAAAGCTTTCGAAATTTGGTCCTACAGACGAATGATGGAGATTAGATGGGTAGATCACGTGACTAATGAGGTGGTGCTCAACAGAATCGGGGAGTAAAGGAGTTTGTGCCATATGCTAAGGAAAGGGATAGGTTGGTGGGACACATTCTGAGACATTAAGGAATCGTCAACTTAGCATTAGAAGGAAGTGTGTGGGGTAAAAATCGTAGAGGGAGACCGAGGGACGAATACAGGAAGCAGATTCAAAAGAATGTAGGTTGCCGTTCGTATTTTCAGACGAAGAGACTTCCACAGAACAAGGTACCGTGGAGAGCTGCATCAAACCAGTCTGTGGACTGAAGACCACAACAACAACAATAACAACAGACCTAATTACTGAACAGTTGTGCAATTTCAGCTTACTTGACAAATAACAGTCTGGCTTTCGTAAACACCATAACACAAACACTGCACTAATCAAAGTAACTGATGATTTGAACTTCATCATGAACAACTGTGAAGCTACTATATTGACACTATTAAACGTCAGCATAGCTTCTGATACTATCAGTTTGACATAATGCTGAATAAAACGCGGCAACTTAAGTTTTCAAATGGTGCACAAAAATGGTTTGAAAGCAACTTAAAAATCAGACAGCGTAGTGTTGTCTGTGGGAATGAAAAATCCTCCTGGAAATATGTTCTTTCCGGAGCGCCACAAGGATTGGTTTTTGGTCCAATTTTGTTCTCCCTGTATGTAAATTCAAATTTTTGTATAGTCTATGGGACTTAACTACGGGGTCATCAGTCCCTAAACTTACAAACTACTAAGGACGGCACAAATATCCATGCCTGAAGGGGGATTCGAACCCCCGACCATAGTGGCCGTGCAGACCGTGACTGAAGCGCCTCAGTCCCCTCGGCCACCGCGGCCGGCCCTCTCCCTGTATGTCAATGATATTTCATCAGTTTTGACTTTCTGTAAATATCAATTCTATGCAGGCGACCTCCAACTCTGCGAAAGTAGCAGACCTAAGATATAAATACTGCGACTGCCCTGATGAATGATGATCTGTTTTGGTCGTGACATGGGCGAAAAAAGTGGAACAAAAATTGAATGCAAAATTAATAAGTACCGAATTAAGCGATCAGCTACCTGCCATTCAAACTTGATAGAATTCCCAATATCATATCAGAAAACAGTTAAGAATATTATTGACGAACATTTAAATTGAGCAAATAATGTGATCACCGTATACAGGAAGACCTCTGCTTATCTCTATACCTCCAAAAAGTTTCGTAACATCTTCCCACAGGACGTAAAGTGCAAACTGGTGCAATTACTCGTTCTAAAAAACTTCATTATTATTATTTGATTCAGCATGATATAAGTAGCGAAAATACAAGACGCTACATATGCATCATTGGCCGATATGACCGTATTAGTGCTTTGTACACACATATAGGATGGCTACGAGCAGACAAACGACGGGACTACCATACGCTGTATCTTCTCCATCGACTGCCCAGTGAGCAAGCATCCCAGTACCTCGTATCAGAATTTAGACATCTTTCGTACCACCATAATATTAACACAAGATCCCACCAAATAGCGTATAATCTTTTTACGCTATTTGATGCCACTTATCTAGTGCCCGTTCCCGTTCGTAAAACGAAAACCTTTGCAAACTCATTTGCTGTCACTGCTTATCGGCTCTGAAACAAGCTGTCTTGCTCTGTTATCACAATCCAGTCTTCTGGCGTTTAAGAAAGAATTGAAACATTTCCTTCTGTCATCCTCTTCAAAGTTTCCCCAAAACTCATGTACATAGTCAATTTCCTCTCTAATAGTAAAGCCAATGCTCTTCTCTCCGTTATTTCTCTTCCTCCTCTTTCTTTCACCATAAATCACGCTACTTGCTCTTCCATTATATCTCCTCATTCGTGTATTATTACACTCACTCTTCTCTCTCTCTTCTACCCTTTCGTCCGTAACCATTGCTGCTGGTAGCCGTAATTAAAATCCTACCGTTTTGTATACCTCATGTGTTTGTTATTTTTCAAATACGAATATAAACTGTGCTGTGTTTTTTGTTACCTGTACTGTTTGAAACTTTTAATTTTTCTTCTGTAGTATTGGAAACGTAAAATATGCAGAACACCTGGTTAGATGTAATCTTGTCAGGTTAAATAAATGAGTAAATACATAAAGATTTATTGTTGAAATAGTACATATGGAGAACATAAAATGGTTACATTTACATACCTCAAGTTACAAAAAGGATAAATGTCTTCCAAATTCAGCTCGCACAGCCTGTTAGTCAAATTCAAATGTTTGTAAACCTATGGTACCAAACTGCTCAGTCCCTAGACTTACAAACGGCTTAAACTAACTAACACTAAGGACAACAGACACACACATGCCCAAGAGAGGACTTGACTCTAGGCAGGAACGACCACCGAGTCTGTAGCATGATGCCTTAGACCACGCAGCCACTCCAGTGCAGCAGCGTGTTATCACCATCACATCTTCTATAGTGCATATTTTACCCTCCTCGGACAACTATGTCTTCATCGTCTGCTCATTTCGTCAAATACCAGTAGCTTACTATTAATGCAGCGCCCCATATACAGGTATAACTAGTTCTTCCTCTTCACCTATCTTAGTGTAGCTCTCGATTCGAATACACAGTTTGAAATGTTTGCTCATTGCTACCATTTCAGCATAACAGACTCTGAAAATATATAGTAGACAACAAATACGGCAGTTTTCATGGAGATGCAAACAACCAACAAGATGAAACGTAACTTTCGTGAGATGGAACATTTGAAAACTGAATAAACATTGAAATTGAGATGCAAGGAGATAGAAGATGCCGTGGAGAATATATTTAATAATGCATTAATTATGAATTATTATTACTTTTGTATGTATTAATGTATTTAATTATTAATTGATGTTGAAGCTTGTTTCCGTTTCACATGAGTAAGTTTTATTACAGATTTACAAATGAGTTACAAATACCATTTTTAAAAGTAACTGTAAAAATAACTATAAACTTACCTGTAACTGATACAGTTACTTTCAATGTATAGTTAACTATAACTGTAACTAAGTTACATTTCAGGGAAGTAACTTTAACTGTAACTTAGTTACTCTAAAAAAGTAACTTTTCCCACTCCGGTTCTCATCCCGACATAGCCAACATGTGTTCAATTGGAGACAAGTCCACAGATCATGTTAGCTAAGGAAGTTTCTCCATATCTTGCAGAAAACACCGAGTTTCACACACAAAGTGTGTATGCACACTGTCGTGTTGGAGCAACACATCATCTCCCAGTTACAAGACATTCTGCACGTAACGAGTGCTGCTCAGCATTCCCTCCACAAACACCAAATGTTAATGAGAGTTGTAGGCTACCATATCCCAGACCATAAGGCCTGGGCTGGGGCCAGTATGCCTCAGACAAATGCAGACACTGTATGTGTCAGGTCTATGTAGATTGCATGCAGGCATCACTAAAGACCACACCCCTTCATTCCAGCTTCCGAGCCATGTACGTCGATGCCGTGGTGCAAGCAGAAGACAAGCTAGAGATGTGTGTTCCTGTAGTCCCACTGCTAGTAACTGGTTGACAACAATTCATGTTGACACTGCTGGGCTCATAATCCCTCTTCTTTGTGTTGTGGTAGCTGCATGACTGCTATTGCTGCTCTCACAACAAACAATGTTGGTGGACATCTGTGCTCTGTAGATGTCCAGAACTTCATCTACAAGTTTCAACATGTTCACGCAACCATTGCAACCAGATTCATTGCAAAACTGACAGCATGTCCAATCTATGTGATATTTTTCCGAAAAGGCCTTCCTGTCACTTGTAAGGCCACAATTTGACCCATTTCAAACTTGGTCAGTTGGTTATTTGAAGCAAGAGTGTGTCTCTGTGGCATGCCATCTACAGAGAAACTCAATGAAAACTGTTTGCTTCTCTTGATATCACACTGAGCCTAATGGCAGTCAATATTCCATAGGAAAGTTACACATTGATGGCACTCTGGCAGCAATGTCACTATATTATCTATAAATAAATGAAATGCAGCAACCAGTTGCTTGTCGTTATTTATTTTTCACTTTATCGACCAGTTTGGTCTCTATAAAGACAAACAAGTGCATTTGTATACAATAAGGCTAAAGAACGTATAAAAGTTGATTACAGAAATATAAAGCAGTTTCGAACCAAATAGAATGTAATAAAGATTAGTTCATTTTTTTACATTCTATTTGGTTCGAAACTGCTTCATATTTCTGTAATCGACTTTTAAACGTTCTTTAGTCTTATTGTATACAAATGCACTTGTTTGTCTGTATAGAGACCAGAAGAAGGGCACTCAAGTGCCCGAAACCGGTCGTTAAAGTGGAAAATAAATAACGACAAGCAACTGGTTGCTGCATTTCATTTATTTATAATCTGAACAGTTGCTGAAATGGATAAAACACTTCAACTATATCATCTGTTGGTAAATGATTTTGAAACCATTACTGGTACTTCTAGTATCCCCTAGGTGGCATCTGCCATCATCAGATCAATATTCATGTTGTATGGTCAGGTGTTCTAATTTCGTCCCCCGCACCCTCTCAACAGTGTACATTGTGAAACTAGGTATACCCATATGGATATAGTCTTGTAAATGTGCACAGTTCCTGCTATTAACATGAAGTCCCTACACTGTTTGTTATATCACAGGGTAGAATAACAAACCACAGGTGCTGAGTAGGGATGAATGCAAAAAGTGAAAATCTCTACTAGGAAAAAAACTCACCACAAAGACAATCATTGAAAAACAGACAGGCTCAAACGACCATAAAACACACATAACTTAGCTTTTGGCTACAATTTCTTAGGTGTTATGCTAATGTGGCATGCCAAATACATATACAGACATAGATGTAATAAATTGTTATTGCAAATATTGCAACATTTTATATATTTTATTGTTATTATTACTACAATTGTTGGCAGATGTGGTATGTAAGTGTGGGTGATGCAAGTAAGATATATGTGGGGAGGGAGAAGGAAATGACTGTCACCCTGCCTATCTCCCCAGAATAGAACCACAGATGTCACCTGCAGCCAGATATGTGAACAACAATGGTGTTTTCAGGGGATTTGACACCACTTTTACCACTGCAGTTCGTTATGACTGCAGAGCTAGTACAACCTTAGTTTCACATTGAAGCTAACAGTTAACAATGAAAGTCAAGGCTGATCATTTCAAAAGAATTATTTAAAAGTGTTGTGCTGTACAGTGACACTTTTCTGCATTGACCAGTATTGTCGTTTACTCAGCAATCACTAGTAACAAATATTCTGTGGCTAAACATTCTGCAGATGACAATTTTCAAGATCTCAGAATAAACTTCTACCCTGTAAAGATATAACAGTAAATATCTATAGTCTCCATTGAGGACCTTCTGTTTTGTTGCTCAAGGCTAATACACACCTTTCTCAATACCTTGGATAATTCAGGCCAGAATTAGTAACTTTCTTATAAAATAAATTACAAGCTGGAAACTACACACAGCTGACGTGTCTCATAGTTGACTGAATGTAAATAGTCTCACATTTGTCTGTTGCAGATCCCTATGTGAAAGTGTACCTGTTGTGTGAAGGGAAACGTATAAAGAAGAAGAAAACAACTGTCAAAAAGGCAACACTGTGTCCAGTGTACAACGAGGCACTTGTGTTTGATGTGCCTGCAGAAAACATTGAGGATGTGAGTCTCATTGTCAACGTCATCGACTATGACAGGTAAGTACCCTTCCAATCTCTTTACATCCTGAAAAAATGGAGAGTACAAAAATTCACTTAGATATTTAATCAGGTGACGGTGACAAGCATCACACTATTAACACTGTATTCGGACGTACCGGTAATGGGATTGTTTCTCTCTCTAATCTACATCGTCTTACATTTTTTCGCCACCACTGGCAGATTCTTCAGGAAAAAGAGGAAAAAAGGCGAGGAAAAAGGGAAGGATATGGGTTTTAAGGAAGTGGAAAAGGAGTCATTCCAATCCCAGGAGTGAAAGGACTTACCTTAGGGGAAAAAAAGGAAGGTAAACAAATACACACACACTCAGACATATCTAAACGCAAACACACCTAGACAGACATTTGTAAAACGCAAAGAAGTTGGACAGAGATACCAATTGAGGCAGAGGCTCTGTCCACAGAACCAAGGCAAAGATGCTAAAGATGGTGGGCGGGAATTTTAATTAGCGGAGATTGAGACCAGGTGGGCAACGGGAGGAAAGAATAAGCTGAAGGGCAAGTTCCCATCTCCGGAGTTCTGAAAGGTTGGTGTCGGTGGAAAGTATCCAGATAACCTGGACGGTGTAACACTGCGCCAAGATGTGCTGGCCGTGCACCAAGGCATGTATAGCCACAGGGTGATCCTCATTACCAACAAACACTGTCTGCCTCTGACCGTTCATGCAAATGGACAGTTTGTTGCTGGTCATTCCCACATAGAACGCTTCACAGTGCAGGCATGTCCTTTGGTAAATCACATGGGTGCTATCGCAAGTGGCTCTGCCCTTGATCGTGTACACCTTCCGGGTTACTGGACTGGAGTAAGTGGTGGTGGAAGGGTGCATAGGGCAAGTTTTACAACGGGGGCGGTTGCATGGGTAGGAACCAGAGGGTAGGGAAGATGGTTTGGGGGTTTCATGGGGATGGACTTGGAGGTTATGAAGGTGTATACGATCAAGGGCAGAGCCACTTGCGATAGCACCCATGTGATTTACCAACTGACATGCCTGCACTGTGAAGCGTTCTATGTGGGAATGACCAGCAACAAGTTGTTCATCATCTTGAAAAATTGCATCATATATCTCCAGATTCGTTTGACCTCCCCAAGAGTCATTGAGAAGTAAAAATATATTCTCCCTGACATAATATTTTAAACATTTCCAGAGAAAATCCATGTATAAAACTATTGTCAATTTTCCGGACTTTGATGATGTTACGATGACATTCATATAAGTATTGGCATAGCCATCTATTAATTTGTGAATACAAGATCCGAAATGACCGGTCGCTTCTTGTAATCATATGAAGACATGTGGGAGCAGTTTTCCGGAAATGTTGTTGTTGTGATCTTCAGTCCGGAGACTGGTTTGATGCAGCTCTCCACAATACCCTATCCTGAGCAAGCCTCTTCATCTCCACATAAGAATGGCAACCTACATCTGTCTGAATCTGCTTACAGTATCCATCTCTTGGTCTTCCTCTGCGGTTTTTACCCCACAAACTTCCCTCCAACGCTAAATTGACAATTCCTTGATGTCTGAGAATGTGTCCTACCAATCTATCCCTTCTTTTAGTCACGGTATGCCAGAAATTTTTTTTCTCCCCAATTCTGTTCAGCACCTCCTCATTAGTTACGCGATCCACACACCTAATCTTCAGCATTCTTCGGTAGCACCATATTTCAAAAGCTTCAATCCTCTTCCTGTCCACACTGTTTATCGACCATGTCTCACTCCCATACAAGGCAACACTCCATACAAATGCCTTCAGAAGTCACTTCCTTAGGCTTAAATCAATATTCGATGTTAACAAATTTCTCTTTTTCAAGAACGCTTTTCTACCCATTGGCATTCTGCATTTTATATCCTCTGTACTGCGACCATCATTTGTTATTTTACTGCCCTAGTAGCAAAACTCATCTACCTCCTTTATTGCTTCGTTTCCCAATCTAATTCCTTCAACATCACCTGATTTTCTTACACTGCACTCCATTACCCTAGTTTTGCTCTTGTTAATGTTCATCTTATATGCACCTTTCAGCACACTGTCCATTCCGTTCAACTGCTCTTCCAGGTCCTTTGCTGTATCTGACAGAATTACTATGTCATCGGCAAAACACAGTGTTTTTAATTCTTCCCCCTGAACTTTAATTCCTTCACCAAATTTCTCCTTGCTTTCCTTTATAGCTTGCTCGATGTACAAATTGAATAACATTGGAGAAAGGCTACAACCCTGTCTTACTCCCTTTCCAACCACTGCATCCCTTTCCTGACCTTCAAATCTGACAACCGCTGTCTGGTTTTTGTACAAGTTGTAAATAACCTTATGCTCCCTATATTTTACTCCTGCTTGCTTCAATACTTGAAAGAGTTTATTCCAATCAACATTATCAAAAGCCTTCTCCAAATCTACAAAAGCTAGAAATGTAGGTTTGCCTTTTCTTAATCTATCTTCTAGGGTAATCCGTAAAGTGAGTATTGCCTCCTGAGTTCCTACATTTCTCCTAAATCCAAACTGATCTTCCCCGAGGTCGGCTTCTACCAGCTTTTCCATCCTTCTGTAAATAATTCGTGTTAATATTTTGCAACCATGACTTATTAAACTGATGGTTCTGTAGTTTTCACACCTGTCTGCACCTGCTTTCTTTGGAATGGGGATTATAACATTTTCTTGAAGTCTGAGGGTACTTCACCTGTCTCATACATCTTACACACCAGGTGAAACAATTTTGTCATGGCTGGTTCTCCCAGAGACTTCAGTAGCTCTGAGGGAATATCATCTACTCCAGGGGCCTTGTTTCGACTTAGGTCTTTCATTGCTCTGTCAAATTCATCTCTCAATATAGTATCTCCTATTTCATCCTCGTCTACTTCTTCTCCCGTTTCTACAATATTGCCGCTAAGTTCATTTCCTTCATAGAGCCTCTCTATATACTCTTTCCACCTTTCAGCTTTCCGTTCTTTGCTGAGAACTGGTTTTCCATCAGAGTCATTGATATTCATAGAGCTGTTTTTCTTATCTCCAAATGTTTCTTTTATTTTCCTGTAGGCTGTATCTATTTTTCCCCTATTTATACATTCTTCTACATCCTTGCAATTTGACTTCTAGCCACTCCTGCTTAGCCATTTTGCACTTCCTGTCAATCTCATTTCTTAGTCGTTTGTACTCCATTTTGGCTGTTTCATTTACTGCATTTTGATATTTTCTCCTTTCCTCGATTAAATTTAGTATCTCCTGTGATATCCAGGGTTTTTTTTTGTAGGTCTCGCCTTCCTACCTATTTTGTCCTCTGCTGCCTTCACTATTTCATCTCTCAATCCTACCCATTCCTCCTCTACTGTCTTATTTTCCCCCATTTCTGTCAACTGTTCCCTAAAGCTTCTTTTGAAATTCTTAAGAACTTCAGTTTCCTTCAATTTATCCAGATCCCATCTCCTTATTTTCCTACCTTTTTGTAGTTTCTTCAGTTTCAGCCTACAGTTCATAACCAACAAGTTATGGTCAGAGTCTATATCTGCCCCTGGGTATGTCTACAGTTTAAAACCTGGTTCCAAAATCTATGTCTTACCAATATAAAATCTATCTGGTATCTCCTGGTGTCTCCTGGTCTCTTCCACATATACAACCTTCTTTTGTGATTCTTAAACCAGGTGTTTGTTATAAATAAATTGTGTTCCGTGCAAAATTCTACCAGGCAGTTTCTTGTTTCATTCCTTTTGCCCAGACCATATTCACCTACTATCTTCCCTTCCCTTCCTTGTCCTACTACCAAATTCCAGTCTCCCATAACAATTACGTTTTCGTCTCCCTTAATTGTCTCAATAATTTCCTTTAGCTCCTCATATATTTCTTCGATCTCCTCATCATCGGCAGAGCTAGTTGGCATATAAACTTGTACTACTGTGGTCAGTGTTGGCTTTGTATCTATCTTGACTACGATAATGCGATCACTGTGTTGCTCATAGTAGTTTACCCGCATTCCTATTTTCTTATTCATTATCAGACCTACTCCTGTAATACCCCCAACTGATTTTGTATTTATAATCCTGTACTCGCCTGACCAGAAATCCTGTTCCTCTTTCCACCGAACTTCATGAATCCCCACTATATCTAACTTCAATCTATCTATTTCCCTTTTTAAATTTTCTAGCTTCCCTACCCGATTAAGGGATCTAACATTCCATGCTCCGCTCTGTAGAATGCCAGTGTTGTCTTTCCTGATGATCACATCCTCCTGAGTAGTCCCCGGCCGGAGATCCGAATGAGGGACTATTTTAACTCCGGAATATTTTACCCGAGAGGATGCCATCATCATATGTTCATACAGTAGAGCTGCATGTCCTAGGGAAAAGTAACGGCTGTAGTTTCCCCTTGCTTTCAGCCGTTCGCAGTAACTGTGTGGCAAAGCCACATTAGCTGATGTTACAAGGCCAGCTCAGTCAATCATCCAGACTGTTGCCCCTGTGACTACTGAAAAGGCTGCTGCCCCTCTTCAGGAACCACACATTTGTCTGGCCTCTCCACAGATACCCCTCCGCTGTGGTTGCACCTAAGGTACGGCTATCTGTAACGTTGAGGCACGCAAGCCACCCCAACTCGGCAATGTCTGTGGTTCATGGGGGTTTTCCGGATAATGTTATTGAATATTGTGAGGTGTACGAATGCATCACTTTATTCAGATCCAACTTTTTCACAAAAACTATTTTACTCCCTTTTTCAGTGAGAGTAATATTTGGTGACATAAATATAGGTATTAGGTTTAAGAATAGAAATGTTAACCATTTGCTAAACATGTTAAGATCTCTTAACTTCGACTGTATAAATACCAAACCCACAAGGCAGGCTGCATGCTTAGATAATATAATATGTAATTTTCATTTAAACAAAACTGATTTTGACACAATTAGTCTTTGCATTTCTGCTCATGATGGGCTATGGCTCAGACAGACTCTTAATTATAAAATACTTGAAACCTCCACTGAACACAGAACAATAAGACCAATTAATGACTCAAAGCTAAACCAGTTGATAAGTAAACTGAATATTGTAAAATGGGATGAAATAATAACTAATGTAGATGCAAATGAAGCAAGCAATAGATTTCTACTCCTATTAGCTGAACTTTTTGAAACATGTTGTCCTAAACACTACAAGAAATCAGTGAAGCAGAGACAATGCAGTAAACCACAAAATCTAAAAAACTGGTATACTCCACATTTGAACAGAATAACAATTCTGATGCTGCTATATCATGATAAGGCAAAGCATGATAATGCTGACAAGGAGATGTACATGAAAATTAAAGTAAGGCAGCAAAGTGTAAAGCTAATGATGCATATATATTGAACTCAACAAATAAATGCAAAGCAGCATGGGAAATTATCAAAACAGAAATGAATAATGATCATAAAAGTGTACCAGATACCTATTTCACCCAACACATTAAATGAACATTTTGTTGGTCCACATTCAGATACATAGCAGTACAATGCAGGAAGTGAGGAAGGCAGAGGCATTACTGCCAGAAACAAGCAGTAATCTCACAAACAACTTTTGCTGGTCTCGTATAACAGAGAAAGAGGTCTATGAATCTGTAGCAAAGCTCAGTAATTCTAGAGCAGAGGATTACTATGGCCTCTCAAATTTTGTTATTAAATCTGTCAGAAAACAAATTGTAAAGTCACTAACTAAAATAATCAATAAGATCTTAGAAGAAGGCCACTATCCAAAGTGTTTAAAAATATTTGTTGTCAAACCAGTGTATAAGAAAGGTGAAGTAACATATCTGGAGAACTATCAACCAATATCGCTTATACCTATAATATCAAAAATAATTGAGTACTGCATGCACAAACAGATGTATCAATACTTTGAAACTTATAATATACTTCGTGCCTCACAAAATGGCTTCAGATCCAGGCTCTCTACAACCAAAGCAGTTGAGAGTATGGTATCAAAACTACACAGTTATTTTGAAAAGAAAGTGATTGTTTGTGCAACATTGTTGGACCTCAGGAAAGCATTTGATATGGTGTCCCATAATATTCTTAGAAAAAAAACTCCAGCACTATGGAGTGAGAGGGGATGCTATATGCCTGATGGAGTCCTACTTGGAGAACAGGAAACAGATAGTCAAGATAAATAATGAATGGTCTTCTAGTTCTAAAGGGTGTACCCCAAGGATCTGTTCTAGGGCTTTTCCTTTTCATTGTTTATATTAATGATTTACCTACAGTTGTGCCATGTAATGCAGTGCTTTATGCAGATGACACAACTCACATCACATATGACACCAATCTTGAAAATGTGCAGCACAACATGGCAGTAGCAATGGAGAAATGCAATACTTGGTTTGAAGTCAATGTCCTGCAGAAAAATGACAGTAAAACTGAAGAAATTGTATTCAATCTCACTGCTCCTAGTCAAGACAACAAAACTGTCAAACTATTAGGATTTCACATAGATCAAAAGCTTAACTGGGATACCCACTTCGATAAACTTTGCAGTAGACTAGCCCATGTCCTCCATCTGCTATACAAACTGAGTAGTAGTGTCAGCAAAGAACTTCTATTATATGCATACTCTGCATTCTTCCATTCTCACCTGGATTATGGAATAATTTTATGGGGTAACTCTGTAGGCTCAAAAAGTTTTCAAATGGCAGAAGAAAGCTATCATGTGTATTGCAGGACTTAGCCCATGTGACTCATATAGAGGCTACTACAAAGAATTAAACATCATGACAGTACCCAGCCTGTATATATACAATTGCCTAGTATATGTCAAAGAAAATTTAAATAACTATGATCTAAGAATGACAATTCATGACCACAATACAAGAAGTGGACATGATATACCATATGATAGACTGGCAAAGACACACAATTGTTACAAATACTTAGGACTCCTCTACTTCAATAAATTACCAACAGAGGCATACACAGTGCCAGTAGATCAATTTAAGAATACTATTGTGAAATGGTTTAAAAGCAAGGTATTTTATTCTGCACAAGAGTTTCTTGGATGTGGGACAAAAGACTTAAATTTCTTATAATAATAAATTACAAATAAAAATTGTTGTTTATTTTATAACTATGTAGGCTACACAGTATGGTACTATAACTTTGTTACTGTCATGAACACATTGTAATACATCTGTATGGTTATTGTCTGATATCTATTTATGGTAGTATACATATCTGATAACTATAATGTAATTGCCTATTATTCTTGATACTCATTTCATATTATTTTCTTCTACCTTAAGGAATTTTCTAAGTCATTTATTGTTGTTATTTTGTTTTATCATTATTACTATTTTTTCTAACCTTGATGACTGCATGTAATAATGCTCAAAGGTGAATAAAGCATCTAATCTAATCTATTTAAATGATAATGATTCTGCTGTTGAAAATGATGACAGTCCCTGTTAATTTCTCTTCTATCTATTGCACATAACTGCCATTAAAAAAACTAGAAAACTTTCCTTGGAAAGTAATGGATATTCCACATGATTCATTTTTTAGATACATGATGTATTCGTGGTATTATTGTTGTTAATACACAGAAGAGCCAAGGAAACTGCTACACCTGCCTAACATTCTGTAGGGCTACTGCAAACGCACTGAAATGCCACAAAACAACCTTGCATTGACTTGACTAACGTCTGAAGCTGTGTTGGAAGGAACTGACACCATGCATCCTGCAGGGCCATCCATAAGAGTAGGAGGTCTTTTCTGGACAGCATGTTACAAAGCTTCCCAGGTATGCTCAATAATGTTCATGTCTGGGGAGTTTGGTGGTCAGTGGGGGTGTTTAAGCTCAGAAGAGTGTTCCTGGAGCCAATCTGTAGCAATTCTGGATATATGGGGTGTAACACTGTCCTGCTGGAATTGCCCAAGTCCATCAGAATGCATAATGGTCATGAATGGATGCAGGTGATCAGCCAGGATGCATATGTACGTGTCACCAGTCAGTGTCATATCTAGACTTATTAGGGGTCCCATATCACTCCATCTGTACATACCCCACACAATTACAGAACCTCCACCAGCTTGAACAGTCCCCTGCTGGCGAGTAGGGTCCATGGGTTCATGAGGTTGTCTCCATGCCCATACTCGTCCACCTACTCAATACAACTGGATATGAGATTAGTCAGACCAGGCAACATGTTTCCAATCATCAAAAGTCCAATGTCAGTGTTGATAGGCCCAGATGAGGTGTAAAGCTTCGTGACATGCAATCAGCAAGAGTACTCGAGTGGGCCTTCAGCTCCAAAAGCCCACATCAATAATGTATTGCACACTGGTATTTTTTGATGGCCCAGCATTGAAATGTACAGCTATTTGTGGAAGGATTGCACTTCTGTCATGGTGAACAGTTCTCTTCAGTCATCATTACTCCCACTTTTTTCAGCCACAGCAGTGTCAGAGATTTGATGTTGTACCGAATTCTTGCTATTCACGGCGTACTCTTGAAATGGTGATATTGGAAAATCCCCACCTCATCACTACCTTGGAGGTGCTGTGCCCACATTCAAACTCATTTAAATTGTGAAAATCTGCTATTGTACCAGTAGTGCAGCAGTAACCAATCTAATGCCTGTGCCAGACACCTGTTATCTTACATAGGCATTGCCGACTGCAGTCACATCCTCTGAGTGTTTATATATCTCTGTGTTTGCAAATGCATAGCTACACCAGTTTATTTGGCTCTTCATTGTAGTTACATGCACAAATATAATAATGAATCAGATAAACACTCCAGTATAAAAGTGATAAAAAATTAAAATTTCATCAATTTCATTTTGAAATAGAAAAATATGATGTTTTTTTTCCCAACAGGATTGGTCCAAATGAACTCATGGGTTGTACAGCAATCGGTGCAAGCTTTATTGGCATTGGACGTGATCACTGGTTGGAAATGCTTGACAATCCAAGAAAGCCTGTAGCTCAGTGGTACCCACTGCTTGATTCTGTTCCTGGCCAGATTCCTTCTACTGGACCACACCCATTACCAGCAAGTCTAAGTTGTCTGAACAGCAGGTAACTACAGGCACATGTCTACCATCATTTTTCAGAATCAGCAAAGTATTTGAATATAAGAATGAGTATTGAATATAAGAGTAAGTATACAGTTGAGCAAGACTAACTTTATATGGTCACTAGTCACAAACATTTATTTTAAACCTGATATACTGTATATTTGCAAATAAGCTTCAGGTAGAACACAGTATTTCTCTTACGCCTGAAAAGTTATTAAGGACTTTAAAAAAATTGTAAATAGATAGATAAAAAAAATCTACTTGTCAAATGGTGGCAGGTGTAAACGCATAAAAACATGAAAATGTGGAAGCTCTCACAGCCAAAGGCTCTTTCCTTCTTCTGGTTGAAGGAAAGGAAAGAGATATGAAAGAAATTGACTGTGAGGTTTAGGAAATGTAGTGAGTTCCAAAACAGTTAACCAGAGCCCATGGTCGGAAAAGACTTAACCAGATAGTTTAGAAGGAAAGACTGCATTCAGTCAGGTAAGACCTGTGTAACAGCCTTTGTTGATGCCTACCCACAATATCTGGGATCAAATGAAATTTCTTATTATTCTGTACTCCTCACTCCTGATCCAAAACTACCAGTTATCAGTTTCAAAATTAAACCGACTTTTCAAGAGTACAAACATGCCTTGAACCCAGTGCCGTATTTGGGGGAGGTGGGGGGGGGGGGGGGGACAAACTAGGTGAACTGCCTCAGGTGGCAATGACAGAGGGTGCACCAAATAGTTTCCAATACAAGGTGACGAGCCCCTGTCGAGTGTCGAATGGGGTGGGGACGGGGTCACTGCCAAGAAGACGGACATTGGTTGGGGGGTTGCCACTATCAAATCTGTGGTCTAGTTGGGAAATCTCATAGATCTGGCACTGCTCCAACCAAGATTTCCTTTAAAAAGACACTTTAAACAGTTTGCATTTGAATTGCTCACACATTTTCAGATTGATGCAAGGCATAATGATTATCCCTTACTAAACAGATTCTAAATTGTCTTGAAATTACAATTTTAAACTCTCCAGCACCACAGCAATGTTTAACTGTGTGACAGACTGCAGTAAGTCGTTTTGCTAAAACAGTATATCACCAATGCTTGTATGAAAATGATCACCAGGACTGGATATTTATGTCCTAGTGGAATGCCAGTTTTTGTTATATGTCTAAATTACCAGTTGTACACAGAGATGACATCCTCAGTCAGCAGAAAAGCCTAACAATGATTTGTATCAGATACAGTATGAAGTATCTGGTTCAACATAGATAGCCACCACTAGAGAGATAAGTAGTCAAAAAAAACAAAAGTTTATTTCTCAGAAACAACTTTAAGAAGTCTTCAGTGTATTAAGGAAACAAACTACTTCCACAATTGGCAACACACTCTGTAAAGGTGAACAAAATCTCTAAGTCTGCATAATCTTCAATACAAATCTTAGATCTGAAAATTATGAAAATAAACAACTTCAAAAGTCAATATCACAACCATTTTTATTTGTTTGTCATGTCTTGTCTGGTTCTGACATAAGCTTGCTGTCATCATCTGATCTTTGGTAGTTTCAGCCAATATATATTTGCTTGAAATTACAACTACCTCTTCTTCAGTTTAAAACACTGGGTTGTCAATAATAATAATTAAAACATACATGGGTTCATATGTACACTCCAGAAAGGTGTCACAAACAACATAATAATGTCTTCTTTATCTCTTTACAGGTGAAGAAATTGTCACTGAAAATAAACATGGCACAGAGGAAAAATGGATGGAGGTTTGCTCAAAAGAGGTACATTTCCTGATGAAGGCAAATGGATACACAATACTAAAATAAAAATTTAGGTATCTATATTGTTTATTCTGAAGGGATCAGAAAGGTACATCTCTAATGCAGCTCTATGTACCTCCTACTGTCCACAAAAGTAATTATTTCCATATATAATAAATTATTTCTGTGATGTAGAAAAGAGTATAACATAGTAGTGTGATGTATAAAATATAGACTTAGGTAGGAGAACAAATGCTTTAGTGTCATAAATTCTTTTTATATGAGAAAGATCATATCTGAATGTTCTGCAACAAAATTTAAACTGAATGTGTGAAGACTATCATGAAGCACAATATATATTTGAATTACAAGAAGCTTTTTCAGTGTGTAGCATTTTGAACTTATATGCATTCTTTGTCACTTCTGTGTGTTAACTAAAAACATATGAACATGTAAAAGAAGTATGATAAGCATAAAATCTACAAAATACATAAACCAGTAACTCAATATTAAGAAAAAAAACAAAGGGTTTATGTTGTTGATTGCATGTGTAGACCTTAACCTGTGACAAATAATGCTACGGGGATAAATAATAAATATAAGCCATGAAATTGTAGTGTAAAAAAAGACTTTAATTTTGTATAAGAATATGTATTTCCTCACTATTAGTGTATGAAACTATGTGTTCCATATCAGCTTTATGCATCACAAGTATAATTGGATGGATGTTTCCTCATGAATGATCTTCCAGGATGAGCAGTTCTTTGTGGTCAATGTTTAAAACTGCATTTTGTCTTGGCTGTCACAGCTTCAGATCATTTACAGTAAAATACCAAAATAAACAACATCATTGATAATTCTTTTTAACAAAATAGGGAAATTTATCATTTGTAACTCTTAAAAACATGGACTAAAATTGTTACCAATCTGTCTGTTTACTGCAATATCTTTCTTTATGAGATGGCTCACAATGAGATCTGAGCTAGATACATACTGTATATTAAGAGTTATGAATATAGGTTACTGTCTGGAAAATCACTTTTATGTCTCTTTTTCTATCACACCTTATTTCTCATGAAAGCAAGTTAGAGGTAATATATTTCTGCATAATATTATACAAAACACAGTGTTGTAGATTCTTAAGTTTCAGTATTATTTTGGCATAGGAAGCACATCATTTATTGATTGTTTACAAAGACGTAAAAATTACTCATAAATAGTACCTAACACTTGCAAAAATATGCCATACAGTCGCTTTTCAATTTAAGTATTTGATGGTTTTATTTGTATAATGCTTCTAAAGTATACAGTCAAGTAGGAATAGAAAATAAAAAATAAAAAACAAGATCCACATTTGTAATGGAGTAGTTGGTGTTCTTCACATATCGTGCTCTGCCAAGAAAAAAGGAAAATAAATAATGTATGTACACACTATAAATGTAGAAATTGATACATTTTATCACAAAAGGTTGATATACATCAGTTACAGATATAAATGTTACTACAGAAGTTTTAACCCACAGCACAAATGTCTTATGTAACGGCAGTAAGAAAAAATTGAAATACTGAAATTGTGTATACTCTAATGAGAATTTTATACTCGCTATGAAAAATTCACCAGCTGAAAAGTTAACAGATACTACTTCATCACTATCACCACAAATATTAATGTTGATGAGTTCTTTGCTCATTAATTACATTATTCTTGTAAAAAATAAAATTATTGGCAAATCTGTATCATTTTTTAAAACAATCTTGCCATTTCAAGTGCAAAAATGTACATAGTAATTTCACCTTGTAATCATTGGTTTAATTCTAGTAATACCTATTTATACTGTAATATAAAATATAGTGTTAATTCACATGTGTTTGTTTTAAGATACCAATATTCTTTGGCATCTTTAGTTCTGGGTACATCTTTATCATGTCTTTCCGTACAAATTTGGATTTATGTGAGAATATTTGTTTCTTCTCTACTGTAAATTGTTCACTCAATACTGCTGGAACATTTGAAGACATCATTCTCCATATCTAATCTACAGTCCCAGTATTAACTTCTTATTTCACATGCTAGTCTTACTTGGTTTATTTTTCTATGTGGGATCATAGAATATATATATATAAAAAAAGCCCAATATTAAATTGCCAAAAATTTTCTTAAGTGAAACATAATTCTATTTAAAATATGTGGATATTCTGTTCTCCTTAGTGATAATAACAACTATGATTTGTTATGGTTGTTGTTTATTTAATACAAATTATATTAGTAACACTCAAACACAGTAAGAATAAACAAACAACTAAAATAATACTCCATCCAAAATTTGTTAGTCTCGTGCAAATAAATGAAGACTTGGATGAACTAAGGAAAATAATTGTGGAAGGTCAAATTTCACAAACACAGTCTAAATGCGGAAAATTTTGTAAAATTACATTTGTATTCAAAGATAGCTGTAACTTATGGAAGTTACTGCCCTACCTTATTATCCCACCACCTGTCCTGTCCTATCCTGTCTTCTCTCTCTCTCTCTCTCTCTCTCTCTCTCTCTCTCTCTCTCTCTCTCTCTCACACACACACAAAATACCCAATTATAAAAATTAAGTTTTATCTCTCCCATATTATCTTTTGTGAGCTGTTCCTTAAACTAATAACCATTTCATGAATCACTATTCTCAAAAGTTTCAGCGTGCATTTAAAATTTTCACAAAAATACAATGTAAAATACCAATATACTTCACAGAATGGCAATTCTTTGCTAATGTGCCTTCTCATCACAAATCTGTCATTACTACATCTACTGACAAAGCTTTAATATTTTGAAACTTAAAAAAGATTTACTTTGATAACCTCACTTTGCTGCTTATCTGCAAAAGTAGCCATATCCATAATTGCATGGTGGTTCATATCATAACTCTCCAAAAATTCAATACATGAGAAAAAAATTTGAAGAGAGATATATCCAGTTTTGGATATTCTTGTCTCTAATCAAACACGAAGGAAGCTCTTAAAGAGCACCATGCCAACCAGAAATCTTGATAATTTTATTTTCATCATTGACTACAGTTCTGAGTGACAAGTGCTGTTGATCTATCTCCGTCATCAAAAGTAACTACCAGTTGAGTGTTTGCTTCATTTATTTAACAGAAAATTTAGGCTAATGAGTTCTAAGAATGTACTCGCCAGAGACCACTGTCGACATCTTTATTTTATAAGTAATATTTCTTGCATTATTTTAATAAATTATAATAGCACAGATGGTTATGTTAGAACAATAATTAAGCATTAAATATAGCCAAATGATGTAAACAGGTATTTGATCATTCGATTTTGGTGGAAAATTCAAAAATTCAAATCTTATGAGAAAAAAAAAATTGTACAAGCAATTCATCTCTGTTATCAGAAATGCATATTCTCATGTATTTATGTAATTAAATGTATTTTGATATGCATATAATACAAAAGTTGTCTGTGTCAAAATATTTTATGTAATGTGCTGTTAAACTGACATAATCTCTGACTATGCTAAATAGTATATAAATGTTGGATACAAAATAAATTTTATGTGCAGTTCACCTGTTTAGTTTAAATCTCAATATCAGATTTTTCATTCCTTTATATCCAATCCTCTTTAAGGCAGCAGCTGGTTTTTTTAACTTCAAATCATTTATCACAGTAAAATAAGCAGCTTGATTCATTAAATGAAACAATGATAACGACAGCATTAATAACATCTGTATGAATGTATAAACGATAATTTTTAGTGTGTATTCAATTGGGAAAGAAGCACCCAAAATGTTATTATTGTACTATGATTTAAAGGATATTCTGTACCACTATGTTGCTTTTTGTCCTAAAACTGAATCAGTTTATTAAGATATCATTAATTGATGTCAAAGAACTAAGATTAATTGCCAGTAGATTGCTCATTGCTTTGAAGTTTGCATGCACACTCCAACCAAAACCATCATTTAGTCAAGAAATCCAATCGGAATGTCAGTAATGCAAGATAAATAACATCTCACCATACAGACATTTGCTAAGCCACTGACAGGCACAAAAAACAGAATCACATACATGCATCTTGAATTTTCGGCTATGGCCTTCATCAGAAGAAGAAACACACACATTCACACAATCATTCAGACAACTATAAGCACATGTATAGCTGCCTGAGTGTGAATGTGTGTGTTTCTTTTTCTGTCAAAGGCCATGGCCGAAAATTTAAGTTGTGTAAATGTGACTGTGTATTTCTTGTGATTTTCAGCAGCTTAGTGAACATCATTATGGTGAGTTATTATCTATTCTCCATTATTGACATTTAGTGAAGAAAGGTACATACATTAGGCTACTAACTTCATGATTACTTATAATATCAATGTATTAATTTGAGCAGAAATATTTAACAAAATAGTAAATTGGGAGGATCCCCCACAACTACTTCAAATAAACACAGAAACACCAGTAAAAACTCCACCAGCAGAAAATACAAGCCCATCAACAATCCAGGACGTCTACAAAGTTCTGAGATATTTCAAGAACTACAAAGCAAGTGGAGAAGATCAAAGATTTGCGGAACACTGGAAACACACAGCAGAATCAGTGAAGATATCATCACATCAATGCATTGTGAATATCTGGATAAAAGAAGAATTACCAGAACATTGGACAACAGCCAATACATCCGTTACACAAAAAAAGAGAAAAATCAAATCTAGAAAACTACAGAGGGATTTCCCTCTTGGGGTGCACATATAAAATCTTGTCAGGAATTCTCTACAACTGCTATAAAGATCAACTTGAAAAGGAACTAGGAGAATACCAAGGAGGATTTAGACCCTGGAAAACTTGCTCAGAACATATAATAACTTGAATCTCGAATGCTTACAAAAGAAGACAGAAACAACAAGCTATAACCTCTGTAAACTTCAAAAAAGCTTATGTTTTTATTTTTATTCACAGGTCTTCCAACTTGAACATATTGTGACGTTGAAAACTGCAGGTGGTCAAGAATTCGAAGGCTGATTATTAATAGAGCACAACACCTCACACTTAGAACATGTTTATTGCTAACGCAAGTGTACACTCAGTACAGACTGCCTCCTGCTTAGAGTGCTCCACTATTTATACACATAAAGAATTTTCTGGAACTTTCAAGTACATCAAATATAAGAAACATGTAAAACATTCTAGAAATAGTAAATAAAAAGAAATAAATGTTTTTCTGTCCGTGGTGGGATTTGAACAGGGGACTGCAAGCAGAGTGATCTGTGATGCTAACCACTGCACCACGTCTTCTGTTGGAAGACTTATGGCATTTCTCCCCTTCCTGAAAGAACCGTGACCCTCTGTTAGGTTCCCTTTGGAGCCAACTGCAGTGTCCTGGATCTTGTCATGGGTCCTCTGTATGGCAGTTCCGGAGAATCCTTCCATTCTGCCTGCACGCCTTCCTTACAGTGACTGGCACCAAACCCTCCTGTCGTGGCTTCCTCATTATCATAACGCAGAATGCCTGAACGAAAGGCCGTTTCTGTCTATCTGTTCTTTGGGATCATTTTAGGGCTTCATACGGAGGATGTGCACAATGTCTCTTAATTTTTGTTGTTTTTAGGACGGCTTATAATTATCGACTTCGTATGTGGCTTCTGATAGGTGACGTATGGCACGATACGGACCAAAGTATCCGTTCAATAACTTTTCTGATAACCCGACTTTCCACACTGGGGAAAAAGTCCATACCAGATCTCCTGGACTGTAAACAACAGGTTGGTGCCTGTCATTATACTGCTGGCGGTCCTTCTCCTGGGCGTCTAGTGTACGTATGCGAACCAGCTGTCTTGCTTCTTCGACCCTAGTGATGAGCTATTTCACATAGTCATCCTGAGCGTTGTCCAGTTGAAACGGAAACAACATATCCATTGTCATCTCAGCTTCACAACCATGGAGCAGGAAAAATCGTGTGAAGCCTGTGGTGTCTTGCCTTGCTGTATTGTAAGCAAATGTCACAACTGACAGTATTGTATCCCAATCCTGTTCAACATCGACAGCACTTCTGCTAATGTCTTGTTAAAATGATCTGTAAGACTGTTTGTCTGAGGATGGTAGGCAGTTATTATTCTGTGGACAATGTCACAGTGTGATATTAGCACTGAATACTTTAACTCAATCAGATACAATCACACGTGGTGCACCATGTTTCAAAATAATGTCCTCTACTAGGAATTTTGCCAACTCTGGAGCTTCTGAGTCGGCACAGGTTTGGTGACAGCGTAGCGAGTGAGGTATTCAGTGCAGACTATTATCCATCAGATACCAGTTGTCGATTTCAATCTGGTGGAATGGCGCTGCTTTTGGTGGAATTGGTACCAGATGACCAGGAGGTAATTGTAGCATATGCTTCCATCTCTGGCACTCCTTACAGTGACTCACATAGTACTTTACAGATCAGTAGAGACCTTGCCAGTAATACCTGTGTCTGATTCTGTCTAGGGTCTTCACAAAGCTGGCTGGAGATGAGCTGGAACAACCAGTAGTCATTTGGGGCCCAGTGGATCGTAGTTGCTCTTATACAATGTCCCATTTATAAGCTGAAACTCTCCTTTGGTAGTTCTCCATTCTCCAAGGCCTTTATACTTTGTAATAATGCTGGGTCTTTCCTCTGTTCAGCTGTAATGTCACATAACTCAGTGAGAGTTAAAACTTCATCCGTGATCTTGTGTTTGGCTAATGGATTCCTCGAAAGGCAGTCAGTGTCCTTGTGTTTGTGCCTGTTTTTGAATACCTCTGTGACATTGTACTATTAGAGTCTTAGTGCCCATGTTGCTAGTCGACCTGAATCTCTGCACCAATCCCATAACCACTAGCGTCTGTGTGAAGTTCGGTTACCTCACTCTCATTGTATAAGGCTAGAACTGGTGTGAAAATTAAAGCCTCCTCAAGTGCCTGGAAAGCTCTTTCTTTCATCTCATCTCAGTAAAACTTGGTGTCTCTCTCCAGAAGTTCTTGTAATGGTCATGCCTTGTTACAAAAAAACTGCTATGAAATGACAGTAGTATGAGCACGTCTGAGAAAACTTCTCACATCACGGATGTGCTAAGGAGTTGGAAATTCTATGGCTGCACGTACTTTATCAGGATCATAACGGACACCATCTCCGTTCACTAGGTGCTCCATGATTTTTATCTCTTTGGTGATGAAGAAGCACTTCTTTGGGTTGAGGCAGAGAACCTGCTGTCTGAACACACTTCATCACAGTTGACAGGTGGCTGAGATGTTCTGCAAATGTACTTGAGAAAATGACAATGATACAAGATAACAAAGACATGCCATTCATTTAAGGTGACAAAGCAAGTTCTCCATCATGCTTTTGAATTTGGCTGGGGCATTAAATGGTCCAAACAGCATGACTTTGAATTCATAGAGGCCATCAGGTGTAATAAAAGCAGTCTTCTACCTGACAGCTTCATCAACCTCGATTTGCCAGTAACCTGTCTGCATGTAAATGGTTGAGAAGTATGTAGCTCCTTTCAAGCAGTCCAAAGTGTCATTTATGTGCGGCAGTGGGTGGACTTCTTTCTTTGTGATTTTGTTCAGCTGCCGATAGTCAACACAGAAACACCACATGCTATCCATCTTCTTCACAAGGACCACTGGAGATAACCAGGAACTCTCCGAAGGTTGATTAAGGTCACTATGCAACATTTTCTCTACTTCTTCCTGAATTATCCATCTTTCAGCTGGCGACACTCTGTATGTATGCTGGCTAAATGGTGGATGATCCCCAGTATTGCTACAGTGCTTTATTGTGGGCCATTTCACCTGGCTCTTCTCCTGCCTGTCCCAGAATATAGCTGAAAATTGGTGTAGTATGGTTAACACTTGCTGACATTGTTTGTGGGTCACACTAGGTCCTATATGGAATTCCAAAGTAGTTTCCTCTAGAGCATTGTTGGCAGTAACAACAGAGCATGGGACTTCCCCGATAATGTTGAGCTCACCATCCTGTACTGGTTCAACTGTTCCAATACACATTCCTCTAGGAATGAGTTGCGATTGCTTGTGAAAATTAGTGACTCAAAGTTCTCCTAGACCATCTGTAATGCTTATGATAGCTGCTGGAGTATAAATGTCCTTCGTTATACTGATTACCTTTTTGTGATCAACAAACACTACACAATTCAGCTGGTCGTCTCCATTACTTACTGGAACTCTTCTCATTGTTAACAGTGGGATCTCAACATTCTCCAAAGCAAACAACCTTCCAGAGGAATTCATGTTACGTGTACTTGACAAAATGACTTCCTCAATTTGTAGTTCAGATCTTCCACAGTCAATGACAACCTGGGATGCCTGAGGGAAGTCCCATATGAGGATGGCGTTATAGCTACAGTCTTTTAAAACGTCAAATTCAAATAGCTGCATCCTGTTGTTGATAGTTATTCTTGTAACACATGTTCCTGCCCACCAGATGTATTTTCCATTTGCAACCTTCAGCACAGTTGCTCTTGTATCACAGAACATTATCTTCTTTAATTTGCAGCGGTAGTCATTCGACAATACAGAGAAGGAAACTCCTGAATCGACTAGTGCCCACACAGGTTGGTCATCAGTGATGATACCAATGAGATATCCCGACATCTTAGTGACTGTCGTCCATGGAGGATTTTCATCTGCTGTGGTCTCACCTCCATAGATGGTCGTCTTGCCCAGTAATCCTGAAGACGGTGGCTAGGTGAGCGGCTGGTATCTCTATAAGGCGATGGCGAACAGCGGTGGCGTGTTGGAGAGTGACTTCGTTCAGGATATGGCGAAAGGACTTTGCCCCATAGGTCGACAGTAATCGTCTGCTGTTGACTGGCATTGAAAGGACTGCTCTGATGGTTGGCATCTTGTGGTATAATAATTGTAAAATACTCGTCTTCTCTCCCTACAGTATCATATGACATGTCCAGGAAGACAACAGTGAAAACACAATGGTGTGTTGTCTTTTGTCCTCCAGATATCTGTCCTCCTGCGAGGCATCATAATTGCCATAGGATTTGGTTGTGGCCTCATTGGTTGGTTCCTAGGCTGCCGTTTGGAGGCTGCAGCATAACTCATAGTAGGGTGAGGCCATTCTTTGTGTCGGGTTCAACTGGGGAGCTGACAGGTGCTAATGTATCAAATACCTCTTCCTTAGCAGTTTCAGCTCCCTCGTGACGTACAGGACTGACATCCATGGCCATAATCTGGTGCTTGTTTGGTCCAACATTCCCGGCTACCATAATCTGTTGTAATTCTTCTCTCACAATTTGTCATGTAAGAGAAACAAAATCATGCTCGTCTTCCACAATGGCCATAGGGACTACATTTGGAAGTCTGTCATACTTCTTTCATCCAACCTTCCACTGTTGCATCTCTCCAATTTTCTGACACCATTGGATGAACTCTTGTCTCGTTTAAATGTCTTTTAACAGAAGAGCTCAATACGTGTCTTATGCAATGCCCTTTAAAAGGTGTGAAATGTTATCGCCCTCAGTGTTATCCAGGTTAACTACACGACATGGGGCCAAAACACTCTGTATATACAACTGCTTCGATCACCATGTCATTGGGCCCTGTTCTTCAATTGCTCTTTTGATAAACGGACTTGTTGCTGGTGGTCTCCAAACATATTCTTATGTTCTGTCTGCAATTTTTCCCAGCTATCAAGCTTGTCCTCATTATTTTTAAACTACTGCTGTGGTCCCATCCAGGTAGAAATATATGTTTGACAAACACATAATGTAGTCCAACCTATTATACTTGGTGTCTCACTCAAATCCTTTCAGCCATTTGTTTGGGTCCTGTCCAGCATCTCCAGAGAACACTGATGGGTGTATGTCGTGCAGCTGGCTAACTGCTGGTTTTGTATCCATGGGTCTTTTGATGACACGGACCTTCGGATGGAGGTAATCAGTATACCCTTTGTGTTCTGGTTCTTGTCCATGTAGATGACGGCTCTTACGCTGCCTAATCAGAGCCATGATGATGCAGATGTATTGCAGAATACCTGGCGCCTCCATCAGAAAGGGTCACGTTGAAAACTGCAGGTGTTCCAGAATTTTAAGGCTGGTCATTAATAGAGCACAATACTTTACACTTAGAGCACTTTTATTGCTAACACAAACGTACACTGAGTATAGACTGCCTCCTGCTTGGAGTGCTCCACTATTTATACACAGAAAGGATGTTCCGGAACTTACAAATACATCAAACATAAGAAACATGTAAAACATTCTAGAAATAGTAAATACAAAGAAATAAATGTTTTTCTGCCCATGGCAAGATATGAAATGGGACTGCCAGAAAAGTGATCTGCGAAGCTAAGCACTGCACCATGCACTCCATCAGAAGACTTGCATCAATATTAAGAAATTTTGGTTTTCATCCCAAATTAATAAAAATTATAAAATTAACTCTCTGAACCATCAAATCCAAAATAAAATTCAGAGGATAACTGTCTGAGTCATTTATGATTAAAATGGTTAAGGCCGGCTGCAATGGTTGATACATGATAGTTTTGTTAGGTTGAGCAGACCACTGTATATTTGTACATTTTAAAATCCTTGCCATGTGACAGTTGGCAGTACAGGAAATTCCAAATTTTCCTGCTTGACAAGGTCTTTGTCTGCTTTATTTTTAACGTCTAACATAATTGCTGTGGTAATTTCAATTACACAAACCTGTTGAGTATTATTCACCAACTTTCTCAGCTTCAGAAGATCAGCTTTCTCCTCAATAAAAAGCTCAAGATTTTGATAAAATGAATTATTGTTCATTTTCTGCTCATTTTGCCAGAGCACTGATGTATGCAAGAGTAAGTAGACTTTTGACTTTTTTTCTTCTTCTTCTTCTTCTTCCTTCTTCTTCTTCTTCTTCTTCTTCTTCTTCTTCTTCTTCTTCTTTTTTTTTTTTTATGGGACTTAACTACGGGGTCATCAGTCCCTAAACTTACAAACTACTTATGAACTACTTACAAACTAGGACGGCACAAATATCCATGCCCAAGGGGGGAATCGAACCGCCGACCGTAGTGGCCGTGCTGACCGTGACTGGAGCGCCTCAGTCACCTCGGCCGGCAGACTTTTGACACCTGTCATCTTTAGCTTTTTCTCGGTATTATTATTTTAATTGTTATTGTTTTGAGTGTTTGTCCTTTCTCTGCCACCGATTTCACACACTGCAATATTTACACTTAAATATCTTTCTAGTTTCCTAAAACACATACAGTAAAAACCCCTTTTTACACTTTTCAGCAGACTGATCCAAAAAAGTGTAAAATACAGGAAAGTTTAGGAAACACAAGAAATAAAAAATCAATAAATTCCTTTTACTGTCTTTACATTGTTCAAAGTATGGGATTGAAACAATTTTACATTAACCTATTTAAAATGATCTGAAATAGTTGTTTTTGTTTCTTTCGACAATGTACTGTATTAAAATATTAATAGCTTCCATAGTTTCTTTACTGGTTAGAACAACTGATTCTTGGTCATCATCATTCTCTTCACCATCCCTCTCTCTCTCTCTTCCCTTTTCCAAAATGTTTGTCAATGTTGCTCTCTACTATTGGCACCTCTGAAGTACTGACTGCCACATCAACAACAACATAATCTTGGAACATAGACGATTCGTCTATCATAGAAAATCTGGAAGCTCAGACGAATCTTCTTCCTGTAACTCCTGGTCATAGATTTTGGGTCCATGCCATCATCTTGCATAAATACAGCCTTCTGGACAAGCATTTTTCTGTATTTCCATTTAAATTAATGGATTATTCCGTAGCTCTAATGGTTGATACTCACTCGCAAAATAAGGAGGCAGGAACAACAATTTAATATTTCTGAGCTACAGATTGTCAACATTTGCTGGACATCTGTTGAAATGTCCTGAAGACCTTGCTTAATTCGGAGAATAAATTTCATACAAATTATGTTTATCTTATTGAATGGTAAATATCTGAGGTCCAGTCTTACTGCGCCCCAATCAATGTTCTTCTTCACGTAAATATTAGAACTTTGACTAGTACTTCATCAACTAAATGCATCTGAAGATAATGACAAACACTAGCTCAAAAGAACTAACTTTTACCACAATTAACGAATTATTCAGTTTTGAACTTTGATATAAATAGGGCTTTATTGTAACCCAATTACAATGTCTCTTCTGAAAATGCTCCTTATTACACATTTAGATAAGGAGAATCACATCCAACACTTTCAAACTCCAGACTAGACAATCATTAACAACTGAATCATACATAAAAAACAAACAAACAATAACCAGAGGCTGCTCGTCTTTACTGAATGTTCATGGAAGCTCATGCTCCTATTGATCACCCTGCAAGTAACCTCTGTGACAGGTAACTTGCTCCCATCTAGCAAAGCTCCTGAAAAACAGAGTCCTCGGACAGTACACATCCTATAGGTTCTCTAAACCCGCTCAAACCGACATTTGGTTATTTTGTCCCAATGGAGGAAGCACGTAGTGTATTTGTTACACTACACAGTCAAGTAACTATTATTTTCTTATTTTTTGCTCCCATTTGAGCATTCAGTGCATTCATAGTGAATGTAAAGATTTATCTATTATCAAAGAGGGTAATTTTTTCAGACTCATCTGCATTAACCGTAAGCAAAACTGTTATTTTCTGTTTACTCAGTTTTCCAGCCATGGCATTTCTCGCCTTTAAAACATAAGATATTACTTGGTAAAATGTTATGAAAAAGACCAGTTTTGTCAACATTAAAAATACTTTTTGGATCATAGTCTTTAATGATATATTGCAGTTCTTATTTCCGTTGGCGTACAGTTCCACTATCAACACTTGCATTTTCACCACATAGTTCATTGTAAACAATATTATGCCAAGTTTTAAACCTATCAATCCAGCCATTAGATGCTGTGAAGCTAGTGATCCGCATTTTTCCAGCAAATTTAAGTGGCTTCTCCCTCAGTATGTTGCCATCAAGTGAAATTCCTGACACTCTCGTGCTAAAAAAAACACTCTGCATCTAGATGATCATACGCTGATGACCAAATGTATTTATGCTTTTTTGCCATGGCACCACATTGTCTTGCACTAACTTCAATGTTGGGCTGATTTCTCACAATCATAGTCAGATTAGAAGAGGAAAGTTCTATGACCTTCGCTAGTTCAACTCACGATCCAACATGTGAATCAACATGTTCTAGAAACATCATTTTTTCTTCCACAGAAATACATTTTCTACTCATTTCACTCATAGGCACCTTCATAAGTTACTACAGAACATTTTACAATGGTGACTGTTTGCTTATTATTACCAGTGTGATACAAGTTTTCAATATCATTGTTATAATTACATCTTCCTTGTTGTGTTCAAAAAATCTATCATTTTACAGAAAGGGTAGAGTATAAAATTTATGGCTACTGGTCCAGTCAATCAGGGAAAATTTTTACCAGTCAGGGTATCTAGGTACCACTTAATATTTGGCTTTCATATGGCTGATGTTCCACCTACTGGGGAATTATTTATAACAGCGGTATTTAAAATTGCCTTTAGAAAAAAATATTGCCAACAGGTGGGACCTGAGAAATATTAAGTGGTACAAAGCCCCCCTGACTGGTACAAAGTTACCCTGATTGCCTGTAGTGAGTTTAATCTAAAGGCACAGTTTGTTTCAGAATTTGTAATTCAATTTGCATTAATCATTCTTAGTTTTAGTGACTTATCTAGTTCTTTTCGCGAAGACATATTGGCATGATTCAGGGCATCTATTGACTGCCCTCTGTTTTCAACTGTAGTCATTTAAATGATTTGATAATGACTTTAGTAGCAACTGCTCACTGCATTGTGATCCACAGATTTAATTCCACAGTCAGTGATACAAACATACTGCATTTGAAGCCAGCCATATCTATAATATGTTTATCACCTTCTAGTGTGTGACATATTATTGGTACCATTATCAAAATAAAATTCCCATAAATGAAACTTGCAAAAAACAATTCTTTAACTTATTTGTTAAAACCAAGGTGGTTAGAGATTCTAACCTCCTTGGTTAAAACACCATAGCTGGCTGTACCAGAAGAATAGGCAAGAAAACTCTAACTTTTTGCCATCAAGGTCACATGGCTCAGGGAAATTCTGGATGGGAAAGAGGGTGGAATTTTCCATCAAGTTATGGATGAACTCTAAGAGGAATCCAGAATGAAACTTTCACTCTGCAGTGGAGTGTGCGCTGATATGAAACTTCCTGGCAGATTAAAATTGTGTGCCGGAACCGAGACTCGAACCTGGGACCTTTGCCTTTCGCGGGCAAGCGCACTACCGACTGTGCTATCCCGACACGACTCTCGATGCCGCCTCACAACTTTACTTCCGCCAGTACCTCGCCTCCTACTTTCCAAACTTCACAGAAGCTCGGTAGTGCGCTTGCCCGCGAAAGGCAAAGGTCCCAGGTTCGAGTCCCGGTTCCGGCACACAATTTTAATCTGCCAGGAAGTTTTCTAAGAGGAATGTTTACATGCGATATCAGGACGGTCTAATCCACAATTAACACCTAGCATGGATTTGCATATTTCATGTGGAACATTTCATGAAAGCCCATTATAGAGACACTAGGTTCAAAAGTGGGGTTTATTTTTAGAAACGACTGAATTTAAATTAATGTTGTAATACAATGTAGTGAGCAGAAGGAAAGTTACTACTACAATCATCATCGCCAGACAGTGATAATCATGAAGGCTGTGACACAACATACTTTCCCAGGCACCTGTGACCAACACATGGACAATGAAAATCTTGTTTTCCACACTAACACTACGTCTCATCAATAACTGTGCATACGAGTCTGTGTTTCCTGCTCTGTTCAAAGCCGACTGATCAGGAATACCATGCACTTTTTGCATAAATCTGTATGAAAGTCAACAACAACTTAAAATGTACGAACTATTTAAATATGACAACATTTTGAACGTTCGATACCACCCATGTGCTTACACCAAAGACATCATATCTTTCCTCATTCTTTCACAGACGATTACATTTACAAGTATTCCTAGTTGCCAATAATATTGTAACTATGGCAGTGGTAATATTTTTTTATGGGTGCATATGTGTATGCCCACATCTCCTGTTAACATCGCCTGAAATCCTTACCCAGCCTGTTACATCCTGAAACCATCCTTGTAACCATCGATGCCACTTCCTTATACACTAATATCCCACATGCCCAGGGCCTCGCTGCGATGGAACATTTCCTTTCACGCCGACCACCCACTTCCCTACCTAAAACCTCTTTCCTTAATACCCTAGCCAGCTTCATCCTAACCCACAACTTCTTCACTTTTGAGGGCCAGACATACCAACAACTAAAGGGAACAGCCATGGGGACCAGGATGGCCCCCTCGTACGCTAACTTATTTATGGGACGCTTAGAGGAAGCCTTCCTGGACACCCAAGCCTGTCAACCCAAAGTTTGGTATAGATCCATTGATGACATCTTCATGATCTGGACACTCAGTTAAGAACAACTCCAGAATTTTCTCTCCAACCTCAACTCCTTTGGTCCCATCAAATTCACCTGGTCCTATTCCAAATCCCATGCCACTTTCCTCGATGTCGACCTCAATCTATCCAACAGCCAACTACACACATCTGTCCACATCAAACCTACCAATAAACAACAGTACCTGCATTATGAAAACTGCCATCCATTACACATGAAACGTTCCCTTCCCTACAGCTTAGGTCTTCGTGGCAAACGAGTCTGCTCCAGTCCTAAATCCATGAACCAATATACCAATAACCTGATAACAGCTTTCACATCCCGCAGCTATCCTCCTGATCTGGTACAGAAGCAAATTGCCAGAGCCACTTCCTCATCCCCCCAAATTCAGAACCTTCAACAGAACCCCAGAAGTGCCCCTCTTGTCACCGAATACTTTCCGGGACTGGAGCGGACTCTGAATGTGGCTCTCCAGCAAGGATACGACTTCCTTAAATCCTGCCCCGAAATGAGATCCATCCTTCATGACATCCTCCCCACTGCTCCGAGAGTGTCTTTCCGCCACCCAACTAACCTCCGTAACCTCCTAGTCCATCCCTATGAAATCCCCAAACCACCTTCCCTACCTTCTGGCTCCTACCCTTGTAACTGCCCCCATTGTAAAACCTGCCCTATGCATCCTTCCACCACCACTTACTCCAGTCCCGTAACCCGATTGTGTACAGAAGGAAAGTTACTACTACAATCATCATCGCCAGACAGTGATAATCATGAAGGCTGTGACACAACATACTTTCCCAGGCACCTGTGACCAACACATGGACAATGAAAATCTTGTTTTCCACACTAACACTACGTCTCATCAATAACTGTGCATACGAGTCTGTGTTTCCTGCTCTGTTCAAAGCCGACTGATCATACCATACCTGTATGAAAGTCAACAACAACTTAAAATGTACGAACTATTTAAATATGACAACATTTTGAACATTTGATACCACCCATGTGCTTACACCAAAGACATCATATCTTTTGTCATTCTTTCACAGACGATTACATTTACAAGTGTACACAATCAAGGGCAGAGCCACTTGAGACAGCACCCACGTGATTTACCAACTGACATTCCTGCGCTGTGAAGCGTTCTATGTGGGAATAACCAGCAACAAACTGTTCATTCGCAGACAGTGTTTGTTGGTAATGAGGATCACCCTGTGGCTAAACACGCCTTGGGGCACGACCAGCACATCTTGGCACAGTGTTACACCGTCCGGGTTATCTGGATACTTCCCACCGACACCAATCCTCCTGAACTCCGGAGATGGGAACTAGCCCTTCAGCATATTCTCTCTTCCCGTCGCCCACCTGGTCTCAACCTCCACTAAATTCGAATTCCCACACACCATCTTAACATCTTGCCTCGGTTCTCTGGACAGAGCCTCTGCCTCAAGTGGCATCTCTGTCTAACTTCTTGACTTCTTTGCTTTCTACAGTATTGTTGTTGTTGTTGGGTGTTTAAAGGGGACTCAACTGCTGGGTTATTAGTCCCCTGTTTCCAGCTAAGAGTTAACTTTTAAAAGTTTCCTTTTTGTCGCATAGTACTCGAAGTCCAGTATACTCCGGGTACAGAGAGACAGTCAATGGTAAAATGATGACATATAACAAAGAACAAGACAGGAGGTGACAAAATAGACAGAAAACTAAAACAAGGCAGCAGAAGCGTGCGTCTGGCTGATCACAAGGATAATACAGGATGAGCCAGCCACTCTGCACGCTTTAAAATCCTTAATTGAAAAACAAGTCATAAACCGTAGAATGACAGCAGCCTATTGTTCTGGAGGGGTTGAAGCCTGACAAGGCGGGATTATAGGTCCCACCATTAAATAGACCAATAAAAGCCAGTTGCGCGAATAAAACCTAAAACGCGATCGACCATAGAGGCATTGTCTGATAAAACCAATGGAAGCTCAGAAGGCAGGGTAAAAGACTGCCTCAAGTCAGCTAAAAGTAAGCAGTCCACCAGAATGTGGACCACAGTCAATAGTGCACCACAACGGCAAGTTGGTGGGTCCTCTCGTCGTAGAAAGTAGCCGTGTGTCAGCCACGTATGTCCGATACGTAGTCTGCAGAGGACTACAGACTCCCTACGAGAGGCTCGCAGGGAGGATCTCCACACAGCTGTGGAGGACTTCGACTGTGCGTAGCTTATTTGGAATGTTCAAGGCATCCCATTCTGAGGTCCTATCTTCCAGGGCCGTGATGTGGTGGCCTGCTTGGCGAGGCGATCAACCCGTTCATTTCCCGGGATGCCTATGTGGCCCGGGGTCCAAATGAAAACCACCGAACGGCCTGATTCACTGAGGGTAAAAATGGTATCCTGAATGGACCGAACCAAGTGGTGCTTTGGCATAAACTGGCCAAGGGCGATCAGGTCACTCAGGAAGTCACTACAGATAACTATGGACTCCCCTGGGCAGTTGCGGAAATGCGTAAGAGCGCGCGAGATGGCCGCCAGCTCAGCTGTGAAAACGCTAGTCCCACAGGGTAGGAAATGCTGCTCAACATGGTCACTATGAACATAAGCGTACCCAGCACGTCCGTCCACAAGGGAGCCGTTAGTGTAGACGACTTCTGCACCATGGAAAGTAACTTTCGACGAAGGACCACTGGCAAAACTGAGGATTTCGAGTTACCGGACAAGTCTAATCGAAGTTGTAAGCGAGGTACAAACCATGGAGGTGTAGGAGAAAGGTATTAGAACGTGGTAGGAATAGGAAGGGATGTGATGGACGAAAGAAGGGAACGAACACGAAATGCAATCGGGAGACCCGACCGTGGACATCGTCGTGGTGAAGGGAGGACGGCAGCTGGGAACAGAAGCCTGTGATTCGCGTGGTCAGGTGAGGTATGAATTTGAGCGACATTATGAAGCCAGTAGCTGCTGCCGGCGGATTCGGAGGGGGGGGGGGGGGGGGAACCCAGCCTCAGCAAGGAAACTTGTCACTGGACTTGTCCGAAAGGCCCCTGTCGCTAAACGTACGCCACTGTGGAGTACTGGGTCCAAGGCCTGCAATGCAGATGGGGCTGCTGAACCATAAACAAAGCTCCCGTAGTCTAACCGTGATTGAATCAGCGCCCTGTAGAGCTGCAAAAGACTTGTATGGGCAGCTCCCCAAATAGTGTGGCTGAGGCAGCGTAGAATACTGAGGTACCGCACGCACTTCTGCTCGAGCTGGCGAAGATGGGGCACCCAAGTGAGCCGGCTGTCAAAGAGCATGCCAAGAAATCGGTGAGTCTCTTTGACACGAAGAAGTTCATCATATAAATATAGCTCTGGGTCCAAATGGACTGCTCGACGGCGGCAGAAGTGCATAACCCGGGTTTTAGATGGAGAAAACTGGAACCCATGGGTTGAAGCCCACGACTGCGCCTTTTGAATGGCTCCCTGTAGACACCTTTCAGCTACCCCAATGCTAGCTGAGCTGAAGTATAGGCAGAAGTCATCAGCGAACAAAGAGGAAGAAACCGATGACCCCACTGCCTCAGCAAGTCCATTGATGGCAATTAAAAAGAGGGGTACACTAAGGACGGAGCCCTGCAGGACACCGTTCTCCTGGACGTGAGGGGAGCTGAGGGAAGTACCGACCCGTACCCGAAAAGTTTGAAGGACAGAAAGTTTCGAATAAAAAGTGGGAGCGGACTCCTCAAGCCCCAACCGTGCAGTGTAGCGAGAATATGGTGGCGCCAAGTTGTATCGTAGGCCTTTCTAAGGTCAAAAAGACGGCAATAAGGTGCTCACGCCTGCTAAATGCTGTACGAATGGCGGACTCCAGAGCCACCAAGTTGTCAACAATGGAGTGGCCTTGGCGGAAACCCCCTTGACGTGGGGACAACAGACCCCCAATGTTCAAGTATCCACATAAGCCGCCGGCTCACCATACGTTCGAATAGCTTGCACAGAACGTTGGTAGGCTGATTGGGCGGTAACTATCAGCCACCTGAGGATCAGCACCAGGTTTGATCACCGGAATAATGATGCTTTCTCGCCATTGTGACGGGAAAGCCCCCTCCACCCATAAACGGTTAAACAGGGCGAGAAGCTGGTGTTGAAACTCCACAGAAAGGTGCCGAATGAACTGGCTGTGGATCCTGTCCAGGCCTGGAGAGGTATCGGGGCATGCAGCAAGGCAGTTTCAAATTCCCATTCGCTAAAAGCAGAGTTGTACGATTCTACTCAACGTGTGTGAAACGACAGCCGTTGCTGTTCTACCTGCTCTGCACTGCATGACGCAGTTGCAGAATTGCGAGCATAATGCTCCGCCATATGCTCAGCAATAGCAGTAGCATCAGTGCATACAGTACCCTGGATCCGTAAGCTGGGGATTGCTGTTGGCGTGCGGTACCCAAAGAGGCGCCTAAAGTGGGACCACACCTGAGATGGTGAAGCACGAGAGCCAATGCTGGCGACATACCTTTCCCAGCTGTCCTGTTTGTTCTGGCGAATGAGCTGTTGAGCTCGGGCCCTAAGCCGTTTGAAGGCTATCAGGTTGTCCAAGGTGGGGTGGCGTCGATGGCGCTGTAGCGCCCGCCACCGCACCCGAATGGCTGCAGCAATCTCTGGCGTCCACCAGGGTACAGACTTGCGCTGAGGGGTGCCAGAAGTGGTGGGAACAGTGGTCTCAGTGGCATAAACAATAGCAGCAGTGATGTGACCAACCGATGTGTCCACATTGGCAGGCACTGGTACAGGAAAAGTAGCAGTGGAGGCGTAATCCTGCCAATTAGCTCGACAGAGGGACCATCGAGGTGGGCTGCCTGCAGGTTGGAATTTCTACAGTATGTCTGCCTAAGTGTACTTGCGTCTGTGTAAATGTGTGGGTGTGTGCGTATTTGTTTACCCTCCTTTTTTCCCCCCAAGGTAAGTCTTTCCTGTCCGGGATTGGAATGACTCCTTACCCACTCCCTTAAAACCCTCATCATTTCCTTTTCCCCTCTCCTCCCCTGCTGCCTGACAAAGCAGCTAGGCTGTGAAAGCTAGTGTGTGTGTGTGTGTGTGTGTGTGTGTGTGTGTGTGTGTGTGTGTGTATTTATTTGTTACTATAACTGCCGGTGCTCCTTCGCCTGGTAAGTGGACTATATATATATATATTTGCTTTACAACTTTATTAACTTACTGAGCGGAGAAGGTACAGAAGATAACCTATGCACCATACAGCAGGAATATAATTAAGTATTTGCAATGTAGCTTGATTTTACAATGTCTCTTGTGAAAAATAATTTCTTAATATATCCAGAGTCACAACGAAACGATTAGTGTATATGTACTTATGGAGCAATGAAAGGATTAAAATATTTCGGAACTGCACACATTTGTGGCTTCCTTTGAAATCCTTTATCTTCTGTTCTCGGGTAATTTTGTGTGTTTTCACCTGCATAATATGTGCATCGGCACACTTAAAAGTCATCTCAGCGAAAGAAATTACTTCTCTTTGACATCGCATTGTAAAAATTAAAACATGGTTCATCACAGTCAGCTACAATGTAGCACTATATGCACAAAAGTTCAAAAGCAGACTGCTAACACTGCAACAATAGGTGAATTTCAGATGTAGCAATAACGAACAGTACTTATGGCTGCTTCTAGCGGGATTTTCCAGAACTACCATTTACAAAACCTACTTATGACAGCTTCTAATGGCATATTTTTGGAACTTCCTGAAGGTTTGCCTCCGCATCTAAAAGCCGCAGGCGTATTTTTAGATTCCAAAAACTGAAAAAGTGGGGGGGGGGGGGGGGGCTTGCATTTGGGTAACTACGGTAACTTAGGGGGTTGTCTTACAGGCCAGTTATATGCTTAAACTGAACATTTTGATGAAAATTTGTACCTCATCTTACCTGAAAGTCGCCTTATCTGCGGAAATATACTATATTCAAATAATATGAAAAATTAGGTCTACATTTAGTAAATATACTCAGCAGTTTACAACACCTTTTTATCTTTCAATGTAGTACATTAAAGAGTTAAAAGATCAGCACTGTGGGAAACAATGCAGACATTTAAATTTCCTAAGAAGGTAATAAATTAACTAAGATGACTCTGGAAAACAGCAAAAGCCAGGTTAAAATTCAGGGATGTCTGTCGAAATCGTTCCCAATGGAAGAAGGCTTAAGACAGGAAGACCCGTTATCCTCAGTACTATTCAACCTAAGTAATAACATCTGAAAACAAAGTGGAAGCAGATATAATGAACCGAATTAAGGCTGCTGACAGATCATATAGCATATATCCCATGCTGAAAAGTAAGAACCTGAGTAGGAAACTAAAGCTGACACTTTACAAAACAGTGATCAAACCAGTTCTTATGTATGGCATTGAGACATGGGTACTGACGGAGGCCTTGGAAAAGAAGCTAAATATATGGAAAAGGAAAGTGCTGAGTAAGATTTTTGGTCCTGTAAGAGAGGGTGAGATATGGAGAATTAAGGGCTCTGTACAAAGAACCTGATTTGGTAACATCAATCAAAATAGGAAGACTGAGATGTTAGGACATGTCCAGCAGATGACAGAAGAAAGTCTTCCAAAGAAGAAAACGACCATGTGTGAGATGGCTAGAAGATGTGGAAGCTGACCTGAGAGCAGTTGGAGAGAGGAGGTGGCGCAGGCGTGCTGAAGATTGAGACAACTGGAAATCTGTGATTGTGGAAGCCAAGGTCCTCAGTGGAACATAGTGTCATGGAGTGAGTGAGTGAGAACATTCCTAACCAAAAATCCCACTTCCATGGTACTCCCATTAAATTCTGTGAACAGTATTTACAATGTGTGACAATATCATTTATGTTTTCATTAATTTTATATGTTTCAATTCAGTTCCCATCCAAAATCCCAATTTCCTGCGGCAGTCCCACTAAGTCATATGAAAATCATTTTGTATAAATAATATAGTGAGGACAGTTACAACTCACCACAAAGACGTGGCGACGAGATGCGACAGGCACATACAAAAGACACACACATACAACACATTCAGCTATCGGCCATGGCCTTCTTCAGAAATAGAGCACTCACGCAATCACACAGGCACACAACACAGTCATACAACCATCACCTCCGACTGCCAGTCGGAGGTGATGGTTGTATGACTGTGTTGTGTGCCTGTGTGATTGCGTGAGTGCTCTATTTCTGAAGAAGGCCATGGCCGATAGCTGAATGTGTTGTATGTGTGTGTCTTTTGTATGTGCCTGTCGCATCTCGTCGCCACGTCTTTGCGGTGAGTTGTAACTGTCCTCACTATATTATTTATTCCAACCTGGACTTTCCATTATTATATAGAAAATCATTTTGTGCTATAATTTACTCATTATCAAGAATATTCTCTGTTGCTCTTTTATGCAGCTTATGTAATGTATTTTAATTTAAATCATATACACATTCATTTATTTTGTTGTAAAAAAATGGGTAGAGGTTGTACCTGAAAACTGTAAGAAGTTAATAATTGGTTCCTTTTATCAGCCTCCCGACTCTTGATGATACAATAGCAGAAAGTTTCAAAGAAAACCTGAGTCTAATTACAAAAATGTACCCGACTCACACGATAATAATAGTTGTGGTTGAATAGACTTTCCCGGCATAGTAACTGATAATATTCATCTCCGGGTATGCAGCCGGATACCGTCGTCAACTAGACACGATATTTCAGCAGACCAACTGGCTGCCATCTTCAGGTGAGAAACTGATAAAGACCAAGAAACAGCAGCCCCTTTATACACCGCTGACGACCCACCGCGCGTGCGCGGAACCAAAGTAGAAGCCACCTAGGCGCAATAGAACCATTAGCACGCCGGTGGAGAAAAACGGCAAAAATGATGGGTCGAAAACAAGGCTAGTTAAAAGAAAGTAGTAGTTGTTGTTGTTGTTTTGTGAGGGGACTAAACAGCTAGGTCATCAGTCCCCTGTTACTAACTGAGAGGCACCTGTCAATATCGAAAAGTAAAACAAAGCTCTAAAACTGGTCACGCACATAAGGGACAGGTAGACAATGGACAAACCACTGATAACGTAAAACGAAGACACACAGAATTGTTAAAAGAAAGTCAGGAATAACGTTGGCTAGTGGAGTACCTTGGCTGGCTGATCACAAAGAAAAAACAGGATGAGCCAGCCATACTGCATACACTAAGAACCCCTAAGGGTGTGAAAAGGTAAAAAACGGGATTGGTGGTGGCCTAAGATGTCAGGCCACAGCACCTACCGTTAGATCGAGTCATAAAAACCAGCAGCGCGGATAAAATTTAAAACTTTGTTAGCCATAGAGGCATCGTCACCTAAAACTAAGGGTAGTGCGTCTGGAAGATTAAAATAATGCCGCAGGTTGGCTAAAAGCAGACAGTCCAACAAAAGATGGGCCACTGTCAACACAGTGCCACATCGACACACGGGTGGAGCCTCGCGCCGAAGTAGATACCCGTGGGTGAGGCATGTATGTCCAATCCGGAGGCGACAGAGGACAACTGACTCTCGGCGGGTCGGCCGCAGTGAAGATTTCCACAAAGCTGTGAAGAGCTTCACTGCCCAAAGCTTATTCGGTGCAGTCGCCGTAGCCCACTCGGTACTCCAAGCTTCGCGTACCTTCCGGTGCAACACCAGTTTAAAATCCTGTTCCGTGACACCAATAGTGAGAAGTGGTCCCATAGTGGCCTGCTTGGCCAATCGATAAACATGTTCATTCCCAGGTATGCCAACATGGCCCGGGGTCCACACAAAGACCACAGAACGGCCTGATTGGCATAGGGAGTGAACAGTATCCTGGATCGACCGCACTATTGGGTGCCGAGAGAAACACTGGTCGATCGCTTGTAAGCCACTCAGGGAGTCAGTACAGATGACGAATGACCCCCTGGGGCAGGCGTTGAGATGTTGTAGAGCTCTGAGAATAGCGACCAGCTCGGCGGAGAAGATGCTACTCTCACAGGGCAGAGAATGCTGTTCTACGTGGTTGTGATGTAGAAACACATACCCAGCACGGCCATCTACTACGGAACCATCTGTGTAAATGGCGTCTGCAGCACGGAACGGTTCGAGCACTTGCAGAAACTGGAGATGTACGGGAGAAACAGAGGCCTTCGACGCATGGGACAGGTCCAGACGGAGCTGCAAACGAGGAATGGACCAAGGAGGGGTGTGAAAGGAATAGTGGAAAGTGGTAGGAAGTGGATAGGATGTGAGAGACGAAAGAAGGATATGAACACGGACCGAGATCGGGTAACCCGACCTGGGTCGCCATGGAGGGATAGGTAGTGCAGCGTCTGGAAAAAGGAGCCGGCGGTTCGGGTGGAAGGGCGAGGCCTGAATATGAGCAACATAAGATGTTAGCAGGTGTTGCCTACAGAACCGCAGCGGGAGGACTCCAGCTTCGACAAGGAGGCTTGTCACAGGGCTTGTCCGAAAAGCCCCTGTCGCCAAACGGATACCACTGTGTAAAATTGGGTCCAACGCCTGCAGTGCTGATGGCGCAGCCGAATCGTAGACTATGCAGCCATAGTCTAGGCGCGACTGAATGAGGGCCTTGTAAAGTTGTAAGAGCGTTGGGCGTGAGGCTCCCCAAACAGTGTGGCTGAGACAACGTAGGATGTTGAGGTGTCGCTAGCACTTTCGTTTCAGCTGGCGAAGGTGTTGCACCCAGGTGAGACGGTTGTCGAACAACATGCCTAGAAACGTGTGTGTTTCCACGACACGTAGCAGGTCTCCAGCTAGATAGAGTTCGGGCTCCGGGTGTACTGCCCGACGTCGGCAGAAATGCATCACACGGGTCTTCGACGCAGAGAACTGAAAACCGTGGGCAAACGCCCAAGACTGCGCCTTTCAAATGGCTATTTGCAACCGACGTTCAGCAACACTAATGCTGGTGGAGCTAAAATACATGCAGAAGTCATCGGCATACAAGGAAGTGGATACCGATGACCCCACGGCCACCGCAAGGCCGTTGATAGCGACTAAAAATAAAGGGACACTGAGAACGGAACCCTGAGGGACTCCGTTCTCTTGACAATGAGGTGAGCTAAAACAAGAACCAACACGAACTTTAAAAGAACGCAACGCCAGGAAATTCTGAATAAAGATGGGAAGCTGACCCCGTAAACCCCAGTCGTACAGCGTAGACAGGATATGGTAGCGCCAGGTAGTGTCGTATGCTTTCCACAGGTCGAAGAATACAGCAGCCAGGTGTTCGCGGCGACTAAATGCTGTACGGATGGCCGATTCCAGTGACACAAGATTGTCAACAGCGGAGCGACCTTGACGGAACCCACCCTGTTGTGGCACGAGAAGTTCCCGGTCCTCGAGGATCCACATGAGCCTCCGACTCACCAACCGTTCGAGGAGCTTGCATGGAACGTTGGTGAGGCTGATCGGGCGGTAGCTATCTGCCACCTGCGGATCTGCCCCAGGCTTAATCACCGGAATGATAATGCTTTCCCGTCACGAGGACGGAAAAACACCCTCCAGCCATATCCGATTAAGCAGGGCGAGAAGTTGGCTCTTGGCATCCGCTGATGGGTGTCGGAGGAACTGACTGTGAATGCGATCGGGTCCAGGGGAGGTATCGGGGCATGCAGTAAGGGCACCTTCAAACTCCCACTCAGTGAATGGGTCGTTGTATGGTTCCCGACATCGCGTTCGAAATGAAAGCAGATGTCTCTCTGCTTGCCCTTTAAGGGCGCGGAAGTCTGCGCCATAAGCAGCAGTCTCTGAGATGCGTGAAAAATGATCTGCCAGGTGCTCAGCGACGGCGACAGGGTCAGTACAGAGCGTACCCTGAACGCTGAGACACAGAATTCCCGCTGGTGGGCGGTGCCCAAAGAGGCATCGAACCTGCGACCACACCTTGGAAGGAGAAGCGCGGGAACCAATGGACGCGACATACTTCTCCCACGAGGCTCTCTTACTATCGTTTATCAGTCGCCGGGTCCGTGCCCGGAGACGCTTGAAGGCTACAAGATGGTCGACAGACGGGTGACGTCGGTGGCGCTGTAGTGCTCGCCGACGTTCCCGGATGGCCTCAGCAATCTCTGGTGTCCACCAGGGCACCGACAGACGATGGAGCGAACCAGATGTGGTGGGAACAGAGTTGTCGGCTGCAGAAACGATGGCGTCTGTGACCTGCTGAACGGCGGCATCAACATCTGCTGGAAGCGGAGAAGAAATCACAGCAGCTGAAGAATAAGCTGGCCAGTCAGCTCTACGGAGGGACCAGCGAGGCGGACAGTCGGCAGGCGAACACTGTGGGAGCGACAGGAAGATCAGAAAGTGGTAGCTACCACACAGGTCGTCATGGACCCTCCAGGTGAGATGTGGAAGAAGGCCAGGGCTGCAGACAGACAAGTCTATTGCGGAAAAAGTACCATGCGCTGTACTAAAGTGGGTAGGAGCACCGGTGTTTAAGAGACAGAGATTCTGCTCTGATAGGAGAGACTCAACAACCCTACCACGGCCGAGGTGTTTGCGCCATCCCACAGATGGTGGTGGGCGTTGAAATCCCCCAAAAGAAGAAAGGGTGGGGGAAGTTGGGCGACCAAGGCAGCGAGGTCGACGGGAGAGATGGCATCATCTGGTGGAAGGTAGAGAGGGCAGATGGTAAAATCTCGTAAGAACCAGAGCCGTACAGCGACTGCCTCTAGAGGTGTATGTAGAGGCACTGCAGCACTGTGCACAGAAGTGTGGACATATACACAGACACCACCGGAAACTCTGTTGTAGACGTTTCGGTTCTTAAAGGAGCCCCGATAGCCTCGGAGGGCTGGGGTCCTTTTGACGGGAAACCATGTTTCCTGCAAGGCAAGATAGATGGCAGGGAAGCGGCAGAGTAATTGCCGCAGCTCAGGTAGGTGGCGGAAAAAGCCACCGCAATTCCACTGCAAGATGCTGTTTGCAGTCTGCTGAATAGCCATAATTCAAGTTGTTAAATGGCCATTCAGCAGGGGCACCTGCTGCCAACTCCGCAGACTCTGCAGGATCCAGAACCACCGGTTCAGGCGATCCAAGTATGGCGAGATCCTCAGGTGATGCGAGGATCTCCACCTCGTCTTTAGAGGCCGAAGAGGTGACAGAGCGTTCCTTCCGAGGCACCAAAGATGCCTCCTTCGCGTCCTCCTTTTTCTTCGGCTTCTTTTTGCCCTCTCGCTGGCCCTTTGGTGTTAAGGGCTGGGAGGGCTTCCTAGAAGTGGCATCGGTGACCGTCAAAGAGCCAGAAGCCCTTCGACCAGCAGGTTTTGGATCCTTCAGCCAAAGGCTGGGATCCCCTGGCGCACCCTGGGACTCCCCAGAAGGGAGCGTCCCCGAAGGACCCCTTCCGAGGGAGAGGTGCCGGAGGAAGCTGTTGATTCTCCGGCTGGGGGTTGGGGACTGGTGTCCCCGATGGTTGTGGGGTAATTGCCCTCACAACAGGTGCTGCAGCGGCAGATGGAGCAACGCCCCCACCTAACGAGGGGGCAGTGGTAGTTTTGTGGCCCCTAGGGCCCGCAGGAGGACAGGAGGAAGCGATACCTTGGTAGGTGCCGTACCCGTAGTGTGCGGGGACGACGTTACTATAGCATAAGAGGTGGTCATGTTTACCGGATGGAGCCGCTCATATTTCTTTCTCGCCTCATTGTACGATAGTCGGTCCAAGGTCTTAATCTCCATTATCTTTCGTTCTTTGTGGAGAACTTTACAGTCTGAAGAGCACAGTGGATGCAGCTGGTTGCAGTTCACACATATGGGAGGTGGGGTGCGGGGAGCGTCCGGATGAGATGGACGTCCACATTCCCTGCACACAGGGCTAGAAGTGCACCGGGAGGACATATGCCCGAACTTCCAGCACCTGAAGCACCTCATAGGGGGCAGGACGTACGGTGTAACGTCACACCGGTAGATCATTACCTTGACCTTCTCAGGCAGTGTATCGCCTTCGAAGGCCAGGATGAATGCACCGGTGGCAACCTTGTTATCTCTTGGTCCCCTATAGACACGTCTGACAAAGTGAACACCTCTGCGCTCCAGGTTGGTACGTAGCTCGTCATCAGACTGCGACAGCAAGTCTCGATGGTAAATACGGCCTTGGACCATATTGAGGGTCTTGTGGGGCGTGACACTGACAGGAATATCACCCAGCTTGTCACAGGCCAATAATGCCCTGGACTGGGCTGGGGATGCCGTCTGTATCAGAACAGCCCCACTTCTCATTTTCGAGAAAGACTCCACCTCACCATACTTGTCCTCGAGATGGTCAACGAAGAACTGCGGTTTGGTGGACAAGAAAGAGTCTCCATCAGTCCGGGAAAAAACAAGGAATCGCGGCGAATATGGATCGGAACTGTGTAAAGCTTTGCGCTCTTCCCATGGCGTAGCCAGAGAAGGGAACGTCTTAGGGTCATATACCGTTGCATCAAAATCAGACTTTCCGCGCTTAGAAACGGCGTTTTTGCGACCGCCCACCCTATTTATTGCTCGTTTCATTTCCGTCCCACGAGCAGCTAGGGAAAAGAGGTCCACCCAGACAGAGCCCCACTTGCCTGGGTAAGCCTTATACAACTGAGGTGCAGCAGGTTCCTCAGAGGTTGCTCGCTAGCGGCTGTTCAACCTCAACAGCCATGCATCTCCTCGGCACGTAGCACACCTTGAGATTGAGGTTTTTTTTTATAGAGGTTTGTACCGTCCTCGCGACCCGGGCGATTAAGCCAAGATCCCCGTGCTCTGAAATGTACAACATTCCACCGTCGCGCCGAACGATGGTCGTTGAAGCACGCACAGAGCTTACGGTGTAGCGGACTGTTGGCGCGACACAGCCCACAGCTCAGGACCCCGGGTTCGCCAAGCCCGTACCCAGCAAATTAAAGCTGAGCCCCTGAGGGGAGTTAAAAGAAACAGCAGGTCGAAATGAAACGACGCAGGTGGCTTCCTAGCCCACTTCGTCATCTTATCTTTTCCAAGATAAAATTCGTCACATACGTCATCTTCTTCTTCATCTTCCCCAGCTGTTCCCTAATTTCCTGCTCAGTTGCGTCCTCTTTGTCTTCTACCTCATCCTGAGATTCGATGTCACTCATCACCTAATTCTTCAAGTAAGGCTGGATCTTCAGCATCATCCTCGAGGAGGTGCATTATTTCCTCAACGTCCTTGGGGTTAGAGAGATCATATACTTTTCTCGACATCTCAGCAGGATATATTGATGTGATACATCTGAAAAGATAGGAAAACAAACTAAAACGTGATCGGGCGCACTCAGCCTGAGAGGCCAGGTTTGGCAGAGCACTTATTTCCCAAAGTAATGACGAAAATCAAAAAGAACAGACTTCCTTTGAGTAAAACCAACAGTTGATATAAAAATATCTCGAAAAATCTCACCTTCCAAATTATGACACAATTGGGCGCAGGCGGCCTGTGAAGTCAAGGGGGTCCCCTGTGAGCTGTGAGACAGTCGACGGCAGACTGAGGATCGGCACTGTGTAAGGCTCCCAAACTGACGCGAGTGAACAGAGAGGTATGGCCTCTGAGACCGACTGCGCCCGACGGAAGGTTAAGCATTTCTGGAGGTCCTCATCAGTTTTAACAACACAACTTACTCTGAAGAATAGCTGCATGGTGTTAATATGTGTAACAATGTCATCATTGATCTTGACAGTGATAGTCATGTGTGCTTAATGGCCGCATCTTGTCACTTGGATGTAAATAACCATCCGTGAATGTTATCCCTACAATTCGTCTCAGTGCATCACCACAGTTAATAGCCTCACTTGCTATAGTACCACTCGACAATGATATGAGCTCAGAACAATTCATGAGCAGAGAATGTGAGGTGAATTACACCACCACTTCTAAAGAATTGATATTATCACATGCTTGACGTGATTTCCTTAGCTCAATGTGTTGGTCAGAGGAGGTTACTTCTATACCACAAAATTCCTCAAGTGCTGAATGAGCTCTGAACGTGCATACATCCCCTGCACTCATCGATTCAAAGAATTACTTGTTATCCCACATCCATCTGTCAGGCCACTAGATGATTTGAACGATCTCATCAATATTGTTCTATCGTCATGTCACTCCAATTATCAGCCCACATTTTGTCGGTACGTCTAATCGCAAACTGTCCTGTAGTGATAAATTTTTGGAACTCTTGTGCTGTCGACCTGTCTCAAGTGTTGACATCTGTTTTATGTATAAATACGCATACTTTGCATATGCAAGGTTGCCAGCTGAATGGAAAAAAGGAATCATTTTTCACCATTTACCTGGGCCGTAGCTACCCTACTGTCCACGGCTGGCACCAGACACTCAGAGAGCAATAAAATTGTTTCACCTGGTGGGCGGACCGAGGAAGCAGCTGCACGATGACTACACAATAACACATTATGTCACTATTCTAGTAAAGCCTAAGCTGCTCTTGAGAAAATGTGGAAAAATTGTATTACAAAATGTGAGTGACTAGTGAACAGTTACACCTTTCGGTACACAAATTCAGGTAACTCCCTTATTATTAATGGTAGGAATTTTTTTTTTTTTCCTCTTCAATGCATAAAGGTCCCGGACTAATTAGAGGTCCACTGATTCTTTCAAGAGGGTCCGCAGTCACCTTCCACCAATACTTTGAAAGATGAGTAAAATTATTAATTAAAAACAATGTGAAAATCAAATTCATCACCATTTTCATCATCTGAAAACTATGTTTACATCACGTTGTGTTCCCAAGCAGTGATTGATGTTTCCGAGTGAGGACCTGTATGTGTCATAGTTTATTCAGTCCTGTTGGATGCGCCCCTTCTGCTCCACTGCTCTGCAACAATCCGGGGGCCGCATGCACACCAGCTCACGGCGCAGTAAACTTCTGTGTACGGTATGCTGAAATGGTGGGAGCTGGCTGCCACACATGTAGTCCAAGATATCATTCAATGTGAAACTTTCTTCATCAGATCATAACCTCTTTTATCATTTGCTTTTTCACTAGTAAATTACTTCCAACATGGATCGATGGCTGAAGTCAGGATCACAGAAGAAGCTAGCAGTTTCTCCATCGCCTTCACAGTAAGTGAAGCTCTTGGTGAAAATTAATGAGAAGGAAGAACGGCCAAATGAAGAACAGTCACATGAAGTGCAACAGTCGGATTTATTAACTGAATACTCTGATAGTGATCCAATAGTCTCAGTTTGCTGTGGAAGTGGAATAACAAAAATGCAGAAATACAACAAAAGATATTCAGAAAAGGGCTTTATTGACTCAGAGGAGGGCGAAGATCAGCATGTAATTTGCACGCGAGTCATTTTAAGGGTACTCAATGCGGTTTCTACTTCTATTTGCCACAACATATACAAGCGAATATGGATTCTCTATCTATGCCAAAAACAAAACTAAGATGCTGAACAACACTCCATCTCCAGTTGTCAAGTATTGAACCCCACTTTTCAAAATTATGTCAGCTGCAGCAGCAACCTCATTCGTCTCATTAAGACTTCACTGTTACTCCTACAGACTCAAATACAGTAAAAAACACAATTTTTTCGTCACTGAGCAATGACCCTTCCCATAATATTTCTGTAGGAATTTTGTTCGTAATTTCCTCATCATTTACTTAGTAATAATTTATTGAATTCTAATTTTATTGATAGTTTTATTCTGAAAATTAAAATGATATCCATTTTCATTCTAATATATTCCCTACTCTCAGTTAGCAACTAAGGGGAAATTTATTGTTACAGATGGACTGACTGCTGTTTGTTCATATATTGAGTTATTATATTCTAGGTATATACTTCTATTAAGTATTATGTCTAAAGCCCCGTTTTCACCTAAGCGAGCGAACATAAGCGAATGCGCATTCGCCAGGAATTCACCTGTGCGCGCACGCATTGGCTTGTACTTGCAAATAAGCGTTTACACCGGAGCGAACGGAAGAGAAAACAGCACACTGCTGCAAGGTGAGTATACGCAGTTTGTCGCATATGCTAGCGCTGAAGCAGAGAGGATGCGAACTTCCTTTGATGGTTCGCCCTGAAACCGACACCCATCGGATCACTTGTGAATGCAAGCCGAGCGTTACCGAACAGCGCACACTTAGCGTTTACACCAGAGTGAATTTGCTGCTGCTCATTCGCTCGTGTTTGCTTCGGTGTAAACAGGGCTTAAGACATTATTCAAAAGGAAACATGCTGTAACCACCATAAATGTCCACCTTTCAAATTTTTCACCATTCGCAGTAGACCACTTGCGGAATGTAGGGCCTTGGTTATAGTTTGTTGACAACGCAATTTTACAAGGCTGTGAAGCATGAAGCATGAAGCAATTATTTTCTCTCTAACTCTTAAACAACAGAAAACAACGAAAAAGACGAAATATGTCATAATAGATGGAAAAATGACAAACACGAACCTGAAAGATTTAATAAACTATTTTTGTGAGAGTCCCAAATCCCACAACAAATTATTAATGTTTACGTAACGTTAAAGAGAGAAGCAGAATTCGGTAATGGAAGAGACAATGAAGTTCGATGAGAGATTAAGTTTACTGTAACTGTGATTACTGGTGACAGGCAGTTTAATACTGCTATAACAGCAGGTAATAAACTACCAACAATGTTATTCAAACTTGTAAAATAATTTTATCTGTCCTATTACGATATATTCAAGTAATTAACATGAAAAAATTGTTTTTAGTTTTCCCATAATGATATGTATTTAGGAGTTCTTGAATAAAATGGCGACCACATATATTTCCAAATGAATAAAGAAAGCAATTCCGTAATATGTGATGAATCTTCTGTACACCATCGTAATGTAATACATACGACTACTAGTCCATAGCTTTTCTAAAATTGTTAAGAGTTAAAGATTACTTGAAAAACTGAATCTGAGAGTTATGCTTAGACACTAACTGAAAAAAATGAACACATTGACGCTGAAGCTTTGCAGACATCTGAATGTAGAATATTTAAAATCAACCTATACAATCAAATTGGAAACAGAAATCAACATTTAAATCATACAGTAACATGTCACTTTCATTGGTTAAACGAAATTATCGGGGTGACACATTCACGACATATATATTGCATGAATGCAGCGTATGATTCAGAAGTATTGAAATTTTTGCTGTGTACATACCTCCAACTATCGCTAACTGCAAGCAATAGCGCATCGTTCAAAAGAGTGAACGTACCACTTAAATCAGAATTACTGCGACTTTCTGAAGTGGCTCAGCAGCTAGAGGTAATATTATTATCATAACTCTGTCTTCGAGAAGACCTTCATTATTCCACACTTCGTCGATTATTCACTTCATCTGTAACCACAACCACCAGCCAATCCATTTCGGTGACATTTTCCAGGCCCTGAATTGTTACTTTTTCAGCTTCACCCAAAGTAAACGTTGTATTTTCATTACAAAAATATTTTTCCACTTGCACTCAAATAAGGTTAATTACATAATTCGGCGACTTGTATGTCCCTGTTCAGGGTATGAGAAAGCCGTATGTGAAAAACATGAGAAGACTTGTGTGGTGTGACAATTGCAGCATTAAATGGCAGTAAACACTGGCGGAGAGTATGTGTGAAGGAACTGTGTGTGTGATGTGTATAATGATTTATTTATTTTTAATATGGATGTATGTGAGGTCCTGACCACTATTAATACATATACCAGTATTACAAAAGAGGCTAATGTTTATGAAGAGAGAGAAAATTTTAAAGAGCTAAACCTTAGTTAAAAGTTGATTAATTGAAAGTCAGGTAATTTATGTAAATGTAGTCCATGTTCAGCAAGAAGACATACAAATAAAAATCAATAAAATGATTGTGTGTGTGTGTGTGTGTGTGTGTGTGTGTGTGTGTGTGTGTTTTAGTGTTACATTTCATTATCTGCCACAGTCTGACCATAGAAACAAAAACACATGCATGTGGCCAATTTGGTCCTGGCAGTCCTTGTAGGCAGTAGTCCGCATTCGGTCTTCTTAGTGTTAAATGACTTGCAAATATGACAGTAGAATCACATGCAGATTATATCTTTATATGTGTTACCAACATTCAGTCAGAATATCACTGTTGTTTCTGCAAATATATCTCTGAAACAGTGAGAAATATGGGGAAAAACAGAAGAGAGCAAAGTTTTAGAGACATTTCTCCTCTACAACTGTTTATTCAATTTTCATCTCAAATGAACAGTTAAGGCATTATTTGCAATTAAATTTTGAGCTGTCAAAAGACCATCGCATATGGTCCACTTTTCATGCTGGTAACCTAAAATGGCCAAAAAGTAATTCTTGTTCACGTGTGGAAGTAAAATAAATAAACATTCATAAGATGATTGCCATCCATCCATTCCAAACATCATTTTAAAAACCGGAGGAGGGGGGGGAGATATGGAAAATAGTCAAATCAAATTTACTGGTGGTGATAATAGGAGATAAATTATGTTAAACACAATAAATACAAGTATTCATATCTATAACATAAAGGAAGTCTCTTATTACTAGCTGAAAACAAGGCATTACTTGAGTATTTATGTATTCCAGACTTTAGGTCCTTTTCCTTCTCTTACCTCTAACTACATATTCCTTGCTTTGATTTTTAATTCTCTGTATCATGCACTGTACGATGGCTCACTGAGTATAAGTACTTCTCTATAAAAAATTACATATATCTGGCAGTTTTCATGTATGTGCAAAATTACATGGTCTGATGGTGTCAAAGCATATTAATCACAAACATCAATTGGTATAATCATAGATTTTCTAAGTTTTCATCTGTTTATTGTATACAGTCTTTGTACATTAATAATTGCATAAGAAATGAGTTGTGGTAAGTTATATATGAAAGCTGAATAAGCTTACAGATTTGTGTTTAAAATAATAAGTTGCAAAAATAAAGTAACTTCAAGAATGTACACTGATATATACATGTATCACAGAAAAATACTGCACTTGTATGTTTTATATAACTTTGTAGTTACCTCAGATGATAAAAGAATTTATAAAAGAAACAATGATTAATACAAAAGTCTGCAGGTTCTTAAATAAACTGAACCAATTAAGATCACTGTAAAAAAAACAACAGAAGTTGTATAGAGCCTTGGAGGTGGGTAAAAATCATCTTAAAGAAATGAAATGGTATCACCTCCCCCTCCTGTGTCAGCACTAGGATTATTGGCAGAAGCTTTACTGGCAAGTACTCTTGCTATGTATTTCCAGTAAGCCACACGGATGACATCATGTTCTTTAGCCAGGGAATCACACAACTGAAAATAAAATGAATATTCAAATTAAAATCATAACAAAATTATACCTAATCAATAAGATACCAATAAGAGTATGTCATTAACATTGCCTATAAATGTTGTGTATGTCCCGCCTTAAGTACATAGCACATAGTCTAGCTGGTAGTCCAATTTTGCCCCTACCCCATCCAGGATATCATGAGTGATGGTAAGAAAACCTGCAGGTATGTAGTATCAGAAGTCATAGAATTTCTGGGGCATAGGTGGAATATTAACTGTATCCTTGATTACAATTACAAGGTGTCAAATCCAATAATTTTTGAAAGCAGTTGATTAGTGTCAGCAGCCACAACATGCTCAAACCAATGACATGACAATGTCAGCATATCTCTTACACAATTGTGAAAGACTGGAGGGGTACCATCTAGTGGAAAGGTGAAGTTCCATTATGAGTTTCAGGTTTTGGCATGAACCAGAAATTGCAGCATGACAACACAAGTGATATCACTGGCAGTTCTCTCAGCCAATATTAAAGGTTTTTAGAATTTTTGATGGACATGGCACAGAACATTTTAACTTTGTTGGAATCCCAGACCTTTTATGCAGATTCTCTGCTCCTATATCCATGTGTCACATTGGAAACCTTTCCCGAGTCACAGAGAGTGGCTTTGAAACTGAAGCTTAATTGCTTATAAAGTCACCATTTACAAGGTAGTTCTGCATACAAATGCAGTACTGCAAACAGTGCAATTTGTTTATATGGCTTGTAGCTTGCACTAATGCTAATTTATATGGCTTCATTTTCTATCGCCTATAAACAGATACACAGACTTTTTGGTACAGCTTCGAAACATCGTATCCCTCAGATGGCCGTATGTTTCTTCTGTCAGATCCAGTTGACTTTAAAATTTTACAGTGCACAGGCAACCATCCTAAAATTTCTGATACAACTTTGACATGCTGTTGTAAACCATTAGTGACTACCATATTTACTTAAATCTACATCGCACTCTAATCTAAAATTGATTATGATACAGCTACAGCAGTCGGGTTAAAGTTGTAAGCTTAGCAGTTGAGGTTTTGGTGAAACTACTATTTAGTTGTCAGTAATGGCACAATGAATCATGGGAAGCATATGTGGCCAATCATGTGGCATTGCAAACAGCCACTGAATTTTTCCAAATATAAACAAATCTGTGTTTCTAGTTTACTGTGGCTGTGCCACTATGTTTAACCTAATCACAAACTGAAAAATCATGAAATAGTCACAGAAATATATCAATATATTTCTGACAAGCAAGTGTGTGCATGTCGTCGTCTTATGCTTGAAATGAAATAGAAGACAGATACCATGTTTCTAAGAGTACTGTAATGCTATTAAATATGACATTTTGATTATTCAAGGGAAAAATACACATTGCTTCAGCACAATGCTCTGCCAAGCAATCTTAATGTCTAATAAGCGATGTTACTAATGATTAGTGTTTTGTAATTGAATCAGGGATAGATCCTCAGTAGACCAGTTTGTATTGTCACCATAATCTCAAGGAATTACAACAATTGCACTGCCAAAATGATCAAACCAAACAATCGCTTCAATGTCAGCTATATTTTCACTCTATCTTTCTTGTTCCGCCATTAGTTATATGAAAAATGTAGAAACACATGTGAATATTTCTGAGGTGCAAAACTAGATATATTTTAAAGCTGCGTAACCTCATAGCCTATTTGAAAATCATGAGATATTCACAACTACCAATTTGTAAAAACATCCTAAAGTCTTGTTGCATCATTGGTATTGATGTAAAGAAATTTATTTTTTGTTGCTATGTTTATTTGAAACGCTGCTACATTTGAAGATCAGCAATAATGAATTTCTCTTTCCTTCACTGCCCTGATTCTGCAGTATTCTGGCATGAGTAGGCTGCAAAGCGTCCCTAGCACTGCCTATGTTTGGCGGCAAAAGTTAATTGTGGCAGCTCCTAGTGCCATTTTCAGAACATCCATTTGCTTTGCACCCAATTCTAAGCTGCAGGCAGTATTTTGGATCCCAAAAACAGTAGGGAAAGTGTGGCTTACATTCAAGTAAATATGGTAAACAGGGTGTTTTAAGCTTCCTGGCAACAAGTGGAAAATGAGAACCACTTACACTTGATCTGTTCTTTAATTGTGGAGAAATCTAGGCAGGATACTACAATCACAGCATTACAAGTGTCTAGCTCTGTAGCCAGTGTCTATGACTAACATACGTGTATTTGTAACTATTTTTATTTTAATATTTTATGATAAATATACTTGCTGTCATAATTTTTAAGTAAAACAATTTTATAAACAAAGTCACTATGGGCTGATAAAATAGTTACTGCAACTATAGACCTAACCTGTATTTTCTGGTTAAACTACATTCTACTCACACTACAGGTAACAAATTACCATGAAATTGTAAAGTAACATGCATCTAATACAGGGGTGGGAGACCCGTTGCTGATGACAGGTTCAGGACCTGTAACTGATTGTGGCAGCCATGACTTAGGTATGCAAAAGGAGGCGGAGAGTGGAACCAAATGGGTAAGATTAGAGAAGGGGGTAAAAATACAGAGTAAACAATGCTTATCAGGTGTAGGATAGTGATGGTGGGAACTACTGGTATGGAAATAATAGATAATTATAGTACTTTATTCATTTCTTTTACCAAGAGCACGCACACACACACACACACACACACACACACACACACAAACGCAAGCTTTCACAACCCAGTTGCTTCTTCAGGCAGAAGGGAAGGAGAGGGAAAAGGAAATGATGAGGGTTTTAAGGGAGTGGGTACGGAGCCATTCCAATCCCGGGAGAGGAAAGACTTACCTTGGGGGAAGAAAAGGCATTCATATAAAAAGATTATTTATCCATAAAATATATAAAACAAAAACTTACTGTAAGAGCTCTCTGCAACAGCTCTGTTCTCTTTTCCGGCTGCTGATCCATTTGATCCTCTAAGAGACTGACCATAAATGACAGTAAATAAGGTGAACGGCTGCCTGCACCATACAGTTCTTCACAAAATTCTTGTAAACTTAATTGCTGTGCCGTGTTCTGTTCTGCATGCAACAGTATCCTATCAAAAATAAAATGAATGAAAATGCTGAAGATCATGTTCCAACAATAAATTATAAATGAGCCATATCATGAAACAACTACCTATGAAGTACTGTAAATGAAATCAGAGGTCAGCTGGAAAAAAAAGGCAGAATATTCAGTTGGTAGTCAATTAAACATTTATTTTTGAGATCTTACAACTTAACGTTTCTACCCAAATGCAAGACACCCCTTTTTCTGATTTCCGTGGCCCAAAAATGCACCTGCAGGTTAGACATAGGAGCAAAGTCTCATGAAATTAAGATAATAATGGTCGATAAACCTCAAAGTTCTTCATGGGATGCATTGGCCTGTGCTGGGGGAACAGTTGCCACTGGGGGGAACAGTTGCCACTGGGGGGAACGGCAGCACCGCATCAGTCTGAGTTGTTTGTGTGACAGTCTCTGGTAGGCACAGGAGTAGCTGAGTGAGCCTTTTGGCATGTCCAACTATAGGAGCAGGTATTGGTAACAGCGGAGGGTACTTCCATCTGAGTTGACACACAAACTTTGACCGCATGCTATTTCACAGCTGATGCAAAAAGTAATGAATGATGGAGGATGCATGGTTTAAACTGCTTCTTTGGCCTGCGTTTGAGGCGCATGTCTCGTTACCTTTATTTCCTGATTTTTTTTTCTTGCCCTTGTAGGTGGGGCAATCTCTACTCCAAACTGAATGTGAGTTGGAGCAATTAACTTATACAGGTGGAGAGGTGCAGTCCTCACCTGTCCCAAGAGATGACTGACCACAGTTCCCAAAAGTAGCACGACCGTTACATGCAACAGTAGTATGACCAAACCTTTGGCACTTGAAGCACCGCAAGGGGTTTGGAAAAAAAAAAAAAAGGACAAACCTTTAGACGTCAGAATCCAGCCTTAATATGACAGGGCAGGACCTGAGAATTGAATGTCAATATGAAGGTAGAAGTCTTCAAGATTTCCATTCATTATTTTCATTACAGTTTGCACTTCCGTGATGCCTTCACTAGCCCATTCCTCTTGTAGAACACTGACACCTTAATTCATGAGATCTTCACATGATACCACCCCACAACAAGAATTTAAGGGTTTATGCAGTTCTGCAATAATTGGGTATTCACCCAGAGATTTTGTCTGAAGAAGTTTCTGTACTTGACCAGTGGTCGCAGTTTCGATCAGCCGCATACCATTACGACGCCTCTTTATGGACTTCAAACCATCGTAATCCCATGAAGTGCCTTCTGAATGTAGAATGGGGACACCTTTTCAAAGGAAGCCTCCACTCTTTTTCCTATGACAAAGACATTTTGACATGTTTGTGTCCTGTTCCTCTGACTAATTCTAAGTTTTTCAGGAGCACGCTCAGGGGAGATGCCCTCACAACTTCGCTTGTTTGGATGGGGAAGTGCTCACTGGTAGCCCATTCGATCCTCTGGGTATATCAGAAAAAAAAAATAACAGAAAAGACTCCATGGGTATTCCACAAGCAACTAGGGAAACACTGTCAACACATCCTCGCAACTCAGGCAGTAATGCCAAGAACCCCGGTCTCTGGACATACGACATTCCACCACTGCGCCTATCCAGAGGTTACAGTGACAGAGAAGGAGGATTGCTTCCTGCTGCATGGCAAATGCTGCAACCAAACTGCACCTTCAATGAGTTCTTCCAATGGATGACAATATCATAACTGCAGAGGAAACAACCATTGAGGAGTTTGCTGCAGAAAAGTTGTGTGCTAATTCCTGACTCAGTGATGGAGAAGAGGAAGATGAAGGAGAAGAAGAGTGTATCAGTTCCCACCAGTGCTGATGCAACTGCAGCAGTGGACCTACTACAAAGGTACTTTTCCTCTGTTGAAGGAAATGAACAGACACTCTAGACCCTATATGAATTGGAGAAACAGACTGAAGTCATATCGAACAAAAGAACAAAGAAGAAATCAATTTTGGTCTTATGTTCTAAGCAGCAATAACTTTGTTGATACAACTGTGATTTTTTTTATATTGATGTGTTATTAAAATATGAATAATATGTTACAAGTACAACATTTAATTATGGATAGCTCCATTTTCCAGATTATATATAAGCATAACACAAGAATAAGTGCACAGGAAGGCTATCTTGCAATGTTTCAAACTAGTAATGTTCTGCTTGCCAGCAGATAAGCATAATTAGAAGGCAGAGCAACATCAGTAGTTGCTTTTCACTTCAGTTGCTAGACACTTCAGTAAGTACTAGAAATAAGATTTATCTATACTATTACTGTATTTGCGCGAATATTGGCCGCATTTTTTTTTTTTTTTTTTTTCCAAATTTTGGCCTGCAAAATCATGGTGCAGCCTATAATTGAGATTTCACTCCCCCCCCCCCCCCCCACACACACACTTAAGTCATTAGTTTCAAAATTTCAAAAATTACATGCTCACATTTATTGTGGTTTGAGAAACAGATTAAAGTATAAATTCTTTTAAAAAAATAAATTTGTAACTGTTCCGCAAAAGTGGATCTATGTTTTTGTATAAGTTCACAGAATCGGCGCGACAATTGATAAAAGTCGATATTTCGATATAAATCGAATGGTCTAATTCTGTACCACAGCCAACCACTGCAGACAACAGAACTTTATTAACATGTCTGTGCGGTCTTATTAAAGAAAAGCAATACATACCGTAATATACAGATTTCCCCAAGTCCAGAAGCCGTTTTAATTTCATGTGGTGTGAAAGTCTTAAGAGTGCGTCACACGAGTTCTTACCGTAACGTTTACGCCTTCCGCCAGCGATGATGGGAGGTTAAGATAGCGGAACAGCTGATTTGTGAAGCTAATGATATTGTTAAATTCCAAAGTTACATTTTAAAATAACGCATTTTTCGAAGACCAGATTCATAGCTGTCACAATCGTTGGGGTTATTTCCAAGAAACTATATTCATCGAATTTTAGGCGTCGCTGCGATCAATTTAGGCTATATTGAACTGTAGTGAAACGAAAAAAAGAACTTTATTTACTTTTTGTTTTGACCATGAAATAAGTAAATAATGCTGTTCCTGTTCTATGTTTGACAGGTTCTTGATGTAGCCTTATCTGGTCAGTAAATCAATTATACTTTTAAACAACTAGGTACGGTATTCAAAGATATAATGAGTATAATTAGTGTCTGAACGACACCGCAAGTGAGATGATTTATTTTGTACACTTTAATTAGTACCAGCAGTTTATACATGTTCATTAATATCAATTTCAGTACTAATAATTCTTATTTCCATGCTACTAAATGTGTACAATGATAATCGTATTTCCGCTCTACTAATGGCTGCTAAACAAAGAGGACTGTGTTGTAGTGCGGCCAACATTTTCATTGCACCGATAACTACAACAGCGTGTAGGAAACAGATTCTAGACTATAGTCAATTTTTGGTACAAAATATGTAGCAGTTACTACATAAATCTACTATTAAAGGTATTTGAAAGTCGTTTTTCTACTAATAAAGATGTTAGGGCTATAAATATTACCTTAAGCGTTTCGTTTTACCGCATCTGTTGGCAACATTGATGTTTGTAGCATTTCCTCTCACATATAAAAATGTCTAATTCCACATTTTTACTAATTGCAAATTGGCTTTTGTATTTCAAATACTTTTAACAAGTGTTAAGTATTTACTGGGCAGATAGCCTACACAAAAATTTTACGACAGTGCTTATATTAACATTAAATTTTTATTTGCAAAAATATGTAACTACGTTACAGTAAATGGTATTGCACGAATACATAACATTATGGAAAAGATATATTCCCGATACTTTTAAGTTTTAGCCGAATCAGTCACTCGTTTATGTCTCCTCTCCCTCACTAGAGGATTCTGACTGCTGATCTGAGTCGTTATACAGCATCTCATCTTCAGTGCCATCGAGGTGATTGGAAATTCCAGTTTTCTTGAAACTTTTCATCACTAATTCTTCTGGAATTGATCTCCAGGCAGCTAAAATCCAGTGGCATACTTCTGTCACGAAAGCACGTTGCTGACGGCCTCCGGGTGTCAAAGTTGCTTTTTTCATTAAATATTCCCTGTAAAATTGTCTCACATTTCTCTTAAATGGGCGATTAATGCAGCCTCTTCCAGAGGCTGCAGAACACTGGTCATTCCACCGGGTATTATTACAAGGTCACATTTTTCTTGTTGTAAGTGCTTTTTTATTCGATCACCAGTATGTCCTCACAAAAACTATCCATAACAAGCATTGATTTTGTACGCAGAAGAGCTCCTGGCCTCGTAGTCCACACAGCAGAAATCCAGTCCAGGACTAGTTCTTCAGTCATCCATCCCCCCTCTCGAGCTCTTAAAATTATTCCAGGTAGGAAGTTTTCTCCCTTGGGAAGAGTTTTTCGATTAAAAACCACATACGGTAGCAGTTTTCGCCCATCAGCTGTAACACTTAACATGACAGTGCAACGCTGTTTTTCTGCACCACATGTACATATCTGAACACTCCGCTCACCGACATTGTTCACTGTAGCGGTGCTTGGCATATCGAAATAAATGGGGAGTTTGGTCAGCATTCCCCATCTGAGATAGTAAATAACAATGTTGGCATCTAAGTTTAATTATATGCCACTGAAAAGCTAGCAAGCTGTTTACGTACAAATGAGGTAGTTTTTGCGCAATAGTGGTTCAACGACGGACAGATAAATTATTTCTCACCATGAAGCGCCGCACCCACCCGTACGACACTTTGAATTCTGTCGATGGAATGTTTCTATTCCATCTGAATCATTTCTGTGGTCACAGCAAAACCACATTTCCTGGTTTCAATTAAGAAGTTGAGTAAGTCTTTTTCAACATCAGGATATTTGCATTTTTGTCCACGAAATGCACAACGACTATTTGAACAATTCCTAATTTGTTCTCACTTTCACACCAGCGACAAACGTTTTTTTCATCGACGTCAAATTTACGTCCAGCATCCCTCTTCCCATGCTCCTTAGCGTATTGGACAACCTGAAGTTTAAACTTCGCAGTATAACTAGTACGTTCTTTTCCCATTGTCACTCAAGCCAAAAGATAGTGACACATACGAATACGAAGGAAAAATTTTTCTCTAGTACTAAACTAAACTCGCTATTAAAGCGACACACATCTATGCTACACAGCACTTCAAATTCCCGCTAACACGCCTTGGTTCGTCCTCCCCTCACTGAGCGCTGTAAGCCTATTGGCTTCTCAACTGTTTTCTTATTGGTCCATTTACAGTTTTCACATTTGTTTCCATTTTGTTGGAAAGAGATAATCTATTCATAAGATCGTGTTTCTGATTACGAGAAAGTTCAATTAAAAAAAATGAATGATAATTATAATATGCGGCCTATATTCGAGTTCTATTTTTTCCCTTTTTTTTTTTTCCTTGTCAAAAATTTAGGTGCGGCCTATATTCGCGTAAATATGTTATGTATTAGTATGCATTGCGAAAACTTTGCATGACTTTTCTGGAGCATTTCTTTCTTTGAAATTGATTTCCCCCCGTTTACACCCCCCCCCCCCCCCCACACACACACACACACACACAGACACAGACACAGACACAGACACAGACACAGACACAGACACACACACAGACACACACACAGACACAGACACACACACAGACACACACACACACAGACACACCGTTTACACCACCAATCCTCTAATCCCCTGAAAAATGTAAAAGAAGGGTAATATGTATAATGAGCCATATTTGTTTTGATTTATTTTTAAGTGTGGCTTGAAATGAGGGTATTCCCTATCCTAATCTTATTTCTGAGGTGTGTCTTGCATTTGAAGGTATCTAACACTTGGGTAAATAATGCATAGCTAATATAACTTCATTTTAAAAGACACATTTTGTATCAAAATAATAGGGCAATTAAGTTTCACAATGGAAAGTCCAGGATGAAATTTAACAATATAATGAGGATAGCTTGCAACTCACTGCAAAGTCAACCAGCAAGCCACAGATACACACACAAAAGAAAAATCACATAATTAGCTTTCAGCTACAGCCTTCATCAGAAATAGGACATGTTCTCATTCATACAATAACACAGGCACAAATCACTAACACAAAACTGTCATCTAAAACTGCCGCAGTGTGATGATATGAATGATTGTGTGTGTGTGTGTGTGTGTGTGTGTGTGTGTGTGTGTGTGTGTGTGTGTGTGCACGCGCGCGCACACACGCACACACACACACACGCACGCACGCACGCACACACGTGCGCGTGTGCATGCGCATTTTCTGATGTAGGCTGTGGCTATGTGTGGGGGGGGGGGGGGGGGGAGGGGGGTGGAATAAGTAGAAAACTTTGTGTATGAGCCACAAAAGCTCCTTTTACTTTACCTTTCTATCCACCGGAAGGAACTACTGGTCCCAAAGCCTTCTTGTTTATTTCCCTATCACTACTACATTGCTTTGTTTCAGATATTTGCAAACTGACACTGACATATTTGTTTACTTCCATATTATGTGATTATTTATCAAAAAACCTAAAAAACAATAAAATCTATAAAACAACAACATCTCACTACTAGATCTGCCTGCAGCAGCTCATGTTTGATTTATATGTCTATTAAGGCAATAGACATATTCAGGATATATGCTGTCTAAAGCCCTCCAGTCCAGGTTTTCTTCCAATTTGCTGGTGGTTAATATATGCTTATGCACAAGAGGGAGTATCTCCAAGCCATCAGTTAAGATACTGAAACCCCATCCTGCTTCCACACTTTCTTCCAATCTGACTTAATATGTAATACACGCTAATGCACTCTTGGGGGATAATAAAATATATTTAGCACCTCAGAAAAATTAATAATCGTAAAATTAATGTGAAGTTGTATTTGTTCTCTTGTTTTAAAACAAAGCAAATATTTTAATGCAAGTTATAAGTTTTCATGGATGTTCCATCACAGACCAGGAAAAAAAAAAGGCAGGAAACCAAGTCTGAACTCTTCAAAGGAAATATAATTCTCCAATAGTGATTTTGCAAGGTAACATAAAACCTAAAACTGAAGGTATTTCAACAGCACACCCCCAGGATACAAGACCACTGCCTTAATATAAAGGGACAAAACTAAAAATGTTGGCGTATTTGCAAATTACTTTGTGATGTGAATGTAAAATAATTTGTTCCATATAACTATGATTTATCGTTGTGTATGATCCATGAAGATGAGAAACTAATTTGCCATATTAAAACAGTTATTCCAAAGATACCTTCTCATTGGACATACATACCCATCAAGGTAATTCCATGCACTTTCATTATTTGATGCTATTCTAATTTTCTCTTTGGTGTATTCTATTTCCTGCCGAATAATTTCTGGCGTAAATCCTGTTGTATGTTTGAGCACGAAATACCGCTGATTCCATGCAGAATTGTTGCGGACATCATCATCAAGTAATCTGTCTACAAAATTAAGTTCACCATCAAACAACCTGTAAAATAATCAACACATTCAATAAGCAAGATGAAAAATTATATACTTAGTTGTTTGAGACAAGAAAATTGGTCTACTTCCTCCATGTGGAGAAAAAAAATTTTATTTCTCACAGCAATTTACAATGATTACTTTCTATAAGGACAGAAATAGTAGTTGCTTAAAACAAAATAATTAGACTCAAGATATGAAAACTTGCTTACATTTGAATGTAGGGGTAGGGCAAAATCTTTGGAGTACTAAGCAAGCAATCTGCTAATTAAGCAGCAAGTTGTCAAACAAATTCACAAATTAATTAACAAAAATCAAGTATCAACGATAATACATTTCCTTGAGACAATATTTTGTTATTAAACATGAGGAGAGGCACTGAATTAAAATTTGTTCTGTGGCCAGAATTCGAACCCAGGACCTCCTACTTACTAGGTAGGAGCTTTAGACTACTCGGCTAACACAGCGTTGCAGCCAAAGCGACTACATGGACTGTCTTAAAGCACGTCTCCCTCCACACCACATACTTTAATTCTGCCTCATGTTCCCTGTGAAATGTGTATCAAATTGCCTCGGTTCTCCTATATTGGAATAGCACCCCAGCAAAGAACACAAATGGGAACATTTACTTAACATTATACACAGAGATTATAATATACTACAATGTGGATAAATATTACCATAGTATCACACAACACTCATAATAGGCATTTAATCTTGTTTATTGGATTACTTGGCGCAAGCAATAAAACTTAATCAGTTGTTAGAAAAGTAAATATTTTATACTTTGATGTGGAAATTCCCAGTATTAAAATGTACTAATGGTGTTAGTGATTATTTCTTGGCGTGTAAATGTTAGTAACAAATCAAGAAAAAATAGGTAATTATAAATAACGAGCAGACAGCTAATGGGAATGTTCATCTTCACTTTTTTGTTCTATAAATGCAACTCGTATATATATATATATATATATATATATATATATATATATATATATATAAAGATCGGAAATGTCGGAAAAACAGACGGAAATATCGAAAAGCGGGAATGGAATTAATCGCAAAGTTGTATATATATATATATATATATATATATATATATATATATATATAAATAAAAATAGAAAAGAGATGACTTACCAAAAGGACCGGCTCGTCGAGAGAAACAAATAAAAAACAAATAAAATCACACACAAACACACATACAAGCTTTCGCCACCACTGGCAGCTTCTTCAGGAAAAAGAGGGAAAAAGGGGAGGAAAAGGGAAGGATATGGGTTTTAAGGAAGTGGAAGAGGAGTCATTCCAATCCCAGGAGTGGAAGGACTTACCTTAGGGGACAAAGAGGAAGGTAAACAAATACACACACACTCAGACATATCGAAACGCAAACACACCTAGACAGACATTTGTGAAAAGCAATATATATATATATATATATATATATATATATATATATATATATATATATATATATATATATATATATATATATAGTATAAAATAAAGATTTTTGACTTACCTAAAGTACAGGCTTGTCGATAGAAACACGAAACACACAAAAACACACAACCATCCGAGCTTTCGCCACCAGTGGTGGCTTCTTCGGGAAAAAGATGGTGGCGAAAGCTCGGATGGTTGTGTGTTTTTGTGTGTTTCGTGTTTCTATCGACAAGCCTGTACTTTAGGTAAGTCAAAAATCTTTATTTTATACCATTTTCCCACCTAGAAGGTCTCCTTCTATAATATATATATATATATCGAAAAGCGGGAATGGAATTAATCGCAAAGTTGCTAATATATAGCAACTTTGCGATTAATTCCATTCCCGCTTTTCGATATTTCCGTCTGTTTTTCCGACATTTCCGATCTTTTTCTACACGTTTTCACTTCTATTCATTCGTTAGATTATTTTTACCCTTCAACCTTATACTACCAACAGATTTTTCCCCCCTCCATACTACACGTCACCCTACATTGACCCCATCAAATTTTATCTACATTCCCTCCGCCATCATGCCTTTGCCCTAGCCAGACTGAGGTCACACATTTTATTCATTCAGGCTTGTTTAACATTTGGCATCACCCCCAAGGGCCTCACACTGAAAGTTCCCATCTCTGGCTGTAACCCATCCTTTCATCCTGCCTTATACCAATTCCAAACAGAACAATCCACAGCCCTCACCCGCCTGATCCTTAACCTATACCTCAACTCCACCAATGAACACACCTGTCAACTCCTATCCCTGATCAAAATCCTCAACCTTTCCACTCCCACATCCACACCTAGAGTTCAGAACATCCTTTTACAGGCCAACCGCAAATTGGAACAGCATGCCACCCTCCACCTCAAAAAACTATCCAAACTCCTGGTCACCCACCTCCAGAAAGGCAATACACTCTCCCTTAACAACATCTCCAATAAACCACAAGCTCCTCTTATTGCACAGAAACCCAGTCTCTCCCATCTGCTCATCTCCCACTTCCAGCTCCACTCCCCTCCAAACCACACAATCCTAATCCACACAATCCTGATCCACACAATCCTGATCCACACAATCCTGATCCACACAATCCTGAACCACACAATCCTGAACCACACAATCCTGAACCACACAATCCTGAACCACACAATCCTGAACCACACAATCCTGAACCACACAATCCTGAACCACACAATCCTGAACCACACAATCCTGAACCACACAATCCTGAACCACACAATCCTGAACCACACAATCCTGAACCACACAATCCTGAACCACACAATCCTGAACCACACAATCCTGAACCACACAATCCTGAACCACACAATCCTGAACCACACAATCCTGAACCACACAATCCTGAACCACACAATCCTGAACCACACAATCCTGAACCACACAATCCTGAACCACACAATCCTGAACCACACAATCCTGAACCACACAATCCTGAACCACACAATCCTGAACCACACAATCCTGAACCACACAATCCTGAACCACACAATCCTGAACCACACAATCCTGAACCACACAATCCTGAACCACACAATCCTGAACCACACAATCCTGAACCACACAATCCTGAACCACACAATCCTGAACCACACAATCCTGAACCACACAATCCTGAACCACACAATCCTGAACCACAACATCCTGAACCACAACATCCTGAACCACAACATCCTGAACCACAACATCCTGAACCACAACATCCTGAACCACAACATCCTGAACCACAACATCCTGAACCACAACATCCCAATTCAGTAGTCAACCTCTCCTCTAAACCTCTCTCCCAATCTGAAACCTCCGTCCTATCCAAAGGCCTCACCTTTAGTCCCACTCCCAAATCCAACCAAACAGCCCTTGTCAAAGACCTACTATCCTATACTCACAGTCTTTGCTGGAGATATCACTTTGCCACGAAGAAAAATAATCCTCTTCCTAATGATCCAGCTCCCCAAGACATCATTCAAATCGAACCCTGCCTAGAACAGTTCCGTCCTCCGTCACAGCGAGACCCACCTGCTCTCCCTCAAAATCACCCTCTTCAAACCTTCCAGGAATTCCTTACTTCCAACCTTGCCTCCCAGTCCTTCCTGAGAAACCTTAATCCTACTCCCAACATTACCGCAGCTGAATCCCGAGCTATCCGTGATCTGAAGGCTGACCATTCCATCGTCATTCTCCCTGCCGACAATGGCTCCACGACAGTGGTACTTGATCGGCGTGAGTATGTGGCAGAGGGAGTGCGTCAGCTTTCAGATAATACCATATATAAAGTTTTTCAAGGCGATCCCATTCCTGATGTCCAGGCAGAGCTTCAAGGAATCCTCAAAACCTTAGGCCCCCTACAAAACCTTTCATCTGACTCCATTAACCTCATGACTCCACCGACACCCCGCACCCCCACCTTCTACCTACTTCCGAAGATTCACAAACCCAATCATCCCGGCAGCCCCATCGTGGCCGGTTACCAAGCCCCAACAGAACGAATCTCTGCCTACATAGACCAACACCTTCAACACATCATGTGCAGTCTCCCATCCTTCATCAAAGACACCAACCACTTCCTCGATCGCCTGAAATCCTTACCCAGCCTGTTACCTCCTGAAACCATCCTTGTAACCATCGATGCCACTTCCTTATACACTAATATCCCACATGCCCAGGGCCTCGCTGCGATGGAATATTTCCTTTCACGCCGACCACCCACTTCCCTACCTAAAACCTCTTTCCTTAATACCCTAGCCAGCTTCATCCTAACCCACAACTTCTTCACTTTTGAGGGCCAGACATACCAACAACTAAAGGGAACAGCCATGGGGACCAGGATGGCCCCCTCGTACGCTAACTTATTTATGGGACGCTTAGAGGAAGCCTTCCTGGACACCCAAGCCTGTCAACCCAAAGTTTGGTATAGATTCATTGACGACATCTTCATGATCTGGACTCACAGTGAAGAAGAACTCCAGTATTTCCTCTCCAACCTCAACTCCTTTGGTCCCATCAAATTCACCTGGTCCTATTCCAAATCCCATGCCACTTTCCTCGATGTCGACCTCCATCTATCCAACGGCCAACTACACACATCCGTCCACATCAAACCTACCAATAAACAACAGTACCTGCATTATGACAGCTGCCATCCTTTCCACATCAAACGTTGCCTTACCTACAGCTTAGGTCTTCGTGGCAAACGAGTCTGCTCCAGTTCTGAATCCCTTAACCAATACACCAATTACCTGATAACAGCCTTCACATCCCGCAGCTATCCTCCTGATCTGGTACAGAAGCAAATTGCCAGAGCCACTTCCTCATCCCCCCAAATTCAGAACCTTCAACAGAACCCCAGAAGTGCCCCTCTTGTCACCGGATACTTTCCGGGACTGGAGCGGACTCTGAATGTGGCTCTCCAGCAAGGATACAACTTCCTAAAATCCTGCCCCGAAATGAGATCCATCCTTCATGACATCCTCCCCACTCCTCCGAGAGTGTCTTTCCACCGCCCACCTAACCTCCTAGTCCATCCCTATGAAATCCCCAAACCACCTTCCCTACCTTCTGGCTCCTACCCTTGTAACCGCCCCCGTTGTAAAACCTGCCCTATGCACCCTTCCAGCACCAATTACTCCAGTCCCGTAACCCGGAGGGTGTACACAATCAAGGACAGAGCCACTTGCGACAGCACCCACGTGATTTACCAACTGACATGCCTGCACTGTGAAGCGTTCTATGTGGGAATGACCAGCAACAAACTGTCCATTCGCATGAATGGTCACAGGCAGACAGTGTTTGTTGGTAATGAGGATCACCCTGTGGCTAAACACGCCTTGGGGCACGACCAGCACATCTTGGCACAGTGTTACACCGTCCGGGTTATCTGGATACTTCCCACCGACACCAATCCTTCAGAATTTCGGAGATGGGAACTAGCCCTTCAGCATATTCTCTCTTCTCGTTGCCCACCTGGTCTCAACCTCCGCTAAATTCGAATTCCCACCCACCATCTTAACATCTTTGCCTTGGTTTTCTGGACAGAGCCTCTGCCTCAAGTGGCATCTCTGTCTAACTTCTAACTTCTTTGCTTTCTACAGTGTGTCTGCCTAAGTGTACTTGTGTCTGTGTAAATGTGTGGGTGTGTGTGTATTTGTTTACCCTCCTTTTTTCTCCCCAAGGTAAGTCTTTCCTGTCCCGGGATTGGAATGACTCCTTATCCACTCCCTTAAAACCCTCATCATTTCCTTTTCCCTCTCCTTCCCTTCTGCCTGACGAAGCAGCTAGGCTGCGAAAGCTTGTATGTGTGTTTATTTATTTTATTTGTTTCTATCGACGAGCCGGTCCTTCAGGTAAGTCATCTCTTTTCTATTTTTATTATTTTTGTTTATCCCACCGGGAAAGTTTCCCTCTATAATTTTCTACAGTTCTACAGTATGTCTGCCTAAGTGTACTTGTGTCTGTGTAAATGTGTGGGTGTGTGTGTATTTGTTTACCCTCTTTTTTCCCCCCAAGGTAAGTCTTTCCTGTCCCGGGATTGGAATGACTCCTTATCCACTCCCTTGAAACCCTCATCATTTCCTTTTCCCTCTCCTTCCCTTCTGCCTGACGAAGCAGCTAGGCTGCGAAAGCTTGTATGTGTGTGTGTGTGATTTTATTTATTTTATTTGTTTCTGTCGACGAGCCGGTCCTTTTGGTAAGTCATCTGTTTTCTATTTTTATTTTTATATATATATAAACAAAAATAAAAATAGAAAAGAGATGACTTACCAAAAGGACCGGCTCGTCGAGAGAAACAAATAAAATCACACACAAACACACATACAAGCTTTCGCCACCACTGGCAGCTTCTTCAGGAAAAATAGGAGAAAAGGGGAGGAAAAGGGAAGGATATGGGTTTTAACGAAGTGGAAAAGGAGTCATTCCAATCCCAGGAGTGGAAGGACTTACCTTAGGGGAAAAGAAGGAAGGTAAACAAATACACACACACTCAGACATATCGAAACGCAAACACACCTAGACAGACATTTGTGAAAAGCCGTCTAGGTGTGTTTGCGTTTTGATATGTCTGAGTGTGTGTGTATTTGTTTACCTTCCTTCTTTTCCCCTAAGGTAAGTCCTTCCACTCCTGGGATTGGAATGACTCCTTTTCCACTTCCTTAAAACCCATATCCTTCCCTTTTCCTCCCCTTTTTTCCTCTTTTTCCTGAAGAAGCTGCCAGTGGTGGCGAAAGCTTGTATGTGTGTGATTTTATTTGTTTCTCTCGACGAGCCGGTCCTTTTGGTAAGTCATCTCTTTTCTATTTTTATTTATATATACGTAAAAAATAGATGAAGTACACTTACCAGGCGAAGGGGCACAGGCAGTAATAGCAACAAATAAACACACACACACACACACACACACACACACACACACAAAAATGCTAGCTTTCGCAGCCTAGCTGCTTCATCAGGCAGAAGGGAAGGAGAGGGAAAAGGAAATGATGAGGGTTTTAAGGAAGGGGGTAAGGAGCCATTCCAATCCCGGGACAGGAAAGACTTACCTTGGGGGAAAAAAATGGAGGGTAAATAAATGCACACACACCAACACATTTACACAGACACAAGTACACTTAGGCAGACATACTCATGTCTGCCTAAGTGTACTTGTGTCTGTGTAAATGTGTGGGTGTGTGTGCATTTATTTACCCTCCATTTTTCCCCCAAGGTAAGTCTTTCCTGTCCCGGGATTGGAATGGCTCCTTACCCCCTTCCTTAAAACCCTCATCATTTCCTTTTCCCTCTCCTTCCCTTCTGCCTGATGAAGCAGCTAGGCTGCGAAAGCTAGCATTTGTGTGTGTGTGTGTGTGTGTGTGTGTGTGTGTGTGTGTGTGTGTGTGTGTGTCTGTGTGTTTATTTGTTGCTATTACTGCCTGTGCCCCTTCGCCTGCTAAGTGTACTTCATCTATTTTTTACGTATATTTTTCCTGTTAGGAATTTTTCCTCTACAATATTCGTATATATATATTTCGTGATGATACAGAAGTAATTTATGGGTTGATCATTTACTTCATTTTGTAAAATACTTTACTGTTTTGTGCAAATATATTACACTTTCTGATTATGTTGTTAACAATAGGACCGCTTTAACTGCACTATCACATCTAAATGTTTGTTTTTCAAAAATATTTTTTTTGTTTTCTTCAAATGTTTCATGATTTTTGAATATGTTATTATAACATAACGAAAGTAGGACCACAATGCATAATTATTTACACAAACTTCTGATTATGTCTTCAGATTCCATTTTTTGTTCTGGATAATTAATTCTTTTTTCCATCATTAGTACATAATTCACAATCTATCTATGAAAGAACTAATAAAAATAAAGATTGTTTGACTTACCAAAAGCATGTGTTTTTTGTATCTATCGGCGAGCCTGTGCTTTGGGTAAGTCAAACAATCCTTATTTTTATACATTTTTCCACTAGGAAAGTCTCCTTCTATAATATGAAAGAACTAAGTTATATATGACAATGTAAAGTCCAGGTTGGACAATTACATTTTTGTGATATGTGCCTGTGTGACTGATGTCTTTCCTGATGAAGGCTAATGGCCAAAAGTTTGACTTCCTTGTGTTTTGTGGTCTTCAGTCCACAGAGTGGTTTGAAGCAGCCACCCACACAACCTGTCCTGTGCAGTGCTCTTCATATGAGAATATGAATGGCAACCGACATCCTTTTGAATATGCCTACTGTTTTTGTCCCTCAAGTCTTCCGTGTCCGATTTTTACCCTACACACTTCCTTCCAATACTAAATAGACGATTCCTCAATGTCTCAGAACATGTCTCACCAACCTATCCTATTAATCGCAAACTCCTTTTCTCCCCAATTCTGTTAAGTACGTTCTCATTTGTTACATGATCTACCCTTCTAACCTTCATTATGCATCTGTGACGGCACATTTCAAAAGTTTCTATCATCTTTCCGTCTGATCTCATTATAATCCAGTTTCACTCCTATACAATGCTACTCTCCTGACAAACGATTTCAAAAAGGAACTCCTAACATTAAATTAAAATTGCATGTCAACAAATTTTGCTTCTTCATGAACACTTTCCTTCCCATAGCCATACTGCCTTTTATATCTTCTTTAATTCGGCAATCAGAAGTTACTAATTCCTTTTCCATGTCCTTTGCTGCCTCCAAAAGAATTACTATGTCATCGGCAAACTGCAAAATTTGTATTTTTTGTCTCTGAACTTTAATTCCCTCTCCAAATTTCTCCTTATATTCCTTCACAGCTTGCACAATGTGCAGACTGAACGACATTAGGGGAAGGCTACAATCCCGTCTCACTCCTTTCCCAACAAATGCAACCCTTCCATGCCCTTCGGCTCTAACAGCTGCTGTCTAGTTTTTGTGAAAATTGAATGTAACTCTTCGATCCCCGTATTTTACCCCTGATACCTTCATAATTTGAAAGAGTTTATTCCATTCAACGTTATCAAAAGCTTCCTCCAGATCTATAAATGCTAAAAAACTTAGATTTGCCTTTCCGCAACCTATCTTCTAAGTTCAGTTGTAATTTGAGTATTGCCTCCGGTGCATTGTGCTCAAGAAGTAGGCTCAATATAATTTCATTTATTTTGAAGAAAAAAAATTACAAGCTCATCCTCCTCAAGGTCAGATTTCACCATTTTTTCCATTCGTCTGTAAGCACAGTCCGTTAGAATTTTGCAACCATGACATTAAATTGATAGTTCTGTAAGTTTCACATTTGTCTGCACTAGCTTTCTTAGGAATTGGAATTACTACATTCTTCTTGAAGTTGCAGGGTATTTCCCCCACCCCATACATCTTGCATACCATGTGGAACAATTTCTTGATGACTGGCTCTCCTAATGATATCAGCAATTCAGAGAGAATATCATCTACTCCAGGGGCCTTATTTCTACTCAAATCTTTTAGTGCTCTGCCAAATTCTTCTCGCAGTATCGTATCTCCTATCTCATTTTCCTCTGCTTCCTCTTCCATTTCTAGAATACTGCCTTCAACTTTATTTATAGGCCCTCTATATATTCCTTTCACCTTTCAGCTTTGCCTTCTTTCCTTAGTACTGGTTTTTCATCTGAGTTCTTGATATTCATACAATTGCTTTCTTGTCTCCAAATTGTCTTTTTTCCTGTAGGTGGTATCTACCTTTCTTAGTTATACATTATTCTGCGGTCTTGCATTTGTCCTCTAGTCACCTATGCTTAGTCAGCCTGCATTTCCTGTCAACCTCATTTTTCAGACATTTGTTCTCCCTTTTGCCTGCTTCACTTGCTGTATTTTTATATTTTCTCCTTTCATCACTTAATTTCAGTATATCCTGTGTTATCTAGGGATTTCTATTAGGCCTTGTCCTTCTGCCTATACAATCCTCTGCAGCCTTCACTACCCTATCTCTCAGAGCTAACCATTCATCTTATACTGTATTACTTTCTCCCGTTTCAGCCAATCCTTGCCTAATGCTCCCTCTGAAACATGCAACCACCTCTGGTTCCTTCAATTTGTCCAGATTCCATCTCCTTAATTTTCTAACTTTTTGCACTATGGTATCTTTACAGTTGATAACCAGTAAGTTATGGTAAGAGTCTATATATTCCCCTGGATATGTCTTACAGTTTAAAACCTGGTTTCTAAACCTTTGCCTTACCAGTGTCTCCTGGTTTCCTCACATATTCAACCTTCTTTCATGATGACTAAACCAACTGTTTGTGATGACTAATTCTACCAAGTGATCTCCTCTTTCATACTTTTTTCCCAGTCCATATTCACCTACTACATTTCCCTATCTTCCTTTTCCTACTACCAATTTCCAGTCTCCCTTAACTGTCTGTATAATTTCTTTTATCTCCTCGTACATTTCAGCAATCTCCTCTTCATCAGCAGTACTGTTTGGCATATAAACTTTTACTACTGTGATCAGTGTTGGCTTCATGTCTTATCTTTGCTACAATAATGTGTTCACTATGCTGTTCATAGTAGCTTACCTGCATTCCTATTTTCTTATTCATTATCACTTACTCTTGTGTTACCACCAACTGATATTGATAACACTGTACTCACCTGACCAGAAATCCTCGTCCATCCTTCATTAATCCCCACCATATCTAACTTTAACCTGTCCATTTCTCTTTTCAAATTTTCTAGCTTACCTGGCCGATTAAGGGATAGAACATTCCACATTCCGACCCATAATATGTCAGTGTTGTCTTTCTTAATGATGACATCTTCCTGATTAATGCCTGCCTGGAGAGCCAGAGCCGAATGGGGTACTATTTTACATCTGGAATATTTTACCCAAGAGGATACCACCATCATATATCCATACAGTAGAGCTGTGTGTCCTCGGGAGAAGTAGCGACTGTAGTTTCCTCTTGCTTTCAGCCATTCACACTAACTGCATGGCAAAGTCACATTAGCTGATGTTAAAAGGCCGTCTCAGTCAATCATCGAGATTGTTGCCCCTGTAACTACTGAAAAGGCTGCTGCCCCCCTTCACAAAGCACACCTTTATCTGGTCTCTCCATAGATATCCTCCACTGTGGTTGCGCCTACAGTATGGCTATCTGTATTGGTGAGGCATGCAAGCCACCCTACCTCAGCAATGTCTGTGGTTCATGAGTGTGGCTTCTACCTGTATGAGTGCCTTTTCTGTGTACCTGTTACACAGCTCAACATGTGTCTTTCTGGGGAGTTGTAAACTAACACTAAAAGTGTTATTTTGAATGAGAGTCTAGCCCCCATAATTTTATAAATTCATATCTCATTCTCACAACTAATATAACTCCTCTTAGGTGAAGGGACATTTATGTTGAAGGTATCACTTCTCAAATCCCTAAGGGCAATTCTTTTCCTGCAATCTGTTGGAAATGAAAACAAGCCTGACATCATCAAACGCAGTTTCTTTTAAGGGTAAAGAAAAAGACACAGTTTCAACACACCACAAAGACGGAATGACAAGCTGCAACAAGCTCATATAAAAAGACACACACATACAACACTTAAGCTATTGGCCATTCCTTTTGGAGCACATACATATATTAAATGGGTGGAATGAGATGCAATTTCAGAATGGAGTGGAGAGGTGGGTGAGGGGAGGAAAGCAAAACAAAGCAAAACAAAACATAGCGCAAGAAATGGATGAGGTGTAGAATAGAGGGGGTAGGAACTGTTGGGTGTGGGAAAAAAGGGAGTTATTGTAGGTAGAGGCCTGCATAATTTCGGGATTGGAGAATGTACAGCGAGGATAGCTCTCATCTGTGTAGATCAGAAGAGCTGGTGGTGAGTGAGAAGAACCAGATGTCCCAGGTTTGAAGCAGCTATTGAAATCAAACATGTTCCCTGCTGCATGTTGAGCCACAGGATGGTGTAACAGTACGGACCCATAAACAAACTTTCTCTTAAGGGATTCACTGTTTTTAACAAATCACTATTTTCCTTCATAAAAGTGCTTTATTATGCGCATTATAAATGTTGCAGATAACATGGTTATACCAAACTTTGCTTACTGATGAGAGCTTTCGTTTGTGCCATCACTCATTACTGTAGCTTAATTAGTATAGCCTCTGGATTTTTCCAAGTGAATAAATATTAATTTTCTGAATAACTTTTGACATAAAATTAATATAAATGATGTCAAACCATCATTTGAATCATGTTCTCTTCTTTCATTTGCTAGTATGTGCTAGTCTGTAACTAATAGTGTCAGCATAGTATCTAAAAATAAAGACAATGCCATTTCTCGGTGGAAAAATGGCAGTTGGATTAACGTCATGTCCGCCAGCGAGATTTCAATTTGCACATGGCTCTCCAGCACGGTTTCCACATGCTCTCGGGCCGCCACGCCAATAGAAAACCGGGCAAGGCTTACCTCCTTGCAGTGGCCGGTTGCCCATTCACTCATCGCAACTTTTGAAACTCTCTGCTGTCAAACTAGCACATTTTGCGCTCCAAACGGTGTTGCACGTTGTTGTAATGTTACATTGGTCTACCTTGTTTTTGGCCAGTGTCTGGCAGTGACCATTCATCCATCCTAATGGACAGCTGGTTAGTGGTAATGCAAATATAGAAAGCTGTGCAGTGATTGCAGCACAGTTGGCAAATTACATGGCTGCTTTCACTGGTGGCCTGGCCTCTGATTGGGTAGGATAAGCCTGTGACAGGACTGAATACGAAGTGCGGGTGGGATGATTGGACAGGTCTTGCAATGGGGTCTTCTGCAGGGATATGATCCCTGTAGCGGTGGGTTGGGTTTCAGGTGGCATAAGGATGGACTAGGATGTTATGGTTGTTGAGAGGGTGACAGAGCACTTTAGGAGGGGTGGGGAAGAGTCTTTGGTAGGATGTCTCATTTCTGTGCAGGAGGACAGAAATTCAAAACCTTGGCGAATAATGCAGTTTAGTTATTCGAGTCCAGGGTAGTACTGGGTGACAAGGGGAGCGTTCTGTGTGGGTCGTTTCTCGTGGTGAAAGTTGGATTTGGGATGTGTCAGGATATGGTATGGGAGATCTGTTTGCAGACTAGGCCTGCAGGGTAGTTTATATTTGAGAAGGCCTTTGTGAGACTTTCAGCATATTGAGAAAGTGGGTTATTGTCACTACAGATGCGCCACCCATGGGTGGCTAGGCTATTATGGTGGGATCTTTTGATTTGGAAGCGATGGCAACTGTCAAAGTGTAGATACTGGCAGTAGTTGGTAGGTTTAATATAGACAGAAGTGTGGATGGAGCCATCAGTGAGGTGGAGTTTAACAACTAGGAATGTGGTATGATAGGCTGAAGAAGACCAGGTTAAGTGGATGGGGGAGAAGGATTTGAGGTTTTGGAGGAAGGGGGATATAATCACCTGGCCCGAGTCCAGTTCATGAAAATATCATCAATAAACCTGGCACTGGATGTTCTTGAGTGTTGGAAGAGAGTTTGGAGAGATGAGGTAAGTGCAAGAGGTCAGCTGTGGGTGCTTCACGAGGAGAAACAGTGTGGGTTGAATAAGGATTGGATATTGGTACTCTAAGGCAGCAATACAATATCAGCAGCCTAAATCCGGCCCCCCTTCCATCTTGGTACAAGATGTACATAATTTTATGTGGCTGTGCGTAATTTTTCGTAACTGTTTGTGATCTTGATGTGCCAGTAAGCATCCTCCTTTTGTACTGCATATACTTGAGTAATCCGTGCCCCCCAAATTTTGGTGGAAAAAACAAAACGAAACATGCAGATTTGTGTAGATGAAGATGAAGATGTCACGTATGTTAAATTTAAAGAGACACGTAAATATCAAAACAATTGACACCGCACTGATTGCCAGAGAGAGAGAGAGAGAGAGAGAGAGAGAGAGGGGGGGGGGCACAGTGTTGTTATATCCATACTCCATACCGCACGAATCTCGTACCAACCCCATAAAATTCTCGTATTTTACCTTCTCAACATTCTCATACAAACTGAAAAATATTTCATTCGTAATGTATTACTGTGAAACCGTACTCACAGTAACACACACTGAGATGATCACTTATAGAATCTGAGCTGAGACTGGTATTACACGGTCATATATCTTTGTCAAAGTCGATGTGTCATGTATTTATATCAAAGGTATTTGATAGTGTAATAGGGAACTTTGACAGACAGGTACCTTTCATTAAAGAAATATCATCAAATTTAGCACCTCACTGTATATTTGATTATAAAAGTTTCTTGTCTTCTGATCGGTGCAATGCAAAATGCACCCGCTTGGGAGTGCTAGCACCACTGTTGCTAATCGACGTTTGTGTGTGTTTGAACATAAATGCAATGCCACACTGTAAATTAACGTTTAACCTCAGTGGCAAGAAATTATAGTAACCCACTTCTCCAGATACCTATAGTTTTTGTCATATGCCGATACCGGTGTGGGTAATATGCTGGTACTGAACCGAATAATACCCAACTTGAGTAGATAACGTACTTTATTACTCAAAAGGATGGTATCACAAGCAAATGCAACTAGTCATTCTTAAATCAACAATGCAACTGTTCGTACATGCCAGCCGCGATGCCAAAGAAACTGCGAAAGAGAGACTACCCACCACACAGGTTTGAGATGTGAGGAGACCCTTTACAGTGAAATTACTGCTTGGTTAATTCACTGTCATTGTCAAATAAATTATATTCAGTTTTGATGGTGGTTAAGGCAGCGCACAATAAAAAGTTTTTGTTATCTGCTATCTTGAAGTATGACGACCATAATACCCCTTTTTAACACCATGATGAAGATTTGTGTCTAAGAAATATCATGAATATTTGATAATATGTCTTTGTCAAAGATTTGATCAAAAATATTATTCTGTAATACCGGCATAAAGGGATCTGTTTTTTTTTTTTTTTTTTTTTTTTTTTTTTTTGTGTGTGTTTTGTTGTTGCAGATGGAGTAACCAAATGATGACGTAGATTTGCATATTTGTACACGTTTTTTGAAGTATGTTGCATGCTTGTGTGCATGATTTCACGTGCTTGTACATTGTTTTGTATTCTTGGGTGTAATCTTACATGCTTGGGCAAATGATTTTGCAAACTTCCAAGTATTTTTGAGTGCTTGGTCCATATTTTGCATTTTGAGGTACCTCCTCTCAGGCCTTAGGCTCGTCATAGCTCCTAACACCATCTTCTCCATCATTTTCCATTTTCCTTTCACAATCCCTGCTCCGATTGACCCCTGCTCCATCTATCTGCACCAATTCAGGAAAGTATCTCTTTCCCTGGCCAAAACCCAACCCTAAATCCTAATCCTAAAGTGCTGCCTAAATCATGGAATCCCCCCCCCAATGGTCTAACCATAAAAATTCAATTCTCTGGATCTCCCCCCCCCCCCCCCACACACACACACACTCTTTCACAGTTACCTGCATCTTTTCAGATTCCACCAATCCTTGTCCCTCACAAAACTAGTTCTGCAAAATCATTTCTCCATGGCTCAAATATCCCTTAACTACCTCCTCTCTCTCTGCAAGATAGTGTTATTGTGCACCCCAAACTACATACATCTCTCAGATTGAATTCTTTGCTCTCCAGCAACTGGAGGAACATTCCAATAATCACTTCCGCAAGTTGTCCAGCCTGCTGAAATCACATTGCCGCCTTGGAGCACTAATGTCCAATTCTTATCCTACACACAGTGTTCCTCCTCGTGAACCCCTCGCAGCACCTAGACCTTGCTTCGCTGACCTCAAACTTACCTCGACCCTCCAAACTCCTTACCATCACTCCACAACATCCAATGCCAAAGCAACCCCAGAACACTGTGGTTAACCTGTCCACCAAAAACCTCAACCCCACAGAAGTTTCCATTCTATCCAAAGGACTTACATTCAGCCCTACACACCAATTCAACCATGTTGGACTTATCAAAGACCTGCTCTCCTTTTTGTGATCCCTCCAATGGAAACACTACATTGCCAACAAACTCTCTGACCAAAGCCAACACTAGGAATAACTGCCTTTCAAAGTTCATACCACCATCCAACCAATATCCTCCTGCACTCCCACCTAATCACCCTCTGGTCACCCTCCAAGAATTTTTCATCTCCAACTTGGCCTCATCATCCTTCCCTTAATCCCTTCCTAAGAAGTCAAACCCTTTGGAAGAAAAAAGGAGAAGCATCCAGAACCTCGAAACAAATCACAACAATCATTGAATTGCACTGACTCCCTGGAAGAAGGGCTCCACAAACACTCTGACTCTTCCACCTAAAAAAGTTATGCAGGAATGACTCCATCACAAAGTCCAACAAGCTCTCTCCTGTACCCGTCTTTCTCCTCATGCTAACAGGACCCCATACACCAGCCTTCCACATGCTCCCCAAAATCCAGAAACCAAATAATCCTGGATGCCTGATTGTGACTGGTGACTGTGCTCCTACTGAAAGAATTTCAGCCCTCATTGACTGACACCTTCAACCAATTGTCCAAAATCTATCCTCCCATATCAAGGGTACCAACCACTTGTTTAATAGACTGCACCACCCCTCCCCCACCCCCTTTTACCTCCTGGATCCTAACTTGTTACAGAGGATGCCACCTCCCTATATACAAACATCCTACATTCTTGCAGTGATTTACAGTAGGTCTCTAGAAGAGCATAGTGTTCCAGTATTGATGATTTCAACCATAAATAGAAATATGTCTAACAGAAGTGCAGAACCATAGGCCTATATCTCTAACATTGGTCAGTTGTAGAATTTTGTAACACATATGTTCAAGTATAATGACTTTCTTGGAGACTACAAATCTGCTCTGTAGGAATCGGCAGATTGTGTGAAACCCAGCTCGTGCTATTCGTCCATAAGACTCAGAGTGCCAAAGAAACGGGTTCCCATGTAGATGCAGTGTTTCTTGACTTCCGCGAGGCGTTCGATACAGTTCCCTACAGTTGATAATGAACAAAGTAAGAACATACGGTCCATCAAGCCAATTGTATGACTAGATTGAGGAGTTCCTAGGTAACAGAATGCAGCACGCCATTCTCAACGGAGGAAGTCTTCTGAAGAGTAATGTCAGCTGTGCCACATGGGAGTGTCATGGGACCGTTGCTATTCACAATATATGTAAATGACCTTGTGGATAACATCGGAAGTTCACTGAGGCTTTTGCAGATGATACTGAAGTATATAGAGAGGTTGTAACAATGGAAAATTGTATTGAAATGCAGGAGAATCTGCAAAAAATTCAAACATGGTGAAGGGATGGCAATTGAATCTCAATGTAGACAAGTGCAACGTGCTAAATAAACAAACATAGAAAGAGAGATCCTTCCTCATTTAGCTACATTATAGCAGATGGTACCCTCCACTACCACCGACAGGTGGCTTGCGAAGTATGGATGTAGATGCATGTGTTGTGTCAATTAACCTTCTTCCAAACACAAATAGTTGCTTCCTCATTGAATATTCATTTGCTTAAGATGTCATTTTCAAGATTGTGCCGAAACCTACATATGTTTCATTTATTACATAATGTTTAGCCTTTTACCTACATCAACTTTTTACAGTGTTTTATACACTTTTATAATTACACTTTAGTTTCCCAGGAAACCATTCTTGTCATAAAACATAGAAAATATTATATGTTTAAGTAATAAACATCCTTGTTACAAACACACACATATATATACATAGTAAACCCTACTTTTATGTTCCCAGACTTTACGTCCCCCCCCCACCCCATTTACAACATTTCTTTTTCTTTTCTTTTGCCACCATCAAATAACCTATATTTACATCATTAATTCTCCCCTTTTTGCGTTGACATATTTAAACTTTTCCTGCGTTTTACACTTTTTCAAATCATGTTCATGAAGAGAAATAATGTAATTGACATAAACTGATGCTGGCATGGCTTTCGCCTTCAAGTACAATAAACATTACGCAGTCCCGTTTCTTGACACTTTGCGTTTATTGAAACTTTTGTGTTTCGTTGTTTGCGGTGCGCACCGAGCTGACTCACAACGTGGTGGCTGATGGGAGTATCCACCTTGCCAATTACCAGCTTAGCTTTGTTTACGGAACTGGTAGTTTTTCATGCATTGCATGACATGTTTCGAGAATTTATTCTTATTGTGAAATGTAAATATTTAAGTATTTTTGTGGTGTTTTATAATTGGTGAGCTGATGGTTTTCTGTATGTTTTTCTGCACATTGAAGGAATGCACAGTATATTATAACCTCAAAAATGCGATTATAGTGTGAGATGCTGACCCTGTGCAAGTGTCACAAAAATACTTATGCATACATTTGCACTCAAGAACATGAATAAATTCTCGAATATTGTGATGTAAAACATCGAAAAATACAAAAAGTACGGAACTTGACAGTTTCACTACGTAAAAAAGTAATATCAGTTGAAGAATGGCAGAGGAGATTACTGCAAAGGTGCACATCACTGCAAGATTATGCACAAGCAGGACAGCCCCATTGAGCCATTTCTCATGATGTGATAACCTTATCTGGGAAGACCAATGAATCATGTAGGATGTAATTATGTTCAGGCTGGCATCAGACATGGCTTTTGCATGCAATCATCAAAATCAATTGCATTAGCAAAATTTGTGTACAATGGGTGTCGTGTCACATGAAGGAACAAAATATGAATAAAATTGTGTCAAATTTGAGTCATCTGCTGTGGTATCCTTGAGGAAGAAAATGGATTCCCCACAGAGGACAAAACATGGGGTCACCACTTTGAACCCAAGGCATACAGCAAAGCCAACAGTAGTAACACCCCACATCACACCTGACAAGGAAATCCAAAGCTTTTTCACAAAAGTACTGGTAAGATCATAATGACCTCCTGCAACTGCAGGAGCCCTCTACTTATCAAGTTCCTCAAACATGTAATTAATGTATAGCATTTATTTATAGAACCTGCAACACGCCATAAAGTCAAAGTGCTCAGTAATACTGTATGGCAGAATCGTCATAGTGCATCACACCCTCCACCATATTGCCAATCAGATTAAGGTTACACTTCAACAATTTGGTTGTGAAACATTGCAACATCCTACATTCAGTCCGGATCTTTCACAGCTTTGGTGACTTTAACAAAGACATGCATGGTTGTGTGTTTCAGTTGGACAAGGAGGTTCAGGAGTGGATGCGGCTGTGGATCTGTCAGGGACCAAATGCGAGCTACAAAACAAGAATTGATCCTATTATCTCCCAGTGAGATAAATGGCTTGATGCATGTGGTGACTAATTTTGAATGGAACCATTGTGGCAAGGGTAAGGTTGTCATTTCACTGCCCTTAATACAAAACATTCTTGAGTGGCAGCGTAACTATGAAACCCATTCATAGCTTTTCCCAACATACAACGATATGGCAGATTTGTAATGCATTAAAGTCACTAGTTTCCACATTAAACATTTTACTAACTTGAAATGTCGGATAGCCCATTGTCGATGCTGCCAGGCATGGTAATTCTTGGCATCTAATGACAGAGCGGCTTCAGTAAGTTCCAACTCTGATGAACCATTATTCAGCCATTCAGAAATTACTCTCCGGTGATGCCTGGAAAATTTTAAAACATTGTTATTATGATACTCTCATTGTTAGTTGAATAAATTAATTTTTTAGAATAGCGCGTGAATTTTGCTAGGTACACGACCAATAAAATGTGATTAAATCACTCAATTTGGATCAGAGAATGACAAAACCTTTATTCAAATAAAAATTATATCCCACTCTCAAGAAGCACCATGGCTACAGATCACAGATTATCGGAAGTGGCTTAGGAAAATTGTTGGGCCATGTTACATCTTAACTGAAAATACCTTCTATTTGCCAGAGGAATTCTGTAGCTATACGAAGCATATTTCATAATTATGTCAAGCATATACTTCTAGGTATCTGTCAAATTGTCAAATGAAGGAAGGAAAAAAGTGAGACTAAAAATTGTGTAAATTTTTTAAAGTAAAATTCATAAAAATGTAATGTTATTGTGAAACAGTAATCTTTAGTTTATACAACTGACATATTCAGAAGAACAATCTGTGTAAGATCAAGGACTGTATTTGATTATTCAATGTTTATTATTATTTATTGAAGGCAACATACAGAAAAAAAATTCTAGCTTGCTCTGACCCTCATGCTTTACAGGATGAAGCTGCAAAGGAATTACAGTATTGACAAAACTGTGAAGCTGCAAAGGAATTACAGTATTGACGAAACTGTGAATCTGCGTCAAAAAGCCATTGGGTATCCCCTCTGGTTGTTCTGAAACCATTGTGTTCATTAAGACTTCGAAGAGCCTTCAAAGCTACAAACTGTAACTGATTCTTTCTTACTCCCCTGACAAAACGAATTAATGGACAAACTGGACAGAAGTCATATATTCAACAATTTAATTTACATGAGGCATATTCATAACTATAATTATTGATATGGTGTGTGTTCTTTACAGACATGTCTGAAAAAACAGACATCATATGTTGTCATTAATTGTCATAATTTTATGAATTCAAAATATTTAAACATTTTGATTGTTTCAGGGCATTAAAATATATTTGATGGAAAAGTTGAAAATTTGTGCTGGACTGGGATTCCAAACCCGATTTCCTGCTTCAGGCCAGCAATCACCTTAACCAATTAGGCTATCAATATACGCTTCTCTTCCAACTCAAATTCTCAACTTGTAAGCATACTATGATTATAGTGCCTCCTGCTCATTACTTCAGACTGTTCGCAGCCTTTACTGTATTCTCATAAGGACATGTCTGGAAAGAACAGACACCATATCAATAATTGTAAATTTGCCCCCAATAGGCAACTTAATTTCAATTCGGATGCTTTAATATGCTCAATCTCTTGCAGGAATATAGTACAGGCTGCAAACAACAGGAAGTAAGGGGCAGGGGGCTCTACAATTGTAGTGTACTACAAGTTGAGAATTTGGGATGGAAGGGAAGCAAGCCTGAATAGCCTAATTGATTAAGGCAGAGTCTTTCTATGTCAAATCAACACACCTATACCCGGGCCGCTGAAACGTTGCACTTGACGTTTACAAATAACAAGTGAAGAGCAAGAAGCGCGAGGCGCTATTCGCTACGAACGCTCCAATCACAGCGCGGAAAACGCTTCCAGTGATCACGTGACGTGACGTCAACGTTCCTGCGTTGCCGGCTTTGATCAGTTCTACCGTAAACAAAGTTGTGTATCGTGTTTATTGCGTGTTTATGTTGTGTGTGCTTTTTTTCGCTGCGATATGCTTTACTGTGAGTGGCTTAACTTCACTTTCCGAGTTCAAGTAATTGGATAAATGTATAGACGTTTGTCTAGTGACGTTTTCTGAGTAAGTTCTCAGTTTCGTATGAGTAAAAACTTCGAAGCTTTGCTCTGAGCAGGAAGTTCATTCTCGCTTCAAACGATCGGAAAGAAGTTATGGTGCAGTGGTTACAAGAAACAAATATTGCTGCATATATGTCAATGTCAAAACTTCGTTTATATTCGCTCGTGAAACAAAATAAGCCTATTACACCCACATATGCAGCAGACGAAATCGCAAAGGAGCAGCGTCACAATGAAACAAATCTGCCCCCATTTCACTGCCGTTTTAACCCTATAAAACTGGTACGGAGTGACGTGTAGAATTACTTAAGGAACAATAAGTCTTTCACAATAACAGAGGTGGAACAGCTGTTGCATTAAGCTGTCGCCAATGTAGATGCTGCATCTTGGGGAAAAAAAAAAAGGGTGGAGCACGTTCAAAAACTGATTCGGGCAGCGCAAACAATGGAAGCGATAATGAACAGTTAATGATTTGTCTTGGTGATGACGATTATTTTGGCAGCGACGACAACAGTGAAGATGGGGAGCTGGATGTAATTGTACCATTGTCTCCGTAAATTGGTGAGTGAAAATCATTGATTATAAAACGTAGAGAGAGAAGTTACTATCTTGATTATTGTTTATTTCGTATCTGTCGTGATCCAATGCTTATTTTCTATATTGCTTTGCTCCGTTACTGAAAGCGTGTGCATTGTTGTGTTCTGGTCTCCATTAATGTGCCGTTAATTAATTGCTGCTCAAGAACGAATTATTATATGCACTTTTATTGCTCAATAGCTTACATTTACGAGATGCAACTGAAAACCGTTTCATCTGTTGTGTGTATATAGGCTAGTGTTGCAACGTCGCTAAAGCAGTGTAGCCAACTTAACTCGCCGTAACGCGAAACGTCAAGTGCAATGTTTCGGCGGCCCGGGTATATTTTACCTCACCATTTTTGATTTTGCTAAAATTTAGTGTACTTATAATGGGTACTGAGACTAGCAAGGGGACCACCAATATGGTACCAATGGAATTTGATGGGTCGAAGGTATGTTGTGAGGAAATTCCTCCAGACCATCAAGCTAAAAGGATTTGTTCCAATGGGCCCTGATTTCTAAGAAAATCTAAATCAAATTCGCAGCAAATTACCATGTGTAACATGTCTACTTATACATGGTGGTTACTGCTCAGCAAGACAGCGTGGTGTAATTGGCAAGATGCGAGGCTGCCATGTAGGTGACCTGGGTTCAAGTCCGACATGGGTCAATTACTTTTCACACCTGTCCAATGATTGTGCATAATTATGTATTTTTATAACCATTCTTATGTAAACATTTGCAGTAAATGGTCAGGATAAAAACGTGTAACATTCGCTCAATATGTTATGTATTGCGTGACGATTATTTTATTCATTTTGTTTCTTCGAAGTACACTTTTAAGGCAATTGAAGCATATTTGGAAATCAGTAAACAGTCTTTTGTTAATACCTATAATATTTGGGCAATATTTAATACCTATGTTTACAGTTCCTGACCGTGCTGTTTTTATCTCCTCCTATGACTTGTGTACCCACGTGACGCGTCCCAGTGGACTATCATCCTACGGCCAGTCAGTCATTCGTAGCGTGTCATTCATGCATGTGGCAAGTAGTGCAATATGGAAAACAAACGCACTATGATAGAAGCAGGCCCATCACATGAAACCTCTTCGGAAATGGATGTGTGTGATGAGCAGTCAAAAGGTGAACTCACTAACGCCTTAAAATACGCCAAATGTTTGCTTCGCAATTGGAATCTGCTCACAGACACACCACCAAGCAAGATATCTGGAATGTCTCTTGCAATGGGCGAAGAGATTGCCAATGAAATACTTCACATGCTGGCAGACAGACAAGTAGTTCACGTGTCGAAGAGATAGATGAACACCACGAGTATACATCAGTAAGTATTGATTTTATAAGCATTTCGGTGACACATTTGTTTTGGTCTTTCAAATTGCAAGTGGCAATTTCACAATCCTCTACATTGCAGTGCAAGGGTGTACAGGAAGATGACGACGAGTGTGTTGCCAAGAAATTCACGCCAGTGCCGAAAAATTACATTCCTTTGTGGTACAAAGAAAGAGCAGTCACTCTTGCAGCAGCTCATCCAAAATGGAGATTAAAATCATTGCAAGCGAACACATGTTCTTGCTTGAAACATAAAAAACATCTTTATCATTGGAAATACGACGTCAAAAGAGAGGAACGAATGTGTATAAATGGACCGATTCCTGGAAGCTCGGCAGAACTTGGAGCAGGTAATATATTGTCGCGTTGAAACGAGAGCAGGATTGACTTCGAAGGCAACTGAACACAGCACTTATACTCAAAGCACATTTATTACGAACTCAACATACACGCAGCACTGATTGCCTCTCGGGCAGAGTGCTCTGCTATTTATACACAGACAGAATGTACCAGAAATTAGAAGAACAGTTAACATAAGAAACAAGTAGAATTTACAAGTGAACATAAGAAAGATACAGAACATTCTGGAATTGTTAATTACAAAGAAATAAATTTTCGCCGGTGGTCGGGATTTAACCGGCGACCTTCAGCACAGCAGTCCGTGACACTACCCCCTGCGCTACGCCAGCAGTCGGTGTACGTCGTCTCTCGGGGCAATATTATCTACTGCCTACTGAAAAAGATCTCATGGGGTTTGGATCTGATTTTGGTATGGCCTTGCAAAATTGCATGAGATGCCAATATCTCAACTGAACCCCCTACTCCGTCACAAGGCCCTTTCCCATGTGCTGTGGCTGAAAAGTGCCACTCAGCTTTTATGTTGAAGTCTTCCCCATGAAGGCAAAGGTTCAGGAAGTGTTTTTTATTTTTATACTGGGCAGCAGAACTGACAGAATAATAGTATATATATATTTTTGGAAGCTGTTAAAATTTATTTGTTAGATAAGAAATAAGTGTCTTTTGAAAGGTTGTTTTGTGCTTCAAGCAATTGGAAACAATGACAAAGCTCATATGCTCAATTTTGTGTTTCTGTTTGTAATATATAAAAAAGTGATATGTGGATATTTCTTTATTAAAGGTCAGTTTGGTCAAACTAGGGCTGTTAGAGAAAAATGAGAGTCTGGAATAATTTTTTTAACAATGAACCCATCATAAACACACATTTATATTTTGCCATGTGATTTACCATAGTATGAAGTAGTTCTGGAAATATTTTGAAAATTTTCAATTGTGTACTTTTTGTAAAAAAATTAAAATATTAATTAGTATTTTGAAAAAGGTTATTAAAATGTAAAGTCCAGGTTGGAATTAATAATATAGTAAGGACAGTTTACAACGCACCGCAAAGATGTGGCGACGAGCTGCGACAGGCACATACAAAAAGACACGTGTGTATCCCAGCCCAGCAAAAGACACACACACATGTGTATCTTTTGCATGTGCCTGTCACAGCTCGTCGCCATGTCTTTGTGGTGAGTTGTGAACTGTCCTTACTATATTATGAAAAAGGTTATTAATTATAAATTATGTTTTGTTGTATATCACTGGAAAGAGCATGAAAATGCTGCAAAATGACAGTTTTCCCAGCTCTCTAGCTCAATTAGGACAGTTCCTAGAGCAATTTAAAAAAAATTCATTCACACATTTTGGACAGTTTTTGAAAAGTTTTGTTGACCGTATTTCAGGAAAGGTTTGATATAAAACAATTGAAATTTGATAATTTTCTTAGCTTCAGTGCCCACTATAAGTATACCAACTTTCAGCAACATCTATGAGAGTGAGGTAAAATTATTTATTTAAAGTGTTTATTTGACATGGAATGACTCGGCCCAACCGTTGGTCCAAAGCGGTAAATCTGGGTTTGAATCCCAGCCCAGCAAATATTTTCAACCTTGCCCTTCAATACATTTAGCCCGGAAATGGTTGACATGTTTAAATATTTCTAATTCATATTTGTAACTGCCTTTGGATGTGGGATCATCAACACCTAAGAGCGTTTGTTCCAATTTCACATATTACTATATGGCAGTGTATCAGTTTAACAATTTCTCAAAGATTTCAAGAGCAGCTGACTTACATGGTATTGTCATGTATTAATTACATGCAGGGCATAGTTATCTCTGATAGCTCAGAAGAATTTCAATTTTAACAATAATGACCACAAAAGCCTATGTTCTTACAGGATTGAAGTGTATACATTAAAAGTGTCTGTTCAACATTGAAATGAAGTATCTTGAACATACGAGGGATGCAAGGCATTCAGCCATCTCAATTACTTTTGTGTTTCTAAAAGACACTTGCCTGCTCCCAAAAATATCACAGAACTTCGAACAGTAATTAACATAAATTAGACTCATTCCCAATGCAGCACAAATTGTAGCTCCTTTGAACTTTTGTAACAATAGTTTTCCATTTGTTTTGACAAAGGGAGGTTGGAACACTTAGTGCTTAAAGGATGCCCTGTTAACTGTGAAGTGTCTGGTACACTTTGACTGGCACATTATTATGTTGTGCCTGCAATACACTCCTCTTTTCACAGTATCAGTGTGATGCCATCACAGTCAATTGGGAAAGAAGATTCTTGCAATCATTTATGGCATTTGGACATGTTTTTTCACTTGATTACAGATCACAGGCCTTTGAAATCTCCATTTGGCACATTAGCCAGTTTGAACTCAGGCAATGAAAAAGGTAGATATTATTACTGTCTCATCATGGTGTACCAGCCCACATATGAACATTCCATTGCTGAACTGTTGCGGTAACAAGCGAGCTCTGTTACCAAGTTTGTTCAATGGTAGATTCTTGCTTACACAGACTCACAAAGAGGTGCATGTGTTGGAAGAATTCCCAGTGACTTTTTGTCAAGTGCCTAGTGCAACATCAGATGCAGCTTTGAGTTTTGTTCTGGGTTCTGTCTGTTGCAAGAGGTCATGTAGCATAAAAGAAAGACTCCATCCTATGCTATGTTACTTGTGTGCACATTGTCATGCCTGTTGCGACACACAGAGAAAATTCTTTATTGAAGGACACATGACTGGTTTCGCAATTTAAAATTGCATCCTCAGATATTATGTCAAATCATTAATTTGGAGTGCGGCAGCTGGAGAAGACAGTTGTGAGACTTAAGTTTGACTTTGTGAATGTTCTTTACTCTGAAGAAGGCCATGACTGATAGCTTGAGGTTTATGTGCGTGTCTGTTTTATGTGCCCGACACAGCTCGTCATTATGTCTTTCTGGCAAGTTGGAAACTGCCCTCATTATATTGTTGGATTCCAACCTGGAGTTTCTATTATTAAATCATTAAAAATATCTTATATGAAATCTGATAGAGTTCATTCCCTTTCATTTTAACATTCATAGGAATCTTTAAAAAACTGTATTTAAAGGGAATGTATCCACAATTAAAACTTAGAGGCGAATTTTCTATGACGATGATCTGGGTAGGCATTTATTGTTAAAGGTCTCCACCTAGCCACATGGGAAATGGTGATGCTTGCATCACGATTTCTCAGTCCATACAGCAGTTAGTATTCAAATATTACACAAGGGTCATAAATGCCTATAGTGTGCAACGTCTGTGTAAAGCAGGCATGGCCAAATACTGTCCCACGGGCGCCCTCGCGTGCCTGGGCCACCGCCCGCAGGCAGCGTTTGCGGTGGCCCTGCCCCGCGCACTGTGCGCAGCGGCGTGTGGGGCACTAGCTATACACAGTCGCGGCCAGGGCAGAAATTTTGGCCTTGCCTGATGTAAAGCATTAGACCATGCCACCACAGCAATACTCTGAATGGTCCTTAGCAGTTCTCATACACATACTTTACAGAACTGTATTAGAATACCAGTTGGTTAGTGGTGGTGGACACTGAAGAGAAAGTTTCTGTTCATCATTCCCTTGAACTTCACCATATTTAGTTGTGCTGCGTTCGTTTGGAATTTGATGAGTTACCAGAAGTAATCATGTCAGATTACAGACCTCAGTTTGTGTCCCAATAGTTGGAACAGCTTTGGAGTAACAATGGCATACTATATATTCACACAGCACCCTTCTATCCTTCATCAAATGGTGGGGAGTTGTGTGGTGTAGTTTGTGACGTGCTTCCCAGATCCACCTGTGCCATGCAAAATCGAACAGGGATGTCACTGGTGGCATTAAAACCATCTTAGTCCTATGATTATTGTTTCAGCCACATACTTTTTTATTCACCAGAGCCAGTTAGTCACCAAGAGCTGCAATACCAGCCCGTCACAGGAATAGTCATAATCACCTTTCTGTTGCAACATGGCTGCCCACAGAGTTGACCTGGAGCTGCCTGCAGCACTGCAACCCATCTGCCACATGGCACCACAGCCAACAGGGAATATATATACCGTACAGTCACCAGGTTGGGTGTCTCTCTGAATCTCTCACCACTGTCGTCTATGACCCACATGCATTACCGTTCGAAACTACCATTGGAATAGATGCCACTGTGCACACAGCGGATGGTTTTCTAATCAACATTTCCAGTCACACTCACAACAAGTCAAATGCCTGGGTGCAGATGGATGAATGCACTAACTACAGTACTGGCAACATCTCCATGGTTGCACCAGTGTTCCACCCTTCTCACCAATATGTTCCGTATCCTTAGAACAAAACATTGAATGTTTGTGGCAAATTAATGCGGTGTCATCGACTAACAAAAATATTATCTCAGAAGTCAACAACCCAGAGGTGCTGCAAACCAAGCAGTACAATTAGCAGCCCCAATTGTGAACAAGGAGCAATCCACACCAATATTTCCAGGCACCACTGACATATGGCCAGTTTGAAATAAAACTGCAGGAGATATGTGAAGCAGATCCGTCACAAATAAGTTCATGAAGTGGAAGGGCTCTAGGATAGGATGCCCCCTCATTTCAGACATAAAATCCCTAATGAAGGATTTTGAACAGTTGTTCCAGCCTGAGGTGGAATAGGAAAATGAAGGGAGATGGAAAGGGTTAAAGATGTACAATAGGGAACAAAAAGATTACCTGGCCTGAATAATTTTAAGTCCAAGAACTTGTGCATGCCCTAGATTCAAAGTGCAAGTGTCGCTAACTCCAGTGGTCTTCAGAGCTTCAGCTTTGTGTTTAAATCGTCAAATATAAGCAATATAATAGTTAGTATACAGTATTTGTAAAGATTCATAACAGCTTAACTCGTGTATCATTATTTTGGAAAACGTTATTTGAGCACGTAGAAGGGATTGAGGTATAAGTACTCCACATGTGTTGATTTATTACTACAACTGCTTCTTATATACTGTATTTGCTGGCATATAAGACACATCCCACTTTTAAGACTTCTTTTTTGGGAAAAAAGTAAATAGCACCTTATACATCAATTGCAACGTAATTATAATACATTTGTTCAGGTACATCGAATATCTAAGATAGTGCCTTCAAGTAGTGTTTATAAACTTTAGGCAGTCAAGTTTCTTTACAGTTTGCACTTATTCAAACGAATATTTTTACTATCGCTGTTTACAGTGCACACCGACTATGACTCGATGGTTGAGGAGAGCATCATAAAGGCATACAACGTCAACACATAGGTGGCTTTGCTTTGCTCCGATCAGACATTGCCCCGGCCGCTGAGTATCAATTCGCGAAATTCACGTAAGGGTTTTCATGTTTTACGAATTTATTGTGAAGTGCAAATATTTATGTAAGTATTTTTTTATCTTACATAAACTGTGAGAATGCTGGATGGTTTGCATTTGTGTATTGGTCGGCAAACTGTATGGGGCACAGCATGTTATAACCTCAAAAATACAACTAAGACGCAGAAGCTGTGCAAACATCACAAAAAATACTTTTGTTCATATTTGCACTTGAGAATACGAATAAATTCTCATATATTGTGAGGCAAGACATAAATATGTGAGCAGCATTTTATTATTCAAATAATGAATGACACTGTAATAGGATTCCTGAAAAAATCTATTACGATGAAAGAAATTACGTCAAAAGTTTCTACTTCCTGTGAAGTTACCAGTTTCAGTTACGCTTGACATCAAAGAGATAGACTATCTCTTTGCTTGGCACTAAAATAGAACAAAATTCAGAAAACCTTTACTACATAATAAAGCTTCTGACAAGTAGTTTGGTGCATATTATGTACATATATTGAATGAAAACTACGAAAATGTAAGAGAAACTTTAAGCAAATTTTCCCGCTTAAAACATTATTTCCCTCATTTTACACCATTTTTTGAAACCCCTTACAAGAAATTGAACTTGTGGGTACCTACATTAACTGCAACCAGTGTATAAGACACACACAGTTTTTGGACCAATTTTTGTAGGAAGAAAGTGTGTCTTATACACCGGCAAATACGGTATGTTTCATTAGATGAGTGGATAGGCTAACAAACACAAGAGGCCTGAATTTGAGTACCACTGGAGTAAACTTTTTGTTTTTTTCCTGTACAGGTAATATTTTTTAATGTTAATTCATTATGAATTTTGTATTTATAGGCTTTTCTAGATTCCACATTCTTAAACACATTCCATTTTGTAATAGCCTAATCTTTAAACAATGAGACAAATGATAACAATAGTAAAAATGTTGAAAATGGATGCATGTATATATTTCTACTGCCACATGCCGAATCTATACTATTTAACTAAGATAAATGTATCAGCAAATAGGCTTAATTTTCTTAGTCCTCACGAGCAGTTTACACGAGTGAGTGGCTGTGCCTTCCATTATCTGTTGTTTCCAGTTTAATATTCGTTCTTCAACTCCAGTAGGACTATTCGACCATTACACTAACAAGAAAGGACAGGTGTGTCGACCTTCCTAGTTAAGTGGTATGCATCTGATCGGATGCCACCAGAGCCATTACTTTAACACAGGGCAAATATTTCTGGCTTTTGTTACTTTTTGTTATTAAATTATATTGGTTTTACTTTTTTCAGTATTCTCTTTAGTAAATAATTGCAGTTAGTCAATGAAATAATAAAATGGAAAGTAATATTTATTTGACCTTCAATAGCAAAAAAATAAACATCCTTGGAGAGTGTTATTCATATGTCGTCTCATAAAAATAATCTTCCTTGGATGTTGATACTGGTATGGCCTCTCATTAAAATAAAAATATAATATAGGCTACGTATATCTTCAGTATTTTGTCCACATGTCATTAGCAACAACAACAAAATTGGTCCTTTGAGGTATAGAATCTACAAGTCTGCAGGAAAAGGCCTCATCCATGGCAATTCTCTGCCATGAAGAATAAACCAAATCCAACAAGGAATCTACAGTTCTTGGAGGAGGGACTGGCCAGTTATCCATCACAGTTTTCTTGCGTTAAGCCCGTATCCTCTCTACAGACTTAAGATCAGATGACTTTGGAGCCCATGGTAGGCATTGAATAATATTCTCTCACTTTTGGAACCAGCTCTGAATCCTAAAGCTGGTGTGCAATAGATCATTATCTTGTTGGTAAATGAGACATTCTAAGGGGTACCATATTCAAGCTCCAGGAATGATAACATTTTCAAGGAAATATTCATAGCATGCTGAACCAACTTTTACTGGATTCATTCTAAGGTTCCTGCACCCATGTACGATATCCAGCCACAAAATTTCACACTTGTATGCCCACTTCTAGCACACGTAGCCACAAAGAGGGCATCATATTGTTGCTTATCTGAGTGGTAAACAAGAACAGGACCTCTGCTTGTGGACTTAATTGTGCACTCGCCGGTGAAAATGACTCTTTCAATCTACATTTTCCCAGGAACTCAACTACCAGTCTATCCAGCCTTTATGTCAGTTACTGGATCTTTAATGAGATCACAACGGGACCTTATTCCGTAGTCGAGTAGAGACTCTAGGTCTTCCAGGTATTGGACGTCTGCTTAGCTCACCATTATTTCTGAATCGTATGATCCATCTCCTTGTTGTGGAAGCATCAACACCATAACGACATCCTGCCTCAGATGCACTAACACAGATTTCAAAGAGAGCTATTATGCACCTGTAAATATTCACATCAGCCATTTTGAAGTAGACCTATGACTTATGTTAATGAGCTGTTATGTTTCTCTTAGCTGAAAACTACAGACACACCATGTGGCAGTTGAAGAAATTACAAACAAAATACATCCATTTTCAAAATTATTACTATGAATGTGTGTGTGTGTGTGTGTGTGTGTGTGTGTGTGTGTGTGTGTGTTCAAGTTTAGATTATTAGAAAATAGAATCTTCTAAAAACCTACAAATGCCTACAATGGAACAATTTTTAACAAATTAATATTTAAAATATTACCTGCAAGAGCTCTAAAAATAAATTGACTCCAGAAGGATTCAAACATGCATCCATTACATTCCATCAGCCTACCTCTCACCCAATGAAACATATATGAGAAGTGTTTAGTTGTAGTAAACATACCCATGTGGAATTCTTATACCTCAACTGTTTCTAGGTGCTCAAATAATGTTTTCCAAAATAAATGATATGTAAGTTAAAGTGAAATGAATCTTAACATATACTGTATCTTAACTATTGTATTGCTTCTATTAGACAATGTTAACAACAAGCTGAAGCTGCACAGACCATTAGAGTTGTCAACACTCGCACTTAGGAGTTTGGGCATGTGCAACACTATGTTCTTGGAGTTTAAATTATACAGGTCATGTAATCTTTTTGTCCCCTGTTATACATTATCTTCAGCTCAGCATTAGCATCAACTGTTATTAACAAATTAATACCCACAGTTACAGTAAAACCAAAGTAATACACCTCTCTCAAATTTTAAAATTTTGAACATCGCTGGCATTATTAACTGTGAAGGTTATCTTGGTATAAAAGACAAAAACGCCAAGCCATTCCTTAAAATATGGTTCATTAACTCTCAAATTACAAGAAATCTCAATGGATTTATTAACTTACCATACTTGGTAATTTTTTGTATTTTCTTCAATCATCACCTTAACATATTCTAGTTCCTCTGCCAAATCTTTCCCGAGATGTTTCAATAGTTCTCTTCTGAAACAAAATATTCTAATATTAATAAATAAAAATTTAACATTGAAACTTTCAGAAAATATTCAAGAATATTTATGAGAAGGTTAAGTAGCTACTGACCACACTGCAGAAGAGAGACTGCCATCTCTGGAAACCATGGCCAAATTTAAAAAAAAACTGCTTCATAACAAAGCACACAGTAACTATAATTCTGAAACAATGTCAATTCAGGAAATTATAAATTCCATTTATATTCACTGAACGTTTTGACACTGAATCACAGTCATAGTATTAGAATCTCGCGGTGGTCGCTGAAGCATGCCCAAAGGTTATGGGGATGTGGGCCTGATGCAAAAACCAATTTATCAGATGGAGGAGTTTTGTTTAATGAACAATCAGAATGGAACACCGTAAAGAAGCACAAGACAATTTGTATTGGCCTAAGCTTACCTTCCAAAGACAACATTGCTTTTGAGGAAGTGAGGAGACTGATAGCTGCAACTAAATGAACTAACTGCTGTTGATTATGATCAAAATCCCCACAACCTGGTATGGAGAAGCAGTGACTCCAAAAGCAGAGCAATCAAGACAACAACTGGAAGTAGGGAGCAGTGTATGAACAAAACAGTGATAGCATTCAAGAAACAGTCTGTCTTATTGACATGTGAAAAACCAGGTGGAGATGTTAGGACTGCAGTGTAGACAGTTCAGTGTAGACTAGAAACAGCAATTCCTCTAAGGAAGCTGGTGACAATATTCCAGGAAAAAATATTTTGCTCTCCGAATGTACACAGAGAAGATTCTCGATAAGTTCTACAAGGATTATAGCATCTATATTCATCCAGGAAGCAAAGTAGCTGTGAAATCTATAACAGGACTTGTAACAATATTTAAGATCACTGCAAAAAAACAATGAAGGATTTATTGGCAGCAATTAAGCTGATAGGCTGGACAGAAGTGCTGAATCCACTTGTTGACTGGAAATTGTCCTCACCACCATTAAGACAATGGTAAAGTAAAACTTCATAGTTGGGTTAGTAGAGAGCAATCAATATCACACCAAGGTCCAAAAATACAGTAAATAAATGATGCTACAACCTGTTATAGTTGAAACTTCCTGGCAGATTAAAATTGTGTGCCAGAACCAGGACTCGAACCTGGGACCTTTGCCTTTCGCAGGCAAGCGCTCTATCGACTGAGCTATCCCGGCACAACTCTCAATGCCGCCTCACAATTTTAATTCTGCCAGTACCTTGCCTCCTACTTTCCAAACTTATAGTTAATGACTGGCCATGGGGCTTTTAAGAAATATATGCACATGACAAGTACATAAAAACTAGCCCCCCCCCCCCCCCCAAGTGTTGAATTACAGAAAGAGAAATCACACAATAAACTCAGTTTCAGTGTTGCAAATAATAAGCTATGCGACTTTTTTTTACCATCTGCTCTGTGGGGTCAAGATGGATTGGCCAGACTAATGTGTGGTTCCTGAAGAGGGACAGCTGCGTTTATTTAGTTGCAAGGCCAATTGTCTGGATGATTGACTGATCTGGCCTTGTAACATCAGGTACAGATAATGTGGCTATGCCATACAGTTACTGCAAACACCTGACAGCAAGGGGAAAACTACAGTTGATACTTTTCCCAAGGATATGCAGCTCTACTTTACTGATACTTTATGAAGGCATAAAATATTCAGGAGGTAAAATACTAACCCTTTCAGTTCTCCAGGTGAGGACTACTCTGGATGATGTAGTCATCAGGAATAACAAGACAGGCATTCTACAGATCAGAGTGTGGGATGTTCTATCCCTTAACTGAAGAGGTAAGTTAGAAAATCTGAAAAGATTGAGATTTCAGAGCCAGGTTTTAAACAGTAAGACATATCCAGAGCCATATATAGGCTTTGACCATAACTTATTGGTTATGAGCTGTAGATTAAAAATGAACTGCATAAAGATAGAAAAGCAAGGAGATGTCACCTGGATAGACTGGAAGAACCAGAGGTGGTTGTTAGCTTTAGAGAGAGAGCATTATCCAACAACTGACTGAAAACAGTAGTAGAAGTAGAATGGAAGCTACTAGAGATGAAATAGTGAAGGATCAAATATGTAGAAGGGTAAGGTTTAGTTGAAACCCTTCAGTAACACAGGATATATTGAACTTCGAATACTGATAGAAATTCTCCACAGAAATGATAAATAATTCTTCAAAAGAGAGATTGGCTGGCCAGTACTTATCTCTGTGCTGTACCTTCATACTCTCACAAAGAAAGAAAAGGGACAACAACAAAAAAACGGACAAGCATTTGGAACAGGATTCCTTCGTCAGATACGAGAGAAGGGAAGGAAAAAGGGATGGGATCAGAAGGGGAAGGTAATTCACGACCTAGGTCCTGAGGATGATGGTTGAGGATTCTGAAAGTCTCCGACTTCCATAATCTTCAATCAGCCTCCTCATGGCCTAGGTTGTGAATTACCTTCCCTTCTGTCCCCATATATTGAATGTAATTGATGAAAGGAGAAAATATAAAAATACACTAAATGAAGCAGGAAAAACAGAGTTCAGGCAATTAAAAATGAGGCTGACAAAGTGAAAATTGGTTAAGTAGGAATGGCTCGAGGACAAAAGAAGGTCTGTAAAAGAATGTATAACTACGGGAGAGAGAGGTGCTGCCTACAGGAAAATAAGAAACGTTAGAACACAGAAAAAGCAGCGGCATGAATATCAAGAACTCTAATGGAAAACCAGTACTAATCAAAGAAGAGAAACAGAAAGGTGGAAAAAATATAGACAGGACCTATACAAGGGAAATGAACTTGAAATCAGAATTGTAGAAAGGGAAGAGGAAATAGATGAAGATGAAAATTGCAAGAAAGATTTAACAGAGCACAGAAAGGTGCGAGTCTAAACAAGGCTCCCTGGAGGAAATGATATTCCCTCTGAAATGCTGGTATCTGTGGGAGCCCCGGTCATAACAAAATAGTTCCACCCCGTGTGCAAGGAAATACTAACAAATTATTTACAGACATATGGAAAAACTGGTAGAATCTTACCTTGAATACTCACAACTTATCTTAAAATGCAGTTAAGGAAAGGCAAATCTATGCTTTTAATTTTTGTAGATTTGGAGACAGATTTTACAATGTTGGCTTTTGAATACACTCTCTCAAATTCTGAAGTTAGCAGGGGTAAAATATAGGGAACATTATATACACAACTGGGTCGTAGCACACAATTCCACCCATCAGCTTTGACCCACGATGTCAGCGTGTCATGTTGTACGGCGTCATCACAAGAGTGGTAGTTTTGAGATGTGTGTTTATATGTGTTGTGTAAGTATCGAGTGGCTCACTCTTGCGGTGGATATTACGTAGAATGGGTATTTTGTGATATGGCCATTCTTCTTTCTGCTGTCATTTGTGTGGTTGCAATTCATAATTGAGAAGTGAGTGTGATAACGTTATATTGTCAGTACTGTGATTTATTGTTTTAGTGGCAGAGTGCTTGTGTTTAAAGATCGACGAGTAAATATGGCATCAGTTTCAAAGTTTATTCAAGGATTTTGGTGCAGTGTTTCTGTGATTGTAATTGATTTTTCAGTTATAAGAGGTTTGCTACTTTGCTAACCAGACAAGGGTACATCGAGAACCTGTCAACCATAGAACAGGAACAGCATTAATTATTTATTCTGTGGTCGGCACGAAAAATGAATCCCGTAGGTCTTCGATTTGTTTACATAGTACAATTGTAACACTCTTTCTTACTGGTCGCAGCAATGCAACTCCCGATTGGCTGCTCTGTCGTTCCTAACATCATGAGCGCTAGCTGCTGACGCATAAAATTCAGTTTTTTCCTAAATTCTTGGTTGTGGTGACAGACTGATCTGTAGCGCAGCCCAAGGTTTAGGTTAGGTTGGGAGGCAACAGTTTAGTTGCGAGCTGTCAGGGCCTGCAAATGTGAAAGCCAACTGTCGCTTGTGGAAACAAAACTGACCAGTTTCGAAATCTAATGTTTACGTCGCCAACATATTGAAATATACAATTGGGTGGGAGGGATGTAAGTTTTTATTTTCAACATGTGAGTGCTCAAGGCGCAAATTTTTGAAGTGAGACCTGTGATCGATGGTAAATTTGGTTGTTGTAATCTGTAATTCATGAGGATAAACACAGATTATTTATTATCTACAATACATATGTATTACAATATTGTAGACGAAAAATTCCTAGCAGGAAAAATATATATTAAAAAATAGATGAAGATTACTCACTAGGGGAAGGAGCACAGGTGGTGATAGTAGCACAAATAAATAAAACACACACACACACACACACACACACACAGTTGCTTCTTCAGGCAGAAGGGAAGGAGAGGGATCCTGGGAGAGGAAAGACTAACCTTGGGGGAAGAAAAGAAAGGTAAACAAATACACACACACACACACACACACACACACACACACACACATTTACACAGACGCAAACACACCTAGGCAGACATACTGTAGAAAGTAAAGAAGCAATATTATCCCGTATACGGGTTTTCCGACATGTTGATTTCATGGGTCAAAGCAGATGGGTGGAATTGCATCGTAAAATAATGCCTTTTGAATTGGTATTGCCCTTTTCATTTTAGATTTATTATAGGTCAATTATAATACTCGATACCATTTTAATGTTGATTGGAATTAGGAGGCCCTTGATGGTATGTTTTTCTTGATTTTACATGTAGTATAGGTTAATTGAAGTATTCAATACCATTCTTATGCTATTTAGCAGCAGTGTTGATCCATATCACTTTCTTCATTTGACTTTTAGATCAAATGAACTATTCAATTCCATGCATACATATTAGATCATTTTTGTTTTTCATTTCCCATATTTTCATGTGTTTTTTAAATTACATTTTTCTGTGTTTTTGGTTGGCTTTTTGTCGTATTTTCCCGCATAGAATGTCCCCACCCAAAATCCTCATATTCCCGCACTTGTCCTGTTAGTGTCTTTTTACATTAATTTTTCACGTGTTTATATGTATGTGTTTTGCAAGTGTTCTGGTCGCCATATTTGCAACCACTACATATGTCATTGCTGGCATTTTTATGACAGCCTGGGTCAAAGCAGACAGGTGGGATCTCATCATGCAGTATTGCCATACAATCTATACAGACACCTGACAGCAGTTAGAAGTCAAAGCAAGGGCAATGGAATGTAGTTTAAGAAAATCATTTGATGTTAATGAAATCAGATCAGGAAAGGAGGAAATAGAAGTTGTAAATGAGTTTTGTTATTTGAGAAGTAAAATAACTAACATTTGCCTAAGTATAGAAGATATAAAATGCAGAATTGGTGTGGGAAGAAAAGCATTTCTGAACAAGAGAGATTTGTTAACATTCAATATTAATTTAAGTGATAGGAAGTCTTTTCTAGAAAGACAGTAGTGAAATGTGGAAGACTAGGAGATGAAATAAACTTTCAAAATTTAGTGCTATAGTAGATTGCTGAAGATTGATGTGTAGATTGGTTAACAAGTGAGGAGATACCGAACAGAATTTGGAAGAAAAATAATTTGTGGCATATCTGACCAAAAGAAGGGATTAAATGCTGTGCCACATTCTGAGATATCAAAGAATCATCACCTTAACACTGGAGGAAAGAGAGTTTGGTGTGTGTGTGTGTGTGTGTGTGTGTGTGTGTGTGTGTGTGTGTGTGTGTGTGTGTGTGTGTGTACACAACAACAGGAGACCTAGAGAAGAATACTACAAGCAAGTTTAAAAGGATGTAGTTCACCATTCTTATTCAGAGATGAGACATGCACAGGTTGGGTAGTCTCTGGACTGAATACCACAACAAAACCAACTTTATCAATAAAAAGTCAGGACAGCTGATTACATATAAACTGGGAAATGAATGTTCAATGCTATTTCAAAGACAGTTAAAGAAACAAAACATTATGTTGCCCACAAAGGCCAGCAACAATGCAATCACAATAAAATAACATTAAACTCATTGACAAACAAAGTTACCTTGAAGGAAAAGTCATTAGAAACACTCTAGAAGAATGGCAGAAAGAATAGCAGTAGACTCTAAAATAAAACATTACAAAAGACTATTTCCCAATGGTGCACCAAAGACTGGCACATGCATTACTGGTTTCTCCAAATTTTTTAGTAATATTAAATAAGGAAGATGTTCTGTGTATCATGTAGAGGCAGCGCACTACCTTAGATTAAGAAAGGAAAGGGGGTAAAAATGCCAAACTCTTATCGAAGGGTATTCCCTGCATATACCTCAGAAACGATGTAGGGTATCATAGAAAACCTAAATTTGGATGACCACACAGAGATTTGAAGAATCATTACTATCTCAAATACGTGTACAATGAGCTAACGAGTGTGACATATCACTCAGTCATATCAATGTTAATGAGTCACAAAAAGTTGAAGGCTTATTATCAATATATCGGGTCAACCAACAATGTCAATGTGTATCACGGAACCACACTGTGGATATATGTAACAACAATGTAGTAACTTGGACAGACAAAGGAAAACATTATAGCAGCGTGTAAAAATGAAAGCGGGAAGTTGGTAAAATACACAGCAAATGTGAACGTAGCTAATTTCTTGTATACAAATCAGATGGAGGGGTCAGGGGCAGTATGTAATCGGAAAACAAGCAACCGGAGATGACGATTGTGTGTCTGAAGTGTGCATGTGTGTTTGAATGAATGAGACTAAGTGCCTTTTCTGGCAAAGGTTGTGGCTGAAAGCTAAGTTGTATGTGTATGAGTGGTTCTTTTTTTCTCTTTGTATCTGTCATGACTTGAACATCTTTGCAGTGAGCTCCTACCTGTCGTCATGGTATGTATACCCTTTTTCTGATTAAGGCTGTGACCAAAAATTTAAGTGGTGTGAATGTGATTTCCCCCTCCCCCCCCAAAAAAAAGAAGGCCTACCTGCAGCTCAATGGCCATATTTATGGTAAGCTTTACCTACTCTCGTAGTAACAGTATTTAAACATGGATTTTCCAACTCAAAATATAAACTCAATTATTACACTTCTTCCATTGTTGACTATTGACCCCCTTCATATCTTATTCATAAATAGAGTCATTCATAACAGTAAATGGCATCAAAACTGTGTGTCAGATACAGTAAATACTAAATAGATCTGTACACAAATGCAAGAGACAGTATCAACTACACTACCGATACACCCATCGGAAATGTGCGAGGTGTTATGTGACCAAACTTTGTGGTTATCAGTCGCTAGACTTATGCTAAGGACAACACAAACACCCATGCCCGAGGTAGGATCCAAACCTCTGACTGTAGTGGCCGTGCAGACCGTGACTGGCATGCCACAGACCACATTGCCACTGCGGCTGGCACACCCATCGAAAATAGAACAGCCCCTAAAATTTGTACCTTGTAAGACAGAAAAATAATCTAGACAAAGTAAACAATTACCTGTATTGCCAAACAGTATAATTTGCAGGATTTAAGTCCAACGCATCTTTCGTAAGCTGTAAAGCTCGCTCTGATTTTTCTCCTGATTTCAGGATTGCTCTGAAGTAGTTATAAACATCTACAACTGCAAAAGAAATTAATTTTAATGAATGTGTATACAATTAAAGGAGTACTGTATATAAAAATTACAATATAACAACTTACGTGACTAAAATGACCATAGATAGATAACATACAGATCACTATAGTTAAAAAAAACTCTTACATATTCTTCAACTTTCAAACTTCAATACGCTGTGAAGCCCTCATGTTGTAGTCAGTCTCTAATCATCCTATGTGACAGTGAAAAGGTAAAACAAATGCTGGGAGCACTAAACCAGAAACGCAAACAGAGATGGGAAACTAAACATCAAAAATGATTTTACCCTCTCCAACATAAAAGTATGGTCACTATTAACCCAGACAGCACGGAGCTATTTTTGGCTTATTCCCCCCCCCCCCCTCAGAAGCTATTAATTACCTTCATATGACTGCACAAGATCGTTATAAGCGAATAATTTTTTTTTCTTCACAATCACGCCTTAGTTTTGAATTCTGCCCTCCTTTCTGGAATGATGTCAAAATGAATGTTTTATAACTTTAATCTGATGATTCATCATCATCATCATCATCATCATCATCATCATCATCATCATCAAAACAACATATTTAAGATGAAATATACACATATAACTGTCTCAAAAATTGAAGAAAGTTCAAGAAATATAAACCCAATTACGAGGAATCTTCTGTATGAACCTCAACTTTGCAATCAACAATACAAGCTAAAATTGAACTGCAATGGGAGCAGGCGATTCAAAGAAATAAAATATAACACTGTACACAAATTCTTTCAGACAAGAATCAAAAAGTAAGCTGCCGTTCTCATCCTTCTGGAAGGACGTCAGCGCTATTTGGGTTAAGGAAACTGGGCTCTACTTCCTCCAAAACCATCAGTGAACCAACTTTAAGAGCATCACAGATAGCACAGCGCATTAAACAGAGAGCAGAAAATTCTCCTCTGGACCAAGCAACTGCAGCTGAAGTAAAGAAAGAGCTGGATTAAATGGACAAAAATCTGCAACCTCACCCCTGTTACTCAAACCCCTTTACAGAGAATGGAATAACAGAAGCCATTAGGAGCCTCAAAATTAGGAAAGTTGCTGACATGGACAGTATCTTTCCAAAATTCATCAAACACCTTGGTAAGAATGGAGTAACTTGGCTAAGAGAATTCTATGACATACTCAGTACTGATGAGCTCCCACAAAACAGCTCACACAATAACAATACTCAAATCAGGCAAACCTATCAAAGGGCCAACTAGTTATCGCCCAATAGCATTACTCAGCATAAGCTTCAAATTACTGGAACGACTCTTACACAACTGTACCTACGAGGCTATAGATGAAGTGATACCACCATTCCTGGCAGGCTTCCACAGCAATCACAGCTGTTGGGAGCAGGTGCTGGCTCTGACACCATGCATAGAAGCTGGCTTTCAAAGAGGAGTGAAAATATCAGTTGAATTTGTAGACTTAACAGCTGCCTATGATACTGTATGGCTGGATGACTCATTCTGAAATTCAAGACAGTGATCCCATGCCTTCAACTCACGACTCTCCTGAAAAACATGCTTTTCAATAGCAATTTTAAAGTAACAAGTGGAATGGACATAAGTAAATCCCTTCACTCAAGATCAAGAATGGATTACCTCAAGGCTTAGTATTGGTACCGTTAATTTTCAACCTCTATACCAGCGATATGCCTTACACAATGAGCCAAAAATTTGGATACGCTGATGATCTGGCCACATCAGTGCAAAGCAAATATCTTTACGAAGGGCAAAGACTCTAACAGATGACCACGAAGTGGCATTTGTGACAAAATTTGTCTAAGACTGAAGTTTGCACTTTTCGCCTCAACAATAATATAGCCAATCAACAACATCTGTGTTATTTAACCAACAGAGTGTAAAACACAACTTTCATCCCTCACCTATAAAGAATACCTTAAAAATGTTGGCTAGGAACTAAAATCACGAAATAATATTATTAGAAATCTGGTGGAAAGTTCTTGGGATGCAGATGTATCCACTCTGTGAATAGTAGCAACAACTGCCAAATACTGTGCTCCAGTCTGGAAGTGAAGTTACCACACCAACAAAATAGATGTACAGCTCCATGAAACTATGCAGATAATCACCAGCACATTAAAGTCACCTCCATCATCACTAATATAGCTCCACCAAAAATAAAAAGACAAAAAGCATTTGTTAAAGGTAAAATAGTAAAAACAAATGAAGGAAAATGTTTACCTATGCAGGATGTCATAAATTTGCCAAATTACCATTTGAAATCATGAAAGCCAATATGTAACTGCTATATAAGGAGAGGTCACCTTGAACCTAAAAGAGCAATGGAAAAAGGGGTTGGAGAATTCAGTCAGTAATCACCACCTCATAAGTGATCCCTCAAAAGAACTAAAAGGGTTCAACTTCACAAGAAAAGTCTGGACTAACCTCAATCGCATCCAAAGTGGCCATACAAGATGCAAGGCCATGCTTTGTAAGTGGGAACTCATGGACAGCCCAAATTGTGATTGTGGAGCACCTGAGCAGATGCTGGAACACATCATAAGAGTGTGCCCAAGAATAAAATACAGTGGCTCGGTAGAAAACTTCATAGAAGTCACACCTCAGGCTATGAAGTGGATTAAAGATCTGGACATTCATGTGTAGCCAAAAGCTTGTCTCGCATGATAATGTCTTAATTTCATGTGTTTTGTCATACCATTGTTCACTCACATGTACAGAAAATGAGCTCTTGTACAATCTTGTTCTTGTTCTTTGTGTAATTATATTTGTATATATGCTGCTGTCATGCCACATGATAAATAATAAATCATGTAAGTCCTAACAGCACTAACAGTCATTACTGGGGATGCATGTTAAATAAGTTGTCTAAATTTCAGAAATCATTAATTAGTCCCATGTCAGGCACATATACAAACGAGTGAAGCACTGGTATTATATGTGTGGGCATTTGTTGGCTCAAATACAAAACCTGGAGTTTTCCGAACGAGTTGCTGTTCAGGCAGCCCTCAACAGTCAGGAGTTGAGAAAATAAAAAAAGACAATCCAAACAAAGCAAATTATTTATTTTTATTTTGTGGTTAAAATGAAATTTATGTAGATGTCGGTAACGGCAAGATGAATGACAGAAGGTGAAAGCAGGCAATCAACAGTGGAGTTCAGTCAGCCAAATTATGTGTCTTTCATGTCCATAATTTAAATTACTAAGGAATGTAATGTTAACTATCTAATATGGACAATACACAGCTTTCACATGAAATAATCTTTGAAAAGACACCCAATAATGTTATTTAGGAATGTATTCCACTAGATTTCCATTAAATACAGAAAATATAAATCTCACATCCTGATTCTTTGCGTACACTAACATGTGAATGATACCTGCATGGAAAACATCAGTATGTCTATGTAAAATTTCTTTAGGAATACAAATTGCTACCAGATGGCAGTTTGAAAAAATACACTGACAACCAGTCACTGCATTGGTGTAACTTTGTTTTAGGTACCTTAATGGAAACTGAGTGCATTTATTGACTAATGAGTTTCTTTCCCTATAAATATTTAGCAAATTGCAAATTTTCCAACTGTTTTTGCTGCTCCTCTAAAGATGAACAAACAATCTGTACGATATGAAAATTTGTGCCTGACGAGGACTCAAACCCGGGTCTCCTGCTTTTAGCGAATGGTCGTCTTAACCACTCGGCTACCCGTGCACTCTCTCCGGTCAGATCCAAACTTCCATGTGTTATACATGTCTCTATTCCAGTAACACATGGAAATTTAGGTTTGGCTGTGGAGCACGCACTGCTGACCTACTGGCTAAGACAACCATTTGTGGAAAGCGGGAGACCCGGGTTCGAGTCCCGGTCTGGCACAAATTTTCATGTGTTAAGATTGTTTGTCCATCTACAGAGGAGCACCAAACATAGGAAAAATTTGCAAATTTCAAAATATTTATATGGAAATATTTACCACAGCTGTGGATCACCATCGATGTCTGTTCCTCTGGCACAGACAATAATAAACATGAGTTGCATTTGCTGTCAGTCAAGAGAGACTTTTCAGTCAAAGCGACCCAATAACCATATAATAAATTATTACACCCATATATAAATTGGTTAGCAATGTACTTTTCTTTTACTACTTCTCCAGTGATACAGCAAACTATAATTTTTCTACCATTATGTCAAATAAAAAAATTTACGTATGCAATACTGATTTATTTACAAAGTGTGAAACTTATAGGCATTACTTATTGGCTGCCTTCACCTCCCGTTAATCACTGCGCACTTGCCAACATCTACACTTCAAGCAGCAAGTGTGTACACAAACTGCATTTCAACCAATTTTATTTTCTTTTTTACACGTCACTGTGTCTCTGTTTTTTACCCATGTTTCACTGCAGTTGCAATTATTGGCTGATCATCAAATTATCTCAATACCTAAAGCTTTACAATGTGTTCTTATGAACTGCTGAGGAATTACATTAATAACATCCATGATAATTACAGTCAAAGCAATGGCATCATTCTGAGTGACAATGCATGAAATGACAATTTAAATATATTACTTACAGAAATTAAACTGCTACATTCCTCAGACAGGGCAGTGCCATGTTTTAGCTATTTGATGGCAGAGCTCTCCTTAGGTCAGAAACTGTAGACATCAGGAGGCCTCTGCCTGCAGACATTTGTTTTTTTGCTGTGGCCAACATTACCAGCTGACAGCAATCTGCGAGTAAGCCGTGGCCACCAGAACTCTAATTGTTTTGCGTAACAATGTTCAGAGTATTTTGTATTGTCCAATATGTTAGTACAATGAGTGATGATGCAATTGCTGGCCTATGTCCAGAGTCTCGTACACTTTAAGCAATGTTCACAATGTCTGCTTTCACAGTTTGTGGTGCCAGCACTGCATCAGACAAGCATGGCTCCTCCTTCCCCACCCCTCTCCGATTCTCAATCTAGGCCTAGTTGTCATCTAACAGTTAACACACTCTACTGTGGTTCTACAGCTACAGCAACAATCTTAATGAATCTTCTGCAGTTCAAAGTAGCCATCTTGAAAACACAGAAACTACCCCACAGACCTCTCTGCATTCAGATCTCCCATGCCACATCCCCACACTCCAAATCCACCCTCTAGCACCAGTAACCAGCCACAAAAGAGCACTCCCTTGTCACACGTTATTACCCTGCATTGGAACAACTAACCTGCATCCTTGACCACGATTTTGATTTTCTGTCCTCGTACCCAAAATGAGAGGCATCCTGCTCAAGATCCTTCCTTCCTTTAAGTGGTGCACCGTCACCCACCCAACCTGCATAACATTATAGTCCATCCCTATGCCACCCCGAAACCCAACCCCCTGGCACAGGAATCATAGCCCTGTGGGAAACCCCACTGCAAGACCTGTCCAATCCACCCAACTAGTACTTCCCATCCCAGTCCTGTCACAGACATATCCTACCCAATCAGAGGCCAGGCCACTAGTGAAAGCAGCAATGTAATTTATCAAATGCACTGCAATCACAGTGCAGCTTTCTATATTGGCATGACCACCAACTAGCTGTCATTTAGGATGAATGTCCATCACCAAACTGTGGCCAAAAACAAGGTGACACAGAACATATGCTCATTTCAAAGGCTGCTTAATAACCCAGGGCATCTGGATTCCCCACTGACCAAGAGTTTTTCTGAACTACACAGTTCGGTGTTATCCTTACAGTATATACTCCGATCCCCAAAATCCAGGCCTTAACCTATGATAACCCTCTTTCTTTCCACACCCAACAGGGTAAAACTGCAATGTCTATTGACCATGTTATTAGTATGGCGTGTATGTTGGCAACTTTGAGTGTTTCTGAACCACAGATTCGGGCACTATGCGCCCTCAGATACTAAAAAACAAAACTTCTTGTTTAACCTATACCTGACGTAACTTTCACTTAAAATGGTCAGTTTCGTACAGATAATAAAATAAATAAACTGTGGTGTATTCATAATATTCTGTAGTGTTGCCAACATTTGTAGCGTGTGGGCAACAGACTCTGCAGTTTAGCCCCCAACAGTTCCCACCCCTTCTAACCTTCAGTTTTTTTTTTGTGTGTGTGTGTGTGTGTGTGTGTGTGTGTGTGTGTGTGTGTGTGTGTGTGTGTGTGTGTGTGACAGAGAGAGAGAGAGAGAGAGAGAGAGAGAGAGAGAGAGAGAGAGAACGAACTTGCACGCATTCATTTTTTGTTTTGTTTTGATTCCCTCCTGTTCCCGCCTCCCCACTCCATTCCATAGCTGCATTTTGTTCCATCCACTTAATTCACACATGTTCTCTGTAAAGCCTTGCTGTATCCATCCCCACCACTGTGATACAACCTTCCTGTCATCCCTCCCCTCCCCTATTCCCCAATGTAGTGTGTGATTCAGAGTTCAGCAGCCAGAGATGACTGTTGTGTGAAAGATCTTTATTCTGAAGAATGCCAATGGCCGATAGCTTAAGTGGTGTAGCTGTTCATTACAGTGAGTTGTAAACTGTCCTTATATCATTAACGAATCTGAAACAGATGAGGGGTTTGGGATTCAGGATACTTGAGGAGGATTTGATTTGAAGGCCCATGAATAGATTGGCATAAGATGGCACCATTCAGGAAACCATTGCTGTATCCATATGGCACTATCTTATGCAAACCCTTGATGGGCCATCTAAATGAACCCTACTTCAGTACCCAGAACCTTTAACCTCTCATTTGGTTCTAGTTCATTGATAGTGTCTTCATAATCTGGACTGAAAGTGAAGATACAGGGTGTCCAGAAAAGGACTCCCCGATTTCAAAATTAAATATCTCGAAAACAAAAATCGATAGAGGAATGCAGTAAACGGTACGTTTATTGTGAAAGCTGTAAAAAGTTTATACAGCAGTTTGAAATAATAGTTACAAAAGCTGCTTACAGATGGCGCTGTAATTGCCATACGTAATGCCTAATATAAATAGTGATCAGAAGCCCAGAGTGATCAGTTCCACTATTGAAACGTGAAAGGAGGTTAGCGTACCAAAGGAAGAGATTAAAACCATGTACTCCATTGAACAACGTGTTTTTCTGGTGCTAGAGTACCACAGGTTAGAAGAGAGTCCTACAGCAACTAGGCGAAGTTTTCAAGCATGATTTAATGTTCCAAAAAAACCCGATGGGAAAACCATTTGTACGCTCATCACAAAATTTCAACGAACAGGCAGCGTAACTGATGATCTAGTGGGGCATGTTGGCCACAAGTAAACCACAGTTACACCTGAAAATATCGCCACAGTTTCTGGAATTATTCAGCGAAATCCAATGTCATCCGTCCATTGCATCTGAGACTGGTTTGAAGTGTTTCAGCATGCAGAAAATACTGAGAAAGAGCCTACACATGTTTCCATTCAAAATTCAAATGTACCAGGTCATACCCGTATGAGCTGTGCAACAAAGCGTTGCCTTTGCTAATCAGATGCTCACAATGATTGATAGTGAAGGATTTGATGTTTGCTGCATCTGGTTTACAGATGAAGCACACTTCCACGTGAATGGATACGTGAATAAGCAGAACTGGCAATTTTGGGGTTCCAAAAAGCCATATTGGTGTGAAGCGAAACCCTTGTATTCTCCTAAAGTTACAACAGAGGTGGGCAATGAGCGAGCCATGCTCCCCGAGCTGCCTGCCTGAGCGGAAGCAGAGCCGCGAGCATCTGGCGTCCATCACATAGTTCCTGCTGAAAAGACTAGATGGCGTTATGCGCAGCCAACGCGCTAATGTAGCCACAGAAATGCACCTGGCTGAGTGTGTTATAAAATAACTTATAAAAATAATAGTGCAAACTCTTTAGTATACAACTCGAATGAACAGATTCCATAAGTAAGTAACTTATAAACATAATACTGGAAACTCTTCTCTAAAACGTCCAGCACATGTAGTCGAGCCGACAAATATCTTATAAAGATAAGAGCGATTTTTGTTTTGTTTTTGTTTCAGAAGACACCGCTAACAGCGCCATCTGTTAGTTAGAATTTTGTACTTCAGGGTTTTCGTTATAATCTATGATATTACATTATGGTACAGTACGCTGTGGAGTTGAAATAGCTGGTCAAATCAGCACGGTAAAGCGGCGTTCTATTTTCCAGTACAGCTCTAGTTGGGAATGTGATTACTTGTTCACTGAAAGCAAAGGAGGAGCAAAATGTTTGGTATGTGGTAAAGTACTATGCATAAAAAAGTACAATTTAGAACGCCACTATATAACACATCACTTCAACCAGTATGGAAGTGTAGAAGATGAAATGCGACTTAATTTTAATACCTACGCGAGGAAGGAAGTAAAGTAGAGGTATGTATTATAATGCTGTACCTACTTACGAGATAACTTAATCACAGTTTTTTCTTTAATAAATCCAATTTTCCTTTGAAATGACAACTCTGTTAATTTCTTACTCAGGAATGTGATGCCTCATCCTCTGATGAAGCTGTTCATGCTAGTTACAGAATAGCTTTGCTGATAGCCTGTACTTCCCGACCATTTTCTGACAGTGAATTTGTGAAGCAGAGTTTGGAAGTCGTAGCAGACGAACTATATCCACAGTTATCACATTCTTTCGCAAGTTTGAGCCTGTCGCGGCGTACTATAACTCGCCGTATCAAATGTTTGTCAGGTGCGCCAGCAAGCATGCAGACCTCTAGCGGCAACTGGGATAACTACCGGCCGAGCACAAACGCTGCTCTTTTTCCGGCCTGAGCCGGAGCGCTGCTCATTGAGCCGATTTGTGCCCACTTCTGAGTTACAGCATGGGCTGAAGTATGCAACAGAGGCATTATTGGCCCTTTTTTCATTCGAGAAAGTCACTGGTGCATGTTACGTTGCAATTTTGGAACAATTTGTTGCCACACAGCAAGCATTAGAGGATCGACCAGGTACTGAATGGTTTATGCAAGATGGAGCCCGACCACATCGGACCGAACAAGTGTTTCGCTTTCTTGAGGAATACTTCAGGAATATCCCGAATTTACTGGTGCAGGCATGGACTGGTCTCCATATTCGCCGGATTTGACTCCCTGTGACTTTTATCATGAATGAACCTGTCAACCATTGAGCAGGTATAGCATGTTTTATTTATTTTATCGTCTGTCTGAAAGTGTAATCAAGTGCTTTCGAAAATAAAATAATTGAAACTTCATGTTAACACGTTAATTTTCACATCTAGTAAACATTGCGCGCTTTCGTGTATAAAAACATTACCACATATTTTATTTCCAACGTGAAAAAATCTTATTTGTATGTTGCGCGGTGGTGAGGTTTGGTTACCATTGGCTGACGACGATACTCTTCTTCATGCTGTGATTCGCTAGCCACATAATCATGTGGTCTGCAACAAATGAACATCGCGTTGCACAACCTCCAATTCAGGCGATCGAAAGCAAATGTCCCGTATTTGGTGGATTTTGTATTTATACTTCAATATTACAAAAGTTGGCAGCTTAAATGTAATGGCGCTTGAACGACATTTGCAAAACACGTATTTTAAGGCAAGGTATGTCTTAATTAAGTACGGAGAAATTATGCCTACAAGTATGAAACCTTTACCTTTTTTCCTTAACATTTAAGTCTCAGTACAACCTGCCCTACAACGTCCTGACAAGCATTTCAGACATTTTCGGACCTATATACATAATCACATGGACTGCAAACACTTATATCTATTAAAGCAGTCATGAATGCCCAGATCACTGTGTTGTCAAAAACAATTTTGCGGGATGGTGACAGATCCATGTTTTATTTAAACTACAGGCACAATCAGTAACTTTCTTAAGAATGATGATTCAAAGTAGGCCTAATGTGATTGCTCATAATTTCACTGGTATTAATTTAGTGGTAATAACAGCATATGATAGCACCCATCTACTTGTCAACATCTTGCCTATAAAGCTAACCTATAGGCCTACAAATTGTAAAGCTATAAATTTGGAACAAATGTTATGCACACACAAATGAAGATAAAAATGTTCAAATGGTTGTAGAACTTATGGTACTTAACTACGGGGTCATCAGTCCCTAAACTTACAAACTACTTATGAACTAGCTAATACTAAGGACGGCACAAATATCCTGCCCGAGGGGGGTTTCGAATCCCTGACCGTAGTGGCTGTACAGCACAAATTGAAGATAAATTAAAATTTCTGTTTAAACATTAAAAAAATCAATTTTACTGAGAAATGAACTGCACTTAAGTTTCATTAATAAAAACAAGTCTGTCACACCCATGCAGTGACTGGGTGAGAAAATTACATTGACAACATTTCTTTTTCACTTTATGAACTTTTCACTGAGAAGTATTTTAAATGATAAGAAATCAATAAGCTGTAAAATTTCTAGGTCAATGGAACTTTTCCAATAATCCATAGTTATCAATATCAATAAACAAAAATATAATTCTACCAAAGAAATAATCAACTATGACTAAGATATGGCCAGGGTCATTTATAGAACGTGATTCCACCCTTGGCAATGGTGTATTGTGCAGTAGGCAAAGTACTTTTAACAAGCTAGCCTAGACTGCAACTGTCTGTTCTGACTGACAAAAGTACTTTAATATCTTTTTTTAGCGATATGTCAATTTTTAAAGGATGTGGCTAAGCAGGAACCTAGGAGTACAGCTAAAATTGTTGCAAGTAAACCAGCAACGATGGCACAGCAATGGTCTCATGTTCTAGATGTACCGATAGTAAGCCACAACTGCAATATTCTATGCTTCTTACAAATTACCAATAGAATTTTAACGAGCCCCGTGATTCAAACAAATAAAACGAAAACAATGATTACTTGCAGTTGGATACAACTAAAATACAGGTTTTCAGACATACTGATGACGTCATGGGTCAAAGCAGATGGGGTGGATTTGCGACAAAATTATACCAATTCTTCTATAATCATAGGCCTATTTAAAAAACTATACTTAACCTGCAATATTTTAGGTAGAAAATTGCTAAAATGTTATGAAACTTAACATTCCACCACATGGGATCCATTATGTTACAGTCTGATCCCACAATCATTTCCTTACAAACAGCCTCAACCAAGCACTTTCATGTCCTCAAAATATAACATCACCTGGTTGCACTCACCCCCAACCCGCTACATAAAGCTACTTTCCCAAAAGATACATTTTGAAATATACACACACCATAGAAATTACTACAATCTGTCAGTTGCACAACATCTTTACTTCACAGGTCAAACAATGCCAGCGAGCGAGAAGCAACTGAACAATAAAAGGAAGACGATGCACAACCAAATCCTGTATTTAATCTATATACAATATTTGGTAAACAAACATATTCACCACCACCTGACTACACCTTACGACGTACGTATCGACGGCTTGATTCTAGCAATCCTAATAAAAATACCACTATCTTTGCCCAATCAAATGTAATACTGAATGTAGACATATGACAAAACTACAATGCAGTACATGTTATCACATGTTTAAAACACACACTCGTGTGCTTTTCAATAAGATTTTACATCTCTAATAAGATGTAACAACGACAATACTTCAAAAACACAAAACAGTCTTGTGTATAAAAATCCATTTTCCCCACAATACAATAAAGAACTTATACAAATGGCACTGATCTTCATAAAAATAACAAATTCATACTGTTAGACACCTTTCGCAATTCGAAAGTAAGCTAAGACACAAAACAAATACCACCTTATCTAGAATTCAATGTTTACTTTGTCTGGCAGCTGACAGTTACGTACATTTTTCAGTGTATGATATGGCTACAACTGGATGTGGTCCATCATCTTGCGGAACTGGTGTAACATCCTTCCAATTGACCCTGTCCTTATAAAACACCCAAATCGCATCATCATACAGCTCTTCTGAGCTACTATCCGCCATAATATCACAAAATGACAACAAAACCAAAGGTACTGCACACGGAACAAGGCAAAGATTAGTCAGAGGACAACGGGTCTGTCTCGCGGCAGTATGCGCTTGGATATTTTGACACTTCAGCGAAATTGATATCTGTTTTCCATATTCAAAAATGTTTCAAATAGCTTATGGGACTTAACTACGGGGTCATCAGTCCCTAAACATACAAACTACTTATGAACCAACACGGTCAATTCAAGGCCAATTCACACTGACCGTCACGTCACGTCACCGTCCGTCAGAACGTTCCGCAATGTATTTCTATTTTCTAATGGCGGCGTTCACACTGTCCGCCACGGACCGTCACGTCACGTCAAGCTTTCTCGCGAAGAATGTTTTGACGGAACGGTTGTTTGCTAACACGGAAGTTAACTTATTTTCGTCACACGAATTAAAAATTGCAGTCGACGATTGCACTGTTTATATGCAAATAAGTCTTATTCGCCTTTATTTTATTGTTAAACTTCGTTTTAGGGGTAAATCTCAAATGTTTCATGACGACTTAAATGCTTTTGTCAATTGAGTGTCCCCCTAAAATCGAGGTCGGATATATGGTTAATGTTACTTAACATTGTAACAGAAAAGACTGAAGCAAACTGTTTATTACAATAAGATTGTAATCTGATTACGCATTTCTCATTAAATAACATTTTAAATGAAAAAGTCAGTTCTAACGAAAGACAAAAATTCATTTATTTACGACGGTATTAACAATGCCAACGGGCAAATTGTAATGGATAAAGTAAACAGGCGCTATTTATGCTCTTATAAGTGTTGTTTGATGTATTCATATGTTTATTTTTCGCTTGAAAATAGATGTCGATGTTTTGAAATGTTGTTTCAGTTCCCAGTAGGTTGGCCAAAAACTTACACTGTAAAGTTTTATTTGGCTCTCAATAACATTTAGCGTTGTTGTTCCTTCAATTCTAGTATTAAACTATGACTTTCTGCATAACAGATCGCTACTCATAACCTCACTTTCAACATCGCGTATTTAGATCGGCGAATTGACGTGACAGGCACTGACGGACAGTGTGAATGCAACTTGACGTGATGGTGCCGTGACATGTTGCAGTCGATGATTGCACTGTTTATATGGAAATATGTCTTATTCATCTTTGTGTTATTGTTATACCTCGTTTTAGGGGTAAATCTCAAATGTTTCATGACGACTTAAAAATTTTTGTCAATTGAGTGTCCACCTGAAATCGAAGTCGGTATCTGAAACCAAAAAATGGTTTATGTTACGTAACATTGTAACAGAAACGACTGAAGCAAACTGTTTATTTGAATAAGATTGTAATTTGATCACGCGTTTTTCATTAAATAACATTTTAAATGAAAAAGTCAGTTCTAAAGGCCAATTCACACTGTCCGTCACGTCATTTCGCCCATCTCAATTCGCGCTGTTGAAAGTGAGGTTATGAGTTGCGATCTGTTATGAAAAAGGCATAGTTTAATACTAGAATTGAGGGAACAACAACGCTAAATGTTACTGACGGCCAAATAAAACTTTACAGTGCATGTTTTTGGCCAACTTTACTGAGAACTGACACAAAATTTCGAAACATCGACATCTATTTTGAAGCGAAAAAATAAACATATCAAAACATCAAACAATACTTATAAGAGCATAACTAGCGCCTCTTTATGTTATGCATTACGATTTGGCCGCAGACATTGTTAATACCGTCGTAAACAACTGAATTTTTGTCTTTCGTTAGAACTGAGTTTTTCATTTAAAAGGTTATTTAATGAGAAATGCTTAATCAAATTACAATCTTATTCAAATAAAGAGTTTGCTTCAGTGTTTTCTGTTACAATGTTAAGTAACATTAACCATTTTTTGGTTTCAGTTATCCTATTTCGATTTTAGGGGGAGACTCAACTGACAAAAATATTTAAGTAATCATGAAGCATTTGAGATTTACCCCTAAAACGAAGTATAACAACAAAATAAAGATGAATTAATCACATTTGCATATAAACTGTGCAATCGTCGACTGCAACATGTAATTCACATGACGAAAATAGGTTAACTTCCAATGTTAGCAGACGGCCATTCCGTCAAAACATTCTTCGCGAGAAAGCTTGACATGACGTGACGTGACGGACAGTGAGAACGCCGCCATTAGAAATACATTGCGGAATGTTGACGGACGGTGGCGTGACGTGACGTGACGGACAGTGTGAATTGGCCTTAATGAAAGACAAAAATTCAGTTGTTTACGACGGTATTAACAATGTCAGTGAGAAAATCGTAATGGATAAAGTACACAGACGCTATTTATGCTCTTACAAGGTATGGTTTGATGTCTTCATATGTTTATTTTTTTGCTTGAAAATAGATGTCGATGTTTTGAAATGTTGTTTCAGTTCCCACTAAAGACCAATTCACACTGTCCGTCACGTCACGTCACCGTCCGTCAAGCTTTCTCGAGAAGAATGTTTTGATGGAATGGCCATCAGCTAACATCGTCAGTTAACCTATTTTCGTCACGTGAATTACATGTTGCAGTCGACGATTGCACTATTTAAATGCAAATGTGTCTCATTCATCTTTAGTTTGTTGTTATACTTTGTTATAGGGGTAAATCTCAAATGTTTCATGACGACTTAAATATTTTTGTCAATTTAGTGTCCCTCTAAAATCGAGGTCGGATATCTGAAAACAAACAATGGATTATGTTACATAATATTGTTCAGAAAAGAATGAAGCAAACTGTTTATTTGAGTAAGATTGTAATTTGATAACGCATTTGTCATTATATAACATTTTAAATGAAAAAGTGAGTTCTAATGAAAGACAAAAATTCAGTTGTTTACGAAGGTATTAACAATGGCAGCAGGCAAATCGTAATGGATAAAGTAAACAGGCGCTATTTATGCTCTTTAAGTACTGTTTGATGTTTTCAAATGTTTATTTTTTCGCTTGAAAGTAGATGTCGTTGTTTTGAAATGTTGTTTCAGTTCCCAGTAGGTTGGCAACAAACAAACACTGTAAAGTTTTCTTTAGCCCTCAATAACGTTTAGCGTTGTTGTTCCCTCAATTCTAGTTTTAAACTGTGACTTTCTACATAACAGATCGCCACTCATAACCTCACTTTCAACATCGCATATTGAGACGGGCGAAATGACGTGATGGACACTGACGGACAGTGTGAATACAACTTGACGTGACGGTGCCGTGATGTGACGTTGATGTGACGGACAGTGAGAATTGGCCTTAAGTTGGCCAAAAACATACACTGTAAAGTTTTCTTTGGTGCTCCGATTAACTTCGTTGCTGATACTAATCAAATGTTTGTTAAGCTTAAGGGACTTAACTGTGGGGTCATCAGTCCCTAAACTTACAAACTACTTATGAACTACATTAATACTAAAGATGACACATACATCCATGCCCGAGGGAGGATCCGAACCCCTGACCATAGTGGCCATGCAGAATGTGACTGGCGCACCGCAGACTGCTCGGCCGGCTCTGTTGCTGCTTATTTATGGAATTCATTATCAAGATGCAGTTCATTAAAACGCCATCAAATACAATATAAACCCACTTTGCTCCATTCTAGTTACTTCCTATCCTATAATTCTGTGACATCTAACGACTTGACATGAATCTGTACTGCAGAACGAAATATTTCCATTTGTCTCCATAATTTTGGTATAGTATTTGAATGAATGAAAGATGAAAAAGTAATTAGATTTCTGTCATGTTTTTACTGCATGCATGAGAACCAAACGCGATTGCGTACTCAGACGATAAATTGCTATACTTACCCAAGTTAGGCACAAATGAGAATAGGGAATCGAGTACTTGTTACTCATTTAAGAATATTGCCTGTTTTGGCCAAATGTGACACTGCACAGCTTACATCTGAAATCTTCAATATATAGACAGTCATCGCTAGTGCAGTTTATGTTGAACAATGACAGCTACTTTGAGTTTGCGAAGCCAGCCAATGTGAATACGAAATAATAGTCGTAGTGGTAAACTGATATGCAGTGTAGCAAAGCGTCAACATTTTCGCCACAGTTAGTTTGAAATATTTAGTACATTTCATTATAAGAATTAAAACTTCCAGACAAATACAGGGAGAAAGAAAACAATAAACACATTTTCGTTGAGTATTTTGGTGCGTCCCCTCACCTCTGCACATGTAATATAAACTAAGTAAATTGCAATGACGGCCAACTGCATAACTTTTATCCGCTTTGTTTATTGTAGATGAAAGAATACAACGTGAAATGGGAATAGCACAGCTCACGCTAAACTGAATCCTTCAATTGTACCAACAACAATTCCGTCATGAGCAGGACTGCAATCTCTTGTGTTTACTTATGGCACAGTCACGTGACGTAAACTTCCAGCAGCTAAACGTCAGAACACCCCAAGGAGTCCCATAAGCTGTACAAACATTTGAACATTTGAACACCCCAAGGCTGCTTGGAACAGACAAGTGCATAGGCCCCTACTGCCACGAGACAGACACAGAGGCACACATCATTTCGGCATGGAAAATTTTTGTTGTGGTTTTTAAAGGGGGGAACATCAACACGTGTGTGCGTAGACATTAATTTTCAAATCGGGATTTACACAATCAATTATCGTTGGCGAACGTTGACATACGTACGTTGAGAGAGCGGATTATGATCTCAATACAGAGAGGCCAATCAACACTTTCCATCAGGTCACGTCACGTCAGAATATTCCACATTTTTAACAGCGACATTACGCCCCATCACGTCACGTCAAGGTTTCTCGAGACGTATGTTTGGACGGAATGGTCGTCTGCTAACGTCGGAAGTAAACCTATTTAGACTACGTCACGCGATTTTCATGTTGTAGCCGACAATTACCCGGATTACTCGCAAATGTCTCATATTAATCTTTATTTTTCATTATTCTTTATTTTAGCGGTAAACTGAAATGGTTTATGATCACATAGATATATTTTCCATAGAGTGTTCTTCCAAAATCGAGGTCGGATTGAAACAGAAAATTGGAGTGCTTAAGGTTTTACACTAGAGTAACAGAAAAGTCTGATGCAAACAGTGTTTATGAAGAAGTTTTAAACTGATGCAGCAATGTCAATGATACACATTTAAGCTAACTGAAAAAGTGGAAAATCGTAATGGATAAAGCTAACAGGCTGTATTTATTCCCTTATACGAATGTTTGATGTGCCTGTATGTATGTACAAAAACAACAAAATGACCACACATTGAAAATAAACAACAGAAACTTAAAATAAGTAGATCATTTAAAGTTCCTATATCTACAGAGTGATTTTAAATGGAAAACTCATACTAAAGCTCTCTCAGCAAAAATATCATGAATCAATTTCATGCTTCAGATACCAAACAAATGCTGTAGCAGAGAAATAGTAATGCAAGCATATTACGCACATTTCCAGTCAGCCATTATATATGGAATAATATTTAGAGGTTAATGAATCCTGTAGTCAATCTTTATTTAAAATGCAAAAACTTGCTGTCAGACTTATATGTATCACGAGGAAACTAGATTCTTGTCGTCCTCTCTTTCCTAAACAAGAGATACTAAACCTACTATGCCTCTACATATTCGAAATAATAGTGTTCGTAAGAGAATGTTTAGGGTCCACCGATGCTTATCAGCTAAATAACTCTTTGCACAATTACAGAAGAAGAAATAACAATGACATCCATGTCTCCTATGTCAGAACATCAGCCTACCAGAAAAGTGTCCTTCACAGTGGCACACATCTACATAGTCATCTACCTGACAGCATCAACACAATAAAAGAAGGAAGCATATTTAAATAGAAGCTGGAGTCATTTATGATGGACCACAGTTTCTACTCTGTAGATGAATTCCTTGCTGAACAGAATGGTATTTTATAATTGTGTCACAGTTTTATAACGTAAAATTGTTTGAAACTTTCATATGTGTTAAAGTATTCTAAAACTATTTTTTAGATTGCATTAATCCTACAAGATTTATTACTCATATGTATATTAATTACATGTGTCTCACCATGGTGCATACTTGTACTCGTTACTATGTGAACTAGTAGGTCTACTTCAGGTACACATTTAAGCATAATTTATCTATCTATGTATTCTTTTATTTTTTTAATCTATCAGTCGAACTGTATAAGTACTAGAACTTCTGTAGCCTACATAACTCTAACATTGATTGCATGCAAATGGATGGATGAATAAATGAGTTAGTATATATTAGCTGGCAAATTGTTTTGTGTAGTGTTGTATGGTAACTCAATTCCGATATCATTACGAATGGTAACTCATAACCTCACTTTTACAGCTGGATACTGGGCTAGGGAATTGATGCGATGGACAGTGTGATTAATCTTGATGTGACGTGACAGTGCGAGAATTGTCCTTAAAACACTTGACTGCGATGACATTTGAAAGCATGGCACTTTCGCAAACATACATAAAGATTGCGTATAAACTGCCACAAGCAAACGCCATCACAAATAATGCACACAGAATGAAAATAGGTGCTGGGTTGCACACGTTGGCCTCCTCTCACTACTTTGTCATTGATACAGGGTCATCTGTGCAAATGGCATACAGTCCATTTCTGTGCATTCAAGAATTTACATTAGATTACTTTTTCCTTCTGTAGATCCGTGTTGAGAAGATCCTCGTGGATGTGGAAAGTATCAAGAATCAAAATTTACAAGCTGAATAATAGATAATACTAATAATATAAATACATTAATACAGATACATACATTTTTGAGCTGATAATATAATAATACTAATATATTATGAATATCGATACCTGCATCATTGGGTATAATTTAGAAATTCACTAATGGAGTAGAAGGCCATTAAAAAGTCTTTTAGGCTCCTCTTAAACTGATCTTTATTTCCAGCTAAATTTTTTATACTTGATGGTAAATTATTGAAAATGTGTGTTCCTGATTAGTGGACCCCTTTTTGAACTAAAGTAAGCGCTTTTCAGTCCTTGTGTAGATCATTTTTGTTCCTAGTATTGTATGTTGCTGTTGTTGGGAAAAGGGATATATTATTTATGACAAATTTCATTAAGGAATAAATATACTGAGATGCAGTAGTTAATATACCCAATTCTTTGAACAGGCTTCTACAGGACGTCCATGAATTTACTCCACAAATAATATGTATTAGGCCTACACGCTTTTGGACCCTGAAGACTTTTGACTGACTTGAAGAGTTCCCAAATTATTATACCATATGGAAGTAAGCAAAGTGTGCAAGCTTTTTTATTTTTATGTCTCCTATGTCTGATAACACTCATACTGAAAATACAGAGTTGTTGAGTCGTTTCTGCAGTTCTGTGGTGTGCTCCTACCAACTGAATTTATTATCAAGCTGTAATCCCAGGAATTTCATACTGTCAACCTCTTATATCTGCTCTTCCTCATACTTAATGCATATGCATTTATTAATGTTCATATGATCAGCAGACATTTCTATAACTATGCTTGACATACTTTTTATTGCAATACTTGTATCATCTGCAAACAAAACAAACTCTGCTTCTGGTAGTGTAACTGATGAGAGGTCATTAATGTACACAAGATAAAGCAATGGCCCTAAGATGGATCCTTATGGGACACCACATGCAATTTCTTCCCAATCCGATGATGACTGTTGGCTTAATTCACTAGTCACTTGCACTGACACCCTTCTTTTCCTGTTAGTGAGGTACGACTTGAACCATTTTGCAGCAGTTCCCATGACACCATAGAATTCTAATTTACTTAAAAGGATGTTATGGTTCACACAATCATATGCCTTTGACAAATCACAGCAAGTAGCTACTGCTTGCAATTTATTATCTAATGAATTAACTACATTTTCACTGTAAGTGTAAATAGCCTTCTCGATATCGGAACCTTTCAGAAATCCAAACTGTGTTCTAGGCAATATGCCATTTGAGGTTAAGTGGTTGAGAAGCTGCTTGTACATTATCTTTTCTAGAATTTTTGAGAATGCTGGCAAAAGTGAAATTGGTCTGTAGTTTGATGGTATCTCGTTATCCCCTTTCTTGAATAAAGGTTCAATATCTGCATATTTTATCCAATCAGGTAATGTTCCACTTATAATAGACTGGTTACACAAATAACTTAAAATTGTGCTAAATTCACAAGAACACACTTTAATTACTTTTCTTGATATTTTATTGTAACCACTAGAATGCTTTGTTTTTAAAGTTTTTGTTATGGAAGTTATTCCTTGTGGTGAAGTGAGTGACATATTCATGTACCTGAAGTTATTTGTAAATGCTAGTTTCTAATATTCAAGAGCATTATTTATTGACCCAGACATACCCATACTATCAGTAACAGATATAAAGTACTTGTTAAATAGATTTGCCACATTATGCCGATCAGTTACTAATGTTTCATCTACTCTTAATGCTCCCTTCTCTTGTTTCTGTCTGGTTCTACCTGTCTCCTCTTTCACTATATCCCATATTGTCTTTATTTGGTTTCCTGGTGTTGCTATCTTCTTTTCATAGTGTATTTGTTTAGATGCCTGAATACCTTTTTTAAATATTTTACTGTATTCCTTATATTTAGCTAAATCGTCAGCATTGCAACTATTCTTGGCTGTTAGATACATTTTACTTTTTGTCTTACATGAAATCTTTATTCCTTGTGTAATCCATGGTTTTATTATAAACTTCTGTTTAATTCGAATTACTTTTAGAAGGAAACATATTTCAAACACGATACTAACATTATCAATGAATATGTTATATTTTTCATTCATGTCATGAGCACTATATACATCTTTCCAGTTCGTGCCATTGAGGAGTTTGTTAAAATTTTCAAATTTTGGTGGGTCGACTACTCCCCTGTATGCAGATTTTGCAATCTTCATAATCTGTTTAGCATCTATACCTAGAACAAGGAGCTGCATATCATGACCTGAAAGGCCATTTATTATTGGTTTTATGATATGATATTGTTGATTTGTCGATAAAATATTATAAATTGCTATCCTAGAGTGTTAGTTATCCTACTTGGAAAGTTTACGTTTTTAGTTAGGTTGAAAGACAAAGTTACTGACTGAAATAAATTTTGAGTGGAGGACTTCATAAGAAAATCTGTATTAAAGTCACCAGCAACCAGGATTTTTTTTCCTGTTAAATAACCCAATAGAGCTTCTAGATGATTTAGGAATGGATTATAATTTCCTGCAGGTGCTCGGTAAATAGTTACTATTATATAGCATCTGTTATGGAACTCTACTTCTGTTGCACAAGCTTCTAAATACTTCTCTATACAGAATTTATTTATATCAATATTCTTGAATTTATAGCAGTTTTTAATGAATATGGCAACTGCTCCCTCCATATCTACTCTACAGAAGTACCTAGCGCCGACTTTTACATACAAAATATTATTTAATGAAAATTGCATGGGCGCCACCAGGATTGTTTCCTGGGTGATGTGTCTTGACCTGCAATACTGTAGGTGTCACTGGGTATTAATTTCTTGGGCAGGGGGAAACGACCATATAAATATAGGACTTTAGCAGACTGTGAGGAGACGTATTTTTGTTTCATAGGAAAAGTACTGTTTAGTGGTGCAAATCAGTGTCAGTTTGGCGAGAATAGAGTGTGTAATATTTTGGACCTCTGGTGACAAGCTAGGCGTTGGGTGTAATATTTGAAAGGCTTAGACAAAGCTGAACAATGTTTATGTGAAAAAAAATTAAAAGAAGATTGAAGACAAATACACAGTATAGCTTGTGGTTAAAAATTATAATAGTGTAGTAGCCTTTCTGATATTATTAAAGCTGCAGACAAACCCAACTAATCTGAAAGCTATCATGAGAGAGTAAAGGCCAATTCACACTGTTCATCACGTCAACGTCACGTGTTGGCACCGTCACGTCAAGTTGTATTCACACTGTCCGTCAGTGTCCGTCACGTCAATTCGCCCATCTCAATTCGCCATGTAGAAAGTGAGGTTATGAGTGGCGATCTCTTATGTAGAAAGTCGTAGTTTAATACTAGAATTGAGGGAACAACAATGCTAAATGTTATTGACTGCCAAAGAAACTTTACAGTGTATGTTTATGGCCAACTAACTGGGAAGTGAAACAAAATTTCCAAGCATCGACAACTATTTTCAAGCGAAAAAATAAACATATGAAAACATCAAACAATACTTGTAAGAGCATAAATAGCGCCTGTTTACTTTATCCATTACGATTTGTCGCTAACATTGTTAATACCATTGTAGACAACTGAATTTTTGTCTTTCATTAGAACTGACTTCTTCATTTAAAATGTCATTTAATGAAAAATGCGTCTTCAAATTACAATCTTATTCAAATAATCAGTTTACGTCAGTCTTTTCTGTTACAATGTTATGCAACATAAACCATTTTTTGGTTTCAGATGTCCTACCTCGATTTTAGGGGGACACTCAATTGACAAAAATATTTAAGTCGTCATGAAACATTTGAAATTTACCCTTAAAACGAAGTATAACAAGAAAATAAAGATGTATAAGACACATTTGCATATAAACACTGCAATCGTTGACTGAACATGTAATTCGTGTGACGAAAATAGGTTAACTTACGATGTTAGCAGACGGCCGTTCCATCAAAACATTCTCCTCGAGAAAGTTTGATGTGACGTTGACGTGACGTGATGGTCCAGTGACGGACAGTGTGAATGCCGGCATTAGAAATACATTACGGAATGTTCTGATGGACGGTGACGTGACGGACAGTGTGAATTGGCCTTAAAGCATTATATTTTCTTATCAACTGTATAACATTATAACCATTTAAAAGTCTTGCCTTGTCGCCCAAGAAGAATTGGAATGTAAAAAAAGTGACATCTTGCTTAGTGCTGACAAAATTTTGAAAATTTCCGTTTCTGATTATCTTTTAAGTTAGAAATGACGGACAAAAGTAATAGCATAAAAGTAATAACATAAAAGTGTAGTACAGAAACATTTATGTCCATGTAACAAACTTGATCATGATAGTAGTAATGAATGTAACCTGAAGCTTGTTTTAACACTTTTAGGATACTACGGCTGGCAGTGGCAGATTTCAAATTCAACATAACGTTTACCAATTTCTGTCAGTGCTTGCCCATTTGGGGCTGGCCATCCTGATCTTGGTTTTCCGTGGTTTCTCAAGATCACTAAGGCAAATTCTGGCATGTTTCCCTGTAAAAGGCAACGGATGGTTCCTTCCTGTCTTGCTGTTCCACTTAAGTACGCGTGAGTATCCAGCCAAAGGGGGAAGTACCCAAAACCAATAAAAATAAATAAATAAATAAAACACCCATTTGAACTATGGCGTCAAGGTGACACACAAAGTGTATTAACTTATAAAGTAGGTATGATAGCCAAAACATGCCATCGTGTTCTCCTCGTGAAATGTGGTTGATTAGAAATAGACTCATGATATAATTTATACTAGTGCAATCTTATAACAATCTATAGTAAGGCCTCTGTATTAAGGCAGGAGGCAAAAGCACTGATATTTGAATATAAATCTTTGAAACACGCCTCTATTGGTGTTTTGGGTGTTGTTGGCCTTTTTGCACTTTTGGACAACAGCCTAGTCGCTTTAGGTTTCTGTTTAGACAGTAATTTGCACCAAATCTTATGCCGAATAATTATATTTTATATCATAAAATAATAATGTTTTATTTCTCCATCTTTTCCTGTGTGTTTCCATCCAAGCCAGGGGGATGCAAGTGCACCTCCTTGCACCCCGTCCCGGCGCCCGTGGAAAATTGTGTTATCAACTTGCAGTCATATTGGTAAACAGTTTGCTTCAGTCTTTTCTGTTACGGTATACCACCCTTTTAGAAGGACACTTACTTGGAAGTAATATTTAAATCATAATGTAACATTTGGAATTTAGCACTAAAACAAAGTATAATAATAAAATAAAGATCAAGGCATCACAGTTGCGTATAATCCATTTAATCGCCATCGCCTCTTATAACAGGACTACAGTGTGTAAACTGTTAGATGGCAGATTTGTGAGGGGGAGCGGGGAGCAGAGGAAGCAAGCCCCGCCTCACACCGTGACAGCCACACGGAGAGAGGCGAGCCGGAGAGACAAGCCACGCCCACGTCCTGCAGTGCTGACACCACAAACTATGCGGCATGCTTCCGCAAAAAATACAGGTAGCGCACATCGCTTTAAATGTTGGTCGTAAATGAAACAAAACAGCATACTCATGAGAATGGTTGACAATGATACCAACTACAGCAATCACTCACTTAAATTACGTATTACACAAAACGGAAACTCAGAACACTGGTATGCAAACAATAAAAAAGCAGACGTCTACAGTTGCCTCCCACAGCACTTTCAGTCAGTAATGTTGGCTGCAGCCTCAAAACAAAGACTGCCGGCCGAAGCCGCCCGACGTCTACCGACTTGTACCAATTCAGGGTTAGGGAGAGCTCTGCCACAGTGTTGCCAGGTCTCCGGAAATTTCTGAAGATCTCCGGAATGTTTTATCTTCCAGGAAAAATAGGAAAAAATGTTGAAATCTCCGGATTTTTTAATGTAGAATTTTTTTTATTTTAGAAAAACCAGTATCTCTAGGTGAAAATTATATAGTTTATTTCACTAGTAATGCTTCCATAAATATAAAATGTAACCTATAAAAACGAACACATTTGGTCTGAAGAAACGTTTTGGTACCGATATGTTCACTGTATTCTTCCCACGGATGAGCCCTGGAAGATACTGACTGGTTAAATTTTACTTACGGTAGCAGTATATTTTGCTAATGTTGGCAATGAAACGTTTGCTTTACGAGGATAATTAATTTACTGACCGTCAAGTGTACATGCCTGAACCTGTCAACCATAGAGCAGCAACAGCTTTAATTATTTCATGGATAACACAATAGGTTGATCTCACTCTACATGATTGGGTTTGCAAAGAGAATTTAGCGGTCGTTACGAACATTAATACACAACGCCGCCGCTGCCGTAACTAAATTTTACACTGACTCCATTATTTTTCCGATCTGGCTACATAGTTTGAAGACAATGTGTCTGGGTTCTGATTTTATTTAAATGTCACTGGTAGGACCCCAAAGGATCAATAGAACTGTCTCATACTGCTAGTAGTTGTATTTTTGTAAAAGCACTTTTACATTGTTTTTGAGGGTACAAACTTTCATGTCTTGAGGGTGTGGCAAAAATAACTTCTAACGTCATGCCGTTGATATACGTCATGAAGATCGGAAAAGTAGTAAGCGATAAACTTTTCTCTTTCCATCATTTTGTTGGGGTTGTCAGTGAGAAAAAGTCTCGTGATTATTTGAAATTATGTTTAAAGTTTATTGCAAGTCGCTAAGTGCACTATTTCTCCAATAGTTGACAAATAAAATCACGCGATCACGTGCCGCAAGATAGGGCAGTTTTCATTGTTGATTGATTGATGTTATTTTTATTGGCTTTTTGCATGAAACAATACAGCCATTACATTTCTTAATTTAGTGTACATTTACTTTTTGTATATACATCTGTTTTAAACATGGATAGAAAATTAAAAATTCAAATTTACCAATTTTTAAAATTACAAACTTAAAACTTATAAATTCTACACTTGATGTCAAAGCTGTATATCCGCTTCTTGTAAAAATTTAAATAAAACATCATAAAGGTTTGGCTTGTTCTCGTTCATTAACAGTCTTATGTTTGTAGTGTGGCGGACCCGAGTGTTAAGCTACATAAATTATATCTCCGAACTTCATTCAATTTTTATTACTTCAAATGTTTTTAATTAGTTTTCTGTTCTTGTTTCTTATCTGCAATGTTTTGAGTGATAATTAAAAGTTATAAACACATCCTTTCTCTCATTTTATGAACCTTGTACACAAAACAATAACCATATTGGTGACCCCGACGTGATTAATACGTAGCGGAACGCATTTTTAATTTGTGAAGTGTAAAAATGACCGACAACGGCAACGACGCAAATTCACGGCCTACATCAGCATGGGACGAAGCGGGTATTGCACGTGTTTCAGTGAAGATTCCGCCCATCTGGCAGAAAAACATAAAGGTATGGTTTCTTCAAATTGAAGTCAGTTTACCACGTTGGGTATCACTAACGAAACCACGAAATTTAATCATGTTGTGGCATCATTAGACGCGGATGTTGTGGAATTAATTTCCGACTTTTTAACTCGACCATTATCTACCACTCCATTCACAGAGCTTAAAACAAGATTAATTCAGGAATTTGAAGAGTCAGAAAATAGAAAAGTAACTAAATTATTAACAGAACTGGAATTAGGTGATAAGAAGCCAACTCAGCTGTTACGTGAGATGCGAACTTTAGCTGGTATACAAGTCAAGGACGATTTTTTGAAAACCATATTTATGCAGCGGCTTCCTGTTACCGCACGTTCTATTCTAGCTACAAGTAGAGATGATATTGATACCATAGCCACAATGGCTGACAAGATTGTTGAATTTTCAAACCCACGATCAAATATTTGTGCTCAAACATTGCAGGCATCATCCAGTATTTCAACCAGTAAAAAAAAATGATGCAAATAACGACAGTATCTCAAGACTAGAAAAGCAAATCGCCGAATTAACGCTGACTGTCAATGAATTGAAAACACAGTCACGTTCAAGAAGCAGCTCACGTCCATCTCGTTCCTCACGAAGTAGATCACGAGACAGGTCACGCTCATTCCAGCGTTTTAATCCTAATGGCGCACTATGTTGGTATCACTTTAAATATCGCCACAGGGCAAAGAAATGTCAGAGCCCATGCTCGTATCAACCACCTCCCGCTCAAAATTCCAACAAGCAGTCAAACTCAAACGCTCCACATTAGCGGCGGCAAGTGATCGGAGCAATTTTTCACGCCGCCTATTTCTCACAGACAGAAGTAGCGGAAGACGTTACCTAATCGACACCGGAGCAGACATTTCTGTGATTCCGCCTTCGGATAGTGACGGCCGAAGAAAAACAGATCGTAAACTTTATGCGGCAAACGGCACTTCTGTTAATATTTACGGAGAGCGTCTATTAGTACTCAATTTGGGTTTACGGCGCAATTTCACGTGGAATTTCGTAATTGGAGATGTGCAATCGACGATTATCGGAGCCGACTTCATTCATCATTACAATCTTTTAGTAGATCTCAAGAACAGACGTCTAATCGACCCATTAACGTCAGCAGCAACAACTGGTACACTGATTAAAGTCTCGGGCATAGAAACAGTTCATGTAATGCCTCCAGATCAAAAACATGCTGACATTCTCAAGAAATTTCCCAGCTTGCTTCATAAAAACATCCATTTTGACATGCCAGATACCACTGTTTTTCATACGATTGTCACAGAAGGACATCCTGTAGCAGCAAAGGCACGACGACTACCACCACATAAACTTAAGGCAGGTAAAGCAGAGTTCCAACAAATGATTAATATGAAAATCTGCCAGCCGTCAAAGAGCGCCTGGTCAAGTCCCCTCCATTTAGTTCCCAAGAAAGACGGATCCTGGAGGCCTTGCGGAGATTATCTTGCTCTCAACAACATCACCAAACCTGACAGATATCCTATTCCTAACCTTCAAGATTTTAACAGTCAACTGCAAGGAAAACAAATATTTTCAAAGATAGATCTGGTCAGAGCTTACCATCACATCCCTGTACATCCAGACGATGTACCTAAGACAGCAGTGATAACTCCATTTGGTTTGTTTGAATTTTTACGACTTCCATTTGGACTCCGAAACGCGGCTCAAACTTTTCAAAGATATATCGACAATATACTGAGAGACCTCGATTTTGTGTACTGTTATATAGATGACATTCTAGTAGCATCACAAGATGAAGAAGAGCACAAGAAGCACCTGCAATTGCTTTTCGAACGCCTCAGTAAGTTCAACATCAGAATCAATCTGAATAAATGCATTTTCAGTTCAACAGAAGTACCTTTTCTGGGATATATGGTAGCTGCAGAAGGTATCAGACCACTACCAGAGCGAGTACAAACAATTATTGACTATCCGCTACCTACAACTATAAAAGAACTGCGCCAATTTCTTGGCCTCATTAATTTTTACCGAAGAGCACTACCAAATTCAGCCGGTAAACAAGCAGATCTTTTGAACCTACTCCATGGGACGAAGAAAAATGATCAGAGGAAAATTAATTGGACAGAAAATCTTCGACAAGCCTTTAATGACCTGAAAAATAGCTTGGTTGATTCAGCACTTCTGGCTCATCCATCTTCAAGTTTACCTTTAATTTTAATGGTTGACGCCTCAGATTATGCTATTGGTGCATCTTTACAACAAATTAGTGACAATAATCTGCAACCATTAGCATTCTTCTCCAAGAAACTATCAAAAGCAGAAAGGAATTACTCAACCTATGACAGAGAACTCCTCGCTGCCTACTCAGCCGTGAAGCACTTTCAGTACATGCTTGAAGGACGAGATTTTCCGATTTACACCGACCACAAGCCACTCACCATCATGTTCAAGCAACGTTCAAACAAAGCTTCTCCACGTCAGATCCGACACATTAGTTTCATTGGACAGTTCACCACAGACATATGTTACACTACGGGGAAGGAGAACATCGCAGCTGACGCCTGTTCACGAATTGCTTCAATTACTATACCTCCAACTGTTACCTTGGAACAAATTGCAGAAAGCCAACAATGTGACGAAGAGCTTCCACACATTAAGAATACGACATCCCTTGCACTTCAAACAATAATGTTGCCAAATGGTAGAGAACTTGTTTGTGACATGTCTGAAGATATGATTCGCCCATACGTACCCCAACAACTACGACAGGCAATTTTCAACTCACTACACAGTCTAGCTCATCCTGGTGTCCAAGCAAGCATTAATTTAGTGAGAAAATACTTCATTTGGCGATCACTAAAAAAGGACGTGAAGACCTTGACTTCAACATGTATTCCTTGCCAAAGAAGTAAAGTCTGGCGACACACCAATAGTGCAGTGGGACATTATCCACCAACGACAGCAAGATTCAGTCACATTAACATAGGTATTGTTGGACCCCTACCTCCATCACAGGGATATCGCTATTTACTAACAATCATTGATCGTTTCTCTCGATGGTCAGAAGCAGTTCCATTAGCTGACATCACAGCAGAAACAGTTTCATTTGCCATCATCTCAACATGGATATCTCGTTTTGGTGTGCCTCAAATCATAACTACTGATCGCGGAAGGCAATTTGAGAGTCAACTTTTCAAATGTATTACAAGCACACTGGGCATTGTCCACATTAAAACTACAGCATATCATCCTGCAGCAAATGGAAAAATTGAACTCTGGCACCGTCAGTTAAAATCTGCTTTAAAAGCACAAATGTCTGATGATTGGGTTTCGAAGCTTCCTCTGGTCTTGTTAGGACTTCGCTCCTACATAATTCCGCAAGTCAATACCTCACCAGTGGAAATGACTTATGGATCAGCAATTAGGTTACCAGGAGCATTTCTCAATGAACAGAAATTAGTAACTGACATCCCATCTTTTGTCTTCAAATTGAAGGAACAGATGAAAAGCCTAAGACCAGTTCCAGCAAAACATCACACCCACAAAAAGATCTTTATTCACCCACAACTGATGACAAGCAAGTTTGTTTTTGTGCGACATGATGCTACCCGAACACCGCTTCAGCCAACATATGACGGTCCATATCCAGTCTTGTCTCGCAGTGACAAGCACTTTGAGGTAGAGATGCCAACAGGAAAACAAACTATTAGCATTGGCAGATTGAAACCTGCCTTTCTTCTGACAGACTATTCATCGAATAACATGGAAGACACATCAAGAGAAACCACTCCGGACATTCCATCACATTCCATCCCAAAGACTATAAACCATCAGAAGACTACAGACAGCAATCAACCCAGTACACCTTCACCACGGGTCACCAGATCAGGTCGACAGGTCAGCTTCCCTCGAAAATACATGGACGCTATCACTGCGGAGGGAGTGTGTGGCGGACCCGAGTGTTAAGCTACATAAATTATATCTCTGAACTTCATTCAATTTTTATTACATCAAATGTTTTTAATTAGTTTTCTGTTCTTGTTCCTTATCTGCAATGTTTTGAGTGATAATTAAAAGTTATAAACACATCCTTTCTCTCATTTTATGAACCTTGTACACAAAACAATAACCATAGTAGGAAAGGGAATCTTCATTTTTGCGAGCTTCTGCCTTAGCTTATTTTGCTGTGGGGCATATTTGGTGCATCCAAGGATAATATGATCAAGATCTCCATCTTCTTCTGGATGAATATTGCACTTCGGGGAATCTTTCATTCCAATCCTGTAGAGATGCGCAGGGAAGCATGCATGTTCTAACCTTATTCTAATCATTGATGTTACGTATCTCCTTAGAAGATTCTTCTGCCAGAACCACGGTTTTGCCGGAATGGTACGCTGAACTGTAGCATATGAGAGGCCCTTTTTCCGCTGCGAAACTTGGCACTGCTGTTCCCATTGATTATATGCCTCTTTTTTGAGACTTGTATAAAATCGAAATATGGAAGCTGTATAAATAGTGGGTCCCCATCTTTGATGCTTTTTTTTGCTAGAGCATCAACTGCTTCATTGTGCTGAATGCCTGAATGACCCTTTATCCACATAAAATGAACACATTTCTTTTCTTTATTGGCTTTCATTATTATTTCCACCAACTCATAAATATAGCTGTTGTTGGCTTTCCAGTTTCTATGATGCAGTTTCTCTAAAATACTTCTGGAATCTGTCAAAATTAGTGTTTTATTCCCCCTTTCTGTTCCAAACTTAACTGCTATTAATTCAGCAGTGTAGATGCTAGTCAATGGTGGTAGCATAAACTTTTTTGATTTGTGTAATCTGGGACAATAAAATGCACAACCAGCTCCCTCAGGTGTTTTGGACCAGTCTGTATATATATGCAAAAAATCCGGCCATTTGCTTTCCAGATAATTTGTTACATCTTTATTGTCTTTAACCTCTTCACTCTTTCTGTCTGGGAGATAAAAAACTTCAGATTGGTAGACTGTTGTCTCATATTCCTTGCTGAACACTGGTAAAATTGGGTCCTTCTGTGTCAGAGGAAATGTAAAACTGAGACGTCGGAAGGCTTTTACTAACAAAGGTGTTCGCTTGTCTTCTGATGAGTATCCTCTTACTGACATTTGCTTAGCTTTAACTATGACAGGGTGGTTGATCACTACAAATCTTTGAAGCAGAAACCTTTTGGCAAGTAGTTCTTTCCGGATATCCAAAGGCATTTCTTTCGCTTCAATTAGGAGAGCATTTGACGGTGACGACTTCATTGCTCCTAGACACTGCCTGATGGCCCGAAACTGCAATACATTTTGTTTTTGAAGTGCATACTGTGGCGCATTTCCATATAGAAAACATCCATAATCCATTTCAGAGCGTATTAGAGCGTAATATAAGATGAGGAGGATTTCCGGTTGGGCATCCCACCATACACCGCTTACTGCTCGTAAAACATTAAGGGCTTTTTCTGCCTTTGTAACAATGTGCTTGATGTGTTCAGCCCAGGATAGTTTGCTATCCAAAAGAAGCCCCAGTACCTTTGCTATTGTTCTTACGTTAAATGTAAAGGGTCCTAGATTTATGGTATTCTTCTGGTATGATTGGCGTTTCCACGTAAAGAAAACTACAGAAGATTTTGAATGTGATAGGTTTAAGCCATTCTTCAGGGTCCATGCAGATAGTTTATCAGCTGTCTTGTTCATCCATAAGCAACAAAGATCCAGGCTGGTTGAAGCTGTATATATGCACACATCATCTGCATATTGTAGCACACAAATAGTGGGATCAAATATATTTTCCAGATCTGCAACATATAAGGCGTATAATATAGGGCTTAGAATAGCTCCTTGTAGAATTCCTTTCCAAACTGAGAAAGGTCCATATAGACTGTTGTCTTCCTTTTAAAAAAGATTGTTCTTTGGCGTAAGTAATTTTGGAGAAATCTAAGGCAAATGTGTGGAACACCTAAGCGTTCTAACTTCTGCAAAAGTAAGGTAATGTCAACAGAGTCATATGCTCCTGATATATCCAAGAATAAAGCAGTTAGATAACCATTTTCAGCAAAAACTTTTTCAATATCTAATGTTAGAATGCTTAAATAGTCCATAGTGCTTCTACCTTTCCGAAAGCCATACTGCGACATGGGCAAATTTTTATTATGTTCCTGCCACCATTCAAGACATAATTTGAGGAGGCGTTCAAAAGTCTTTGCTAAGCACGATGACAGAGCAATTGGACGATAGGATTCCGCTATAGAAGGGTCTTTACTGGGCTTTAATACAGGAACAATAATTTGTGTTGACCATTCATGAGGAACTTCACTTTCTGTCCATATTGCATTGTAGATCTGCAGCAGGATGTTTTTTGCTGCTGCAGGTAAGTAAGATAACATGGGGTAGTTGATTTGATAAATGCCAGGAGCTGAATGAGTAGAACAATTGAGGACTAATTCTAGTTCTTGAATTGTAAATGGTTTTGTGAATAATTCACAAGATGGCTGTGAGTCTCCATGATTGCTATTTTTAAACAGTAATGTTTCTCCTTCTGCTGAAGGAGGTGCAATAATATCTGCAAAATTATCAACCCAGTTGTTTATAGACTTTCGGGTAAAAGATTTATTGTTTATCCGTCTTATCATTGACCATATTTCTGAGATGTATTTCTTGAAATCTTGTCGCAGTATTTTTTCCAGGAAGATTTCTTTTGGGCTTTAAGAAATCGCTTGGCTCTGGCATCCTCTTTCTTAAAGTAGCAAAAATTTTCCCACGTGCTGTTATGCTTGTAATGTGTAAATGCTAATTTATGTTTGGCAACTGCAAGTGAACACTCGGAATTCCACCACGGAGCCGGTCTAAATTTTGGATTTTTTGTTACTTTCTTCTGAGGAATTGAGGCTTTCGCAGCTGTATTAAACATGTTTATGAATCTGCTATATGTACTGTGGCATCCATCTGTCAGTTCGAATGAAATACATTCTTCCTCTAGAACCCTCTGGTAAGTAGTCCAATCTGCTTTCCTTGTATTCCACCTTAATTTTGGTTCATATGTAATTTTTGTTGGTGAACTATTTACTGATATTTCAATTGGGAAGTGATCTGAACCTATCAGATATGTGTATGCTTTCCATTCGAATAAACCTGCTAACGATGCTGTACAAATAGTTAAATCAACAGCTGATTTAGACCCATCATTTAATATGCATAAATTAAATTCGTCCATTACTTCTAGAATTGCTTCTCCATAGATATCATTTACTTCACAACCCCATGAAGAATTATGAGCGTTGAAATCCCCACAAATTAAAAACGGCGGATCTAACTGACCGAATAATGCATACCATTCCTTCATTTTTATTTTTGTTTTCGGTGGACAGTATAATGAGATTATAGTTTATGACGTGATATCGTATTAACTATGTATCGTGGCTGGTTTTTGCCAACATAGCAAATGATTCCTGTCCTTCAAGAATATTTTTACCAAATTTGGTTGAAATCGTTCCATTAGTTTAGGAGCAGATGTAGAATATAATCGCATGATGCGGCCGTTTTTCACGAATGTCATTGTTTATGACGTCATATCTCCTGACGTGTGTGTCGTACAGGGTTGCCAGGTGTGGCGATTTTTCGCATTCTTGGCTATCTTTTTCTTATAATAGTAGCCATTCTAGCAGTCTGGCGACTGGCGATTAAATTTGGCTATTAAAGGAATTGGTTGGCGACTTAATGGCTTCAAATACAACGAATGTAAAGCAATCACTCTTTAGACATTGCGTGAATGATACCGGCTAAACTTCGGTATTATGCTGGGGAAATGTAATCAACCTACACAAGTTAGCACAAATGTTTTCAAGTATCACGGATGTGTGGGAGAGTGTCCCAGAGATGTAAATAAACTCAGCTTACAGACTTTTGAAGATAGACGTAAACTACCTCCTGTACCCTACTTACGATGGTTAGAGAACAGGCTTTAAACGCTATCTCGAAGTATACTACAACATCGTATGTATGGCTGAGAACATGGGGATAAGATTATATAAATTACAGCAAACAAGGAGGTATTTAAACAGTATTATTTTTTTCCGCGTGCCATACGTCAACACAATAGAAATTCGTAACAACTGCTACTGTGAAGCGAGCCCTTTGCTACGCACTTCACAGTGGTCGACAATGGTTTGCAGAGTATAAATGTTGATGGAAAACACGCGGTGATTTCCCAGTCGTTCTCGTAGCTGATTTCTCAGTGTGTCATGACGCATTATTACGAATTAAAGTCCATCTCACCTCAAAGTATGGATTGCTTAGTGCATTATTATAAACTACCTCACCTCAGAATGTTGTAATAATTTTTGTTGTATTAAAGAAATGTTTGAAAGATTCAGTAACTCAAGAAGATGAAAGTGACTGGTAATCGAAAGTATGCATGAGAACATCCCTTGTGTAAGTTTGATAGAACAGTTTTGTGTTGTATTTTTTATAAGTTATAAAATTAATAAATGTGATAGATAAATGTAACTGAATTTCCGGAGTCTATTATATTTACAATCTGTGAAGATTTTGACTGCCCTCATTGTCAGTTGGTGGTGTGTCTGGGTTCAGTTCTTGGATGGACTCAGAAAAATGTTTCTGTGAAGTATGACTTTTCTTGGAAAGTTCAGTTCGATGTCTGTGAATGTGGGAGTGCCACAGTTTGTATTACTTTTTATTCAGTAACCAGTTTAATACCTGAATTTCGGGATTATTATTGTCGAGTAACATGCCATAATTTCCATAGTATAATAACGTTAACAGATTAAAGTTTGCGATATTTGGCTATTTTTACTGATGAAAAGATGGTTACATTTTGGCATTTTATTGATGAAAAGATGGCGATATTTTGGCTACTTTTTGATTAAAATTTGGCGACAGAGCAATAGAAAAACCTGGCAACTGTGGTGTCGTATGTGGTTCTTACCCCGACAGCGATTGTTGCCTGATAGTAAAGAACATGTGTACCAAATTTGGTTGAAATCAGTCCAGTAGTATAAGAGGAGATGTGGAACATACATACAAACATATAGACATGCACATACAGCATATTTTATATATAGGGAGATTCGAAAGTGTCTTCGGAAATTGTGGACAAATCTCAGGATTTTTACATTACGACCTCCGGATTTGTTTTTTCAACACCTGGCGACACGGCTCTGCCATCTAACAGTTAACATAATGTACGTGAGTGCTGAGTGAATGTGACAGCCGGTAATGGCGCTTGTATGACTGTGTTGCGTCCCTGAGTGATTGCGTAGATGTTTAAATTCTAAAGATGGTCAATAACGTATCTGCCTGTCGCATCTCGTCATTACGTCTTTGCGGTGAGTTGCAAACTGTTCTTATTATATTGGTTAATTCCAACCTGGACTTTCCATTACTATATTTTGCCCAACGGTCTCTCTTCCGTTACATTACTCTGTGATTTTCCTTTGTTACTGTTTTCTAAAGCATTCCTTTATCACTATTTCCTTCACTCTCGTATTTTCCTTTTCCTTACAACCTTTCTAACTACTCTCAGTCCGACTTCCGATCCAATATTAACAATTCTGGCCGCTTACAACAAAGGGCTTTGTAACCACGCCGATTGTTGATGCAACTAACTCCTCCTCCTTACAGTTATCCAACTATACAAATTTCCCCCCTCTCCCTCTCTCTTACTTTTACGTATGGTTTTGGTTATATATTTTTTATGGAATTAACCAAACAGCGAATCCCGAAATCTGTCTGTTTTGAACCAACGGGCCCGTGCGCGCGGAAACACACTAATCCTGTACTTCCATTTCTTTAAATCCGTTTCGCCTTGCTTTATAGTATAGGATTTACGTAATTTTACGTGATTGTGTGTTATTTTTTCCTGAAGTACCAATACGAGTCCTTGATTCTCATTTCGATGCGCGCATTTGCATACTGGTACGTAGATTTGCGTACTTGGGCACAATTTTAGCACTACGTTGCTTGCTAATGCGCATAATTTTGCATTCTTGGGCGTAGTTTTGCGTTCTTGGGTGTGTTTCTACATGCTTTTGTGTGTGTCAATTTGTGCACCTCTGCGTATTTTATGTGTGCCTGGTTCTACACCAATTCAGAAAAGTATCCCTTTCCCTGGCCAAAACACAATCCCACATTCTAATCCTAAAATACTGCCCTAATCACAGAATCCCTCCCAAAGGTGGATCCTATCCCTCCTTCCACAGTGACCTGCATCTTTCGAGTTTCCACCAATCAATTTCCCTCACGAACTTTGTTCTACAGAATCATCTCTCCATGGCTCATAAATCCCTTAGTTAACTACTCACCCTCCACAACACGCTATTATTGTGTAATCCAAACCACATACATCCCATCTCTCAGATTGAATCCTTTGTTCTCCAGAAACTGGAGGAGCATTCCAAACATCACCTCCAAAAGTTGCCCAGCCTGCTGACATCACATTGCCGCCTTGGAGCACCAATGTCAAATCCTTATCGTACACATAGTGTTCCTCCTCATGAACTCCTCATAGCACCCAGACCTTGCTTAGCTGATCTCTTGAATCTATTTCATATCTCCAAAATTCCTAACAACATTCCACAATATTCAATGTCAAAACAATCCCAGAACACTGTGGTTTACTATCCACAAAAAAGCCTCATCCCCACTAAATTTCCATTTTATCCACAGGTCTTACCTTCAGTCCTACACCCCAATTCAATCATGTTGGACTCGTCAATGACCTACTCTCCTTTTCCCGACCCCTGCAATGGAAATACTAATTTCCTACCAATCCCTCTGGCTATAACCAACCTAATCCCAATATTGAAGCCTGCTCATACCACCATCCAACAGAGATCCACCTGCACTCCCACTTAACAACCTCCTGGTTGCCCTCCAAGAATTTCTCACCTCCAACTTATCCGCATCATCCTTCCCCAAGAGCCTCCCTAAGAAGTAAAACCTTTCAGCAGAATAAAGGACAGCCATCCACAATCTCAAAACAAATCCCGACATAATCATCCTCCCTGCAGATAAAGGTTCCACCACTGCAGTTATGGATCACAGTGACTACCTGTCAGAATGGCTCCACCAACTCTCAGACTCTTCCACCTACAAGTGTGCTGGAATGATCCAATCATAAAAGTCAACATTATCTCCAATCCCTGTTGAAATCATACGGACCCTCTCAGTAGCTTTCTCCTGAATTCATCTCTCTCCTCACTCCAACAACACCTCACACACCCACCTTCTCCATGACACCCAAAATTCACAAACCAAATAATCCTGGATGCCTGATCGTGGCCGGTTACTGTGCTCCTACTGAAAGAATTTCAGCCCTCTTTGATCAACACCTTCAATCAACTATCCAAACTCTATCCTACCATATCAAGGATACCAACCACTTCCTTCACTGACTCTCTACCATCACTTCTTTACCTCCTGGATCCTATACACCAACATCCCACATGCCCACAGCCTTGTCGCTCTCAAACTCTACCTCTCCTGGTGTCCCTCTGAATTCAAGTGCGATACCTCACTCCTCAGAACCCTCACCAGCTTTATCCTAACTAACAACTACTTTTTCTTCTCAAAGTTTACCATCAAATCCATGGAATAGACATGGGCACCTGCATGGCACTCTGCTAGGCCAACCTGTTAATGTGCTGTCTGGAGGAATCTTTCCTAGCACCCCAAATCTCTGGTCTGGTTCAGGTTTATTGATGATATATTGGCTGGCATGTCCATGTTCTAATGGTGTTTGATGCTGAAAAATCACTGTCAGCTTGCACTCACAGTATGGAAACATTTAGCTTACAATATTTGTAGAAGAGCTGGAAAATATATGATTATATAGAGTATTGATTTTAATATCTTTCTGCATAATGGCTAGTGCTATTTTCTTTTCTTTGTCAATTGTATTGTACATAGGATTTGTGGAAACTCATGATTCAATGAGATAATATGAATTGAAACTTTTTCCATTAAACATGAACATAAATAACTTCCATTCTTCTTTGCAAATGTAACTGGAGTTTACAGTCAATTTATGCCAAATAATAGTAATCTGTTTCCATCTTAACAACTGGCTTGCCAACATAGAAATACAGCTACATATTTATGCAAAATAGCTGAAGCATTATCCAGGTTCACATTATCTAGTAGTGGGCGGAGGGGGGTCACTCTTGACAGGATGTTTAATGTTAAAGAGCACATACTGAAACTGTCACTAAGGTGAAGACAAAAATCATGTTACTGTGAAACTGATATGGGGTTCAACAGCTCAAAGATTAGGAACATTTAAAAAAAAAATCAATATAATGAAAATTCACTGCACCTTTACAACATGCAAATTTCTTTTTTTTGGAAAAGAAGAATCAAGAACAGATTGAGAAACATGAATATTGCAGAACAATTCTACAAAGAACAGATCTCCTTGTCATTGGTGTCATATTCCCGTGAAAGACACAGGTTCAATAAATGTCAAATCTGTCCTCATGGCACTTCCTGTTCCCATCATGTCATAGGCTTATCACACCCCATCAAAAACAGGACTCACTATGACAGTGATTCTTATAACTCTGTGATGTGTGCAACACAAATAACATGCACTGCAGAAATGTGTGTGTGACCAGACAGATGGTGGCACAGATTACAGCTCTGCCACACCACCACTACAGCTCGTGGCAATTAGGCCTATGCGGCTGAACTTGTGTGCCAACTAGCAAACTGTATGGACTATCTAGTGCTTATTGTGTACCCTGTATTGTGACTTAACTATTAAATGTATTACAAGTTACAACACATTTATTGACGATGAGCAGTTTTTGAACTTCCGTGTGTTTATTCAACCCACCTCTCTGTCTACGAATTTGCAACCAGCTACCGCTTCCTTGGACTTTCAACTCCCTCCATGGGGTCAATTACTTCAGACTGGGTTGACAGATAGTTAAGGTTACATCGGTTCAGGCAGACCATTTGAACTCCATTGCCCCCATTGTTATATCATTGACTTCGGGTGGCTTGGCCTCAGATGGTTCTGCTACCCGACATGTGTCTCCTTTTTTTACTCTGCCATTTTCTAGATTTCTTTGGAAGACTGGGAATCTTATGAGAAACAGTTGCGGCAACAGTTCCTTGCTTTTGGTGTCTATGATATGGACTTGTGTAAAGCTCTTTTTCTGTTTGGATTTTACCCCGCATTTATCAGTTGCTGTGTCGGCTCATCCCCCTCCAAAAACTGGCGACCTTATCCTTTGATGAAATGTGTTGTTTGCTGTCTGCTTATTACTGGCTCAGTACACATGTTATTGTGGCCCATGTGGAATTTTATTGGTCACTGAAGAAGCCTTAATCAGTCCTATCATGCATGGGCAGCCAAACTCCATGGCTTAGTCATTGCTACACATCAGGAATCCTACACGGATGACATGGTTCACGACGCTATTCTGCACTAGGTGCTGGATCATAAGGTTCATCAACATGCTCTCCAATTTGAAAACCCTTGCTGACATTTTGTATATTGCATAGTCGTTCGAGGTTTCCTGTGCTGCTGGAGATCAGAATGAGACATTGGGTGATGTAGCTGCTTCTTCTCAAGATATTGGTCAGCTGGCTGTTTCCAATATCCCTGAGGTTGTCGTGTTTCAGACTGCCCCTCTTACTGCGGTCGCGGTCATAAAAGATTTTTGAGACATAGCGTCGACAACCTCTGCAGCATGAACTGTCCCATGTGCCGCAATCTCCTTTGTCCTGCCCATTTTCTTTTATGGATCATGACCGGGCATCCTGCCCTAAGCAGTGGGTTGTTTGCAACAGTTGTCATAAAAATGTCCACATGGCCTCTGTGTGCCATTCACATTCCTTTTCCGCCAACATGGATGTGGATGTTAATTTTCTGGGTACTTTGCAGGCTCACCCTACTAAATTGTTCATCAAGGTTCAGTTATTTGACCTCTTTGTAACCTTGCAAGTGCGCACAGTGGCCTTGGTCTCTCTTCTGAATTATCACATTTATGTTAGATTGGGGTCACCTCTGTTGTCACCCATTGATTGGAGCCTGAAAGACTTCAGTCATAAATGAATTCTGGTGTTGAACCACTTCACAGTTCATACGGCTTACAAGTCGGTGGTTTGCCCTGGGACTTTTGTTGTGGTCGATGATACCGCAGCTGCTAACATTTTAGTCTTGATACCTTTACTGTTTTTTGTTTCTCCATTTCAGACCCTGTTAACCTGGTCTCTGATTCTGTTCCTTTTCATAAACTTCAGTTGCTTAACAGGATTTTTTGTCCTTGTTTGCTGACGGCTTAGGATGTGTTGCAGCTTTCACTGCACACATCACCATGAAACCTACATCACGCCAAAATTTTCTTTCATGCCTGCTGGGTTCCAGTAGCTCTGTGGGACCAAGTCAAGGCCAAACTCGACCACCTGCAGATGTTACAGATAATTAAATCTATTACTTCTAGAGAGTGGGCTACCCCTCTTGTGATTGTAGAAAACCCCTTAGGTTCCTTGCGTTGGCGACTTTAAGGTTACTGTGAATGCTCCGTCTGTCATTGATTCCTACCCTCTGCCACGCACATAAGAACTGCTTGCTAAGCTCGTGGGGTCCCACACTTTTTCTCAAGTGAATTTGGCTGAAGCTTACCTCCAACTTGCACTGGACAAAGGCTATAAACATTTGTTGATTGTCAATACCCCTTTTGGTCTTTATCAGAATCAGTGACTGCTGTTCAGTATTGCCAGCCTCCCAGTTATTTTTCAACATTTTTTGGAGTAACTTTTGCATCACATTCCTGTCTGTGTTAACTATTTGGAAGATATCATGGTCACCGAGTCTTCCCCTCGCCGACCATAAACAAAACTTACATGCCCTTTTATCTACTCTCCAGGCAGTGGGTCTTCAGTGTAATCTGGCCCACTCACGTTTTTTTCAACCATCTGTTCCGTACTTTGAGTTTGACATCTCTTCTGCTGGGGTCCATCTCCTTCTGAACTACGTGGCCATCATTGTTTTCTTGCCTTGGCCCACTACAGTTAAAGAGTTGCAGGCTTTCCTGGGTAAAATCGTGTATTACCATCACTTTCTGCCTGGGACTGCTATGGTTGCACACCTGCTCTGCCGCCTTTTGCATAAGGAACTTTGTTTGGTCTGTGAACTGTGAATGAGCCTTTTGTACCCTTAACCAACTTATGTCTGCTCCATGCTTAATTGCTTACACTCTGGGTCAGCACCTTGTGCTTGCTACTGACACATCTCCATATGGAGGGGAGCGGTAGTGGCACATAAATACTCTGATGGATCTGAACACCCTATTGCATACGCATAAAAAATGTTGACACCTACACAGCAATATTAGTCAGAAATTGAGAAGGAGGTGCTGGCCATTATCTATGCCTTTAAAAATTGTATGTGTACCTCTCGGTGAGAACTTTCACCTTATTACAGTGTCACATTTCTACTCTACAGCGTCCTTGCCAGACAGGGCAGCTCATTGACTACAGTGCTGGCCTCTGTTACTCTCTCGGTACAGTTACGAGATTCACTTCCATCCTACGCCTCAGGATACTAACACAGATGTCCTCTCTCACTTCCCTCCTGGACCACATCCTACCTTTGACTTGGAAGAGCTCCTGTGTTTCTATCTTGATGCTGAAGCTCAGGCTACTGTGGATAGTTTTCCTCTTACTTCATCTCAGTTGCTGCTGTTGTATGTGACCCTATGCTTAAACAAGTTTTGCGTTATGATTGCGAAGGGTGGCCTGATATTTCCCCATGCTGTGTGTCTGATCCCCTATGGAACTACTAATCTTTTCAGTTATGGCTGTCTGATTATGAGGGGGTCCTCTTTTTAGCTACAGAAGATCGTTTGCTGTGTGTGGTCATTCCAGCGGCGCTCCATAATCGAGTGTTATAGATGTTGCATCACTGACATTTGGGGGCATCCTGCGTGAAAGCTCTTGCTCTCCAGCATCTATATAGATACTACATCTACATGTGTTTTGGTCGGACATGGACAGTGACATAGTGTGCCTCGTGGCCACCTGCTCATGGTGTGCCTCCCAACAGGCTGCACCCCATGTGTCTCTTTCTCCCTGGCCTCAACCTCAACATTTGTGGGATTTTATTCATGTTGATTATGTGGGCCAGTTCATGAATTCTTAATGATTTTTTGTTGTTGACGCGTATTCCAATTTTCCCTATGTTTTTTTGGTGCCTACAACGTCCTCGTCTGTGACTACACAAGTGTTGTCTATGGTTTTTGCTATCAAAGCACTGGCACGGACCTTGGTTTCTGATAACGGTTCCCAATTCACATAAATGGCTTTTCGTGACTTTCGTGTTCAGTTGGGGATTCGCCATGTAACAGTTCCTCCCTTTCATCCCCAGTCGAATGGGTTACCCAAAAGACAGGTGCGAGCCTTTAAAGTGCAGATGCGGAAGTATGTGGTCTCCTCCTCCGTTGATGATGTGCTGCTGCACTTCCTGTCCTCCTTCCGCTTCATGCCAGTGGGAGACTGCAGACCTGCCCAACTCCTTCACGGCCACCAAACATGGATGCTGTTGCAGCTGCTGTAGCCATGGCTGCGGTAGGCCCATGGTCCACTGCTGCATCGCTACCCACCAGGCTCCGCCATCTGGGCACGGGGTTTTGGCCACCGCCCTGCTGGGTGTCACCCTTTGTTGTGGCTCCCGCACTCACCGCCTGTGCTTAGTGTGCACTCCCAATTGGCGTGATGCAATGTCACTGGGATCAGCTGCGTCCCTGGACGCCAGTGGAGGCCGAGCCACAGTCTCCGCCTCCACCACTACCGCTGCCATGATCGGAGTGTTCGCTGCAGGTGGCGCCCCCAAGTCATGGTCAACTTTATCGTGTCCTTCTGGGCACCTCCTGCTGCTTCTGTTAGCACACCTCCAAGGACACCTCTTAAGGTTTCCATGGCCACACCACCCCTGGCACCTGCTGATCCAGCATCCATGCTGCCTGCACCTCCTGCAGCAGCAGTGGGCATGCCCGCTCCATGTGCTGACGTCTCCTGTTCAGGGGATGATGCTGCTATGCTGCCTGACACCTCATCACCCGAGCAGGATGATCAGCTGCCCACCTCAGCTACGGGGACTCACAGCCTCCACTCTCTCTGATCGTGGGCTTGTCATCAGCTCTAGGGTCTCCCATCATCTCTGGGTGCCTCTTGTATGGGATGAGTCACCCTTGGCTCTCACGCCACTGTCATTACCACCTGCATGCACCAGTGGCAGCCCGCAGCCTCCTGACTGAACCCACACCTCATTTGGTGACACCATGGAGGTGGTATGGGTTTGATCCTCCCCAGCAGATATTTCTCCGTAAGGGGAGAGGAATCCTATAACTCTGCGGCATGCACAACATAAAAAGCGTACACCACAGAAATGTATGCACAAATGGCTGCCTGACGGGGGCATGAACAATTACAGCTCCACCACAACCTGTGGCGATTAGGCCTATGCGGCCAGACTTGTGGGCCAGTTGTGTGCTGACTAGGAAACTGTGTGGACTATATAGTGCTTATTGTGTTTCCTGTATTGTGACATAACTATTAAATGTGTTTCAAGTTACAACAGTGATCATGTCATATACCAACACTGCTGCAATCACTGCACAGCTTCTTATGTCATTATGGCAACCAACCAGCTGTACAAGGTAATGAACATCCACTGCAAAACTGTGGACCAGCAAAAAGTAGAACATGTAATATATAAGAACAAGCAACTGTGCACAACATGCTCAAGTGGAGTGGCTGCTTTACAACATGGACTATGTGGATTGTTCCATATACCACCAGCATTTCTAAGCTATGCAGATGGGAGTAGTATTTTTTTTTCCTTCCAAGAAAGCCTTTTCTCATATAATACTCCTGACTTTCATCCCTGTTGACCTATTTTTCCCAATCCAATGTTTTCCACTTAACATTTGTTCTGTCATCCTTCACAAATCAACCCCCCCCCCCCACATGCGCACGCACACTCACATACACACACACCCCTCCTCTATCAATCATACATGCATCTCATAGGGTCCAGTACTCGTGTAACATATGCAGAGGACTTTCCTGTTGAATGCCTAGCAACTTTATCTACTATCTCCTTTTGAGCCATTAACTGCCCACCACTAATTGTCTTTCTGCCTCTTGCCTCTCTGGCCCTCTACTCACGCCACGTCATAAGGGAATGGGGGCAGGGGGTGGAGAGGTATTATACTCCGTAAAGTGAATCTCTGTTCTCATGCACCACACCTTCACCTCTTTATGCTCAACCTCCCTTCTTATATAAAAGAGAACTATTTCACCATTATTTTACTATCTGAATGACTCCAAACCTATAGCCTCCTTCCTGGTCACCATAACCAACTATATTCTCACCCACAACACTTTTCCTTTGAAGACAACATCTACAAATAAGCCAAGGTACATCAACAGGTGCTCAAATGGTACCATCTGGTGCCAACCTATTTATTAACTATCTAGAGCGTGAATGGGTTTCTAGTGGCTTGAAATTGATTGTGATCCAGTCCTCGGAAGAAATACTTGGGCGGAGAGAGAGAGAGAGAGAGAGAGAGAGAGAGAGAGAGAGAGAGAGAGAGAGAGAGAGAGAGAGAGAGAATTTCTGTAAAACATCATAAGTAAAGAATTTGTGTTCAAGTTGAGTAAATATATTTAAACATATGAAATGGGGTGAATGTGACATGAATGTACTCTCAAAGTGAATTTTGAGCCATTTTTGTTGGTGAGGTGTGCCAGTAAAAGGGCGCAATTCATATTAATGTGTTCCTCTGAAAGACGAGACTGCATGTGAGCTTAAATAAGAACATTTAATTCAGCCATCAGGTTGTGAAAGGTTGCCCATGCCTGATCCCGAGGAATCCTTCTTAACCACCCAGAGTTCTTCATCTGAATCAGAGTCAATGAGGACCTCTGCATGGTGAGAACATCCTAGTCACTAGAACCACACCACCTTTCATCTTTTTCCCCACTCATTTCCACCTGATTCACTGGAACACAACAAGCCACTTTCCTTGCTAATGACCTCCACCTCAAGGATGCCTATATGAGTACCAGCATCCTAAAAACCACTAGCTATACCTCTTCTTTAATGCCTACTGCAAGGAGTTGCTTCCTTACAACATAACCAGCTGTGGTCACTGCATCTATAGTGACATTTAACAATACCTCTTCAAATATGTCAAGAATCTCACTGATGCCTTCACAAACAAAATTTACCCTTCCAACCTTGTCAGATACATATCTCCCATGCCTTTCTCTCCAGTCACCTAGTATCTCCTATACACTCAGTGTCCAGTTACAAAAAGCACCCCTCTCACAACACAACACCAGCCAGGACAGGAAGAGCTGAAGCATATTTTATGCCATGGTTATTACCCCCCATCATATCCTGAAATGAAAAATTTCCTTCCCAATCCTCCTGCAGTAATATTCTGCTGTACATCAAGCCTTTAATATCCTTATCAAACTTACTCTTCCCTGTTATCAGCCCCTTGCCTACTAGGTAATATCCCTACAATAGAGCTACTTTCTGGACCTGTCCCATATATCTTCCCACTACCAATTGATTGCCACAGGCACCTCCTATGTCATCAAAGGAATGGCAACCTTTGAATCAGCCACATAATCTACAAACTAAACTGTAACCACTGTGCTGCTTTATGCATGGGGATGACAACTAACAAGTTGTTCGTTTATGAGAATGGTCACAGCCAAACTGTGGCCAAGAGACTGCTGGACAAGCTAGGTGCTGAACATGCTTCCCAGCGTGAAGTCTTGCACATTTCCTATTAACACCAGGTTTTCTGAAATGCCCAGGTGGAAACTATCTCTACAATATTACCTTTGTTGTGATAACCATCTGGTCCATCCTTCACTAGTCTGTCTTCCACCCTCTTCCCTGTTAACAATTACTTCTATATTCCACCAAAGCACATACAACTCTTTTCCTATTTGTTTTCATCTCTCCGTTGGCATTTTGTCTTCTCCCTCTATAAGTACAGACTTCAAATTCTACACCTAACTGCCCTATCCTGTCCCCATCACGAAGCTGCTTGCTCCCACAGCAGCATATCTTCTCCCACTCCGACTAACATTCCTTACCCTCCTCACCTCAAGGTTCACCCTACCACCCATCCCAGATTGCTGATTGTGTCAGATGAACTCACAGTCTGCACTTAGGTCTGGTCAGCCGGAGTTGATAGCCATTAGTGTGTATGAGCCATGAATGACTACGAATGTATTCTACTTTTTAAAAAACTTTAACCAAAACTTTCATTGTGTCTGTTTAGTAACTTCCTTAATATCACCCTCAGTTCCCAAATCTCCTCTAGGGGACATAAAACAAAATAAATCTGGTGACAATATTGAAATATTGGTCAAAGTGCTAGGCATCTCAACGCATTAAAGGGAAGGTGGCAGTACATGTTATAACTAAAAAAGTCACTTTAGCTTGCCACTTTTCACTCAGCAGCAGTGCTAAAATGGCTGACAGTATGGAAAGGTGATTTGCTGGCTGTGTGCACTCAAATTTCCATGGAACTCTTAATGGAGAAACAGCATATATGCTACTATTAACACAAATACATAAAAGAATATTAACATAAACTGCATAGCTAAATATGACACCCCATACTGACTAGTACCTAGTGTCTTGATATATGCTATAAGTGACATGAGTTTTTGTAGAATATAAAGAGTCAGGTATTTTTAAAGTTACTTTTGAGGCCTTTTTTAATCATGAAATAAAACAAAATGAAAAAGTATTGAAAAAATTCACAGGACTGAGGAGGTTATATTAATGAACTTTTGCTTCCAAGGTACCATCTGATGATGCCAGAATGGTTGTTTCCAAACATATTGCCGGCCTTTGATGATTAGATCTGGCAGTATTCCTGTGAAGTGGCTATGTAGGCTTTCCTGTCCAAATTCATGTCAGGTCTGGATGAAACTGAAAACTTCATACAATATTTCTGTGATCCACCTGGCTGCCATCATCAGGTGAGAAAGGTTACATTGCTCTCGCTGTGACTGGTAGAAACTATGAACATCAGAACATTTATATGCAGTGAATTTGCAAACGCGCCTGTGGCAAGTAATTGTGTTTGTGTTCGCTTGGAGCTGCTGCCCCCTGGGGCAACAAGCGAAGTTGAATTCTGTAGAAATGATATATCATTAGTGATTGTCACTCATGGACATTTGATTCAGATGCCAAATGTTATCTGACAACGCAGGATTCCATGTGTTACTCATGATATTATCTGTGAGTCTTATTTCAACAGTCTTCTAAAACACAATCCCAGTAATGCAAAGCATTGGCAACTACTTGTGTCTCACTGTATATCATTCTGTGTCACTCTGCATGCCAGTGTTCAGCTACCACAGATTTATCGGACTGCAACAATTGTGTATGGCATTGATGTTCAACACATCTGTCATTGTCAGTATGAATAGTTTGGCCAGTGTATGTTTTACCAAACTTTCATGGTATTTTGTAAATTCCAGGCTTCCTCAGAGCTAAATTGTCTTTAAATGGAGCCAAGAAATGCTCTAATCCTAACTGGCAGACAAAAAAATCATCTGATTTCATTTTTCTTCAAGATCCTACCTATTTTTGCAGACACACAGTCATAGCATATGGTAGAAAGGCCACATAACTGAATGTGTCTCTGATGGTTTAGGTAGTAGTCCAAACTCAAAAGTGTGTCAAATCTGTTTGTGTGTATAGCAGTTTTTGATTGAACACTACCCTGAGATGTTGCACATCCCGTGGTAAGTTCTCAGCATCGGAGACAGTATACTCTCTTTTAAAATTGGTCTGTAGGACTCCTGTACATTGAAAAGGTGGATCACAGGTGGTAGCATGTAAATATCAATCAGTATGCATTGGTTTTCTGTAAACTCTGTGTCTGAGAGTTCTGTCATCTTATTTGTAAACCAAGAAATCCAAAAACTGTCAATTTCCCCTCATTTTTGATTTCCATTGTGAAATAGATATTAGGATGTAGACAATTAAAATGATCCAATAACCTGTACAGAGAATCTACTCCTTGTGGCCAAACAAGAAACATATTGTCAATACATCTGAGAAAAGAAAGTTGGCTTCATAAAAGATGTTTTCAGGGCCATTTACTCAAAGCCCTCCATAAGGAGGCTAGTGATTATGGGGGATAAAGGACCCCTCCTAGTCACACTGTCTGTCTTCTGAAAATACTTGTCACTGAATAAAAAATATGTGGATGTCAGAACATGGTGCCACAGCTCAGTCATTTCTGTGCCTAATTTTCATTAATTGAAATCAATTAGATAAAATTACATTAATTAGATGTATTAATCACTCACCGTCAAGAAGCTTGTGGTGCTGGAGTGGCTGTTTGTGTATAGTTGTCTGAGTGATTGTGTGAATGTATGTGTTTCTTTTTCTGATGAAGGTCATGGCTGAAAATTTGAGTTGTGTAAATAGGATTGTCTATTTTTCATGCCTGTCAGCAGCTCAGTGAACCTCTTTACAGTGAGTTGTTATATGTCCTCCATTATTGACATTTCTGCTGATGGATGTTGTTTAAAAGTGAAAATAAGAGACTAAAAAAAGACCAAATTAATAAGTAAAAATAGCTTTTATTTGTTAAGATTACAAAAGTACAAATAAAATATAACAACAATACGGAATAGGAACTCTTAAATTTAACTCATTTTTGTATATATTCATAATTATGAAAGCTGTCAAATTTGTCTTTTACTAAAATTCCTCAGGAGATTCTGATGATGTCATATTTATTCTCAGTGTGACTGCCATGGAAAATATTAATCTGATTAACCGTCCTATGTAACACATGATAAATTTTGACAATTTTGTGATACAATATAAAATAATCTGAATTTTTTCTATTTTTACAGTTTTATACAGTCTAATAAGGACAGTTTACAACTCATCACACAAATGTAATGACGAGCTGTAACAGTCACATAAAAATACCCAACAACAACAACAACACACATATAACACTTAAGGTATTGGTCATGGCCGTCTTCAAAATAAAGAGCATTCACACAATCATGCAGGTACACTTCACAATCACACAACTATCATCTCTGGCTGCCACACACTGATTCGGACAAGGTCATGGCCGGTAGCTTAAGTGTTTTATGTGTGTCTTTTTTTTATGTGCCTGTTGCAGTCTCGCCATTAAGTTTTGATGGTAAGTTTTAAACTGCCCATATTATATTGTTGAATCCAACCTGGAATTTCCATTATTAGTTTTATAGTCTGTATGAGTCTCTCACGTAATGCCTTACACTTGACAAAACTTCAGTAACAAAATCATCACAGTAAAAGAGTCTGAAGATACTGTTAATTATCACGATAATTGCTATCTTCTACACAGTACGGCAGTTTCAGTGTAGGTAATAGTTTGCATTTTTAAAGTGACATGCCAGTAGATTGTTGGTACATCTGGAAGTAAAGTCCTTTTGCAGCGAGCAGCTGATCATGCCTACCCATTTCAGCAATTGTTCCATTGTTCAACACACATATAATGTCTGCATTTTGCACTGTTGCTAATCTGTGGGCTATTGTAATACAGGTTCGACCTTCTGATGCTTGATCCAGTGCTTCCTGCACAACCTAAAAAAATGAAAATAAAATAAAACATTACTAACCTACAGTGCTCTCTTTCGTGGGGAAATTGCTATGGGGGGGGGGGGGGGGGGGTTATCCATACTCTTGTAACTTGTTTATGGAATTGATGGACTTAGAAACTTGTCAATCATTTGTTTTACGAACATTAATCATATTTATCTTTTCATGTTGCTAACCACTATGTGGGCAAGGCCAGTGTAGTCTGGTGTGAAAAGTGATATGAGAGTGAACCAACAAAGAGCAACAGCATATTCAATTATTCACTTACTGTTCCCTTCTTGTTGGTTGTATGTGTGATTGTACAGTGTATCCTGCTTTTCATTGCAAGTTAACTTAGAGGTCAAAGTAAGATTATTAACAAAATAAGTACATGAGTATTTTATATGACCTGCTGCATTTAAGAAGCTAAACTTGTCAATAATTCTTGTGTAAGTGAAAATCAGGAATTTCAGTGTCGCTGATCGATGATGAAGTGAAAATGTAAACCTGGACACCGAATTTAAGTGTAACAATATGATAGTGAGTCAAATGATTATCCAGAATTTTGTTCTTTTAATCAAGAAATGGCATTTTGAGAAAACTTGGTTACAAAATTTTCAAAGAAGTTGGATCTTTGGGTATAGAAAGAAATAAACAAGACATGAACATTGCACAACCTAGCACTATCACAACTATGTATTCTTCAGGTGATTCAACAAAAGAGCAGGTGCTTTCTTTGTAGGGGGATGGGGAGTTCTACTTATCAAGTACTGCCCAAATACTTTTCTATGTTAAACAGAATATACTTGCACTATAGCAGTTTAACATGGACAGGAAGTGATAGTAAATATATTTCACAGTACTTTAAAAGTTGTGAAAAAGAAAAACATTGTGATGGAGTTGAGTAGGAGGTATTCATATGTACACACATAGAGAGAGGTAGGGAGGGAGAAGGAGATGAATAGAGAGAGTGTTAACAGCAGATGGTCAGAAAAAGGAGAGAAGAAGATTGACAGAGAAAATAGTGATGGAGAAGAATACAATCAGGCAGAGGTTCAAGAAAGAGCAGAATAGAGGGTTTGAAGGGGGGAGGAGAGATATGGGCAAAGAGAAGGGAGGGGGAAATGGACTCAGGGTGGGGAGTAGGAGGTGAAAAGAGAGAGGTGGAGGAGGAAATGGTCATACAGAGGTGTAAGAAGATGGACAAAGACAGTGAACTGGGGCAGGTAGGAATGGCGAGGTCGATGAAATGGGCTAAGAGAAGAGTGAGGAGGAGATGGCAAGAGAAAGGACTGGAGAATGAGATGGAGAGAGAAAGAGAGAGAGGTTGAGGAGGAGATAGATCCTTTTTTCTTCCCTTCTCTCCTACCTGAGGAAGGAACTGTGTTCCAAAAGCTTGTCCTTTTTCGTCCCCTTTTTTCTGTTTCTTCATTTGTGTAGCTATCGGCGGTACAGCACAAAGGTAAGTACTGGCCAGCCAATATATCTCTTTTCAAAAATATTTATCATCTCTGAGGAGAATTTTCATCATTAATCGGGGAAAAAGATATGGCCATTAGAGGGAGGAGGAAGAGATGAAAAGAGTTATGGGGAAGTAGAGGTGTGAAATATATGCAGCATTTCTATGTGTGTATGAAGGCGTGAGTAAAACTTCCATCAACCTGCCTTACTGATAGTTTTGCAGGGAAACCTACATCTCAGGAGGAAAAATTAGTTTGAAGCCCCTGACATATAGGCCACACAGTGTGACAAGTGTGTTTCAGGAGTAGTCTGTCTTGCTTTAGTGGTCTGTTTTGCAGAAGCTTCACATGCAGATGGGCACAACTGAGCAGCGAGTGGGAGGGAAGGGATGGTTGGGGGAGAGGGGAAGGGTAGGTGGACATAAATAGAAGGGAGGAGGAGAAAAGAGGACAGACGGGGAAGAAATGGACAGAGAAATAGGGGGAAGATGAAATGGCCAAAGAATTGTAGAAGGGGAAAAGATGGATATAGAGAGGAGAGTGTAGTACATGGAGATGAATGGGAAGGGGATGCAAAGAGTTGAAGGAGGAGGAGATGAACAGATAGAGGGAAAGGAAGAAATTTTCAGAGAGAGGAGGAAGGAGAGTATTTATGGTACTTTTCCAGTTTTCACTGTCTTTCTGTCAGCAACTTCCTACAAATATTTTGTTTCAGTGCAGGTTCATTCTTTTTAAACTGTTCTTGATTGAGTCAGACCATCTCTCTCTATCTCTCTCTCTCTCCCTCTCTCTCTCTCTTTCTCCCCCTCCCTCATTCTTGCCTTTTTCCATAAAACTGGTCTCTATCATCCATTTTAGTATTATTCCATTGTCAGTGCTTTTTAAATGTCAAAACCATTGTAACTTACTCTTCCAAATTCCATTATTCAACTTTTATAATTCAATCTCCTTCACAACAACTTCGTTTTTCACTTTGTTTGTCCTTGTTTTCCCCAAAATACTTGGTATGAATTTAATTTCCCTAGTCAATGATAGAGAATAGATAACAACTCGTGGTAAGAATATCACTGACCTGCTCAGAAATAATCTTTATTGTGAGTTGTTATCTATTCTCTATTATTGACATTCCAATATGGATTTTTCATTGTTAGATTTCATTTCACTAGCTTAGATGCTACTCTCGTTTCTTCTCATCATTCTCCAGGTCTCCAATGCATATTCAGTAGTTGGGTGAATGCTTAGTTTTATTGTATATCTACTGCTGAACATATCTCGCTATAGTACAACAAATGTGCCTGGTTGATTGGCTAAACATTTTGCTGTTGAACTGTGAAAACAATAGTCACTGACATAGTAGCCTATCTGTTTGTCAATTCGTTATGTAATAAACTGTAATTGCTTACAAATTAATGTAATTATAATATGTAATTATAATATTGAGACATTCCACATTCTGGGCATGCTCATTTCTGAATGAATTCATGAAATATGCATAAGTAAAAAAGGCATGCTATAAATTTAGGTTATGAGTATGTACTAAGTTTACTTGAAAATCCTTACAAACACACACACACACACACACTAATCCTTATTATTCTGTGAGACTGCATTATGTTATTGTTGAATAGTAAATGAGCTAACCTTCTCACTTTCATTGTCCAGAGCTGATGTAGCCTCATCCAGTAACAATACTCTTGGATTGCGGACCAGAGCTCTAGCAATAGCAATTCTCTGTTTCTGGCCTCCAGAGAGCTGTGCACCCTTAGCACCAAGCCCTGTGTCATATCCCTGTTTTGAGACAAGAGTTAATGTCAAAACATGTTTCATGATTGACGATTGTGAAAATGAAACAATGATAAAAAGAACACAGGTAAAATATAAAAGACACTATGCTTTACTCACAAGTGGAAGAGCTGAAATAAAATTGTGAATATTTGCTGCCTTGGCAGCAGCTATTATTTCTTCTTTTGATAGCTCTCTACTATTATCACCATATGCAATATTCTCTGCAATAGTTCGGTCAAAAAGTGTGGGTTCTTGTGAAACAATTCCGAGCTGAGCACGAAGATTTTTCAGGGTGAAAGACTGTATGTCACTCTCATCTAAAGTCTGTAATAAAAAAATTATTTAAACAATCAGAGATGTCTTTGCCACACGTCAATGTTTTTATGTAAATAAAACCTTTTCATTGTCTTGATGACACTGGAAAATAGATAAACAAATAATTGTTATTGGAGATGGTTTATCTACGTTCCTGGCTTCATTGATTCAAATTATTTAGTTTGACAGGCAAAGTGAAACTGATAAGTCACATCATTAACACTAAACACAAGAAATTAATTTATTGGCAGCTGTACTAACACTATCACAATGACTTTCTTAATTCCAACTTTTCACAGTTGCCTTAATTTTCAAAAACAGATTTCTGGTGGTGATACCATGTATTGTTGAATCTAAAATTAGATTAGATTAATTGTTCATTTCATAGATCCATGTTGAGGAGATCCTCGTGGATGTGGAACATGTCAGTGTCAAATTGTGGACACCCGTTTTATTCATCATTGTAACAACCCTTGAGCTCACTTGCTACCCCTTATTAACATGAAACATCTACATCTCCTTCATTTCTGATGTTCTCTACAATATATTTCTCATTAGAAAATAAAATTTTAAATTGCATCACCTCGTTTGGTATTCACACTGGTTGAACAAAGAATCACATTCAGAAGATTTTTTGATTCCTCTGGTTACCCATCTATTTTTACCTGTAGCACTTATAGACTGCAATGATTTGGGGAATGCTTCCTCGAATTTTAGTTTAAATATTGTCATGAACTTCTTAAACATGTTGTTGACATCTGTTTCAGCATAAATTCATTCCAACTTTTGTGCTGCAGTTGAGAGCTGTCATAAATTTGACTCTGAGAATACTCTTTTGTACACTGTTGTAGTCACGGAAAACAACTCTCTCACTGCTACACAGAACACTGGCGTGCACTGGCTGTGCGAGTACCCGCGAAGTGAGCTCTACCTCGTAAACAACACACTGCGCGCAGAGCACAACACCGCGCTGTTTGGGTCATTGACCCGCCCGTGGCGTGCTGTGGCGTTTGCCGCATTTTCCCGCGGCGCACTCTCGCGGCCGACTTCCGACGTATGTTATCGGCTGTGTGTGTGCCTTACAGCATTCCTTTCCCCTTGGGGAGGCTCGGATGCGAGCAATGTCCATGACGTCGTCATCTGTTGGGCTCTGACTGAGGTTGCGGGCAGGCACCGTTGCGTAGGGTCGGAAGTACTTGGAGCGCGGGCAGCGTCGGCGCCCCTCCCCCGACAACCCATATGGCAGGACCGGTGATGGTGGCTCGGTCTCCATCTCCACCTCAGTCCCCAGACCTGGTGATGGTGGACCCGAAGGGAGCAATGCATCAGGAGGAGATGAATCCAGCATGGGTGTTGGCTGTACCCGCAAAGGTGTAGGTCCCTGAGAGGAGGGACCTGGATCAGTCCCTGGCGGAGGCAGACAACTTGCAGGTAACGGCAGGAACCTCTCTTCGGCCTGTGGGCTGGTTAGTGAAGCAGACTGGTGCGAGAGCATCGGCTGAGGGATGGGGGGCTCCCGCTCTTCCACACGCAGGCGCAGCTGGTTGTGGTGACGTGCAGTGATGCCGTCTTCTGTGCGTATGTCGCAGAGACGGCGGCCGCGGCATCTGGTGATGATGGCAGGAATCCATTTCGGTCGACGTCCAAACCCACGTGCCCAGACAGCCATCCCTGGTCGGAAGCGAGAAGATGGAGACACAGATGAATGTCCCGGGCTCGGATGCAGGAGATGAAGCAGAGTCCGGGGCTGCTGGCCATGGAGAAGTTCCGCAGGACTCTTGTCGCCAAACGGGGTGAACCGAAAAGATGAGAGAAATTAATTGAGGGCAACATCAGAAGGGTACTGAGCCACATATTTTTTTAACTGGGTCTTAAAGGTGCGAACAAATCTTTCAGCCTCCCCATTTGACTGCGGATGGAAGGGTGGGGCCAGGACATGGCGGATACCTCGGGTGTTGCAGAAGGAGGCAAACTCGCGGGAAACAAACTGAGGACCGTTGTCGGACACCACTGTAGTGGGAAGGCCTTCAATCGAGAAAATGCGTGACAAGGCGGCAACCGTGGCCGTGGCTGAGGTTGAAAGGCAACGGACCACGTAAGGGAACTTAGAGAAGGCATCAATAACCAGCAACCAATAGGCATTAAGGAAGGGGCCCGCAAAATCAATGTGTAGGCGATCCCAGGCCTGCGAAGGTCGAGGCCATGGGGCGAATGTTGCCCGAGGGGAGGCGTGATGTTGCGCACATAGTGAGCATGAGGTAACCATACGAGACACGTCGCTGGCCAGGCCCGGCCAAAACACATGGCGGCGGGCCAATGCCGTAGTACGAGATACCCCCCAATGATCGGCGTGTAGCAGCTTGAGGACCTCTGAGCGGAGGGCCGATGGAATGACGACCCGAGGAGAGGAATCCTCAGAATCAAGGAGAAGCACGCCATCTACAACAGAAAAACGGTGTCGAAATGCGTAGTAGTTTCTGAGGGGGTCCGATGCCCGTTTCGGCGGAGTCTCAGGCCAGCCCTGCTGGACCAGACGGATCACCTTGCGGAGGACCGGGTCTGCGGCACTAGCCCGAGCCACCTTGGCACCCGTGATGGGAAAACCATCCACTGCTTGCTGAGCGGCTAAGTCGACATGAAAGCACAGCAATTCTTCCTGGTCAAAGTCTGGGTCTGGTCCAGATGGAAGCCGGGAGAGCGCATCCGCATTGGCATGTTTGGATGTAGGGCGGAAGTGTATCGCATAGTTATATCGAGATAGGAACAGCGCCCAACGCTGAAGACGGTGAGCGGCCTTGTCTGGTAGCGACGCCGAAGGGTGAAAGAGAGAAACCAGTGGCTTGTGATCAGTTACGAGATGAAATTTTACGCCATACAGAAAGACATGAAACTTCTTCAGAGCGTAGACAATAGCAAGGGCCTCCTTCTCAATTTGCGAATATCTGGTTTGGGCCGGAGTGAGCGTTTTAGAGGCGAAAGCGATCGGTCGCTCAGATCCGTCTGGATATTTATGAGCGAGCACTGCCCCAATCCCATGTTGAGAGGCGTCTGTTGCCAAGACAAGAGGGAGGCCGGGTTGATAGGTGACGAGGCAGGGAGCTGATTGCAGCAGCTCCTTTAATGTGCAAAATGCTGTTTCACAGGCCGATGACCAATGGAAGGAAGTCCCTTTGCGCAGCAGGTCATGCAGGGGTTTCGCAATAGATGAAGCCCCCCGGCAAGAATTTATGATAATAAGCGACCTTTCCTAAAAACACTTGCAGGTCCTTGACTGAAGTCGGCCGAGGGAGAGCCAATACGGGAGAGACATTCTGACGGAGGGGCTTGCTGCCCTCACTAGAAACCTCAAACTCCAAAAACGTGATAGAAGGCTGAAAAAAGTGGCATTTCTCCAGGTTGCACGTCAACCCCGCCTCCTGTAGTACCATGAACAGTGCCCGTAAGTTGCGTAAGTGTTCATCGGCTGAGAACCCGGACACTACTATATCATCGAGATAATTGACACAACCAGGCACAGACAGTGTGAGTTGTTCAAGGAAACGCTGAAAAATTGCTGGAGCGCTGGCCACCCCGAAGGGCAACCTCAAGTATTGGTACAAACCAAAGGGCGTGTTCAGGACCAAGAGACGTTGAGAGTCAGCGTCGAGAGGAACTTGCAAATACGCCTCAGGGAGATCTATCTTTGAAAAATATTGTCCACCCGCCAATTTCGCAAGAAGCTCGTCTGGGCGCGGCAATGGATAAGTGTCGATGATAGATTGGGCGTTCACGGAACGTTTGAAATCGCCACAAAGGCGCAACCGCCCCGACGGTTTTTTTACAATGACCATGGGAGTCGCCCATTCACTAGACGGAATGCGTTTTACCACCCCAGCTTCCTCCAGGCGGACCAGCTCCGCTTTGACGTGGTCACGGAGTGCAATCGGAACCGGCCGAGCGCGGAAAAAGCGGGGCCTGGTGGAGGGCTTCAAGGTGATGTGGGCTTGGAAATTATTAGCACAGCCCAACCCCGCCGAAAACAGCGCCGAAAATTCGGTGCGTAAAGAGTCTAGTTGCGGGAAGGGCACCTGGTCAGAGACAATGTTGACGTCGTCGGAAATAGTGAACCCAAACCCCTGAAAGGCGTCAAGACCAAACAAGTTGTCCGTGTGAGCATTGTTTACAACAAGGAAAGTGAGCCTACGAGTGACAGATTTGTATGTAACAGGCGCTGAGAACTGTCCCAGGATCGGAATATTTTGTTTATTGTAACTGACCAATTTCCGTGACACCGGTAAGAGAGAGGGAGAACCCAGATCCAAATAAGTCTTTGAGTTCAATAAGGTGACGGCCGCGCCTGTGTCCACTTGCATACGCAACTGTTTGTGGAAAACAGTGACGTCAATAAAGAGCTTGTTGGGTGCAACCGAAATCGCTGAGACGCAATTTACGTCCATCTCTGCGTCGGAATCTTGGATTTTGGAGGCACAAACAGAAGCAATGTGACCTTTCTTGTGGCACTGATGACACGTGGACCACGGCTTGGGGCAGTCAGGTCTATCATGATCGACAAAACAGGAGGGACACGAAGGAAGCATTTTCCGGTCGTGTGACTGCACGCCGCCTGGCCCGAGTTTCCGCGGCCGTGCACTTGGCCGATCGCCCCGGCGCCGAGGCTGCGCGCGGACTGCCGCGACCACGTCATCCCTTTGTGACCCTGCCTGTAACGGGGAAGAAGAGGGTTGAATTTCAGCCACCTCACACCAAGCCTCAATTTGGTTGCCCGCCGTCCGCGAAACCTCGAAAGACTGCGCAATGTTAAGAACCTCTGAAAGTGAAGGATTTTCGCACAGGAGAGCGCGTTCGCGAACCTCGTGATCGGGAGCGAGCTAAATAATAGCGTCCCGGACCATATGATCGGCATACGATTCTTTATGCACATCCGTAACAAAATGACAACGACAGCTTAAACCGTGGAGGTCCGCGGCCCACGCCCGATAAGACTGTTGTGGCTGCTTCCTGCAGCGGTAAAACTCAACACGGGCCGCTATCACATGAGTCCGTTTGCGGTAATATTGTGAAAAAAGGCCGCACATTTGATCGAAAGACAGCGACGCAGGATCCTGCAAGGGGGCGAGTTGGCAAAGCAGCTGATACAGACGAGGCGACAGCCACGACAGGAATAACACACGACATAAGGTGCCATCAGACCAGCCAAAAGCTTGAAAATGTTGTCTTAACCGTTTTTCATAAGCGTCCCACTCTTCGACGGACTCGTCGTACGCCGGAAAAGGTGGCGGATAAGACAGAGGGGGCGCGGGGGGCGAAACAACCTGTGGGGTGGACGGGGGTTGGGACCCACTAGACAAGGCTGTAGCAAGAGATTGTAATACCTGGTTCTGAGCGTGAATCGCCGATGCAAAAACCTCTTGTTGTTTGACGAGACGACGCAGAATCTCATCGGAAGAACCAGTAGACATTGTGTAAGACGAACAACCACTTCAGACGGAAAACGCGCGGAGGAAAACAAAAAAAATACCGCACTCGTCGCCAATGTTGTAGTCACGGAAAACAACTCTCTCACTGCTACACAGAACACTGGCGTGCACTGGCTGTGCGAGTAGCCGCGAAGTGAGCTCGTACCTCGTAAACAACACACTGCGCGCAGAGCACAACACCGCGCTGTTTGGGTCATTGACCCGCCCGTGGCGTGCTCTGGCGTTTGCCGCATTTTCCCGCGGCGCACTCTCGCGGCCGACTTCTGACGTATGTTATCGGCTGTGTGTGTGCCTTACAGCATACACATTCAATTTAGTAGGCTTTTCTATGTTTGACAGTAATGATCTGATATGTCTAGCTTTTGTACAAGTAGTTAACAGTGCCTTCTATTCATGTCTGTTGCTACATGGTCTATTGCTGAGGAAGATGTTTTTAGTCACCCTAGATGGACAATTAACAAGTTAAGATATACCATAGCTGCATAGAATGTTGATGTACATATGGCTATGATATATATCCCCACAGATAAGAATGTTGCTGTTTTGGCTGGATATCTTATAAAGACTCTGAGTAAGTTTTGAGAAAAAAAATTCAATGTTGGCACTTGGTGATCTATATATACAAAATATAATTAATTTTTTGGCATGTATTTATCTGTAATTTCCACTGCTGACAATTCTAAATGTTAGTTTTCACTTAATTCCATAAGATCTTTCCTAATTTTAAATGAATTTTTTTACATAACCCCATCCTTTCATAGAATTTCTGCTATAAGAACAGGCTAGGAATATGATGTTAAAGCATGATACATAATTTCATTTCCCTTGCACCAATGTTCAGTAATACATACAATTGTGCTGTCTAGTCTATGCAACTCTAGTTCTAATTGTTGCACCTTATTACTCAATGATGGCACATTCTGGTGAAATATTGTTAAGCATTTACCTCTAGTAATTGGGGTGATTTCCTCCTTGTTCGTCAGTTTCACCTGGATGTAGGTTCTGTGTCCAGGCACCAGGGGGGAGCTTGTACTTAGTCTCTGGGAATGTTGCATTTCTGGAGCTGCTTCTTCACATATTCATAGGAGCTGTTGAGGTGGCTTCCTTCTTCGTGCAGGTTTCAAAGTTTCTGAGTTAGCTGTTGATGAAGTTGAAGCTGTGCATTCTGCGTCAGTTGTTTGAGTGAGTGCTGCCGAGGTGTCTGCAGTTGTTGATGTCCCATCTTTTGTTGCAATCACTGACTGACTTGGCAAGCTGCCCGTTCCTGATCCTGAGAATTTTTTTTTTTTTTGCTTTGCTTTGCCACGCAAAATATCACTCTGTATTCTTGATTTTAATGGCCTTGTGGATCTTCTCACGGAACATATGGCTGGAGATTTGTTGTTGCTTACAAATGTTCCTACTGCGCTGCTCATTTCTTCCTTCTTGGCATCATTGTGGTTTGTTTCCAGTACTGTTGTTGGTTGTTTCTGTAGCATTGTATTGTCAGTTCCGGCTGAATCCTTCCATTTAAGTGGAATTGCAGGCTTTGGTTTGCTCTTTGCAGAGATGGTTGCAAGTAAAGTTTTGGCCATTTCCTCTTTTCCTCAAAGATGGAATGCCAGGCTGTAACCTTCAGCGATGAAAGCAGTATGAAGCCTCAATGAAGTGATGGTTGTTTGCACCAATGATGTAAACCTGGTGGGCACTTTCTCATAGAGTGCATTCGTGCCAGACACACAGACTCCATCCCAGGCCTTATGGTCTGGGGTGCAATAAGCTACAACTCCTATTCATCTTTGGTATTTGTGGAGGGAATGTTGACCAGCACTCAGTACCCAGTTTATTACACAGTGTGTGAAACTCAACATGTTTCTGCATGACATGGAGTAACTTTTGAGGGCAGCATGTTCTCTATATTTGTCTCCAGTTGAGCTCATTTGGGATATGATGGATGAAATATCTTGTAGCAAAATACATGAACAAGTCAAGCAGGCATGGCATCATGTATTCCAAGACAGTATTAACCATCTGTTTGATCAAATAGCTGCCAGAATCAGTAGCCCATGGAGGTTACAATACATACTAATATGGTTGTTTCAGCATATATCAGCACCTGGAATCTCAGTAGTACTTGACCTATTGATAGCTGTAAATGTAATTTAATGTACATCATATGCATAGTTTCAACACCGGTCACGCCCAGTAGAGGGGAGAGTATTTTACTCTAAGATGGTGTACTAATTTTTACTTGTGGCAGTGTATTATCATTTGTAAAATTTTTGTGAATGGTGGCAAAAGGGAAATTGAATCGTAGGTTTGATTGTAATTCTTTATCTCCTTTGTTATACAATGGATTAACTTCATGATACAACCTCTGACAATAAAGTTTGGTGATAGACCTGTCTTTCAAAACAGTCACCTCCAATAACTACAAGGGGCTTTTGAAAAGTCCGTTCAAAAATAAAAATTACTAACATGTTTGGGGGGAAACCATTTTTATGTTTTGACATAGTCTCCTTTTAGATATATACACTTCATCCAACACTGTTCTAATTTGTTAATTCACTCCAAATAAAAGGAATAGTCCAAGCATGAAAAATAGCTATTAGTTTCTGCAATTACCTCCTTGTTTGAATGAAATCTTTGTCCCACCAGCTATTTCTTCAAATTGGGTAACAAACAGTAGTCTCAGGGAGCCAAGTCTAGAGAATAGGGGGGATGTGAAATGAGTTGGAATCCTATTTACAATAATTTTGTGACCACAACTGCTGAGGTGTGTACTGGTGCATTGTTGTGATCGAAATGACTTTGTATGTGCCAATCGCCGGTGTTTTTCTTGAAGCTTGGCTTGCAAATAGTCCAATATCAATGAATAATTTGCACTAGTAATAGTTTTAGCCTGTTCCAGATAGTCGATGGGGATTATCCCTTGTGAATCTCAAAAGACCGTCGCCATAAGGACCAGTCTTCACCTATTTTGGTGCATATTCTCCCTTGGTAATCTATTTTTTAAATTGGAGTATAGTAAAGTGTCCATGTTTCATCCACAGTGATGAAACAATGCTTAAAGTCCTGCGGATTCTTCCTGGACAGCTGCAAACTTTCCTTACAACACTTCGCACGATTCAATTTTTGGTCAAGCATGAGCAATCGTGGCACCCATTTTGCAGATAGATTTCTCATGTCCATATGTTTATGCAAAATATTATGTACCCATTCATTTGAGATGCCCATAGCACTAACAATCTTACGCACCTAACTCTTCTGTCATCCATCACTGTATCATGGATTTTATCAATGATTTCTAGAGTTGTAACCTCCATAGGGGGTCCAGAACGTTCAGTGTCACTTGTGCCCATATGGCCACTCCAAAAATTTTTAAACCATGTATAAACTGTTCTAATTGAAGGTTCAGAGTCACCATAGTATTTATCAGGCTTCCCTTTAGTCTCCTGAGGCATTTTGCCTTTCATAAAGTAATGTTTAATCATAACACAAAATTCCTTTTGGTCCCTTCTTTGACTATCACTCGACTTCCTTCATTCACACGAACGCCAAACACAAAGAAATAGACCAATATAGCTGAAACTTGGTGTGCATTCTTTCCAAAAATGCTATTAACTAAACAAGACCTTGATACACGCCGTTGGTGCCATCTCTCAGACTTTGCACAGACTTTCAAATGCCCCTTGTATGCACTACTATGCTCTGTGATACATGCCCTGGAAACTTTGCATGAGGTCTTCCTCCAAGGTCTTCAAGAGCTTCATCATGTTTCGTTGGATGTCAGGAATATCATCAAATCTCTTCCCTTTCAAAGCAAGATTAATTCGAGGGAACAGGAGAAAGTCTGGAGTATTGAGATCTAGATATTATGGTGGATGTTCTTCAGAAATAGAGCACTCACGCAATCACACAGGCACACAACACAGTCATACAACCATCACCTCCGACTGCCACACGTCGAATCACGCTCTGCAGCGAATCGGGGACGGGAGGGGAGGGGAGGGGGAGGGGAGGGGGAGGGGATAGAAAGGTTACGTCACGGTGGTGGGGATGGGTTAGATGGGAATAACGAGATGCAGCTTAGGAATGGAGTGGGGAGGCGGGTGAGGGGAGAAAATACACAATAGACATACACAATTTTATGTTTCATACCAGAAAAGATCTTGTTGAATATGATTGTACCAGGATATACAACTCAACTTGGAGCAATAAACAAGAACTCAAAGACATGTGGAATTTTTTCTGTCTTATATTGAAAGCTTGTAAATCATAATTTAAAATGAGATGATTTTCTCTGTCACTTACAAATAATGTTTAGAAGTAAATATACCAGGAGGTGAAGGTGAAAATTAAAAGATCTTCTAGAGGCCATAGCATGATATTTAGTCACCTACTTCACACATTATTTGCTGAATGAATACTTGAATATTTTCTATACATTAACTGTGTTGTTACAGGCAGGGTATCTACTCAAAACCAAATTTCAAATTCTTGTTTTTTCCCAAGTTTTTTTAGGATTACTTTTAATTTTTAAAATGTTTAGTTTGTTAGTTGGTGAAGTATGAAGATACTGCTTGTGCCTATTTGATGTAGTATGACTCTGGCGGATGGTTCTTCAATGGATCCTATGAGTATACATTTCAGGTGCAATTACAGTAATTCCTCTCCAAAATAGCAGCCATAATTACAACATATTATTTTAAAATATATAAAATTAAAATTCCTGGGTTTTTCTTGGCTTTAAGATAGGCAAAAATTCTGGGTATTCCCTTTTCTTTTTTAAAATTCCCAGTGCAGCAGACACCTTGTACATATGATAATTCCATAAAATAACTGGAATTGTCAGTAAGTTAATAGCTGACAAAATGGCATCTACTTACAACTTTGCCGGAGATAGGGTCATAAAGCCGTTGTAGCAGCTGCACACAAGTAGACTTGCCACATCCACTTTGTCCCACCAGGGCAACTGTTTTTCCTGGTTCTATCAGCAGATTCAGTCCTCTTAATACTTTCACCTCTGGTCGTGTTGGATAGTAAAAGTGAACCTTTGAGTATCCAACACCTGCACCTGTATTTTTCTGTAGAAATAAGGAAACTGGTCTCATTACCTATAATTAAATATTCTTATTGGTATGTTAATTTGCCTGCTTAGCTTTATCACTATCCATTAAAAGGACTCATGAAACTACTTATAATGTCAAGAGTATTTCAGATTTATAAACATCTACAACTTCATACATATTTATTAATCAGGGCAGTGTGTTAAAGGACGAGACATAGGTCAAGGCATCCATAAGGACTTTGTCCAGGCTATGAAGGCTCAAGATATGTCTACCAGCTGCTATGTCATCTTTTGTCTGTGGTAAAATGCAGATACAGTATGACAAGGTATTTGGCTAACATATCATTTTCCTGACCATTTTACAGAATTTCCACACAGTGGAGTCACCACTACTCTGTAGTATATTGCAATGCGAGGCTGAGGGTGCCCTCTACCAGTTGTCCCAAGAGAATATCCTTGGCTGTATTGGATATCAAACCCAGATCATCCACATGATAGGTACCTAAGCTAAGCGGTCAGCAAATATGGTAGACTCAATGGATGAATACATCCCACTTCCAAAAAGCAACTGACAGACTTGAATAATCATCTACTCAAGTGCTACAGTGATCATTACAAGAATGAGCAACCCAGTGTCACACATCACTGATGTCAATAAAATCATCACCATATACTACACTACTGGTCATTAAAATTGCTACACCAAGAAGAAATGCAGATAAACGGGAATTCATTTGACAAAAATATTATACTAGAACTGACATGTGATTATATTTTCATGCAATTTGGGTGCATAGATCCTGAGAAATTAGTACCCAGAACAACCACCTCTGGACGTAATAAGGGCCTTGATATGCCTGGGCATTGAGTCAAACAGAGCTTGGATGGCGTGTACAGGTACAGATGCCCATGCAGCTTCAACACAATAGCACAGTTCATCAAGAGTAGTGACTGGCGTATTGTGACGAGCCAGTTGCTCAGCCACCATTGAGCTGACGTTTTCAGTTGGTGAGAGATCTGGAGAATGTGGTGGCCAGGGCAGCATTCGAAAATTTTCCGTATCCAGAAAGTCTTGTACAGGACCTGCAACATGTGGTTGTGCATTATTCTGCTGAAATCTAGGGGGGATCGAATGAGGGGTAGAGCCACGAGTCGTAACACATCTGAAATTTAATGGCCACTGTTCAAAGTACTGGTGATGCGATCAAGAGGTGACCAGACATGTAACCAATGGTACCCCATACCATCACGCTGGGTGATACGCAGCTATGACGATGACTAATACACTCTTCCAATGTGCGTTCACCACGATGCCACCAAACACGGATGTGACCATCATGATGCTTTAAAAAGAACCTGGATTCATCCGAAGAAATGTCATTTGTGCACCCAGGTTCGTCATTGTGTACACAATTCCAGGCACACCTGTCTGTGATGCAGCGTCAAGGGTAACTGCAGCCATGGTCTCCGAGTTGATAGTCCATGCTGCTGCAAATGTCGTCAAACTGTTCCTGCAGATGGTTGTTGTCTTGCAAATGTCCCCATCTGTTGACTCAGGGATCGAGATGTGGCTGCACAATCCTTTACAGCCATGCAGATAAGATGCCTGTCATCTCAACTACTAGCGAGACGAGGCCGTTGGGATCCAGCACGGCATTCCTATTGCCCTCCTGAACCCAGTGATTCCATATTCTGCTAACAGTCATTGGATCGCAACCAAGCGAGCAGCAATGTCGTGATACGATAAACCGCAATCGTGATAGGCTACAATTGGACCTTTAACAAAGTCAAAAATGTGATTGTATGATTTTCTCCACCTTACACGAGGCATCACAACAACGTTTCACCAGGCTGAACTGTGTTTTGTGTATGAGAAATCGTTGGAAACTTTCCTCATGTCAGCACATTGTATGTGTTGCCACTGGCACCAACCTTGCATGAATGCTCTGAAAAGCTAATCATTTGCATATCACAGGATCTTCTCCCTGTTGACTAAATTTCACGCCTGTAGAATGTCATCTTTGTGGTGAAGCAATTTTAATGGCCAGAAGAGTATTTTAATTTGTCTACATATGTCAATTGAGGGTACATTTTCTGAGGCTAAAAAAACTTGATAATGATACACTGTTTCTCACACTCTGACTTAGTGAGGTTACAATGTTACACTTTGCAGGCCTCAGGTGCCAGATCTTTGCAATGTGTGACATATAATACCTTAAGGAATATTCAGAAAACAACAAACATTGAGACTTACTTTTCAGCATGTTCTTGTTGTCTTTTACTGTGCAAATGGTTGAACAGAACTGATCACAGCTAAAATAATTGATGAAATATACAAAGACACAACCACCAAGTGTGCGAATAACAAATTTGCAGCGATTCAGTTTCTAACAACAGAAATTTCAGAAAGGATTCAAAAATATTTTTGAGAAGGCTAGGTTGCTACTCACTGCAAAAATGTCCAATGACCCGTGGAAAGACACAAATAACAGAATACAACTTAATTAGTTTCAGCCATTGCAGCCTTTCAGTCATTGCAGACTTCATCAGTTATCAGTTAGAGAAACACACACACACGACCACCACCTCCCACACACAGACAGACACGACCACCACCTCCTGCCGTTGTGGCTAGTATGGTCACAGTAGCCAGAGATGGCAGTTGTGTCTGTGATTATGTGTGTGTGTGTGTGTGTGTGTGTGTGTGTGTGTGTGTGTGTGTGTGTGTGTTTCTCTAACCGACAAAGGCCATAATGGCCCAAAACTATTAAGTTGTATTGTATTTTTTGTGACTTTCTGTGGCTCATCGGACATCTCTGTGGTGAGTAGCAACCAAATTAAAATTCTAACATGTACATTTACTATGTTTCATCAATGTATCTTTCAAAATGTCCTCCACCATCTGCGATTCCATCTGATGTATAAATAGAATTCTTTTGTCTGAGTTAAATTGGGTTACATGCTATCTTTCCAGCAGACTGATTACTACTGAACAAAACGATTTGAAAAAAGCTCCCTGAGTTCCATTTTTTTTTCATGAATTTATCTGATTCAATGAGTTAATGCAAATTTATTCATAAAAATATTTTTTGTGAAAGCTGTTATTAGTTATTAGAGTACTGGTTCAGGGATTCGGGACTGGAGCAGACTCATTTGCCATGAAGACCTAAGCTTTAGGGAAGGGAACGTTTAATGTGGACTGGATGTCAGCTGTCATAATAGAGTTACTGTTGTTTATTGGTTAGTTTGATGTGGACGGATGTGTGAAGTTGGCCTTTGGACAGAAGGAAGTCGACATCGAGGAAAGTGGCATGGAATTTGGAATAGGACCAGGTGAATTTGGAGAGACCAAAGGAGTTTCACGTCCCGCAGCTATCCTCCTGATATGGTACAGAAGCAAATTTCCAGAGCCACTTCCTCATCCCCCCAAACCCAGAACCTTCCACAAAAGAACCCCAGAAGTGCTCCTCTTGTCACCGGATACTTTCTGGGACTGGAGCGGACTCTGAATGTGGTTCTCCAGCAAGGATACGACTTCCTTAAATCCTGCTCCGAAATGAGATCCATCCTTCGTGACATCCTTCCCACTCCACCGAGAGTGTCTTTGCGCCACCCACCTAACCTTCGTAACCTCCTAGTCTAACCTTATGAAATCCCCAAACCACCTTCCCTACCCTCTGGCTCCTACCCATGTAACCACCGGTGTGTGGTGCCCTATGCACCCTTCCACCACACTTACTCCAGTCCCATAACCTGGAAGGTGTACACAATCAAGGGCAGAACCACTTGCAATAGCACCCATGTGATTTACCAACTGACATGCCTGCACTGTGAAGCGTTCTATGTGGGAATGACCAGCAACAAACTGTCCATTTGCATGAACGGTCAGAGGCAGACAGTGTTTGTTGGTAATGAGGATCAGCCTGTAACTAAACACATCTTGGCAAAGTGTTACACCGTCCAGGTTACCTGGATACTTCCCACCGACACCAATCTTTCAGAACTTCGGAGGTGGGAACTTGCCCTTCAGCATATTCTCTCCTCCCATTGCCCACCTGGTCTCAACATCTGCTGAATTCAAATTCCCACCCACCATTCTTTAACATCTTTGCCTCCGTTCTGTGGACAGAGCCTCTGCCTTAACTGTTATCTCTGTTCAAATTGTTTGCTTTCAATAAATGTCTGTCTAGGTGTGTTTGCATGTGTATGTGTGTGTTTGTCCAGGATAAACCGTCAGTGACACCAATAAATACACCACCACCTGTTTCATTCAATCTATCTTTTCTGAACACCGTTTGCCCCTTTGTAAAATTTTCAGCTGAACTTATTTCCGGCTTTAGCCAGCTTTCAGAACTTCAGAGATTTGGTACTTTCTATTAGTGCCTGAAGCTCTGGTTTTTAGATCTGTGTTTGTCCAATCTTCGACCTGTATCCCTTGAGATTTATACCCTTTCTGTGCGTTCCCGAGGCCCTCTAACCTAAAAAACCATCCAGTCCATGCCACACAGCTCCCACTGCCCGTGTAGCTGCTTCCTGCAGGTAGTGGACTCCTGACCTATTAAGCAGAACCTGGAACCACCAGATGGTGCAAGTCAAGGAATCTGCATCCCACATGATCACAGAACTGCCTGAGCATCTGATTCAGACCCTCCACTTGACTCTGTACCAGAGGTCCACAGTTGGTCATGTCAACTATGCTGCAGATGGTGAGCTCTGCTTTCATCATGCAAGCAATACTGGCAGCCTATAACGTGTAGGATCCCATCCTACATCAAAGACATAAACCACTTTCTGGAACACCTCAAATCCATCCCTATGCCCCTCCCACCTTGAAATCTTCCTTGTCACCATAGATGACACATTCCTCTACACCAACATCCCCCACACCCCTGGAACACTATCTTTCCCAATGCCCACCCAAAAGCCTCCCAAAAACTTCATTCCTTGTCACACTTGCTAATTTCATCCACACCCATTATTACTTCACCTTTGTGGGCCAGGCCTACAAACAAATCAGGGGGACAGCTGTGGGAACCAGGAGGACTCCTTCCTATGTCAACCTCATCTTGGGCCGCATGGAAGAGGCATTACTTAAGACGCAAATGTTGCACTCCCCAGTTTGGTATAAATTCATAGATGATATCTTTGTGGTCTGGACTCATCCTGAAGAAACTCGGTTCTGAACTTCCTTCAAGACCTTAACTCCTTCTCCAACCTAAAATTCACCTGGTCCTTCTCTAAAACTCAAGCCACCTTCCTTGATGTTGACCTTTACCTTGTTGTGTACCACATCCACACGTCAGTCCATATTAAACCCACAAACAAGCAACAGGACCTTCACTTTGGCAGCTGCCATCCCTTCCATATTAAACAATCCCTTCCCTACAGCCTAGGCAACGTGGGAAATGTATCTGCTCCAGTAATGAATCCCTCACCACCTGCAACAACAACCTATTCAATGGTTTTCCCTCCCACAACTACCCTACAGACCTCATCCAGTAGCAGATCACGCGAGCAGTTCATTTCTCCACTTCCAGCAACAATGTTTCTAACGCCAGACCACCCAGAAGCGTCCCCTTAGTCACCCAGTGCCACCCAGGCCTGGAATGTCTCAACAAATTGCCCCTTCAGGCCTATGACTTTCTCATGTCATGTCCTGAAATGAGATCACCAGTCCAAAGTGTTCTTCCCACACTACCTAGAGTAGCCTTCTGCCATACTCCCAACCTCTGCAACATCCTCATCCTTCCTCACAATATCCAAAAACCACCTCCCCCTAACTAATGGTTCCTACTCCTGTCCAATGCATCCTCCTACAACCAAATACTCAAGCCCCACCAACTCTATTCAAGGAAGGGCCACATGCAAGACAACACATGTCATATACCAACTGACATGTGTCCACTGTGTGGCCTTTTATGTTGATGTAACCACCAACAAATTAGCTGAGCGCATGAATGGTCACAGATGGACTGTTCTCCTGTGGGACACCCAATATCCTGTGGCTGCCTTGCCTTCAGCATGACTCCAGGGACATTGTCAGTTTTTACACCACATGTGCCATTTGGATACTACCACCAAACACCAATGCCTCAGAACTATGGAGACGGGAACTTGCCCTCCAACATATCCACCCTATTAAACATTTTAGATAACCCCCTCCTCCACCCCCATCACCGTTCAGTTCATTCATCTTTACTTCTCTTTATTGCTTCATCTGTCCTCTTTGTATATATATATATATATATATATATATATATATATATATATATATATATATATATATATCCTCTTTAGCATGGCTCAGTACTAATATACAGTATCTCTGACTTCCAAAATCCTCAAACATCATCCTTATTACCTAGGTTGTGAATTACCTTCCCCTTCTGTTCCCATTCCTTTTTTTCTTCCCTTCTGTCCTACCTGATGAAGGAACCCTGTTCCGATAGCTTGTCCTATTTTTTTGTTCTTTTTCTTTCTTTGTGCGACTATCGGCCTGCCAATCTATCTCCTTTGGAGAATAATTTATTAACTTGAAAGGTCAGTCAAGACTGCAATTTTTAATTTATTTCAAGTTTTGACCATTTAAATGGCCAACATGAGCCCATAGTGTGGAGTGTGACCGGACCCTTGTCTCCTTGAGACACACTACATAATTTCTTTAGAATTCTTTAAATGTAGTTCCCAGACAATAGTTCATTTATCAGAGGACCAGCTATGCTGTTCCTCCATACTTTGATGTACTCGTCTTGATGGTGTAGTCAGACTTCTTCTCCTTTGCTAAAGTTGGTATATAAAAAGAGAGAAAACTGCTTTTTTATCTATAGGCATTAACTACTAAAAAACTGTAACCCACACATTCAGTTGAATGGAAAACAGTGGGATTTATTTCCCACAAATACAGTGAGACACTTCATACATTCATGTCTTAGTATGAACTTCTACATCAAGAACAACAGTAATGACAAAAGCCAATCAACTTAACATAGAACTTATAATATTAAGATTCCATGGTGATTTCTCTTCCATATAATGTCCATGCAGCATCTTTGATTCGAATACATTTGCTGCCACTTGCTACTGACATGCTGCGCAATACCTAAACAGAAAAGAGATCTGGGGCAGTATTTGACCTCTCACCTGCTAATTATCGTTTGGTCATCTGGCATAGATACAGGTGCATATGTAGTGTAAATGATTACACTACAAGTGTTGGCCACCAGTTGCAATGAGCAGGAGCTACCTGGACTGTAAATGTCAACTGGTGATCACTGAGTCTCCAAAATGTTTTCAAAAACAATATAAACTGTTTTGGCCTAGCGGGCCATTCAGATCGTATTGTGCTCTGTGGCTAGCACTGGCCCGGCCGAGATAGTTCCCGGCCTAGCCACGGAAGAGCATGGTCGTCTAGACAGCTGACAGGACCTGCACGCCATCTGTTGGCTCAACAGAATGATTCCCTCATGGCGCCTATTGACACCTTCACTAGGGCAGTGACACAACAGATCGGGTTGCGGTATTCTGTGCCCGTTCCTCCATTTGCTCCCTTTGACGGCAAGGCCGACTACAAATAGCGTTTATGCCAACACTTCGTAGCCTTCCAGCTGTGTGATGAAGGTAAGCAAAAAGTTTATTTCCTTTCGTGACACTCGCCTCGTCTTTTACGATTGCTGGGTGATTTGGCGCCGCTTCAGACGCAGGCATCCCTCTCTTTTTCGGATATCTGTTCTCTCTTTGCGGCATATTTTCGCCGCCACTCTCACGTGGTGTCGGCCCGCATATCTTTCTACTGTTCACGGAAACAGCTGGGTCAGTCATACCGTGCTTGGGCCTCGGAACAGCAGGGGCTGGCCCGTCGTCTGTTTCGGTCCAAGCCGCATGGTGATTCGTATGCGGACTCTATGGTCCATGATGTTTTGCTCCCAACCTGGACGTTCGCAAGCAGGCTCTTTAATCAGATGATCCCTCATTAGTGGAGATTTTGCGTATTGCATGCACCTTTAAAGTTTCTGAGGCTGTGGGGAATCAACTTTCCGCTTGAGGGGAGGTATACTCCGTTGCCGATTCGACCCACTTATCCGCGGCGCCAATTTCTTCAGTGGCTGTTGTTGCGTCGCCCTCTCCTCCCTCCCTTAGGATGCCGCAGCGCTCGCCTGTGTTGTTTGGGCGCGGGCAAAGGCGACGCGCATCACCTGCTTCAATGAGGGAGTGGATTTCATGTCTTTCTTGTGGGGCATCCCATTCTCTGGAATCATGCCCGCACAGAAGGGCCACGTGTAATCGTTGTGGAAAATTCGGACACATCACCCGAGTATGCCGCTCCTCTGCTCGGGGCCGTAAAAAAACCTCTCACCCTCACGATTTCGGCGCATCGCCCATGGATGTTAATAAGGTTGTTACCGTCAGCGTACAGCCGCCGAAATTCTTTATAGACCTGCGCATTCTGCGGAAAACTGTCAAACTTCAAGTGGACACTGGCACGACGACATCACTTCTAAGTTCAGCTACTCATCAAGCATTAGGCTCCCCCACTTTATGTCCGGCACCTCACGTGTTGGTGAGCTACATATCAGAATGTTAGCTGCACGGTACCGTTTGTGGTAGTAAATAGTGTGATGGCTACGAATATCTTCGGCCTTGATGCTTTCCATGCTTTTGGCTTTACTATTACCGATTCTGTCTACTTGGTTTCTGATCCAATTCCGTACGAGAGTCTCTCGCAACTCCGCGTGGATTTCTCGTCCTTGTTTGCGCTGGGTCTTGGGTATGCTAAGAATTTTTGGGCCACTATTACACTTAAAAATACGGCTTGCCCCTTCTTCTGTCTGGCTCAGCCCCTCCCAATCGCCCTCCGCTGCGCTGTTAAATCTGTATTAGATCGCCTGACGGCGGAGGGTATTTTGCGTCCTGTCACAGCAAGTGAGTGGACCTCCCCTCTAGCTGTCATATGCAAGCCCTCTGGGGCCCTGCATTTATATGGCGATTTTAAGAAAGCTGTAAATTCTCACTCCCTCATTGATTCTTTTCCCATGCTGTGCCCAGCGGAATTGGTAGATTGGTTGTCAGGGGGCCAGTATTTTTTGAAGATAGATCTGGCAGAGGCTTATCTCCAATTGCCTTTAGATGATGCCTCCAAGCAGGCGCTGGTAATTTCTATGCCTTTTGGCCTGTATCAATATCAGAGACTGCCATTCGGGTTGGCCAGTGTCCTCGCTATCTTTCAGTGTTTTTTTGCTTGCACTGGTTCCCTGTGAACTACATGGATGATATTGTGGTGACAGGGTCCACAGCTGCGGACCATATTGCCAACCTCTGTTCCTTGTTTTCCGTTCTGGAGGAGGCCGGCCTCCGCTGTAATTTCCAGAAATCTTCTTTCTTCCATCCGTCTATCAAGTACTTGGGCTATGAGGTATCCAGGTCGGGGGTGTGTCCCGTGGCTGATCAGGTGTGTGTGGTTACAGATCTTCCCCATCCTTTTTCCATTCAAGAACTTCAAGTATTCCTGGGCAAGATTGCCTATTATCACCGCTTCCCCCCGCAGTACCATTTGCTGCATAAGGACACTCGTTCCACTGGTCTCCAGTTTGCGAGCGGGCTTTTCAATCACTTAAAGCGGCCCTCCTTGAGGCTCCATGCCTCGTGGCATACATCCCGGGAGGCCCGCTTGTGGTGGCAGCAGACGCCTCCCAGTACGGTGTGGGGGCGGTGCTGGCACATCAGTTCCCTGATGGGTCGGAGCGCCCGTTGGCGTTTGCATCTAAAACTCTTACGGAGGTGCAGCGTCGGTATTCCCAGGTGGACAAGGAGGCCCTAGCCATCGTTTTTGCTCTAAAAAAATTTAATGTTTATCTCTATGGGTCAAAGTTCACCCTATACACGAACCACCACCCATTAGTGTCTTTGTTCCACCTGTCTTCCGGACAAAGCAGCCCATCGTCGTCAACGCTGGGCCTTGTCTACATCTACATCTACATACATACTCCGCAATTCACCGTAAGGTGCGTGGCGGAGGGTACACTGTACCACTACTAGGCATTTCCTTTCCTATTCCACTCCCAAATTGAACGAGGAAAAAAAGAATGCCTATATGCCTCCGTACGAGCCCTAATTTCTCTTATCTTGTCTTTGTGATCTTTACGCGAAATGTAAGTAGGCGGCAGCAAGATCGTACTACACTCAGCTTCAAATTCCGGCCCTCTAAATTTACTTAACAGAAATTCACGAAAAGAACGTCGTCTTTCTTCCAGCGATCCCCAATTGAGTTGCCGGAGCATTTCCGTGACACTCACGCATTGGTCGAACCTACCGGTAACAAATCTAGCTGCTCGCCTCTGAACCGCCTCTATGTCTTCCTTCAAACCGATCTGCTGCGGGTCCCAAATACTTGAGCAATACTCAAGACGTGGTCATACAAGCGTTTTATACGCGGTCTCCTTTACAGGTGAAGTACATCTTCCCAAAATTCTCCCAATAAACCGAAGTCGGCTGTCTGCCTTACTCACAACTGTCCTTACATGCTCGTTCCATTTCATATCGCTCTGCAATGTTACGCCTAGATATTTGAACGACGCGACCGCATCAAGAAGCTCACTACTGATGCTGTATTCGAACATTATAGGGTTGTTTTTTCTACTCATGCGCATCACCTTACATTTTTCTACATTGAGAGCTAGCTGCCATTCTTCGCACCAACTAGAAATTTTGTCTAAGTCAACCTGTATGCTATTACAGTCAGTTACAGACGACACCCTCCCATACACCACAGCATCATCAGCAAACAGCCGCAAATTACAACTTACTCTGTCCATCAGATCATTTATGTAGATAGAAAATAATAGCGGTCCTATCACACGCTCCTGGGGCACGCCTGACGATGATGAACACTCGCCGTCGAGAACAACGTACTGCGTTCTATTACTTAGGAAGTCTTCCAGCCAGTCACAAATCTGTGAACCTATTCCATAAGCTCATATCTTCGTTAGCAGTCTGCAGTGTGGCACCGTGTCGAACGCCTTTTTGAAGTCGAGAAAAACACAATCCGCCTGTTGCCCTTCGTCCATGGCTCGCAAGATGTCATGTGAGAAAAGGGCAGGCTGAGTTTCACATGAATGATGTTTCCTAAACCCGTGCTGATTCATGGAAAGAAGCTTTTCCGTTTCAAGGAAATTTACTATATTCGAACTGAGAATATGCTCCAAAATTCTACATGAAACCGATGTCAACGATATTGGCCTGTAATTGTATGGGTCAGTTCTCTTTCCTTTCTTATACACGGGAGTCACCTGCCGTTTTTTCCAATCACTAGGAACTTTGCACTGAATTAAAGATTCGCTATAAATGCAAGCTAAGTAGGGGGCCAATGCCGCAGAATAGTCTTTGTAAAACCGAGCTGGTATACCATCCGGACCAGCAGACTTTTTCGTATTTAGCTCTCTCAGCTGCTTCTCTACACCGGAAATACCTATTGCTATGTCCCCCATTTCGGAATTAGTACGTTGATCAAATGATGGTATATTTGTGCGGTCCTCCTGCGTGAAAGATTTCTTAAAGGTTAAATTTAGAACGTCAGCTTTCCATTTGCTTTCTTCTATTACTGCCCCGGAATGATCAACTAGTGACTGGACAGTGGGCTTTGACCCGCTTATCGATTTTACATAGGACCAGAATTTTTTCGGGTTCTCGGAAAGATCTTTTGCTAAGGTATGGCTGTGATAATTATTGTATGCTTCACGCATCGATCTTTTTATAGACGCACGAATCTCTACTAACTTTTGCCTGTCATCATTTGCGTGTTCTTTTTTGAATTGAGAGTGCAACAGCCTTTGCTTTCTCAGCAGCTTTCTAACATTATTATTATATCACGGTGGATCTTTTCCATCCTTCATCGTCTTTACTGGCACATATTTCTCTAACCCTTCATTAACAATGCATTTCAATTTAGTCCACAATTCCTCTACATCCATAGTCCCAGAATTAAACGATGCCCATTCATTTTCTAAGTGCGATCGTAACATTTGCTTGTCGGCTTTTCCCAACAAAAACACGCTCCTAGCCTTCTTGACTGGTTTATGAACTTTGGTCACCATCGACGCTATGACGATATCATGATCACTAATTCCTGTCTCTACACAGACATCGTTAATAAGGTCAGGCCTGTTTGTGGCTATAAGGTCTAGAATATTTCCATTGCGCGTGGGTTGCCGGTTTAACTGCTCAAGATAGTTTTCGGAGAATGTGTCCAAAAGTAGCTCGCAAGACTGCTTGTCTGTACCGCCTGAAATGTAACTAGCGAGGTCCCAATCTATACTCTTAAGATTGAAGTCACCTCCGACTAATATTGCATGGCCCGGATACCTATGCACTACCTGGTGTAGACTTTCCTTGAATGATTCTAAAACTGCTACAGCAGCACGGGGGGGCCGGTAAAAACACCCAACTATTAACTTTACTTCTTTTAGACCTGTTATGCGTGCCCAGATAACTTCACAGTTACTTTCAACCTCGATCTCAGTAGAAACAATATCTTTGTCCACAGCGATGAACACTCCTCCTCCAGTTGTATCAGATCTATCTTTCCGATATACATTCTACCCTTCGCTAAATATTTCTGAACTTGCCACATCATCATTTAGCCAGCTTTCGGTGCCTAAAACTATCTGAGTGCAATAACTTCCATGCAGCGCTGCAAATTCGGGAACTTTGTTTGTAATACTCTGTAAGTTCGCGGCTAATATTTTTATGTTCGAATTTTTGTTCCGAACGTGGCCTGAATTCGCTGTTTGAATGCTGACAGGCGAGTGCTCATCAGAGTTAGCGCCTAGCCTAAAAAACCCCCATGTGCACTCCACAAGTACTCTGCTACCCGAGTAGCTGCTTCCTTAGTGTAGTGCACCCCTGATCTATCTAGGGGCACCCTACAATTCCCCACCCGATAACGCAGATCCAGAAATCTGCAGCCATGACTGTCACAGAGTCGGCGAAGCCTTGTACCTCTCTCGTTTTCATTACGAGATACAGTACAGCTCGACAGCTCAGCACGCCAATGCCAACGCCCTATCGCACCTCCCGGTAGGCCCCCGACCTAGTCTTTGATGCCAAAGAGCTTTTATATATTGCAGTAGATGAGTCTGCAGTGGACGTAGTCGCCGGTTTCCTTATCAATAGGTCATGGATTGCGGAGGCTACAGCTGCTGACCCTATCCTCCGTGTCGTCCTTAAACGGGTGAGGCAAGGCTGGTTGGAGCGTCTTCTGGGTCGTGCATCAGACCCTCTCCGCAATTATTATGTAATTCGTCACTGCCTTAGCACATACAAGGGCATTTTACTCCTGTCCACGGAAGACAGCTCCTATCGCGTGGTGGTTCCAGTGTCCTTGCGCTGCCAGATTCTCTGTTCCCTTTTTCTTCTCGCCTCTCATAACTGACAAAAGATATGCTCATTTCTGAAAAGTAGCAGAAACATTTAGTTTTGTCACCATTACTATTGGTGGTAGCAAACTAAGGTAAATACAGGACAGCCAGTGTAGCTCCTTTGAACATAGTTTTGTGAATAAAATCCTTAAATCATTTATTCTAATTGACTGAAAATTTTTTCTGTGTCTGACATTTTTGGACTTTAATTCTTTATACTTATGAGTATATCTCACACTAATCGTAAGTAGTTGATTTCGTGGTTTTGCCTAATCTTTTTTTCTTATAAGGCCTTTTAAATGCATAAACAATTTCTAAGTTAAGTTATTCAAACCTGATATGCAATGAAATTTTCACTTTGTAGTGGAGTGTGCACTGCTTTGAAACTTTCTGGCAGATTAAAACTGTGTGCTGGATTAAGACGCAAACTCAGATTCTTTACCTTTTATTGGCAAGTGCTGTACTGACTAAGTTACCCCAGTACAACTCACGATCCCTCTTTCTAGCTTTACTTGTGCCAATACATCATATCCTACATTTCAAACTTCACAGAAGTTTTCCTGTGAACCTTGCAAGATCAACACTCCGTAAAGGACATTACAGAGATATGGCTTGGCCACAACCAGGAGGATGTTTCCAGAAGAAAAAGTTTCACTCTGCAACTGAACTGAATGAATCTTCTTGGCAGATAAGAACTGTATTCAACTGAGATTCAATCTTAGTACTTTACCTTTCATGGGCATGTATTCTACTGACTGAGCTACCCTAGCATGATGTACATTCACAGCTTTACTTCCACAGTACCTTATTGTGCACTTGCCAGATATCACAGACTTTTGCAGGATTAGCACTCCTGAAAAATAAGAATATTGCAGAGACACGGCTTAGCCACAGTCTGAAGTATGTTTTCAGAGTGGAAATGTTCACTCTGCACTCTGCAGCAGAGTGTGTGCTAATATATGGGAGAAGTTTCATATCAGCACACACACTCCATTGCAAAGTGAAATTTTTGTCCTGGGAAAATCCCCCAGGCTGTGGTACAGCCATGTCTTGCACTATCCTTTATTCTAGGAGTGGTACGCTGCGAAATTTGCAGGAAAACTTCTGTGAAGTTCACAAGATAGGAATGAGGTACTAGTAGAAGTAAATCTGGAGGATGGGCCGTAAGTCATGCTAGGGCAACTCATTTGATGGAGAACTTTCCTGTGTATTGCAAAGGTCCCATGTTCAAGTCTTGGTCTGGTACACAGTTTTAATCTGTCAGGAAGCTTCAGAGTAGTGTGGTTCATGTTTTGACTTTCATCAGACTGGTTGCATCAATGGATAAAATTAAATTTTCTAATTTTCTTTTGGTTTTTCTGTTCATGCAGACCATGATTCAAGTATACCTCCCAAGGCAGTGAGCATCTACTTTTAGCAGTCATTACAGGTTATAACATTCAGTCATATGTGGCACACCATCTTTCCTTAAACTATTATTGCCACACTTTACAAGCTACCATTTTCACTCTTCCAAATATTGTTCCTTTTCTGATCATACAACATCGGCCTACAACTAGGTTTGAGATTACAGGTTTTAGGAAAGGAAAACAACACCAGAAAATCTTGCTTTCTACACAAAAAAATATTATAAATAAATTGAGAGCTCATAGTGTAAACAAATAAATAAAAGGCTGAACCACTCAGGGGAAAAAAAAGAGGTGTAGGTATGTTAATATCTAAGAAAGGACACAGAAGTAAAAAATTGAATTTTAACACAACCTACAAATGACTACAATAAAATGGAAAATTTGTAAAAGTACAGCACAAGAAAATTGAAAATCATTACGTTAAAAATTATAATGGTGGGGATAACACTTATAACTATAAAATGTTTTGCATAAAACATAAATTAAGTAAATTATATGAACAAAAAATATGTCAGTGGAGAAATTGCAGGTCACACATATGTATAAGTGGTGTATAAGTTTCCAAATAGAGATGACATGTAATACAAATGAGAAAATAACATCTTGTTTCATTTAATATTTTATAACGCATGCTGCACTGGAGTGAAAATATGTAATGATAGATACATTGTATATGACATCTCACCTGATCCCCTAATTTTTTGAGCAGTATAGTTGCTTCTAGAGTATTTTACATGCAGACAACAGTCACTCATTAGGTGCTAGAATGAGAGTTATCATGGATGAAGTTAAAAAAGGTATAAATGGAATAATTAGTCAAACTAAACATATGTTTCATTACTGTGGAAAGAGAAGCATGTGTGGTAATAATCTTAAATACTGTCATGAGAATATGATGGCACATAAGACATTGTAGTGTACTATTAAAACTATGTTGTGTGCCAAGGTCACGCTGTTGTTTGAAAATAACTATCATCAAAAGACTAGGTTTTGAGCTGCAGTTCTGGCTCAACTTAGTTTTAATCTGCAGATCTGTCTAGAAATTTCAAAATAGCATAACTTATTTTTGTAGCATCAATTGAATCCATCCAGCTGCTGTTAAAGAATAAACATCACACCAAAATTAGCTACAAAAGTCAAAGTTATAGTATGTTTTGTTTCATGTTATAGTATGCGGATATATTGTAAGTTTAACTTAGGCATACAGTCATCTAAGACAGTTTTTGTGAGAGACGTTGGTTAGCAACTTATAACACCATCTGCCTACTGTACCTATTACTACAGCTACAATTTATAAAACTGACACTATTTGATTTTACAATGTTGACTGCGAACAAGATTATTAACAGGTCACAAAATATTTCAAAAAAGGTCCTTTCAAATTGTTACTGTACATATATTATTAGCAATGATGGTTTAAGACACCAGCCAGTATACATTATAACCAACAATCGTGTATAAATGATATATGACATTTATTAATAAAGAATATTTTAAACTAAAAAATGCCTAATAAAATTATAATAAAATATAACCATTACTACAATAAAAATACCACAAATAGAATTGCTGATGTAACAACCTTTAAAGAAGGCACCACAATCGCCAAAGAGAAATTCTAATGTCAGCTGGGTAAACATTGTAACAGCTGCATCTGTTTAAACGTAACCTCCAACATGGAGTCAAAATGTTTTACATGTTTTAATTGTTTTATTGTAAGACATGTATTTTATCATTGCCTATAACTGAAACCTTGTACAACCGGTTTATAACTTGACATGTATTTTATCTAACTGGTTCTTTTGTATTTGTTTTAGCACTGATAATGACCAAACAGTGGTCAAAATCTAGATCTGTGAATAAATTAATGCTTACAAATGATTGCCAAAAAAATTCTACAAATCTGTTTCGTAGCTTTCTCTTATCTTCCAGAAATTTAATTGGAGAAAGGAACGATGACACCTTTTTTTTTTTCCTCCCAGGAGAGACAAAATGTGTTATATGGTTAAACTATTTATCAAATTGGATTGAAATTTTTGTTATTTGACACATGCAAATCATACATACTGTGAATGGAAATACTGTAATTTTCATATATTCTAAAAAGTATCTCCTCGAAAAAAAAAATTACAATTTATAATATAAAATAGTTCCTTTCTCCAGTCAACAAGGATATTTAGCACTTTTTGTGATATAACACATTCAAAGATTCATATTTCCGGATTAAAACTCATATTTTTTGATTAACTAATGGAGAATTATCTTCAACTGTGCATGAAAACAACTATTTCATAGAATTCAAAGTCTGGGATAGTTTATATCACAGTGAGTTATCAGTTGTAGTAGATCATTTCAATATCTCATAAAGACTCTCAGTGTCTTCTTCAAGGATGTATTTAACCAGTTTTTGAGTGTCTTCAATTTTCTTTTTATTGATTGAAACCTTTTTTCCGTCACACAGCCTTTGCAATCTAGTCTGAAGTTTAGTTTTTGCCAGATTAAAGGAGTACCTGAAACAGCTGTTTATAAAGGCTAGCCAGTCACAATTAATGGTTTCATTGCTCTATAACAATATTCTTTGAACACTGACACAGAAACATTTTATTTTCCTTGACAAGGCATCTTGAGTTATGCCTTTTGCATAGACTGTATATGTTTGTCTTCACTTTCCACCATAATGACTGTAACTTTAGAAATACTGTTAGCTATGATTTCCACATACTCTGTAGGGGTGTTAACTCAGATAAATTTCCATATTTGTCTTTTCAGTGTTTTAAACACATGGTCATAAGAGAGAATCTCGCGATCTCTTTCAGGAAATCTGTGAGTGATTTTTTTAAATTTTTTATATTTTTTTTTTTAATTTTCAGTGTGTGTTAATGAAAGGCACATCCTTACAAAGATATTGTTTTTATTTTAACAAGGTGCTCTATCTGAAAACAGGTGTACTTCTATAATATTCTTTGATACGGTTTTCAATGCAGTGGTACTGAAAGAACAGATCTCATTTGCTTACTTTTTCCGTCACCTTCATGATACAAGTACACTGTGGAATGCCTGGTCTCTGTATCATTGTTGCACTTGCTGTGTCTATGTGCTGAAAACCAATGCCATCTCATTTGTAGGTGGTTTAGTACAAGCTCACTGACAGTACAATCTGCTGGTAGGATGCAACATGTGGCGGAGAAAAGAACTAAGTCACTGATTTGATTCCTTTTTCCTCAGAACGCAAAAAAATTGACCTTGTATTATTCCCACAAGAGGGAGCCGAACATAGTTCATTTCATCACAGTAAGGTGTGTCTTGGTCTGTTTAATACATTTATGTAAAAAAGTGAAAATTGTCAGAAAGTGACTTAGTTCCTTTCTCCACCAACAAATTCAATTACTGATGTCAAAGTATCAATGAGAAAAGTATAACTTACCGGTATTGTTGATTTTCCAATATCAGGGGGAGAATAAATTAGAGGTTTTCTGTCCAGAAGCTGAAAGAGACGCCCTGCTGCCACTCTTGCAGTTCCAAAGTTAGGTGCAAATGCCATAGACTGACCCAACATCCATGTTGAGAAAATTAGAGCTTCAGCCACCCTTCAAAGTAGAATTTTCAGATGAAATTAAGAGAAATTTGGTCTAGACTTATTTATAGCAATAAAGAGCTTCATAATGTTAGCCCCAATTAAGTGAAACCAATAATTTTGTTGAACAAATCATTTATTTTTGCACTTAAGTCAAAGTTTTATTAGTGGTACCATTATCCGCTCAAAGTAATAAGAAAACTACCAAATCAGAAGCAGGGAAATACTAATATTCACATTTATCACAGCTCCCAATCTGTGGAGGATTTTTTTTTTTTTTTTTTTTTTTTTTCCTTATACTCTGCAATTCACCGTAAGATGCGTGGCGGAGGGTACACTGTACCACTACCACTGTACGACATTTTCAAGGCCTTGCAAGTATCCTGGTCTCAGTCTAAGATAATTGATTGTCCTTAAACCCCATGTCTAACAGAACACCCCCCCCCCCCCCCCCTTATATATCCTTCCAATTTGTCCCTCTTCCAATTGTGTACCACTTAATTAATTTTCATTTGTTTATTTTGTATTATAATTGTTTCATCTCTCTCTCTCTCTCTCTCTCTCTCTCTCTCTGTCTGTCTGTCTGTCTCTCTCTCACTCTCTCACACACACAGACCTCTACAACTCCCTGTTTTACACCTCCCCTGCCCTTTTACCGCATTCCAAGTTGTATCTTAGATTTCACTCTATTCCCATCCTTTCCTGGCATTGTTCACACTTCCACCTCATTCCTCTACCCTTCTCACTCACAGTCAATTGTGCCGTAGTGGCCAGAGGTAGTGGTAATGTGTGCACAAGTTATGTCTGTATGATTTGTGACTGCATGTCTAGCTGTTTCTGATGAAGACTCTGTCTGAAAATTAAAAGTTGTTTGAATGTGGTTGTCAGTTATTCATACTCACCTTCTGCCTGTTGATCACCTTTATAATATTGACATTACAACTTGGACTTCCTATTAATAGCTGTGGTAAATGGGATTGTCATGTCTGTTGGCAGTTCTCACAAACAGTTGCTCTATCCTTACATGTGCAGTGAGTTCTATCTCTACTGGCACATGATTTCTCTGAAAGATTGAAATTTACCAGTAGTTTCTCCAGGCATTTGATCATGATATGAAATTCTTAGCAAGGTTGTTGTTGACAGAAGTTAGCATTCATTCAATCATTCTGTTCTATAGATCCCACCAAGAAAGAGAAACTTCAGGAATATGACATTAGTATCACTCCACTGTTGACCACTATTCAAGATTATAACCATCCATAATCAATCGAGTAACTTAGTAAGATAGCTGCTTCACTGTTAGTTTTATCATCTAGCTGATATTTAACTTCTATTACTGAACTAGTTTAATATTCAGTTGATTGCACTGATATCTTTCAAAGGAATGTATACGTCTTTAAATAACAAGTTCTATTTACTGTTCATTATTATTTATTATACAGCTTTATATTAGAAAGTGCTAGTAGCTAACAGGAATTTAAATTTCTAAATCTAGATATTCTGATAATATGTAGAGAGAGTTGTTATTGAGAATTTTTTTAATTATCTATGAATGTATTCGGATCTCCAGTTTCTTGCTTTATGTCACATGGAAGGATGTTGAATACCTTACTACCAGAGTAAATAATACATAACTTCTGGAAATTTTTTCAGCAATCAGTCGTAAAAAATTCACAAATCTAGATTTCGACCACTGTGTGATCATTATCAATGCTAAAATAAATAAAAAAAGGACCAGTTAGAATAACATACATGTCACGTTATAAGCCAATTGTACAAGTTTCAGCTAAATTCAATGATAAAAAAAAATATACCTTAAAAACAATTAAAATAGTTAAAACATCTCGACCTCCATGTTGGAGGTTGTGTTTGTACTGATGCAGCTGTTACAATGCTTACACAGTTGACGTCAGCATGCGCCCTCTTTAAAGTTTCATATAAAAAAACAAATTTATGTGAGGTATGTTTATGGTAGAAATACTTACGTTTTATTTTAATTTTAGTAGGCTCTTTAACTTTAAACTGTTCTGTATTAATGAGCCGTGTTTACTGTTTATATATAATTGGTGGTAAAAATGTGTACTAATTGGAAGGTATGCTAGAGTAGTCATCACTGTCCCCCAATGGCATAGTGGTCAGCACAATTGCCTAGTAAGCAGGAGGTGTGGATTTGATTCCTAACCAGGCACAAATATTCATTATTCCCCATTGATTTATCTTAATGCCCACTGGCAGCTAACGTAAATTGCTTTGTATGTTGAAGATAATAACTACAGGATCAAAAGTGATATCTGTTTTCATTGGGCATGTCTATATAATTAAAGTGAAGATGGCTTTTGATCCTTGCTATTGATACACACCAGGCCCAGAATTGTATAGTAATTGGTGACATACCACAAGTAATGAGTGATAATGAGTAAGGGCACTATGTCGGTAGTAGTCTGGTGACCACTGCATCCCCCGCAGTGTTGTGGTCAGCATGACTGCCTAGTAATACAGGAGACCCAGATACAAATCCTGGCTGGGCACAAATTTTCAACTTTCCTCAATGATTTATTTCAATCCCCACTGGAAGCTAACTTCAAAATTCCTCTGTGTGTTGATGTTCATTCCAGTTTTTGAAGCATTTTTAAGAAAATTTATAATTAACCATAGGATGAAATGCTGACTCTCAACTACATTTAAAACAGAGCCGGAAATCCTTAAACCACACAATGTTCATAGCTATGTTATTTACAAAATCATTGCTTAATTTTTATGGATGCAAGTTACCAGGGAATATAATAAAACTGACAGTACTCACATTATTATATTTTTGTATGGCATATTTTCATTCGATGTTAGATATCCTCCATAATACAGAGCAAGAGCATAACCAAAAAATGGTGCTGTCTGCCCTGTAGCAAACACTACTCCTCTCAACCGCATTCTCTTCACCATTGCCTTGGAAGCCAAGTGTAGTGAAACATTGTAACGATTGATGAATGGCTGTTCTTGCCCCAGGCTTGCCACTGTACGGATGTTTGAAATAGCTTCCACTGCCACCTAAAAGATAGTACAGAAATTAATAATGTCAAATATTTAGAAAAGAAAAACCTAAATACTACAAATACATACATCTTTGCAGTGAATTGTAAACTATCCTAAATATTCTACAAATCATATTTAAGTGTGTGGAAGAGTGTTCATCAAACCGCTTTTACAGTATTTCACTCCCTATTAGCACACAGGGAAAAAGGAACACCTAAATTGTACCATTTCTGATCTGATTTCTCTAAATTTGTTATAATGATTATGAATGCAATATTGTAAAATGGAACAAGAAGTAGATGAAGATAAGATAGGAGATATGACACTGCAAGAAAACTTTGACAGAGAACTGAAATCCCCTGGAATGGATGATATTTCGTCTGCATTGCTGACATCGTTGCAAGAGCAAGTCGTGAAAAACTGTTCCACCTTGTGTGCTACATGCATGAGACAAAGGAGATACCCTCAGACTTCAAGAATATAACAATTCCAATTCCAAAGAAACCAACAGGAGACAATTATGAAAATTACAGAACTATCATTTAAATTAAGTCATAGTTGTAAAATACTAATTCAAATTATTTACAGGCAAATGGAAAAACTCTTATAATCTGACCTTGGGGAAGATCAGTTTGGGTTTAGGATAAATGTAGGAATACACAAGGCAATATTCAACTTACAATTTATTCTAGAAGATAGGTTAAGGAAAGGCAAACCTACATTTTTAGGTTTTGTAGATCTGGAGACAGATTTTGAAAATATTGAAAGGAATACACTCTTTCAAATTATGAAGATAGCAGGGGTAAAAACAGGGAGCAAAAATTTATAAGTTTTGATGACTGAAGTAAAGAATGGCTATGGTAAGAGAAGCATTTCTGAATGAGCAAAATATGTTGACATCAAAAACTAAATGTTTGTAAGTCCTTTCTGAAGGCATTTGTCTGGAGCGTAGCATTGTACAGGAGTGAACGTGGATGGTAAGGAGTTCAGAGAAAAAGATGAGAGAAGCTTTTGAAATGTGGTGCTACAGATGAATGCTGAGGATAAGATGGGTAGTTTGCATAACTAATGAGGAGGTGCCGATCATAACTGGAGAGAAAAGAAGTTTCTGGCATATCTTGATTAAGAGAAGGGCTCAATTGGTGGGACAGATTCAGAGGCATCATAGAATCATCAATTTAGCATTGAAGGGAAGAGTGCGGAGTAAAAATCACAGATGGAGACTGAGAGACAAATAAAGTAAGCAGATTTAAATGCATATGGGGTGCCATTCTTACTCAGAGATGAAGAGGCTTGCACAGGATAGAGTGGAAAGCTGCATCAAACCAGTCTCTAGGCTGAAGACCACAACAACAGCAATGATGATCATCTCTCCCTCTGTATGTGGGTGCTAACAAAACATGTATGCATTCAGGGGAGAAATTTTTACTCCAAAATAGCATTCACAAGTCTAGTGCAGGCAATTTCTTTAGTAAAACTGTTACATCTTCAAAAGGTTCTGTCAATGAAATGTAGCATTTGGTTCGCCTTCCCCATGATGTTTTTAAATGTTTTCCTTCCAATTAAGGTTGTTTGTAGTTGTAATTTCTAGGTACTTAAGTGAATTCATGGCTTTTAGATTTGACTGCTTGATCATTTAAATTAAGTATCAAAGGTTTCTTTTAGAGCTCAAATCGATAACTTCACACTTATCATTATTTAGCATCAATTGTCAATTTTTGCACCTTGCAGATATCTATTTAAATTGATGTGAAGTTGCATTTGATCATATAGTGACATTTGTTGTGGTCTTCAGTCCACTAACTGGTTTGATGCAGCTCTCCATGCTACCCTGTCCTGTGCAATCCTCTTCATCTGAGAATACATATGGCAATTTATATCAATTTGAATATGCTTATTGTATTCGTCCCTCATTCTCCCTCTATGACTTTTACCCAATACACTTCCTTCTAATGCTAAGTTGATGATTCTTACATGTCTCAGAATGTTTGCTACCAATCTATCCCTTCTCTTAGTCAGGATATGCCAGAAACTCCTTTTGTCCCTAATTCTGTTGAGTGCCTCCTCATTGGTTACGCGACATTTGCATCTAATCTTCATCATTTGTCTGTAGCACCACATTTCAAAAGGTTCTATCATCTTTTTGTCTGAACTCCTTATTGTCCACATTTCACTCCCATACAATGCTACACTCCATACAAATGCTTTCCAAAAGGACTTCATAATGTTTAAACTAATATTGGATGTCAACAAGTTTCTCTTCTTTAGAAATGCTTTTCTTCTCATAGCTATTCTGCATTTTATATCTTCTTTACTTTGGCCAGCAGAAGTTATCTTGCTACCCAAATAACAAAATTTATTTACAACTTTTATTGTCTCATTAACTAATCTAATTCTTTCAGCATCACCTGATTTTCTGACAATACATTCCATTACTCTCATTTTACTCTTGTTAATGTTCATGTTATACCTTTCTTTCAAGACACTGTCCATTCCATTTACTTGCTCTTCCATGTCCTTTGCTGTCTCTGACAGAACTACTATGTCGTCAGCAAACCACAAGATTCTCATTCCCTCTCCATGGACTTTAATTTCCTCTCCAAATTTCTCCTTACATTCCTTCACAGCTTGCTCAATGTACAAATTGAATAACATTGGGGAAAGACTACAACTCTGTCTTACTCCCTTCCCAACCACTGCGACCCTTTCATGCCCTTCAACTCTAATAATTGCTGTCTGGTTTTTGTACAAGTTGAGTATAACTCTTGGCTCCCTATATTTTACACCTGTTACCTTCAGGATTTGAAAGAGTGTATTCCAGTCGACATTGTCAAAAGCTTTTGGCACATCTACAAATGCTAAAAATGTAGTTTTTCCTTTCCTTAATCTAGCTTCCAAGATAAGTTGTAATGTAAGTATTGCCTCCCATGTTCCTACATTTCTCCTAAATCCAAACTGATCTTCCCCATGATCTGATTCCACCTGTTTTTCCATTCATCTGTAAATAATTTGTGTTAGTATTTTGCAGCCATGACTTATTAAACTGATAGTCTGTACTTTTCACATTTGTCTGCACTTGTTTTCTTAGGAATTGGAATCACTATATTTTTCTTGAAGTCTGAGGGTATTTACCCTGTCTCATACATCTTGATACTAGGTGGAACAATTTCTTCATGACTGGCTCACCTAATGATAATAGCAGTTCAGACGGAACATCATCTACTCCAGGGGCCTTGTTTCTACTCAAATCGTTTAGTCCTCTGTCAAATTCTTCTTGCAGTATAGTATCTCCTATCTCATCTTCCTCTACTTCATCTTCCATTCTAGAATACTGCCTTCAAGTTTATTTACTTTGTACAGGCCCTCTATATATTCCTTCCACTTTCCAGCTTTCCCTTCTTTGCTTAGTACTGGTTTTCAATCTGAGTTCTTGATATTCATACTGCTGCTTTTCTTGTCTTCAAATGTGTCTTTTATTTTCCTGTAAGTGGTATCTATCTTTCTCCTAGTTATATATTCTTCTACAGTCTTGCAGTTCTCTTCAAGCTACTCCTGCTTAGCCAGTGTGCACTTTCTGTCAATCTCATTTTTCAGACGTCAGTACTTCCTCTTCCTGCTTCACTTGATGCATTTTTATATCGTCTCCTTTCGTTGATGAAGTTCAACGTCTCCTGTGTTATCCAAGGATTTGTATTAGACCTTGCCCTTCTGCCTATATGGTCCTCTGCAGGCTTCACTACTCTCTCTGAGATACCTATTCTTCTTCTACTGTATTACATTCCCCCATTTCAGACAATTCTTGCCTAATGCTTCCTCTACAACTCTCAACCACCTCTGGATCCTTCAATTTGTCCAGATTCCATCTTATTAATTTTCTACCTTTTTACAGTCTCTTAAGTTTCACTCTACAATTCATATCCAGAGCCTATATCTGCCCCTGAATATGTCTTACAGTTTAAAACCTGGTTTCTGAACATTTGCCTTACCATTATAAAGTCAATCTGGTATGTCCCAGTGTCTCCTGGTCTCGTCCATGTATATAACCTTCTTTCATGATGATTAAAACAAGCATTTGTGATTATTAATTTGTGCTCTGCACAAAACTCTACCAGGCGATCTCCTCTTTCATTCCTTTTCCCCAGTCCATATCCACCTATTAAATTTCCTTCTCTCCCATTTTCCTACTACTGAGTTCCAGTCTCCCATCACAAGTTTTCTTCTCCTTTAATGGTCTGAATAATTTCTTTATCTCCTAATACATTTCTTTGATCTTCTCATTGGCGGCAGAGCTAGTGGGCATATAAACTTGTACTACTGTGGTCAGTGTTGACTTACAATAATGCTCTCACTATGCTGTTCATAGTAACTTACCCACATTCCAATTTTCTTATTCATTATTAGACCTACTCCTGTTTACCACCAACTGATTTTGTATTTATAACCCTTTACTCACCTGACCAAAAATCCTGTTCATCCTGCCACCGAACTTCACTAATCCCCACCATATCTCACCTTAACCTATCCATTTCTCTTTTCAAATTTTCTAACTTACCTACTCAATTGAGAGATAGAACTCCATGCTCTGATCTGTTGGACACCTGTTTTGTTTTTCTTGATGACGACATCCTCCTGAGATCCAAATGGGGGACTATTTTACCTCTGGAATATTTTACCCAAGAGGATGCCATCATCATATATTCACAGAGATGCCAACTTCAGAAATAGCCCATCAGCGGCAGGGCTGCTACTTTAGAAAAAAACTGGGTGGGTGGTGGGGCGGTGAGGGGGGGGGGGGGGGAGGGGGTTGTACTTAAAACCTTTGTTTTATGCCTAATTACTACCTTTCAAAAGACAAATTTTAGACACTTCATTATATATAATATTAAAATAAGATATTTTAAAATAATAATTGGGAGGTACCTCCCTTCCCCTTAAGGCACAGTCTGATCAGAAGCACTAACAACATAGTCAAGTAAACATATACAAGGGTTAAATTTTTGTAAGTTAACATACCATACATGAAAATGAGTAAGTTACAGAATATCAAGTGAAAACAATGAAGATTGATAGAAAATAGAATTTTATAGTATTAACACATATAGTAATGTATAATAATCAAAACTAAATCCCACCAACTAAAAGTACCACATGCAATCCAGACTTTGTGTATTAAGATCTTCATAATCATCACCTTCATATTCAGTCATTTCACAGATTAACATATTAAAGCAAAGCCTTATTTCCACTAAATATTTTGAAAAACTACTTGGAAAAATGCACTATAAGAGTTATCATATCTGCTATCGAAACTACACACAAATTAATTTTACAAATTCAGTAAACAGTCCACAATTTAAAGATTATCTGGAGAAAATATCAAAAAATATAATCATACTATTAAAAAAACTGCACTTAAACAGTACAGTACTAAATATGATGGTGTAGTTCCAAAATTATGTAAGGTATTTATTTATGTATTAGCGGCTTTGGTTACGATACAATATTCACAAACCCTCCTCTTCAACTTTACATTCATCCTCTTCATCACAAGATGAGCTTACAATAGTTGAACATGAACTAGATGATGGCACACCTGTTGAAGATGTATTCAAATACAAACAGCTTGCTCTTTTAGCATTGACTAGTTGCTGAGAAGAAAATTTATTTTCGTAACAACATTTTCCAGTACTTGCTTCATTTTTTCAACTAATAAAGCATTTAGTGTTTCAAGACCTAGAATGGGTCTAAGTTCAGTTTGATTTTTATGGATCACACTGAAGATTATTTCTACCTTAGCATTACTGTGAGGGATGAGGAGAACAGCTAGCATTAACTTTGACAAAGCTGGATACTTCAGTGCTCCACTGGCATCCATAATTTTGGAAATTTTGTCCCAAATTGAATCAATCCTCTGTGTTTTACATGCCTCAGAATTATCAAATTGATATAATGAAAATTCTAACTCTACTTATTCTTTCTTTCCTGCTAAGAACATGAAGGAAGTGTTTCATCAATATCTCAACTGAAGCATACAACACTTGCTTTTGTAGGGAAATGTCTACTACTTCATCATATTTCAGAAATTCATCTTGAACTGGAAAATTTGAACGGATGTATTCACACATTTTCATATAACAACTTCTTACTTCAGTGTAAAACATCTGGAGCTGCTCTGAGCTGATAGGCGCTTCCTTCATATAAGCTCTTGTTTTTGCTCCAATTACCAACTCATTATCATTCTTTTGGTTCTTCCATCTCAAAAAGTCAATTTCTAAGATGGACGCGTAAGTATCTGGTAGAGCTGCAGGTTTAACAAATCTTACAATTGTATCTGTAAAGAGAGAATTTAACTTTTGGTTTACATAGTGTATTTGTGGCCTTCTTGTTGGGGGAAAAAAACATTCAAATTTGTGACATTGTTGTTAAATTGTGACCTTAGTTTCAACAGTTTCGGGTCTTTTCATCTGTGCTTTTTCCACCGGAGAATGTCTTCAAGGCATTCCACTGTTCAATGCACCTATCTACACATTGGAGGAGAGAAAACCATCTAGTGGAGACGAGTTTCAGTATTTTATGGGGCTTTTCCCCAAACACTTGTTGGCATAATTTAAATGTGTTCTGCCTCTTTGAACTTTTTCACAAGGAAAAGAACACATCTACTAAACATGGGTCAAGAAGAATTCCTTTTAAATAAGCTGATCCTTTCTGTGCAGCTAAATGAAGTAGATGACAAACACAGCCTTGAACACTGAGAGCTGGCTGAACTTTCTTTATGAAAGAGGTAACTCCTTTCAAGTGGCCAACCATTGTATCGGCATTATCAAAACTGAAGGACAGGCAGTTTTTCCATGGAATTACCCTTTTTCTTTTTTCTCAACTCAGTATCTATTATTCAAAAAATTCATTCTCCCGTGTTATCCCTACATTCTAGAAGACATGGAAGAACAGTACTTACTTTTCCCAGAGCAATGTCCAAAATGCAAGACTACAATCAGATACTCCTTTACGTCATTAAAATCTGCTGCATCTGTAGCTAATGAAAAGGGAGAAGCTTTCATTTTATCAGCTAATTCATTTTGTGTTGAGTATGATAAACTTTTTATCACAGCACCTGTTTTGGTTTGTGAACAATGATATTTTTAGCGATGTTTGAATCTGGAAACATTTTTTTGAATAATGGCCCAGTATGTGAACTACAAGCAACAGGCAAATTATGCTCTATAATAAAAGTTGTGAACATTTCTGCATTCATCACAGTTGAATCTTCATTGGGCTTTTTAAACAACATCGTCACTGTAGTGTTTGATGACCTAACCTTACTATAGTCACCGTGCATTTTTGATATAATGTGATGCCTGCAATCATCCCTTCCCCCATGACGCACCAAAAAATCTCTAGAACAAACAGTACAAAACACATGATTCACAGATTTTGACAATTGTACAAGACACGGCCACTTTTCAATGTATTCTTTCTTGTACTTTTGTGTTTTTACATGTGACTTCTTATTTTCTAAAACACCGCTATCACTTTCCTCTTCAGTTCTTTCCACTGGTGCTTTCAGAAACTGCTTCATATTTTAAAAAAACATGTAACCTAAACTCAATTCACTATAATCACTCATCATGCAAACCAAAACCACAATGAACCTTAAATTCATTATTGAACATAGGCAGTGTTGCTAACAGGTCATCATATAATCCCGCTATACCAGTGTCGGTGAAAGATTGCACTTGACAGTTCCTGTTACATCACATTAAGGTGGCTACACTGCCATAGGGATGTTGCAACAGCAGCATCTGTAAACACATCTACACAACTTTCCATTGCTCCTTGTAAATGACACATTTGAGTACAGATAATATCAGTGTGTATAACATTTGTTTTCAATTCCCACCAAAGTGAGAACAAATTAACTCCTGTCCAACAGTGAAGTTATAAGCACAATAACGAACACACAATGAACATGATTATGAGCAGAGGAATCAAACACAGATAGGGAGCACCTGAAAATGCCTGCTACTTTGACATTCATATTTCAATAAGGAAATAATCACAGGACCTTCTCACTGTATATTTTACAATGACAATGATGCCAGAAATAAGTGTTAAAGGTATTTAGCTTTCCAGTCAGCAACAGTCGTGCGATTCCACCTCGACTCAAATGTTTGTTACTAGGAGAATGTAGAACTTCTGTGAAATTTTTGAAGAGTCTGACTTTATAAACTTCAAAGATCACAGCAAAACAAAGCACAGTGCACAATTCAAACATGTGCTTGCCCAATGCCTTCTAGATGGTGTTGGCACCTCATGAGCTATTCTCCACGAACGAATCCAGCACCACTGAAGCCCTGACATCACAGCACTTCACGATTGGCAGGGATTACTGCTCTGTGATTGGCCTGTATCACACACCTTGCACCTGGCGCTGCACGAGCTAAGAGAACTACTCAATTGTCTCCTATATCATTTGTAAAATAATAATATAGTAAGGACGGTTTACAACTCACCGCAAAGACGTGGTGATGAGCTGCGACAGGCACATACAAAAGACACATATATACACAACACTTTCAGCTATCGACCATGGCCTTCTTCAGAAAATAGAACACTCACGCAATCACACAGGCACACAACACAGTCATACAACCATCACCTCTGGCTGCCGCACTTCGAATCACGCTCTGCGGCAAATTGGGGAGGGGAGGGGAGAGGGGACAGGAAGGTTATGTGACAGTGGTGAGGATGGGTTATATGGGAATAACGAGATGCAGCTTAGGAATGGAGTGGGGAGGCGGGTGAGGGGAGAAAATAAAATAAAATAAATATCTATACATATATCTATATTTATTTTACTTTATTTTAATTTATTTTACTTTACTTTATTTTATTTTATAAAGTAAAGTAAAGTAAAGCATCAGTCAGATGCAAATTCTCAACTTTACCCTGCCCACTAGAATTCAAACTTGTAGTTATTGTAAACTAATTCTCATAAGATTAAGGGCCTAGGAAAGCCTCCGCACTGAAGAAAAGATCATTGCCCATCATCAGCATTTATATAAGTTACATATATATGTGGCGTCTGTTCTTTTGGAAATATGTAAATATTCATGTGGTTCCGTAATCTCCATTCAATTAAAATTAGCAAAAAGTGATTGTAAATTACAGTTTTACACTGTTTATAACAATATAAGAATTCTTAAGAAAAAATAAAAATGGAATGAGCAAAGCACCTGGGAAGGGAGTCAGAGGTCAGTTTCAAGCATGAGGTCAGTCAGACAGCAGTGTAGCAGAAAGGTCTGTCAGAAAGTTCAATACAATGAGCTTAAGTCTGTGAGAAGGAGTTGATGTAAAGAACTTTGTACCAGTTTAGTATTAAAAGCTGGTGCTGTAAAAAAATTAATGCTGTACATTGAAGGAAAAGGAATGTGTGTTTTCTTATCATGAAGGATGCCGAGTAAGGGTCGGTGCTTTCTGATGTGAAATATTTTTTAACATCCTACCACAACAAGCTAAGTATTGTAACCTAAGGAACATGGAGCATTTTATACTACATACTGTGTCCTTTCTGAAGCAAAATTGTGAATCCAGTCACACAACTGTGGCAATATGCCATAAGCATGCAATTTGGTTAGAAGCTGCTTGTGAGGTACAATGTCAAAAGCCTTCTGGAAATTTAGAAATAAGGAATCGATTTGAGTTCCCTTGTCAATAGCATTCATCATCTCATGCGAGTAAAAAGCTAGTGTTGTTTCACAAGAATGATGCTTTCTGAATCTGTGTTGACTACAGGTCAATATGCATTCTTTACAAGGTAGTTATTAATGTTAAAAAAAAGTATATGTTCTAAAATCCTGCAGCAAACTGATGTCAATGTTAGAGGACTTTAATTTTGTGGATCTCTCCTATTGCCTTTTTTGAATATTGAAATGGCCTCTGCACCTCTGCAGACTCTTAATACAGATCTTCCACTGAATGAGTGCCTGTATATGATAGCTAGGTATGGAGCTATTGCATCAGCAACCTATGAAAGAAATCCAATTTGTATACAATCTGGACCAGGAGACTTACTTTTGTTAAGTAATTTAAGTTGCTTTAATACTCCATGGATATCTACTTCTAAATTATGCATACTGGCAGGTATTCTTGATTAAAATTATGGAGTACTATTTTATTAATCTATTTTGTTTTTTAAAGTCCCTCCCCTCCCCCATTTTTCACTCTCCCATCTGTTCTCTTTAGTGTATCCCACACTGTATCTCACATTGCTATCATGAGAGCTTTTACGATCCGTCATCTGATGCGGAAAGTGCTATCCTCACCCTTATGCAGCACCCTACCCCCTCTACTCCCCCACTCCTCAAACACTGTCAAGATACTTATTGTGCTGGAATGACAATAGATGGTGGTCATGTGAACTTGAATTACAACTGGGTGAGTGTGAATGTATGTATTTCTTTTTTTGATGAAGGCCATGGCTGAAAATTTAAGTTGAATTAATGTGATTGACTATTTTATGTGCATACCTGCAATTTAGCAATCATCTTTATGGTGAGTTGTTATCTATTCTCTGTTACTGACATTCCAAATTTTGACTTAAATCATTCATCAGCAAGTCTCAGTAAAACAATTACTTTCACAAGAACAAATACAGCTGCAATGTAGTATTACCTTTGTTGCTTGTTCCAACTTTCTTTTCTCATCCAGTCCACTTCCCTGTATGATTTTTGCCTCGAGGAATGTTGCTCCAAAAACAATCGGCACTGATGCCATTGCAACTAGTGAAAGTTTCCATGTGTACACAAGTGCAATAACTGCCCCAACAAATAAAGTTGAGAATGCTTGCACCATGGTACCAATTCTTATCCCTGTTGCCTACACAACCACCAACTAGATTAGAACACAGTAAAATAAAAATAATAACTTTAACATATAACATATAAATCAGAAGTGCCAATTCAAGTATTTTCAAAAATGGAATTATAAGAATAACTAATGAATGAACTCTCTCTATCTCTGTTTTATTTTTTAACATCTAGACTATTGTTAACTGAATATCGATAGAACTACTTCACAAATTCATTATTATGGCTATTCTTCATAAACATAGCAGCAGCATCCACAAAAAGGTCAACCACTTGACGTAGAAGGTATGTCCTGAAAACTAGTGGGCAGTTAATTACATAATGTGGCTGAAGACCCAAAAGAATTTTATTAATGGATATCACCATGAGACCATGTATTCAATAATATGTGATGGTCAATTAAATGTTTTGTATCACCAAATAATAGCAACTAAAAACACTGTCTCTTTGATTGGAATTTCATTCCAATCAATAGAATGCTGAGTTCCATAGCTGTATATTTTCCTGTTTTCATGTCAAAGTTAGATTTGCTGATCAGAAGAATATGCAATACTTTTCTTCTCAGTCACTCTAAAGCTGTAAGTTTGGATACAGTAGCATTATACTTACACCCTGAACACTAGATGCATCACCAGACAACCTTGCTGAAAGAATTCCAACTCTGTTCTTCTCATCATCATACCAAGCAATTTCTTGGTTAAGCATGGACTGAAAAGTACTAACACGCAGACGACTTGTAAGTTTCACTCCAGCAATTCCAAACATGTAACTCTGCAACAGGTATCAAATTATACTGTTAGCACTGAGAAAAAAAAAGTATATTTACGTTTTGCACATTAAGTTAATTCCATGTTTTATTTATTTCCATCATTTAGATTGGATACAAGATCCTTCAACTGCTAATGTATCATTCATAGCTCAAAAACAAACTGCCACAGTGTAACACTGATAACTATTCATGGAAAATTAGTAGTTTATCAGATAGACTACAGTATAAAACAATGCCTTAAAATAATAATAATAATAATTAAATTAAATTAAATTAAAAAAATAAAAATAAAAAGAAAATGTGGAAGAGGAAAACTGAAGAAATTTTTGTGTTCTCATGTAAACAATCGTCTTTGTTATCACGAGCAGATATAGAAACCTCGTAGAAAAAGGTATTTTTGCTACTGGCAAACACAAGGGAAGTATTCATAACTTGATGTGTAGGTTTACAGTGATAATAATTTGTGAATGTTGTGTGTAATATATATATATAAAATATATATATATAAAAAAAAATGGAAAATTCAACAGAGAAAACACTGGAGTGGCCAGACGTGTGTATATAGTTGTCTGAGTGAGTGTGTGAATGTATGTGTTTCTTTTTCTGATGAATGCCAGGGTCAAAAATTTAAGTTGTGTGAATGTGATTGTCTATTTCTCATTCCTATCAGCAGCTCAGCAAGCCACTTTACAATGAGTTGTTATCTATTCTCTATTATTAACAATATTAAAAGGATCAATTCCTGTTTTACTGCAAAGAGGAGGCGTTGCATAGCTGACAGGAACAACAACACACATACAATGATGGTAATTGAGTAAAAGTAATTGAATTACATGTAATCATTACACTTTATATAATTTTTCCATGTAATTGATACATTTTAGAAATTGTAATTTGTACTTGTAATTTATGTATTCTAAAAAAAACAGTAATCATTAAAACACTGTATCCGCTACTTTATACTAGGTCGTCATATTTTGTACGTATTTCACAACCAGTGAAAGATCTGTCACTTTTTGCTGAAAATGCAAGTATAGTATTTACTTCCAAAAAGCAAGAGGTAACTGATGAAATTGCAATTAATGTCTATCAGAAAATTATTAAGTGGTTCTATGCAAATGAACTCTTATTAAACTTTGATGAAGCACAATATACAGTTCCATACGCTAAATGGCATGACACCTTTAATAAATATGGTCTGTGAATAGGAGTCTGTAGCTAAGGGAGAATAAACATTGTTTATAGGTGTGAGCATTGATGAGAAATTGAGCTGGAAGCAAAACAGTGATGATCTATTGAAACATTTGACTTCACCAACTTATACTACTAGGGTTATTGCAAATTTTTGTGAAAAACATCTCATAAATTAGCTTACTATGCCAACTTTCAGTCACTGCTTTCATAAGGCATCATATTTTGGGGAAATTCATCATTGAGTAAGAAAATATTCATTGCACAAAAGCATGTAATAAGAATAATTTCTGGAGCTCACCTAAGATCATCTTGTAGATCTACGGCTCTACACAGTATCTTCATAATATGTATGTATTCTCTTATGAAATTTGTTATTAATAACCTAACCCAGTTCAAAAGTAATAGCAGTGTTCAAAGCTACAACAATAGAAGAAAGAATGATCCACACCATTCAAGGTTAAATATAACTTTAGCATAGAAGGAGGTAAATTATTCTGCCACAAAAGTATTTGCTCACTTACCAGACATCATCAAATGTCTGACAGATAGACAACCAGCATTTAAAAACAAATTGAAAAAATTTCTGAATGAATGCATTTTTACTTAGAAATTAGTACTTTTAACAAATAAAACTAAATAAATAAAATAATGTAAGGCATGTAATGTTATCTTTTACTCAACTGACACATACCACATCATTACAAAATCTTGTATTCATGATCTTCAGAACAAATATTAATCTAATCTATCTTTGGTGTAATCTTCATTCATTATTTGCATTGGCCATAGTAGTATCAATGGTTGAGGATTCTTTCTTGAAACTGAGTGCTTTGAGTGAGGATGAGAATCTTCTATTCATTGTTTCACTTTCTTGATGATACTTTCCCGGTGGGATAAACAAAAATAAAAAATAGAAAAGAGATGACTTACCAAAAGGACCGGCTCGTCGGTAGAAACAAATAAAATCACACACAAACACACATACAAGCTTTCACCACCACTGGCAGCTTCTTCAGGAAAAAGAGGAAAAAAGGGGAGGAAAAAGGGAAGGATATGGGTTTTAAGGAAGTGGAAAAGGAGTCATTCCAATCCCAAGAGTGGAAGGACTTAACTTAGGGGAAAAAACGAAAGGTAAACAAATACACACACACTCAGACATATCGAAACGCAAACACACCTAGACAGACATTTGTCTGTAGGCTTTCTACAAATGTCTGTCTAGGTGTGTTTGTGTTTTGATATGTCTGAGTGTGTGTGTATTTGTTTACCTTTCTTTTTTTCCCTTAATGTAAGTCCTTCCACTCCTGGGATTGGAATGACTCCTTTTCCACTTCCTTAAAACTCATATCCTTCCCTTTTTCCTCCCCTTTTTTCCTCTTTTTCCTGAAGAAGCTGCCAGTGGTGGCGAAAGCTTGTATGTGTGTGATTTTATTTGTTTCTATCGACGAGCCGGTCCTTTTGGTAAGTCATCTCTTTTCTATTTTTTATTTTTGTTTATATATATATATATATATATATATATATATATATATATATATAAAACGAAAATTATAGAGGGAAACTTTCCCGGTGGGATAAACAAAAATAAAAATAGAAAACAGATGACTTACCAAAAGGACCGGCTCGTCGATAGAAACAAATAAAATCACACACAAACACACATACAAGCTTTCGCCACCACTGGCAGCTTCTTCAGGAAAAAGAGGAAAAAAGGGGAGGAAAAGGGAAGGATATATATATATATATATATATATATATATATATATATATATATATATATATATATATATATATATACATATATAGGGGGAAACTTTCCCGGTGGGATAAACAAAAATAAAAAAATAGAAAAGAGATGACGTACCAAAAGGACCGGCTCGTCGATAGAAACAAATAAAATAAAATAAAATTACACACATACAAGCTTTCGCAGCCTAGCTGCTTCGTCAGGCAGAAGGGAAGGAGAGGGAAAAGGAAATGATGAGGGTTTTAAGGGAGTGGATAAGGAGTCATTCCAATCCCGGGACAGGAAAGACTTACCTTGGGGAGAAAAAAGGAGGGTAAATAAATACACACACACCCACACATTTACACAGACGCAAGTACACTTAGGCAGACATACTGTAGAACTGTAGAAAGCATATATATATATAAACAAAAATAAAAAATAGAAAAGAGATGACTTACCAAAAGGACCGGCTCGTCGATAGAAACAAATAAAATCACACACAAACACACATACAAGCTTTCGCCACCACTGGCAGCTTCTTCAGGAAAAAGAGGAAAAAAGGGGAGGAAAAAGGGAAGGATATGGGTTTTAAGGAAGTATATATATATATATATATATATATATATATATATATATATATATATATATATATATATATATAGAGGGAAACTTTCCCGGTGGGATAAACAAAAATAAAAATAGAAAACAGATGACTTACCAAAAGAACCGGCTCGTCGATAGAAACAAATAAAATAAATAAAATCACACACAAACACACATACAGTTCTACAGTGTGTCTGCCTACGTGTACTTGCGTCTGTGTAAATGTGTGGGTGTGTGTGTTTTTGTTTACCCTCTTTTTTTCCCCCCAAGGTAAGTCTTTCCTGTCCCGGGATTGGAATGACTCCTTATCCACTCCCTTGAAACCCTCATCATTTCCTTTTCCCTCTCCTTCCCTTCTGCCTGACGAAGCAGCTAGGCTGCGAAAGCTGTATGTGTGTTTGTGTGTGATTTTATTTATTTTATTTGTTTCTATCGACGAGCCGGTTCTTTTGGTAAGTCATCTGTTTTCTATTTTTATTTATATATATATATATATATATATAGCTCTATTAAGTGTTGATTGGTGTCTTTTTTACATATAATGATCATCCTCAACTTCCTGTGCCAGTGATGCTTTTCAGAATGGCCATTCTTTCTCATTCAGACTACTAATCATCACGGTTCAGGCTGTGTGGCTTCAAATTTCTATTGGCCACAACAGAATTGGTGAGTGAATGATGCCTGTTGAATAATATATTGAATCTAATCACTGTTTTCAACTACTTCAGTACCACTCAATGCCTCCTTTATGTAGCGATTAGCATGTAACATTAAAATGCTTCAAATACACTATTATATGAAAATTTACAGTTTTCAGCTACACAGTGAATGCTACACACATCTTGTTTCCAATACTTGCATTCGTTCACTCTCACCAGCTGAAGATGTAGACCAGCCCATAGACAATGAGCATCATGTGTCGCAATACCATAATTCGCTAAGGGTGCCATATTGTGGCTGCAGTACATGCTGTGTTTATTATTTCAGAAGAGTTTTTAATCAATACATGATTCCTTACTGTTACTCTCCTGTGTAATACTGCTTGGTAATGCTTTGTGTATTTCTTTGAATAAACCCTTCAATTTAATTTGGAATTAATTCAGTTCAACTAAAATATAGCATGGGTGCATTTAATTCTTTATAAGCAATGACAGCTACATGTATTTCTAAAAACATACTCTACAACCATTTACATACAAGATCAAAGAATAAACATTTCTTTGATCAAAGCTTTGCATTGGCTGTTATGTAAATAACAAACAGTTCCAAAGACTGCAGCTCCATATAATTAACACACAAAATATCAGTTAGTAACAGACAAACAACAAGTAGGAGAAAATCTCATAAACCTTTTAAATTGCATCTCATGTATCTAGCAAGCTAACTGCACAGAACATGTATTTGGTTGTACCTAGATCTATATGTGACCAGTTTCTTAGACCATTGATAATTTGAGTGTGGGGAACTTAAAAGTTTATTTTGTGTCTGAGGAAGTAAATAACTGTTAATGAAGCTAAGCATCTGTAATCTCCATTTACGTAAAGGCTATATATGATTTATATGGAATGTAACTACAGTTATTCAGTGATTACATTGGAATAACAGAAAAAATTTTAACTGCCCTTGTCTCTATGCAGAAAAAATATGCATAATAAATTGCATAGCTTTGCACATCCCCACATATTGTGTTACATCTGTAGACTGCATAACATTTATTTAAAAAAATAAAAAATAAAAAAAAAATAAAAAAAAAAATAATTGGCATCTCTCTCTGAGAGAATAGGGTAGGCCTAAACATTATTAGCGTTTACTAAGTGAAATGAAATAAATAAATAAATAAAAATCCACATTGTTTGTATCTTAAACTGTAGCCTTTTCTATATTCCATTGTTACTGTCTTGTATCCCACCCATTTAGCAGTGCAGTTTAAGACATTGATTTTTAGGATGGGGAGATATGCCAGCTCTAGTTTGAATCCACCCGGCAGATTAATGACGTGGGTTGATGTGCTGTCTAGCCTGCAAATCTCAGTATGTGAATACTAGGTTGGTACCCAAGTTTTGCCTCAGTAACATGACAGGAACAATTTAAAAAACTATAGTAAACTTTGGCAAGTATAACACTCTACACAAACATTTGTGGTACACAAATTTTCTCCTGGGGACTGATGGGGGTAGCAACAGGAATGACATCCTGGTCACTCCTTAACTTAATATTCAAAATCCAGAGTAAAAAAATGCTGATCTCGGCTGTATAAGGGCTAAAGGCAAAAGAAAAATAATGTATTATTGAATTTCATCTCCTATTTTGCTATATTTAACACTGTATCTGTTTACCAGAGTTACATATTTGTTAATGAATTGTTTATATAATAATGGAAAGTCCAGGTTGGAATAAATAATCAGGCCTCAACCTACGATAACTTCCCTATGTATTTATTTATTTATTTATTATTTTTTTTTTTTTTTTTTTTTTTTTTTTTTTTTTTTTTTTTTTTTTTTTTTTTCCGTACCTTACAGTTCCTACCTCTGTATCCCAAACCTCGCCTGATTTGAGTGGTGTGTGAATGTGTGATCGTGTGTGTGTGTGTGTGTGTGTGTGTGTGTGTGTGTGTGTGTATGTGTGTGTATGTGGTCTTGTGCACTTGCAGTGTACATGAATTATCTTACTTTATTTTACTTTACTTTATTTTATTTTATTTTATTTTCTCCCCTCACCCGCCTCCCCACTCCATTCCTAAGCTGCATCTCGTTATTCCCATCTAACACATCCCCACCACCGTGACGTAACCTTTCTATCCCCTCCCCCTCCCCTCCCCTCCCGTCCCCGATTCGCTGCAGAGCGTGATTCGAAGTGTGGCAGTCGGAGGTGATGGTTGTATGACTGTGTTGTGTGCCTGTGTGATTGCGTGAGTGCTCTATTTCTGAAGAAGGCCATGGCCGATAGCTGAATGTGTTGTATGTGTGTGTCTTTTGTATGTGCCTGTCGCAGCTCGTCGCCACGTCTTTGCGGTGAATATTATTTAATGAATTGTTTCATGCATACAATGTGACCACAAAATAACAAAGTGCCGAAGTGCGGCAGTCGGAGGTGATGGTTGTATGACTGTGTTGTGTGCTTGTTTGATTGCGTGAGTGTTCTATTTTCTGAAGAAGGCCATGGCCGATAGCTGAAAGTGTTGTATGTGTGTGTCTTTTGTATGTGCCTGTTGCAGCTCGCCGCCACATCTTTGCAGTAAGTTGTAAACTGTCCTTACTATATTATTATATATAAAAATAACTTTATGATATTTCTATTTTAAGGATACATAATCAACATTTAAATAAAATAAATTAATTTCCAAAAGTCTACATGTAACTGTACTGACATACACATTGACTAAGCAAATGTCATGGTATAGACACCTAATATCATGTGGAACTTCTTTGGCCCTACAGTGAAATGCTATGGAAGTGAATGTACAAGTACCTGGTGATCCTATGGATGCTGCTGACATCAAATTGTTTGCAGAGTGGAAGCCAATTCTGGCCTTTTTGTGGAGCCTGCATTTTGTGACATCCTAGATATGCTTGATGGGGTTCAAATCTGAGCTTCAGGATGGCCATCTCAGTCTTTGGACCTGCCTTGCAGATTCATAGAATCATTCCCAAACAGTGAGGGAGCAATGATGTGTCATGTTATCATCTTGAAAAACCACAGAATTATCAGGATGTTGGAAGACCAAAATGGGTGGAGATGGTCCCTGAGCAAATCAACATAACTTGGACCATTCACAGTTCCTGCCAAAGCAACAAGGGGGCCCACTCTATACTATAAAATTCCACCACAGACCATCACAGAGACACCATTGCCTTGGAGCTCATCTTCTTGCCATGCAGAATCCATCAATTCATGTAGTCTGCACTAAATACAGTGGCTCCCACTTGCATGGTCCACTTGAAATCTCGATTGTTCCGACCATATTGTTTTCTGCTAATATTTCAGCATTCATCCCTGGTGACTAGTGACAAATGCAAACCCACTGTGCCCCATGATGTTTTGTGATGACAGTCGCACCCGAGTCTGGCTCCAGCATTGGGAGATGTGTCAAGTATGTCTTGTTTTCCCTCGAGTGATGATTTTTGCACTGCTTCCCTTCTTATTATTGAAGGTCAGTCTCAAAAGCCACCAATCATTATCACTGAGCTGGATGGGGGCTATATCATCTTTTGTGGACTGTGACATCCTCGTTCAACCACTCACAACACACCCTGAACACAGTTAAATGTGTGAAGCCAAATTCCTGCACAACTGCCACAATTGTAATTCCAATCTGTAGGCACTGACCACCATATCCTGTCTGAATGTCATCTGCTTATGACTACATTGCATGTTATACAAATCACTTGCACAACTACATCTAAAAAGATATCGTATGTAACTGTAATTCATAAAGGGGGAGTGTGATGCACTATCAGTGCACCACTATTCCTTGACATTGATAAATCTGTGCATTGAGATAATTATGTATCATATTATGTATCATTTTATAAATCTGGCCAGTGACAATAAATATGCATCATCTGAAAGTTAAGTTTAACAGCACGAGCTTGAATTATTTTAAAAGGTTATAAACACATGGCAGACACCTATTAGAAATAAATGAAGATTATATATGGGTCAGAGACTGATGTTATATTGAAAGTACATCACCAACCCCTGTGTGATTGCGTGAGTGTTCTATTTTCTGAGGAAGGCCATGGCCGATAGCTGAAAGTGTTGTATGTGTGTGTCTTTTTGTATGTGCCTGTCGCAGCTGATCGCCACGTCTCTGCGGTGAGTTGTAAACTGTCCTTACTATATTATTAATTCCAACTGATTTCTCATACACTAACAGCAGTTGACTGGCATTGCCTGGTGATACGTTGTTGTGATGCCTTGTGTAAGGGGGGAAATGCGTACGATCACATTTCTGACTTTGATAAAGGTCAGACAGTAGCCTATCTCAATTTTGGTTTATCGTACCACAACATTGCTGCTCACATTGGCCACGATCCAATGACTGTTAGAATCAGTGGGTTCAGGAGGGCAATACGGAACATAATTTTTTTGGATGAATGCAGGTTCTGTTTACAGCATCATGATGGTCGCATCCATGTCTGAGGAGATCATGGTGAACGCACATTGGAAGCAAGTATTCGTCATCACCATACTGGCATATCACCCAGCATGATGGTATGGGGTGCCATTGGTTAGACGTCTCGCTCACCTCTTGTTCGCATTGACAGCACTTTGAACAGAGGCCATTACATTTCACACGTGTTATGACCATTGGCTCTACCCTCCATTCGATCCTTGCAAAGCTCTACATTTCAACAGGATAATGCACGACCGCATGTTGCAGGTCCTGTATGGGCCTTTCTGAATACGGAAAATGTTTGACTGCTGCCCTGGCCAGCACATTCTCCAGATCTCTCACCAATTGAAAACGTCTGGTCAATGGTGGCTGAGCAACTGGCTAGTCACAATATGCCAGTCACTACTCTTGATGAAATATGGTATCATGTTGAAGCTGCATGGGCATCTGTACCTGTACATGCCATCCAAGATCTGTTTCACTCAATGCCCAGGCATATCAAGGCCATTATTAATGGTAAGAGTTGGTTGTTCTGGGTACTGATTTCTCAGGATCTATGCACCCAAATTGCATGAAAATGTAATCACATCTCAGTTCTAGTATAATATATTTGTGCAATGAATAACCTTTTACCATCTGCATTTCTTCTTGGTCTAGCAATTTTAATGGCCAGTAGTGTAGATAAATTCATAATATTGAAAGAGTAATTCCAGTTTCTAAACTTTACACAGTAGATTCACCTGAATCTATCTTCCTCTTCCTGCTGGGAAGCTCCTTATAATGACTTTTAACTGTTTTAATGCTCTAAAACTGAACAGCAAAAAAGCACAGCTTTGTTGATAGATACACATAAAAATAAAAGCACAAACAGACACACAAATGCTAAGCTTTCACTACCCAGGGTTGCTTCATCAGAAAAGAGGAAGAAAGGAGGGAAAAAAGGAAGGTTGTAGGTTTTAAGGGGGTGGATAAGGAGTTATTCACTTCTTGGAATTGGAAGGACTTGCTTTAGGGGAAAAAGGACAGGTAAACAAACACCCACACCCACACATATATATACATAAACCAAGGATGACGTATGTAAAAAGCAATGATGTTAGACAGATATGCCAGTCAAGGCTGAGGCAATGTCCAGAGATCAGAGGCAAAGAGGTTGTTGAATTGTGGGTGGTAATTTGAAATTAACGGAGGTTGAAACCAGGTGGGCAATGGGAAGAAGGAATATGCTGTAGGGCAAGTTCCCATCTCTGGAGTTCTGAAAGATTGGTGTTGGTGGGAAGTATCCAGATAACACGGATGGTGTAACACTGTGCCAAGATGTGCTGGCTGTGCACCTAGGCATGCTTAGCTGCAGGGTGATCCTCATTACCAACAAACACTGTCTGCCTTGGTCCATTCATGCAAATGAACAGTTTGTTGCTGGCCATTCCCACATAAAATGCTTCACCATACAGGCATGTGGTTGCTATTGCAAGTGGCTCTGCCCTTCATCATGTATAAATAGGACTGGAATAAGTGGTGGTGAGAGGGTGCAAAGGGCAGGTTTTACACTGGGGTAGGAGCTGGATGGTAGGGAAGGTGGTTTGGGGATTTCATAGGGATGAACTAGGAGGTTACAAAGGTTAGTTGGGTGGCAGAAAGACACTCTTGGTGGTGTGGGAAGCATGTCATGAAGGATGGATCTCATTTCAGGGCAGCATTTAAGGAAGTCGTATCCCTGTTGGAGAGGCACATTCAGAGTTCGATCTAGTCCCGGAAAGTATCTGGTGATAAGAGGAGCACTTTTGGGGTTCTTCTGTGGAAGGTTCTGGGTTTGAGGGGATGAGAAACTGGCCCTAGCAATTAGCTTCTGTACCAGATCAGGAGGGTAGTTGCGAGATGGGAAATCTGTTATCAGGTTATTGATGTACTGGTTCAGTGATTCAGAACTGGAGCAGACTCTAATACCTAACCTGTAGGGAAGTGACCGTTTCAAATGGAATGGATGGGAGCTGTCATAATGTTTTTTGGTGGGTTTGATGTGGACAGATGTTTGAAGCTGACCATTGGATAGATGGAGGATGACATAAAAAAAAAAAGTGGCATGGGATTTGGAATACACCAGGTGAATCTGATGGCAGCAAAGGAGGTGAGGTTGGAGAGGAAACTCTGGACTTCTTCTTTGCTATGAGTCCAGATCATGAACATGTCACAAAAAATCTATACCAAACTTTGGGTTTACATGCTTGGGTATCCAAGAAGGCTACTTCAAAGTGTCTCATAAATAGGTTGGTGTATGAGGGGCCAACCTGGTCCCCATGGCTGTTCCCTTTAGTTGTTGGTACACCTGGGTCTCAAAAGTGAAGAAGTTGTTGGTTAGGATGAAGCTGGCTATGATAATAAAGACAGAGGTTTTAGGTAGCGTTGCAGGTGATTGGCGTGAAAGGAAATGTTCCACAGCAGCGAGGCCCTGGATGTGCGGGATATTTGTGTATAAGTGATGGAATCAGGTGAAAGGTTTTGTAGGAGGCTCTGAGGATTCCTTGCAGCTCACCCTGGACATCAGGAATGGGATTGCCTTGACAAAAATTGTATGTACCATTGTGTGAAAGCTGACACAGTCCCTCAGCCACATACTCCTGCCAATCAAGTACCACTGTCGTGGAGCCCTTTTCGGCCGGGAGAATGACGATGGAACAGTCAGCCTTCAGATCATAGATAGTCTGGGCTTCAGCTGTGGTGATGTTGGGAGTTTCATCTACATCTACAGGGGATACTCTGCAAATCACAATTAAGTGCCTGGCAGAGGGTTCATTGAATCAGCTTTATACTATTTATCTCACATTCCATTCTCGAATAGTGTGCGGGAAGAAAGAACACCTGAATCTCTGTGTTCGAGCTTGGATTTCTCATATTTTATTCTGATGACCATTTCTACCTATGTAAGTGTGAGTAAAAATATATTTTCACATTTGGAGGAGAATGTTGACGATTGGAGTTTAGTAAGTAGCCCACGCTGCAGCGATAAACACTGTTGTTGTAATGATTCCCATCCCAAACCCTGTATCATTTCCGTGATGCTCTCATCCCTGTATGGTAACAATACAAAACGATCTGTTCTTCTTTGGACTCTTTCAATGTCCTCTGTCAAACCCACCTGATAAGAGTCCCAAACAGGGCAGCAATACTCCAAAACAGGATGGACATGTGTAGTCTATGCACTTGGATTAAAATTTTTCAAGAGAAATTGAAAGGCAAGGCAAGGTTGGAAGTGAGAAATTCCTGGAAGGTTTGAACAGGATGATTTTGAGGAAAAGGAAATGGGTCTCATTTGATGTAGGATGGAACTGTTCCAGGCACGGACTGGAGTAAGTGGTGGTGGGAGGGTGCATAGGGCAGGTTTTACAACGGGGGCGGTTACTAGGGTAGGAGGCAGAAGGTAGGGAAAGTGGTTTGGGGATTTCATAAGAATGGATTAGGAGGTTATGGAGGTTAGGTGGGCGGCGGAAAGACTCTCTTGGTGGACTGGGAAGGATGTCATGAAGGATGCATCTCATTTCGGGGCCCTCCAGCAAGGATACGGCTTTTTTTTATAAGTGAGGAAGAGTCACTAATGTACTTATTTCTCAAAACAGTTATGTATACAATCTGGACTCACAGTAAAGAAGAACGCCAGAATTTCCTCTTCAACCTCAACTCCTTTGGTCCTATCAAATTCACCTGGTCCTATTCCAAATCCCATGCCACTTTCCTTGATGTCGACCTCCATCTGTCCAACAGCCAACTTCACACGTCCCTCCACATCAAAGCAACTAATAAACAACAGTACCTCCACTATGACAGCTGCCATCCATTCCACATCAAACGTTCCCTTCCCTACAGCTTTGGTCTTCGTGGCAAACGAGTCTGCTCCAGTCCCGAATCCCTGAACCAGTACACCAATAACCTAATAACAGCTTTCACATCCCGCAGCTATCCTCCTGATCTGGTATTGAAGCAAATTGCCAGAGCCACTTCCTCATCCCCCCAAATTCAGAACCTTCCGCAGAAGAACCCCAGAAGAGCCCCTCTTCTCACCGGATACTTTCCGGGACTGAAGCGGACTCTGAATGTGGCTCTCCAGCAAGGTTACGACTTCCTTAAATCCTGCCCCAAAATGAGATCCATCTTTAATGACATCCTTCCCACTCCACCGAGAGTGTCTTTCCGCCGCCAACCTAACCTCTGTAACCTCCTAGTCCATCCCTATGAAATCCCCACACCACCTTCCCTACCCTCTGGGTCCTACCCATGCAACTGCCCCCGTTGTAAAACCTGCCCTATGCACCCTTCCACCACCACTTACTCCAGTCCAGTAACCCGGAAGGTGTACACAATCAAGGCCAGAGCCACTTGCAATAGCACCCACATGATTTACCAACTGACATGCCTGCACTGTGAAACGTTCTATGTGGGAATGACCAGCAACAAACTGTCCATTTGCATGAACGGTCACAGGCAGACAGTGTTTGTTGGTAATGAGGATCACCCTGTGGCTAAACATGCCTTGGTGCACAACCAGCACATCTTGGCGCAGTGTTACACCATCCGGGTTATCTGGATACTTCCCACCAACACTAACCTTTCAGAACTCCGGAGATGAAACTTGCCATTCAACATATTCTCTCTTCCCGTTGCCCACCTGGTCTCAACCTCCGCTAAATTCAAATTTCCGCCCATCATCTTTAACAGAAGACATATGCATGACCAAAAATGCTGTACTAAACTGTGCTCCAGAAAACTGTAGAGAAAGAAATACCAATAGCCCAACCACAAGCTTCTGCCACAGTGCCTGTCAGAAATTCAAGTACCACAGGAAGAAAAAATCTGATAACAGGCACTGGTGATGAGCAAGGAATGCTATATGGAGAGAAAAGAGCATGGTTCCATGTAGGAAAAGTGAAAAATGTTACAACAACTGAAAATGTAATCAAATTTCTAGAGAAAATCTTTCCAGGATACAGCAACTTTCAAGTTGAGAAACAAAGGGTATGAACAATAGCTTCAAGATTGGTGTTGACTTTTCTAAAGAACAAGGTAATGGACACTGCTATATGGCCAAAGATCATTGTAATCAGGTGTTTTTTATTCCAGAGATCGACCAGTGCCCCAACAAAATAGACCCTGACAGTGAAAACCAGGTCCTCAGATTATTACACAGAAAAAACAATAGAGATGACAGTCATATGCCTTTAGTTATTGCATTTGTCAATGTGCAGTGTTTAAGAACCAAAATAGACTTTTTATCATTCTTTGTAGAAGACGTTAAACCAGATGTCTTATGTATCTGTGAGCACTGGTTGACTGAAGCAGAAGGTGACTATTACAGATATATTGAATATTTGAATGTGGTAAATGCATGGTATCGAACAACTAAAATTCATGGTGGTGTATCTGTGTATGCAAACAAAAATCTTAGTGTAAAGGAAATAGATCTAAAAAGCTTCTCTACAGACCTAGATCTAGAATTGGCTTCACTAGCCTTAACAAATATTGATCTCATTATTATCTCTGTGTACCACTCACCAGATGGTAGTTTTGAAAACTTTATTGTACAAATGGAGAACTGTTTGTCTTACCTAACACGCCTTAAATCTAAAATTGCATTATGTGGTGACTTCAATGTGCATATAGGTGATAGAAGTATCAAAGAGAGAGTCTTCATGAACTTAATAAACAGCTATGGACTATTTGTAGCAAACTGACTTCCAACAAGAGGTGATGCCTGTCTAGGTACAGTTATCACCAAGCTAAATACCTGGGATTATAATATCCATGTAGTTGAACCAATGATTGCAGACCACAGTGCATTGGTAATGGAAATCAGTATGAATGGCAACTACAACCAAGCACATGGCACTCAAGCTACACATTCAGTAGAAGGGTTATCAAAGAAGACAGATTAAATGACCTTAAAACAGTCCTGTCTGGTGTGAACTGGCAGCAGAAAATTGCAGAACTGGGAGCCAGTGACTCATTTGAATGTCTGTTCCAAACATTAAAAACAAAATTTGATGGTTTGTTTCCAATAATCCACAAGAAGGATCCTGCAGGCAAATCAAAAGGAAGGGACAAACCTATAACAACAAAGATGTGGTATACTCCTGAGCTAGACAGATTAAAAGGCATTGTAGTAATGTTCAGGGACTGTATGAAGACAGCTAAAGATCTTCCAATTAAAGATCTGCTTCACTGTAAATACTCAAAAGCTAAGAGAATTTACAGAAAGGAAGTGGAGGAAGCAAAAAAGAAATATAATGAGAAGTTCATCAACGAGGCTCACAAACCATGTAACGCAGCTTGTAATCTAGTAAATGAGCATAGGAAGAAGCCTACTTCTGCCTTAAATTCCTGTAGTCCCGATGCCTTCAATCAGTACTTCATTAGGATAGTGAAGGATACTGTCAGTGAAATTCCAGACTCAAGCTTACTTCTCACAAGTGATATAAAAAATGAACATTGTAACAGAATTGTAAACTGTAAGGAAGTGCACCCTAATGACATAATAAAAATAGTGAGATCATATAAGCATTCAGAGAGTGCAGATATGTATGGCATGTCTTGCACAGTGCTAAAGAAAATAATTCCAGAGCTTGCCCAACCACTAGCCATAGTAATTAACAGATGTTTATCCTCTGGCGCCTTTCCAGAATTCCTGAAATTGGCAAGGACAGTACCAGTCTACAAAAAAGGTGATCCATGTAAAGTGTCCAGCTACAGACCCATTTCAATAATCCCCATCCTAGCTAAAGTTATGGAGTCTGTAATGAAACATCAGTTGCAAAATTATTTTGAAGAAAATAGGCTCTTCCAGGACACACAGCATGGTTTTCGCAAGGGAAAGGCAACATTTACGGCAGCACTGGACTTGACTAGAAAGATAAGACAGGTATTTGAAGATAGAGAAGGTGTGGCACTGACACTCTGTGACCTAAGCAAGGCATTTGATTGCATCTCACACAAGACACTCCTCAATAAATTAAACTGTTATGGTGTTGGAGGTGCTGTTCTGGCAACTCTCCAATCTTATATGGAAAACCGAAAGCAGGCGGTGTCAGTACATGGAGCCTTATCACAAGAACAAAAGTTGGAACATGGCGTACCCCAAGGGTCCGTCTTAGGTCCTCTCCTGTTCCTAATATATGTTAATGATATGGGCTGTAACAACCACAAATTACAGTTTGCTGATGACACCACTCTTTTTGCCAAAGGAAAATCTGCAGCACAAGCTCTTCAAGCAACAGGCGACCTCTTCGAATACACAAAATAATGGTTCATCAAAAATAAAATGAAACTGATTGAAGGAAAAACACAACATCTTATATGCAGCCTTAGCAAAATTGGCTGTCAGGAGAATATGGAAGCTGTTAGACTTCTAGGCTTCATGATTGACAGCAAACTTACAATGAATGAACACACAGTGTATGTATGCTCCAAGCTCTCCCATGTAAGATTCCTTCTGAGAAGGCTTAAAGGTACATTAACTGACCAATACATTGTAACAGTGTATTATACGCAATTTCACAGCCATATTAATTATGGCATACTGCTATGGGGACATGCTGCAGGTTGTAAAGATGTGTTAATGCTACAAAAAAAGGCTGTCAGAATAATTACATCAAGCAAAAGATTGGACCACTGCAAGCCTGTATTCAAACGGTTAGGTATTATGACGATCTTCAGCCAGTATGTGTTTTTATGCCTCATGAGCATAAAAGAAAACCAAGGGGAGTTCAGCATGAGGCAACATATGCATAACCATGACACCCATAAACCCATAACAAGAGGAGCATTGAAATACCAAGCTGTTGTCTGACTGGAACACAAGACAGTTTTCCAATGGTTGCACTGAAAATGTTAACTCGCTGCCAAAAGAAGTGCAATCCCTGCCACCAGAACCATTCAAAAGGAAAATTGCACAGGACCTGAAAGAGCACCCACTATACTCAATTGGTGAATTTTTCAACAGTGATGAAAGTGACTGGCCAAAATGATAATATTTGTGTTGTATATGTCCAAATTGCAAACTTTTTTCTCTTTTTCCTCTTTTATATATGTATATGTATGTATGTATATAATCTTGACGCAGTCTGTCCAGTCATGACTGGTAAAAGACACAGAAATAGTAATAAAGTAATAACATCTTTGCCTCGGTTCTGTGGACAGAGCCTCTGCCTCAAGTGGTATCTCTGTCCATCTTCTTTGGTTTCTACAAATGTCTGCCTAGGTGTGCTTGCGTGTGGATATGTGTGAGTGTGTGTGTATTTGTTTATCTTCCTTTTTGTCCCCTAAGGTAAGTCCTTCCACTCCTGGGATTGGAATGACTCGTTTTCCGCTTCCTTAAAACCCGTATCCTTCCTTTCTCCTCTCCTTCCTCTTTTTCCTGAAGAAGCTGCCAGTGGTGGCGAAAGCTTGAATGTTTGTGTGTTTTTATTTGTGTTTTATGTTTCTAACGCCGAGCCTGTACTTTGGGTAAGTCAAACAATCTTTATTTTATACATATTTTCTGCATCAGGAAAGTCTCCTCAGGTACACAAAAACACAAATAAAAACACACACAGACACAAAGATTCAAGATTTTACAACCGTTTGTTGCTTCATCAGGAAAAGGGAAAGGAAGGAGGAGAAAAAGGGAAAGACGTGGGTTTTTAAGGAAGTGGATGAGGAGTTATTCCAATCCCAGGAGTGGAAGGAAATGTAAACGAACACACACATACACATGCAAACATATCAAGACAGGCAACTGTAGAAAGCAAAGAAGTTGGACAGAGATACCAGTTGAGGCAGAGGCTCTGTCCAGAGAACAGAGGCAAAGATGTTATAGAATGGTGGTTGGGAATTTGGATTTAGTGGAGATTGAGACCAGGTGGGCAATGGGAAGAGAGAATATGCTGAAGGGCAAGTTCCCATCTTCAGACTTCTGAAAGATTGTTGTTGGTGGGAAGTATCCAGATAACCTGGATGGTGGAACACTGTGCCAAGATGTGCTGGCCATGCACCAAGGCATACTTAGCCACAGGATCCTCATTACCGACAAACACTGTCTCCCTGTGTCCATTTATGCAAATGGTCAGTTTGTTGCTGGTCATTCTCACATTGAACACTTCACAGTGCAGGCATGTCAGTTGGTAAATCACATGGGTGCTACGCAAGTGGCTCTGCCCTTAATCGTGTACTGATTTCAGGTTATGGGACTAGAGTAAGTGGTGGTGAGGGATGCATAGGACAGGTTTTACACTGGGGGCAGTTACATGGGTAGGAGCTGGAAGGTATTGAAGGTGGTTTGGGGATTTCATAGGATGAACTATGAGGTTACAAAGGTTAGGTAGGTGGCAGAGGGACACTCTAGGTGGAGTGGGAAGGGTTGTATCCTTGCTGGAGAGCCACATTCAGAGTCCAATCCAGTCCTGGAAAGTATCCGGTGACATGCATGCACTGTGAAGCATTCTATGTGAGAATGACCAGCAACAAACTGTCCATTAGCATGAACGGACACAGGCAGACAGTGTTTGTTGGTAATGAGGATCACCCTGTGGATAAACATGCCTTGGTGCACGGCCGGCACATCTTGGCGCAGTGTTACACCATCCAGGTTATCTGGATACTTCCCATCAACACCAACCTTTCAGAACTCCGGAGATGGGAACTTGCCCTTCAGCTTATTCTCTCCTGTTGCCCACCTGGTCTCAACCTCCACTAAATTCAAATTCCTGACCACCATGTTTAGCATCTTTGCCTCGGTTCTGTGGACAGAGCCTCTGCCTCAAGTGATATCTCTGACCAACTTCTTTGCCTTTTACAAATGTCTGTCTAGGTGTGTTTGTGTTTGGATATGTGTGAGTGTGTGTGTATTTGTTTACCTTCCTTTTTTACCCCTAAGGTAAGTCCTTCCACTCCTGGGATTGGAATGACTCCTTTTCCATTTCCTTAAAACCCATATCTTTCCCTTTCCCTTTACCCTGTGGCTATGCATTCCAGAATATCTTGGCACAGTGTTACACCGCCCGGGTTATCTGGATACTTGCCCTCCAGCATATTCTCTCGTCCCATTACTCACCTGGTCTCAACCTCCATTAATTTCAAATTCCCACCCACTATTCATCAACATCTTTGCCTCTGATCTCTGGACATTGCCTTGGCCTCGACTGGCATCTCTGTCGAACGTGTTTGCTATTTACATATGTCTGCCTTGGTGTGTTTGAGTGTACTTGTGTGTGGGTGGGTGTGTTTGTTTACCTTTCCTTTTTCTCCTAATGCATGTCCTTCCACTCCCGAGATGGGAATGACTCCTTACCCACACCCTTATAACCCACATCATTTCCTTTTTTCCCTCCTTCCATTCTCCTTCCTGATGAAGCAACTCTTGGTTGCGAAAGCTTAGCATTTGTGTGTCTATTTGTGCTTTTATTTTTATTTGTATCTACCAATGAATCTGTGCTTTTTCACTGGTAAGTTATTTATATAATTCTTAATTACTTATCCTTTGAATGTTGTTGTTGTTATAATCTTCAGTCCAGAGACTGGTTTGATGCAGCTCTCCGTCTTACTCTATCCTGAGCAAGCCTCTTCTTCTCCTCATAAGAACAGCAACCTACATCCATTTGAATTTGCTTACTGTATTCATCTGTTGATCTCCCTCTGCGATATTTACCCTACACACTTCACTCCAATGCTAAATTCACGATTCCTTCATGCCTACGAATGTGTCCAACTAATTGATTCCTTCTTTTAGTCAAGGTATGTCAGAAAATCTTTTTCTTCCCAATTCTGCTCAGTACGTTCTCATTAGTTACGTGATCCACCCACCTAAGCTTCAGCATTCTTCTGTAGGACCACATTTCAAAAGCCTCTATCCTCTTCCTGTCCATACTGTTGATCGACCATGTTTCACACCCATACAAGGCAACACTCCACACAAATGCCTTCAGAAAGGACGTCCTTATGCTTAAATTAATATTCGATGTTAACAAATTTCTCTTTTTCAAATACGCTTTTCTTCCCATTGCCATTCTGCATTAACTCATCTACCTCCTTTATTGCTTCGTTACATAATCTAATCCCTTCAGCATCACCTGATATTCTTAGACTGCACTCCATTAACCTTGTTTTGCTCTTGTTAATGGTCATGTTATATGTACCTTTCAGCACACTGTCCATTCCTTTCAACTGCTCTTCCAGGTCTTTTGCTGCCTCAGACAGAATTGCAATGTAAACAGTAAAACACAATGTGTTTATTTCTTCACCCTGAACTTTACTTCCTTCTCCAAATTTCGCCTTGCTTTCCTTTATAGCTTGCTCAATGAACAAATTGAATAGCATTGGAGGATAGCTACAACCCTGTCGTACTTCCTTCCCAACCTCTGCCTTCATTTCATTACATTACCTTCAACTCTGATAACTGCTGTCTGGTTTTTATACAAGTTAAAACAAACAAATTAGGTGAACTATTGTGGCTGCTTGTATCACACTTTAAACCTGTATTCTGGTTCTGCTTCTATGATTACATCATCATTATTGGGAATCTTGGTAAATGTAGCATTTACTCTTTATTCCAGGATCTTGACATCTATACACAAACCTAATTCACCCTTTTCTTATCGATATCTTCACTTAACTGACATCTTCATAAAAAGGCAACACACAAAAGTATATATTGACATCTGTCTCTGATTCTACATTAAATCATCTGCATATTAGTAGTGTGAAATACCCAATATATTATTGTATTCTTGTGCTACCCCTTTCTCAATCATATATGGTGGCAGTATTTTTTCTTTGGAAAAACCAAAAGCAAATCCTGTCTCATACACTCACCAAACAATTTCTACTGCAGTTCAATGGATAAAATACAGTAAAACCCCATTTTTACGTTCCCTGTTTTTACATTTTCCCACCATTTACACCGCTATTTGTTGGTCCCGTCGAATTTCTTATGTTCACAATGATAATTTGCCCCCGTTTTTACACAGACATGTTTACACTTTTCCGCATTTTACGCTTTTTGAAAGCATGTTCATGAAGATAAAAATAACGTAAAATCTATATAAATTGATGCTGGCATGGCTTTCACCTTAACGTATATTGTTTATAAATTTTTTGCAGTCAAGTTTCGTGGCACTTTGCATTTATTCAAATGTAAATTTTGCATTTCGTTGTTGGCAGTACACGTCTAGTCGACTTACGATGCGCCTATTTGTGGTGGTGTAGTTCCACTTTCCGCTAGCTTCTTTGCCAGAGCAGCTGGCATGTACTCAATTGGAACCAGTTGCTTTATTGACATGAGAATAAAGAGTTACATTGTTTTTGTGATACGTATTTCTGATTAATAAAGAACCTTATCTGTTAAAGTTGGGTATTATTAGGTTCAGCATGACGATAATATCCCCAACCTCAAAAAAGCGATAATAGTGTGAGATACGGATCCTATGCAAACATCACAACAATACTTATGCATATATTTGCACTCAAGAACACTAATAAATTCTCTAATATTGTTGTGTGAAACATCAGAAAATACAAAAAGAACGGAAATTCTTGAGTTTTACTACATAGATAATTAAGTACTTAATGCTGTTAAAAGGCGGTAATTTTGAAGATGTGTTACATAGCCCGACTGCAGCGTCCTCGATTATAATGAATGAAATTATATCAAAAATTTCTGCTTCCCTTTATTATATAATAAACATCCTGGTGAGTATTTTGATGCCTACTATGTACATATATCACAAAAAAACTACAAAAATGCAAGGCTGATCCAGTATGCATATTTCACCATTTAAAACATTATTTCCTGCATATTACATTTTCCTGCATTTTACACTATTTCCTTGAAGTCCCTTGACAAGTGTACAAACGAGGTTCTACTGTATCACATCATATATAAAGTAGTACCCAGTGTGGAAGTGGATGTTCTATATACATTCCCTGCGACAGTAATTGTGAAGTTCTCTGTATGAGTATAACAGCGAAGAAGCTGTCTACCTGCATGAATGGCTACTGACAAAATTTGTCAAAGTGCAAATTCAATTGCTCAGACAATGAACATGGTGCACACTGCAACAATAATGAATTTGACTGATGCTTTAATGTCCATTATATTTGGAGCCTTGCACATAGCACTTGGTCATCTTGACTGTACAAGCAGGAATTATTCCTCTAATATATTCTTCAATTTTCACTCCTTCTTCCCCAAATCTTGATAAATTCTCATCCTCAACTATCTTCATCCTACTTTCCACTTTGTTATCCTTACTTATTGGCTTTCTGCTATTTTACCAACTATTCTTGTTATGTCCCTACAGTGTAATTTCCTTCCTCTCTCTTTCTCCTTATGTCCACCAATTTTCCTATGTCAGTGACATAGAGCTAGTTATTTTACTACTTAAGAAGAAATATAAATTATGAAAACCTAAATATTGCAGCTGGATAGGGATTTCAATCCTTATACTCCCAGAAGTAAGCACTATTATTTAATAATTGTACCAGTAAATCTCTCTTAGCTCCCACTGCTTCCCTACATCCTCTTCGTTCCATAAATATCTCCCCCTTGCAAGTTTCTTTGGTCCTTTATCCTCTTCCGACAAGTATTGGCATGTGGGTGCCTGCGTATGAATTACAGAGAGAGAGTACTGAAACTACAAATGGAATACTTGAAAATTTGTACAATTTTTTGACATGCTATGATGATAATGCACCACCGGTCACTGCTGGTGAATGGTTGCCTCCTTTTTTCTGCTGGATATTTTTATTTATTACTGTGTTACAGGTGATTAGTTGAGGTACCATATAAATTTATTATACAAAATTAATATGGTAATTGAAAATCCTTGGTGGAATATGTGTAATCAAAGGAGTAAACCTAAAATATCCCATAAATTTGAGGTACTGTTGTTCATGGGCTTACACATCATTGAATGTCACAACAATGTGCCTTGTTGTTCCCAATACTCCTTTCATTATTTACAGGAGCAAAAACTAATAATTTATTATGGGAATGAAACCCATCTTCATGTAATGTCAGTTCCTTGAAAATGATGTTAAGTCTTTCTCACCTGGAAAAAACTGCCAACTCCAGCAACAACACCAATTCCCAAAAAGTAAATTGCATACACATTAGTTTGTGCAGTCACATAATCTGAATCAGAAAGAGACAAGATCTGAAAAAAAGAAACATAAAACATTGACATAATAATAATAATAATAATAATAATAACCACCTGTAACAAGTTTCCATATACTTACTGCATAAACTTCTCCAAACAATACAGCAAACATTGGAAAACTTGAACCAACGAGTGCTGATGCTATACAGCCAATCATAACATAGCCCCACTCTGGTTTATTCAGAGCAAGAATGCGTCCCAGAGGGGCTTCATATATACCATCTTCTGGAGGTTCATCAACCTAGAAAAATATACACATATTTTTTTGCAAGAAACTCTAAATAGTAGGATCAAATCACTGGAACAACATTAATATGACATAAGGCCCTTAAATTTGGGTAAGTATGTATGTGATAATCCTTTTTATCACACAGTTTGTCCATTGAAGACATTTTACTCTTTTTGGAGTATTAAAGAAATTCTTTTTTTGCATCCCAAAAAAAGTTGGGTGCAATCTTTCTTATAGATGAAAGTTAATGTACTGTCTTATTAACTCTCATACATTGATTATTGTAGCATTGTATGGGAGTGAAACGTGGACGATAAGGAGTTCAGATAAAAAGATGATTGAAGCTTTTGAAATGTGGTGCTACAGACGAATGATGAAAATTAGATGGGTAGATCGCATTACTAATGAAGAGGTGCTTAACCGAATCGGGGAGAAAAGGAATTCTGGCATATCCTAAGAGAAGGGTTAGATTGGTTGGACACATTCTAAGACATCAACGAATTGTCAACTTAGCATTAGAAGGAAGTGTGTGGGGTAAAAATCGTAGAGGGAGACCGAGGGACGAATACAATAAGCAGATTCAAAAGAATGTAGGTTGCCGAACATATTCTCAGATGAAGAGACTTGCACAGGACACGGTAGCGTGGAGAGCTGCATCAAACCAGTCTGCGGATTGAAGACTACAACAACAACAAAATTGATTGGATTGGTTTTTATTTCTGAGAAGAAATAGTTCTTTTATGCATCAAAAACAGAAACAAATCAGTGTACAAAATTGTTTCAGTTCTTTTATAATGATCCAATAATTGCAACATTTACTTTTGGTGGACATTCAAATAATATGACACAATCTTTCACAACATTTTCTCATAGTTAATTCTTGATGTAAAATTCTGTGTGATTATTTTTTTGTGCAGTTACAGTTTTGTTGATCATTTAAGATAGTAATCCACATATGATTCAGCTACATTCTTACTTGTTCTTGACAATGGAAAATGAAGGATAATACTCATAATCAACTTTGGCTAAGCTTCTTCATGGATGGTATTCCAGTTTATTCATTTGTTGAAACACACACATAGTTCTTATAATTTGAAAAGTCCTATAAATATTAATATCCATTGGTAGTTGGCAGTTGACTTACAGTACAGTATTTAAAAAGTAGTGTGTTTGGCCTAAAATATTTTTCCCCTAATACACGAATGGATATGACTCAAGTCTCAATTTTATTATTAAAATGTACACATACAGTCTTTTAGAAGAGTCAATGAAGAGGAAGATTTCATCTGGAGTACCGAATTACTAATGAATCCATAATAGTCATATCTAATTTTACACTATGAGTGTGTACGATGACGTACATCAACTTTTGCTATAAAATAAGTTAAGAGTGTATAAGTAGTGTCACGGTCATTATTAAGAACCATAAATGAAACTTGTTAGTGATGATCAGGAACATTCATATACATGAAGTGGTTTTTAAGCTTCAGTGCTTGGAATGGCACTGAAAAATGGAAGAAAAGTGAGAGGCTGCATCATTCACATAACTTAAATGTGCTCCACTGTACCAAGCTACAAGGTAGTCATATATTCACAGGTAATGGAGAAGAAAATGGAGCAGATTATAAAGAGAGGTCCTAAATCCATTAAATGAAATGTTACAGTATTTCAGACAAAGTTTGACACTGTTTCAAATAAAGAATGATAAAATCAACAATTCGTAATACACACATAGATAACTTGTGTATTTATTACTCGTTATTGCTACAGGAGTTTCAATATAATGTATTTATTCCTTACCTGGTCTTCAAATGTAGAAACAGTACACTTTGTGCCAACACTACTAGCTACAGAGTGCTGTCTCGACAGTTTGCGAGAGGTTGGAAGATGATCAGCAGCCTCATCGCCTGACATATTTCTAGGTGAAGCTGTAAGCAAGCACCAACTTGGTTAATTCATTTACAATACAGCAAAAACATTTCAATGTCAGTAATATATCTTTCTACCTGGAGCAAAAAGTTTACTGAAATTATACGGGGTTGCCAGAAAATGTGTGAAGTGTTTGTAAGGAAATTGCAGGCAGGTTGTGTAGATTATTTTTGTTATTAGTATTGTAGTATGAACCGAGCTGTTTTCTGGGAAATGGGATATGTTATTTATGACAAATTTCATTGAGGAATAAATATACTGAGAGTCAGTAGTTTTATACCCAGTTCTTTGAAGAGGCTTCTGCAGGATGTTCGTGAATTTACACCACAGATAATATGTATTATATGCTTTTGGAGTCTGAAAACTTTTGCTTGACTTGAAGAGTTACCCAAAAATATCATACCTTATGACATTATAGAATGAAAGTAAGCAAGTATGCAAGTTTTTATTTTTATGTCTCCTATGTCTGATATCACTCGTATTGCAAATACAGATTTGTTAAGTCATTTCTGCAGTTCTGAGGTGTGCTCCTCCCAACTGAATTTATTATCAAGATGAAATCCGAGGAATTTTATACTGTCAACCTCTTCAATCTGCTCTTCTTCATACTTTATGCATATACTGGATGGTAATCTCTTACATTTTCTGAACTGCATGTAGTGAGTCTTTTCAAAGTTTAATGTCAATGAGTGGGCTTTAAACCATTTATTAACGTTAATGAAAATATCATTAGCAGAGCTTTCTAGAACTATGCTTGACCTGCTATTTACTGCAATACTTGTATCATCTGCAAAAAAAAAAAAAAAAAAAAAAAAAAAAAAAAAAAAAAAAAAAAAAAAAAAAAAAAACGAACTCTGCTTCTGGTAGTGTAACTGATGAGAGGTCATTAATGCACACAAGAAAAAGCAATGGTCCTAAGAAGGACCCTTCTGGGACACTGCATGTAAGTTCTTCCCAGTCTGATGATGACTGTTGGCTTAATTCACTAGTCACTTGCACTGACACCCTTTGTTTCCTGTTAGTGAGGTATGACTTGAACCACTTTTGCAGTAATTCCCGTAACATCGTAGAATTCTAATTTACTTAAAAGGATGTTATGGTTCCTACAACCAAATGCCTTTAATAAGTCACAGAAAATACCTGCTGCTTGTAGTTTATTATCTGACGAATTAAGTACATTCTCACTGTTAATGTAAACAGCCTTCTCTATATCGGAAACTTTCAGAAATCCAAATTGTGTTCTAGACAATATTTCATTTGAGGTTAGGTTGCTGAGAAGCTGCTTGTACATTATCTTTTCTAGAATTTTTGAGAGTGCTGGTAAAAGTGAAATTGGTCTGTAGTTTCATGGTATCTCTCTATTCCCTTTCTTGAATAGTGGTTTAATATCAACATATTTTAACTAATCAGGAAATGTTCCAGTTATAATAGACTGGTTACACAAATAACTTAAAGTGTGCTAAATTCATAAGAAGATGCTTTAATCAACTTTCTTGATATTTCATCGTAACCCCTAGAACACTTTGTTTTTAAAGATTTTATGATGGAAGTTATTTCTTGTGGTGAAGTGAGTGACATATTCATGGTCCTAAAGTTATTTGTAAATGCTAGTTTCAAATATTCAAGGCATTATTTACTGACCCTGACAATACCATACTATCAGTAACAGATATAAAGTACTTGTTAAATAGATTTGCCACACTAAGCCCATCAGTTACCAAACATCTACTCTTAATGCTATCTGCCCTCGTTCCTTTCTGTTTCTACCAGTCTCCTCTTTCACTATATCCCATATTGCTTTTATTCTGTTGTCTGATTTTGCTATCTTTTTCTCACAGTGCATTTGTTTAGATGTCTGAATTACTTTTTTAAATATTTTACAGTATTCCTTATATTTAGCTAAGTCATCATCATTGGAACTACTCTTAGCTGATAGATACATTTTCCTTTTTGTCTTACATGAAATCCTTGTGTAATCCATGATTTTATTATAGAGTTCTGTATAATTTGAGTTACTTTTAGAGGAAAACAGTTTTCAAACATAATAATGACATTATTAATGTTATGTTTCTCATTCATGTCATGAGCACTATTAACATCATTTCAGTTCATATTTTTGAGCAGTTTTCTAAAATTCTCCACTTTTGGTGGATTGACTACTCTCCTGTATGTTCATAATAGTAAGAATATAGACGATGAATGGGTAACTTTGAGAGATGTTATAGTGAAGGCAGCAGAGGATCAATTAGATAGAAGGACAATAAGACGTAGAAAAAGTCCTTGGATATTACAGGAGATACTGAATTCAATTGATGTAAGAAGAAAGTATAACTATTCAATAAATGAAGCAGGTAAATAATGTGTTTCTGCCTTTCGTGAAAGGGAAGCTGTACAGACAATTAAAAAAATAGATTGGCATAAAGAGCAAAATGGCTCAGCAGGAGCTGTCGAGGTCAGGAGGAGGCATGAGGCAGGAAGAATGAAAGATAATAAGAGTTGGATGGGGGAAGATGATGGGGACTCTGGCACTGATGGCATCATAGATGGTAGTGGAAGAATGTGTGGATAGATCCTGCATGTAGCTCTACTTCAGAGAGATGAGTTCATGTATCTTGAAGCCTGAGCCATCTTGGTTGTAAATGGTCATATACTTGTCTATGGCACAGTGGGTCAATTTGACATACCGTGACTGTATTTGTTTTACAGTTGCAACACATTACAAGCAACACAAGTAAAAATTGTATGGAATTATAGGTACGCATACCCTAATTACTATAATGAAATTCATCAGCTGTAAATGCTGCCATGAAGTGACCACACTAAGTTAGAACTCTTATCTTAATTATGCTTTTGAGCCAGAAAGTTTTCAGCATTTTAAACAAATAAAAGTAAGTGCTACTTTGTATACATACATTAATAGGGGTTAAATTGAAGTTCATGGATATGCAACTGCTACTTGACATGTGAAGGCAGCCAATCAGGAGTGCCATTCAGATAGCCAATAAAAAATTGCTTTACGTTTTACACTTTTTAAACAAATTGGCATTGTGGATGTAAATGTTTTTATGAGCAACATATCGCAATATTATGGCATATTCATTGAAAAATTGTAGATTGCAGTTTCATTAAAGGAGAAATTGCTGGAGAATAACTTAAAGTGTAGTACATTGAGAACCATTATTGAGTGTAACAATTCCTTTTAATTGTGAAGTTTTGGCTGAAAAGTCTCTCTTAACTGATAAGAAATGAAAGCTATTACTGAATAAATGCAGTTAATTTATGTTATGTAGAACAACTGTAGTGACTGGTTCTCCACTTTTTCAATGTACTTCTCTGATTCGTGATGTGGTAGGAATTTGTATTTCCATACAGGTATCATTCAGGAGTTGAACTACACAGATAATTACTATGTCATATTTGTATTTTCTGTAAATATTGGAAATTGACATCAATACCACATAAAGCATAAAAGACTCAATCTTATTGGATGCCTGAAAGCCATTCCTGAGTGGGTGCATTCACCTTCCGTCATTTGTCACACCATTGTCAAGATCTAACAGCAAGCAGTAGCTGCATACGCATATTCTGCACTTACGCATACACTCACCATATCGACTTTTCAAATCCACTTTTTACAGTTTTCATTCTGCAACCATTCTTCATGGAACAAACTTAGATATCATCTTTTCACAATTATTACTCACTATTCTCTGAGTAAATGTAAGCTTGTCTGTTAATGCACAATCCGAGAATTCCAAAAATTGTCGGTAAACTGATAACTGACAATAAATCAACAAACACAAAGAATAGACATTGTCAGTTGACTTGCTGCCGCAAAAGTGTTAGTTCAATAGCTGACTACTACATACACAACAATGAAATTTTCCACAGGAAGAATAGAAAAGTAATGTCCTGTTGCAATATGAAATTAACATTTATATAATTTAATTCATAATTAGTAACTAGTAAGGTTACATTCAAACCCATAGATTAACATCATTGGTCTGTATACGTGGAAAATTCATTCCAAACGCAGGCACTCTGGGCAGTGCCCAGAAAGCTGGCAACCCTACCAGCACCAAACATGACAATGGCATTTGTGGACTCTACAATAATCCTGTCATTGTCATCCCTCCAGGTTTTCATATGCGGCTCCCGTTTTTAATCTGTTTTCTTTATTTCTTTGCCTTTATATGTACTGCGCTCTGTTGGGACAGGTAATAACTCTAATCTCGGCAATGGAGTTGTAGTACAGCATCGTTCTTTGTTGTTCACTTGCTACAGTGTACAGAATGGCATCTTCATCTTATGTTGGTCTAAGTGAAAGAGAAGTATCAGCTTTAAATGAGTTATTCAGCACCTTGGAAAGTGACAATGAAGATCCTAGTTTCAATTACATAGACAGCGACATAAGTTATGATGAAACTCCAGCCCATTTTCATTGTGATAATGCGCATTTAATTCAGACACTGCCAATACCGCCCACCGCTGTGCACCGTAGTCGCCAGTGGAACAAACATAAGAAATGTTTCACTGGGTAAACAGTGAGCTTCATCCAAAAGCCCATGAATTTAGTGAAACAAGTTCTGGTTTCTAAGTCTTTTTTGCTGTGTAAACAATGCATCTGAAATAATAGATTATTTCAAATGTTTTGTTACTCCAGAACTTACAGGTAAAATAGCTTTCGAGATGAACAGATATTTTCAGTATTTGATTTCTAATACAGATCCATCGCTGTCATCTAGACTACGTAAATGAAAAGACACAAACTCCAAGGAAATTTACTTGTTTTTAGCAATAATGATGCTAATTTCTAGGAATAAAAAGCTGAGTCTGGACAACTGTTGGTCTACCGATAAATTACTGCACAAAGTAATGCACAAAACAATGCTGAGAGACTGCTATTTGTTGCTATTTAGGCTCCTGCATTTCTGGATAAAGAACAACAAGAGTGAAATAATAGACTGTATAAGATAGACATGGTGTTGAATTGAATTAAAAAAGTGTGTAGTGAACATTTTTATCCTTTTGAGAATCTTTGCATAGACGAGTCTTTAGTGCTTTTCAAAGGACGTTTGTCCTTCAAACAGTATATAACGATGTAAAGATAGAGATTTGGTGTAAAATTTTTTGTGATAGCCAATGTCAAAATGGATTATATCTTAGACTTTATAATTTATACAGGTGCATCAACACGGCTGAGTATATTTGATAAAACACTGGGAATTTCTGGCTCTGTTGTCTTGCAACTCATGCAGCCATTCCTTGGCAAAGTCTGTACACAGACAACTGGTATACAAGCTCACTTCTTGCTGGTTTTTTGCACAGAAATCAAATGAATCTGTGTGGAACAGAAGTGATAGGAAAAAAATGCCCACCATTGAGAAACCACAAGTAAAAGGAGAGTCACGGAGTAAATATTTGGTCATATTATGATTGTGGAATGGCTTGACCGCAAAGTTGTCAACATGTTGACTACTATTCATGCTGACACAATGTTACCAACTGGTAAAACAAACCAAAAAACTGGAGAACTGCTTATGAAACTTCTTTGCATTCAAGAGTATAACAAAAATATGGGAACCGTAGACAAAATCGATATGCTCCTAAGTTCAGTTGAATGTTTACATAAAACAATGAAATGGTACAAAAAATATTTTTCCATCTTATAGACTTCACTGTGGTGAATTATCATGCTGTGTATAAATTAGAAACAGGGTCAGAGCTACCATTAGCCAAATTTCAGTTAGAACTAATAAGACAGTTCATCAAGAAGTATGGCAACGAATCGAGAAATTAAAAAAAAAAAAAAAAAAAAAAAAAAAAAAAAAAAAAAAGAGATTAGGGTCTCTTCTGATGACTTGCCTATGAGACTGACAGCCCGCCATTTTCCACAGTTAGTTCTACACATACCTAGAGGGAAACAAAACCCTCAAAGATATTGTTACATGTGTTCCAATACTCAACCTGCTCCAAAAAGAAGAAGAGACACGAGATATCAATGTACAGAGTGCAATGTCGGTTTGTGTATTACCAATTGTTTTCAAAAGTATCAAATATTGCAGAAATTCTAAGTAAATGTGTTTGTAAAACTGTAAAAAAAATTACTCAGTGTGTTCTAATACACAGCTTGGCTCAAAACGAAAGGACATGTGATATAAAAGTACACAGCGCACTGCCAGTTTGTGTATTATTAATTCTTTTCAAATGTATCATTCATTGTAGAAATTCCTAGTAAATGTTTTTGTAAAAAACTACATATTACTTTGTCATATCTAGCCGTTAGTGAGTGTAATATCTTTCTTTTGTCGTGAAAAAATAAGTAAAAATAATGGACAGCATCTAAAACCGCATTCCCGATGCTGCAGTGGAAAAAAATTCGACTGCAAGAAACTCTGCTCCTGGCACCGCATACATGTGTTGCACGCATTTTTCTGCCGCCGCAGTGAAAGGGTTAAGAGAGATTTTAGAGATTCTCAAACAGTCATCACTGAGAGAGACTGCTAGTAAGAACCTCCTCCAGCAGGTATCTCAAACCCTGCGCTTTTCAACCTGGCAAAGATGCATATGGCTTTAATGTCTATTGCGAGTATCATTGGATTTGCTGACTTACAGATTTTTGAAACATTTGACCAGACTTCTCTCTATGCATGTTAGACATTGCACAGACCATAAAATGAATAGACTTCATCAATTGAATCAAATGTATAAATCTTGAGAATGAGATATTATGGTTAGTTTTTCTGTAGCCTCTTTATTGATGCGTATGCCCATCACAGACACTATAGATGTGCTGTCTCAGCTCTTGATGATATTGTTTTGGATTTTATATGATACAGAATATTTGAAACATGGGAAATATGGGAAGCCCATTAGTTCCATTTATAGCCATACTCTTCATGGCACACTTGAAAAACATTGGACATGGTTTCTACAAAGTCTATTTGTTTTTATTGTTACATTGACAATGCCTTCATCATATAGTCTAATGGATGTGAAAAGGTGGGAGATTTCTTAGAATACATTAATAATACCCATGACCACATCAAATTCATGGTAGCAAAGAGAAAGAAGGTTCCTTGCCATTCCTGGACATCTTTGCCCACTGAAAAGCCAATTGGTGTCTCAGTCACAGCATTCAAAGAAAAGCCACCAACATGGATTGGTATCTGTATGCCAACAGCTATCACCCTTGCAGAGAAATGATCAGTTCTGAGGACCTTGCTACATCAGGCCAAAATCATTTCAGACTCTGAAAAAATACTAGAAAAACTAAGCCACTTACAAAAAGTCTTTGAGGAAAATATCTACAATGAGTAACAAAATTTGCAAGCAATTTCATCGAAGGCAGGAAAGGAGGAAGCCTCCAAGGAGGACTTGAGAAGCTGATGTTTTCACTGTTCCATGGTTCAGTAACAGGAAAGATTAGCCAGTGAATGAAGAGACAGTTTTATACAAGACGCTGTGCGCTACTTACGATATCCCTAAAAAATCAGCTATAGTGAACTGCACACTTGAAAACAGACTCAGAATTGTATTCACTGAGTATTCTATTGTTAAACGGGCCATACTAAACAATGGAATAGAGATTAAAACATCAAGCAGAAACCTAAAACAAGATGGTAGACTGCATCTAAGAGCAGCCTGAGGCCCTGTGAATGGAGAGGTGAAACAGGCACTGCAGTAATATTGCCAAAACATGACCATATATGGTGTGGGACAGAGCAGCAGTGACATCACTGGCAGTGGTACAGCTATATATACAAGGCAGCAGCATTCAAACAACAGTCAACAACTTGACAATAGTGAAGGAGATTTCTCCCAAAACTTTGTGGGCAGTTAACCTCTCGGATCAATTGGAAACTCAAGAGAATTTTATTAACAACTATTGCTGTAAGAACATTTATACATACATAGTAATGTAAGTATTTGTTTTGCAGATGTGTGCAGTTAGAACACTAAGTCAAGTGAATACCTGTAAGAGGCCTCTTCTCAGACATTGGGAATTTTGTGCTCTTCTGTGAACACATTTACTACCTAATGACATTTGTGACATTAATAAGAGCAAATTCAGGATGAAGTTGAAATGCAAAACCACAATTCAAGAATTAAACATGCCTGTCTGTAATTCAGAAAGGGTTTTATATGCTGATGCAAAATTCTCTAAAAGATTGTCAGAAAAAGTCAGGAAACTGGAAATTCCTTTAGATTGAAAAACATTATAACAGTGTCTATTATAAGTCATTTCTATAATTTATCAGAATACTCAGTATGATTAACACAAATATCCAAATATACATATTTTTCACTTTCCTGAAATATACATAAATATGTAGTACAAAAATGTTCACAACACGTACTCTAACAATGGAAAGTCCAGGTTGGAATCTCAGTAATATAATGAGGATAGGTTGTAAATCACCATAAAGACAGCACTGAGCTGCAGACAGCCATGTAGAAAAGATAATTGCATTACACAACTAAAATTTTCGGCCACAAGCCATCATCAGAAAAAAAGCAAATATACAGGCACACAATCAATCAGGTACAACTCATGTAAAATGACCAGAAACTGTAGCTATTGTGTTGTGATGGTGCTTTAACAGTTAGTGAGGACCAAGGAGAGTGGGAGGATGGAAAAGTATGCAGAAAATGTTTGGCTCTAGAATGTTTCACACTGCCTGTCGGAGCATGTGGGTAATGACAGGAAAGAATGTGAATGCATTAGTACTGTACATTATTACAATTCTTATGACTGATTTCAGCATTGTTTTGTAGATAAAAATTTAAAAAATTTTGAAATCGCAAAAATAGAATGGGACGAATTCATTCCAAATTTTCTAATCTCCCTACCCAATTAAGGGATCTAACATTTCATGCTACAATCCATAGAATACCAGTGTTGTCTTTCCTGATGACAACATACTTCTGAGCAGTCCCTGCCCAGAGATCCAAATGGGGGACCATTTTACCTCTGGAATATTTTACCCGAGAGGATGCCATCATCCTATATTCATCCAGTAGAAGCTGCACGTCCTTGGGAAAAGTAACAGCTGTAGTTTCCCCTTGCTTTCAGTCATTCACAGTAACTGTGTGGCAAAGCCAAATTAGCTGATGTTACTAGGTCAGCTCAGTCAATCATCCAGACAGCTGTCCCTGTAACTTCTGAAAAGGCTGCTGCCGCTCTTCAGCAACCACATGTTTGTCTGACCTCTCCATAGATACCCCTCTGCTGTGGTTGTACCTACAATATGGCTATTGTATCATTGAGGAAGGCAAGCCATTCCACCTTGGCAATGTCTGTGGTTCATGGGGGTGGGACATTTAGTTATGAACAGAAATTATATGTACACAAATTTTTGTAATACCACAGCAGCTCTTAACAGATCTTTATGATACATTGGACAAACTAATGGGAAATCATTAAAATGATAATACAGGCTACAAATAAGGAAATATGCTGACACAAGCAATCTATATTAATAAAAATCAATTGCTGCATGCATGTAAATGCATCACTTGAGATAAGCTTGATCATTTTGTCTTTTTTTTTTTTTTTTTTTTTGTGTTCATAACTGTCAGGACAAGGTTTGTATGACAGAAATTTTTGGAAAATCTACTGGAAATTTTGAGAAAAATGAAAATGCATATTTCATTGTGTTTCTGAATTATTGTAACACTACAACTCATGATTCGGCCATTGGACAGGGGTAATTCTTTATTTGTTTTGTTCTTTATAATCCCGGAGAAGTTTACAGAGGAGGGGGGGGGAGGGGGGGGGGGAATTGTGGCAGCTAGAAAGGAAAGTCAGAAAATTTGAACAGAGTACAACATTAATATTTTTGATTGCACTTTCCATCATAGCTGATGATAGGGATGGGGTATTTAATTTAAGTGATCAGCATCACATTTTGCACAGTTCTGTTCTTCATTGAGGTTTTCATGCTCTGTAATCCAACATTTGGTGCATGGCTGTGGATACCTAGAAATATACTTCAACGCTAGATCATCACTTCAGAACAGCTTAAACGATTTGGCTGATTTTATTCTTTCTGTATTAATATTTTCCAGGAGAATGTGTATAAGAAAACAGTTTTTGAAATTCCATCAGTAAATCAGTCTGACAGTTCACTGTCACCTACTTTCATTAAAAAATAGTCAGTTCTGCAGCCTCATGTCTTCATAACAATAACGAAATTTGAGTTGAATACTGATATTTTGAGAACAAGAATACAACTAGCTCAGTGTATTATTTGTGGTAATAATATCTTTGATGTTTCAACAATTGAATTGATGTCATTTCACAGTAATTTGGTGTGTTATATACATTCAGTTCATTTCCATTACTGGCTCATTTCTCTAGGGGGGGGGGGGGAAATGAAATGTGAGGTGTTGAAACATCAGTCAGCGTATGTGCAACACAACAATAAATTCTGCATTGAATATTGATATTTATCAAAGAAGAAAACAATTGAAAGCAATGTATCAGTGTGTTATCTGTGTTATCAGCGGTGATCATATAATTTGGAGTTTTGCAAAGATAAAATTGATGTCAGTTGATGGTACTTTTGAGTGTTGCAAACAAATTGAATACAGTGCGTGGTTCATTGAGGTGTTGTAATATCAGTCAGTGTACTTGAAACACAATCCAAGTCTGTGATTGTAGAATCAGCAAGACTATTGAAGATCGTAGCCAGTGTTTGAAGGTAAAATGAGAGATAAATTCTATAGAGTGCTCTGTTTTGACTCCGTATGGTGCATGGTGGAGGGTAACTTGCAATAAATAGGTTTCAACATCATTTGATCATTCACCATGAATGTTGACAGGTATATGTCGTATTTTCCAAATAGTGGGGAGGAGGAGATGTACAGAGAGAGGGCCAGGAGGAGATGGGCAGAGAAAGGGGGAAGGAACAGATGGACATAGAGAGAAGAGGATAGACTAATGGAAGATTCAAAGGAATACATAATGTAGGAAATGTTACTGTGAATTACATGTACCTCTGTTTACAGCAGGAGGAGAGATGTACAGAAACAAGAGGGATAATGGACAGCTGGAGGAGGAGGATAAAATGCAGGTGGAGGTAGATAGAGGGGAATGAAGAGATGGGCAAAGGAAGGGCAAGGAGCAGATGGACAAATTAAGGGATAAAGGGGGAAGGAGAAGAGGAATTTAGGAAGGAGGGGGGGGGGGGGGAAGAAGAAGGTGATTAGTTTGTGCATGTAACTGATGTACATATTAGGGAATATCTCTGAGGTGCTAAACGCGGGAGAGGGGGGGTCGAATTAAATTTAACCAAATCTCATATTGGAGAAAGGGGCTCTCAGCAAATCTCTGCAAAAAAAATGTGTACAACTGTGAGATAACTCTGTTAAATTATGTAAAACATGTTTCATGTCTTAAATATGGCTAAATACTACACAATAATATTTTTTGCCATTATGCAAACATCAAATAGTAACAAATTAGCCCCTCAGTTGGTTATCTAAGGAGACTTGTCTTTTTAATGGAGTCAGGTGAAAGTTTTTATAGGGGACCTAAGGCTCTGAGGATTCCTTGAAGCTCAGCCTAGACATCAGGAATGGGCTTGAAGGAGTCCTCAGAGCTTTAGGTCTTCTACAAAACCTTTCACCTTACTCTATTAAACTCATGACCCCACCGACACCCCACACCCCCACCTTCTACATATTTCCCAAGATTCACAAACCCAAACATCCCGGCCGCCTCATTGTGGCTGGTTACCAAGCCCCTACAGAACGAATCTCAGCCTACATAGACCAACACCTTCAAGCCTTTATGTGCAGTGTCCCATCCTTCATCAAAGACACCAACCACTTTCTCGACCACCTGAAATCCTTACCCAGCCTGTTACTTCTAGAAACCATCCTTGTAACCAATGATACCACTTCCCTATACACCAATATCCCACATGCCCAGGGCCTCATTGCAATGGAGTATTTCCTTTCATGCCGACCACCTGCAACCCTACCGAAAACCTCTTTCCTTATTATCCTAGCCAGCTTCATCCTAACTCACAAATTCTTCACTTTTGAGTGTCAGACATACCAGCAAATAAAGGAAACAGCCTTGGGAACCAGGATGCCCCCCTCGTATGCGAACTTATTTGTGGGACGCTTAGAGGAAGCTTTCTTGGATACCCAAGCCTGTCAACCCAAAATTTGGTATAGATTTATTGGTGATATCTTAATGATCTGGACTCACAGTGAAGAAGAACTCCAGACTGTCCTCTCCAATCTCAACTCCTTTGGTTCCATAAGATTCATCTGGTCCTATTCCAAATCCCATTCCACTTTCCTCAATGTCGACCTCCATCTATCCAATGGCCAGCTCCACACATCTGTCCACATTAAACCCACCAACAAACAACAGTACCTCCATTATGACAGCTGACATCCATATCATATCAAACGGTCCCTTCACTTCAGCTTTGGTCTTCGTGGCAAACGAGTCCCCTCCAGTCATGAATTTCCTGAACCAATACACCAATAACCTGATGACAGCCTTCACATCCCTCAACTACCCTTCTGATCTGGTACAGAAGCAAATAGCCAGGGCCACTTCCTCTTCCCCTCACACCCAGAACCTCCCACAGAGGGACACTAAAAGTGCCCCTCTTGTCGCTGGATACGTTCCAGGACTGGAGCAGACTCTAAATGTGGATCTCCAGCAAGGATACAACTTCCTTAAATCCTGTCCCAAAATGAGATCCATCCTTCATGACATCCTTCCCACTCCACCGAGAGTGTCTTTCCGCCACCCACCTAACCTCCGTAACCTCCTAGTCCATCCCTATGAAATCCCCAAACCACCTTCCCTATCTTCTGGCTCCTACCCTTGTAACTGCCCCTGTTGTAGAACCTGCCCTGTGCACCCTTCTACCACCGCTTACTCCAGTCCTGTAACCCGGAATGTGTACACAATCAAGGACAGAGCCACTTGCGATAGCACCCACGTGATTTACCAACTGACATGCCTGCACTGTGAAGCGTTCTATGTGGGAATGAGCAGCAACAAACTGTCCATTCGCATGGACAATCACAAGAAGAGAGTGTTTGTTGGTAATGAGAATCACCCTGTGGCTAAACATGCCTTGGTGCATGGCCAGCACATTTTGACACAGTGTTACACTGTCCGGGTTATCTGGATACTTCCAACCAACAGCATTCTTTCAGAACTCCGGAGATGGGAACTTGCCCATCAGCGTATTCTCTCTTCCAGTTGCCCAATAAATTGGTTCAGGGATTCAGGACTCGAGTAGACTCATTTGCCACAAAGTAAGCAGTAGGAAAGGGACCATTTGATATGGCATGGATGGCAGCTGTCATAATGGAGGTACTGTTGTTTGTTGGTTGGTTTGATGTGGACAGATGTGTGAAGTTGACCATTGGATAAATGGAGGTCAACATCAAAGAAAGTGGCATGGGATTTGGAATAGGACCAGGTGAATCTGATGGAACCAAAGGAGTTGAGGTTAAAGAGGAAATTCTGTAGTTCTTCTTCACTGTGAGTCCAGATCATGAAGATACCATCAATAAATGTATATGAAACTTTGGGTTGAAAGGCCTGGGTGCCCAGGAAGGCTACATCTAAGCTTCCCATAAATAAGTTGACATATGAGGGGGCCATCCTGGTTCCCATGGCTGTTCCCTTTAGTTGTTGGCACGTCTGGCTCTTAAAAGTGAAGAATTTGTGGGTTAGGATGAAGCTGGCTAGGGTAATAAGGAAAGAGGTTTTCGGTAGGGCTGCGGGTGGTTGGCGTGAAAGGAGATACTCCATCGCAGTGAGGTCCTGGACATGTGGGATATTTATGTACAGGGAAGTGGCATCAGTGGTTACAAGGATAGTTTCCAGAGGTCACAGGCTGGATAAGGATTTCAGGCAATCGAGAAAGTGGTTGGTGTCTTTGATGAAGGATGGGAGACTGCACATAATGGGTTGAAGGTGTTATTATACTTTAAATACAATGGTGACCATATAAGTAGATACTATGTTATCAGTAGTGGGACAAATACATAAGTTTTTGATGTAGTCTTTTGAAAGCAACAGCTCTCTTAGAATTTAATGTTAGCCTATTAAGCTCAAGTAAAAATAGATTTTTGCAATTTAACAATAGTCAGTTATTAATGCACATTTTAACAGATGGTTCTCTTTGTTGACAAATGTTATTTTTCCACGTTCATACGGATTATCTTTCTACAAAATGCAGTAATGAATGAATTTTCAGTGTCAGACAATCTAAAAATTTTACCTGTGGTAGAAGGCTTGGTTGATGCATGGACAAGTTCAAAGTATCGACCACGCATTTCCATAAGCTCAATATGTGTGCCCTGCTCAACAACTCTTCCAGCATCCAAGCAGATTATCCTGTCAGCTGCACGCACTGTAGAGAGCCTGTGAGCCACAACAATTATAGTGCGCCCATGGCTGGCATAGTCCAGTGCCGCCTGTACTTTTGCTTCACTTGTTAGGTCAAGAGCTGATGTGGCCTCATCAAGAAGTAACAAACGTGGATTTCTTACAAGTGCTCGAGCAATAGCTATTCGCTGCTTTTGACCTCCAGACAGTTGTGTGCCACGATCGCCAACAACAGTGTCATACCCCTGTTGAAAGAATAAAGAATTGCATTCAAAATAAATGCAACATATTTTCTGTACATCAAATCTTGGGCTGAATTATTAAAAATTTTATCATTTCAGTGTTATAAAATTTTTGTGCTGTGGTGGATTTTGATACAGAAATTTGCTATTTGCATTTGCAGCTCTTTCTGATACTAAAACTGTACCCTCTTACTCAGTTTAAATTCTGTTGGTCCTGACTTTTTACTCAGTATCAGCAGAAATTTGTTTTAAGCACTTTAAAGCAGACTGCTAAGTCATAACCACATTATTTCATACAATACTGTTACAGCATAATGTACACATTTCAAGTTCTGTTCCAGCTAGGACATACATGAAAATATACACAGAACAAGTATATAAAGAATGTTAAGATTTAGTTCTCTTCCTTGATAACCTGACAGTTAAACAAATATAAATTCAACTGATAGTTCTCATATGTAAGCTGTTCTTCCATAAATAGTAATGGCCTCATTAATTTATTCATAAATATTGTCTACTTCAAATTTGGCAAAAAAGTGTCAAGATTATAGCCATCTCCAGCTGTTGTGGCCAGATTGCGGAACTAGGACGACCAAGGTGAAACAACCAGGGTGGCGAGGGTAGTATGGAAAGGGAATCAGGAAGGGAGGGGAGAGATGCAAGACACACGACACAAGTGCTGTCTGATGGACAGGGAAGAGGAAAAGAGGAGAGATTTAAGTGTGTGGCAAAATGTAAGACATACATGAGGCTAGAGCGAGGGCAGGGAAGGGGAGGGGAAGGTGGTGGCAACAGGAACTCGTGAAGGTTTAGGCTTCGGCGATTGTGGGAGCTTAAGATATATTGTAGGGAATGTTCTCACGCATGCGATTCAGAAAAGCTGCTACTTGTGAGAAGATCTATATGGAACAGGCTGTGTAGGAGTCATTGGAGTCAGCCACTTTATGCAGGGCTGCATGCTCTGCAGCAGTGTGTTCCAGCTGCCTCCTGGTCACAGTTAGCCGATGGCCAACCATGGAGACTGACTGCTTCTTACTGGTCATGCCTACATAGAAAGCTGCACAGTGGTTGCATCTCAGTTTGTAGATCACATGACTGCTTTCTCAGGTTTCCCTGCCTTTCACAGGGATAGGAAATGCATTTGGCAGACTAGAGTAGGTGGTAGTATGGTGGATAGGACAGGTTTCACATCTAGGTCTATTGCAGGGATATGAGCCGTGGAGAAGGTGTTGGGTGCAGGAATGGAGTAGGGGTGGACAAGGATATTACAGACATTACTTTGGTGGTGGAATACCACTGTAGGTTGGTTGGGGAGGGTATTGGGTAGGGTATTTCTCATTTCAAGGCTGGATTAAAGGTAGTTGCAACCCTGGCAGAGAATGTGGTTTAACTGTTCCAGTTCTTGGTTGTACATGGTCACAAGCCAGGTGCTTCTTTGTGGCTGAACAGCAGTTGTGAGGGAGGTGGTAGGTGACTGGACAGACACAGCATGTGAGATCTGTTTCTGGACAAGGTTGGGAGGCAAATTATGATTACTGAAGGCCTCAGCAAGGTCTTTGGCATATTTGGAGAGAGGCTGATTGTCACTGCAGATGCAATGATTATGGGTGGCTTTATGAAAGAGACTTTTGGGGGGGGGGGCATGGGTAGCAGCTGTCGAAATGGAGGTATTGTTGATAGTTGGTTGTTTTGATGTGGATGGAGGTGCTGATGAGGCCATCCTTGATTTGGAGATCAGTGTTGAGGAAGATGGCTCATTGGGTTGAGTAGGACCAAGTGAAATGAATCGGGAGAAGGTGTTGAGGTTTTGGAGGAATGTGGGTAATGTTTCCTCACCTTCAGTCCAGATTATGATGTCATCAATGAAGCTCAACCAGATGAGGGGTTTGGGATTCTGGGTAGTTAGGAAGAATTCCTATAGATAGCATTGGCATATGAAGGTGTCATACAGGTGTCCATTGCTGTACCACACGCCCAGGGCCTCGCTGCAATGGAGTACTTCCTTTCATGCCGCCTACCTACAACCCTGCCTAAAACCTCTTTCCTTATTACCCTAGCCAGCTTCATCCTAACCCACAACTACTTCATCTTTGTGGGGCAGACATACCAACAAGTAAAAGGAACAGCCATGGGAACCAGGATGCCCCCCTCATATGCCAATTTATTTATGGGACGCTTAGAGGAAGCTTTCTTGGATACTCAAGCATGTCAACCCAAAGTTTGGTATAGATTTATTGATGATATCTTCATGATCTGGACTCTGAAGAAGAACTCCAGAATTTCCTCTCCAATCTCAACTCCTTTGGTTCCATCAGATTCATCTGGTCCTATTCCAAATCCCATGCCACTTTCCTCAATGTCGACCTCCATCTATCCAATGGCCAGCTCCACACATCCATCCTCATTAAACCCACCAACAAACAACAGTACCTCCATTATGACAGCTGACATCCATTCCATATCAAAGGTCCCTTCACTTCAGCTTAGGTTTTCATGGCAAACGAGTCTCCTCCAATCCTGAATTTCCTGAACCAATACACCAATAACCGGATGACAGCCTTCACATCCCTCAACTACCCTCCTGATCTGGTACAGAAGCAAATAGCCAGGGCCACTTCCTCTTCCCCTCACACCCAGAACCTCCCACAGAGGGACACTAAAAGTGCCCCTCTTGTCACTGGATACTTTCCAGGACTGGGGCGGACTCTAAATGTGGATCTCCAGCAAGGATACAACTTCCTTAAATCCTGTCCCCACATGAGGTCCATCCTTCATGACATCCTTCCCACTCCACCGAGAGTGTCTTTCCGCCACCCACCTAACCTCCATAACCTCCTAGTCCATCCCTATGAAATCCACAAAACACCGTCCCTATCTTCTGGCTCCTACCCTTGTAACTGCCCCTGTTGTAGAACCTGCCCTGTGCACCCTTCTACCACCGCTTACTCCAGTCCTGTAACCCGGAATGTGTACACAATCAAGGAGAGAGCCACTTGCGATAGCACCCACGTGATTTACCAACTGACATGCCTGCACTGTGAAGCGTTCTATGTGGGAATGACCAGCAACAAACTGTCCATTCGCATGGATGATCACAGACAGAGAGTGTTTGTTGGTAATGAGGATCACCCTGTGGCTAAACATGCCTTGGTGCATGGCCAGCACATTTTGGCACAGTGTTACACTGTCCGGGTTATCTGTATACTTCCAACTGACAGCATTCTTTCAGAACTCCGGAGATGGGAACTTGCCCTTCAGCATATTCTCTCTTCCAGTTGTTCACCTGGTCTCAGGCTACGCTAAATTCAAATTCCCGTCCACCATCTTTAACATCAGGAGGATAGCTGCGGGATGTGAAAGCTGTTATTAGGTTATTGGTGTACTGGTTCAGGGATTCGGGACTGGAGCAGACTCTTTTGCCACGAAAACCTAAGCTGTAGGTAAGGGAACGTTTGATGTGGAATGGATGGCAGCTGTCATAATGCAGGTACTGTTGTTTATTGGTAGGTTTGATGTGGACGGATGTGTGTAGTTGGCCGTTGGATAGATGGAGGTCGACATCGAGGAAAGTGGCATGGGATTTGGAATAGGACCAGGTGTATTTGATGGGACCAAAGTAGTTGACGTTGGACAGGAAATTCTGGAGTTCTTCTTCACTGTGAGTCCAGATCATGATGATGTCATCAATGAATCTATAGCAAACTTTGGGTTGACAGCCTTGGGTGTCCAGGAAGGCTTCCTCTAAGAATCCCATAAATAAGTTTGCGTACAAGGGGGCCATCCTGGTCCCCATGGCTGTTCCCTTTAGTGGTTGGTATGTGTAGCCCTCAAAAGTGAAGAAGTTGTGGGTTAGGATGAAGCTGGATAGGGTATTAAGGAAAGAGGTGTTGATAGGGAAGTGTGTGGTCGGCGTGTAAGGAAATATTCCATCGCAGCGAGGCCCTGGGCATGTGGGATATTTGTGTATAAGGAAGTGGCATCGATGGTTACAAGGATGGTTTCAGGAGGTAACAGGCTGGGAAAAGGAAATGAGGGAGGGAAAAGGAAATGACGAGGGTTTTAAGGAAGTGGGTAAGTAGCCATTCCAATCCTGGGAGAGGAAAGACTTACCTTGGGGGAAAAAAAAGAGGGTAAACAAATACACACACACACATATATACACAAACGCAAACACACCTAGGCAGACATATTATTTGCTTTCTACAGTATATATTGCAAATTGTGTAATTTTCCATCTTCTTTGCTCTTCTAAAGAGTATTAAGTATTGCAACATGAAAACATCTTAAATTATATTCCCGAAACTGAAATACTAAATAGTTTTTAAATTGGTCTCTAGTCAACAAAAGTATTTCAAGTTTTATATCTAACTTTTGAGGTCACTGAACTAAAGGTAATTATTAATATTTTTGACACAGTTGTTAGTGTAACTTTCTATATAATATTTCTGTTGTTAATGTAGGAAATATATTGGTCATTGTCATGTTTCATATTAATTATATTTTATATAAAGATGTAACATCCTTAATATTCAATGAGTACAAAGACATGCATATTTATGTCTGATTTCTTTCTGTTATATCAATTTTAATAATGTTTATTTTCTTTGTTGTATATTTAACATTTTATAGTCTCAGCAATGTATCTACTGTCAATAATAGCATATAAGGAAGCTCGCTGGAGCCACTTTTTCTAGGTATTGTTGCAATTTTTGAAGCTGTCACTATGCCTCTTCAGTTGTTATATTTGTCAAGCTTTATTTTGTGACCTTTTAGTGAAACTTATAGAGAATTAAAGAGGTTTATTGGAACTTAACCTAGTATTGCTCTAAGCACTTCAGTTTCACCAATGACCACATTATAATAGTGACAATGCTGTTGTAGCCCACCTTGTAATGAATTTACAGGCAAATCTGTAATGAAGCCAAGCCCACATGCTACAAGATAACAAGTTACACCACAACCAACTATTGCGGTAATGTCTTAAAACACATTTAAATATTGTAAAAGAACTGTGAACTATTGATTGACATGCTTTTGGCTCAGCCTATAATTGTAGTTATGCCTCTCTTACATCAGAAAATTAAAAAGAAGGTTTATAGTGATATCAGGTATTTATAACATCAAATTGGCAGCTTGTGCCAATGGACATGTGTGTGAATGTTCTAATTCTGATTATGAGTTTTGTCAAAGAGTTGAAAATATTTATTGTATTCTTGTTCATTGTGCCTGTCTATAGTTCAATGACTTCTGCCATCTGTACATAGTGGGTAGCAATCTATCCTTTCTTTACTATGTACCACATCAGTTTGCTTCATTAACAAAGAAAATAAAGATGAGAAAGCAAAATGTTTACATTACTTATTGTTCTCTAGCTTACAAAAAAAATGTCTGCACCAATTATGTTCTAGTGAAAACATCCTGTATATTGTGCTAATGTTGTTGGAAATAAAAATTCCTCATTATTGCCTAGGCAACTACACTCATGTACATTTTAATAAGTCCTCCATTAATCAATTATAGATATCTCACCAAAAGACGCATGTAGAGCTGCAACAAGTACACAAAAAGAAAGAAACTCATACACACAGCCTAGCCACCTATGGATGGCATATCTGGAGTAATGAGAACTCCCTTTCTCAATATGCTAAAGACAGTATCTCTGCCCCCCTCTCCCCACCCCCCCCACTGACCTAGTCATATCCCCACAAGGCACAAATACTCTCTACACCACTAGTAACCAGCCACAAAAGAATGCTCCCTTGTCACCCAATACTACCCTGGACTAGAGCAATTAAACTGCATCCTTAACCAAGGTTTTGAGGCATTCTGTTCAAGATCCTTCTCTACCCTTTCAAAACTGTTGTTCTGCCACCCACCCAATTTCCACAACATCCTAGTCCATCCCGATGCCACCCCGTAGCCCCAGCCCACTACCACAGAAATCATTTACCTGTGGAAGACCTCGGAAGATTTGCCCAACCCACTGACCCAGCACCTCCTATTCCAGTCCTATCACAGGCTTCCCCTATCCAATCAAAGGCTCGGCCACCCGTGAAAGCGGCCCTGTAATTTAACAACTGTGCTGCAATCACTGCACAGATTGTTATATTGGCATGAGCACTAACCAACTGGTCATTAGGATGAATGGCCACCACCAAACTGTGGTAAAAAACAAGGTAGACGATCCCAGTGTGCTGTGTGACTCTCTCTCTCTCTCTCTCTCTCTGTGTGTGTGTGTGTGTGTGTGTGTGTGTGTGTGTGTTGTTTCTCTCTCCTCTCTCCCCAATCCACACAATACCTAAGTTACATCTCTTTCCACTCACATAGTACTTACATGCTCCATAAGGCCCTGCTGTATCTGTTCCCTCCACCACCTTGCAACCTTTCTGTTCTCCCCCCCCCTCCCTCCTCCCCACCCACGCTCGCCTCTTAGCCCCACACAGCAGAGCATGATTAAGGGTGCAGTGGTTGGAGATGAGGGTTGTGTGTCTGTGAAATGTGCTAGTCGGATTGTGTGAGTGATGTTTTTTCTGATGAAAGCTATTGGCCAAGGAACAAGTTTCTTATGGGTCAGTAGCACAGAGTACAGTTTCAAAATTACATGTATCAACTTCAGAGCTAATTCATGGAGCAAGACTTTCATCCAACATATATAAGAAAGAAGATTTCTCAACACTGATATAAATAACAAAGTGTAGTAATTAGCCATGCGGGATTAGCTGTGTGGTCTGAAGCACCATGTTACAGATTGTGTGGCTTCCCACATCGGAGGTTCGAGTCTTCCCTCGGGCATGGATGTGTGTAATTTGTCCTTAGGTTAGTTTAACTTAGTTTATGTAGTTTGTAAACTTAGGGAACTGATAACCACAGTTGTATGGTCCCATAGAATTACAAACATTTGAACATTTTGTATTAATAAAATATGAGATTATGGATTTACTGCAGGTTATACAAAATGCAGCACCATGAAGGACTGGAGATACTGCAGCATTTTTTATTTCATTAATTTAGTTTAATTTTTATTTTATTTATTTATTTATTTATATTTTTTGGGAGGGGGATAATACATTGTACAAAGATCACATGATTGAAAATACAGCCACATGTGAAGTCAGGAAGGTGATGAAATAAGTATTCACTGGTGCTGCCATTGCTGGCTATAACCACTGTCTCGACACTGAATCAAAGAGACTCTGGATGTGTTTTTTGGTGTGTCCAGTCTGCTTCCACTTATTGCCAAAGCTGATCTGGTGTATCTGTGAGAGGTGTATCCTGGGCCATTCATTCTGCAGTCATCAACCAGACATTTTTGATGGGTGAGCAGTATATTATTTTCACTATTTTCATTCACTGAAGTAAATGCACAAATTTCATGTGACTGTATCACTTACAAGACTTACAAAACTAATTATTTGAAGTTGTTTATTAGGAACACTATCTACTGTCTTTTACTTTTTTCTAGACATGTGTATTTTTCTTTCCATTTCACCAATGTTTTTCACTGTTTTCAAAACCAAAATAATTATCTTTGATAACAAAGATATTTTCTTGATATAAACAAAAGATCACATGCACTACATTTATCATACAGACTGCCTCAACTGAATGAAGGAGACTTTGATACAGGTCCTGTGTAAGTCCAGAGAGAATCACTATTTGGCACAAGTGCCCTGTGATATCTATTAACACTTGGACAAGTCTAAGGATATGTAACAGAGTAATGAGAATATAATAGGATTAAAAATGCACACTACGAAAACTTACCTGGGGCAATTTTGTTATGAAATCATGTGCATTTGCTTCTTTGGCAGCCTTTTCAATTTCATCCTGTGTTGCATTTTCTTTGCCATATCGAATATTCTCTCCTATTGTAGTAGCAAAGAGAACAGGTTCTTGCCCAACAACTCCTATTTGGTTTCTTAACCAATTCACATTTAACTCCTTCACATCAGTTCCATCAAGAAAGACCTTTGACAAGTAAAAAAGTTTGATATGTAACGTATTGCACATACAAAATTTAAAATCATAACTTTTGAAAACAGCAACCTCATTTATCTTTATACATTCCATGATAGATAGTTCTTCAATCAGCCTTAATGTATTATTTTGACTGATAAATTAAAAATGTCCATACTGCAAGTAAGATAAATTTATAATGTTATGGATTAGAAACATAAGTTCTTAGAAGTGACAAAAATGAATTTTCTCTTTTATTCATAGTTAAAAATTCTGTCATTTGGAGTTAAATACACACATTCCAAGTATTTGAATGACAGATATATCACAGCTTTAGTACGAGTTATAATTTTTCTTGTCATTGTATTTTTGTGTTACCTATTGATAATAATGTAGTTTTAGTATTACTGGTGTACTAAACATTCTTAACTCTACCTAAATGCATCATTAGTGTCTGAGAGTTGGGTTTAATCTGCCAATAAGGTTACAGCCAGCATACATTTTACTGCAGGCTTAAAGTTCATTCTAAAAACAATCCCCTAAGTAGTCGATAAATAATTTCTCTGTAATATTTTTTTTTATTATAATATTGTTAGGCATGCTAGATAAGGAAAATTCCTGTGAAGTTCAAAAGGCAGAATATAAATACTTGTGGAAATAGAAGTGTGAGGGCAGATCATGAGTTGTTTTTGGACAGCGCAATCAGAAAAGCACTTTCCTGTGACAGGCAAAAGATTCTAGTTTGAATTATGTTCCAGCCTACTGTTATTATGGCAGAAAGTATCAGGTCATTGGGAATTTGATTTCAATTAAAGCAGCCCTGAATCTAAGGGCAAGGGAAGATGTAGTATGAGGTCCTTCACATGAGTACTAAAAGAAAGCCATTTAACTTGTTTTACAAGATTAATCAATCAAATCTAAAGACACCATACATTCAAATAAATACCTAGTAATTGCAATTATGACTGATTTCTGTAATTTGAAAAGAACATGTAGAAAATGTTATGGGGAACGTGAACCAAAGACTGTATTTTATTCGCAAAACACAAGGAAGATGCAACAGAACTACTAAAGATATTACCCACACTATGCTTGCCTGTCATTCCTTGGAGTATTGGTGCTCAGGATGGGGTCCTTATCAGGCACAATTGATGGAGGACATCAAGGGCAGCCGATTTTGTATTATTAGGACATAGCAGTGAGATTGTTATGGGAATGATACACAATTTAGAGTGGGAATCATTACACTAATGGCAATTTTCATTGTGACGAGATCTATATACAAAATTTCAAATACCATATAATAATGGAAAGTCCAGGTTGGAATAAATAATTATGTGTTGTATGTGTGTGTCTTTTGTATGTGCCTGTCGCAGCTCGTCGCCACGTCTTTGCGGTGAGTTGTAAACTGTCCTCATTATAAATGTCAAATACCAATTTTCTCCTCCAAATGCAAAAATACACTACTGGCCATTAAAATTGCTACACCAAAAAGAAATGCAGATGGTAAAAGGGTATTCATTGGAGAAATATATTATATTAGAACTGACATGTGATTACATTTTCATGCAATTTGGGTGCATAGATCCTGAGAAATCAGTACCCAGAACAATCAACTCTTGCCGTAATAACGGCCTTGATACGCCTGGGCATTGAGTCAAACAGAGCTTGGATGGTGTGTACAGGTACAGATGCCCATGTAGCTTCAACAGTTCATCAAGAGTAGTGACTGGCGTATTGTGACAAGCCAGTTGCTCAGCCACCATTGACCAGAAGTTTTCAATTGGTGAGAGATCTGGAGTATGTGCTGACCAGGGCAGCAGTCAAACATTTTCTGTATCCAGAAAGACCCTTACAGGACCTGCAACATGCGGTCCTGCATTATCCTGCTGAAATGTAGGGTTTTGCAGAGATTGAATGAAGGGTAGAGCCATGGATCATAACACATCTGAAATGTAATGTCCACTGTTCAAACTGCCATCGATGCAGACAAGAGGTGTCCGAGACATGTAACCAATGGCACCCCATACCATCATGCCGGGTGACACGCCAGTATGGCAATGATGAATACATGCTTCCAATGTGCATTCACTGCCATGTTTACAAACACAGATGTGATTGTCATGATGCTGTAAACAGAACCTGGATTCATCCGCAAAAAATATGACGTTTTGCCATTCGTGCACCCAGGTTCGTTGTTGTGTACACCATCACAGGCGCTCCTGTCTGTGATGCAACGTCAAGGGTAACCGCACCCATGGTCTCCGAGCTGATAGTCCATGCTGCTGCAAACATCATCAAACTGTTCGTGCAGATGGTTGTTGTCTTAGAAACATCCCCATCTGTTGACTCAGGAATCGAGACGTGGCTGCACGATCTGTTACAGCCATGCAGATAAAATGCCTGTCATATGGACTGTTAGTAATACGAGACCATTGGAATCCAGCATGGTGTTCCATACTGCCTTCCTGAAACCACCGAATCCATACTCTGCTAACAGTCATTGGATTACAACCAATGCAAGCAGCAATGTCATGATACGATAAACCGTAATCACGATAGGCTACAATTCGACCTTTATTAAAGTCAGAAACGTGATGGTACGCATTTCTCCTCCTCGCACGAGGCATCACAACAACATTTCACCAGGCAACGTCGGTCAACTGCTGTTTGTATATGAGAAACCTGTTGGAAACTTTTCTTATGTCAACACAAAGGTGTCGCCACCGGCACCAACCTTGTGTGAATGCTCTGAAAAGCTAATCATTTGCATATCACAGCATCTTCTTTGTGTCAGCTAAATTTCATGTCTGTAGCACATCATCTTCATGGTGTAGCAATTTTAATGGCCAGCAGTGTACTGGGTGATGAAAAAGTCAGTATAAATTTGAAAACTTAGTAAATCACAAAATAATGTAGATAGAGAGGTAAAAAATGACAAACATACTTGGAATGGCATGAGCTTTTATTAGGGGGAAAAAATTCAAAAAATGTCCAACAGATGGCACTTCATCTGATAAGAAAAGCAATAATTAGCATAACAAATTAAGACAAAGCAAAGATTATGTTCTTTACAAGAAATGCTCAATATGTTCACCATCATTCCTCATCAATAGCTGTAGTCGAGGAATAATGTTGCAAACAGCACTGTAAAGCATGTCTGGAGTTATGGTGAGGCATTGGAGTCAGATGTTGTCTTTCTGCATCCCTAGAGATGTCGGTTGATCACAATTCACTTGCGATTTCAGGTAACCCCAAAGAAAATAATCATATGGACAGAGGTCTGGGGACCTGGGAGGCCAAGCATGACGAAAGTGGCAGCTGAGCACACCAGAAGCGTGCAGCGGACCTGCACTACCTGCCCGGGCCCATAGCCGTGCCTTCCGGGCGGACCTGGCCACACGTTGCCCGGCCTGCCGGCACGAGCCGCATCAGACAGTGCCGGGCAGTGCGGTTACCCGCCTACCCGCCGAGCCCCGGTCCGCCCGGCTGCCCATGGAGCTCTGCTGCTAGCCGGGGCATTGGACCCCCAGTCGCTACACTCTTAGCAGGAAATCCACTGTTCTGATTTTAATGTTCCAAAGACTGTTCATGGTACATACGACCATCCCACATTGGTTTATGAACTTAGTTTTTCCTTACAAGCTTTACTTTGCATGTGAAAAAAATAAAATGTCTACTTTTCATTCCGCGTGAGTTTTTAGATTCATAATGCTTATCATTCGATTGTGAAGTAACTGTGGGGTTAAGAAATCTGATTTTTGAACATCTGATAGTACAGAATCTTAGCTTTCTAACAAAGCATTCATGGGCACATCATTTACAAATTGTATATTGAAAAAGATAGCAGGCAGCTTAAATGACCTATACATTTTAGACCAAACCTAACTGCGAGTGAAATAGTGCTGTCTCATTTCACGAGTAATTGCTAGTTAAGGAGCATCAGTGCCGCGAAAGCAAGTGTATGTATTCAGCGCGTGTTAACAGCGTTTCTGACAACATTTTGATAAATTGCTTGATGTATCTTTTCTGAAAGAAAAAAGGAAGATCGGGTTGTTACGTTCCGTTGCAATCAAGGTCATTAGAAATGATTAACTGGTAGAATGTTGGAAGGTTCAACTTACACTCAAGCACTCCAAGGAAAGTAAACTTATTACTGTCCATCGATAAACGATATGGTCCATTGTTGTTTTATTTTTTTCCCACTTTTTCCTTTGGCTTGGGCAAGCTGAAACCCCAAGGGAGTCACCACTATCAGAGAGGTGACATTCAAGGTCGCAGTCATCAGTTTTGTATCATTGGACAGATTGCATGTATCTTCAAAACACCTGTAATTTTTCCTCACTTAATGAATTTTCAGTGCAGCATCAATTGCAAGTAAAAAAGAAAAAAAAAAAAAAAAAAGGACGCGCGCAGTAACAGATCTCGACGGATCTCTTAAAAGCAGACAGAATATGCCCAATTTTGTACTGCAGAAGCAAAACTATAGCCATATTGGCTCACGCTGGAAATGTTAAACATGTTGCAAGTCATCGGCTTTGCATTAGCCGGCTCCGACACATTTGTAGGGACTTTTATACTTTGCTCAGCATTTAGTTACACAGTGTTTCACTTTCACTTTGTATTAAACTAAGTGATGGCTTTAACATGAAGAGCAAGATAAGACCTTAAATCTCTTCAGTTCCTTGTTCCTGGTAAATCTATGAATTTGTATGTGACGTAAAATTATATACCCTATGATGATCTGCTAATATTTAATTTTATTCAAGGTTGTCCCACTAATTATCTAGCTAAAATTCTGTCAAGGTAAACAAGAAATCTTTTAAAAGACAATAGTTTGCGAAATGAGTTACAATTTCAGTCAAAATGAGTGCTTCAATAACCTCGATGACTTGCTGGTGGAAATCATCTTTCTTTACAAGAAAAGGTCAAGAACATAATTGAAGAACATTTGGCTGGACTTGAAAAACTTTCAAACATTATTTCCCTTCCTCATCTACTAATAGTAATGGGATTCGCAATCTCTTGGAAGGAGCAATAATTTTAGAATCCACATAACTGCAAATTAATACTAGTAGCTTCTGGAAACATCCAGTAACTTTAAGTCACATAAATCTTTGGCATTGCTAATAGGTAACACATTTATTACATGTCTCATTCACTAGTTGTTTGAAAAGACTTTCACTTCTAACAGTCAGATACAAATAAATACAGAAACACTCTTCTCGTTGAAAGTAACCAGAGACTCGCTTGCACGTCTGTGGATCCTATGCTAGAAAGTTTAGCTGCTTAATTCCATAACAAAAACTTGTAGGTTGACAGACAAGTGTAAAATGCTTTAATACTGTCTACTGCACCTCTCCATTATGCAAAAGACTGCATCTGCCCAATTGATATGAAACTATTGAAGCGTAAACTATAAAAACAATTACTTGTACGTACTAGTAAGAAACTTTTTCATCGATTATTTTTGTATTTCATTTTCATTTTAGACTGCGATATAGTAATAGGACAAAATGTTTAAGAAGGACTGTGGTTAAATATTTAAAAAATAACATCACAGCTTTACGACAGAGCCTAATTGTCTTTTTATGATTGTTACAATTAAAAGATGAACTAATGAAGGAATATTAGAAACTTTCTTGTTTTAAGTAGCGTCTACTCCTTACACATTGGTATGATCTGCCCTGTTGATTATTTATTTCAGACATAGCAATAATGTATAAATTGCTATGTAGGTAATCAAAAATGTGCGTGATGCCTATGCTCTGATTAATACAACGTCTTGTGCAGCGCTGCATTCCAGCACTCGCAGCGCTGTTTGTAGTGCTGTCGCAGCGCATAGGGCACGGGCCCATCGGGTACTTGCTCGCCCAGTGAGTGTTGGGACTTGACAGCGCACCACAGCTTGCTTGCCCTGTGCACGGTGCAGTCGGGCTCGACTACCCACGGTGTGGGCAGCAGAGCACAGCGGCTGGGTGCAGGCGAGCTCGGGCGGGTAATTCTGGTGCGCTGCACGGCTCTGGAGCACAGGATCATTACCAAACGATGTGCGCAAGAGATCTTTCAAGCATCTAGCATTATGGGGTAGAGCACCATCCTGCATAACAACCGGAAATGCCCTCCGCTTCACTAAATCGCCAGGTAACAGTTCATGATGCTGATGGATTTTGTAAGGATAGCATCGGAGGGTACGCCTAAGTGCCAACCAAACAGCAGTGTATGAAATGCTGGTGCGACGTGCGACTACATGAGTGCTGACTTCCCCGTGCATAGATGAACCTGCTACCATCTCCATTTCTTCCTGAACTGTCTCAGCAGCATTATGCCTTGTGCTTGGTTGGCCACTATGGGGTCTATTGTCTAAACAACCTATGCCTTCGAACTTCAAAATCAATCTCGCCACAGCTGAATTTACCCATTTGAATCCCCTTGCTATGGCAATAGGATCATAATGCTGAACTAGCACATTCCCCATCCTTTTTCATGTAACATCAATATGCTGCGACTGCTGGTGCATCTGAGTCTCTCTCTCATTAAAACTCCTTTTATACATGATTTTCATGCACAGTTATTCGGGAAGTTCTATGCAGAGGTTTGGGGATAGTAACAGAACATAGGCTGCTAGCCAGAATGTGTTTTTGGTAATAAAGCATAAAAAAGGCAGTTTTGATAATGTTTCACCCTTTTATATTCAGAAAGGTCTTGAGGGTATTGCCGGCAATTTGAAATCTGTGGAACAACTCCTTAATGGAACATTTTTAGTTGAAACGTCTAATTCATAGCAAGTAAAGAACCTGCAGAATGTCAAAAGCCTTGGTGAATATTCAAATGCATGGCACGACACCCTGAATTACAGTATAGGTGTCTTAACATGCAGGGATCTGGTGAATATTCTGACTGCAGAACTTGTAATGTATATACCCCATAAAATTCCGTTTGTTTGGATAAATGAAATGATTGATACCAATCATAAATTAGCCTTTCTTTATGCTTAACCACAAATATACTCACAAAACTTTATAATATAATACAAGACTGTTTAATTGCATCAATAGCAAGATTCTTTAAATTATTTTGTTAAATTGTTTCTGTTCGTAAAAAACATAACATTAATATTATGCAAAAATAGGATTGTATTTCTAACAAACATTATCTCTTGTCTTTCACTATATACTGACCTGTTTGTGATGCTTGGCGTACCTTAAAACTGCATAATTACTTTAATGTAGTCATTATTATAATTATAAACAAACCTGTCTACTGCTCTAGTTGTAAATTACTTATGATCTTAATTTCTGTTTTGTTTTGATACAAATACATTCTTGTATAATTGTCATAATTTTGTGTTTATCTTCTTTATGAAAGAGTCATTTATGTTCTACAAACAAACTATTTAATATGTTCTATTGCAACTTCCTTGTTCTAGAATGCTCTAGAAACAGATGTATTGTATGAATACACGCGAATTGGCGCGCACGCAGTTAGTCTTCAACATGTCTTATAAGTCTTACTATAGTCTTTCTACAGTTGTGAAGTCATTAGTCACTCTTTAATCAGTCTTCCTTTTGTATTGGTACAGTCTGAGTATGTCAGTTTTTGTGTGTATGTTAATTATTTGTGAATAAACAAGAGACTTTAAGCAACAATATGTACATATTTTGCAATTCCAATGACTTTGAAGAACCCGTCATTTAATAATAATGTACAGGCAGGAAAGCTACTGGAGCTACCACTGAATGACCAACCAAAGGTGATGTATGACATATATTTATGAAACACCATTAGAAACTGAAAGGTGTGTGTGTTCAGGGAGGTATCATTGATGTCCAGCATATCATGAAAAGGGTGAGTGAGGAGTTAATAAAATCCGACTCCTTCATCCTCACCTTCAATAGCCTGAAACTCCCTGAACATGTTAAAGCAGGTTTCCTACGCCTAAGAGTAAAACCCCATTTCCCGAACCCTATGTGCTGCTTCAAGTGCCAGTGGTCCAGTCACACAACGCAGGGTTGTAACGGCATCGCTGCTTGTGGCAATTGTGGTAAAGCTGCCCATGATGGAGAACCTTGTTCACCTCCTCTGAAGTGTGTCAATTGTTCCAGAGAACATGTGGTTTGGAGTAGGGACTGCAGCGTCTACATGCAGGAGAAAAAACTTCAGGAATTAATAAAGACGACAAAAAGCATTTCCAATGCAGAGGCTAAGAAGGTCTTTAAGGCTATGCAACCTCCTCAATTTGCTACCTCATTCACTGCTGTTCTTCAGAAACTATTTGCCAAAGCCAATGTTTCTACTCAAACAGATGTAGTTAGTGTCAGCACCAACACCTGTGTTTGTCAATGTTTATATCAGGTTGCAATTGTTTCCATGCTCGAAGTCCCTCCACAGAAATCAGAAAAAGCCACTGATGTTGACATTACACGGCTCTCAGCATCTCACTGACAGAGGCAGCTGGTAAAGTCCTACCACCATCCAAGGAAGAGCCTACTTCCAAAGTGGGCACTGCCCCTTCTTCTGTTGCTGCCACTACCACCATGACTACTAAGTCTAAACAGGCATTGTAGAAGAGTCAAGCTCAGGTAAAAACAGGGTATAAGCCTGACCTCCCATCTGACTCTGCTCCAGAATTCATGGAGCTCGATATTCCTCAGGGGCAACCATCACACCCTAAGACTGAATCTCCACCAAGTTCAGTCTCAATGTCTAGACAGAAAGAGAGAGTGAAGATATAACTTCCATGATCGAATGGCTCTCATACTGCAGTGAAACTTACAGGGATTTAGGACCCATGTGGAAGAATTACGACTGTTGACTCGGGATAGACCTGTGTGTGTCTGTCTCCAAGAAACTAATTTCAAAGAATTGGACACCCCCGAGTTACAAAGCTACTTACTCCAAAGGAAGAATAACCTCACTGGTGTGTGAGCTAAAGGTGGGGTGGCTGTTTTCTTCAACCCCACCTATTGCTCCTCACCTGTCCTGCTTACCACACGCCTGCAAGCAGTCATTGTGTCTGTGCATTTACGGCATTGTTCGACAATATGCTCGCTTTACCTGCCTCTGCATGATGTGCTCGATGAGGATTCTCTCCATGATATTATTACTCAGCTTCTCCAACCATTCATCCTGTGTGGTGATTTTAATGCACCCAATGTGCTTTGGGGCTCTGCCACAACCTGCCCCAGTGGTAGAGCATTTGAGAGGATTCTTCTGTCATCCAGGGCACATTTGTTAAATACAGGCCAGAGCACACACTTCCATGCTGTGACAGGGTCTTTCTCCGCTATTGACCTCTCGCTCTCCTCTTTAGCCCTTGCCCACTTTGGTCAGTGGGACGTAGACACAGACCTACAGGGCAGTGACCACTTCCTCCTCTGGATTCAACTGCCAGACACAGTGGTAACTGCCAACACTCCACCACGATGGGTGCTTTGTGAGGCAGACTGGACCTTGTTCAGCGAACTTACTGAATTTGAGCAATACGACAGCGTCCAGCAATGGGTGGACCATATTACCCAAGTGATCCATCGTGCTGATGAAGCATCCATTCCCCAGTCCACAGGTCAATTACGATGGCACCCTGCCCCTTGGTGGACTGCAGAATGCTGCTCTGCAATACGGGCGAGACGAGCAGCTCTGTGAAAATTCAAGTGTCGGCCCACTGCAGAGAATCTTGCAGCCTTTCGGTTAGCGAGGGCAAAATGCCACAAAGTCACAAGGGAGAGTAAGAAGAGATAAGGGCAGCATTTCCGAACTCTATCAATCGTTCCACACCCAGCACTAATGTAAGGGACACCATAAGGAGGATATCTGAAAGAGGAGGACGGTGCCCAGTAGCAGCTGTAATGGTGAATGGCACTCTCCACACTGGTGCTCGAGCCAGTGCAGTCTAAGGCAGAGTACTGAGGCTTGAGCCCCAAGGGTACGTACTGGATATACACCATGGTGATTAGACCCAGGGTCACCTATGGCGTGGTCGTGTGGTGGAAGAAGGTAGAACAGCAGGCTTCTGCTAAGGAGCTTGGTAAGGTACAGAGATTAGACTGCTTAGCCATAACAGGCGGAATTAGCAGCACACCAACTGCTGGGATGAAAACCCTTCTGGATATGCCCCCATTACACCTTTGGGTCAAGATGGAGGCAGTGGCTGGTGCATACAGGCTCAAACCTGGCAAAAACTTGAACTCTTTGGGATATCCAGAATCACACACTAAAATAGTGAGTGAGGTAAATATAGGAAGGGTTGGGGAAATGCCGGCCGACTATATTATAACCCCATACTGCTTCAACAAGCCTTTCAATATAACAATTGGAAGTAGGGAGCAGTGGAAGAAAATAGTTCGACACTGTACGGGGGACACTGTCTGGTTCACTGACGGGTCAAAATCAGACCAACGCGTTGGGACCGGGGTATACATGGTGCAGCCAGGACTGGAGGGTGTCATCTCTCTAGGAAAATTGGCCTCAGTATTCTAGGCCGAAATCACTGCCCTCAGGGTGTGTGTGGAGGAGAATTTGCATAGGTGCTACAAAGACCATAGCATTTACATCTATTTAGACAGCCAAGCAGCCCTGCAGAATGTCACAGGGTTTTGGTGGAGCTAGTGGAAAGCAATAGGGTAAATTGTGGGTCCCTGGCCACTCGGGGATCAGTGGCAATGAACATGCCAACAGATTAGCCAGGATAGGGGCAGAGACTCCATTTAATGGACTGGAACCTGTCCTGACAATCACCAAAGCATTGATCAAACTGGAGCTATGTAACTGGCTCAGAAGACAGCACGTAGAATATTGGACCAAGGTCAATAAACAAAAACATGGCTAGGTAATGATGCCAAAGCCATGTTTTAAAAGAAGCTCTGTAACCCTAGGCTTGAACAGGGGAGAGATTGGACTCATGGTTGGATTGCTGACAGGCCATGGGAATTTCAAAAAACACCTACATACAATGGGAATAACAGAAGAGGACCCTAAATGTAGGATCTATGATGATTGTGATGAAACTGCATCACATCTAATCTTCGAATGCATTGCATTGGAGAGCAAAAGGCACAGAACATTTGGGACAACCAAACCCGATTCAGTCAATGGCAGAGTAATTTGCCAGTGTTACTTACACTGCCCAGTAGGATCCTGCTTTCCAGTGCCACGGAATGGGTTCTGAAAAGGGCAGTTTGGACTTCAGGTCCACCACAGCAGAAGACTATAATTGTCCTTTCTCCATGTGGGAGCTAGATTCTGCATTGTCTGCAGCTCATGATACCTGCCCTGGACAAGATAGGATACATTACAGTACGCTACAACACCTTATAGAATGGAACAGAGAAATTCTCCTCTCACTTTTTAATGTTGTTTGGGCTTCAGGTTATTTTCCTGGCTCATGGAGTGAAGCAGTTTTATTTCCTATTTTAAAACCAGGGAACGATTGTATGAGTCTGAGCAGTTATCGTAGCATAGCCCTCACCAGCTGCATGGGAAAGACCTTAGACTGGGTGCTCTACCGCTGCCTTGTCTGGATGTTAGAATCAAGGTAACTCCTTAGTCGTTTTCAGTGTGGGTTCAGGAAATATCTATCCATCTTTGATAACTTGGCCTTTCTGGAAGCGGCTATACAACAGGCTTTCCTGCACTGCAGCACCCTTTGGGTATCTTTTTTTATATCGAACAAGCCTCCAATACTGCTTGGAGGCATGTTATCCTCAGGCAACTCCATGAATGTGGTTTTTGTGGATGTCTTCCCCTTTTTATTGTGACCTTTCTTTTTCCACATTATTTTAGGCATCTAGTCGGAGATGTCCTCTCGCGTCATTTTGAGCAAGAGAACAGTGTCCCTCAGGGTAGTGTTTTAAGTGTAACTTTGTTTGCCATAGCAATTAACAATCTTACGTCTGTTGTTAAATGTCCTGTCCAGTGTTTGTTATTCACTGGTGACTTCTCAATCTTTTACTCTTCTTCTAGCCTTGCAACGACAACTCGTCAGTTGCAACTCTCTCTTCGACGATTAGATGACTGAGCGAAGAAGAGTGGTTTTAAATTTTCAACTGAGAAGTCTCTGTGTATTCTTTTTTTAATTGTTCCTGTTCTATTTTAAACTTATCTGAACTGAGGATGAGGGACACTTTTATTCATTTTAAAGAAATGGTGAGGTATCTGGGCCTGTTTTTTGACTCGAAACTCACATGGTTGCCTCACCTCAAGAATCTGAAGAAATGGTGCCTCAAAGCACCGAGTATTTTAAAATGTCTCAGCCACAATTCGTGGGGTAGATAGAACCTGTCTGCTTCGATTTTATTGGGCCTTCATGTAATCTCGCTTTGATTATGGATGCACAGTGTATGGCTCTGGCAGACCCTCTTATTTGAAGATGTTAGACATGGTGCACCACAAAGGGATTCAGCTGGCTACTGGGGCATTTAGGACTAGCCCCATTCCCAGCCTCTGTGCTGAGGCTGTTGAACCGTCTCTATCTATCAGGTGTCAGCTGTTCATGGGGCGCCAGGCGTACAACACGCTGTTGACACCATACATACCAGCATACCATAGTGTGGTGCAGCCTCCTATGAAAAGGCTGTTTCAAACTCAGCAGCAGACAACTTGACCTTTTGTGATTTGCTTGAAGGACAGTCTTTCACAAATGGACTTACCTGATTTTACTGTACTACATTGCAGTTGGAACAGATTTTCTCTTTGGCTCCAGAATTACTTTTAGAATTGTCAAATTTTAAGAAAGGTTGCACTCCTGATTTTATATACCGATCTGAGTTCTTTAACATTTTAGACAGGCATTATGACTTTACGGTTGTTTACACCTATGGCTCCAAGCATGGGGATTCTCTTGGCTGTTCCATAGTGTTCCCTGACCATATTACTAGGATTTTTTTTGGTGTTGGGGGAGGGACTGTTAAGCGTTTATACCAATGTGATCCGTTCTCACTCCCATCAAACCACCTACTAGTTACCTTGCAGGATTCCCTCACCAATCTTTTGGCAGAAGAACAAATGGCTTTACACGACCTCATATTCCAACCTAATCATCCTCCCTGTAGGCAAAGAGTCTACTACTGTTGTGATAAATCACATTGAGTATGTTACAGAAGACCTCTGTGAATTGTCCACCAACATGATCATATTCCAAAAGTCCATGATATTCAATTCCTATTAAAATCCTACAGCCCTTCCCAGAACATCTCTCTCCTCATCCCAACATAATCCCATATATCCCCCTTCTACATGCTCTCAAAAATACATAAATCTAATAATCCCAAATTCCCATTTGAGCGTGAGTATTGCACTACCATTGAAAGAAATTCAGTCGTAATTGACCAACACCTCAAACCAATTGTTCAAAATGTAGCATGTTACATCAATGATACCCTCCAACATCCCCCCCTTTACCTCTTAGATCCTTAATTGTCAGAGTTGATGTCACCTCGGCATACAACAACATCCTTGCCACTCCTGAAAACTCCTTCCAACATCCCTCAGAATCCAAAATTGATGCCTCATTCCTTATAACTTTCACTAACATCATCTTTTGAGGGGAAGGTATACATTCAAGTCTGGGGAACAAAAATGGACATCCGCATGGCACTTTACTGTGTCAAACTGTTTATGGCCACCTGGTTCTTAGCTTCCCAAAAGCTTACACCCCTGGTCTGGTTCAAGTTCATTGCTGATATTTTGATCATCTGGGCTCAGAGCCAGGACACCTTATCCTTCTTTCTTCATAACCTCAAATCCTTCTCTCCCATCAGCTTCACTTGGTCCTCCTCAACCCGCTATGCAACCTTGCTTGATATTAACCTCCTCTTAACTGATGACTCCATCCACAATTATGTCCACTTAAAACCCATCATGTACAAACAGTACTTGCACTTTGATAGTTGCCATCCATTCTATATCAGAAAATTGTTTCCATACAGCTATGCCACTTCTGGACAGCATATTTGCTTACTCAGTAAGCTGCAGGTCTCATACACGCCTTCAAAGACAGATATTACCTGCCAGGCCTAGACCAGAAACAGATTTTCTATGTCATAACCCCATCCACCACCAATCCCCCCCCCCCCCCCCACCTTCAATAACCAGAAAGGAGCTCACCCATTGTTACCCATCAGACTGCAACAAATGAACAACATCTGTTGTCAGTGGTTTGATTATTAGTCGTCATGCTGTGAAATGAGACATCCTATCCAAGATCCTTCTGACATTCATAAACTGGTGTTGTGTCATCCATACAACTTTCACAACTTCCTAATCCATCTTCATGCCTTTCCCAATGCTAACATCTGATGTGATGTATCAAACCTGCTGCATTCATTGAACAGCCTTTTACAATGATAACTACCAATCAGTTGTCCATCTAAATAAGAGGCTACCATTAAACTGTGGCCAAATCGAGAATGGATGAGCCTGTGACACAGCATTCCAAAGAGCATAACATGCTCTATTTCAACAGCTGCTATACAACCTGGGCTATTTGGATTCTCTTACCCACCAATAAGACTTCTGCACTGTGTAAAATGGGAGTTGTCCTTAAAACACATTCTACCCTTCCACAATCATCCTGTCTTCAACCTAAGGTAATCAATCATTACTACACTCTATGCCTAACAAGTCCCCCTTCTTGTTCAACATCTCCTCCCTGTGTCTCTCTTCCAATTGTGTGCCCCTTACTTTTTACCCTCCTACCTCTTCCCTTTACTTCATTCCAAGCTGCAGCTCACATTCTCAACTAACAGTTGCTTTAAACTCTAGTAGGCAGCAAGGAATTCTATTCTCACCCTTTCCATGTATCCTTCCCACTCTACTCCCCTTCCTTCGTCATTCATTGTTAAGATTTGAGTTGTACTGTAGTGTCCAGAAATGGCAGATGAGTGTATGATACATGACTGAGTGATTATTTGAATGTATGTATGCTATTTTTCTGATGAAGATTGGTGGCCAAAGATTTAAGTTGTTTGAATGGGATTAGCTTTCCTATGTGTCTGTCTGCAGCTCAGTGATCATTTTTATGGTGAGTTTTTACCTATCCTCATATTATTGACAGTACAATATGGACTCTCCACTGTTAAAATAAAATAAATTTTTTTACACTTATTCACGATGACTGTATTACTTCACAAGATTTCTTTCAGAAGTAGATTGTACACAATATTCCTTTTATGTAATATTATTAATATCATGTATCCATGCACAGTTGTAAATACCATTTATATCAAAACTGGAACATTCACAGTACAGTTATTAATTTGTTTACATGTCACATGAAAAATTCCACAAGATACAAACATACCTTTCCTTGAACAGGATCATATAATCGCTGAATAAGTTGGATAACAGTTGATTTTCCACATCCTGAGCTACCAACTAATGCAACTGTTTCTCCATGTTTGATTCTAAGATTTAATCCCTGTAGGATCTGAGAAAAAAGAAATTAGATACAAATAACCTGTGAAATATTTAAAGTAACTAGTATTTGAAACACATATCTGCATTCAGAGCATTAGCATACACTATGGACCAAGTGAAACAGAAACTGTAAATTATATAAAATGCCTGTTTCTCCTTCCTAATAAGTACACAGGTAGATAATACACTAAAGAGCCAGAGGAAGTGGTACACAAGGCAAATATTTTGTAGAGCCCCTGCGAGCATGTAGAAGTGCTGCAGTACGAATTGGCATGCACTAAACTAATATCTGTAGTAATTCTGGAGAGAATTGACACCATGCATCCTGAAGGGCTGTCCATAAATCTGTAACAGTATGAAGGGGTGGAGATCTCTTCTGAACAGTACATTCCAGATATGTTCAATAATGTTCATGTTTGGGGAGTTTGGTTGGCAGCAGAGGTGTTTAAAAACAGAAGAGTGTTCCTGCAGCCACTGTTTAGCAATTCTTTCTGGACATGTGGGTGTCATTTTGTCCTGCTGGAATTGCCCAAGTACATTATAACACAAACTGGACATGAATGTATGCAGGTAATCAGCAAGAATGCGTACATACATGTCACCTGTCAGAGTCATTTTTAGACATATCAGGGGTCCCATATCACTCCAGCTGAACACACTTCACACCAATTCAGAGCCTTTACCAGCTTGAACAGTCCCCTGTTGAAATGTAGCATCCATGGATTGATGAGGCTGTCTCCATACCTGTACACATATATTTGCTCAATACAACTGGAAAAAAGACTCAGCAGATCAGTAACATGTTTCCAACAATCAACAGTGTAATGTCAGTGGTGATGGTTCCAGACAAGGTGTAAAGATTTGTGTCATGCAGTCATCAAGGTTCATGAGTAGGCCTTCAGTTCCAAAAGTCCAGATTGATGATGTTTCATTGAATGGTTCACATGTTGATACTTATTGATTGCTCAGCATTGAAATCTACAGCAATTTGCAAAAGGGTTGCACTTCTATCACATTGAATGATTCTCTTCAATCATTGTGATCTCATTCTTTCAGGATTTTTCTCTAGCCACACTGATGTAAAAGATTTTGATATTTTACTGGATTCCCAATATTCATGGCACACTCGTGAAATGAAGATAAGGGAAAATCCCTACCTCATTGTTACCTCAGATGTGTTGTATTCCCTCTTTTGATTATAATAACATGTTCAAACATATGATAACCTGTCGTTGTAGCAGCACCAATCAATCTATCACCTGTACCAGACTCCATTTCTCTTAAATATGCATTCCTGAGTGCAACACTGTTCTCTGAGTGTGTACACATATTTGCGTTTGCATACACACGCCTATACCAGTTTCTTTGGCTCTTCAATGTATATTTTCAGTTAAGTATTACTACAACACTTATCACACATTCAGTACTTTCAGGAATTAAGCTGCGCTCATAGATTATTGTGTAATGAGTTCTTTGATGACAAGCACTGGAATGTGATCAGTCATAACACTGGCTTTATAGATAAAGCTGCATATGAATAAATTGAATGCACATACAGCAGCTTCTTAAAATTTTATAAGTTCATCTCTTGATGATGTTTCATACCTATCTTCACTGAAATCTACATCTACAGCTAATTTTACATCTATACTCCATGAGACACCTCACACTGTGTGGCTGATATGCTATGTGTACGAGTCAGTGGTGTATCCTCAGTGTGCCAATGACTGAATGAAACTTGGAAATTATGATATTCTAATTCTGTGTTGTTGTTTAATAATCAGACCATGTAAAAATGCAATCTGTGATGAAGCTACAACTCAAGTATATACCACCAGCCTAGCCCCTGATGGTATGCAAAATGCACTTGATGTGAGGTAAGGCATTGGATACCCATGCCTCTGCAGCTGAATGGTCTCACACTAACCATGTGTCAGCCCTGGCCATTTGTCACACAGCTAGCAAAGTGTTGTTTAACTTCACAATGCTTTAGTTGCTGCTAGCCAGCTAACTGCGTTGTTTATGTCCTCTGTTTCTGCTGTAGTTTTGAAATTAGTAATGAAAGCATTGTGCAGAAACATTTACATTTATTTTCATAGATATCCTAACAGAAAAAAAAAAGTTTTAGCACACCATGTCCTAACTTAACTGATCAAAGGACATTGTCTCCATTAACATTACCATGTCAAAATGTATGAAGACAAATTGTTGTGTACTGGAAAGGAATTTTTGTATGGAATTGTATGAATTTCAAGACTGGCTTTGTGGCTGTAATGTGATGAACAGATTTCATTGTTACACCTGTATGCTGGTAAAAAGAAAACTATTTGGAATAATTATTGTGGAAAAAAATATGCTTACACAATAAACATACCTCTCTGTTGCGGTTGTCCAAAAACCAAATCTTATTTGGAATAAAAAAGTATACCATGTTTAAAATTGACTTAATATTGTAGTGAAGACTCATGTTTCATCTGAAATTCACCTTTCTACGTTTTTAACATATACAGCAGATTTTTTGCACGCCCTGCCAAAATTGATGTTTTTTTTTTTGAAATCCCAGCAATGGGTAGAAACAGAATTGCACAATGAGAAAGTAAGAAAGAATAGCTAAGTATTGAGCAGATTTCATAATGCAGTTTGCTATTTAGTGAAAAAGGAACCACACTTTCAAGGTCGCCAGGAAAATTCAGAAGGTGCGAACAAAGAAAATTACATGGAATTTCTTTTTGCAAATGCTAAACTTGCTTCTCCTTTGAAAGAACATTTAGTTGCATCAATGGTTTTCCATGATATGACAAACATTCAAAATGATTTAATAAATGCAGTAGCTGATCTTTTCAGAGATGAAATCTGTAATGAAATTAAGAATATTGATATTATTATTACTTTTTCTTAAAGCTTGATTTTAAATCCCACCCTCATTAACCACAGTCATCGCCTAGCCGTCCTATGGATGTAGCAATACTGAAGGGGTATCTGTAAAGGGGCTACAAATTCAGAGTCTTCCAGTTTCTAGGGCTTTGCATTTTCTTTCTCAGAACGAATTCTCATAGGACATGTTTGCCACCTGTGTGCTTCTGGTACTGTGAGGAACTTAACGGACTCGGCCTCGGTTCACTGTTTATTTTGCAAGTGTCTCCTCTATGTATCCTCTACGAACACTATTAATCATGTACCTCATCACATTTTGTGTGCTGCTAACACTGAGGTTTTGCAGAACATGAACCTATCAAACTTGCAAAATTTGAATTTCAAATTTTCCTCTAGGTGCTGATGTGTCCCGTTCGCTAGCTGCATCTGCCGCATCAAAAAATCGCTCACACTGTTGACACACTGGAACATACTCAGCCCCACCCACCCACTTTTATGGCAAACACTGGTGCCTCAACCATGCTGGGCATCTGTGTTGTCTCGCCTCTTCATGACATGACTCGCTCGCCCATCTTCAAGGCTCTGCCAGGGCAATGGTCACGTCGAATTGTGTCATGATGCCTCCACATGAACCCCTTGGCTGATGTTCCGGAGGCACCACCATTGCCGCCACATGGGTGCCTTCCGAAGCTGCCCCCTTTGTCCTTTGAGGCTCCTATGATGTGCTTCACCATCGCCAATTAGATATTTGACTACTACTCAATCAACACCTCAGCTCACTACCTGTGAATTATCACACATCTCAAGGAACAAATTGACTTGATCTGTGACCTTTTGTCCATTGGCTGATTATTTATTCCATCACCAAATGAACTATCCTTGAGAGGGTCACTCACTCCCCTGAAGACATGATCAGACACATCATCCACAAGGAACACCTGGGAGAGAAGAAGCCATCACAGCTCTGGTGCCGACTCTACCTTCTTGTCAATGAACATAATATGCTAGATTCCACCATCAAGGCTGTTTCATTGAGCAAGCTTCCACTTACAGTCAAGACCGGCCTCACATACAAAATTCTCCACCCTCCGAGTGAATGCATCCGCATTGCCGTCAGTGTGTATGACACCTATCTGACAAGGCATGCGAGCTGCATCCTTCATCCAAGACTCAGCCTGCGCAGCACGCACCCGCTGCTGGGTGGGGCCACTTGTGCTACATGGAATACACAGGCAGGAAACTGAGCAGCAACGTTCGCCTGCAATGCAGACCGGGTGACAGCTTTTCTATCTCCACCACGCCCACCAGCTCTCCCTGCAGGCAACTCCTGTGCAATGATGATGGACCACCTCCACTCATCCACTTCCCACAAGAACAGGCTCCTTATTACCCTTACTCAAACTACCACAGCTGGTTTGGTTACTGCAAGGAAGTGTCATTTGTCACGTCTCCACCCAAATGCCCAGTGCAGGGTGGTTTAAGCGCCACCTCCTGCTCTGATGCACACGGGCGCCTACATGTGTATCATTCTGTTTGTGACATTTCTACGCATTGTAGTCATTTGTACCTATTTGACTGTGCCTCGAACACATGATTTCTTATTGACACTGGTACTGAAGTAGCTCTATTACCTAATTCAATGGCCATTGGCCTTCTTCACTTGCACAGTGCTACACTTTGTGCTGTCAACACCACTCAGGTGAGTTTTATCATTTGCTTGTCACTGAAGTGTAAACTCTCATGGAACTTTTGGTACCAGATGTGCCGGAACCAATTGTAGGCATGGATTTTTTAACTCATCAGAAACTTTCCCTCGATGTTGTGCAATGTTTGGTGCTGCTCCACCACCCCTCAAACACACACTTTCCTTGTGATCCGTTGACCTCTGTCTCTTTCTCCAATTGCACACCGACTGTCCTTGAGTTTTCAGACAATTGAAAAAGAAGATGTTTGTGAATACTCCGATGCCATTAAACAGTCAGAAGCACTATTGTCAAAGTGGTCCAGCGAACGTGAACATGTGCTCCATCTGGTTACCTGCTGCCTCACAGACACAGAATTGCAGTTGGCATTTGCTCTACACTAACTCTCGTCTCTGTTTTTGCTTAAGATGGACTATTGCTCCAAGGTTAGAACAAGTGTTACCTCAGTGAGTGTTTCCATTGCTGTCACACCCACACACAGTGTTGTTAGTGTCTGTAACACTTCTCACCTTCACGCCACTCATACATGGACGTTTGTAAACAAAAGTTGGTTGCCATGTGAACGACTCGCCAGGATGCTCTGCCTGTGCAGTATCCCACTCTGGCAGCTGCTTCTAGTACTTCCTCTTCCTCTTAAACCTCATGATTGTCACTTGATTCACCCATTCCTGCTCCACTGGTCAAGCAGTCTGTTACCGCGACACACACGCCTCCATCTGTCTGTGGCCGCCCAAGAAACTTTTGTGCGATGCCATCTCACTCCAAGCACCTGTGGCTCTCTCAGTTAAACCTGTGGCCAGAACTATAACTATCCCAGCACCTTGGGACACTCTGGCTACCATGAGCAATGCCAAGCCCACTCCTGCTCTCACACGCCACATGACGCGCCACGCATCCCCCTCCCGGAGCCTTGTTGCCCTGTCTCAACAAACGGCGACCGTGCATGTAAACAAAGCTTTCCCGCTGCCTCCCATGGTGTGTCAGTAGTCACAAATGGACAGTTCATAAACTCCATCTTCTTGATGTACCTCTCATTTCTAGCAATCCGCGCCGTCTTAGCCTGGAGGAATTGGCGGCTGTCAAAGAACAAATTGTAAACCTTTTGAAATCAGGTGTCATTGAGCCTTTGTCCAGCAGGCTGGTCATCTCCCATTCGTTTATTGCCTAAACAAGATGGCACTTGATGAATTTGTGTGATCTACAGCAGGCTCAATTCTCATACCCTTATGGACAATACCCTATTCCAAACAATGCAGATTTCATGCAATCCCTGCCAGGTGCGAAAGTGTTCTTTGTGTTGGACTGCAAGCATGCTTACCACCAGATTCCTATGGCTCCTGATGACATTGAAAAGACTGCTATTATTACTCCCGTATGTTTACTCCACTAACGATTCATGCTATTCAGTCTTAAAAATGCCACTCATAATTGGTAGTGTTTTATCGTTGAGATTCTGTTTCACGTGTAGTTTTGCTTTGCATACCTTGATGACATATTGGTATTCATTGTTTCTGCTGAGGAAAACAAGAAACATTTAGACATCCTTCTTGACACTTTGGCTGCAGCTGGAATTGAACTTAACATCAGGAAACGTCAACTACATCAACTGCTCAGTGCTTTTTCTTGGTTTCACGGTTTCTGCCTGTAGGATAACGTCACCCCCCCCCCCCCCCCCATAGAAAAGATTGATTACATCAGAAAACTGCCACTTCATCCTTCAAGGAATTATGATGTTTCCTTGGAACCATTAATTGTTATTGACAACACTTACCTGGTGCATCTGAGATTCAAACCCTGCTCACTGATGCCTTGGCTCACAAACACGTCATTGGCAATCAACATATTCCCTGAACAGACACTATGTCTTCTGTATTCTCTGCTCTCCAAGAGCTATTCACTTAAGCTGTCACTATCGCTCATCCTCATCCAAATGCTGAACTTTTTATTACCACAGATGCAAGTGATACCACCATCAGTGCAGTTCTGAGCCAATCCCTCAATGGTGTCATGTCGCCTCTGCAATTCTTTTTGAAGAAACTCAACAATGCTCAAAAGAAATACTCTGCCTTCGATCGTGAACTTTTGGCCATCTATGAGACTATCAAACATTTCTGCTCTGCCATAGATGGTCGCTCTTTTTACAATCTCACTTACCATAAGCCTGTTGAGGCTGAGATCACCAACCCCCTGGCAGACCCCCTCCCCACAGGTTCTACTATTTCAACTGCATCTCCCAATTCATCACTGACGTCCATTACATCAAGGGCACGGACAATGTCATGGCTGATGTGTTGATGCCATTTCATCTCACTTAGATTTCTCTCATGTTGCCACTCTTCGGACCGCTGACAATGACACAATGCAATTCATTCAGGACTTCTTCTCTTCTCTGCGACCTATCTGCACCACCTTTCCTGGTGTATCGGGTGAGGTATGCTGTGATGAATCTAAGGACACTCTCCACCCCTACATTCCTTGCTGCCTCAGGTGTGAGATCTTCAATAAACTGCATAATCTTGTTCATCTTGGCATCAAGGCATCCACCAAATTAGTCACTGACCAATTCTTCTGGTGGGACATGAGGTGCGATTGCCAAGCCTGGGCTCATTTCTGTGTTCCCTGCCAAAAAAAAGCAAAGTTCAGATTCACACCTCCACTCCCCTAGGCTCTTTTCCTTACCCTGCTGGCCGCTTTCAACATTTTCATATTGATCTAGTTGGTCCCCCTTCGCCCAGTAACTATTTTTCATTACCTCCTCACTTTGATTGATTGCACCACACACTGGGCTGAAGCTACACACCGTCTAGATATCACTGCAGAAACTGTCACCAGTGTATTTTCTGATTTCTTGATTCGACTGTCCAGCTGTTAACAACACAGACTAGGGCTGACAGTTTGAATCTGCTCTGTTCAGAATTAAACATATCCACATCACAGCTGATCACTCTCAAGGAAATGGTTCAGTTAAACATTGGCACTACACACTCAAAGCAGCCCTCATGTGTCATGACTCACTGTGGCTAGAGGCTTTTTCCTTGGTCCTCCGAGGTCTTCACTCCACTTATAAACCAGACCTGAAGGGCACTGTTGCAGAGTTTGTCTATGGACAATACCTGTCTCTCCCTGGTGAGCTTGTCCAACCCCCCCCTTCCCCTCCTCCCTCTGACCTCACAGCCTATGTTGACCGAGTCTGCCTCTACTGCTTCAAATTTTCTCCCCTCTCCCGTCTAACCATTCCTTTTCCTCTCCTCATGTTCCAAATGCACTGGCAACATGCTCACATGTTTTCTCCAAGATGACACTGTCCGCACGCCCCCCATCAGCCCCCATATTCTGGCCCTCATCAGGTCCTGAAGAGGGGTGACAACACCTTCTTAATATCTGTTAACAATGCGTCCATCGCTGTCTCAATCCACTGAGTCAAACCCACTTACACCGAGCGAGGTGGTGCAGTGGTAACGCACTGGACTCGCATACGGGAGGATGGTGGTTCAAATCCAGCTCCGGCCATCCAGATTTATGTTTTCTGTGACTTACCTAAATCACTCCACGCAAATGCCGGGATGGTTCCTTTGAAAGGGCACAGCCGATCTCCTTCCCCATCCTTACCCAAAACTCCGAGCGTAAGCTCCGTCTCTAATGACCAAGCTGTCGACAGGATGTTAAACTCTAAGCTTCCTAAACCCACTTACATCGATCCCAAGTATCCTCCACCTCATTCAGACTCAGCCACCTCCCTCCTCCGACTCCTTTCTCTCCTTCCACCCCTCCCCCTGCTACCTCTTCGCCCCCTCTGTCATCCCCCGCTGTCTATACTCCCTCTCCCCTATTGCTTTTCCACGGTTTCTTACTCAGCCCTCTCCTTTCATCCCCTCCCCTCGAATTTGTGGTGCCTTTGCTCCCTCCTCTTGCTACTGATATTTCCATTCTTTTAAGTGATAATTCTGTCTTCATTATTTGTCTCTCCTGTCTGTTCACCCCCTTCCAGCATGAAGTGGCAGCTTCCAAAACACATTTCCTTTCCTGCCACGGTCATCAAATCAGCTGTTCATGCCTTCCTCCTGCGTCCAGGTGAGTTGCTCACTGTCAATTGCTGGGCTCCGCTCACCTGTCAACATGTCCAGCCCGAGCCATCCACCCCCATGACACCCTGCTGACTTCATTGTTGACAAACCTGCAACTCATTGTCACTCACCCACACTGCTGCCTTCAGACACCGTCGAGCTAACTGTCACTAGGATGCCAAGGCAAGTGCTGCCCGACACTTGGTCTCCCCGCCCTCTCAAGTTGTACTCCGTACTGTGGGCGAAAGTGTGAAATATCTTTACACCCAGCTTCTTTGGGAGCCAGCATCTCTGAGCTCCACTGGCCATGGTAATCTCTCAGTCTTGTAATGATTGTTATTTTGTAAGCAATAAAGTGTGCAAGATAAAGTACATGTGATTGGGGCTCAAACCCCTCAGTTTACCAAATTATCAGTATACATTTGTTTGTTATTTTAAATTTAAACTGCAAACAACATTTGTTCATACAGGAATCACATGCATAATTAAGCATTTGTGAATTTCTCTATATTTTATCCACTTAGAAAAAAAATCACTTTGGCATGCAGTGGTCTTGAATTCCATTGAGAGTAAAATATTTGTCTGTAAGCTAGAAAAAATATATATCTTAATAGTCTTTCTTAGTGTTTCGTGTTTTTCTCTTACAAAATAAATACCATATATACTCGAGTAATCCGTGCCCTCGAGTAATCCGCGCACCCCAAATTTTGATGAGGGGAGGAAAAAAAAAAAAACGTGAGGGCAGCCATTTGGGCTGTCACGTCTATTAAATTTCAAAACGTCACATAAATATGAAGACAATTGACGCCACACATTGGGGGGGGGGGGGGGGGAAACAGAGAGAGAGAGAGAGGCGCGCAATGTTGTCATATCCAGAGCGTGCGAATCTCGCACCAACCCCATAATATTCTCGTATTTTACCAACTGAAGGTTCTCATACAAACTGAAAAATATTTCATTTGTAACATATTTATGGGTTAAATTGTACCATGCTTCTTGCCAGATTGCAGTGGTGATGTTGGTAATGACGGCAACTCAGATGACCAATATTTGTTTTTTTGTGACAACTATTAACACAGATATTTTTTTTCCTGAACAGACAAGACAAGAACCTGTCAACCATAGAGCAGATACAATATTAATTTTGCTGCGAGTGAAACGAGCAGCAATAACATTTACTCTGTAGTTCGTGAAAAATATTAACACAATTCTACACTTCATTATTCATCTGTTGCCAACATAAGCACTGGAGCCCGGCGAGAAGCATTGTAAAATTTTACCTCTTACTGTAAAAACATACCCACAGTAACACACTGCAATGAACACTTACAGAATCTGAACTGATAATTAAATGGAGCTGGGACTGGTATTACACGGTCATATATCTTTGTAAAAGTCTATATGTCATGTGTTCACATCAAAGATATTTGATAGCATAATAAGGAGCTTCCAACATACATGTATTTTTCATCAAAGAAATGTCTCAAATGTAGCGCCTTGCCATATATTTGATTATAAAAGTTGCTTGTCTTCTATCCGCTCTCAGACTAGTTGTGGGCTGGAGAGAGGAGAATAACAGAAATTATTAACACTTACTGGAACATCTGGTCTAGATGGATATTGGAAGTGAACATCAGTGAGTTGTATGTCTCCTACAACAGTGTCAGGTCTTTTGCCTGACTCACTTAGGCTGTCAATTTGAGGAGTTCTCTCGATGACGGAGAACACAGCTGCTGCAGCACCACATGCAACACTAAATGCTTCAAGGTGGGGCAGCCCCAATCCCATATTGAATGCACCTCCAAGCATACCAAAGAGAACCTACACAAAAAGGTTTTCATAAATGCAATAAATGAGAGAGAAAGTAAGAAATAGTTTCTGTAATTTAGATAATATTTGTTTCTCTACATCTAAGGTGATAATGTATTTAAAATGTATTTTTAAGGATATTTTAACATCTCAGTTGAGAATTTCCATCAATAATCAAATAGATAGCATTTCCCTCTTTCATTCAAATGTGAAATATAAGTTGACAGCAACATCCCAGATCACATAAGAAACACACTGACTGTCCACTGATTCTGGCAGACAACCTTTAATATGACCGGCCACTACGCAATCTCCTTACTGCAATGACTATTGTCTGAACTTGTAGCAACCTTGCCTGGCCACAGCAGTGCTGGTCTCTGAGATTGAGATGCAGCTTTCCACTCCCTTCAGTGTCCTTAGGAGTGCTCAGCTCAGTGGCAGTTGGCAGCGAGATCAAATCGTTTTAGCGCAGAGCAGTATTATGGTTGAAACACACATTTCTCAACAGTGCATAATTCTGGCTTTCACACAGACATCATTCCGCTCACATTTTTATGATTTTTCAGTATGCCTGTACGGTTTTATGTATTTTTTAAAAATTCAGAGTAAACTTTTCAGTGGATAGTCTATGCGGTACATACAGAGAGGTGAGGAGTCGTTCATCGGATCAGTGGAGTAGGAGAATGATGTGCACACAGTGCCTGGTTTTACTTGCTGTTTTCCACATTCAGCAAATAAAATATTAAAAAAAAAAACACCACATTATCAGTTATGGAATGTTAGACTTCCATGGGCCACTCACAAAAAGGTTAAGATTAGATGTGTTAAATTGCCATATGAAAACCACAGCACAGGTTCGTAAGATAATGGTGAAAGAATCCGAAACTGGTAAAATGTAGAATTAGCAGTTGCTGTGTCATTACTTAATATACAGACATGCTTTTTGGTTTTTTTCCCTCCATTCCCTCTCTCCATGGGAAAGTTTATTTCTGTGCCATATAACTATCACAGGCCAAATTATTTTTCTAGGATGATGGATAGAAGGGGGAGGAGGAGGTGGAAGAGGGGGAGGAGGTGATGGACATAGAGATGGAAGGAGGAGGACAGAGAGAGGAAGAGAGGGATAGAGAGAGGAGGGAGGAAGAGATGAGCAGAAAGAGGAGATTAGCGGTGATAGACTAACAGAAGTTGCAACAAATAAATATCCAGACAACTTTATTATGCTAATTTATATATATATAACACTCCTGTCATGATATTTGTCCAATATGAACTCCGAAACTACTCAACTGATCTTAATAATATAGTGAGGACAGTTTACAACTCACCGCAAAGACGTGGCGAAGAGCTGCGACAGGCATATACAAAAGACACACACATACAACACATTCAGCTATCGGCCATAGCCTTCTTCAGAAAATAGAACACTCACGCAATCACACAGGCACACAACACAGTCATACAACCATCACCTCCAACTGCCGCACTTCGAATCACGCTCTGCAGCAAATCGGGGACGGGAGGGGCAGGGAGGGGAGGGGAGGGGAGGGGAGAGAGGATAGGAAGGTTATGTCACGGTGGTGGGGATAGGTTAGATGGGAATAACGAGATGCAGCTTAGGGATGGAGTGGGGAGGCGGGCGAGGGGAAAAAATAAAGTAAAATAAAATAAAATAAATATATATAGAGAATGCATGCACACTGCAAGTACACAAAGACCGCATACACACACACACACACACACACACACACACACACACACAAAATAAAAATTAAAAATATATATATATATAGGGAAGTTATCGTAGGTTGAGGCCTGGTTGCTTTCGGGAGCGGAGAATGTATTGTAGGGATAACTCCCATCTGTGCAGTTCAGAAAAGCTGATGGTGGATGGGAGGATCCAGATGGCCTGGGTTGTGAAGCAGCCATTGAAATCAAGCATGTGCTCTACTGCATGCTGTACCACAGGGTGGTCCACCTTGTGTTTGGC